>CM044894.1:12519366-14962488 GCA_024500025.1 Syzygium aromaticum | reverse complement strand
TTTTTTTTTTATTAAAAAAATTATTTTGGCTTATTTTTAAATTTAATTTAAATAAAATTAATATTAAAATAATGATAATAAAAAAAGCCGCATCATTACCACGTGGAATAAAAAATATAATAAAAAAGTCTCGTCAGCATTTTTCGTTAGTCAAATTGGACGATGCTAATTTTAGGACTCGATTGAACAAATTTAATAAGTTTTAGAACTCGATTGTATCTTTTGCAAGTTTTAGAGCTTTTAGTGAACATATATCCCTTAATCTTTTTATCTTTCTCTCCGTAGTTGTGAAATATCGATATATTAGTAGAAAAGAATAAGGTTATTCAAAGATAAAACTTTGTTAACTTCGTCGCACTGCCCGTGAGATTATCTCTTTTCATCGCTAATGCAGAATACAAAAAGTCCACATATTTCAAATGTTCGTCATTCCGTCAACCCTTCGCTCGAGATGGGTTGTCGAGGTCTAACATATGGCATCTTTCTGTTAAGATCACTAAGCTTTCGAACTAATCAACCGGACACTTCGCTTTAACAACTTAAAAAAATGTTATGGTATCATTAGAATTAATAGAGGACATATACTTTGTGTACATTTTCTATCTCTTTTGATGCAATTGCACTCTTATTATATACACATGACAACCCTTAAGGACGATCGGGGCGCATCCCACCAAGATCCTCTTTAATTAATTAAGGGTATAGCTTAATCACGTTCTTGAATCTAGAACGAGAATCAGCGCTCCACGTAATTACGGTCTTGATTCTGCTTTGGTTGTCAACTCGCGAAACTTTTCAACATTCGTAATAATTGTTATATTTAATTGATCTTGGAATTAATTAAATTCCGAGGGACTCTATACTAATTATTAGTCCACGCCCGTGATGAGATTTTTCTTTATTTGCTTATTTTTCTCATGATTAATGAGTTCCCGAATTAATCTAATTATATCGATTACCAAGTACCAATGCAATTTTTTTTTTTTTTGGGTAGAGAGTACCGATGCAATTTGAGTGCTTCAATGATTGTCCATCATGCCCACAAGGGGCAAAACTGAAATAATAAGCACTTAATGGTTCGTTTGTCTTGCGAAAAATAAATATTTTTATTTTTTTTTTGAAAAATAATTATTTATATCGATTGAAATAATTATTCAATGAAGATATTTTTGTTATTGACGACAATTTATATCTAAATATTTTTTTAGATAATGAAAATATTTTTTTATTTATTCATTTTTATAAGTGATATCAATAATTATTTTTAAAAACATATTATTTAAATGATTTATTTTTCGTAAAAATAAAAGGTGCCTAATTGCTCCCGATGAATGTGGAGACTTGAGAGAAGGGGTTGGCCAAGCTATGACAGACAACTCTCTCCATTGAGGAAGGGGATGGGAGGTGCGATGTTGACGTTTAAAGTACCGTCCGACTTTTAACATAAGATCGTGGAATATTTTGAACATATATTCTGAAGAGAGAATTCAAAGAAGACCTTAGGTTCAAAGTAATCACATGTGAAAAGATCTTGCAAGCAACCAAGGGATATATTCGCTTGGGGTGGTTGAGATCGGATTCTCGCAACCAGTGATTCCTGATTCCAAGTCCAAATACGACGGCCCGGCAACCGGATGCCAGGAAAACTTCAGCCTCGTGGGATCTCTACTAGCCTGGTCGAGCGCGGAGTGCCTGTATTTCATTTCTCCCAACGAGATAGAACAGTTGAGATCTGCACATAATGGCTAGGACCTGATCGGAACTTATGACATTTACGAATAGAACGCGGCATGATCGTCCTCGATTGGAAAACACATCTGTCACTTCGATAGCACTATGTGGGAGAAATCAATTTTGATAATTATCTACAGCTTGCCGACTCGTATGAAATCAATTTCGATGTGCTCCCAAAGTTTGACTCCGATTAAATTGCTTGTCGGAACTTCAATCTTATGCTTTCTCGTGAGTTGTGACCTAAGTAGCACCAACACCAACACCAACACGTGACACGACACGACTTGTCAACACGACAATTCTTAAAAAATGAAAATTGCAACACTTTAGGACACGTTGTATGTTGCGTGCATATTTTTATGTATACATGACAAATGATCATTTTTATGATTATTTCTATCAAATTAATTTGATTTAAATTGATAAATAAATAAATAATAAAAATGGAGTGTCGGATGAGTGTCAGTATCCGATATGTCCGACACTCGTCCGACACGACACGGAGGCCCCTAGAGAGTGTTTGTGCTTCCTTGGTTGTGACTTGTGAATATAACAGCACGAGGATTTTAATTCGTCACTTTGGAATTCTTCACCTCATAATAAAATGAACCCCCCATGTGCCGCCCATGTGCTCCACCCCCACCCTTTTGAAATTTGCTGCTATGTTTCTTCTATAAGAATTGTACAATCAAAATAAATTAAATGTAATGGGAAAAAATAAACAAGAAAATGATGTGTGAGAGAGAGAATGTCGGCTTTAGCTATGCTCTCTCTCTCTCTAGTGTTACCAAGTGAGAGATCACTCAGGTTCGGGTCCATAAGTAGTGACAATTGCCCCGTGAAGATTCGCTTTTGCTATGGCTCCGGTAATTCCATTAATCAAGCCACTGTCTATAAGTCGCCGACTTGTTCTTCAACAGGCACACGGTCAGAGTCTTAGACTGCGTTTGATTCGGTTTTGCAAATGGGTCTTGGGAAAAGGCAAATTGCATTTGGTAAAAAATCTTATGTAAAACTACTTCAGCCTAAGTAGTGTTTAGCAAATTTTTTTTTTTGTAAAGAGCTTTTGGGTTTAATTTTTCTTTTTTTATTAAAAAAAATTGAACTGTTCGCCAGTGAGCCAGATTTGGCACCGGTGACCATCACCTGAGGTTGTGCGACCCCCAGTGAGGGGGTTGTACGACCCCACTCTGGCGACGCCTGCCTGGGTCGCGCAACCCCAAGCGACAAATCTTGTGGTAGCGCAACCCAAGTGGCTGTCACTGAGATCGCGCGACCTCGCCGGCTTGATCTAACCTCATTGGCCCTCACACAAAGAAAATGAACAGTAACAACGAAGGGCAAAATTGAAAAACTAAAGAATTGGAGAGGGTAATTTTGGAAAGAAAAAACTAGTTTCCACATTCGATCAAATTGTAAAGGCCCAATGCTGGTCCCCATCAGCATTGGACTTTCAGCTTTCCCAAGGTCAGGATTTGGTTGAAAGCCCCCTCGGAAGGTTTGCTGAACACCTTAACATTTTCTCGAAGGGCTTTAAAGGCCAAAAATTCATTGAAAAAACTGAATCAAACACAGCCCTGCTACAACGCTTAAATAGGTGATGGCGTCTACCAGCACCATAGACCCCACCTAAAGTAGCGATGGTATAAATTTCATTTTCTATTGACTTTACAATCAATGTTTGTGGGAGCTTAGCAATGAATTCCAGAAAATCTAGGGGCACATTTCAAAGAACTTGAAATATGAGAGACAAATTTGTAACAATCTAAAAGCCTCAGGCGCAACATGTAATGCTCCCAAATGGGATAATGACACAAATAATTCTTGAACTTTGGTCAAAT
The DNA here is from genome assembly GCA_024500025.1 of Syzygium aromaticum. Classification (NCBI taxonomy): domain Eukaryota; kingdom Viridiplantae; phylum Streptophyta; class Magnoliopsida; order Myrtales; family Myrtaceae; genus Syzygium; species Syzygium aromaticum. The sequence continues at coordinate 14,958,913 of CM044894.1, read as the reverse complement.
GTGCGATATGTTCCCTGAACTTTTAATTTGTTTAATGTTATTTTTGAACTTTTTAGCTCAATATATAATGTAGTTTCCGAACTTTTTCAATGTGGTACCTGAACTTTTTGTATATATTCATTATTTACCTGAATTATATGAAAATGTTTAATTTTGTCCTTCTATTAATTCAAGTTAAAAGATAATATCAAATATTTTCATATAGTTTAGGGACTAAGTTAAACATGTATAAAAAATCCGTAAATCACATTGAACAAATTAAGAGTTCATAAACTACATTACACATTGAGCAACAATTTAAGGACTGCCAAAGTTCAAAGTCCATTTGTATCATTTTCCCCTCCCGAATTTGTAGGATGTTTAAGCTCCTCACAACGAGCACCACGGAACCACGTGAGATTGAGAATCGTCGTCATCTCCTGTTGCTTAAGCTGAAGGTAGGCAATCAAGAACACGAACCAGTTCACACACCCATAAAGTGGCCGCCATTATCATAAGCTAAAAGAGGGGATCGATGCAGAAGGTCAAGGAGGCAGAATTTGGACAAAAAACCGATCAAAGTCCTGGGACTCGGTCGGTGCGTTAAATTTCCTCAAGCATCATTCACGTTGTACGAGGGACGGCCGAGGTGGCCCTTTTTTACTTCTTTCTCCCAAGACGCTTTTTGGGGCAAAGAACGTGAAGCTGCGTACATTGTCATCGATGGCGGAAAGTGCTTCGAGATTGATGCGTCCACGACCCCGTGTTGTGTCCGCGGACGGACCGACGGGTGAAAGGGAAAGGACTTTGTCGAGGCGAATTGGTACGCATGTAAAAAAAAGGGGGGTGAACCTGAACATCCATTCGTTGCTGTTCAAGAAAATGAACCGGATCCGACGGACCAAGAATGTCACAACCGTCCATTTTATGGGTCCCTACGTGGATCCCGTGCCCGAGCCCATGATATTGATGGTTGTGATAGGTTCGGTCGAGTGGACCTGCGACCAGGCAAGAAAGTTTGGTCGGTAGAGCTAGGATCTCGCAAAGGCTTCATTTTTTTTTATTTTTTTTTATTCTCTTACAAAATGGAGTGAGGGATGAAACTAACTCTCTTGAAACTAGGATTGAAAGTTAGTTTACGGACAAAAATCTGTCACAAGATAAAGTATGTTGAGAAAAATTCAAAAAGGGACAATAGTATAGGGACCATTGTTCCAATTTCTCCTCCATTTTCTTTTTTCTCCGACATCGGGGCCACGCGTTCCTCTTCGGTGCATAATTAGCATTTTCCGTCGAAATTTGGATATACATATATATATATATATATATATATATATATATATATATAGGCCAAAGATTAATCTAAGGATCAAATTCGTCATAGGTAGGGTTGTACAAAACAGATCGCCCAAATCGGGAATCACCTGGACAGGACAAGAACGGCCGATTTGGCCCAGTTCTCGGGAGTGTCAGTCTGGTTCCCGGTTCCTAAAAGTGAAACTGGACCAACTACATATACTTTTTTTTTTGTGATTATGTGTAGTTAATATGGGGAATACAATTTTAATTTTAGAACATATATGTAGTCAACATGAAGAACATAATTTGTCACCGTATTGCACACTTGTTTTTATGATTATGTATAGTCGGCATGGGGAATATAATTCTAGTTTCAAAATACATGATATTGAGTAGTGGAAAAAAAAAAGTGACTGATTCTACTGGACTGAACTGAAATCGAATCGGGAACCGATCACCCTTAGTCATAGGATGAAGTACAATGACCAAAATCGAACAGTGGCAATAACACAGTGACCACTTTTTGTAATTTCTCGAAATTAAAATATCTCAAAAGCAATTATTTGGAGATTTGACTTCTTTAACGATTATAAGATAGGGAAATTTTGATCTTAGAAAGTTTTAGCTATCTAGAGATCGCCTTATTTATATATTGACTGCTTCTGAAGTACCAATTTGTCCATAATGTAACATGGATAGATTTAAGATTTGTCTTATAATAAACATGGGTTCTCACGTATTGGTAAAAGTTTGGCGCTAAAGTACTTTTAATTTACTCTATATAGCCGTCTATATCACTATGCTTCTATTTTACAATCCCTATAGTTTTGTCCCTCGAGATTTTCGCATTTCTTGAAACTCACAATTGTACTACGCGAAAAATCCCAAACTGGTATACATATGACAAATTTACCAAAAACTATTTTTTGGCCATAAAAAGTCCCAAATCGATACACTTGTGATAAATTTATCATTCGTTAGTTTCAATTAAATTTTATTATCAAATTGCTGAGTTGGATGACACGTGATAGTTAATAGGTATATTGATTTGAGATTTTACCCTCTGTTTGTCACAGATTTACCAGTTTGTGATTTTTTCTGATAAAAAAAAATTAATTTATTGTAAATTTATTACATGTATATTAGTTTATGATTTTTCGTGGTATTAACCTTATTTTCTATGATTATGGTTGGGGTTTAAAACAAACTTCTAGAAAAGTCGAAGAGGGCCCCCCTGAATCTGATCCTGATCAGAAATAAAAGGTCAAGATAAGAATTTCAGAAGCCACTTGATTAAATCGCATTATGCATGTCACTTTTCCATGATAATGACATTCATTTTCTTTAATTTTCAATTTTTTACATCGGAATTACGAAAAAATGACATGGGCATGGAAATTGGATGAATTTCTAGGTTGCTACTATTATGCTGTCCGGAAATTGTAAAATCAACGAGAGTGTTGTCATCTGGGGGGAATAAAAAGGAGAGCCGTCATGTCTGCGAAGGAAAAACTAACAAGAGGAATTTTCAAGTTTAGTTGCATTTCTTGTTATTGGTTTCGTAATACAAAAGCACATTCAAAATAATATAAAAAGGTGGGGTTAATTAATAATTAACCGGTTTCCAAACGTATAGAAAGGTCATTTTAGTCGGTCAAAAACCGAAAAATGAAAGTGAAGAAGAGTGGAGATAAGAGAGCAAAAGTAGGATGCTCGGTGATAATACCGATTTGTTTCTAAATGTAGCATGTTATTTTGATCGGTTAACGAAAAAAAAAAAAAAAGGTGTTTATTCGGCTAAAGAGGAGGTGAAAGAAATAATTGTTTTTCTTCATTTTCCTCACCAAACAAATTTTTTTTTTTTGGGTCGAACTCACCAAACGTTGGGCAGGCCATTGTGTGGGACTATTGAAATCCAGTCGACTTTTTCGTTCATTTTCTAATCTATGTAAGACAGCCCATCAGGCGAGCCATGCTAAGCCCACTACAGAGTTTGAGATTGGGCGGGGCCTAAAAAATGATTATGGTTGTGCAAAACAATGTGTAAAGTTCTAATACCAATGGACAAAAAAAAATATGAATCTTGCTCTTCTGATATCAATTGGTGAAGAACAAGTCTCGCTCAAACGCTGATTGATGCAGGACATTAACGTGTAGTGAGTAAGAGATATTTAAAGAAATTGAAATGCCGATCCGATCCGGCGGCTGGAAACTGACATCGATGCGTCGGTTCTGGAAGGAGCGACGGCGGGGTTCGATCTCCGGTATGCTGCGGGATGCTACAGGGGCCCTTCTCGATGGCTTTACCGAGACAATTCCGGCGTTGTTGGTGATTCGGGCGGAGATGAGAGTCTTGATCAAAGCCTTGAATCGATTCGAGTTGAGGGTTTTATGTCGAGGGAGTAGATCGAATAGTTGAGAGATTGGAAATCCTCTGGATCAATACAACACAATGAATGATCGATTTCATCCAAGATCCATCAATAGAGAGAAAACAAATCATGTCTAATTGTCCGTACCATGCACACGAGAGGGTCACAGTGCCGGCGCTTGGTAGAGGAAAGCCATAATGAAAGTTTCAGGGTCAAACGTTGACTCTTTCCTTGATGGACACTCCCCCACAAGGCTACATTTTCTCCTCTTTTTTTTTTTTTTACTTATAGGGATTAATTCTACCATAAATAACAAAAAATTATCGGGAATAATTACATAAATAATCACTGAATTTTGGCTTAATGTTCAATATCATCCCTAAACTCTATTCAGTGCGATCCATAAATTTTTGGTATATGTTCAATCTAGTGCATGAACTACGTAAAAATGTTCAATGTTGTACCCGAGCTTGAATCAATGGAAGGATATCATTGAACATTTTCAAATATTGAGGAACTAAGTTAAACATGTACCCAAGTTCATATCAAATAAATTAAAAGTTCGGAGATAACATTGTCTATAGTGCTAAAATTCATGGACCATATTGAACAAATTGAGAATTCAAGAACAACTTTATACATTGAGCAAAAGTTCATGGATCACTCGCGTCGTTTTCCTAACTTATACAAACAAGTCTTTCTTTTGCCCAATTGGACAACTTGAGAAGAGCAAAGGATAGCAATGAAATTATGGCATGCCACTGGCGTCGTAATGATACCTTTATGTCCATGCATGATAGTTGGCAACTTGGCATTGCAATTAATGACATCCACAACTGTGCCCCGGATATTTAAGTCGATCCAATCTATAGTCGGGTACTTTAGAGAGAGAAATTTTCATACACTCTCGGATGACACCATATACCTGACCAATCATCACAAATCAAATCTTATCGACACTCCCTATTATAAGTGCTTCTCACTCCACTCAATCAATCACCCCAAGTTAATATAATCTTTAGGGTACGATGTTCTTTCTATTTCGTAAATCTTTCTCCAAAAAAGTTTAGACCTTTAGGTCACGTTTATTCCCCTAAAAATAAGTGATTTGGAAAACATATTTTCTAAGAACGATCGCTTGTTTTGCTCACAAAAACGCATGAACAAAAGATATTTCCATCGTTCACGAAAGCATTTACATGTAAGTTACTGTTGATAATTAAAATGTTTCAATCAACCGATTATTTTAAACGATATAAGTAATCCTTTTTAAGAAAATATTTTTTTAATTATTTATTTTTCACAAATTAAATGGAGTCTTAATCGCACGTGCCACGTTGATCGACCACGCCGCATTTGTGTATCGACATGGACGTGTCGAGAAATGGTCAAGGAACAAATGTTTTGCAATCTATCACAAGGAGGCCGCATGAAGGACCAAATTTGTCCGATTTCCGCAGCATTCTTTTTGTCGTTTCTAGAAACGGCTCGCCGCCATTTGACCAGACCATTTCGTCCCTCCAAAAAGGTGGGAGGAATGATTCCTCCAGGAGCTTCGTGCGTGGTGTGCGTTGGCATGCGCTTGCTGACTTTGCATGCACACCGAGAAACTCGCCCTATAGGATTTTCATGTCACAAACCCTCGAGTCAAAACATATAGTATAGACTATAGCCACCCTTTTTAACTGTCTTTGATTGGGAACGTCAGTGTTGCCGAGGTTCGACCATGTCTTCTCTAGCTAAACGAAGCTTTACATCCGCCGGTCATGTACCTGCATGTACATGGAATGACGACCGCGAATCAAACGTGTTCTTTGACTTAATGTGTCCGAGCGTCGCGCGTTACGCAGACGCGTCTCCTATATCCTTGGGGTACATAAAGTCTAGAAGAGGCTGCGAACGGCAACGGCCTGAGTCTGGACTTGAGAAGCTCTTCTGCTGTTAAGAGCTCAGATCGAGAAATATAGCAGCAGACCGAGGGATCATGGGGAGGAAGATGGATGTTCTTCTTGGAAGGAACAGCAAGGAGTCTAAGGTCAAGACCCTCTCGAAACTTGCCATCTCTAGGATCGCCATCCTTAGAAGAAATCGAGAAGTTCGACTGTCTCATGCCTGGTCGGATGTCGTTCAGCTACTGAGCCTCGGACACCAAGAACGCGCTCTTCTCCGCGTACGTTTTCACCTCTCTCTCTCTCTCTCTCTCTCTCTCTCTCTCTCTCATGCACTCGTGCTTGCTCGCAATCATTCTAATGTGGATTATCTTTGTACAGGTTGAGCTTGTAATTAAGGAGCAGAATATGGTGGATGCATTTTGCATCTTGGATTGCTACTGCCACGTCCTTGGGCAGAGGGGAATGCTCATGCAAAAGAACATGTAAGTTTGCCAAGGCCTTCGAAACTTCTCGTAAGAACACTAAAGAGCTAATCAAACGACGCCTGAGGCTTTTCACTGCACATTTACGAACAGGGAATGTCCCGAGGAGCTCAAAGAGGCAGTATCTAGCTTGACATTTGCAGCTTCGAGGTGCGGGGACTTCCCTGAGCTCCAGGGGATCCGCACTGTCATCACAAAGATATATGGGAAAGAGTTTGTGGCTCGAGCAGTTGAACTACGCAAGGATTATGCAGTGAATCCTAGGGTAAATGATTTTGACTCCGATCACTTGATCAAAATTGGCCAGTTTCTTTTCATGTCTGGATGACTCAAAACTCAATGAATTCAGGTCATCGAGAAGTTCTCCACCACACAACCGAGCGTGGAAAGTAGGATGAAGGCACTAAAAGAAATCGCCTATGAAAACGGAATGATTTTGCACTTCAAGAATGCTGCTGATGAGGTAGGTCGTTGAATTGGAGTAGCAGATTCAGGCAACACTCCATGAATCGAAGTTGATTGAACAGTTTCTAACAAATAGAGATCCTACATTGCAGGAAAAAGCAGGCATAAATTACGAGGACAAGCGACTTGAACATAGTTTAACAAGTTCTGGACTCAGAGATGACACCTGTGATGCACCTGAAAAGATAAGCGAGGATGAGGGCTTCTCCGACTCCATGGAATGGAGGGAGTACAACGACGGGGTTGGCGCAGCTCAAGGCTCATTTGAATCAGTGGCTCATGCAGCTGCCGCTGCAAGAGCCGCTGTGAGACTATCAGCATCGGGATCAGGGGACCATGATCCTGATGTTCAATGTAACTTAAATGACTCAGGCGAAATATCACCATCTACATATCAAAATGACCTATACGAAGCTCCAGAGGAAGTAGACGTAGATCCCTATCCTGACAGGCCGATTTACGACAACATCTATCCAGTGTATTACGCAGACTCGGAAGAAGAAGAAACAGAAGCCGATCGAATTTATCTTGAAACGAGGGAGAAGAACGAAAGGCAAATGCATCAGAATAGTCGACTACCAGCTCTACACTTAAACTAGGGTAGGAACAATCTAAAAGAGATGATTGCATCTTCGACACCAAGGAGCCAGACAGCATTCGGACAATAGAATGTGGTCTGACACCAATAACAACCATTCAAACGAAACGCGGGGGCGGTAGAGGGTATTGGCTATAAGCTGTGAAATTGAACAGAGATAGAAAGTTTAGATCACCCATGAATGAGTTCCTTAATCCTGCAAACTATGATGAAGTTATAGATGAATGCTTCCTGAATAGGAATCAAAGTACAGAGCTATTGAGCAGATCTAAACAGGAACAGGAACAAAGGGACTAGTTCAGTGCACAAAATAAAAATAAAAAAAAGTTTGTTCCTAGGTTCCACTATTCTTTGTTGATTTATCATGTATTCGCTCCAAAATTCAACTATTCTTTTGTGGATTTATCCTGTATTCATCTACCCCTACCTATTATTGCATTATTATGTACTCCCACTGGGTTTCATCCCGAGCTAATTCTTGAATGGTGTGGAGAAGGCAGGTTCCAATGGTCAAGATATTTCGCCAATCCCTACTGACTGTACAGAAACTAATAAAGCTCGACAAAATGAAATACTTGCTTAAAGGAACTCAGATTGTAGTAGCAAAGGTATTCCTGAGCGTGTAAGGCTCCAAAAGAAGTTTCTCCTTTCACGCCAGTTACATAAGCATTATCACTGGACTGCAGAAAAGCAAAATCATATGCAATATAGCCACAGTCAAAGAGGTAAATGCATTCTAGCCACCCAAAACTTTTCTGTAGAATATATATTACGGCAGGAATTGTTGCACGGTATCGAACCCAATACATTACACTCCATCCTCAACTTTACCTCAAATAAGATACGTAATTGAACAGAACCAGATAGACTGATACAACAGAAAGATACACATTAACTGAAACAAAAATATAAGTGTTCAAAGAAATTATACCGGAGTACAAGAAACTCGACAAATTTGGATATAACAACCGGCCACAGAAGTACAAACTTTAGTATGCTACTGCTACAGCTTACGATAAATCACCGCCGCTCTGTTGCCACAAATTAATGATATCAGTAGCCTGATTAAGAAGAATAATCATCTGCTTCTGTGAAATCCATGGTTTACTTTCAAGTAAGACCTTAAGCTCCTCCCACGCATCTTTCCTTGGCCAAAAGTAGTAGGAACTCAACGGAATTGTGCCATGGCCAGGTATCATTTGATCTAGTGCAATCCCAATGTTCTTCTCCATCCAAATAAACTTCAAGACAAGTCTGGGTTTATCCATTGGCTTTACAACCACTCCAAGCTTCTGAATCATAAAAAAAAACAAATTACTCCGACAAACAAAACTGTTTAACCAAGCAAGACTGCATTTAAAAAAAAGGGTTAATATCACGAAAAACCCCAAATTGGTATACCTGTAACAATTTTACCGCAAACTGATTACTTGTGACCAATTTATCCCGAACTATTCTGTTGATCACAAAAAACCCAACATTGGTACACTTATGACAATTTTACCCCGAACTAATTTTTTTTACCACAAAAAATCCCAAATTGGTACACCTGTAACCCCAACTAATTTTTTGATCACTAAAAATCCCAAACTGGTATATTTGTGACAAATTTACCCTTTATTTATGTCCGTTAAGTTGGATTAATGTCACGAAAAATCACAAACTGGTAAATTTGTAACAAACAAAGGGGTAAAAACCCCAAACTGATACACCTGTTAATTACCACATGCCATCAAACTTATCAATTTAACAATAAAATTTAATAAAAACTAACGGAGGATAAATTTGTCACAGGTGTACCGGTTTGGGATTTTTGGTGGTCAAAAAATTAGTGCGGGGTAAAATTATCACAGGTGTACCAATTTGGGATTTTTTGTGGCAAAAAAAATAGTTAGTGGTAAATTTGTCGCAGGTGTATCAGTTTGAGGTTTTTCATAATATTAACCCAAAAAAAAAAAAAGAAAACCTAAAGATGCAAACAGACTAAAAGCAAACCAAATGAGCGTCCCAAGTTCACAAAGGTGTAGATTGTGTCTCTAATTTCCCAGTTGTGTGTTCTTGGTAAGCAAAGAGAGGGTCAATGAAGCGAAAAGAACAAATTTCAACATAAGGGAGATTCAAGGTGTTTAGTGTTATTTTACATTGTATAAATACAAGGTTATAATGTATCTTATATACATGTAGTCTCCTTCCACCTATTAACTTAAACTTTTGGATTGGACATTCTTATATAATATCATAGCACAATCAAGAGCTTGAACCCCAACACTCCCCTCTCAAACTCATTTCTTGTGGTGGATTCAAAACAAAGGGCTCACAGAAAATACGAGTCATGCCCATTTCACAACAACTGAACTTGAGGCATGTGATTGCAAAGGATCAGCTTACACACAACCCGAGTGTTAATTATAATCTCACATCGCTTCAATACATAGTTATAATGTGCCTTATCTACATGCAGTCTCTCTCCTCGTCTTAACTCAGGTCTTTCAATTAGACATTCTAACGCAGAGCTTGATAACAAACTCCAATTAATAATGCAACAAAACATAGAAACAAAATCTCCTCTGAGGAGATCAAAATAGAAACATAAAGAAGTGCTAAGACAAAGTGAGAAGTGCTGTGGCTTAGTAGCATGATGTGCTGTAATGAACCAACAGCTTCTCAAATTTTATATTTGGATGGACTCAATGCGAAACACAATAGTTGATTCATGAAATTGCATTAATCAAAGATAGACCAAAGAAAGATAGATATCTTTTTATCATGGAAAGGATTAAGGTGATTGAAGATTGATTTTATTTGTTTATGGGACTTGTAATCTGCATATCTGATCCGTTTTGTGGTTTATTTGAAAATGTTTTTGACTAAGGAATTTTTAAATGTGAGGAAAGGCTAGTTGGCTTGAAGATGCGATTAAAAATTTGGTTGAAGCACATAAAAGGAGAGTTGTTTATGTGATTGACAATCAAGCTACTAAGGATTCTACATATATAAATAAACATCCTAAGGAAAGTCATCATAAATACAACAGCTAGCGGATCATAAGGAAAATTTTCAAATTTGATGCATACAAGGGCTGCAAATTGAAGTGGAGGAAAAGAGAAAAAGGCTAGGACAAAGACAGCAGCCAAACAAGCTTACACCACTCTGATTATAACATTTATTCTTATTCACACACTTCCGAATTTCTATAGAGTATTTCTTGATTACATTTTTAAGAGAATAAAATCTTGTAAAAATGAGACTAAATTTTGTACGAGAAGAATAGCATAATGCCACTGAGTGTGTTGATACAGAAGGAACAGGTTCACACTGTACTTGAGTTGTGCACAAATCAGGCTGTATTCTTACTGAAGGTGTTCAGTAAGGGAGGTAATTTTGTATTGGGGGAATTACGGAAGCAACTGCTGCTGTTGCAGGAAAAACATATTGCAACTCTTGTACTGCTCAATTGAAGTAGCAGAGTTCAGCCTTAGTTTGAGGCTCCTAGAGCTGGAAATGAGAAGGTAGACATGTACAACCAAACTCTTAAAATACTTGGTTCAATCTCCTTATCCCTCCTTGTTGTCATCTACTGAATGCATCACTTGCTGCCGTGACATTACTATGTTATAATATTAACTGATTCTTGAGAAGCCATATAGTGTAACAAGTGTGAAACAATTTCAGGTGTCAACGCCATTTTTATAGTAGATGGTTTGATTCCACGGGCTCCTCTTCGCTCTTTATGCTATGATTTTTAACCAATTGATCGTCCCCTTCTTGGTTTCCATATAAAGGTATCTCAGAAAACCAAGTCCATAGTAGGTAGTAAATCCTTTCAGAAATTCACAATTGTATCAGAACTTAGCTACACCTACTTGAGATTGAGCTAATGCTTCCTCTGCATTATATCAGCTAATTCATTTTAGAATGCATCTTCCCTGATCATTCCATTCCCCAAATAAGCTAAGCCCCACCACAAGAAAAAGAGTCCAAGCCCCATTTATCTCTTCTTTATTCACACATCCCCAGGGCCAAACAACCACACCCTCATAGGCATAAACACAAACACAGAAAACTACCACCCACACACGTCAGAAACAAGAAAACTCCACCTCTTTGCCCTGCGCTACTTCAGGGGAAGAGCCTGCTGCCGACGACGTCTCTTCCGCGACGACCACCGCTTCGGCAGATGCCGCCGAGACTCCGAGTCCTCTCGACCCGCGACGACCCACTTTGAGCCCGACACTCGGGCAGTTCCTTCGCGCGGCAAAGAACGAAGCTTTGGATGGCGGCCGCAGGGCAACGTCGGAGTAGGGGAAGGACAGACGCTGCATGAGGGCGGCGTTGAACTTGGGTTCTATGGCCATGGTCAGCATTGCTTCAGATGAAACTCTGAGCTTGTATCAGGCTCTGAGCGAGGGAAGTCTCTAATGGAGAGAGAGAGAGAGAATGAAAGCTTGGGTTTTGCTGGCATTTGATGGGGAGGATAAGATGATGATGAATGATGATGTTCAGGAAGGGGAAGGAATTGGGCTTGTTGAGGACTGATTTGGGCTCATAATGAAAATAATTTCGGCCCAGCCCAATTGAGAAATAATTGTTCAAGTCAATTTGTAGTTTTCATCGGAAAAAATGACACAAATAATTCATAAATTTTAGTTCAGCGTGCAATGTGATTCCTGAACTTTAGTCCAATCTACAATGCGATCCTTAAACTTTTAATTTGTTCAATTTAGTCCATGAACTTTTGGCACATGTTCATTGTAATGCTTAAATTATATGAAAGTGTGTAATGTTGTCCTTAATCTTGAATTAATAAAAGGACGACATTGAACATTTTCATATAGTTTAGGGACTGCATCCACATTGGACAAATTAAAATTTCAGAGACCATATTGAATAAATTAAAAGCTCATGGACCGTACTGCATATTAAGCCAAATTTCATAGATCATTTGTGTCGTTATCCATTTTCATTGCGGAAAATATTTGCACATTTACCCCCGGTCTTTCTTCAAAATTCTTCATGGAAAAATCATATGTTTTTTTGGTAACTTCAACATGGACACACACACACACTTTACAAAATATATCCATTTCTCTCTCAATTTTTTTTTTTTTATCAATGTTGTCGTCTTACTCGGTGAACTTTAATCATTTATTTTTTTTCCTATTTCATCATATAATTATATTCTATTGGAGACTATTGTTGTACTTCATGTTCCACTTTTTCCATTCATTTAAATCATAACATTTATATGAGCTTCAATATTTTTACATTTGGAATTTAAAAAATAGATTTATTTTACTTTGTAAACAAAAAATTCTAACTTTTCCACTTTTTCTGCTAGTTGTTTGTTTCAAATAGTTTATTTGGTTACTGTAATATTTAAAATTAGCTAACTATACACTGTTTGTTTTGCGAAAAATAACTGATTTAAGTGATTGCTTGTATTGCTTAAAATAAATTAGCCAATGAAAATTCTTTTAATTATCGACAACAATTTAAGTAAAACATTTTTGTGAATGATGAAAATATTTTTCGTTAATTCATTTTTATAAGTAATACAAGTGATTACTGTTAGGAAAATATTTTTAAATAATTCATTTTTTACGAAACAAAACACAATCTAATGTTGAAGATTTTCTTATATTAATTCAAGGGGCATGGTCCGACATCGTACCTTAGAAGTTCCCATGAGTTTGATGTAGTTTTCGAAGAATTTTACTTTAACTGCTAATTACAATCCGGCCATGAACTTAGGAATTTTAATCAAAGTGAAAGGCTTAAAATATCTTCTACTTTGTTGCGATCTTCCAATTGATTAGGAAGATGTAATTTAAAATGCTCAAAAAGCTGTAATTTATAGTCTTTTTCTGGACCAAAAAAAAAAAAAAAGTCTTTTTCTGGGTTAATGCTAAAAACGAAGAGCATGCGTTAAACACTTGATTGATGTCAAATACTTGACATGAATTGGTTCCTCTTTCCCCTTACAGACCTACATTATAAGCATATTTCCGTCGAGCAGGTAAGCCTCAAAGAATAGTCGAAGCAGCAAACTACGTCGTCTTGACTCATCCCGAGTACCAACTTACATCCCCAGATGAGCTTATAAAAAGCAAGAGATTCACATTCCTGAAGTCAGCGTAAGGCAGAGAGCAATTCAAAGTCTCATGGGACATCTTAAATCAGAAATCAACAATATTTCGACGGGAGTCCACTCTTTCCTTTCACGACAATGATTCCAACATCCGTAAGCCCTTCGTAATGGGTAAGAAGGATCGAGCACCAAATTACAAGACAGCCAGGAAAAGATGGACTTCCTAATCAATTGAATGTGCATTATTTCATGGAGGTCGAAAAACAGTTAAGTTCCCGAAAAGTAGCTCTTCCACACAAGGGAGGGTCATCCTCGTTTCCTCCACCAACGTTGGTCCGAGGAAGAGTAGGCGCAAATTCAAGACCAAGCTTCAACATGATACTTACCGGCCTTTTCCAGTGCCCTAAGCCACCTACCAGCAGATTCCCTCGGAACCGCACCTTCTTTAGATACGATGTCTTCGAAGGCTGACCAAACATCAGAGGGCATTTTGGTTGAAGAACCTGCGATGTAGACGGCAGCTCCTGAGTTCAACAAATTCCAGACCGTTTGGCTGTGTTCCTGTATCATATCTTGCACGTATATCTTCTGAGGTTGGTCTCTCGAAAAAGCAACAAAAAGGCCCCCGCCCTTGGCATCAGAGAGAACCCCGTCATTTCGTGAATGATCTAACCAGAAATCTCTGTATAGAAAATCATTTTCTTCATTTCGGCAACCAAAGAAGAAAATGATGGGAGCAGTCCACGTAGAATGACTTTGAATGGTTCTTTCCTCGACAAAACCATGAAATGGTGCACATCCAGTTCCAGGTCCAATGAGGATGAGAGGTAGCGATGGTGGTGGGGGAGGAAGTGAACCTTTCTGAAACCATGCCGGAATACAAGCACCTACTATGTCAAATTCAGCAATTAGCATTGCAATATGTACATTTGATACCTCCATCAATGTATTCTTGTAGAGTGTCCATGTAAATAGTTACTCACCCTGATTAGGATCAAGATTGGCCAGCCACATTGAGCAGAGCCCAGCTCGATTCCTCTTAAAAGGTGTCATCCATGACACAACATTCACAGTTAAGTGGACTTGATTAGGATGGGCTGAAGGAGAAGATGAAATGGAGAAAGCCCTTGTTTTTAATGGAGGGACCAACTGGACCAACCACTCGAGCGGCAGTTGTACGGAAGGAAAATCTTGTAATACCTATTTAAAAATGAAAGGATCACTAATGACCTGATGCATGGAAAAGATTAATATATAGCTTCTTGCAGTATATATACCTCAATGTGGCGCAACTCACTTGTACATACGAAGGATGATGTCGGTGGAGTGATTAAACAGAAAAGGAATATCACGTTCTTACAGAATGATTTGATACCATTTTGACAAAGCTAAAAACTCTCCTTTTCTTTATTGAAGCATCTAGAGGACAAATACATTTTTGAAAGGTAGGATTTCTTTCCAAATAATTCACAACAAATACAGTCTCAAGAAATTAGTTTAGTTTCGTCACCTCCAAAACAGTTCTTCGTTCTTTTTGGTTGTATTGGTATAGATCATCTCTTCCTTCAGCTGATGCAAAATATTGAAGCCTTTCCTTTTCATGTTGGGCTGCAGCAAAATAACTCATTACCTGATAGGCGGTGCTATTAGTATGAGGAAAGCAAAAAATTGTTAGGCATGCTGAGTTAAAACTCACCAGACCAAAGCCATGCAACTCTATATTTATTCATATAAACTATCTATTCCAGCATTTCCCATGTAATATGCATCATTACTAGATAATCCTGGATATCTGTAGGTCCTGAGACAGTAGTTCCAAATCTATGCAAGGCGACAATGTATTCACCATAGGAAGCCGCATGTGACAAAACATAGAAGGGAAGCTTGTTAAACCCCCAAAAGGGTACAACACTAATCATGCGACATGGCAATGAGTATAATTTCTCTCGACTACTTAATTTCCAAACTCAATTCATATAATCACTAAATCAAGCTCATCTGTGACTTATACACCAATCAATTCCCCAATGCTACCGCTTTTCTTTGGTGCAGCAGCAGACATCCACCGAGTTCGGATAAAGAAATTTTGGATAAAACAACCATTGGATGGAGAAACATGCAAGACAATATGCACACCAAAATTATACTGAATTCAGTAATCAATATCTCGCAGACGAACTACTTTGCTTCCATTTTTACTTCATAAAACATTCTAGGTTTCTAGAAAGCATGCATACATAAACAATAAGTATGGCCAATTCACAAGCAAAAACAGGCACAGAAAGTAGTCGATCATAATTTGATGAGTGTTTACATCATAATATTAGTAATACAAGACTCTTGCCTCAAAGAAGTAACGTCGCGGTGATGCTGATGAAATATCCATTGCCAACTCAACAAAAGTCCTTAATTTGATGGGGACTATTGAGGCACTTATTCCATTGACTAGAACTTGATTATCCTCTTTTCTTGGATGAACCTGAAGCATAGAAAAAAGGTTTCAAGTAGCAATTAGTAATGATGCACACATAAGGTGTATGAGAAACTATGATAACAGTTTTGCAATAGAATCGGACTTTTCTGCCTTGATTTCTGTAATTTTCATTCTTGCAGCCATAGTATAGACGTTTAAAGAAACTTTGGTTAGAATTCATTCAAGATTTAGTTATTATGGGCTTTGGTGTTCTCTAGATTATAAGGGCTTTTTCATGAGTTTTAAGTACAAGCAAAAATTATTTTCCCACCAAAAATTAATTCTATCTAAACTCGGAAAAATTACGAGTTAAAAAATGCTAATTTACATGTCGATAATTATATGGTATGATAGTTTCAGGTGTTCCAGGTTAAAACAAAAGTCCAAATGCATACACCGCAAAATTTAGATCAAGCAAAAAAGTGTAAAGTAAAAGTCAATCCAGACACAACCCAAGTCTAAATGGTTTATCTTTGAATTATGCTAATTTTTTATTGGAAAGTATGAACTATAGAATTATAAAGTACTCTGGTCTTTGTTTATAACATATTTCTGTAAAATCTTACTTAATAATGTGATTTTAACAACCAGAGAGAGAGAGAGAGAGAGAGAGAGAGAGAGATGGATTTGAGGGTAAATATAGAAATGAGCTTAACCAACTTTATGAATGAGAATAGATGATAGGATTATATAGTCAACTATGACGAACAACAACTACCTGCAATTATTTTAGATATAAAAAGATTAAAAAAAAGAAAAGTAGCATATACCACTGCTCTTCAGTTGAAGCAAAATATGAAAAGCAATTAAATTATCTGAACACCAAATATACTTATTTAGCTTCTATAGCGAAAATAGCCATAAAGCATCTACTCTAGCTTCCAAAATATTAGTCCAAATGGACAAACTTTATCTTGGTCCTTCATTAGCTATGTGTATAAGCGGCTGCATATGCACAGAAAAAAGCATGTGATCAGAGGACAGCTAAAATCTGCTGGAAATAAATGCGTTGTAAAATCATAAAGGAGGTGAACATCCCAGCAAGAGCAACAAAGAATATGTCCATTTTGAAGTAATGAAAAATAATCAGTCTGACTGCAATAGTTCCTACCGTAATGAATGATTCAGGGTCCAAATGACAATGCTCCAAGAAAGCATCTACCGCCTCAGGATCTTGACCAGGAAGAATTTCTAAAACATCACCTACATCATATTCAATAGCCTGAAAATTCATTATTACACATTATACAAAAAAGGGAAAACCAATCTCCAAAACTCTTTGAAAAGTATATTTAAACATCTTACAGATGACTCAAAGTTAAATTCGAGGTGACGCACATCCTTTCCACAGCCTGCCTTAGTCAAGCAATGATTTTTTACCTACTCAGGAAAAGAAGAAAAAAGAACCAATCAAGATTTTTTACTTTTCTAATCCAAATTCAGCTCCACAGCATACAGCATTCAAGTGTTTTAAATTCCTTCTCACTCATTAAGTGCATCCCTAATGCATTTCACTTGAAAATAAATATAAAATTAGATTCAGCAGTTTTGCCAAATGAATATGATTGGTAGGGAAACTTTGGCTTCTCAGTATATTAGATTATTTGCTTTTGATTTCCCATCCTCCCCACTTCTAAAAGTACTGAAGTCACACTCAATGGAATTAAGACAAAGTTATAGCATATGTTTAATGACAAAATCAACCATATTTTGAAAGCAAAGGGCTGAAATTGCATATTGTCCACTGGCTATGTCATATAAGTCATAGATTACCAATTTAAGAAAGCAATCCGGTCTTGTTTGGCGACCAGAGAATCTTCCAGGAGACATAGAGCGAGCCTTCTCGATTTCAATCTCTGTGCATGACAAGCCAGAAAAAATTGAAAAAGAAAAATAGTCAAAATGACAATGCAGCCCGAACATATTCATACAAATAAATTGGATAAACTTATTGGATAAACTACTCAGCGACTTTGTCTTTTGCACCATACAATCTCCATTTAGTAAGGACAATGGAGAAACATGCATACTAACACTGTCAATATCCCAACTTAGCAAGAAAACCACTTCAGGTTCTCACAATAGATTGATCCACTGACACCAGTACATTTTTTGGCTAAGCTTCAATTTTTACCCTAGATTCACACCATGTGTATACCCTATATCAATACATGCTACTGCTAGACAGATCAAATTACCTGAACCAAATAAATATTGCGGATTCACTTCGTCAGCAGCATGGTATCTGATTTGAACCTTTGGTAGATCCAGAAATTTCTCATCTGATATCACATAATCTGGACCATCAGGAAATAACTTTGGATTCCTCTGATTTAACATTCTCCACAAGGATGACAGCCAAGGGTCCAGAGCACCTTCATACCTTGAATTACAAATCACTATGTTGGTTACTTGGCTTCTTTGGATTTTGACCTTATCTTAAGGTAAAAGACTCCAGCATGAAGAGTTAACTACCATGAAACTCCAATGAAGCAGGAAAGCAACAATCGTGAATAAACGTATAGCGCAAAAAAGAGGGATTTTAAGTTACGCCGAGGAATAAAAGCATTCCTTAAACATGACAAAATATCGGTTATAAAACAAAACCAAATAAAACTATTAAAATCAGTTGACAAAGGGTCCTGTTTCATGGAGGCATAAGCTACGCATAAAAATGGATGCTAAATTTCCAGAACTAATCAACCAAGTTAGTTCAAAACTAAATGAAAAACTATGAAGATATACTTACTTTCCTTTGATGGTGTATCTAAAGTTTTATGATTGGAAATGAAACGGTAACTACACAAGTAACATATAGACGAGTTTTCATAGAAATGAGAGAGCATATAATACGACCAGACACGACAAAGAAATACATGCCACCAAACTTAACCATCCTCATAAAAGGTAAGATCAGCTCCACAAGCACATGAGCCAGAAACACCAACACCAATGATTTCACATAGTCACTTGGTCACATTTCATAATACTAGCCAGAACTTCAAAGCTGCATTCGGAGGGAAAAAATGTCATTTGATAGATTACCAAGACTATAGTTTGCAAAGCAAGGTTTCTCCATTTTATTGTGTGAGAACTAGACATAACAATTTTTAACTAAGGATTTAGTTTATAGTACCATGACATACCCTGAAGGATGCTGGTCATCCCCTAAACCTCTTTCAACAATGGCCTGCGCTCCAAGATCCGAAAGTCTCTTATCAAGTTTTTTGGCAACAAACTGCAGTCATCAGTCATGAAGATGAAGATAAGTTCCTCTGGCTGAAGTAACTGTGAGGGAGAAAAAAATATGCAACAAATGGTATGATTTAACAAAGTAGCACTGAAAGCATGGATGAATATCCAGGAGACATGCAGGCAATTAAACTTGAAGGAAGCCGAATTATTCAAGGAGAGGAGATAAATGGGCTGAGAGAAGTGGTTAGCAAGACACGTTTCAACTAAAGAGTAATAAAAAAGATGAAGTCTGGGAAGAATTTAAGCTAAATTACAATGAAAATATTGAACTTGACACACTACCTATTATGCTTAAAGTATATGCAACATTACTTGATTCCACGAAAAAGAAAATTGCTAAAACAGTCGCTTACAATTCCTGTGGAAAGAAAAATACCAGCAAATGGCACCATAAAAAGTCAAAAGAAATCTACTCTAAGCACTTCCTTTGAACTACAGTTCTACAAAACTCAAGGAACATATAAAAATACGGATTTTAACACACTCAGAATACCTAACGGTAAAATTTATAGATGCCAAATAATCCCCATAAAAAATGTTGGCAGGTACATCTAAGGCATCAAATTGCTGTTATGCAACTATGATTTTTAGAAAGATGGTGCTGGGCCTTGAAAGCAGAAGTAGCAACAGACCCTAAATGCTTTGAAGATCAACTTCAATTACAAGCAAGTTTGCTTTGCCGGGCATAAATGCATCCCAGGACTTCAAACAGATCATGATCCTATTACACGAAATTCAATCACTTCTATTCTCCGTAGAATAAGCACAGAAGCAGCAGTTGCATGACAGTGGAAGTCAGTTCTAGAATGTTCGATGCCATCACTAAAGCATATGCCAATCTCATGAGAAAGCAGCGAAAACATGATTACATTGTATTTCTGGTAACCAGAATCACCTAACCCAAACACGGCATAACGCAGTCCCTCTAGCCAATGCCGGTTCAGGTTTCTCTGCAGCAGAAACCTCCAAAATACCTGTTTTTTGACAAAACAAGGGCATATCAGGAGCTACAAACGCTAACCAATCCAATCACCACAGCATCTTGAAATCCAAAAAGCCTCCAAATTTCAACATGAAACCCTAAACCAACCTTCATGGAATCTGGTGGGTCCCCCTGGCCCGTCGTAGAAACCACGAACACGACAGTGTCCTCCAGAGGCAACAAACTCTGCCACGCATAAAAGCAAACACAAACTCGCATGAGCTAACGCATCGCCCCCGAATAACATGACTATTGCAAAATATTAAAGGCATCACTTGCTCCCGAACGAATATCAAACACCCAATGCAAGTGCGAGAGACCGATTCAAGACTCACGGCGTCATATTCGTCCATGGAAAGGAGCGAAGCGGGGCAGCCCCTGCGCTCGGCCTCGCGGCCGATGCGCTCCGCCGCGTCCACCGCGTTTCCGGTCTGAGTCGCGTACAGGATCAGAAGCTTCCTGGATTCCGTCTCCGTCATGGCTCCTGGAAGGGGGGGGAACGAATCGACGCGACCCCTCAGAAGCGAGATTCGGGTCACAAAAAGCGGCGAGCGACTGCAATTCGGAGCCGGAGACGATCAGCTGAACCCCCGACGGCGAGACTCGCGGCCGGCCGGCGACCGCCAAGCGATCTCGCTTTCTTCTCCGGCGAGCTCGAGCGGTTTTGGGTTTTGGAGTTTCCAGAGGAGTGGAGGCAGGAGCAAAGAAGAAAGGGCAGAAATAACATCGGAATGACCTAAATACCCCTAAAATAATAGCAGATATACAACACAATTACGTCATATTTATTTTCTATTTTGATAATTTATTTGCGATTGTAATAAAAAAGTGAAGCACGTAATATGTGATTATGCTAAGATAGATAATATATAACAATAACTACTACTTTAATAGCCAATGATGAGTGTAGAAGTGTCCTATATATATTATCGAGATATTGCGATTTAACGCATAAATTTGTGTCAGTTGCGTAATAATTAACTTGTTATTATGATTTAAATATAAAATTTGATCATGTTGGATGAATATTATTAATTATGTAAATTAATTGTATGATTGAAATTATAAATGTTTAACGAGCACTTATTGATATAATTTAATATTGAGATAATCATCCTATTGTGAATGATATTAGACTAAGCTATGGGAATTTACATAATCGTACCTAATAGAAAGCAACTAAGTATTATGCTAATTATAACATCATGAATAATTTTCAATAAAATAAGTACTTATGTATTGTCATGATAACATAATTATCATGATATCAATTATTTACTTAGTCATTAGTATTTTATTTATTTAATCATATAATAGGTGATTAAGTCAAAATAATGAAAATCTGCGTAGCTTTATATAAAAAACAACGTATCATGCTAGTAATTTTATAGAAATTTTAATTAAAATTAGAGGAAATTACACAAAATACCTAAACTTTTGGGTTAGTGCACCTCCGCTCTCAAACTTTCAACTGCTACACACTGCCCCCTTGAACTTTCATTTTACTGTGGTATTTAACCCTTCGTTATTTTTCCGTTAGCATGTGGAATGCACGTAACTTTTATGGGCTTAAAGTATATTTTCATCTCATATTTAAAAGAAATCTCTCTTTTTAACATCATTGATGTAAGAAATGATTAAAATATAGAAGATTGGAGCATACTGAATTAACTAGATACTAACGATAGATAAAGTAAAATTCTATGGTTGTATTAAACGAAATTTGATAAATATAGTCACTTGAATAGAACTAAATACGATCTTCCAAGAAAACGTATAAACACAAATCAAATGAAAAGGAAAATGGCCTAAAAAACATGAAGGTCAATGACAAAATTTGTTTAGTCATTATGTATATTTAAATAGTTAATTAATGTAAAAAGCGATTGATTAATAAAAATATTTTAAAAAAATTATAAAAGGAAATGATCTCCTCAACTCATAAAAAAAATTAATCGAAAACTAAGCTTATTTTTAAATTTTTTCTATTGATCAACTATTTTTTTTTTGCAGTGATTAACCACTTACATAATCATTCATAGTCCAATTTTTGTTACTTGACTTTTTTGTTATTGACGGTTATTTTCCTTTCAATTAATTGAGTTTCTTTTTCTTGAAATATTTGAGTTCTATTAATATTTTCATCCCTCTATAACATTTATATTAAATTACCATTGATATCCATTTTTTTGTTATTAATAATTTAATTATATTATTTTTCTCGATTTTCTTTAATTTTTTTTATGTTTACAGAAATCAAGGATAAAAAAGAGATTTCTATAAAAAAAAATGAGATTAAATAACACATTTACACTTTAAAAGTCATATGCATTGCGTATGCTAGCAAAAAATATCATAGAAGATCAATGGCTATAACCAAATCAAAACATGGGGCAATATGTACTTGTTAGAAGTTCAAGGACGAGCAGGTACGATATAACTATCACACGGGGTTCCATGTAATAGCTATTACAGCTTCTCTAATAGCTGCCGCTACGAGAAAACAATCAACCGGACCTAAAATGTACTAGTGATTACTGCAACCAAATGTAATACTAGAGGTTGGGAATTTACATATGAATTGGAGTATGGAGTTTGGCTCCCACGTATAAGTCCACGATTTCAGAAGGATATCTTATGAGCAAAATTCAACTATTTGATGCAATCATCTTCTTTATAAATATTATGGACACATAATTTTTCATCGAACATTTTATAAAGGTTTGACCCGCTTTTAACTGAAACAGAACTCCATTAGCAATTCAATGTAAGGGTACAAGTGTGCTGTACTCATCAAGAGATTACCTACAAAATAGATTTTGCCCAAATCAAACAGCCAATTCTCAAGATATCGAAACTTTTAACCACGATTATTCGTTCTTGAGGAGTTGGGAATTTTGTGATTTAACCCGATCAACTAAATTCTATCCAACACACGAGATTTATGATGCTGCAAGAGTCATGTCGATAAAATATTTAACGAAGAAAATGTCATAAACTTTTACTACAATTGTCCATTCGACCTAATCACTAAAAATCCACCACTCGTCACGTTTCGAAAACTAGACCGCATTTTTGAGTAGTTTAGAAACGGAAAACGATTTGACAATGTTGAATGGAAAAAGACATGCTTAGTCAAAATTTTGGTCAATTTTGAAAGAGATAAGTGTAGTGGAAATCCCAAAACTTGTCATAAACGTGCAATTAAATTCTAAATTTTTCAAAAAGAGTAATCAAGTTCTAAAATTTATAGTGAAAGTGCAGCTGAGTTCTAAAACTTTCAAAATATGTAATCAAGTCTTAAAACTTGTTGCGAAAATGCAATTGAGTCCTAAAACTTTCAAATAATGCAATCAAGTCCTAATACTTGTTAAGTTTGTCCAATCAAATTCTTTTGTTAACTACGTTCAACTTGACAAACTGAAAATACTAATAAATTTTAGGATTTGATTGCATTAACTTGATAAGTTTTAGGATTTGATTACACTTTTTGAAAGTTTTATGACTCAATTGCACTTTTGTGATAAGTTTTGAGACCTTATTGCACTTTTTGAAATTGTAGGACTCAATTGTACTTTCGTGATAATATTTAGGGCTTTCAGTGTACTTATCCTATTTTTAAAAATACATGTATTATTCCACATAAAAAGAAGAAGAGAAATCAATGCTAGTGATAGGTGGTGGCATGTCCAATGGGCAAGCACCTTGTGTTGCACTGGGCGTCGAGTTGCGTTTGCCAGTGCTGGGTCGGCGACCTTCGACACCGCACAACAGCGACGGAACGTTTTGACCGAAAAAAAGAAAAGCAATGGAACGACGCCCTAGCAGACCGTTTTCGTTTAAGCATGGGCCCAATATTGCGGCCCATTGTTCGACCGATGTCGTTTGGTGGGCCTGTTATACTGTGTTAGGCCCATTTGGCCTTTCGGCGAGGCCTGCAAAGCCTATTTTGAGGCTCTTGTGGGCTTGTGCAGTATTTCCCTTATGCTTTAAAAGCACGATAATTAGGGGTGCGGAAATCATTTCAAATTCAAGGTAAGTCCATTCCTCATTTCTGATTTCTCTCCATCTTCAAGTTATTAATCTTCCTTAATATCGTCCTAATGCTGGAAATAAATTAGAAAATTTAGCCTCCGTTCGTTTCGTGGGAAATGTGAGGTTTCCAGAAAATGTTTTTTATGAAGCCATTTTCCATGAAAATGACAATATTTTCCGGTATTTGACTAAAACCTGAAAATAAAATAGAAAATATTTTCCATCTTTTGGTATCCAATTTGATTTTCTAGGGAATATTACCAAAAAATTGGATTTTTTTAAATTTTTTTAATAATTAAATTATTTTTCTTTTTCTTTTATTTCATTTTCTTTATTTTTTTTTTCTTCTTCCTTGGCTGGCCACGGCAATGGCTAGCCACCGGCCATTGGCGAGGTCGAGCCTCGTCACAAGTCGGCGGGGTCGAGCCTTATTAGCTTGTGGTGAGGTCGAGCTTGCCCAAGGTTGGAAAGCTATGTGAGGTTGCCTCGCCCGAGGTCGCCAGAGGTTGCCATAGGTTGGCAAGGCCCTAGTGACCTCAGCCTCGCCTAGCTAGCCGAATTTGGCGAGGCTTGAGCTCGCCCAAGGCTAATCGGGTGATCTTGGGCCTTGCTAAATCCATTGAGCTAGGCGAGGCTCGAGCCTTGCTAGACATCGATGAGGCTCCAACAACCTCAAGCAAGGCTCGAGCTCGCCTATGGCTGGTTGTCGGTCGAGGAAGAAGGAAAAAAAAGAGAAAAAAAAAGAAAAAGAAAAAGAAAAAAAATTTAAAAATCGATTTTTAAAAAAAATAAAAGAACGTTGTATTATTTGAAAGAAATGCAACGAAAGAAGAAATGAAAAATGTTTTTTGCTTTCTAAAAAGCAAAAAACATTTTCCTCACTTTTGAATGTGTTTTTTTCACTTATGAAAAATGTTTTCCATGATCAATTTGTTTTCCGTGAAACGAACGCCAGAAAATCTAGAAAACATTTTTCTAAAAGTTGTTTTCCTTTAAACGAACGGAACTTTAGTAAATGCAGTTAGTAGTACTGTACTGGATCCTGAACAGACCGTTCTTAAGTGAACCTAGGTTGCTATTACGCTGAAATAATGCATATATCCCGAAAAACACAAAAAAATATAGGCTTATATGTCTGTTTTTTTCAGTGGGGATTGGCTTGGAAACGAGGAGTGACTGAGTGACAGAAGAAAGGCCCGAATGGCCGAAACGAATCCATCACACGGAAATGAAAACAACTCCATGGTTTGGCTAGTTGGCCTAACATAAGATTTGATCGTTAAAAACCAACTAAAAGTTGAAAAGTAAGCAAATCCTGAAAAACCAAGTATATCACACAAGAGTAACCAAACACTAATACTAGAAACCACCCACATGGAATTTGGCGTGGTGATCAAATGGTCACTTGTCCTTCATGAGGTCACGAGTTCGATTTACATTGTAAATAAATCATTAAAAGTGCTGAAAATATATCTCGAGTTTGAGTTCGAAGCAAAAATCTAAAATATTTTGAATTGATATTTTGCGGACGTTCGAAATTGAGCAAAAAGGAAATATCGGAAATTTACTTTCCAAATACGTGCTGGAGTCGGCCAAAAGAAAAGTGAAGAGAAAAGTCAAAACATTGGATTTTTTGGTGACGAATTCCACTTGATTTAGTTTTCTTCTCCAGTGCGCGCAGCTATCTTTTACTGCATTATGCTCTTCTTCAGGCGGTGCGCGCCCACACACACACACAGATATATATATATATATATCATACGTTGGTTTTCAAGGTAGAGCTGTTGTCGATGATTCGCTTGAAGCGCCGTTTTGGTGCCTGAT
Organism: Syzygium aromaticum; assembly: GCA_024500025.1. Taxonomy (NCBI): domain Eukaryota; kingdom Viridiplantae; phylum Streptophyta; class Magnoliopsida; order Myrtales; family Myrtaceae; genus Syzygium; species Syzygium aromaticum. The sequence continues at coordinate 14,933,169 of CM044894.1, read as the reverse complement.
AGTGGAGCAGTGGGCGTGCTTTGCTGTGCGAAGACGTGCAGAGGGACTCCATCGTGGGGCTCCGAAGGTCAGATAATCACATCCGTGTGTGTTAGTGTTCTTTAACGATTAAATCTTGTGATAAGATTTGTGTGTAATTTCTTCGCGAGATTGAGAGCTTATTCCGTGAGAGATTATCGGGGCTAAACATTGCGTGAGTTATTGGGTGTAATTGAAGCTTGGAAAATACTTAGAGTGTTTGAGTGACTCGAGTATGATCGTAATCTCCGTTGTATCGTTTAATTTATAGTGAAATTCCGTACTTCTCTCCCCGTGGACGTAGGTCACTACGACCGAACCCCGTAAATCTGATGTCTGATTTACTTTTCTTATTCTGTCAAATTTATTATTTAATCGCTTGACTTCCGCAATAGAACGGCCCTCGATGCGTCGCCTAGCTGCAACTTGTCTCGTGCTATTGAGCTGGATGAATTCTCAAATACGGAAGACCTTGGTAGCGAGTTATGTGGCTCGATAATGGTCGAGAGACTTTATGACTACTGGCATTTTGGTCAGGCTACTTGCTGACCTCGAACCAACAAGTTGCTGGTGGCAGAATAGCAATGATTTAGTCTGAACATTTCATAATGGATGCGGGACCCTTATATTAGTATCTAGAGAGTGTTGCTGGAGTCGGCCACCTCTCTTCTTCTTTTAACTTATCAAACGTGTTTCTTTGCTCAGAAACTCGTTTAAAGAGTAGAAACTGAAAAATCTATCTCTGGCCATAAATGGTTCCCAGGAACCATATGGTTATCATTCACACGCCCTAAAACAACCGTGCTTGGGAGGGATGCGACAACCACCTTGCGACGGTCATTAACCGTCGCGCAATTGCTCTTTCTTTCTTTAAACCAGAAGGCACTTTGTTCATCCATTCCTTTTTATGTTTCATATATTTTTTTAACAGAGCTTGAGAATTTTATCCTAACATAGATCTCGAGAAAGTTCTTTGGCATCCAAACTTTTTTTTGCTAAAAATTTGGCATCCAAACTTCTTTGGCTTGAAGTGCGCCACAAAATTCGGAATAATCTCTAAATTTTAATAACCAAAGTAACCAAACATACCCTTAAAGCCCTAGCCTCCCATGATGCACTTAAAAGTCAAAATTATTTGCCTGAATAATTATAAAGAGAATCTCTATAACGATCGGAACCCTAAAACAGGAAGACAAATTGTGCCGACTAGTCCCTTTCACGGATCTGGTCCCAGTTCACATAGGTGTAAGAAATGCAATTCACGATTGGGAATGACCGGGTAATTTTGTTTCAAATTCAAATGGAGAATGGCTTATCATTACTTACCGTGTACAAATGAATGGAGATTTCACTGTTAAGGTTGTTAGTCCGGTGATAAATGAGTTACCTATTTTCCACGAAATCACAAGATTGATTAACGTCGGGAGCGAATATTCCGAACAGCTCGTGCTGCATTGTTTAACTGTGGCATATCTCGTGCAGGGAGAGACAGAAATATTGCCGACACCGATCGCCTTGCCTCGCGTTTTCTGAACGGCAAAGAAAAAACCTGTGTGGAGATTTTGATTTCTTCTGTCATCTCAGCCAAATTGGACCGGACGCTGTCCTCCACAGTGCAATCAAAGGGGTGCTTTCATGAGTAAACTGCGCTGATGTGGACGAATCCGATGCCACGCCATGTGAAATGGATGGGGCTATGTACATATCGCGCATCGAAGTCACGATGGCCACACAAATAAATATCGCCGTACGTCTTTATGTTTCACATTTCAGAATCGCGACCGGCCACTTGAATACGGATCGTCGATCATCCAACGTCTCATGTTGCAGAGAGTCGCGAGTAGGTACCATCGTTTGTCCAATGTTTCGCACTGCGGAGAGTCACGACGGCCACACAAATAAATGTCATCGTACGTCTTTTATGTTTCACATTTCAGAATCACGCCGGGCCACACAAATAGGGATCGTCGTACGTCTGATGTCTCATGTTGCAAAGAGTCACGGATAGGTATCATCGTATGTCTAATGTTTCGCATTGTGAAGAGTCACGATGGCCATAGAAACGGGAGTCGGTTTTCAATGATTTTGGAAAAATGGATCTCCACTTGTTAAAAAAAAGGTTAATGGCACCCAACAACCCCAAACTGGTACACATGTGATAAATTTTCTTCAAATTAATTTTTTGATCATAAAAAACCTTGAATTGGCATATCTGTGACAATTTTACCCTCAGTTTAATTTTACTATCAAATTTTTTAGTTGGATGGCACATGAGTATACGAGTTGGGGGTTTTACCCCATGTTTGTTATAGACATACCGGTTTGTGATTTTTTATAGTATTAATCCAATTTAATGGAAGGGTAAATTTATAACAAATGTATCAGTTTGGGGTTTTTGATAGACAAAAAATTAGTTTGGATAAAACTTGTCACAGGTGTACCAGTTTTGGATTTTTTGTTGTTATAAAAAAATCCATTTGAGATAAATTTGTCACAGATCTAATAGTTTAAGATTTTTTGTGATATTAACCCTAAAAAAAAAAGCAAATCTTATATGTCGATTGCAAAATTTTGACATTTTTGTGTGTCACGATATCTTTATATAAAAGTTACAGAGAATACAAAAAATTATGATCTGTTACAATCCATGAAAATGCATTCTTCATCAATCATAAAACTGCCCGACAGGAGGAGTGATATTTGCGATTCCCGAAAAATGAATGATTTGGAAAATATTTTCCTAAAATAATTGCTTGTATTGCCTTTAAAAATGAATGAAATAACAATATTTTCATTGTCCACAAAAGTGTTTAGATATAAATTATTGTCGATAATCAAAATGTTTTTTATTAACTAATTATTTCAAGTTATGCAAGCAATCATTTTTATAAAAATATTTTTTAAATCATTCATTTCTCATGAAACAAACGAAACCTAAAATGCGAAAATATATTTGGAGAGCCAAATTGGTGATCTAGAAAAATTAGATCAAGATGCAATTTAATATTTGAATAATTTAATACTTTATACTTGCAAAAATAGTGGCTTTGGATTTCTCAAACCAATTATGCATTGACATTCATTGTAGGTTTTTAGAATGTAATCATAATTGATAATGCACGTGATTACATACAAGAGGAGTGGATTGGGGATCCCATCTGGACGTTTATAAGCATCACGTCATGTTTACTAATTTTACATTAATACAAATCTATTTACATGTGCAAGTAGAAAAAAAATTACCGAGAAACACTTGTTTTGTAGATGATAATGTGTACACACACAATCACAGCACGGAAAACAGCTATACATGTAATCAATTTTGAGGTCGCTTGCCTTAGGCAAAGGCCACGACCGTGCGCCCACACTCAGAGGCGACATTGGTGGTGTGATTGCGGCTGAGTTGGAGGTTCAGTGGAGGCAGTGATAAGACGGCAGTGCCTCAAAGGTGGACTGAGGACTCCAAGTAAACATTGGATATGTTGGAAGCGAGCAGCAGAAACCCGATATCTTTACTTGGGAAAATTGTCAAGAGAGAGCCCAAGTCCGAACCCGTTAACATATCTAGTTAAATCCACATTTACAAAAAATTTAAGTCAATGAGTTATGAATCAATTAGGATATATTAACAGTTTTACATCACATCAATTCTCCGTTGCAGATCAATTCTCCGATGCGGGTTTTCTCTAACACAGCTCATACGCGTATAATGCACTACATGTTAGGCCTTCATGTGGTTAACTAGAAATGATCCAATCTTGGATAAATACAATATACAAAATCCAAATCCTTTGGAATAAGCAATTGTATTAATCCGGTAGACCAACTCCCAGCAAGCCCCCTGCTGATTCTTGCATGCATTTACTAAAGACACAGTTGAAGCCACCATCGATACCTTCGGACGCGTCGTTGGGCAGATGCGTCCATAGTGATTTGGGTGGATATATCTCGGACTCGAGAAGCAGCAGTTCGCGTTGTCGATCGTCCGGGGCCCAAATAAATCAATTTCTGGGCATGATCTAGACCTCATCTCTTTTTATGAAAAGGTAAGACTTTTCCTTATTTATCAAAGATGCAATGAGAAGCCCTATTCCCCGTCCACAACAGCTACAAATTGGAGCCTCTTCAATTGCTCAGATGATGGGCAGTTTCATCAGCTCCACTGGCTCGGCCAAACCTTTCCGAGGCGATAGAGCAGGAAATGGCGAGAGCGATCATTGTGGCCGTGACACCGGGACCATCTCTTCTCAGCCGACGATTCTTCAGGTAATCCCTTGTCCTTGAATCTGAGTTTCGGACCACCATAGACCGCGACGTTTTGCGCACCGAGCATTGTAACAATCCATTGGGAGATCACATCTGTCTTTTTTTTTATCTTTGTTACTTTCTGTGTACATGGGAAGCTAGAAAATTTAGCTCTGACAGTTTCTTTTCCTAGTTCTCCTTCAATAAAAAACCTACGTTTATAGCTAATATAATGCGAATTCCTCTCTCTCGCACGCACAAAGGAGACTTCTTTTCTCTCAAGGAAAACTTGTAGCTTGTAAATTGTAACCAGATATCTTTGATCTTCATAATGGTTGTGCGTTTGAGTGTGTAATTTTCACAATTTTCTTCCGATTCTGGCCATCATTTTGTTTGCAGAAAGAGGAAATTGGATGGGCAAGTAGAGTGCTGCTTTGGAACACTCATCTGAGCAAGATTACGAGATCTACTTATGTTCTTGAAGGGCTACATAAGTAGAGAGCTGCTGCGCCTTGACCTCGGACATGCATTTAGAGTGGTCGAGAGATTAGCAATAACTTTTTTATTAGCACGGTCTTATGAAACTCTCTTACATAGAAATGGGGACTTCGTTTGTCGGATTGTAAAATCCCTCTATATATGTTCTCTTGCATGAAGACATTTAGGTGTAGAATAGAATGTAGAATCTAAATACTGGCATTTTGTTCATGAATGATTTCGATCACGTCGTTGAGTTTCAAGAGGGGTTAATCTTCTCTCCCTTGTTTTGATGTGAAGCTAAAAAAAGATAAAACCCCTCTCCTCAATGATAGCCAAATGTCGTTGTATAATGCTAGGGTTCCCAAGTCTCAAGCATCATGTTAAGATTAGGTACGATTGTAGAAAAAGATCCCATAAGTTTTGATGAGAAATAAAAAAAGGAATAAGGAAAATTCGAGTGACTGCAAGCTGAAATAGCTAGCTACTTATTGGCAGCAATTATCTTTTGGAATCCTAAACTAAATATGATACTTCCAATAGTCGTGGCAATCCATGCATGTCTCTATCCCGTTAATTAATACCGATTGAACGAATGGAATGGAATGGAAATTCTTCTATTGCTTTGATGAGGAAGAAGGCAAAAGAAAAAATACTACAAGAAAAATATGAGAAATCCCTGTTGGGAATGAAAGGGTTTCGAGATCTTATTCGTGGTTGTGCGTACATAAGCTTTCGGGAAAAATTACCAAAAAAGTCATGAACTTATTGCATTTATGCCAATTCAGTTATAATTTTTTCAATTGTGACAATTCAGTCCTAAATGTTTTCACGTTTTTTCAATTGAGTCTATTTGATCAATTTTAATCGGAAATACTGACGCAGTAGTCCAATCAGCGCTGACTGTCCTATGTGGCATACTAGCGCTTGCGTAGATAATATTTTAAAAAATTTTCCAAATTTTTTTTTCTATTTTTGTTTTTTTCTTTCCTTTTTTGCCAGTGGCCGGTCTCAAGCAATAGCCGGTCACTAGTGATGCCTGGATAGGGCTAGGCGAGGGTCGCCTAGAGGCGTGACAAACAAATGATTTCTAATTGGTCAATTTTTGTGAGCGTTGTCGGGTGTACTCAATAACTTGGGAAATACATTCGAGCTTTGACTGATTTGAGCGATTGGATATGAGCTTTATTGCACTAGGCCGTCTCTTGGATCTCTCTCCGCGTATACACGAGCAATTGACTGAATAAAACGTCGAATCTGAAGATATTTTTCTCTGCATATTTTTTTCTTGCTGTGTATCTTTTGTTTGATTGTTTGTTTCAAACTTTCTCTTCAAGCGCCACATATACCTTTGCAAATGTACGTTTAATTTTAAACTCAAAATTGGTAGAAGTTCTTATGAAATAAAGACTAATCTCATCAAGTAATGATATGGCGCTGCAATCGCAATCGATATTCATCAATGTAATAGGCCTTGGGGTGGCACCAAGAAAGTTGCGGAATCAAACCCAATGTCATGTCTTGCGAGGGCCAAGAGATACCTTGGTATTGAATCTTAATCAACTTTGGCTAATCCCCATGAATTGGTTATTCCTAAACGAGTCATGAAAGGTATAATGAACATACCCTTGTTTCCACATTATAAGTTTTGAAAGCACTCATACTCCGCCCAAATTCTTCCGCAACGAAATATCTTTAATCGAAAGTCGTTTTTTGGCTTTTAGTTAAAGGAGACTAGGGTCCTACGCAAACTTTGGCCAGAAAATATCCAAGCAACTGAAGGAATTGGAAAGTTTATACAGAACGTGACTATACAAACGTAAATTGTGCCGGAATTCAATTGCAGCACAACTTGGAAAACACAGATACGAGAACGTAACCAAATGTAAACAAACTATACTAGAATTGAATTGATGACATGGCTTGAGAACATAAACGAAAACACTATGCCCGAATTTAATCGAGACACAATACCGAGGATAGAGATTACACGTCGGAATTTAATCGACGGCGCGAATCGAAAAGCTACAGTAATGAAAATAAAGTGTAGTGCAGTAAAGTAAAGTATCGAAAGATAATAAATTTGTTTAATTTGTGCAGGGGCTCTCGTTGGATGTCTAGTGGTATTTATAATGATCTAGTAACAACCACCTTCCGACGGTTCCCAACAATTGCATTTCCTTGAGCGGTTTCTATAGATGGCTTTCACGTTCCTCCATTTCCGAAAGTTCGATGTCCACGCCTTCATGATGCTGCCTTTCTTCTTTTAAGCCGTTGCTTTTGTCATACAGTATGATAGCCGCCTCACGATATTATCTTCGACAGTTTCTGACTTTTCCATGAATCTATCTTCAAGTAGAAACTGATCCCTCCGACGAAAGTGTCGGTTCATTTCTCCTCTATCTCAACTGCCTTGCTAATTTTGAACTTCGTAGTTGCATTTCGATGTTCTTTAAGTAAACGTCTACTGGTGTCTCTGTAACCCTAATTGCTCTGTTTTGACCGGTGCCCATACTCCTTTGTTTTTCATGCTCTCAAAGGACTTACTTGATTTGCTATTTGCCTATCGATATCGATAGCAACTAACTATTTGTCGTCGTCTATAATATGTACTACGGATGTATTATCAACAACAATTGTTAGTTTCCATGGTCATTGACAAGATGCCACTTGTGTAACAATGTTCTCGTGACTGTTCACGCTTATGCCGCGTACTTGTCTATGTCGATGACTTGACTATTTTTGGTGTAAACAACTCCCACACTGCTTAACGCTTAAAAATGGCTTCCAATTTTCTCATTTTTGGGTTCTTATACCAACAAAAATCTCAGAAGACATGCAAGCGAGAAAAGAGAGGTAACTTTAGCTTCGAATCGAAATGGAGAACAACGATTGATGTGGACGAATCGGAGGCCAGGCCACGTGAACTGCGCTGCGTGCCACCTGCGTCCCGTGTATCACGTTCCGGAGAGTCGCGAAGGCTGCACGAGCTGTTTCTCAAGGATTTGAAATTGACACGTGCAACTCGTGATGGACAAGTCTACACGATTTTGTCAAAGCATTGTCCTGTGGGAGATGGGCATCCAATCCTCATAGGGTGTCTTGTCTTTCGTTGATAATGTTCCAGAGAACCGAAGTTGCTGATGTATAAAAAAGGTTTTTCGTGAAAGGTTTCTTCGGATCCTCATCGTTCTAAAAGAACAGGCTAATAAATGAAGGCGTGATTTGATACTAAAGCGTGAAAACAATATCTTATGACCAGCGAATTGCGTTGCACACCAAGTGCAGCTTGTGATGAAGAAACAAGGCGCCACACGGACGGGTATTCATCTGATACATTCTTGAGAAACGGATCTCGATGTTTCGACAACCGTATGCCGAACGAAAGGCGCAAAATCTCACTTATCAATCATAGAACCTTCGTATTTTCGCGTGTCACCATATTTTGCGTAAGGATCGCGATTAATTATAAAAGGGTAACAATTCATCATGATTCCTCATCCGCCATATTTAGAAAGGACAGCTGGGATTTTGAAGGGATAAATTTTTTTTAATTTTTTTATCGGTCATATCTCTAGCTCTCCTCTTTTGTTAACCTTTTGGTCTGCCTCTTGTAGAGCGCATGAGTCGAATTCTGTACTTATGATACTAGTGTCGTCACCCCCTTAGACTTTCACCTGTGCGGACTTTCACCTGTACGCTTAATGTATGATATCACATGTATGACTACACTGTACCAAACTAAACCTAAACATGTGTTGTGTTGTCAGCACCTTTCACCGACAGACCCTTTATCCCCAAGGCTGTAATAGTCATTCTTGATTGGACCATACAGGACGATTATAATAATTTGTTATTCTTGAGGGAGTATCTCCTTCAAAAAAGAGTTACCAACGTAACAAATCGAACTTCAGACTCTGACAATTTCATGGTGTAGAAAGTCCAAATGATTTATCCAAGCATCGTCGCGAGAGATGGCATCCAATGCTCATGGGGGTGTTCCGGAAGCATGGACACTCTCCTGAAGCCATTGTGTTAGTGTCAGATATGTGTCGGACACCAATGTGCGTACTAACACTTTTTATTTATTTATTTATGAATTTGAATCAAATTAAATTGATTGAAATAATCATAAAATTGATAATTTATCATGTATATATAAAAATATACTTTTAATATGAAACGTGTCCCAATGCGTTGAAATTCTTTATTTTTTGAAAAATGACATGTTGGCGTGTCATATCGTATCACGTGTCAGTGTCGGTGCTACTTAGGGGGTGTTTGATTGAAGCCATTATTTGTATAGGTGTGCCAGCGAATATATGCATGTGGTTCACCCTAGAGAAAAGTCTCTTCATTTAGAACCTAAGTTGCTAATACAAGAGAGTATTTCGTGAAAAGTTATTTCATCATGTAAAATTTTGTGGGACCATACCAATTTTATTTAAAGTTTAGGGTCAATTTGTTCAAAGGAAAACTGTTTCCAGGAAATTATTATTCGACTTTCCGGTGTTTGGATGATAAAAAAAATTATTCGATGTACGAATAATGTTTTCTATTGACCAGAGCTTAGGTTGGAGGAAAACATCGTTACCTTCTAGCAAGAGGGAAATCACTTTCCTTAAACCACCAATCAAATAAAAATTAACCATTTTCCTTAAAAATGATTTCCATGGAAAAAATATTTTCCTTTATGATGAAGTTTTCAGTGAATCAAATGCGCCATTAAGTTGATAAACAAAGGCGTAACTTAATAATCTAATATTCTAACATTTTTCTTCACTTGTCATCTGGACTTTGCCCAAAGACTTTGGTGTGGAAATATATTTGGGGAGCCATAGTTGAGACCTAAAAATATTTGAACCTGGACATTCTACTCTAATATTTTCTGACATTTCGTTGGACCTCTACAAACTATTCTAAAAATTAAAGTATTAGATGAAATAATGATTTAGTATGTAAATAATTCAATACATCATACTTGTAATATCTTGGCTTTTGATATCTCAAACCAATAATGTATTGACATTCATCGTAGTTTTTGAGCATGTAATCATAAATGATAATGCGTGTGATAACACAGTAAATGAAGAGACATTTTTCTAGAAAAAGATTTAATTATTGGCAAATATAATTATGAAGATTTGGATCCTTCGAAATTAAGTAATTGTGTTGGTCTGGTGGACCTACCTCCTCACTTGGCCCCTACCAATTCTCACATGAATTGCTGACAGGTCCAGTAAATCCAATGCACTTCGGACTGTTAATCCTCCGGGGTCCAAAGAAGTCAATTTCTGCCCATGATCTAAACCTCTATAGATATCTAATAGAGGGGTAGACTTTTCCTCTCTATTTAAAGATGTGTTGAGAACCGCCATTCTCCGTCCACAGCAGCAATAAATTTGAAGCCTTAGGACACCCCACTGGTCTGTGAACAAGGAGCCTCGTGAATTGCTCAGATGATGGGCAGTTTTATCAGCTCCACTGATTCGGCCAAACCTTTCTTAGGCGAGAGATCAAGAAATGGCGAGAAGGAGGTATTGGTGGTGACACCAGGACTAGATCTCTTCTCAGCTGACGATTCTTCAGATAACCCCTTGTTCTCGAATTTGAGTTTCGGACCACCGTAAGCAGAAACCGAAATTTTCATATAGCATTTGCCTACTCGAGACCGAGATGTTTTGTGCACTGAGCCTTGTAACAATCCATTTGTAGATCGCATCTGTCTCCTTTACCTTCGGTACTTGCTGTGTCCATGGGAAGCTAGAATGTTTAGCTCCACCAGTTTCTTTTCCTAATTCTCCTTCAATGAAAAACCTACTATGCATATGCAAATAAGCATGTGAATCCTCCCTCTCTCAAGAAAAACTGTAACTTCTAAGCAGATATTTTGATCTTCTTGAGAACCTTTTCAGTCAAGTAGCAATTGTGTGTCGTACGGGCGCGTGTTTGAGAGTGTGATTTCACGATTTTCATCTGATTATGCCCATCATTTTTTGCAGAAAGAGGATATTTGGATGTGCAAGTAGAATGCTTCTTGGAATACTCATTTGAGTAAGATTACAAGATCTACTTATGTTCCTAAATGACTCTATAAGTAGATAGCTACTGAGCCTCGACCTTAGACCTTTATGGTCGTGAGATTGTCAGTAGCTCGGTTACTAGTATGATTTTATGAAATTGTTTTACACATAAATAAGGACTTTACTTGTTTGATGATAAACTCCCATGATGTACTCTTGGATGAAGGCACATGAGAGTAGATTAGAACACAGAGTCTTTATTTCGAATTTTTGTTAATGAGTGATTTAGATCACATTATTGAAATTCAAGAGGAGTTAATCTTGTCTCCTTTGGTTCGGTGTACAGCAAAAGGGATAAATTTCTCTCCTCAATGATGGCTAAATGTCGTCGAATAACGTGGGTTACAAACTCCGAAGTATCAAGCTCAGATTAGGTAGCATTTTTAAAAGAAGATGTCAATTGTTTGATGAGAAATACAAAAGAATATGAAATTTCGAGAGACTGCAAGTTGAAACAGCTAGCTATTTGTTCACAGCGATTGGTTTCAATAGCTTGGTTGTCCAGAACTCATTTGTTGTGGCCGTGCGTCTTTTTAGAAGCAATAATTTGGTGTTATGTTTTGTATATCTATCGTTATATAATGCCATTAGCATCAATTGAGATCGAAATATGTGCATACCTTATTCTTCCACCTGAGTGTAACTACGATTCTAACCAGCACAAAAAGTTATAAAATGTCTTTTGCAGACTTAGCTAAAAGTATGATATTTAAACCAAGTAGTTCAATCATTGGGTTTGCCCTAATGGCCACCCTTTCTATTTGGGAAAACGGAGGTGGAGAGTTCGATTTCCAACCTTCTCAAAGAGTTAGGGGTGAAGATGTGTAGTTTCAAATGTGGGTTTCGACTTTCACGCTCTGTAAGAGATAAGGTAAAAATTCGAGAATAAGTTGAGAGTTAGAATATGATAGATAAAAAATAAAAAATAAAAAAACCAACTAGTTCAATAGTTTTGCCCGATTGAACAATTATGCTATAGCACGCTTAAAAACTTGACACCCACAATTCTAATAGTTAGAAATGTCTTCTCTTCATTGCAAGAAAATCGTTCTTATCACATTCTCCACAAAGTGTGTTGTCACCTAAACAACTTCCAACTAATTGAAGAAATTTGACATTATTTTCTATCAACGAGAAATCAAATATGTAACTCCTACCCCCTCTAATTGATTTATCTACTTCCTGTGCCACATTTATCAAAAACTATTTTCGTGTCATAAACAATCTTAAACCGGTATATCCATGCACATTACCCCTAACAAATTTTGGTTTAAGAAAAATTTCAGACGGTTACACTCATGCAACATTTACTCCAAATTAATTTTGGTGTCACAAATAATCCAACACCGGTATAATCTTGACAAATCTACCATAATCTTAGGGCAAAATTGGGGCAGTATTAGGAATTTTAGCAAATTTTCTAAACGTGAGGGAGCTCTAGGGGTAAAATTAATAGATATTAGATGATTTCTCAATCTCAACTCATTTCTTCATATCGGGCTTCCCAAAAACGATATCATTTATATTACCCATTGATGTTGAATTTCCATGTTAGATCCACATCATATGCCGATCATTCAAGTGGTTTGTCACGTGTGTTTCCCCGCTAGTAGTTTAACAGTGGTATTGGACTAAAGTTAATAGATGGTAGATGTGTCACGTGTGTACTAGTTTTGGATATTTTATGACATGAAAATTAGTTTAAGATGAAAGTGGCATGGATAGACTAACTTTGGATTTTTGTGACATGAAAATTAGTTTGGGATAAATGTAACATGGGTGTATTAGTTTGAGTTTTTTTATAGTATTAATCATAACATTTAGGGACTTTCTAAATGCTATTGAGTGTATGGTTTAGTAAGTAAATATAGTCAATGTGCTATGCTATTGAGCGTGATTTGTTTTTCACTTTGTTTTACGTTTTGTTTTGATTTAATATAAAATCGTAACTCATTTTCTACGGCCTCACTTATTAGACACTATGCATTAAAAATCTAGACCACCTTTGTTCCAAGTATTCAATAAGTACATCTAAAACATCGGGCCTTGATTGATAAATTTATGTTAGGAAAAATTTTATACGCCCTCATTTTCTTAAATAAATACATGAAGTTGACTTTGATTCAAATAAGAGTCTGAAATGACCAAATCATCTCAAATAAGGACTTTTGGCCAGCTGACCAATATGTAACTATTCTGATCGTCGGAGAAGGGGTATTTCAGTAAAAAAAAAATTTAAGTATATATTTTTAAATTTTTTTGATTTTTTTACTTGCCTTTTCCTTTTCTTTTCTTTTTTTCTTTTTTCCTCCTTGACCATCGCCGCACCTCATCAATGGCCAGCAGAGGATGTCGGCCTTGGGCGAGGGTCGCCCTCACCTGGACGGGCGAGCGTTGCCCTTGTTGAGGCTGACGAGGATCAGGTGAGAGTCACCCTCACTCACCAAGGCGAGCGCGGCTCTCGCCTACACAGTCGAGGGCGTTCCTTATGCAATCATCTACAATTTTTGGTATGAAAATCTAATAGACATTTATCCATGCATGAGGAACCGCATCAATAACAAGTGTTACAACATGAAATTGTTGGTTATCGTTCAAATTCATGGTCGTGATATGTGTGAGAATTGTTAACAAAGTCATAAACATATTGTACTTTTGTTAATTCAGTCTTAAACCTTTCAATTTCACTAATTAAGTCCTAAACCTTTTTCAAATTTTGCTAATTGAGTTTATCCGGCCAATTCTGGCCAAAATTACTAACGTGGATGCTGACCGTCTTATGTGACACGATCGGCGTTGACGTGGACTATTTTTAATAAATATTTTAATATTTTTTTGATTGATTGATTGATTGATTTTGTTAACTCTTGCTTGCAAGGGACGTTGGCTGACCCTCACCGACTCTAGGCAAAGGAGTCGCAACCCTCGCCAGCCACTAGGTAAGGGCCGCCAAGCCCTCACATTACCCAGATTGATGCCCTTGCTAGATCTGGGTGAGGGCTCAAGTGCCCTTGCTTTGACTAGCAAGGATAGCGTGGCCCTTGCAGCCAGAGTTAACAAAAAAAGAAACAAAGAAAAGAAAAAGAGGAAAAAAAGCAAAATTCGAAAAAAATATATTAAAATAATATTTAAATTAGTCTGCGTCAGTGCCAATCGTATCGTAAAGAATGATCGGTGTCCACGTTAATGGTTTTCGGTCAAAATTGATCGGATATACTCGATTGACAAAATATGAAAATATTTAAAATTAAATTAATAAAATTAAAATATTTAAAATTAAATCGATAAAAATGTAATAAATTTAAAAATTTTGGGATAATTTTTGGGACAGTAAGCTGTGATCAGTGGCACGGGCACAGTGGCACGGGCTCAGAACTGCATCAATCAGAACTATTATTGCTGCTGCATCTCGACCACTTACATTTGGGTACAAAGTCTACATAGCTGTCGAATGTCAATGACGCGTGTCGCACACGGTACAACGACAATGACAATTGACGAATGAGAGAGTTCACGGCACGTTACTCTCCACTGACAAGTGATTAAAAAGTCAATGACACCGTAAAACACTTCATCCATCAGAGACTCCGACACCTGTTATTACTGAAAATAGAGACCCGGAGCCCAAAATAGCAATAGTCTTGCTAAGCTCCAGATGATTAGCTAGGATCAGAAAAGATGGGAGCCTAGAGATGGCAAGCGAATCGAATCAAGATCGGACCGATTTTGATTTGGTTGATTTCAATATCAAATCATATCCGAAGATGAGTCATTCCTGTTGATACATAATTGAGCAGAGGTTGGATCGGATCCGGGTAATGTCAGACTCCATTCTTTTCAGGGTGTCTATTTCCAAGATGCAAGCCATGTTCGGTTCAGGTCCATCTTGGTTTCAGTCACTTCATGTTGGTTGTTGGACATAGTCACGTTTCAACCGATGGGTCAATTCATTCAACGGGTCAAGTTGGATTTAGGTTCATTTAAGACATAGTTTTCTGTGGATTTTGAGTTGGGTTGATTCGGATGGCTAAACGACTCAAATTCTTCGACTTTGGTAAATTTCGGCATGGATCGAGTGAGCTACAGATTGTCGACTTTTCTAGACAATTTGGATTAGATTGGATAAGTGGTTTTCAGGATGATTTTATGCTCACGGTTGGGTTTTGCCACCGCCGGTGTTTTCTACGGAATGAATTTGCATATATAAAATATTGTCTATACACTCGATATCTACTAATGGAGCCACACTTTTTCCAACCTCTTTTACGTGACTATCACTCCTTGCCCTCATCAAACAAGGTTACTATAGGCCCACAAGCTTTCACGAGGCTCGTCTCCCAACTGCAACCTACTACTGAATGTCCTGCTTTCACCCGTTATGATGGAGTTTCCAAGTAATAGGCACAGTGGGAAGGTAGAAAGTGCTCGGGCAAAATTGAATGAGACATTGAATTGTCAAGCCGTTGTGTACTTCTTTTTAGATATTCGTGAACGATACAAGCGAACGATTTTATGAAATCTTTTTTTAAATTATTCATTTTTGATGAAACAAACATACGTTATTTATATTGATGGCAGATTCACGTAGCAAATAAAAAATATTCATGTGAACCTGTTTTACAAGTTTTGAAACTTTTTTTTTCTAAAAATCAGGAGTTAGTTGCAAACCCATTGCACAAGTATTTTATTAGTATATCAAAGGGTTAAACACCATGAAAAATTATAAACTAGTACGCATGTAATAAATTTACCAAAAAGTAATTTTTTTACCATAAAAAATCCTAAATTAGTATCCCAAAATAATTTTTGACAATCAAAAACTTTAAACCGGTACATTTATGACTAGTAAGTTATTTAGGAAATATTTTCACTGGTTCGAGTGGCCTTAAAAGTCATTTTTAGATGTTTAAAAGAATATACTTTTCAAGAAGTCATTTTTTAAAAAAAATCTCCATTATCAGCCGTTTGATTTTGCTGTACCGCGCAACAAATTCAACAAGAGAACATTATGTCAACAGAAAGTTGACAGATACTCTTTTGACCAACGGGGAGCAATGGACCGCCGTGCAATTTTGCATGCTATCTTCTTCTTTCTAATCCCTCATTCCTCTGCTTTAGTCTAGTGGGTCTTTTCTTTTCCCCTTTAATTTCTTTCTCTTTTTCTTCTCTCTTTTTCCCTTCGAAGAGTCTCTTCTTTATTTGAGCTTATATTCGGAAACGTGCTTCATATGGGTCGGTCTGGTCATCCGAAAAAAGAAAAAAAAAACACAGTGATGCTCTGGTGTAAAAGCATGGCCGACTCCTGGTCCATTCATTCACATTCTTGTAGAGATCCTATCGGATTTGACGGTCTAGATTCAGTTTATTATATGTACTAGGTTAATAGAACACTTGCTCTGTCGTTGAAAGAATATTTATCCAAATCCAACAACGAATTCCATGGACTGGCGACTTGGTATTGTATAGTCTATTGATCTGCGTGGGCCTGTCTTGGGTGCTCCATTAAGTTTCATGAGTTGGTATTGCATAATCTATTGACCATGCGGATTAAAGTTATTCTGGTCATTGATAACGTGGGTTCTATTTACACTTACTGATCAATAATATAGATGAGCTCAGTCCACAGACTTTAATAGCCACACAATTTTTTTTTTAAGTTGTCCTCATTGTATAATTTAGGGAATATACCAATTACCAATTTCCCCTTCGACTCCATGCCACTTTGCATCTTATATTTTTCAAAAACACATCTTTGCATACTCATTTTTACATTTAGTCACTAGATTCCATCTCACACCAATACTTTCTTTACCCAACCGCCCATCTTATTCCAAAGTTGCCCCTACCTCTTCTTTAATGCCCCCATCACTTAGGGTGCATTTGGTTCCGCTTTTTCAATGGACTTTGGGCCTCCCAAGGTCCTCATGCTAAAATTGAGGTGTTTGGTAATACAATCCCACTTTGGGTGCATTTGATTCATCTTTTTCTGTAAACTTTGGGCCTCTCAAGGTCCTCGTGCCAAAATTAAGGTGTTTGGTAACACACCCCAAAAGGCACTTAAGCCAAAGATAGCATTTCCAAAATCTCTTAGCTCAATGCAACTTCCACTTAGCATTTGCATTTCAACATTTTCGAAATGCTATTAAGGGTTTAATCACCTTGTTTTCTTCTAATCTTGTTCTTGCTAATATTTTCATACTCCATTTACACCCTTGCTGATAACAGATTGTGGATGGTCATAGAGGAGCTGGAGGGACGCTAGCATGGGGTTGCCTAGGGTTCGTGCTTGACGTCGCCTTGATTAGGTTTGCACGACCGTGGCAGCTCTCGCCTAGGGTTGCACCAACTATGGAAGACCGGATTTAGGTTACCTAAGGTCATGTGACCTTGACGGCACTTGCCTAAGGTCACCCGACGCTTGAAGGACCATATTTAGGTTGTGCAACCTTGGCAACACTCCCTTAATTTCGTGTCAAAGCTCGAAGGGCCAAATTCGGGTTGCATGACCAAGGCGTTGTCTCACTTAGGATTGCATGACCTCGGTGGCCCATCAACTGGGGTTGCTAGACTTTAGTGTTGCCTGGCCTGGGTCTTGCGGCCTCATGACCCTCGTCTGGGCTCACATGACCTCGACGACAAGCCGTTGGCTGAGCTTTCAGCCTTTCCATGAGCTGCTAAGGGTCGCCAACACTTATCTTCGGACTAAAAAACTAATATCCTTTGCAAGTGATATGCAAATAGTGTTGAGGACACAACTTGTTGAGGTCAGTGAAGTCCGTTGGGACTAGTGATATAACACAAAGGGGATGTGAATAGGTTATTTAATAAACTTGACGCTTTTTCGCAAAAATAAGTAGAAGCAAGTTTGTGTGTGCAGAAATAGACTAGAAATAAGCATAAACTGCATAAACTACGTGCGCGTTTCTTCGATCAAATAAATAAAATAGCTAGTAGAATGAGATAGAAATAGATGTTTGCAGGTTTATAGTGGTTCGGCTTGGGATAAGCCTACATCCACTCTTCAAGATTAACAGCCACTAACTAGAATTCACTAATGGCTATTGAGATGTTACAAATGTAGCGTCCACTGCTTCTACTCAAAGCTATTTCTACCTAGAGCTTGGTCGATCACACTACTAGGAATACACATACTACTACGGTACTTGCACACTTCTCAAAAGATTAATAATCGCCGTATAACTCTTAGTAAGCCAAATCAATTGATCGCAAAGTGTATAAAATGTTCTTGTAATTTTCATAGTTCGTCTCTATCTGTCGTGTTTTTCACATTGGCCTGCATTGGTCCTCTTTATGGACAACGATCCTCAAGTTGACCGTTTGACTGATCAATGTAGTCATTGTATTCCAATAAAATTATCAGAGATTTGATTGCCCATACGATTAGATCTTCCAGCAATCTTGCCATTTCTATTAATATAAACTCTGAGTTAGAAAATAATCATTGTCCAACGGTATAATGAACAATAGATTTGATTCTCTTTAGAGCAAATAAATCTGTAATTCCAGAATTGTGATTGGCTACCAAAATCCTTTGAATGCGTAATAACGATCAACGAATGTCCAGGTCTTCTTTATTTCAATTGTTCAGTGGCGATCTTCTAAGTTTGATCTAGCCAATAGCTTCTATCAACTTTTCTTGGTTCTTCCCAGTAATCTAGTTAACAATTCTCTTGTGTTTATCAAACCCCATTGATTTTTCCCTAACACGTATGTGAATTAAACTTCTACATATCCATTCACCTATTGATTTTTCAAGTCCTCACAAACTTCTCATTCTCTTTGACTTGTTCACCCTGAAGGTCCTCCTAGTCTTTCAAGTTCTTTCACATAGCATCAAGGATAGATTCAATGGTGTTGAGTCATCGATAGACATTTGGATAGAAACAACACTCGCATCTGTCAAATAATGAATCGCACAAAATAGATTTGTCGTTATTAAAATCCTTATGGGTTTTCTCAACAAAGTTCACACACAAACGCCATTGACCGTTGGACTTCTTAACCAGCACCAGATAAGTTGATCATCCAGGATACATGATGTCTTCAACCATTTGTTCGTTTCCTACTTAATAGCCTAGTGTTGTTGTAGCTCGAATGGCCGGCTTTTCCATCTCACTGGCTTGTACTCTGGTGAGATGCTCACTCAATGATTCATGATCGATGGGTTAATTCCAGGCATATTCGATGGCTCCTAGGCTAACACATCCCTATTATTTTGGAACCAATCAGTAATATGTGCGGCCAAGGTCGAAGACAAGTTCATCCCAATTTGTGTTGTCTTCTCAGTATTGGAGTCCTTAAAGCACATTTGTACTGCTTTTCTTCAGGGTTGTGGCGATTGTAGATAAACGGACATCTAGCATCCATTTCTACCGTCATTGCATGATTTGGAGCTTTGCCCCTAGTTGCCACCATATGACACTAACGGGCCACGGACTGATCACCACAAACCGCTCCCATGCCATTGTCCGTTTCAAACTTCATTAGAAGGTTCTAGGTTGAGATGAGGCACAAATAGTGAACGATCACCCGATGATGCCCTTGCATGCCGATGGGACATAGACATAACTATCAATAGTTTATATTGATCTTAATAAATGCAAGAAGTGTTTATATTTTAGGCAATATTCACAATGAAATAATTTTCTTATGAACGAAAGATCTTCTGAACAAGTCTAGATGAACGGATTTTTATGTTGACTTGAAAGCAGCAATATCTTATGTCTACAAAATCTACATCATTATCGGTGTAAAATTATCATGGAAAGAACAGTTGATAATGTCCAAGAATCCAGAAGCGACATATTATGTAAAAATCAGCAAGGCAACTGGATGAATATCAGCATGGCTACTAAGTGGATATTAGCAGACAATGCTAGAGCAAACGCTTGATATCATTAGAACAAGCTGAATATTAGCAGAACATCTATTATACTTGCAACGAGATTCTTATCACGGACTTCAAGATTATCATTTTGAGTTAGTTAATCTCGTTCTTTATAGCTGGTGATATGATATGGATTCCCATTTTAAAATATCTTGATTGATTGTCAATTTTAACGATTATCTTCGCAGAATAATCAATCATGCAAGATATCTTGGTTGATTGACAATCATCCGGAAAGCAAGATTACGTCCATAGATGAAGACCTCCACTTTTGGAAACAAAGATTTGGTTATTTAGGTAGCTAAAATGGCGAGATCTCTAATTGTTCAACATTAACGGCTACCTAATCTTCTCAACTATTGTCCAACAGGTAAATTGGAAATTGATCCTCAAAGATAGTCTAATGGAAGTTCGGATATTTAAGAGTTGAAAAGTAGACCAAGGCATTGAAGAGCAGGATAGATCAAGAGTCTATAGATGACGTACTTTAAATTGTCTTTTGAGAGTATATTATTGTAATATCTTGAGATGTGTTAACAGTGTTACTAATGTGTATTTAGGTGTGAGATAATGAGACCTATCAGCTTGAATATTTGTAGTACCTACTTTGTGAAGAAGTGCTTGAATATTAGCAAACACATAAAACTGTAACTTCTTATCGACTATAGTGGAATCTAGCTACTAGACTATTATCTCTCAACTCATACTAAATTATTGCTTTATAGAAACATTGGACTCGATAATCTGAATATTACTAGGATTTGATCATATTAATAGTTTGCTTTATATGTACTTGGTTATATTTATCATGAATTCTCTCAATTCTGTAATATTTGTTAAGATCCAATGAAATCACTTATTCACCCCCATCTAGGTGATATTGTTAGCCTACTTCACATAGTCACTAAAAAGTCAGTCCATAGGCAGATTTGCCTTGGGGTTGACCCAATAGCAACATGAAGTCGAACTAGGCCTTCTGTTTTGTTGAGGCGTGGTTCATACTCCCCATTGATAGGAAAACATAGGAACACTGCCCCCGCGACATTCTTTTATAGTTTAGGCTCGTATGTTATTGGTAATTTAGGCTTTGACCTATGAATAGCTACTGAGTATATATAATTTATTTCTCTTGTAATTGAGAGTTACAATAGAGAGGTGAGAGGTGCTAATTATAATCATTTGCTAGATGTAACCCTAGTTTAAAGGTGAAACGGGATAAAACCTTATGTCTCGACCTCTTTTCCTCGCCTTTACTCTCTATTTCGTTGTGTCTGTGTGACTAATCCTATCATACTTTTGACTGCCTCACTAGAGAATCTACACAATGGGCCTTTGTTCAGTCTTAGTTGTTCCTAATATCCGCTTATCTTCTTGAAAGCGTCTAAATATAAGACACGTGTTGAGCTACCATTGTTTGCTAAAAGGCGCCTAACTACATACTTCGCTATCAAAGCGCAGATGACAAGAGCGTCGTCATCAGCAATTTGCATACCTTTCAAATCATCGTCAGCAAAGGTGATTTTGCATGTGGAACAAAGACTTTTGCCTTACCACCCATCAACAATTGAATGACCTCCTCTACCCGACAAGACAGTGCCACTAAGATTCACCATCAGCCCTTCACTTATGACTCTATGACGCATGAAGGTAGGGTAGCTACTTGCACTGTGTTAGGATTGTGAGGCTTACTATCTAGACCGCTTGTAGGTGCATTTGTTTGGTTGTTTACCTGACAATATAACATTCATTCACTCCTGCTATTAGTACGGATCCTTCTCCATAGATGGTTAGACTAGACTTTTTTTCTCCTTTAGACCATACTTCTCATATGACCTTCTCGAATAAGCTGCTCAATTTGATCGCATAGGTTGTGGCACTCCTTGGTATTGTGGCCATGATCTCAATGGAAAAAAAATATCATCCTTAGTCTCAATGGCCCAGAGGAGCTTTAAGTCAATTAACCAAAAAACAATTCCATGATCTTTGATTTCCATCAAGATTGCGTCACTCCCCCATTCCTTCATATTACACCCAAATGCAGACAACACGGCTTTGATCGACATTAGCAATATATTTGACTCGTATAGACCACCAGCAGAGCCTAACATCTCTTTAGCATTGTTATACTTGGCCACTCAAGTAGAAAACTCATCAAGAATCGTCAAGCACTTCTTCCTGACATAGGACACAAAGTGCAACGATTGGAATCCCACAATGGTTATAAGAAGAGCGGCTCTAGGGGGAAGATGGAATACTTCAATGGCAACCTAACTGAACTTGCACAAGTTTTCTTTAAGGGCTTCTTTGGGCTTTTTGCTTTACAACCAACAAAGACTTTTAATTTTTTGAAGCGGGCGGCTGTTGAAAAAGTGAGCCAAGAATAGATCGACTATTTGGCAAAACAAGCTGACAGAGCGTAGATGAAGGTTATTGTACCATATTCTTGCCGCCTTGGTCAAAGTGGCTGGGAAGGCATAAGACATACTGGTGTTGGGCGTGGCATGAAGCATCATCATGGCTTGAGTTGAGATTTGTGTGATTTATGGTAAAAGAGATAAGTGCAATATATTCAGATTGCCAAAATGAAGAGTACAAGCCCTCCCTTATATATAGGATGAGAGGCAATTAGGTTTAATTACAATTAATGTAAGCTATAATTAACCTAATCTTAAATATATATTCATCTAACATACCCCTTCAAACTCAAGGTGATTGGAAAGAAGTCAATTGGAGTTTGGAGAAAGATCCAGAAAGCAGCTAGGTGGATGTGTCTTAGTGAAGATATCGACCGTATAGTCGGCTGATGAAGTGGAAGAAACAAGTCTAATAGTACCATAAAGTGTGATGTCGGATGAAATGACAGTCCACATCAATGTGTTTTGTGTTAATGAAAAACATCATTATGTGTAATTTGAATAGCACTGCTATTGTCGCAATGAAGAACTATCCCACTATGAAGACGCCCTCCCATATCTTCCAGTAGCCATCGAAACCATAATAACTCTAATGCCATATCAACAAGAGCTCAATATTAAGCTTTTTTACTAGAGTGAGCAACAATATTGTATCTTGCCACGCCATGAGATATGGGAGGTGCCCAAAAAGAGATAGTAGCCCATAGTGGAGCGATGATCTTAAGGATCATCGGCCTAGTCAACATCCGAATAGGTTGTCACCTCCAATGTAGAATGAGTAGATTAGTGAAGGACATGAATAATGTACCCTAGAAATAGCAAAGAATATGAAGAACTGCGACAAAGCAAGTTGTACAAGGCGCTGTCATGTACCGACTAACAATATGAACAGCATAAACAATGTCACGGTGAGTAATAGTGAGATAGATGAGATCGTCGACTAGCTGTCGATAGAGGATAGGATTTGAAAGAGGGGTCCCATCACCAGCATCAAATTTGGCATTGGTCTCAAGAGGCGACCTTGGTGCAGTAAGTCCAACTAGAGAATGAGATCAATGACATATTTGGCTTGAGAAAGACAATAGCCAAATGAGGTAACCTCCAAATCTAAAAAAATAACTGAGTTGTTCTAGATCTTTCATCTCAAACTGTTGACTAAGATATTATTGAAGATTTGATATTTTAGTACGATTATCTCGAGTAATAACCATATTGTCCACATATAAGAGCAGGAGATTGGACCCATGATAAGTATGTCAAACAAAAAAAGCATGATTGTAGGGACTAGATGTAAGTCTGGGGATCCCATTGTGAAGCTAAACTTGGAATACCATGCATGAGAAGACTGTTTCAATCCATATAATGTGTGACGTAATCAACACACTTGGTTAGAAGGATGAGGGTAGCCAGGAGGAGGTACCATGTAAACTTTCTAGTTGAAATTGCCATTTAGGAATGCATTTTAACATCCATTTGAAATAAAGACCAACGCTTAATAGCGGCAACGACAAGAAGATTGTGAATAGAAGTAAGACGCGCTATGGTGCAAAAGTCTCTTCATAGTCAATGCCATACTCCCAAGTAAATCATTTCACAATGAGGTGAGCTTTATAGTGGTCCACAGTTCCATCTGTGTTTTCCTTAGCCTTGTACACCCATTTACAATTAAAAGTGGACTTACCAAGAGGAAAATCAAATAAATCCCAAATATGAGATTTGTCTAAAGCTATTACTCACCTTCTATTGCTTGCTGCAAAAAAAAAAAAAAGGATTGAAACTAGCTTCTTTGTATGTGTGAGGTTCATAAAGGGAAGTTACAGTAGAATAATAATGGTAATCCTGAAGTCGAACAGAAGGTGACTTACTCTGGTGGAGCAACGATTAGAGGAGGAAGGGATGACCGACAGTAGAGAATCCATAGATGGGGTAGACACGTCAAAAGTGGCATCGCCAGAAGACCCTACATCAAAATGAGAAGAAGATAAATCTGGCAGAGAAGAGTCAAATGTGGATGGAAGTGTGGTATTATCCGAAAATAATCCACGGAATGATTTATAAAAAAAAAAAAAGAAAAGGAAAATGAGCATAGGATTTGAAGGGATGAACATAAGAAAACATCTTGTGCTCCCAAAAGGTAACATGACGAGACACACCAAGGTGGGTAGAAATGGGATCCTAACATCTATACCCTTTGTGCTCAAGGCTATATCCATGTAAGCAACATAAATGAGCACTGGGTTCTAATTTTGTGTGCTCATGTGGAAGAAGGTGCACAAAACATGCATTACCAAAGCTCGAAGAAGACTATAATTGGGTGATGGAGTATATTGATAATGTAATCAGTAGTATGACAAGCTTCCCCCCAAAATTGTTTAGGACAAGAGACAAAGACGAGAAGAGTGCATACAACATCTAAGATATTCCCATGCTTACGTTTTGCTCTACCATTTTGCTGGGAAGTGCTTGGGCAAGGCAATGGATGATAGTATCATTTTGAGAAGGAATTCTAAGAAATTCTGTGTCTCTAAATTCCATATCTTTATATTCCATAGCATTATCAGTACGAAAAACCTTGATATCTTATGAAAATTGGCTTTTGAAATTTTTTTTTTTTTTTTGATAACCCAGGGAACCCCCGCACGGCCGACAGCCGGGGAGTAAACCCTGGAGGCGACACGTGCTAGCCACCACACACGTGCCACCGGTTAAGTCACCCTGCGGCGCCCGGGATTCGAACACTCAACCTTTTGCGAGAGGAAGAGTGCGCGCTCTAGCAGCGCCACCCATGGCTTTTGATCATGACAACAAAATCACGGTAAATACGAGAAAGTTTAGAACAATTTTTTAAAGATAAAGCTAGGTAAAATGAGAGTGATCATCCACAAAAATGACAAAATAGCGAGAGCCATCCATAGTGAGGGTGGGAGATGGTCCCCAAATATCAGAGTGAACAAGATCAAAAGAAGCATGAGATATAGAGTCACTAGTCTAAATTGGTAAAGCATTATGTTTTCCCAACTTACAAGGTAGACAATCAAATGTTTAGCATCAACAAAACCTAAAGACCACTTGAAATTAGGGCCTTAACCTAGAAAAAGAAGCATGACCTAACAGAGAATACCAAATTTTAGATGACACTGTGGCAGCACAACCATCAAAAGGAGTCGGAATATTTAGGGAAACAAGCTCAAAGTGGCACCCCACAGTTCACACAATTGGCCGACAAATATCAAGTTGAGTGAGTTTAGAAACCAAAAAAGTGTTAGGTAAAGGTAATGTAGATGTGAAAATGTTCCTATATGACTAACTCTCATCTGTGAGTTATCAGTTGTATGAATAAGAGGTGCACGTGAAGTGGAAGATTTAGATTGAAATAAGGTAGATTAAATGTCATGTAATTGCAACATGCAAAATAAAAACACTATGAATAAGAAATACCTTAAGCAATAGACATAGCGGAATTGCTAGGAACAAAAGAGCTAAAGGTACCAGCTTCTCATAGAACAATGCAAAATACTCTAAAGATGTTAGTGTGATGAATAATCCGTGGGTAGAAGTCTCTATAGTGGCGGAACCGACAGATGGACGGGCAGAGGGACCTTGGCTACATGATTGCATGACCGACCTCGTGGGTTGCGTAGGTTGTAGCCAATAACAATTTGGTGCCAGATGACCACGCCGACGATAGTGTTTGCAAAATGGACAACACAAGGAGGAAGAACTTGAAGTGACAAGGACCGCATCTATAGGTGTGGAGATAGGCACAGTAGGGTGTTGTACTTTCAAGGTAGCCAGTCAAGTCTCCTCAATCGATAATTATGATATAACAGTCTTACTAGAAGGAAAATGTTCTCTATGCAAAAGGGAGGCCCTCACAAGTTCAAACTCATCATTCAAGGCCATCAAAAATTTATGACACGAATACCATCATGATATTCAGCAACTTTGAGAGCTTCATTAGCCGCCCCCAAACGTGGTTTAGACAAGGTCAACTGATCCCAAATAACATGCATAAATGATAGAAAGTCATTTATGGACTGATCTTGCTCCTGACGAATGTCATATAAATTCCCTAATAGCCAATACCGATGGGCAACATCCAAACTGGAGTAATGACAGGCAATAAGATCCCAAGCTTTCTTTGCTGTATTAAAAAGGCCAAACTAGAGTTGAATAGATGGGATCAAAGTGTTTCGAAACCATATGAGAATATGATGATTTCTGCTATTCCAATCATCCATATGATCCACAAAATTAGCGTAAGTTTCTTCAACAATTTTAGTAGGCTCACTAATTTCCCTAGTTACATAACTCCGAAGCCAACGTCCTTTCAACAAGCTTGATATTTCTTGAGCCAAAAGAAACCGTTGAAAATAGTCTAAATAAGCATTGAGACTTCCACTCTATCCATTATAGGCACTTTACTAGTATAAAATCAACAGAACCCAATATATCAAGAGTAGATATGGACAAAATAACGCAAAAAGCAAACTTTGAAAGTTGAAATACCTTAAGAACCGGTCAGAAAATGCCAAAAACCAGTCTAGAAACAGTCAAACTAGTCAAAAATGCGAAGAAATCGATCTGGTATGAACCAATCAACGTTCGGTTAACGGCGGCCAACGTCAATCAACGGTGGGATGACGTGGCGATCACGTTAGCAGCTTACAGAGTTTTTTGTGCGTGTCGCTGGGGGAGGTGTGTGGATCTCATGCTTAGGACTTCTAGCGGTGCGTTCGGTGGAGGTGGGTAGCAAAAATTGATGGTTTGACTCGGTGGAGGGCGACGAGTCGTGGGTTGGTGTTGGTTTATCAAAAAATATGGCGGAGGGCATCCAAATCACCATTGAACAGCTGCAGGCTCCCTAGGTCCAAGGCGCGGCGGTGCGTGTAGCAGCATCTGACGTTCGTTGGCTCGTAATTTCAGGATGTGAGTCATCTAAGGGTGGCAAGTCTGATGGTGGTCTTGACTTTTTGAAATGAGCAGCGGAAGTATGTCGAAAAGCAACTAAAGACCTCGGTCTTATTGGAGAACCATAGTGATGCGGCCAGTGTGACTGGCGTTGTGACGGTCACAAGGTAGTTGAGTCAATGAACGCTTCTCAGTTGACAAAGACACTAACATCAAGTTGAGATTTGTGTGGTTTGTGGTAAAAGAGAGAAAAGTGTGATATATTCTCATTGCCAAAGTGAAATGTACAAGCCCTCCCTTCTATATAGGGTGAGAGGCAATTAGGTTTAATTACAATTAATATAAACTACAATTAACCTAATTTTAAATATATACATCTAACTGCCCGGAATGCCTCCAAGTGATCAAGGGGATCTCTCGAGACATCATAAGTGTTCAAATGAGGAATTCGAATTCCTTCGAGAGATTTGCCGTCATGATGTCTTCGACAAATGGGGGATAATTATAGCCAGAACTTGACCCCGACGGCTTTGGTTCGTCAAGCCTCTGGAGAACATCTACGACCTCACGTTCCGATTCCTTGGAGCGGTCGTCGACCAGCTGGTCCCCGTTGGTTTCCAGCGAGTTAAACTGGTCATAGGTAACATAATCACCTCCGAAGGTAGGAGCACACCCTGGAGGAAAATAGAATTTATAACTGTGAGAAGGTTGTGGAGAAGGATTCGGAGGATGATGAGGATAGCCATATGGCCGACGATATAGTGGTGCCTGAGCATACTGGGGGTAGGGAGATGGAAATTATGTTGAGAATGGTGGAGACATTTGTCCGTGAATATCCGGGTCATTCTAGGTATTTTGAGAAGAACTGAGAAAGCAGGGATAGTCATCCATCCTGGAACAGTATAACAAAAGACTACGGGAGGAATAGTTTTGAAATTCTAGGGAAAGACCAAGACAACTTCGTCATTTCGTATGGATTCGTACGGACTGAGCCAAACTATGAATACTGAACTTCGAAAACTATTAGGATTACGAGCATAAATATAACGAAATAAAGAGTAGAGTGAGAAAGAAAAATCGCAATATAAAGTTTTATTCTGACTTATCTTTAAACTAAGGTTATATGAAAAAAAAGATTATATATACTCGATAATTATTAATGAGCATAAATCCAAAGTACTGATAAATTACAAATCCAAATTATATCCACCCTTAAGGATATTTGGCATCCCGACAACATGTAGTGCTCTATAGTGATCAAATTGTTATGAGAACCAGTGCATCCGCAGGTATCGTTGTGGTTGCTAATTATATGAAATTTGCATTGCTACTTGAGATTTCGTACTGTTGGGCGTGCATGGTTTCCTGTCGGCCTCTTCTTGACGTTGGTTTATGGCCTTGACACGTGGGTTCTTTTGACAAGCCATTCAAAATTCCTTCATCACTATTGTACTATTGTCAAAAAAGAGGTGAAAAGACAGGACATTTGCATAATCATTCGAAAACCTATTGTAAGAAAAACATATTGAGAACTAAAACTTTTAATTAAATTAATGTAACCTTAAACCTTTAAGAGAGAATGTAATCAAAATTTCTTGGTCAAGTCTTGCCTAATTTATCTTATTTGGGAGTCCAATCATCATCGACCGTTCAACGTATCAGCGATAGTGTGACGTGGACTATTTTAAACTGAAAAGACGCCAATTTTTCTTCTGATTTTTCTGAATATCTTTTTCATTTTTTTTTTTGTCTTATTTCCTTCTTTTCAACGCATTAGCTTCTCTTACGTTCATCATCTTCAAGCGCTAGATTGCTCAGCCAAAGCTCCTCCGATGCTTGCCCGTCACTACCCACTACGTCATGGGCCTTTAGCAGTGAGTTCCCACCATCGCTGGCCCTTGCTCGATCGGCCACAGCCACCATTGTCGTGCGAGGCCGACAGCCTCCACTGCTGTGATTGGTCTCTCTGTTTCTGTTTCTCTCACCTGCGCACATGGAGTTCAAGGTTGCCATTCGTGGCCATGGAGGCTGCCACCACCATCTTGAAGCTTGAAAAGAGAGAACCAAATACAGGGGCACTCGGTTTGGCTCGACGGAGATGACAACGATGGTTGCCGATGGTCGAGCAAGGTCAACAGTGGTGGTAGCACGCTGCTGAAGATCCAGGCAATAGTGTGGGCAGTGACGGACAAGCACGAGATGAGCTTTGGCTGAGCGGACGAGAGCTTCAAGATTATGAACAGTAAGAGAAGGAGCTCATGTATGAAAGAGAAGGAAAGAAAAGAAAATAACCAAGAAAAATCAAAAGAAAAACTGCATCATTTCTCTGAAAATAGTCTACGTCACGCTATTTCTGCTACACGTAGAACGGCCGGCGATGACAGCGTTACCACATTAGATAAATCAGGTGAGACTTGGTCGAGAGAATGTGATTGTGTTTTTCCTTAAAAGTTTAAGACTACATTTGTTTAATTAAAAAATTGATAACTTAATTAGTTTTCATACGATATGTTCAAAACTAATTATGCAATTACCCTTAAAAGAGAAGGATGAAGATCTTGTTGAGTAGAAGTTTCATATAGTGTAATGTCATTAGGGAATCTTCTATGCTTGTGGTAAAGCAAGTACACATAAGATGAGAAGACCTTAATATACAAAAGTGACATTTGTATCTAAGAACAATTACTTATAATTTGCGATCGATGGCAGACTGTAGCTATACTGATGCAAAGAAGCTATAAAGTACAAAAAGTAATGAAATGATGACAAACTGGTTGACCTTTTTTTTAGGGTTAATATCACGAAAAATCCCAGGCTGATACACATGTAATAATTTTACCATAAACTAATTTTTTAACCATCAAAAACCCTAAACTGATACACTTGTGACAAATTTATCTTCAGTTTATTTCTATTGAATTTTATTGTCAAATTGCTTTGTTAAATGACATGCAATAGTTAACTGATGTACCGGTTTATGTTTTACACTCCATTTGTCACAAGCGTACCAGTTTGTGGTTTTTTGTGGTATTAATTCAATTTAACAGAAACTAACGGAGGGTAAATTTGTCATACATATACCAGTTTAGGGTTTTTAGTGATCAAAATTTTAGTTTGGAATAAATTTATCACAGATGTACTAATTTGGGGTTTTTGGTTGTCAGAAAAATAGTTTGGAACAAAATTATCACAGATGTATTAATTTGGGATTTTTCGCAATATTACCCTTTTTTTTATGAGCAGATGACAAATTCATTGACTTTTACACAATAATGCACGTATATAAATAATGTACAAATGGGACCAATGAAGAAACCTGACTGACTGAAAATGACCAAGAATCACCACCATATCTAGATCCTGACTTCCGATACAAACAAAACATGTACCATTTACTAATTGACAAAAGAAAATGCACCCAGTTCCTCGCATTTTGTTAGTGATCATTGGTTGATGAAAGCCCTGATCTGTGAGATCATCTCCTGAGTTCTTGAGCGAGCCATCTGGGACTTGTTCAGGACTTGGAATGCATGTCCCACTCCTCCGTACATGACCATTTCCACTGCCTTACCCATGTTGGCCAAGGCATTACATAGCTGCAAGTTCCGGTCCTTCAAGATGTCAAGCTCTGATATGCACACCATCGCCGATGGGATGCTGAGATCGACACTATTCGACAAAGGATTGCACCAGGGATGGTCCCTATTTGCCCCTGAAGGAAGTGACAGCCTCCAATAGGCGTCGGAAGCAGATAGCGTCAGCGCAGAATTGGATGGCTGAGAGGCCATCTTTTCAGACCCAGTCCGGATCTCTCCTCCGAAGAAAGGTTGTATCAAAATAACCCCCTTCAGGGGCAATGGTTTGATAGCGTTGGACACAGAAGCGCTTATGTTTCCTAATCGAACAGCTACGTTAAAGGCTATATTAGCGCCGGCGCTGTCGCCAACTAGGAAAAAGTTAGATAAATTGCACTGGCTCACCCACCATTTTTGCCTGTCGGATCCATCGGCAACTTGCCTGTTAACCCACATGATCGCATTGACTCCGTCATCGTAAGCAGCCGGGAGACGGCTCTCAGGGGCTAGGCGGTAGTTGACCGATACAATCACGCAACTTGCGGTGGAAGCCAGATTGGTCAGGAACTCATGGTAGCAGCTCCACGCAGCTGATCCGACACAGAATCCCCCTCCGTGGAAGTAAACGAGCAAGGGGTACTTGCCGGGCCGGTTTGGAACATAGACACGCACCCACAAGTTGGTGAACTTGTCGATTGTGACGTCTCTGGCATGCGTGTCAACTCCTGAGGAGATTGCACAGGAGACGCTAGGGATGACGGGGAACCTCTCGACCCGCCCTCCTTTGTGAACCCTAAGTAGGCCTTCAATCTCTTCGAGCACCAACGATTGTTGTTGCTGATGGTTTTTACCCAGTTGGAGGTTGAGCCTGGCATCAAAAGATAGAGAAGCCATTCTTTTTCTTCTAATTAGTGAGAAGATGGAACCTAATGGTTTGGATGGATTATTTGCCAATGTAGGGTTCTTTATATATATACAAAAGAAGTTTTGGAAAAGACCCTAGAGAGATCTTTGAATGAGGAAGAAAAGTTTCCAATCTCTATATCTGGCAAGTGGGTGGAGTAGAACCTCCCCCTATGTCATCACATGGATTCCTGTGAGAGGTGGGAAGCTACACTTTTCAAACCCTTATTTTTTTCTTTATTAAATGTGGAGGATTCTGTAGATTGCAAAGAACGCTCGATCATAACAGTTCGCCTAGATTTTACTGTACCTCTTCCTAGCCAGAGATGCGAAGTTTGCTCGAATTCATGCATGCCATGTCCTCAGGTGTCACACACGGTGGTTGACTTAAGACTATTATGGGTGGAATTTGAGTCAGAAATATATATTCCGCAATCTCAACATTCAACCCCAAAATGAAGATTGGACTGTCCTATTCTTGTAACTATACTCCTCCTTTTCATTTTCTGGCTAAACCTTTGCTTTTAGGTTCAGACACAGAGGTTTCAGATCCTCTTAGATGCTGCTTGCATGTAGCACATTTAGATGCTGCTGTTAGTAATATACGATCTATAAAATATTTGTCGGCCTGAAAATTGTTTGAGACTTTTGGTGCTCTTCCACAGTGATCGAGATTGACCGGGTACGAAGCACCCAATCCCCAAGATGCTCCAAAAATCATCTTGCTAACGATAATGAAGAATTTGACGTCGCATGTCACGGCTGCATGAATACGATTCCCCACCAACACGTAGAGGTCATGATCGGAGACGATAAACATGGTTCGTTCGGTGACTTTTTATCGGTATCGCTCTTTAGGTTTGGAATAACAGATCCATCTAAAAAGAGGGCCATAATGTGGAACTGAATTATCGAGATCTTGTTCTCTGTACTTGCCTTAAGAATCTTGACCTCATGTCCTTCTCCTCAAATCTCTCAATCTATTTCAAGTCTGAACTGGTTTCCTGGTGAATTGAAGTTCCAAATCCCGAGTTCAGTTAAATGGGTAAGGAAGGCACTGTCAAAAGCATGATCCACAGAATATTTTCTTGATAGTCCACCTTCTTGGGGAGCTTTCAAACGGAAGTTTTTATCACAATGCGGCAATGGTGGACAGTTCTCCACTGATCCTGACATAATATTCTTTTGACACTTTCCTGACATTTTATTCTTTCAGGCGGCATCAATGTTTATCCAGTTATGTTGGGTTCAGACACGGGTGTTGCGGCACCAACCGCCACATTCTAAGGAAGAAAGTAGACGAAAATGGGAGTCGCATTTTCTTATCCAGTCCAACTGGAAGGCATGCCATCCATTGTTCATTTGGCCTTACCATGAAAAATTACTTTATACATCGTTTGCCATACTAACATAGCCAGGACATCAAGAATGTGTATCAGCTCAAATCATCTGTACTCAACATATTTTATATGTTGGTTCAATTGAATTTACATGGGATTAACATGATTTTTTTTAGATAAATCAACTAAATGGTGGGTCAACATAGGAGAAGTTCAATACCTTCATCCGAGGAGTGTTAAGGTGCATGTTTCAAAGTGTTAGGCAAAAGAAGTTTCACATCAAGGATATAGTATAATGTGGAACAGTTAATATATTCCAGTAGAATCATAACTCATTGGCTAAGCTTTTAAGTGAATACGAGTCCAATTGGATATGTTGACAGGCTCGGATTTGGACTCTCTCTTTGTGATCTCCTTAGGTGAAAACAATAGACTTCTGTTGCGTCGACCAAATAAATGGTCTCAAAACCAATGATAGATTGGTGGGCCCCTAATACAAATATGTGTTTGGCGAAAATTTTTTAAAAAATCCTAAATATGACTCTTTAATCAAGATGGCGAATCGTTTCTCTGAGTTTACGATCAAACTTGGCTAGGCCAAGGCGATTGAGGTGGAGTCCAAAAGGCAGATTTTATTCCTCTCTCCAACATCTGTCAAGCTTACTAAGCCAAGGTAGAGATTCAAGTTGAGATAATGTTGATGCAAAAGAAATACTTGAATTAAAAGGGGGTGGGCATAACAAAAAATGCTCACATGTGAGGGGAAGATTTGTTAAGGTGCGTGTGTATCCAACAAAATATGTTAATGGGTTTGAACTTAAGATCTCTTCTGATGATCTCCTCATATGAAAGTATTAGGCTTCTAATACATCGACCCAACAAGCAGATCATTCTCAAATTCTTAGATTCACCCTCACTCAAAAGTTTCAACCAGTGAATTAAACGCTAGTAAGTATACATTTTGTTTCATACTACACCATGTGCATGATGTGAGACGTCTTTCGCCTAACACCCCATATGTGCACCTCACCACTTAGCCACTGCAATATCACGGCAAGATTTTATTCCATATTCTATGTTGGTTACAAAAGCATAATTTTGGACATGAAACCATGCTAAATTGAGTCATAGAGATACCTCAAAAGAAAATTCACGTTCAAAAATTCCGATTGCGGGATCAGATGAACTGCCTTGACGGCAAAAGCTAAAGATTCTTTGTCATCCCTTTTTTCAGTGTCTCAAAAACATGAGTCTTTTCAAAAACCAATGGATTTGCCAACTGCGGCTGTCATCTTTATTCCCATTAGATATTATATTCTCCTTCTTCTTTCTTCTCCATCTTTTTGACCATGCATAAATCATGCGTGACCCCGTGATGTACAGAGCTCAGCATACTCTTCACTTCCCCTTGAGAATAAATGAATAGCCAAATGGCATATTTCTTCCTTTTGGTCAATGAAGCTTTTGCTTTTCATTGTTTTCACTTGTTGCCCCTAGGTTGATGGTAAGGGGATGGTTAAGGTCTTTGATTAATGCAAATAAAAGTCATCAGCTTCATTCTGGTTCTGGAAGAAAGAATAAGTTTGGAACTTAATTTGGCCAAACCCCCTTAAGAGTTGCTTTTGAACTTTTCTTGGTGGCAAATGCATTAGGTTTAGTAGCAACGACCGGTTCAAATAAAGAGGCT
This sequence comes from Syzygium aromaticum, assembly GCA_024500025.1. NCBI lineage: Eukaryota > Viridiplantae > Streptophyta > Magnoliopsida > Myrtales > Myrtaceae > Syzygium > Syzygium aromaticum. The sequence goes on along the minus strand of CM044894.1, from coordinate 14,898,608 downwards.
TACAATTATACTAAGAAATAACTCTGCGTTATCTTGCCAAAAGAAGTGGTATATTTTGTCTTAAAAGTATATTCCGCAAGAAAAATTACAATTCAGTCTTAAACCTATTATACCAAAACAAGTTGATAGGATCCCCTTTTTGACGTCATGCCCCTCCTGTGTGGCAACATGGGGATGAAAAAGGGAAAGCGGGGGATGGGCTTTCTAATGCTTTTGACATAGCAAGCCCCTGCAGGTTGCACAACAGGCTATTAACTCAGTGGTAGAGCGCACTCCTAATAATTGCATCATTGAGCCTAGTTGTGAGGGCTCTTAACCACATGGATAGTTTAATGTGGTCATCAATGCCTGACCTAAGATGTGGATCATCCAAGGCATATTAGCATATCGTTCTTCTCCTATATGAACTAGGTTTGAAACCAAACCTCTCCTTAGGAGAATAGATAGGGCAATTCGGGCGAGATCCAATTTAGATCCAACTTTCTATTCACTCGTGAGATTTGAGCGTCAATTCAATCTTAAATTTTTCAATTTTTCTAACGTAGTCCTAAACCTTTTGCGCAAAAATTCCAATATAGCCATTCCAATCAATTGCCACCAAAAATAACTAATGTGACAATCCACAACTTGTCCATGTCAGCAGGCCACGTCAGACAATTGGCAATGACTAGACGGCCATCTTAGCAACTTTCATGGGCAATTGGCCGAAAAATTGACTGGAATGACTAAATTGAAATTTCGTACAAAAGTTTTAGTATTATATTTGTATAATTGAAAAGTTTAGGACTTAATTGACATATGTATAATATGTTTATAACTAATTAGGTAATTATCCCAAATACCGCATCACTCCTTTGTAAGTTAAGTTTCGAATATGGATATAAAGAACGATAATTAAGATTGAATTATCAATAGTTCAAACTTTTCTATACGTTATAATTGAGTGCATCAAAAAGGGTGATGTCATACATAATCTATATATTTGTAATGACTCAGTTTGTTCCATGTGGACCAAACCCTCTAGAGGAGTACTTTGAATAACCACATAAAGTGGTGGCCATTTGAGAGTTGACATTGAATTATAAATCACTCGATATGACCTTTTTCTTAATCGATATGGAATTTAGGATATTACAAGCTCTCTCACTTAAAGAACTATTATCGTCTATGAGAACATCAGTGTTGGTCTGTATCACCTAAAGATACTCCCTTAATTTGACGTGTAGTCTAGCCTATGCACGGTTCCTCCACCACCCTAGAAGCCTGCCAGAAGTAGCCATGTTTGGACCCCCCTCACACCTGCCATCGCTCCTCACCTTTGTAAGATCGAATATGGGCTTGTTCCATCCATTCACCACACATCTATAAGAGGGAGACCTGCTTCGGTACCATATGTAAGACTCAGCCCGTTTTGTGTGTGGACCGAACCCCCCAATAATAGTGATTACTTTTAAAAAGTATTCACTGTCAGTCTTCCGGTTACAAAGCTCTACCAGAGTGGCAAGGTGCACGTCGAAACAGTAGCTGGACAATCGGAGCAAACGTGCCACATTACATTTTATTGGCTCACTTGGCGCCTTTGTGACTAATATGGTGCCAAACAGGCTGACAGCGGCGTACGTGCGCCCAAGTGTGTGTGTGTGTGTGTCTGCGTGTGCGTGGGTGCGTGAGATGGCGATCGCTGTGTTGCGGTCGACGGTCGACCAGACAGGATCCATCTCGCGTTGCTTATCTCTTGCGAGATAGCTGCGATCACCTCACGGTGGTCATCCTCTCAGATCTAGGATCTGAGCCTCCTTTCCATTAAATTAGGGAATTAAGAAGGTACGAAGTTTGGGAAGTTTTCCAAAGAGCCGATGAAACTAGTGAACAAGAGCACCTCCAAAAGAAATCATGCCCCATAAAAACAAATTTTGCTATGAATATAATGGATGTCACAGAATTTTCCAACGCTTCATGATCTTAGAGATATGAGTCGGAGACCGTCTAACTGGTAGAAAAGAAAATAACGTTTCATGACACAAACTATTGCAAGATATACCTTGACAATTTTTGCTCGATGAGGTCTTCAAACCAACGGAAATTTTTGGAAAGATCATGTTGTTCATATTTGCAAATTGAAATTTCGATGAGGTATAAGTTTTTCTGATCCATTGGTAATTGCATAAGAGGATGATCCTCAACAGCGATAGATCCAATGCGCTGTTCCTCGTCAAGCTCTCATGGGTTGCTGATGCATTGGAGGCATCATAGCAACCTGATACTGCACATTCTGCATTTGCGCGGCATTTCCCTGCCAACCTATGCAAATAACAAGAACAGGCATCAGTAATTTCTCACCGAAAGCAGAGAAGAAAAGACTTCTCTTTGTTGGTGACGGTATTTGAGGCCGAATTTAAACCATAGGGACGATATTGTTGTGTCATACATGAATAACATGGCTTGTTAAGTGCTTGTTTGGAGCTCAAATAGCAATAGTCGACATCAATTTTACCTATGGAAGGGTCAAGTCCTCTGTTCTTAAGCTCTCTGTATTCCTGAGATAGAGCGCAGCACTCGCAGAAGAAGTGAGTGATCCAGTCAGGAGCAGGAGACTCGATAAGGTTGAATCGGTTCCGGAGTTTAGTTCGGTAAGTGCAAGACAACAAGCACGGGCAACCGATTAGAAACTGGATCCCACCATACAGTAGCCCGCTCGTGCCACACGCTGCCCATCAAACAGCATTTTCAAATGCATAAATCCGACGAGACCGATTCTTCTCAAAGGCTAAAGCACATGAAATATCTCGTTCCAATTACTCTTTCCTTTAGAACTTTAAAAGGATATTGAATTTTCTAATCACTGTTATCATCTACACTAGTACGATAAAGGATTCGAAAGTCAGTGAAAGCGTTGCTACTAACATGTGCTCCCTCGGTCAACAATCTCCGCTATCTGGCCGAACGTTATGCAGGGGAAGCAACAGGCCACGACCGCTGCAAACACGAAAGAAATACTTAGAAATTTTCCATTTGTTACTCGTCCAATTTATCATAAACTTTCCCGGGAAAAGCAAAAGGCAACGTACCATTCAAAGGGTCATCCATGCAGTCAAACAACCCCGTTGTCCAAGGAGATGGTGGAGCAGCTGGTGGCAATTGAACTATCATCCCTTGAGGCATAGGAGGCACGTTATGCAGAGGAAATGGCACTTGAGTGTAGTTTACACCAGCAGTGTGGAAGGGTTGAGCTGGAGCATCTGTCGGCCTTGTAATAAAGCCCTGTACAGGATGCAATGGCTGGAAACCGGCTTGAATTGGAGAGCTCATGGGGATCAGTTGCCCTGAGCACGGAGTCGGCTGAGCCCCAAAACTTTGGTTCGCTTGTGGAATTTGTCCAGGACCAGCCAGATTCTGTGGATTAGATCGTGGCATTGAGTAAAGTGGCATCATCTGCGGATTTCTGGGCGAGTATTGTACAGCCTGCATCGGATCAATCGGACTGGTTTGTATATTCTGCTGGAGCTGAAACTGTTGTTGAGTCGAAGGATCGCTTGCCTCCTCTGGCTGCATTTGTTGATGGACTGAACTGAAAGGAGCAAATGTTTCGGTTGAGGGACGTCCCATCTTTTCTCGATTCTGAGGATGCACGGCAAATTTTTTTGGATGAGCTGAAGATTAGCAAACTTCTCAGATGGTTTTCATACAACTAAGTGAAACCCACCTCCAGTCCCAAAGATTAAGACAAAAATGGATCTTTCTTCGCTTAGCGTGGCCGGTGTAACCACAATCTATATAAAATCTGTTTTCAAACAGAAGGTGCCAAGCAGAACATTACAAAGGCTTCGTTAACTACTGAGCAAATGAATGACAATTTGTTACTCCAAGCAGTACACTACAAAGGCTTGGTTAACTTCTGCGAAAATGAAAGACAGGATGTTGCTAACATATTAAACAGTTCCTTTCTTTCCTCCGGTTCTTTGGCTGATTAATTACATGAAATCTGTCGAGAACGGTAGAAACTAGAAAGGACATGCCAGCAGTTTTCGGTCTTTACAACGTGCCGTTTCAAGCCCAGGAAAGTAAAGTAGCTCCAAAGCTCGAGGTTTTCATAACAGCCATTCAAATGGTGTATTAGTACAGCCAATATGCACACATCGGAAACTTTCACGCCTTGTTTATTGACAAGGAAGTCTCTTCTCGGTCACAGAAAGAGGAAGCATATGCTCTGTTCTGGCTTTGATGTCCAAGGCACTAGATTACGTGCTCCACGTGGGTGAAACCCTTTTTTGGTCTTTGACAATCAAATTTATGCATCATGTGCCCGAGATTTCAAAGAGAACATGTTCGAGATGTTGCTCATCATTACCAGTTTCCCAGTTATACAAGATGGAAAGAAAATTTGGCTATAACATTGCCAGGAACAGAAAAGCTTGTTCAGAACCGCAGTAAATCACACCGGGGAGGGCACAACACCTTGTATCGTGCTAAACAAATGTCCAAATTAGGAATGACCAACGCGCCGACCTGGTCACGTCAAGGCCTACACGGCCTGCGCCGGGCAGGGCGGAGCAAAATAGAAAATAGAAATTGGACCCGGACCCGGACATAACTTGCCTCGGCCCGACACAGATCAGGCACTGCCATAGGCATATTTCCTAGTGAAAATGTTGTGTAAAAGTGCATATTCGGCATTTATGCATTTTGGTCCTCTAATTTTTATTTCGTTAAATCAAGTCCTCTAACTTTCTAGGATTGTGCAAATTGGGTTCTTCAAGTTTTATTTCTTGCAATCAAATCCTTCGACTTTTTGGATTTGTGCAATCAAACCTTCGGTCAACCACTTCAACCAAACCGTCAAATTAATCAACGACATGACATTGTTTATGTGACAAAAAATAACATGTGATGCTAATTTGCTACCAAATAAGCAGAAAACAAACAGTTTAAACAAGAAAAAAAGAAATCGTTGTTTGACAGCAATAGTTACAACGAGTTAACAATAACTTGATAGCAAAAATCAAAAAGGTTAGAGCCTAGAGGGCTTAATTGCACAAAATAAAAAATAAAACATCAAATCGCGCAAATGCCTACACTTAGAGAGCTAAATCTGGACTTAATCCTCCAAATGTTTAGAGACTCATTTTGCAGATTCCATCGACATCATTACGGTTCAATTTCTTTCGAATTCACACAATTTCAATCCATATAACTGTTTGAAAACTGCAAATGCGCTGAAGAATCAGCTGCAGAAGCGTCTTCATTAGCTTGTAAGAGGACATTAATGCCCTCATACACCCAAGTTTGCAACTTGCAAAGGATTTCGATTTCCAATTAACCTCGAGATGGATTTATGGAGACGAAAGCTCAAACTTTGTGCATTAAGTTAGAGCTCTTTGATTGCCATTGAATCTAAAACAGTGAATCTAAAACAGTGGAGGATTCGTATCCTCTACCAAATATTTACACAATCATGCAGATTTTTCAACGATTATTTAGCCAAAAATCGCTGCATAGCTCTACACAGTAAATCATTCAGTGAATGGTATATCCTGTTCTGTGCGGTTGTAACTCAGCCTCAAAAGTAATGGAAGCAAAGTGGGGAAGGACAAAAGAAAACACAAGTCCTCACAATACAAAGTACAAATTTGGGGCAATAATTTTTTTCAGGTTTCACCTGATTAGAAGTTTGAGGCTAAAGCTGGTTTGCACATGCTCTCTCTGTTCCATAGGTCAGATGAGCTGCAACGGGAGGCTCTACTTCGCCAAAGTCTGGACTACATATGCCCGTGAAAATCTTCCAATGGAAACCCAAAAGTTCATCTGTAGATGGCATGAGCATACAACTTCTTATTCCCATGTACATGAGCAGACTGAAGGCAAAATCTGTGGGTCACTTAAGGTTTGGTTGGGCCTTTCCCTTCTTGGTTTAGTGCATACTCTCTTTTCATTTCTTCCAAGACAGCATCATTTGTGCTGCCAAAGAGCCCACAGAGAAGTGTCAGATATTGAAGGAATCTCTATTTTTAACATTAACATGTATTCCAGCACAGCTTAAGCCATTAAAGATGTTTGCTTGAATTCAGTGGACAGCAACTGCCAGAAGAATTCCCTCTGGGGCAGTCTTGCGTCCTCATCTAATATTGAAAAGGCCTGAAGAGAAACTCGACAATTTTATCTTCCAACTCTAAGGTCACTTCATGCTGTTACTTTTGTACTATTGTCAATGAAATTAACATTAAGTTCTCCTCGACTTCTCAGCACTCATAGAAAATAAGCTATCGCTCCGATTGAATCATCTTCATTGAACTCTACATTTACCTGGTGATGTAGGTCTCGTGTACTATTCCAAAGTACGTCGAGAATCTAGGATAGTAAAATCAAACCTTGGATACTTCTATTGTTTTGATGTATATGAGCATATTTCTAATTTATATCTCACATTGCATTAGGAAGAAAGCTTTCTCCAACATGTGAGATGGCTCTTCACCTATGCACCATGCATACTGCATCCCACAACTCTACCAAATAAGTAAGAGACACTCTAGAGAAAAGTACTATTCGGGGGAATCATATTAGTACAACCATTCTTCTCCCATTCATACTATCCATGCCACTATAGGATAGAAAGGACCAGAACCTCACAATACCACATTCCAAACAAGTGCAACCCATACTCCTGCTAGTGTTTAAACAGCATATTACAGACAAATTACACGATTTTGAACCCCTTGCATCAAACCAAAGCAGTGACTCCATGATATGCCCAAGTTCTGCCTATTCCAACCGCATTTTCAGTTGAACACGAGTAAATCGTAGAATATCCAAAGGGTGTAGTGTAAGTAACTGGTATATCCGAAGTAGTCAAGATGCCCGAGTAGTGAATAGTAAATGGCTTCTCATTGCTGATACATAAAACCACCATCATCAAGTCAAACCTTGCTAAACGACCCCCAAAAAGTTGTGTGAACCACGTCCGATACCAAGCCCCAACGATGATACAGAAAGAGTTTCTTCAAGAAAGCTTACTAGTGATGAAGGCAATCGTTCAATTCTTTCGCTTGTTTGCGGCACTGCCAGACCACAGAGAAGGTTCTTCCGGTGGCGCACTCCGCATACCTCGAAGCATAATAATCGCATTCTTTCAGAGCCTTCTGCTTCATCTTGCTGCGTAAGGCTGGAAACAAGAGGAGCCACGCAAAGCGCTTAGCCAGCCAAAAAAATTCGAAGACATATGCAAATACACAAGACACATGTAGAACTATGTAGAGCTTAATTTTGTCTACAGAGGACCTCAGCATCTCCCTCTTTTCCTTATTGATCTATTCGATCGAAAAAACAAAACTGAAAGAAAACGAAAGCACTCAGCAGGACCAATCTACAGCTAAAAGCACTCGAAAAGAACAGCAAAACTGCCTGCCTAAAACCATGCTTTGGCTTAGCTGTCAGAAGCGAGTACCAATGACCCAGTTAAGCTCAATGACCACCGTTACCATTCAAACCTCGAGACGCGCGACACAACAATGTCGGGTCAGAGAACCCTCATCCATGGGCTTGTTGGGGTTCGCGAAAATCATCTCTACCGCAAGCAAACAATGAGAAAATTTTAACGAACGAGAGCGGGATCAAGAGAAGAAACCTTCCTCGACTTTCTTCTTGACATGGTTTTCGCGCGCCTCCTGAACGTAACCCATTTGGAGGAACGGGAAGGTCTCCTCGAAATCGAAAGGGGAGGAAAGGTCTCTCTGCTTTTAGAACTTCGCCATGGGAGGTTAAAGAAGCAAAAACTGCGAGGTTGAGTGGGTTTGCGGCCCCGCAGTCCCAGGTCAACGAAGGGCTCTTTCCTACTCTTCTTCGACGCCGTCGTTTCGCATGCTAACTTAACTTTGGGGCTAATTCCAAAAAAAAAACATATCAACTTTACATTGATTGACAATTCTGACCCAAAATTTATTTTATCTTAATAAAAAATATCAATTTTTACTCAAATTCCAAATCTAGCCCTCATGATGTGAAGAAATTTTCAAATTGCTCACGCCAGATTTGGGATTTAAATGAAAATTTGTGATTTTATAAAACAAAAAAAAGTTCGAACTAGAATTGTCATTCAAGTAAAGATTGTGCCTTTTTTTAGAATTAGACCCTTAACTTTGGGACATTTGTTAAACATTATCAATAATTGGATTCCCAAAAAAAAAAAAAAATTGATTGCATCAGAAATTTTAAGTTATCTTTAGTTAATTACTCAACACACATTCTAAATGATTAATACATAATAAAAGGCTCTTTCAAAATTAGCAATTGCTAGATAAATTAAGGTAGGAATTGAGATCCCAACACATCAAATGCGAAAGTCTGTATAGACATCTGATGAAATGTTGAAATTAGTTCCCCTGACGAAACCAGATGTTGAAAATACTTTCACGAGAATCGATTGAGCCAACACGGCCGAAGCATTATTTGTTAGAAGTTTCTGACCTGATCATGCGCCCGGCAGCTCACGGACTTACTCAGGCTTGAGCCGAACGGGCACAAAGGATAATGTTGGGCTGGCTTCGATAAGGCCATATGTTAGGAAGTCTAATGGCCTTAACCCAAAATTGGTAAGATGGGCGAATTAGGCCCAATCTTAGAGCCCCGACCCGCTCAATTTGATCACATCTATTATTATCAAGCATACTCAAGCGCCACTTGAAAAGGAATCGTAGCTCTTCAAGCTAAAAAATAAAACCATTTCAAATAGGAGCAACTTCCCATAGAAATATTTGAAGTGCAAAAAATTTCTTTTACGAAACGGAAATAAAGGTTTTTTTTTTTTCCAACTTTTGGCTCTGTAGATAAATAACATTCGATGGGAATGAAACTTTATTAATGAAGATCGATACATAGACATGCGGTTAAAATACACATGTATCCCAAAAGCCCGTTATACGTATACCCTCTTTTGATTGGTAGCTTATGATTTAGATTAAAAGTTAATCAAAATGCGATCAAAGATACGATGCACATCTTCATATATGGTTTTCATCGATTTTTGTATATACTTAGTCGTAGGGTGATCAATTCCTGATCCGGTTTGATTTTGAGATGGAACCGGGAACTAAATTGGGAGGACCAGTTCCCAATTGGGAACCAGTCACTTCTTTTTTCCTCATTAGTTCATTCATTACACTATAAAAATTTTAGGAGAAAGCAACCTTAAAGTTTCAAAGTGGGGGATTAATCTTCAGAACATAACCTCATACTAATCCCCCAAATGATTCCTTCTTTTGCTGCCTGTCCCATTTAGGTTTTCAACAATATTGTCTATACAAACTAAATTAAAAGAAAAAGTATATATAGTCGGTCCGATCCAACCGGTTTAGCTTTTTTTGGAACTAATCAGGAACCGAACCAACATCCTTGGAAACCGGACCCAATTGGTCAGTTTGGTCTAGTCCGATCCGAGCCGGGCAGTTCCCAATTCGGACGGTCCGTTTTGCATACCCCTACTTAATTAAAACCGAGAAAGCATTCAATTACACAATTTAAAATAAAATCGAAAAATTTAACAGCACAAGAAATAATCAGAGGGCCAATTCCCCACGACAGCCAAGTCAGTTCGAGGGAAACTTCCCAAGTGTAATGTTACTTTATAGTACCATCAAATCCTCGGCGGTAAATCTCTAAGGGTGTGCATGACAATGTTTCTATGCCTGGGAACAATTTCTGAACAGAAATGATTTTTTTTTATTCTGTGCCCGGAAACAATTTCTGAGTATTTTAAGTTTTTTGGTAATTGTCCAAAATTTCTATTCCTAGACTAGAAAAGAACAGAAATGCGTTTGGTAACTACACAAAATTTTTGTTCCTAAATAATATTTTAATAATATTTTGAATTATTTTTTTTTTAGCCATTTTTTAATTTGGCCCCGGCGACCGGCTCGCCACAGCCCAAGGCCGGTGAGGGCGTCACGGCCCTGGGCTGTGGCCGGTGGCCGACCGCCGGCCGCCGGTGACCGGCCCAGCCCTGAAGAAGAACACAAACATAAGAAAAGAAAAAAAAGAAAAAGAAGAAAAAAAATTGATTCTCAAAATTGTGCCGAGAAACAAGAAGCAACTGTTTTTTACTTATTGTTTTTCTTCCAAAACTATTTCTCAGCACAAATTTTTGCAAAAATGTGCCTGGGAACAAATGCGTTTACCAAACGCATTTCTGTTCCCAAACTATTTCTGGGAACAAAAGAACAGAAATTTTTACTACTTGGTACGTTGCCAAACACATCCTAACTGTCTGTCTAGTGACGATAATGATGCGCCGTGCGTTCATCCTACATTCGGAATTTCTAAAAGTGGGGAGATGGTCAATTTTTCCTTTCCTTTCCATTTATTTTGCGTAACCCTTTTAATTTCTCTTGCTGAGGTGGAGTGGGTTTATCATTATTTTGCGTAGCCCTTTTGGGCGTTGCGTTCCTCCCTCTTGACGGTCAAAGCCCAGCGCGGCGAGTTCAAAGCGGCGCTCCAACCTTCTCCGCCGCCCGCACAACGGTAAGTCCGTCACCCGCCCCATCTGTCGCCTCCCCATTGGACCTTCTCTCTCCCCTTTCTCACCTCCCCGCTTCTCCCCGTATAAAACGGAACCCCTCCTCCCCTGCCACACCCATCGCCACCTTGCCCGCATCGCCTCCGCTTCGGCTGCTTTACATCTCTCTCCCTCTCTCGCGCGGCCTCCGAACGAAAGCCCCCCCCAATCATTCGCGTCTTCGCAGGTATGCTCTGTTCCTCGTACTGACTCGTTCTATGTCGTTTTTGAGCTTCTGGGTCCTTTTCTTTTTCTGGGTTTTGGGTTGGGTGGGGGGGTGTTTGGGCTGCGATTGATCTCTATGGAGCGTCGCTCGTGTCGAGATCTGCTGTTGTTGTGCGTTCTTGACCCGTCGGTTTGGTGCCCTTTTTGTGGCCTTTTTCTGTTGGCTCGATTCTTGGTCTGAAGCTCTCGGGATTCTTGGCGTGGGCGAGTTTCGCGGGTTTCGAAATTAGAGGGGGCATTCTTGTTCTGATCTGTTGGTTGGTTCGTTCGCCCGGAAGCCCTAGCGGATACCCTGTTGATTGGAATCTGTTGGAAATCTGGTTTTTGGTAGCAATTGATGGGGTTTTGAATTCCGGGAAATGAGTTTATCGGGGCTCGAAAGGCGTCAGAAATGAGGAGCATCTGGAATGCGAATGAGTGGAGTCGCTTTTGGTTATTTTTTTATTTCTCAAACGAGTCGAGTGCGGATTCGATCTGTTTGCTTGGTGGGATATAATCTTGGGGAAGAGAAAAAAAAAATCAGAAAAAGCAGTACATGGGTTTGTATTGTTTATGATTTAAAAGAAATCTTCCTGATATCTAGCTGTTGAGTGCTTACGAGGGGAAAGAAGAAGGCTCCTAGCTGGAGATTGGTGCTCGAGCATTATGTAGCTCGATGATTGGTGATTGATTTATCAAGTGTATGCTATATTGTCAATCTCTTGGAGAGATTATAATCTCTAGAGATCTTGAGTTATGGTATTTTCTGAAACTTCCCATTTTGAGATTATTTTTTTGTCTGATACCTAATTCGTTCGATAACTCCTTTCTTACACTGTCCATTGGTCTTATATCGTTTGCGTTCCTCAATGACGTTGGTATAAATGATCCTCTGTCGTGTTTGGTTGGAGAAGTAATCCCTGAATCACTGGATGGTCTCTTCGTGACCCTGAGTTAACATTTAAAATCTTATCAGCACACTCAGAGACGGTGTTTGCTTATTCCACCTTGCAGCTTTTGTGATTTGATCAGCATGTTGAAGATGGCAGCAGCTGATGCTTCACGAGAGGAAAATGTGTACATGGCCAAGTTGGCTGAACAGGCCGAGCGTTATGAGGAAATGGTGGAATTTATGGAGAAAGTTGCCAAGACTGTCGATGTCGAGGAGCTTACTGTTGAGGAACGTAACCTCCTATCCGTGGCGTACAAGAATGTGATCGGTGCCAGGAGGGCTTCATGGAGGATCATCTCTTCCATTGAGCAGAAGGAAGAGAGCAGGGGAAATGAGGACCATGTTGTGATTATCAAGGAGTATAGGGGGAAGATTGAGACTGAGCTCAGCAAGATCTGTGATGGCATTCTCAGTCTCCTTGAGTCGCATCTCATTCCATCAGCCTCATCTGCCGAGTCAAAGGTGTTCTATCTGAAGATGAAGGGTGATTACCACAGGTACTTGGCTGAGTTTAAGGCGGGAACTGAGAGGAAGGAGGCTGCTGAGAGCACCTTGTTGGCTTATAAATCTGCTCAGGTGGCTTTTTATTTTCAACTTGTCTCATTAAATAATAGTTGTTTCTATTTGCTCCCGTTGACATTTGGTTGTGTTTAATACTTGCATAATAATAAGAAAACTGGTTGTCATTTGTTTGATGTAGGATATTGCTTTGGCTGAGCTGGCTCCCACTCACCCTATCAGGCTTGGACTTGCTCTTAACTTCTCTGTGTTTTATTATGAAATTCTCAACTCACCCGATCGTGCCTGCAGTCTGGCTAAACAGGTAGCTTTTGTTGAGTTCTTCTGAACTTTGTTTAAGCAGTTCACTGCAAGAGTAACCATTTGAACCAGCGTGGAATGAGATATAGGTGGTATTATGAGATAGAGTTGATGTCACAACAGAAATATTTCTGCTCATTTGAAGTATAAGTTTGTATTTGATGTTTATTCCACTCCATTTTGGACCTCAATCCTTCCATTTCAATCGTCATCCTTTCCTTTCCTCAAAATGCATTAATTGTTTGGCAGGCATTCGATGAGGCTATCTCCGAGCTAGATACATTGGGCGAGGAATCATACAAGGACAGCACATTGATTATGCAACTTCTCCGAGATAACCTAACACTCTGGACTTCTGATGTCACGGTCTGAGTCTCTCTCTCTCTCTCTCTGTCTCTCTCTTAAGAACAAACATGCATATGTGCACACATATCCATCATGCACACCTTTACAATACTTGTCCATTCACAGTGCACTATCTCATACTTTACATGGGACTACAAGAATGTAATTTCTTAGGTGAGGCATTTTTTACTCACACGCGCGCACGCGCGCAATGGCTGCCTTTTGCATGGTGCTGTGGTTGGGTCAAGTTCACTAATTTGGCACAATGGCAATTATACTAATGTCTCAATTAGTGTAGTAATATCTGATTGATGTTACTGCTGAATTACTGTTCATCAATGGTTCTTGATTGCACTTAGTCCAAGTAATATTGCCTATTTTAGTGCCATGCCAGAGTGTATAAGAGAATTGGAATTTTGCGGTTGATCATACTAAATAACACCTAACCCATTCTTTAAGTGATAAAATGTATTACTGTAGCCTGGTAATGATTTGTTATGTTTCCTATTTCAACTATTCTGTCCACGGTTTCAGGATGAAGCTGGAGATGAGATCAAGGAATCTTCAAAACGGGAGTCTGGTGAGGGGCAACCACCGCAGTGATGAGCTCCATTCATGAAGATGGCTTCTCTGTACTTGGAGACTGTGAACTCTTATGTAGACAGCGCTTTGTTATAACATCATTTTGTAATCAACGCCATGATCTTAGTACTTGCACTACTTTTAGGTGAAAGTATTATGGGATTGTGAACTTTTCTCTGGTTATTTTATGTGAAGAGATTGACTTGATGCAGTGCTCTGTTTTGTCTCATGGTAGCTTATGCCTGTGGTTTTCTTATTGTGAAGTGAATATTTCTGTAGACACACACTATGGATAGATAGTTCACAAACTGATTGTCATAGATAGATGTTGAGTGCTTAAATCGGTTCGTCGGTTTATGTCGAATGCAATCACTGCTTGGATAGAGATGGTGTCTGTAGCATTACTCTTCACCAAAGTTCAGCATTACTCTTCACCAAAGTTCATAAATCTATTGCTTGTTTGCAATCATGAACATTAGTCGCAAAAACATTTCAAGTGTAGCATCTAATTGTCCTTTCATTTTGTGCCTGTTGCTGTTGGTGCTTCTGGTAATCTTTTGAAGTCTCAAGAGTTGGAAGAGGCCATGTTGGGTTGGCATCTGGGGCAAGTTGTCCTAATGGGTCGTGTGTAATTTTATCAATTCTCTCTCCATTTGGAATCATCCCTTTTTGGCTTCATTAAAGAAATTGAAGTGTCAATAATCTGGACCATAAGTGCAATCGAGTGAATATTCTACCCTTCGCCAATGGAAAAACATAGATATCAAATCAATAATAATAATTTAACTAGCACTTCTTTCTTTGAGGACACAGTAAGAATTCAATACTAATCTTTGTCAGCGACATCAGCGCTAGTCGAGACATTGACAAGTGAAAGGGTCAAAATATCTTAATCAAGGTCCACATTAAATACTAGTTATCTGGATTAATTGGATCTTCAGGATATTAATAGTGCATAGCACGAGAGCAATTAATATATTAGAGAGCAGTAAAAATTTTCTTAATTCGATATTTAATTAGAGAATCTAAGTGTTTGCCGTGGTCATCCTTCCACCATCCACTACCACACTAGCCAGTACGAACTTGTACCCGGATCCGATTCTCTGAAGATGACAACTAACAAGTGGGAAAGAGTATTATTATATCAATTTTAGCAACAAAAAAAGGGGGGTACTATTATATCAATCGATGCATCTAGAAGTGCATGTTTGTTTTCTATCGCTTTTCCCTAAAACTAATATAAACATTAATACACAAAATAAACTTTATACTAACAATTTTATGAATAAAACATTACTTCCCAATGAAACTAAAACCATAAAATTAGCGGCATGTGATTTTGCATGTAAAAAGCTTCTAGTGCATATGATAAAGACAATTGTTTTTCCAAAAATCGTCGGAGTATTAACAAGTGTGCCGGTAATCTTTGGAAATTATGCATTCAATATTCAAACATTTTATTTCGCTTAAAGATATTCAGTGATGAAATAAATACCACATTAAAATTGAAAATTACACGCAGTATTTTTGAAATTAGTGTTGTCAAAATTGTTTGGAAAATCGTACCGAACGGTCAAATGGTACTCGATTGAACTGATCAAAAGCCCGATTGAACTTAAATAAATCGACTAGAACCCTTCCCCAACGCTGGACTCGGATGAGTCGGCCGGTCCTGTATGTTTTCAAAAACACCTGTTCAAAAGGAAGAATTGCATCATGCCCCTTGGGTTTTTGGATTACTACAATTTGACTCTTGCAATGCACACCCCAATATCTTATAGTTCATTTGAATGTGCCCCAAAAGTCGAAACAATGAGGAGCGAATTGCCATGATCCAAATATCTATATTGTAATTGGGTTCTGATTTGGATACGAACACTCAAATAGAGATAATTAATACATAAGTCGAGGGAGCCAAGATATTATAATTCAAAAGACATGCTGTACACCAATTCAAAAAAACCTATGGGGACGCTCTAAAGTGTTTTGAAAATTATACATAATTGATTTAACTAACAACTAAGGTTTCCCCAAATGACTACCCTTCCTACTTAGGAAAGGGGAATGGAAGAATTCGATTCCCTATCTTCTTGTGAGGGTGTTTACTTTCAGATGTGGGTTTCAACTAGACTCGATTATGATTTTTTGTATAACCTTTTGACTAAAAAGCTCAAAAATCGAGAAGGACAAGTTAATACACAAATTTAAGAGTTAATGTCACAAAAAACCCTAAACTGATACACTCATAAATTTATCCTAAGCTAATTTTTTTACCACGAAAAACCCCAAACTGGTATACCCACGATAAACTTATCCTAAAACTAATTTTTTGACCATATAAAACTTCAAACTGGTACACTTGTGACAATTTTGCCTTCCGTTAAATTGGATTAATACCACGAAAAATCACAAACTGATACATCTATGACAAACTGAGGGGTAAAACCCCAAATTAGTATACCGGTCAATTGCTACGTGTCATTTAACTTAGCAATTTGACAGTAAAATTTAACGGAAATTATCAGAGGGTAAATTTATCACGTTCGGGGTAAATTTGTCATAAATATACTAGTATAAAGTTTTTCGTGATATAACTCCAAATTCAATACTTGTTTTTCGTGGCATAACTCCAAATTTAATACTCGTACGGAAATGATTTCGGACCATCGAATTCAGCGGGCTCTAATGGGGAATTCATGTGAGATCCTCAATTTCCATGGTCCAAATTCATTTTAATATGCACATATTCAGCCCGTCCGATACTTACTATTCCAAATCCAATCTTTTGACCCACGTTATGGAATCCTACTTAGAATTTTCTTGGCCATAGTGGGGAGGGCGACATAAAGTAACGCAAATCCCTCAAATAAAAAAAAAAAGCAAGAAATCCCACTACGAAAAGATTTCATTATAAAATCCAGGACGCTACTACGACTCACGCTACCAGCCCACTCTTACTACTACAGCACTATCTTCACGCCTATTCTCAAGCCTCCTGCTTTTCTTGGCGTCTTCTTTCGCACGCATTCCTCCTCTTTGGCTCCCCTCTCTCTGCAAGGCCCATTTGCCTTGCCGTTCATGTCTGCCACCAGCGCTGTCATCGCTTGGTCCGCCCATCGCCGACCCTTTCTTGAATCTCCCTTCTTCTTCGCCTTCGCGTTGGAAAGAGCTTGGCTTGCGGCCTTCTGGGTCATCGAGACTCGACCGTTTTGAACTTGGGTTTTTCCTTTTTTGTTCTTCAGGGGCTCAGGGGAAGATGGGCAGCTTGGGCTCGGGGACAACGAGGAGAAAGAGTGGGTCTGCGCCATCAAAGCTCTCGAGCCATACAAAGTCCGCTCCGTCGTCGCCGGGAGCCGAAACTCGCTGGCCATCTGCGAGGATGGCCAGGTCCTTCTGACGTTCTTTCTATTTTGTTTTGCCGTTGAAAATCTGTGGCGATTAGTTTCTTGTTCTTTAGCTCTTGTCTTTATTCTCAGCTGACAATCTGTGAAAAACGCGACACCTCGATGCGACTCGGCGCCGAGAAAACGGGAAAAACGTGATTACTTGATGGGAGGAACTTTAAAAATTTTGATACGATCGCATCGTTTTGGCTTCTCCTGTTTGTAATTTTTTTTTGGGTCGAGTTATTTGTCGAGCAATTCTTGTTTGGCCAAGATTTTTGTAGGATAATCGCCTGACGTGTTCTTGTTTTTTGTTTTGTGTTTTTTTTTTTGGGATGTTAGTTGTTTACATGGGGTTGGAACCAGAGAGGGACTCTTGGGCATCCACCAGAAACCAAGACTGAGAATACCCCAAGCCAGGTTAAAGCTCTTGCCAATGTCAAGATTGTTCAGGTAATGCACGTCTACCGTGAAAGCCGGCTTGGCCAATTTGATTCACATAAAATTGGTTTTCGAGTGGTTAAAGTCGCTCTTCTGGTTCCAATTTTTAGGCGGCTATTGGTGGGTGGCATTGTCTTGCTGTTGATGATCAAGGTCATGCTTACGCGTGGGGTACGTTACTTAGCTCCATGATCTCAGGCTCTTGGGTTGCACCACGCACAAAAATGTGGTTGTTTGACTAGAATCAAAATATGAACCATAGAAACTGCAAATGTTGGTATTTTGAACTTCAATCAATGAAAGGCTATATTTTGTAGGTGGGAATGAGTATGGACAGTGTGGTGAAGAACCTGGGAGGAAAGATGACACTGGGAAGCCCTTGAGAAGAGATATTGCGATTCCCCAATGCTGTGCTCCCAAACTCGTAGTTCGCCAGGTGGTTCGCGAAACTTCGCAATCATGTTATGGTGAAATCCCCAAATTGCTAATATTTGTCTCTAGTAGCTGGGATTTTTTATTTGTCAACTTTGCACATTTAGTTCATAGTGATTTCTTGCTATCATGAATATTTGGGGTTATAAGAAGCTTGAACCCATAGTTTGAGTGAGCTAAACCATCTATTGTTTGATATCTTGACCATTCCCTTTGACAGAACTTTTACAGTTAGTATTGGGATATATCCTCTAAATTAGTCTCAACTTTCACTAGTGCAAAAGATTAAACAATGAATCCAACATTCAGAGCTGATGAAATGCACTCAATGCACAGATTTGATTAGACAACCCAGTGATGATGTATTATGGCAAGATAGATCTCTTTTTCTTGTCTACTTGAGCACTGATGTATGACTATCACCCTTGAACGCTACTTATCATCCTTTAGGAAGCAAAAGAAATCTTTCTTAACAACTTTGCTAGGGCCTTAATTATTATATTTTCTCCTGAGCTTCATTGTTAGAGCCATTTCTACACGTGCCAGTCACATGTTCTGAACCATTTCGGATGTAACTGTTTTTGAGTGCTTCTTTTCTAGGTGGCTGCTGGAGGTACCCACTCTGTGGTACTTACACATGATGGACAAGTATGGACATGGGGTCAACCATGGCCACCAGGAGACATGTATGGTTTGCATTGGCCTAATTCTTTGGACATTTCAGTAGTTCTTTCAGTTTATTGTTTTTCAAGCGTGGTAGCTTCTTGGTTTGATCTGATTGGTACTTGTCTTTACAGAAAACAGATTTCTGTTCCAGTGCGAGTACAGGGTCTTGAAAAGGTAGGGCTTATAACGGTTGGTGCATTTCACAATATGGCCCTTCAAGAAGATGGAACTTTGTTGGCATGGGGTAATAACGAGTATGGACAACTTGGCACTGGTGACACTCAACCTAGATCTCAACCTGTCCTTGTTCATGGGCTCGCTGGTCTTACTCTGGTTCGTACTAATGATATTTTTGCTATTTTGTCTTTGCTTTCAGTGTTTTCTGTTAAGCTTACCAATGAATGCCATCTCATTATCATCTTTCACTTGCTAAACTGAGGGGTCCATCTTGTTGCCATCGTGGAAGAAACAGGACAACGGATTCGGCAGTGTTTTAGACACAAAAACTTTCTGCAAATGATTTTACAACTAGAAGATAACATCAATTCTAAAAGCTTTTCAAACTTTTTGTATGTATTGCTTTATGTACTCTGGAATTTTAACATCTTGTCTGATATATTACGAGTCTAGGTAACTCGTCAGTTTTAATGTCCTCATTTTTTCCATTTACCAGATGAACAGTACTGTGTTTTTGTAGTTGTGTGCATAAACCAGTTGTCGTTATAAGCCACTGTTTGCGATGAAGTAGATAAATCTGTACTGCTGATGTTTAGGTTGATATTGCTGCTGGAGGATGGCATTCTACAGCATTGACAGATGATGGAGAGGTAAATGTTTGCAGTGATGAGTTTGTTTGCATGGCTCTGTTATCAGCTTCATATTTCTGCTTTTTATGACCTTAGGTACTTATAGCATTAGTTTTGGCAATAGGTGAATTGCCATATAAAGTATTGTGTAAAACAAGCTCTAAATTTCAAATGAGAGTTGAACGATTTAGGTACTTTGCCATATAATTATCTCTAGATAGAGAAGAGCTCTGTCTAGCATCCATGAATAGCCAATGTATGCTTACACATCAGAATCTAGCTTCAACATTTGCTGCAAAATTTCCTGCAACGTATATGTGCTTGTCTGTGATTCTAAAGTCTTATATAGGGACGTTTGGATCTTTTGATACTAGCTCCTGAGGTGGTGAAACTGATAGTGTTTTGTGCACGTGTCCTTGCAGGTCTATGGATGGGGAAGAGGCGAACATGGGAGGCTTGGTTTTGGAGATAATGATAAGAGCAGTAAGATGGTACCCCAGAAGGTCAATCTTTTGGTTGGGGAGACCATCATTCAGGTAATTTTCCATAAGTGTCTTGTTATGTTAAGCAACCGATCAGATTTAGGGCTGTTTCAGATCTGCACCTAGATCTCTGCCATGAGTTTAGAACTGTCAGTTGAGAATATGTGAAACCATATTCTGGTGCAACCTGCCTGATTAAGTTAATGTCTAAAGTTTTCCCTCCAAAAGGTAGTCGATTCAACTGGCATATCTCTAGACAACTCAATCCCTGAATATTCCTGGTAGTAATTAAAGTAGAACAGTACTCCAAAAGCACCATATAACCAACGCATCAGTCAACGACCTCTTGTTGGGTGTTTGAGTTTACAGTGATGTGACCAAAGCCAGTGGCATTGGCAGAAGAAGAGATGCAGGTGCGAACAGAAGATCTGTGATCTTTCGGGAAAACCCCGCCTATGTCTGAGAAAATCTGCCTGCTAAAACTAGAACTCCCTTTCTGTAGGGAAAGAAAGTGGGAGATGGACAGTCTTTTTATATTAATTCTTCTTGATTTCCATTCATTGTGCATAAGGATCAAGTACTTGCTGGCATGATTCGTTGCTTCCAAGCTCAAGAGATTGTGCTTGCTTGTTAAATTTTTCTTGGACAAGGGTTCCTTTTGCTTTCTCGCTGTTACTTTTGTCATTCTGAGATATTCTTGCCATACAAACACGACAATTTTTTTGGGGGGCCATAAGCCAGAAATTGTTTTATTTATCTATGATTTAGGTGTCCTGTGGGGGCACACATTCAGTCGCATTAACGAGTGATGGGCGTATGTTTTCGGTAAGTTTCTTGGCACTTGATTTATCATAGTATGAGAATGTTATGAAATGATAATGTAAACTTTAACATCCTTGGACTCCTGATCTTTTTTCCTTTTCCGAGGCATTCATCTCGTGTGGCATGCGCGTGATGATGTTCTGCAAACTTTCTTGATATGATGATCTATTTTCACAAATGTAGTTTGGTCGAGGCGACCATGGGCGCCTTGGGTATGGAAGGAAAACGACAACGGGCCAGCCAGGGGAGGTGCCGATAAATCTCCCCCCTCCAAGAAATTTCAGCGGTGCCGAAGCCGAAGCCGAAGGAAGTTGGGTTTCCAAGCTTGTTGCTTGCGGAGGACGGCATACCCTGGCGATTGTGGAGTGGCAGACTCACGAAACCAGGTAATATGCATATTCCGGGGTTACCCAGTCATCTGTAGAAATCGGGAAACAGAGACGATTCCCAGATTAATACCTAAAATGCCGACTTCTAAGGTACACAGAACAGGATTCCTCCGCCAGTCTTAATATCAAGAATATCAAGGATATAAAGGGTGTGATTTTCAAATTATATGTCGTGGGGCTAGCGGTGATGTTGCTTCATGCGTGTTTTTTTCTCTGAATGATTTGAATCTATACACTAGTCTTGTTCATGATGAAGTGATCGTATTCTAGTTACCGCTCAAATGGGGCTGCCTTTGGTCTATTATTTCGATGACGCATAACGCCGAAGAGTTCAAATGATCGAAACCCTTAAATTAGGATCTTCTTGTCAGATCATGTAGAAATCAATCTTGAATAAATATGGAATGTGAAGTCACAAGTATCATATTTTGAGTCTTCTTGAAACACCTAATTAGAACTGACCCTCTAGAGTTGTTGAGTTCCAATCGCAAAATCAAGCTGATCAGCTCAAGAATCGGGTCATATAGAAGGATTAATCACTTACTGGGAATCAATACGATGACCATATCAAAGTACCGATTAACCGATCATGAAAGCGGGAGCTTGCTCCATCTCGGCCGCACTAATCGATCGAAACAAGATGCATGGAATCCGTCTCGCGTGCACGAACTTGTGTCAAAGAAGAGGAATTGATGAATGGAATCCACGAACCGATGTCAAAAAAGAGGAATTAAAGTCGCCCGGTAAGTTAATCTCGAAACTTGGAGCCTAATTTCTCTATATTAGTTAATAATTAACTGATTAATCTACTTGGGAGGAGACAAACAAGTGTTGGGGCGAGTTGGGATGACGAGCAAATGCCTTCCTCACATGACAACAAAGTCCTCGCTTATTCCATCACTCCATAATTTCTCGTGCTAAAACGCCTTCCTCACATGACAACGTCCTCGCTCATTCCTTCGCTCCATGATCTCTCCTACTTGCTACCGTTCAACTCATCAAGATTTTACGCATCTCTCTGTAACACGTAGAGAAGCCAATCACTCGCCAAGAAGAATAGAAAAGGAAATAAGCAAGCCGACCAAAGCTGTACAACTTTTTTTTTTAATGACAGGGTCAGCTCAACTCTTCTGGGGAAAAGCTTTGCGTTGACATACAGAATGTGAAGCTTCTAACAACTTCACTAGAAATCAAATATAACTCACAGTTCTTGTAGCTCATTTCTCTTCAATGCTCTCTCTCTCTCTCTCTCTTTCTGTCTCTCTCTCTCTCTCTGGGTTGCTGCTGCTAAGAGCTCTTTTTCTGTTGCTGAGAAAAAAAATGACCTCTCTAATAATAGTACAAGTTTTTATCGAACTCTCTGGATTCATATCTGTGTTTGGAGTTTCTTTTCGTTCAGTTCTTGGCATGTGATGTGACTTATGTTTGGCTTTCTGCTGTCTGATTCAGGGTTTCACCAAGTCACTCGCCATGAATATGCTCTCCGAGGTTGGCGACCGGACATTCTGCGTTGCCGCTGTAAGCCCTCGCATTTCATTTCGTTTTCTTGCCCCAATACCCAGAACTTTTTCTTTCATGAAATAGTGGAATCTACAAGTGTTCTCTTGATCTTGATCAAGTTCTACGATGGCATTTCCTGCACAATGGCACGCTGATGCATACATAGTTCAATAGAAAAGGTAAAATCCTGCAAATGCAACGCATTTCACATGAAAAAAAAGACCGAACTATTAATACGACAAATAATATCTATATTAGCACTCAACCCATGTTGATCATCAATACATGATGCATTGACACCATTGTCATGTCGACTACATGCTTTCTTGGGAAATCCCGGTCATGCATCCCAAATAATCATTGACAATTCACATCGGCAGCTGCAGTCTGGTTATAAGAAGTTGAAGCTACTCTGTCACAGAAATTTGGTTAATGTCTGTGCTATAGACTCTGGTTCCATGCTATTATAAACTGAATCAGAAAAGAACCAGACGTGAATGCACGGTTCTTTTGTAAGGTTAACACCGTTTTTGCTCTGCATTCTTTAGATTCTGGCAATGCGATATCCAAGGAAGAGTGTTTTGCTAGGATGCCTAGTTTCAGTAACTGTAAGCATGTTCTTTCTCATACTTCTCATTTTATGTTCCATTTCTTCACTATAATTTCATTTACAAAGTAAACGCTTGAACTTTCTATTTTGCTATTGTGATCGAAATTTAGGCAATGACAGTGATCTCGGCTTTACTTGGCTGGGCTACTCCAAATCTGGTCAGCATTACAATCACTTCTCAGTTCTCACTGATTCATAGTTCATTAGATGTGTTGGTATCTATTAACTTTGTTGACTGAGCAGCTCTCAAAGGAATGGTCACATCATGTGACCACGTTCCTGTTTTTCCTGTTTGGTCTCCAGTCTCTCTGGGAAGGATTCACAGAGGCTGATGAGTAATTTTTTTCCTCTTTTTATGTTCTTTTCAAGCCTTTTTCTCTCTTTTATTGTCCTTCCCTTCCTATCACAAAATGCAGGGTGGGTTTAGTTGTTGTAGCATCAATGTAAATCTTTTATTTTATGCAAACTACTTTTCTTTTGGCAGTGATAATGAAGAATTGGAGGAAGTAGAAAAGGAATTGGTCAGTGTTCCTCTCTCTCTCTCTCTCTCTCTCTCTCTTCTCTCTCTCCTTAAGCTGTTTTTAAAGAAAGGCATCATCATTGACCTGCATGTTTCTGGCGTTTATCAGGAAAAGGATTTGAGGGCAAGTTCTGAAAGATCAAAAGCAGCTTCTCAGGTGGACTCCTTGCTCTTATTCTTTAACTTAACCTACTTTGATATCCGTCTATTTAAGTGCAGGCATTGCTCCAATTTACTGAAGAAATGATCATACTTCTGCTTCCAATGTTTCAACTGATCATCTTCATCACACTCTTTGGGCGCGCGTTTTCTTTTTTCTCAGGCTGATGATAACTTGAAGAAGAAACAGAAGCCATTCCTCACCTACTTCTTCTCCCCTGTCTTTCTCAAGGTGATTCCTTTATCCCATGCTGAGCACAACTTCACCTTTCTCCGGAGAAATGCTATTTCTAAATGAAAATAGATAGAACTTTGTGGTTGGGTTCCATGAAACCTACATGTTAAGACCCAGCCTAACTCAGGATATTTGCTCTGCAGGCATTCTCGCTCACCTTCTTCGGTGAATGGGGTGACAAAAGCCAGGTAAAAAAGTGCCTGCCAGAGTAAATTACGCAAAGTAGTGCTCATCTAATTCTGAACTTATGGGATCTGCATAACAATTTGGAATCAAGAAATATCTTTGAGTATTCACTCTGCTTAACAATCTGAAAACTGTAAAATACTGCAGCTAGCAACAATTGGCTTGGCAGCTGATGAAGACACTTTGGGAGTGGTGCTCGGTGGAATAGTGTAAGTATAATTGTACATAGATTAACCTAATCATGGATTTGATCTGGCAACTACTGAGTATTTCGTGTTGGTGCAAAACAATGCAATTCTGATAATAGTCGCTAACATCTTGTCACCATGACCGCTGTTTGAGCAGCTTGATTTGTTCTCTTCACCGCCTACATTGAAATTCTTCCACCAGAGAATACAAGCATCACTCCAGGACAGATCCTACTTCTTAATTTTTTCGTCATTTTTTCAGGGGGCAAGTGTTGTGCACAGTTGCTGCTGTTATAGGGGGAAAGAGCCTGGCTTCTAAGATATCAGAGAGGCTGGTAATTCCCCTTATCTTTGCTACTTAGCTCAGCTCACACATTCGTTTCTTTCTTCTATGTGGTCCTCAATCCATTCACCTTTTTGATTGTTGGTGCAGGTGACCGTCCTAGGTGGAATTCTCTTCCTCGTGTTTGGGGTCCATTCCCTTCTTTCACCATCCTAATTGTGGATTTCTCTCTTGTTTGTATGTCTATGCTGCTGCTTCCCGTTAGTTGAGACTGCTCTAGCTCTGGTACCTCAGTTATTTTTCTCCGAGCATTCTTATGTCTTTGACTACTTGTCGACATGTTTCAAACTCGTTACTTAATAGTTTGTATTTCACAACGACCTTTCCATAGACGAGGATGGGTCTGTTCGCCGTCGGTGTACTCGTCGATAGAGCAACCAGCGAGCCCCAGAATGATGAGAAACACCACCAGATTCACCACCAAAGCAGGGCCCATCAGGCCTCTACCTTTGGCCATTTGCGAAGCTCAAGCTCAACCATGAGACAGAGAAATTGGAGCTGATCAATGGACGTTCCAATTTTCCCCTCCTTTGTTTTGGTTCTTCGGTCCAAAAGAGAAAACAGACAACTCAGTAGTATATGGCAGACGACAAAGGTGGCACGGCTGCAATGATTCTTGACGCGTGTCTTGCATGCATTAAACATTCCCTCTTTAAGCTTCCGTTCTTAGGTAAGTTCTGAAGGGATGTATCGAGAATCAAAACAGAACGATCACGCAGAAAACAAAAAAATTAGACAATGCACAAATTGTACCCAGATTCACCCTCGAATTAGGGCTATATCCTGCAAAGAGATTTCACTATATTTTTTTTTGGTTTACAGCCATACAACTCGTTACAATGATCAGAAAAATGAGCAAAATATATATGTGCCACAAACGGGTCCAAAACTTAAACCTGTATGAAATCTCTTAATCTCGCACCATACTGGCCAGCTTAAATAAAAGCCCAAACCCCGTTGAGGTCGGCGCTGCCCCCGAACCCTCGTCCACTAATTGGGCAGCGGGGCACCCGTATCAGGAGCGCTACCCTCGAACTCCCGTATTCTGCACGCAGAGATCACATGTCGTTGGATAACACTTCAGTTTCTCTAAGCTCACATGAGTGTACCCGGTGTGAGAAATAAGGTCCCTGAAGTATTCGCCAACTCCATCAAGTTCTAGCATTGCACCAACGAATCCCATTCACTTAGGTGCATATTCTGGCAATAAAAATAATCGATAATCAGTGCCGATTTTGGTCAACTCAAAATAAGGTCTAACCTGCTTGGCCCATCGTCTTCTATTATTTGATAAGAAGACTTTTACACTCATATATTGGTCCACACACTCGCATCTTTTCTATGTGGGAGAAGACTCATTTTTATTTGTGTTACAAGCAAACTATCAACATATTCTAGAGGTAAAAAAATATTGCACAATCTACGTAGTACATATATCGGGTCCATTTGAATCGTTGATTATGCTAGTCTCCATGATCTATAAACATACTATAACTTATCGTCACGAGCTGATGACTCTTGCTCAAAGATCATATAACTTGTATTATCCCCGCCCATGAATGGTATGCTAACCGATTCGAGTGTGCAACGTTCCAAAACCAAGGAGCTCGCTCTATTTGCACTTGCTTAATCTACTTCGCAAGAAAGCAATCATCCTTATGTATGCAATAAAAAGCAACAGCACAGGCAATCAAAGGATTGGGACAATGGACTAGGAAGAATTTGGTGCTTGAACTCCCCAAAGAGTTTTCTAACCAATTCCTCCTATGGCAGGAGACAGTAGGAGACCTCTCCTATGCTTGAAGTAACACAAAGCTAAAGGTAGGAACAACATGAAACATACATGTTTACACGAATATTTCTGTACTAATTGGAAGGGTAATTACCCAATATGTCATAAATTTATTGTATGAATGTCAATTCGATTATGAACTATTGAATCTTGCCATTGCATTTCTAGACTTTTGCGCCAAAATTCCAATGTAGTCCTTATGATTAATTGCTGTAAGATATTATTGATGTGACATCCAGTCATCGTTTGCCGTTTTATGTGGCACCTTAACGTGGACAACTTGTGGATTGTCTCGTTAGAGCTTTCCAATGGCAATTGGTTAGAGAACTATATTAAAATTTTGCGTAAAAGTTTAGGACCATATTGGTCAAATTGGAAAGTTTAAGACCGAATTACTAATTGTACAATAAGTTTGAGACTGATTGGGTAATATATCCCTAATTAGTCGAGTGTCTTGTCTTGGACACTATTATCATGAGATAAGTGTTTAATTTATGCTTTTCTGAGTCATCAATTTTTTTTTTTTTTTATCTTTGTTAATCTTCGTTCTTTACTTCTACAACAATCGTACAAGCAATATACAGAATCGAGAAGTGCGTGAATATTTGAACTTAATTCACATATATTTAATTGAAATAGTAAGCAACTTTAAATCTTAGAGAACACTTTTAACTCGTGTGATATATAAAACTGTTTCTCATGACAAATATGAGTATGTGTTGTCATCCCAAAATGACAACGTCAATACATTTTGCAGTTATATGAGAGTTATTTATTTATTTTAATGGAGATTAAATGTTTATACATTAACAATTTGTTTGTTCTATTATTAACCGCAATTAACAATGAAAGCTTGCAAAGCGGTGGTTGGTTTCTACTTAATTTGAAATGAATAATCTCTTGAATTATGCCGTTTTCACTCATGTTGTTGAGTTTAAGAGCGAGATCCGAGATTGAATGGTCTTCCGTCGGTGACCGCCATGCCTCAACCATGGCTGGCAACGCTCCGACACTTCCCATTTCTCACGAAAAAGTTCAAGGTAGGTCTCAGTTTCGGACCCTCGTTGGAGCTCATTTTTTTGGTTTGATTCACGGTCGCTTCCCCTAGGATTCCGGCTCGGTGGCGTGCAAGGCGACTGGACATTGTCCGATCCATCAAGTTTGCCCTTGTTCGCCGCTGCCGAGCCGGTTAGGGACGACGCCACCTCTTCCCCTGTTTCGATGCCCTTGCCTTGTTTTCGGCCTCACTGGCTGGAGCTCATGGCCGTCCGGCTCACATGAGCTCCGGCCCGTGATGTCCTCATGCTCGATCCTGCTTATCTATGCATCTTATACGTGAACCTCGGATGTGTTTGTGTCTCAATCGAGCCAGACATCTCTCGTTTTTGTAGCGCACCCCAACTGTTTGATGAGCTGTTTTCCTTTGTGTGTGATGTGTTCCCAAACCTTGGTGTCTCTCCCTCTCCCTTCACTCGTGGTATTTTGGTTGCGTCGCTGAGCTTAGTGCGGAAGATCAGTCCGCCTCCTTTTAGTTAGCTGAGTTGGTTTGTTGCCAACGAATGATGACGGTCCGCAGGGAGGCGATGTACGTGCAGGGGGGCCCGACTTGCCAAGAGACCGTCGGGGTTTGGTTGGCTTGGAACTGGCTGTCGGCGCGGCGGTAGGTGTGGTGGAGTGGTGTGCGACGTGGGCGAAGGAGGCTTGTTGTTCGGGTGACGGTACAAGCATGTGACCATTGGTGAAGTGGCTGGCCAGTCCCTCGTTGTGGCTTGGTCGGTTTAGGCTCGGTCGCCGGCCAGACCTTCGGCATGGTGGCTGAAAGGAACGCCGGCTGATGGATCCGATGGTGGTAGGCGAAGCATCGAGGATGTCGGAATGAGTCAAGTCAGTTGCCATGAGCTGGATCAGGCGTGCAAGTCACAACCGAGTAGGGTTTGATTCTAGGGTTTTGTTTGAATAGAATAGGTAATGGGCCGGTGTATTTAGGGTTTTAGGTTTTTTTTTGGGCTTTTGTTTTTTTAATTTTGTTTTTGGGCTGGGCCTTTTCCTTTTAATTCTTTTTTTTTAAGTTTGCCGGATGGGGCTCAATAAATGAGTCCAGTCTGGTGGTGAACCCAAGCCGGTGTGCTCGGGTCGGTCCTGGTCCGAGTCGGATCTTCATATCCGACCCAAGTCCATTTAAATATTATTTTATTATTTTAATACATAAAAATTGTTATTACTTATTATTAAAAAATTTCAAAAAATTGGAAATTGAGCTTTGGAATTGCCCCTTTTGCCCTTTTTTGTGTGTTTAATGCCAAGCTTAATTGCACGTCGCTTGCTTTGCACGTTTTCATTGTGTGTTCAATTCAACTTTGCATGTGGTCAATTAAAGATATGTTAGGTTGCTGATTGCGCATTTCCGATGCATTGGTTGCTACATCTTAGCATAGTTAGGATTAGAACTTAGAATCCTAATTGGTAAAATTGTTGCATGAACACGTTAGGTGATGATTGAACAAGGTTAAGTATTGAGAGGGCATTAATTAATTAATTAGTATAATCAAATCCTCGAACCCTTTGAATCTTTGGTTTGTAGAAGTAAATGAGTTCTCTCATGCTTTACTTGGGTGTCTAATCAATTCACCAAAAACTAATTAGTGGCGAGTCTTAAATGAAATTGATTTGTATGTTAATAACTTAAACTTAAGTTGCGATTTGGCATGGACTTGGGAAAGCCTAAGTTAGGTTTAAATTAGTAATTCATTAGCCAAACCCCCAAGGTGGTGAGACCGGTTTGGGGAGATCGCGAAAAGGACCAAGAGATAAAAGAGGAGAGACAGAGCACCAAGAAGAGCGAAGGAGAAGAAGGAAAAAAAAGCTTAACTTTGCAATCCCAATTCGAAGGCAAACATTATCGAAATTGGTTAAAATTCCAATTTTTTATTTGTGAGATCGAGGGCTATGAGTTGATTGGTTTCGTTCGTTAAGAATCTTCTCCAAGTTGTCTCTCGTTTTCTCCGATCCCCTTTAGGGTTCTTGCTCCATATGTGTTAATCCACCTTCAAAGTGATGGAATACTGTTGTATTGTTAATGTTGAGTCTCTAGTATGTGACTAGAGAAGAACCTTTGTGTATCTTACTATTTTTCGTAATTAATGGGAGTTTTTGGATCATCCTACATTGGGCTTTCACGTAAAATATTGGTGTTATTGCTGCTTTTGTCTCCTTATCATTTCGGCTTTATATTTATGTATTTGCGAGGTTGTATTGCTAGAATATATTGCTGGTTGTTACCAGGATTAAGTCAAATTTGGTCGGTTTAGTTTTGGAGAAGATATTAATCCTCGATTGGGTTGGTTCTTGGTGAATTGTTGCTTGTTCTCTCCAACAAAGTGGTATTAGAGCAGTCATGAGTAGTTAAATTGAATGGAGGAAAATAGTGACACAAATTTTAAGTTAAATGCCTTGAATTACTCAAATTGAAAGTCTCGGATGGAAGATATGTTATATTGCAAAGATTTACATGATCCCATTGATGGTGATGAAGGTAAAGGAGATAAGATAAACAAAGAGTGGGAGCAAATGAATTGAAAAACTGTTGGGTTTATTTGACAATACATTGATGATAGTGTTTTTCAACATATTGCGCAAGAGACGAAAGCAGACTCTTTGTGGAAGAAATTAAAAGATTTCTATGAGAGGAGAACTTCACAAAATAAAGCTTTTCTAGTTAAAAGACTTGTGAATTTGAAATATAAGAAGAGAAATAACATGTTGGAACACTTGAGTGATTTTCAAGATTTGGTTAATCAATTGACAAATCTTGAAATTGACCTTGGTGATGAATTACAATCATATCTATTGATTGGTACTCTCCGTTAGGCATGGCCACGATTCGGAACCGGTGGTTGGCCATATATGAACCGAAACCAGCGATTCCGGGCTAGTTTTAGTTCCGGCCTGGTTCTGAACTGGCCGGTAAAAATTAAAAAAATAAATTATGAAATAAAAAAATAATGAATTATCAAATTATGAAATAATGAATTATTCAATATAAAATATAATCAAAATGTACATTGTAATCAAATTTGGGGAAAAAAAGAGAAAAAAATAAATTTGCAATTTTTTTTTGGAACCAGGCCCGTAGGCCACGGGCCGGTTCCGGTTTCGAGCCACAGGCCCAATCAACGGGCCGGTCTTGGGTTTGACCCGAGTCGGTTCCGGGGTGATACCAGCCTGTGGCCATGTCTACTCTTCGTGATAGTTGGGATATCTTGGTTGTCAAATTGAACAATTCTTCTTTCGGTGTGCTTTCTATGAGTATGATCAATGAAAACCTATTTAATGCAGAAACTAGAGAAAAGGCATGAATTATGCTTTTAAATTGAAGGCTCTTGTTATAAAAAAATAGAGCGAGAAGTTAATCAAGAAAGTTTCAGAGTAATGATAACAGAGGCAAGTCAAGAGGAAGGTCAAAATCAAGGCCGATGAAGAGTGTGGAGTGTTATAATTGTGGCAAGATGTGACATTTTGCTACAAAAATGGCAGTGTCCAAAAAGAGATATCCCATAAGAGAAATGTGTAGCAAAAGAAAGAAGAGATATTGTGTTTATATGTGGCGATGCTTGTGTGAATTTTACGTGCCAAGACTCTAGCTGGGTTGTTAAATCCACAGCTTAATTTCATGTTACCTCATGATGTGATTGTTTTACATCTTATCACAATGGTGATTTTGGTTGTGTTAGAATGGGAAACGGTCGTATTTCCAAGGTTGTTGACATGGGAGATGTTTATTTGGAGACTGATGTTGGATGTAATTTGCTTATGATGAGGCATGTTCTGGACATTCAATTTCACTTAATCTCAACATATGCCTTAGATGATGATTGGTTATTGCAATTTTTTATAGGGTTAATACGGAAAATCCCAAATTGGTACATCCATGACAATTTTACCAAAAACTAATTTTTTGATCATAAAAAATCCTAAACTGGTACACTTATGATAAATTTACCTCAAATGAATTTTTTGACCACTAAAAACCCCAAACTGATATGTTTGTGATAAATGTACCTTCCATTAGTTTTCATTAAATTGGATTAATACCATAAAAAATCACAAAACTAGTGCACCCACGGCAAACAGAGAATAAAACTTAAAATTGGTGCAAAAGTCAACTGTCACGTGTCATTTAACAAAGCAATTCAACAGTAAAATCTAATGGAAATAAACTGAGGGTAAATTTGTCACGATGTACCAGTTTGAGGTTTTTGGTGGTCAAAAAATTAGTTTGGGGTAAAATTATCACGGGCATATCAATTCAGGGTTTTTTGTGATATTAACCCTTTTTTCTCCGATGGCAAATGGAAATTGACCAAAGGTTTCATGGTAGTGGCTTAGGGTAAAAAGACTTTCATTCTCCACACCATACAAGCTAAGTTGATTAAGGAAGACGTGAATGCAAGGAATGACTCCTCAGTTGACTTATGGCATATAAGACTTGGTTATCTCAGCCAAAAGGGGCTTGAAACTCTTGCTATAAAGAATTTTCTACCATTGAATGAGAGAAATCTAAAGGAATGTACTCACTGGCTAATAGGTCAGTAACATAGATTTTCATTTCATAATTCTTCTTCACACACAAAATTAGATGTAACTAACGTTTGTTGCATGGATGTTAGAATACTTGGTGATGCACTATATTTTGTGACATTTATTGATGACTGCTCTAAAAAAGTGTGGGCTAATGTTTTGAAATCTAAAAGTTAGATGTTTGTTGCTTTTAAATAATTTCATTTAATGTCAACGTGGAAAGAGAAACCAGGAAGAAATTGAAATGTGTACGAACTGACAATGGTGGTGAATGTAGAGATTCGTTTGAACATTATTGCACTGATTATGGTATCAAGCTTGAAAAGATTGTCCCAAAAACACCACAACAAAATAGAGTAGTAGAGCGAATGAACCAAACAATTAATGATAGGATTCGTTGTATGCTCTCTCATGCGAGGTTACCTAAGTCATTCTTGGTTGAATCAATGAGAACAATGATGGACTTGATAAAATTTTCTACATCAATACTTTTTAGGGGTGATGTTCCTCAAAGAATTTGGTGTGAGAAAAATGTTTTGTATAATTATCCGAAATGTTTGGTTGCCAAGTATTCGTGCATGTTCCAAGAGAAAAAAAAGGTCCAAACTTGATGACAAGTTTAAGTAGTGTATCTTCTTGGTTTATGGACGTGAAGAGTTTGGCTATAGGTTATGGGATTCAATAGCAAAAAGGGTCATTAGAAACTAAGATACGGTATTCATTGAGCATCAAACCATTGAAGACTTCGACAAGCCAGGGCGGCCAAAGAATGTAGCTCAACATTTTGTTAGTTTTAGCCCAAATCCTCCTATCATAGTAGGTAGAAATCACAGGAGAGAAGTGCATGAAAACAAAAAAGATGATAAATTCTCACAATATGTTAATTCTTCGGCTGAGATAGGTGAAATAATTAAGCTAGAACAATCAATTGAGCAAGAAAAACTCGTTGAGCCAGTGAAGCCAGTTGAGCAAGAACAACCGATTCTACCTTAAGTTAGAAGAATGGAAAGAGAACGTAGATCTTCATAGAGATATTAGCCACATAAGTATGTGTTACTCACCAATACAAGAGAATCGGAAACTTATGAAGAGGCTATATCATATGATCAATAAAATAAGTGGCAAGAAGCCATGCAAAAGGAGCTCAAATCCTTGCATAAGAACCACACATTTGAATTGGTAAAGTTGCAAGAGGGCAAGCGAACACTAAAAAATAATTGGGCGTACAAGTTGAAGGCGAAAAAAAGTAGTTTGCAACCACAATACAAGGCTAGGCTTGCTGTGAATGGCTTTCATCAAAAGAAAAAAATGACTTTGAAGAGATTTTTTCACAAGTTGTAAAAATGCATTCTATTCGCATTGTCTTGGGTTAGGTAGGGTCGAAAATGGTCTAACCTATAATGACCTATTTAACCCGTTTTGACCCATTTTTATGTAATGTAAATGTTATAACCCATATCCGACCTGATCCAACCCATACCCGATTCGTATCCGACCTGACCCATATTACAAAAGAACATTACTTTTTAACCCAATTTAAAAAAAAATCAATACCCACCTATTTAATCCACTTTTATATGTTACTTAAATAAAAACTTCATATCAAATTAAAAAAGTAAATAAAACAACGAAGAAGAATAATTAATAATATAATATATCATGTCTCTATCTATTGGTTGGCCGTGGTTCCAAAATTCACACGATCCTCAATTAGAATGTAATTCAAAGTATTAGATGCTCCATTGGACCCTATATTCGAGAAGATGGTACCTTAAGAAGAAGAAACAACCACCCTCAAAAGTACAGAAATTGCAGGAATTTTGTCGAACAGTTGGTATGTTTACTTAAAGATGTGTACACAAGAGCAAGACGCACTAAAATATTCATGGGTACCAAATGAGCATTACTTTACCTCGATTTGAGTCACATTAAGCTTGCACTCTCCCCAAAAAAAACTCACGCGATGGAAATTGCACATAACAATAGATAGATGCGTGCATCACGCACGTATACCCACAGAGAGAGGGAGGGATAGAGAGAGAGGGGGTTGAGACTTGCTCACCCGTTAGCACTTTGTGGCGCTATGGAATCTGTAGGAGACTTCCCCATTTACGCAATTCACAAGAGATAGAACCAGAACTACCATTAATAGCGCTGACCAAAGGCCTCTACAAGCTCTCATTTTTACCATCCTCAAGCCTCCAAACACGTCTATTAAGACTTTAGTGAAGAATAGAAAAAAATAGGGACACAGATCCATAAAGAAATCTACAATATGATTAACAAATCCTCGTTCAAATTCATATCAAGCTTAGTTAAATAGAGCCACCAATTAGATGAGTCAGACATCCCCATTGCAAACAAAAACAAAGAAAAACAATTTCAAGCGAATGGTTCGAACGGCTTCTTTATAGGAGGTAGAAGAGGATGGAGACAGGGACCGTTGGCTAAGGCCAAAGGGGGAGGCGGCGGAAACTATGGAAGAGGAGTAGCGGATGAAGAAGCGCTTGAGGCCCCCGGATGGAGCAAGTTTGAGGATTTGTAGGTAGGTTGGGTAGGGTAAAAGTATGGACCCATTTACAACCCATATTTAATTGAGCTTTACGACTCAAACCCATAACAACCCAATTATTAAAATTAGGCTAACCCATATCTGACCCATTTAATCAAAAATGAGTTTAAAATGGGTAATCAACCCATTTCGACACCTCTAGCCACTAGCTTGGATTTGGAAATTGAACAACTTGATGTAAATATAGCTTTTCTTCATTGAAACTTAGAAGAAGAAATATGTATGGAGCAATCAGAAAGTTTTAAAATTGAAGGTAAGAAGTATCTTGTATGCAGGTTGAAGAAATGTTTATATGGTCTCAAGTAAACACCAAGACAGTTTTACATGAAGTTCGAATCATTCATGGAAGATCATTGATATGGTAAAAGCAACTTTGATTCTTGTGTCTCTATGAAAAGATTATCAAATAATGATTTTCTTATGCTCTTGCTATATGTGGATGACATGCAAATAGTTGGGTATGATGCTAAGAGAATCAAGAGCTTAAAAAATGAGTTGAGTAAATCTTTTGCAACAAATGATTTGAGACCGGCATGAGAATTACTCGTGATAGGACGAAGAAGATGAAACTTTTGGTTATCTTAAGAGAAGTACATTGAAAGGTTGATGCAAAAATTCAACTTAAGCACATGTAAATCGGTAAGTACTCCGTAAGTAATGAGGGAATTTTCATCATCTCTTTCTCCTCTTTCTCATTTGTTGGACGCAAGTGGAGTAGTAAAGAGTGTCCAACAAGTGAGAAAGAGGAGGAAGAGATGATGAAAATTTCCTATGCATCGGCCATGGGTAATTTGATGCATGTCGTGGTTTGTAAAAGATGAGATATTACTTATGCAGTTGGTGTTGTGAGTAAGTTTTTCTCAAATATAGGTAAAGAGCATTGAGCCGTTGTTAAATGGATTTTGAGGTATCTCATAGACAATTCTAAATTCTGCCTATGTTATGAAAATGGAAAAACTAAGTTGAGTGGCTACTTAGATGCAAACATTCACTCTCGAAAATTCACATTGGGTTATATAATGACTTTTGCAAGGGGAGCAGTTATGTGGCAATCAAGATTGTGAAAATGTTTCTCTTCGTCTACGACTAAAGTAGAGTATATTGCTATTATCGAAGAAGAAAATAAACTCTTGTTGATGCAAGAGAAGTTTGTTCTATATTGTGATAGCATGAATGTTATATATCTTAGCAAAAATCTAGTATTGTATTCAAGATCGAAACATATTGATGTGAATATTATTGGATTCAAGAGAATCAGAAGAAAAGATATTCCTGCTTGAAAAAAGTCCACACCAACGATAATAAATTCGATATGATGATCAAAACTTTACCCCTGGTAAAACTTGTCTCTTGTAGAAACAAAGTGGGCATAATGTGAACATCATGAATTTCGATCCACTTCCAAGATCAATGAAATAGATATTATTTCTCATTTCATTTTAGTGAGTCTCACACAGAATTGATCACTCTCGGGATACTAACTGATGGGGAATGTCTAACTAGGAAAACGGTACGTAGATCAGGGACTCGATTGCGAATTGAGCACTGATTCCTAGAAACGACGAAGAAATATTTTGGGCCAATGTGGGCCGATCCTAAGAAGGTGACGGATTTGGTTTGGCCAACGACGTATGATCGGATCGCAGATGATTTCACACGACCGAGAGTACGCTTGGCGAACAAATCTCAAACCTAAACCGAACGATCATGACCTCCGGAACTAGTGATAAATCCTTGTGTTCTCTCAGCAAACGAGACCGTCGTGACTCGAGTAAACCTAGGTCGATACGTGTAACCTCTAAACAGCTGCCCGTTAGTGAGAAATGTTAAAACTGAAATTTAGCGAAATTAATCGTGGAATTGGATGAGGACTCGAGCGTCGAATTTCTCGGACATATGCGACTATTTTTGCAAGGGCGACGTCGTATTAGTGTGGCCAACCATATTTGGGATCGGTGGGGCCAAAAAATAGAATTTTGGCTCGGGACCGGAAAATTACCATTTTGCCTTTAGAGCCTTAAGCCAAGGTTCCGAATTTTGGGGATTTAATTGGACATGATCAGCCCCTCTTGTGGCCATTGGATGTGGATAAGGTCAAATTGAGCTTTAATCTTGGCCCTTGATTGAGAGATTAGTGGGGTAGTTCAACTACCCCACTCAACTTTCTTTGTTAAAACCTCTCCCACTCTTTCTCCCACTCTCATTTCTCACTTCACTCTCTCTCTATCTCTCATTCCCCAACCGGCTAAGCTCTCTCTCTCCCTCTCCCCTCAGCAGCGTAGAGCTCGCCGGAGCAGCCCGCGCCGGGCGCTGCCGCCCACTGAAGCCACATGCTAGCCGCTGTCGCTTCACCACCAGCCGTCCACCACTCTCCTTGTCTCTCTCCCACCTTCACTGTCACCACCGACCCACCAGCTCGCCGGGATCGTCGCCCGAAGTGCTACTGATCACCGCTGGCCGTGACTGCCCAAGCCTCGCCATATCGCCGCCCTCACCTTCCTCTTTTCTGTCTGTCGCCAGCAACCTTAGCACCATCATGGGGCTTCACCCCCACGTTTGTACGTTGCCATCGCCGCCGCCGTCGCCGCCAACCGGATCGCCGCTGCCCAGCTGCCCGTCTTGCCGTGAAGCCGTGCCGTCGGAGAAGCCCAGTCATTGTTCCGGCGTGGTTATGCTGATCGTCCGAGCCCTCGTTGTCGTCATTCTCTGGCCGTGCTCGCCTAGGATACTAAGTGAGTATAACTCTAAACCCTAAATAGGCTAGGGTACATTTCTAAGTGATTTAGGGTTTAATTAGGGTAATTTAGGGGCTAATTAGGGGTGATTGATGAGGGCTGGTAATGTGATCAATTGGGTGGCCTAGTGAGTTGATTTTGAGCTGAGTTAATGGTGGTTTAATAGCCTAGATTAGGCTGAGTAGTGGCTGTCCATATGGGAGATCAATTAGACTTGGCATGTTTAATTAATAGCCTAATTGTGACTTACCGTGGGTGATCGTTTGGATTGTGTTTTGACTAACTCGTGTATGAATCATGCTCAATTGTATGATGCCATGTTGAGTGTTTGATTGACCGAGCATTGACGGTGCGTTGTGGGGCGTTGATGTGTGCTAATTCGGTGACTAATGACATGTTATGGTGCACTAACTAGCGGGCCGTGGCTAATTTGAATTGGATGGGTATTTGAGCATTTGGCCATGTGAATTGAGTGCCCTTAGTAAATATAAATACATATTGATGCTCGAAGTTGGAGGATTTGGCCGCGCGTTATGCATATTGAGCATTGGCATAACATGAGCATCAAGTGGATATGCGCGTTTGGCATTGAGCATGTGATCACTTAAATAGCTCTAATGCGTTTTGTGCGGAGTTTAGATAATAGTTGGAGAATGTAAATGTGTCGTCACATAAAACCCTTATGCATTTTACGTGGGGTATTGAATCCGTTTGGATGCTTTTTACGCGGGACGATGCCCGGAATCTCAGTGGCTGGCCAACCTGATGCGTTTTACGTGGGTTGTGTTGTGGTTATAAAATACCTAGATTACCGGAAGATGGCCAACCTGAGGCGTCCTACATGCGGGTTGTGTTATGAGCCTGATGCGTTTTACGTGGGCCGGAAATTGATTAGAGAATGATAGACCTGATGCGTTTTACGCGGGTCGGACCTGATGCGTTTTACGCGGGTTAGAGGAAAATTGGAAATGAGCTTGTATGCAGAGGTTGCTTTAATGAGCATGAGCATTTGCACTACATTGATTTGCGTGCGACGGGTGTAATCGTGTGCATGGCATGTCTCACGGCCAAGTGCGGGTGTGATTGCATTCCGATTGCATTATTACTATTATTACAGTGTGACTAACCTGTAGGGTCAAGAGCATGTTGATTTGGGCTAGAGGGCCTAAGTCGTTTGATGCTGAAATGCTTGTTTAAATTAGTATGTTATCTGGAGGTGCATGTTAGCCTAGTTTAGGTTTAGGGGGTCTATTCGCTGAGATTTATTCTGACGGTTGTTAAAACCCAACTTTTCAGACCCTCGACCTTGAAGATGTCTGGAGCCCCAGTCAGTTTTGGGATTTCGTCTCGAATAGACCGGGATGTGACTGAGTACCCTGAAAGGAACGAGGATACTTATATTAGGCATTTTACTACAGTTTGGGTTGATGTGGGCGAGCAGCATTTTGAGGCCCACAAGTATTTAGGCTGATTCTTCAGGGATTACTTAGGGACTTACAGGCCCCTCAGGACTTTTGATGTCCCGTTCAACAAGCTAGGAGATGTGGATCCCTAGTGCCCCAATGGTGATCTGGTGAGCCCCGAGTATACGCCCGAGGGGAGTCTTGGTGCTGACTTGGGTCATGGACCTGTTGTCTGGGAGATGGACGAGCCGGATCCGATGGATAAGGAGCCGGCAGATTGGGAGTCAGAGCCAGAGCCGATGGATTCAGACGATGAGCCAAAGCCCATGGAGTAAGATCCAGAACAGGAGGACGAGCCTCAGGAGATAGATTTGGAGGAGGAGTTAGCAGAAGCCGAGTCCGAGTTGGATTTCCTAGACTCCAAGGTCGAGCTGTCTGACAGTTCTTCCGAGTCCTCGGGATCCGACTTGGACTGGGTTCCGTAGGTTTAGCCCTAGCTTTGCTTAGGTCGGGCCAGTACTTTTTTGACCGGAGCCTCTCCTAGTTTGGTATTCCTTTTATAGCCCAGGCCACCTACCCCCTTTTTGCTATAGTGGTCGTTGACCCGCTTTTGGTGTTTTGCGTTTCATGTAATTGGATGATGTATATGTTTCCCTATCGTGAATGCAAGTGTATATTTGTATAGTTGGTTGTGTGTTGTTTGTGCTATTTTTGGTCATGGTATTTTATTGTATGGGTGTTGTTGTGCTTCCGTGTGTGCTTGATTCTTTGTTTGGGTTTTGGATCGGCGATGCGTCCTGGGACGTCGAATGTTTACAACATCGGTTGAGATGCTCGCGCACCGAGGGATTCGGGGCGTGACATAATGGAAC
Source organism: Syzygium aromaticum (assembly GCA_024500025.1). Classification (NCBI taxonomy): domain Eukaryota; kingdom Viridiplantae; phylum Streptophyta; class Magnoliopsida; order Myrtales; family Myrtaceae; genus Syzygium; species Syzygium aromaticum. The sequence continues at coordinate 14,859,053 of CM044894.1, read as the reverse complement.
TTCCCTTATGAAGCGGAGGGGGAGATTTATTGGCTGGATTTGTCTATGTGGGGCCTAGTAGCTTTAATAAAAAAAAAAAAATAGGGAAGTCAAAAAGCAAACAAAAGAAAAGGAGAAGAGCAATTGTTTTGGTGTGCCGAAGACCAAGAAAGAGGAAAGAGAGAGCATCGAGAAGACTAAAAGAGAAGAAGAAGAAAAGGGCACAACTTTGCACTAACAATTTGAAGGCCAAATGTAGTCAGAATTGGCTCAAATTTTCGTATGTTATTCATGAGACTAAGGGCTTCAAGTTGGTCGGTTTCGTTCATTGAGAACCTTCTCTAAGTCATATCTTGTTTTCTTCAATCTCAATTAACGTTCCTACCCCATTTGTGTTAAGCCTCATTCGTGGTGATGACATATATTGTATTGTTGATGTTAAGCCTCTAGTGTATAATTAAAGAAGAATCTTTTTTTTTATTTTACTATTCTTTGTGATTAGTTGAAGTTTTTAGGTTATTTGTGATTTTTCCCGCATTAGGTTTTCCACATAAAATCTTGATATTATTGCCTTTGTCTCCTTATCATTTCGGCATGATATTTATACATTCCGAGGTTGTGCTACGTGAATCTATTACTGATTGTTGCTGGGGTTAAGTCAATTTTGGTCGATTTTGTTTTGGGGAAGATATTGATGCTTTATTGGTTTGGTTCTTGATGAAGTGTTACTTGTTCTCTCCAACACTTTGGAACTAGCAAGTAACAATAATTAAAAGGAAAAATTTCATCTTGGAATGCGTACCGTTGGTTCTTAAAAAGTGAGGTTTGAATGTAGCTATTATTAGTAAAACTGTAGAACAAGTAGAACGAAAAGGGTGGCTGTGAATGCTCTTAATATGATTCGCGTATGCTGTCACATTCGCAACTTAGCATGAACAGGGAAATGACATGGCCGTATGTAATATTTGTATTTCTTTGACCAGGTCAAAGACTTAGCGATGGGACCCACTTAAAAAAAAAGACAAAAGATAAAGATAAAAGAATCAAAATGGGATGTTTTATTTTCTTAGTTGCCGAGAGCTCCCTCAGCCAAGAAAGAGAGAAAGAAAAGCAAAGAAGAGAGGAAAGGAAATAAAGAAAGAAAGAAGAGGAGGGGTCTCATGTGTGCTCGCCGTGGGACCTCACGAGGCCGATTCGACTTTGCATGACAACGCCCAGTAAGTATTCATGTCCCTTGCTCGTCCAAACAAAGTAATTATTGGAGCTATGGTTTAAATTCAAAATTATGAGAGATTCGAGCCACGAAGTTCGATTTTTATTTGTTAAGTTGAGTATATAATATATATATATATATATATATGTAGTCGTTAAGTTGAGTATATATATTATATATAATATATATACTACCCTTTGATTATCCTGAACTTCCATAAAATCTCAGTATGGAATTTGCTAGAGCTTTAGAAGAAAGAAAAAGACTTACAAAGGGAAAAATAGTTTTTAAAGTAGAACCTTCTATAACTCTAGATACTCCCACAATACAAAACCTTACTGTTAAGGACACTTATGAACATATTAATGTTTTAGATAAATCTGATACATAATCAATTCCTGAAATAAATAAGATTACTTGGAAAGAATCGCAAAAATACTTTTCTAGGGCAACACCTCCTGATATACTTATGGAAAAATTATCTTCAAAAATACAGAATAAATACTCTTATGATGCAATATATGAATGGAACATAGATGTTATTTTTGAACAAAATCTTATAAATATTTTAACCAAATGGTTATACTTGCTAATACTTATAAAGCCGTCCCAGAGACCACGGACCATTCAGTAGCATACCTTTTAGTAGTAGGATTTACTAGTCAGCTAAAATGATGGTGGGATGATTATCTATCAGATGAACAAAGAAATCAAATTCTTAATGCCTATAGGGTAGATGATTTCAGCCAAAGGATAATGAAGAAGATCAACCCATTCAAGATGCTTTGAACACTTTAATATTTTTTATATCTCAACATTTTATAGGAGACCCATCTCATTTACGAGATAAGAATCAAGATCTTTTATCTAACATGAAATGCATGTCTTTAGGAGAAGAATATAAAGAAATCTTTATGCAAAGAGTTTTTCAAAGAACGGATTGTAACCAACCTTTTTGGAAAGAAAAATTTCTCGCTAGATTATCAAAACTCATAAAAGCACAAGTTCGCAATAAGATAAGGGAAGAATATGAAGATCAAATTCCATATGACCACATTTCTTATGGAGAATTAACTTCCTATGTCTATTAGCATAGGAACATAAATGTGTACCAGTATCCGACTTCAAAAACAGATTAAAAAGGAACAAAAACTCTCTAAAAAAGGATTAGGAGAATTCTGTGCCCAATATGATTCCTCTTTTGAATCCTTTGAAAAAATCAAATCTAAGTGTTTAGGAAATTGCTCACTTAAGCAAAATGACAAGAAAAAATTTCATAAAAAATTTAAAAGGAAATCTTATGAGAAAAAGAATGAAAAGAAAAAATTTGAAAAACCAAAAAATCCTAAGAAAAATTTTCGTAATATTACATGCTATAATTGTGGAAAGAAATGGCACATTTCTATATATTGCAAAATCAGTAAAAAATTAAATGAATTAGATTTAGACAAAAAAGCTCTCAATCAACTTAGCCAAATTATAGCTGAGACCGATACCAGTTCTTCTGATAAATCTAAAAACGGTCTTCAAGTTTGTGAGATTGAATCCTCTTCATCTTTTACATTAGAAAATGAAGATGTGGAAACTACCAATTTTGAAATAAATGTTTTAACAAAAGAAGAAGAAATTCTTTTGCAAACCATTGATCAAATCACTGATCCTGAAATAAAAATTAAATATTTAAATAGTTTCCAACCATCAAAACCTATTTCTCATTCTGACATTCCTTACAATATTTCCACTATCCCTAGTAAATGAAAGAAAATAGATTCCAAGCCCATTTCTATAAGCAATCTTAACCAAGAAATCAACCAACAAAAGCGAGAAATTCAAAACCTCAAACTTACCCAAACCAGAAATTTAAATATTCTCCAAGAACATTCTATTTCTAAAGTCAATTGTATTATTCAAGACAAAGAAGCCCATCTCCAATTTTTAAAGGAAGATCTTGAGTATAGAAAGATTGAGAAAAATCTTTCTGAAAACAAGTCTTCAAAAAAAGATTTCTAATCTTGCAACTCAAATAAAAAAATTCTATATGCACAATTATTCCTAATGCTTTTTGGTCTAGAAAATGTCATATAGTCGATTTACCTTATGAATCAGAATTTTTGAAAAAAAAAAAAATTCTTATTAAAGCTAGACCTTCTCAGATGAACCATGAAATCCTAACTTTCTGCCAGAAAGAAGTATAAGAACTTCTTGTGAAAAAACTTATTAGGAAAAGTCAGTTGTCATGCTCCGAACCCCATCGAACTCGCGGCACTCCTCTTCAGTTGAATTAATGTGACGTCCTAGGAAACGTCGCCGATCCAAATGATTACATCAGAGTTTGCACACGACAGAAATAGAAACATAAACCCTGACAGTAAAATCATGGGGTACTTGGGAGAGATAATTCACCAAGCTACCAAACACTATATTACACCTCGATATATATACAATATCTATTACACAACATCTAGTCACTTCGAGCACTCACCAGATTGCACCAAACCTATAATACACACATGAATTGGCTTCTATAGATCACACCATCAACCTCAAAAGGATTAGTAGTCTGGGTATCTTCTAACTCCAAAAATGGGACACTTCAAAAAGGTTCGTCTACCTTTAAAACTAGCCCCTACGCCCTGTAGACGGTGTCCACTCCGACTCAATCTCCCCAGAATCCGAATCTGAATCCCCCTGAGGTACGTGTTCCTTTGAAGACTCTGAGTCTGCCTTGATCTCAATCGGGTTATCCTCGTCCCCCAACTCTAATTGAATCTCAACCCATTCCTTTGACTCAGACTCCTCCTCCAAATTTTCCTCCGATTCCTCTCCTGGTTTCTCTTTCGGTGCCTTCTCATACTTTTCTTCGGGTTGCTCTTCTACAGGTTCCTCCTTTGACTTTACACCTAAATCCACATCCATCGAGTCAAATTCGGCCTGTGACTCCTCCGGCTCCGGATTCGGCTCTGCCGCTGTAGGCTCGGGCACTACAGGAACATGCTGATGCCCTGACTGTGCGAGATAAGTGTCTATGCTAGTCATCTCGCCATCGGGAGGGGGTATAGCTGACGGGTCCCAGTCTCTCACTCCGTCAAAGGGGACATCAAAATCTCAGACATGGCTAAACTCATCAAACCCATCCTAGAAACACCAGGCGGTATAAGTGTGGGCTTGCCAGAGGGGTTACCTTATGTCTACCTAGACTACGGCCGAATGTTTGATCTAAGCCATATTGTCGTCTATCGAATACTTTATAACTAAATGCTTGGTGTGCATCGGTATATCAAAACGCTGGGGTGGTGGCGGCGGAAGATTCATGGTTTAGGCAAGGGTATTGAAATGGTTTGGTTAAATAATCATGAGACGAATCTCAATAAGTTGATAGCCTAAACCCCACTTAAGCTACCACGTACCTCCAGACAAGTCCAAACACAATATCATTCAATACACACATGACAAGCACACAAATGCACTTACCTAGGCTCTCGGTACACATAATCTGCACGTTAGTCTCAAATTTACAAATATCAAACCATATGCACTTTCTCAACAATTTCCATACCTAAAATAATGGTCGAACACATAACATTTCTGAACTCCTCAATTCATACTCATTCATGCACTATCACACTATTTTCATTTAACTTGCCAACGACCCACTTAACACGCCTCAGGTTCGATCTCGCTCTTATTTGCCACATCACACACCTCATTCTCAATCACTTTCCACAGCTCGTGTAAACACGCCTCAGGCTATACATTCCTATTGCAACCCGTGTAAACACTCCTCAGGCTCTATCTCACTTTCACTTGCCACACCACACATCTCAATTGACGCGACGCGTATGCTACCACTTTTCCATGTTGCATTAACACACAGCCAAGTCCTCTTAGCGAAGCATCGCTGTAAATCTCAAATCCTCTGGGTCCCGACGGAATGGTTAATAATTGAGTGATCGTCAACTTATGCTTCAACTCTTGGAAACTCCTCTCGCACTTATAATCCCAATCGAACCTAGTCTCCTTCTTTAGTAGTCATGTCAGTGGCATGGCTATAGATAAGAATCTTTCCACAAATCGTCTATAATAGCCAGCCAAGCCCAGAAAACTCCAAATCTTCGTTATCGATGTCAGTCTTGACGACTTAGTTATCGCTTCGATCTTTGTCGGATTTACAGAAATTCCATCTCCCGACACGATTTGTCCAAGAAACGCCACTTTACTAAGCCAAAACTCATACTTGCTAAACTTGGCGTACAATGCGTGTTCTCTTAATGTCCGTAGCACTTCAGCCAAGTGTACTTCATGTTCATCAGGGCTCTTTGAGTACACCAGTATATCATTTATGAAAATTATCACAAACTGATCCAGGAACTCTTTGAATACCTTATTCATCAAATTCATGAAGGCAGCTGGGGCATTACAGTGAACTCGTAGTGCCCATATCTTGTCCTGAAGGCAGTCTTGGGTATATCCTCATTCCTGATTCTCAACTGATGGTACCCGGTCCTTAAATCTATTTTGGAGAACACTAAGGCTCCTTGCAATTGATCGAACAGGTCATCGATCCTCGACAGTGGGTACTTATTCTTCATTGTCACCTAGTTCAACTGCCGGTAATCTATACACAACCTCAATGTCCCGTCCTTCTTCACAAATAGGACTGGCGCTCCCCATGGAGACGCACTAAGGCGAATGAAGCCATTGTCCAGTAATTCCTGCATCTGGACCTTCAACTCTTTTAATTCCGTTAGGGACATCCGATATGGTGCCTTTGAAATTGGCTCTGCTCCTAGTGCCAATTCAATAACAAACTCCACTTCACGCTTGGGTGGTAAACTCGGCAATTCTTGAGGAAAAACCTTGGGGAAATTGCATACCATGGGTATCTTCCAACTTAGATTCCGCCACTGTCGGATCCACAACATTCACTAAATATCCCTAACATCCATCGTCCAACATCTTATTCCTTTCAAGCGAGGAAATCCAAGAGATCGAGGTTCCTCTTCGATTTCCCTGAAATTTGAAACTAGGACACCCATCCGGATTAAACCAGTTCTATTGCTGCAATCCAATACAGCTTTCTGCCGGACTAACCAGTTCATCCCAATAATCACATCAAAATCAAGCATGGCCAACATGGCCAAGTCGATACTCTCTTCCCTACCTCCAATAACTATCTTACAATTGGGGCATCCAAATGAGACTAGCACCCTATAATTCATTGGTGTCGACATACTAAGTATAGTCTCAAGCATTACTGGTTCTATACCAACCAACTTAATAAATTGCTCTGAAATGAAAGAATGGGTTGCCTCTGGATGAAACAATGCATACGCAGCATGATCACAAAGAGAAATTGTACTTGTGACCACGCCCGACGCATTCTCCGCTTCCTGGCGCACCACAACATAAATCCTTCCTTGCGCTGGCGGTTGTCCTTGATTAGCCGGTGGGGAAATCCCGGCTTGATTCCCAATGCGCGGTTGCTGTGGTGGTTCTGGGGGTCTTAAGGGACGCATCTGCGGACAACTACGAATCTGATGCTCCATACTCTCGCACTTAAAGCATGCTCCAAATCTGCTTGGTTGGGGATTTGGTTTCCCAATAGTCCTTCTTGTGGGTGGGGCAAATCGTCTGTTGTTCGCCGGCGGTTTCTTCGCAAAGCGACGATTGTCCCTGCTCTGGGCGAACCACGATCCTGAGGCAGCTGCCTTCTCTTGTTGGTCCCGTTCGATAATCTGGGCTCGCCTATACATTTCTCTATAGTCCTTTATATCATGCGATAGTATTTGACTTTGAAGATCCGGCTTCATTCCATCCTGGAATCTCCGAGCTTTATCACGTGGATTCTCCACCATGGTCAACGCAAACTTCGCTAGCCTTGCGAACTCCGCTTCGTACTGGTCAATAGTCATTTGACCCTAACATAGTTGCATAAACTCCATTAACTTTCTCTCTTGAGCGACTTCCGAAAAGTACTTTTCGTAAAAGCATTCAACAAATACTGCCAAAACCAATTCTGTCCCTTTCGGGAACACTCCTTCCTTGGTGGCACTCCACCAATCATTTGCACCATCTTGAAGCTGGTACATTGCCAATGTAACTTTCTCCGTATCGGTGCACCCTAGTGCATCAAATACCTTTTCCAATTTCTCTACCCAATGTGGGGCAGTTTCGGGGTCACCTCTGCCATTAAATCTTGGTGGCTTTAACTTCAGAAACTGCTCTACTAGCTGGGGCATTTGCCGAACCCCTGTGGGTTGAGCCTGCCCTTGCTGGGCTTGATTTCCTCCGTTACCAGCAATTGCTGCGGCCTCAGCAGCCTGTGCTTGGGCTGCGGCCCTTTTCTGTGCCTGCAGGCCCATAATATGTCATATCTCCCGCAAAGTTTCCATTACCTCATCAAATCTTAGGTCTCTAGCTTTACAGCCTTTAGTGCTAGACTGGTCTTAGGATTCCTTTTCCCTTCTTCTACTCATCCTTACCACTTCAGTTACTCAACTACCCGCCGTAATTCCATTAAGGAAATAAAAACTTAAACCAATCTAACCCAGTCTAAGTCCTAGGCAGGTACCAAAACAACAATCAAACAACCAGCATGTGATCTAACAAAAACAACTCAACACTTCACCAAAGGGGATTCACGTGCTTACCTTGGGTCTTGCCGCGCCTGCATTTACGGGTCAATCAATCAATAAGCACTCAAGCAAGGCACGAACAGTCAGGAGGTATACTTAGTATACGAGGTCACCTTACTGGTTACCCATGGTCTTATCGCTCCTTGTCACTCTAAGCTTCGACCGAATTGGACCGAGCTAACCTGGCTCTGATACCAATCTTGATGGGTGATATCACGCCTCGAACCCCACGGTGCAAGAGCATCCGCTCCTCGATCGATGTGGTGTGACGTCCCAGGATGCGTCGCCGACCCAACACCTAAGCAGAGAATCAATGCACAAGCGAAAACAGTAATTAAATAACACCCGTACAGAAAACAACATGAGATCAAGGATAGCATAACATTAAAATTACCGTTTACAAAATATATACTTTTAATACTATAGCAAACCTTTACAATATCCATTTACAGAACAAAATATACAAACAACATATACAGACGATAGCCACCACGGGGTCAAAAAAAAAGGGGAGGTGGCTAGGGAGGTCAACTATCCAAAAGGGGAAAGAGAGCTACAATCAAAAAGTGTCGGCCCTCGCATCACTGGACAAGGATCTAGCCTAGGGTTCCCAGTCGGGGTCCGAACCCGACGACTCTGAAGAACTCTTTGACAACTTCGGGTCCTCGTAAGAACTCATTGCTTCGGACTCGGTCTCCAGCTCCAAGTCTTGCTTCTGATCCTCCTCCATATCCATCTGCTTAGCTGCCTCCACATCCATTGGCTCTGCGGCCGGATCTACTACCTCTGGCTTGAAATCTACTCCTCCCAACTCCTCATGCTCATCAGCCACCTCGAACTCGTCATCGAAGTCCAAGCTCACCTTCATCTCAATATCAGCATCTACAACGTTCCCGTCTGGGCACTGCGGGTCTAATTCACCCTCCCCGTCGAACGAGATATCTACAGAATGGAGAGGTCCAAACTCGTCTCCAAAGTGGTCTCTAAAACACCACGCAACATACTCGTGGGTCTCAAAATGTGTCATGCCCACATCTACCCAAACTAGAGCATAATGCCTAAGGTACATCTTCTCGTTCCCTACGGGGTGAACAAACATAGTACGCTTGATATGCTGGGGAATCCCAAAGCGTATTGGAACTTTTGGCATCGTCAAGGTTGAGGGTTTGAAAAGTTGGGTTATACAATTGTAAGACGAATCTTAGCGAGTAAAAACCCATTAAACCTAAACTAAGCTAACATGCACCTCCTGACAGGTAAACCTAACACACAACGTACAACATCACAATAAATGACCCAGGCCCTAGAGCCTAGATCGCTCACCTTATCGACCCTGCAGGTTAGACAAGTCATAACAATGTCACGGCACATACGTGGACACACCCAGTCAAACGTATGCCACACGCATGCTCAATCTCAAAAGTGTCAGTCTCACACATACAAGTCATCGAGTCTCACACACTCGTACACTGGCCCATGCATCAATGTCTCACAGCCGCACGTGTCTCAATTATGAGATAGAATCCACTTGAGCACGCCCTATACCATGCCTAGCAGTTTCTACCACATAATCAGGCATTATGCATTCTCAATTATTACTCCGGGCTCAACCCGTGTAAATACAACAGGTTCACAATAACAACACTTCGTGGCCAGCATAAAAACGCCTCAAGCCCAGTGTCTTTTAGCCCGCGTTAAAACGTATCAGGCGCAACACCACTCACCTCATGAACCACTATCCGCGTAAACGTATCAGGCTGGTTATCTTCCGGACGTACCCGGCATCATCCTGCATAAACGCATCATGATGGGTTCAACCTCGTATAAAACGCATCAAGGTGATTTGTGATCACACAGTCACACAGCCAAGTTTATCTGAACCCTGCGTAAGACGTATCAGGGCATAATTAAGTGATCACATGCTCATGGCAGGCACACATTCTTGCACAATTCGTCACATGCCTCACACTTGGCATACACAATACGTGATCATGCAAATCCTGCACTTGGCAAAATGCAATGCGTCATGAGCACAAATTACAGAGGTAAATATTCAATTCATGCCAAGTCCGCGTGCATCACAACATGCCAATTAAACCACATCCACATAATCTCTTGGCCAATTAATACCATGTGGGACAACACGTACGATCGGCACTCAAAATCGCAACTTAGTAATATAAATTACGCTAATTAACGGCCAATCGCACTCCACATTAATCGGCCATTCAAGCACACGACATGGCAATTTCAAATCATCATAGTTGAGTACCAACAACCCATAATCCAATCATCCCGGCAATCCCGACACTTTAGACAATTAAACCTCCAACTTGCCGATATTAAACCAAAGAATCCCGGTATGGACAGCCACCAATTTAGCATCATCCCAGCCTCCAATCCACCTCCAATTTCACTTAATAATCCATCAACATTATCCTGATACTTGCCATTAAGGCGGTATTCCATATTTGTCCTTAATCTCACTAATTATCCACTTAAACACCTTAAACCCGTCTAAAAACGCATAATCATCCTAATTAGGGTTTAGAGGATTATACTCACTTAATAAAAAATCGGGATGACGAGGAACGGCGGCCGATCACCGGTGAACGATGAAATCGGCGGTGGTGTTCCCGGTGGCGGTGGGACTTACGGCTCATGGCTCATGGTGAGACGGGTGAGGCGGTCGGTGGCGACGGTGAGTGGCGAGTCGGCAGACAAGTGATGGCTAGCGAGCAAACGGCGGCAAGTGGCACAGTCTTTCATGGCTCTGGTGCTCCGGTACGTTCCTCACGCCAATCAAGAGAAAGAGAGGGAGAGAGAGTCGATTGAGGTAGTGACGGCTTGGCGGAGTACGGTGGGCGGCGCCTCCTCCGGTGAGCGGTGGCGGTGATGTGGCTTCGGCGGCGGTCCGACGTGATCCCCCCTCCATGCGGCCGAGAGAGAGAGAGAGATAAGGTTGACGGTGGTGATGTGGACGGCGGTGATCCGGGCGAGCGGCACAGTGGCGGTCACTATGTGAGGCGGCCGGCGGTGAAGGAAGAGGGAGAGAGAGAAGAGGAGAGAAACTTGGCTTGGTGGGGAAGAAATGAGGAGAGAGAGGGAGACAAGGCATTTATGGGGGGTGGGTGGTAGTGGATGCCAAGTGTCAAGCATCCAGGGCACTTGACACACCTACCCCTTGATCCAATGGTCCACAATCATTCTCATCCAAAAATTGAAAGGCTTTTTGGTCTTTTCTCCCCCAACATTATTGACTTGTCTCATCTTCATAAAATCCATTAATTAAATCTCTAAAATAACTCAAAATTCGGAATACCCTTAAATAGGCTTGGGGCAAATCGGTAATTTTCCTGTTCCAGGCCGAAATTTCATTTTTCGACCGTACCAACCCCATATATAATTGGCCAACATATTTTGACGTTGTCCTGGTAAAACTAGTCTCGTAAGCCCTCAAAAATCGACCTTAAAGTCCAAACCAAATTTCGCGATCAAACTCGTTTAATTCCAATTTTTCGAATCTTTTACTAACAGGCGGTTGTTTAGGGGTTACGCGTATCAACCTAGGGTTATCTAGGTCATGACGGCCTCGATTACCGAGAGAACGGGAGGAATTATCACTAGTTCTAGAGATCACGATCGTTCGGTTTAAGTTCGGGACTGGTTGGTCTCGAGCACTTTTGGTCTTATAGAATCACCTGCTATCCGATCGTACATCGTTAGCCTCAGCTAAACCAAGTCTGTCACTTTCCCTAAGATTGGCCCACGTTAGCCCAAAATATTTTCTCGTCGTTTTTCGGAATAATCGGTGCTCAATTCGCGATCGGGTCCCTGGTCTACGTACCGTTTTCCTAGTTAGCCATTCCCATTTGGTCAGTATCTTGAGAGTGATAAGCTCCAGACAAGACTTACGAAAATGAAATGATAAATAAGCCTTGTTCTATTGATTCCGAAAATTGAGTCGAAATTCAAGATGTTACGAATCATGCCTTCTATCCCGTGATGTTCCCAAACAATCTTAACTATCGTAATCGTCTTGTTCCTTAAAACTCATTCTTTCTGATCTTTAATCCTTATTGGTCTTTCGACATACGACACCCTATCGTCAATTTCTATTTCTTCATAGTTTAGCACATGAGTTGGGTGGTTCGTACTTTCTCAGCATCGATACATGGAATACATTATGCACTTGTGACAAATTTGGTGGTAATGCAAGGTGATAAGCTAAGTCCTCAAGCCTTTTCAAAATCTCAAAGGGTTCTACGTACCTCGGACTCAACTTCCCTTTCTTGCCAAATCGGGATAATCCTCTTATGGGCGATACTTTAAGGAATACGTGATCCCCTACTTAAAATTCCAAAGGTCTTTGCATTCTGTCTACATAACTCTTTTGACAGCTTTGAGCTATTTTCAACCTTTCACGAATAATCTTAACTGCCTCAACCGACTGTTGAACTAATTTTGGCCTAGTTATACTCATTTCTCTAACTTCGTCCCAACATATGGACGTTCTGTAGGCTCTACCATACAGCGCTTCAAATGGCGCCATCCCAATACTCTGCTGAAAACTATTATTATACGCGAATTTTGTTAAAGGAAATTATTCCTCCCATTTGCCTTGAAAATCCAACACAAACGCCCGAAGCATATCCTCTAGAGTCTGAATTGTCCTTTCAGACTGGTCATCTATTTGCGGATGATAAGCTACATTAAATTGTAGCTTTGATCCCAATGCCCTCTGCAGACTTTTTCAAAAGTTGGCGGTAAACCTAGGATCACGGTCCGAAGTAATCGTTATTAGCACCCCGTGCAAACGAACGATCTGTTGTACATACAATTCAGCATATCGATCTAATGCGAAGTCTTTTCGCATTGCCAATAAGTGCATTGACTTCGTCAATCTATCGACAGTCACCTAAATGGAATTATGGCCTCTTTGGCTCCTTGGTAATCCCATTACAAAATTCATATTAGTATGTTTCCATTTTCATTCTAGGATTTTCAAAGGTCGCAACAATCCTCCGGACTTATAATGTTGTGCTTTCACTTGCTGGCACGTCAGACACTTAGCCACATGCCTAGCTATGTCCACCTTCATGCCATTCCACCAATAATACTGTCTCAAATTCTGATACATTTCGTACTCCCCGGATGGATACAATAATTACTACAATGCGCTTCCGACAAAATCTCTTCCTTAAATTCCGCATCGTCGGGTACATACAATCGTCCACGGAACTTCAAGATCTCATCTTTGGATACTTGGAAGTTCGATTTTCTCTTAGTAGTGTCAATCTATAGAATTTTCTGAATCTCTTGGTCTGTAGATTGTAAAGCCTTAATCTTAGTCTGGATTTCTGGTTCAATTCTTAGCGTGGCTAGCAAACTCGAGACTTGACTTACTTCAAATCTAAATTCTGAGTCTCGCATTTTTTCCAACAAAGTCCATTCCTTAACTAATAAGTATGCGATGCTCGACTTCCAACTTAACACGTCAGCTACCTGGTTGGCTTTTCCGGGGTGATACAAAATATCATAATCATAGTCCTTAAGTAACTCCATCCAACGACGCTATCACATATTAAGCTCCTTTTGAGAAAACAGATATTTCAAACTTTGATGGTCTGTATATATCTAAAATTTCTCTCCACATAAGTAATGTCGCCAAATCTTAAAGGCAAATACTATTGCAGCTAATTCCAAATCATGCGTCGGGTAGTTCAACTCATGTAGTCTCAACTGTCATGATGCATAGGCTATTATTTGTCTGTTTTGCATGAGTACACACCCCAGTCCTTTTAACGACGCGTTACTATAAATTTTATATCCTCCAGGTCCCGATGGAATAATCAACACCGGGGCTATCGTTAGCCTATGCTTTAGTTCCTGAAAACTACTTTCACATTTGTCGATCCATTCAAACCTTGTTTCTATTTTCAACAAATGTGTCATTGGTGTTGCTATTGCCGAAAACCTTTCCACAAAGTGTCGGTAATATCCTGCCAAACCCAGAAAGCTTCGAACCACTGTTACCGTCGTTGGTCTCAGCTATTTCATTATCGCCTCAATCTTTGTTGGATATACTGAGATTCCTTTCCTGGAGATCACATGTTGTCACGCCCCGCACCCTCCGCGACGCGCCACATCCCTTCTCTTGGTCGTTACGAGTGCGATGTCCCAGGAAGCGTCGCCGACCCAACACCCAATACAGAGATCATACACAAACAGAAGCAAAACAATAATACTAATACCCAGACATAATACAATATGAGAACAAGGATAGCATCAAAAAAATTACTGTATACAAAATATACACTTTCATATATACGCAAAAGCTTTTACAATATCCATTTACAAACCAAATACACAGACCCAAGATACATACAACAAAAGCGGGCCACGGCCACCACACTAGTCAAAAAGGGAAAGGTGGCTAAGGAGGACCAGTCTCAAAAAGTGTCAGTCCTCGGTCTACTAGGAGAGGGAATCTATCCTAGGGCTCCCAATCGGGATCGGAACCCAACGCCTCCGACGAACTCTCGGAAAACTCCTGGTCATCGTCTGAACTGGCTGCCTCGGACTCGGTCTCCATCTCCGGGTCCTCATCAACCTCCATCGGCTCCTCGAACTCCACATCTATCGGCTCCGGGGCCGGATCAACGATCTCAGGCTCAAAGTCGACTCCTCCTAGCTCCTTATCCTCCTCTCCTAACTCCGGTCCCTCGTCAATCTCCCAACTCACCTCCATGTCGGAATCGGGATCGACTATGTCCCCATCGGGACACTGAGGGTCTAACTGACCCTCTCCGGTAAACGGAACGTCCATGGAACGAAGGGGTCCATACTCCTCCCCAAACCGGTCTCGAAAGCACCAAGCTACATACTCGTGCATCTCGTAGTGGGTGGTCCCTACATCTACTACAACTAGGGTATAGTGTCTCAAATACATCTCCCCATTCCCTATGGGGTGAACCGACATGGTATGCTCCAAATGCTGAGGGATCCCATATCGCACCGGCGCCTCCGGCTCCTGCGGCATCGTCAAGGTCTGGGGTCTGAAAGGTTGGGTTTTTCAACCGTGAGACGAATCTCAGCAAGTAAAAACCCACTAAACCTAAACTAGGCTAACATGCACCTCCTGACGAGAACAAAACTAAATCAAGCAGCAATCATTGACCTAGGCCCTCGGGCCCAGATCGTACTTACCGTCGACCCTGCAGGTTAGGCAATTTAATACAATGATCAATCACATCCTCGGCATGCAAATCCACACTTGCGTCATACGCATGCTCAGGCTCTCAAATGCTAGATCACACACTCATCACCGAGTATCACAAGCGATCACAACTGTCCATGCGCTCTTATGCGTGCCAATGCATCGATGTAGTACATGCGCGCGTATTTGGATTATAAGATGGAACCGCTCGGACACGTCCCATACCATGCCCAGCAATTCCACCACATAATCTAATACTTAACAATTTACTCATTATCTTATCTTTCCACGGCTCACTAGCCCGGCCTCTGGCCCAATCACAACACTCCGTGGCCAGCGTAAATATGCCCCCGGCCCAGTGTCTCTAGCCCGCGTTAAACGCATCATGCGCAACACCGATCTCCTACGATCCAAGCCTACATGAGACTGGTCGTCATCCGGACACACCGGGCATCGTCTTGCTCCAAAGTGCATGAAGACGGAATCGACCCGAAGGCCACGACCCAAAGGACTGGTCGTCATCCGGACACACCGGGCATCGTCTTGCTCCAAAGTGCATGAAGACGGAACCGACCCGAAGGCCTTAAGTGATCACACGGCACACATGCCCCGAATTTTTATCTGAACCCGGCGACGAACGCAACGGGCAATTACACGTGATCACATGCTCATGGCAGACCCGCATTCTCGCACAATTTCATCACATGCCTCACACTCGGCACACACGTAATGCGCAGCCATGAATGCTCATGCTCGGGCAATATGTGGTATAAATATGAGCACCAATCAACACAATTCAATACGTTCAAGCTCATCACATTTAAACATACTCATTTGCCCAAGTCACACTCCGCACATTTCGATCACACGATCAAGCGACGTGGCACGGTCTAATTGACTCCCATAGCATGTAAATCAACCAATTCAAGCATGCCAACCAATCGATCAATCACCCGGGCAATTCTAATGCCTCAATCAAGTTAATCCTACAACGAATCAATCCTTAATCCCTTGATTGGCCACATGGACAGCCACCACTAAACCTTGTTTCATCCTCAATTTCACTTCCATTAGTCCTCAATCAACCAATAACATTCTCCCAATAATTTCCGATCGAACCATAATTGATCACCAACATCAAATATACTAATTAACCACTAAAACTCCTAATCCCGATCTAGAGGGCATAATCGTCCTAATTAGGGTTTAGGGGTTTATACTCACTTAAACTTGGTTCTACGACGACGGGGAACGGCGGCCAACTACCGGTGAACGGTGAGCCGGCGGCGGATTCCTGAGGAACGGCGGCGGCTACGGCTCGGCGGGCGGTGGTTCACGGGAGAGGGAGCACGGAAAGAAAGAGAGACGGTGAGAGGGAGAGAGAGAGGAAGTGGCGGTGGCGGGATGGTGAGATGGTGGTGGCGGAACGGCCACGGCGGGCGGCGGCGAGTGGTCTTGGCGGGCGGCGAAGTGGACGGCAAGGAGGGGGAGTGGCCGGCGAAATGGAGAGGAAGAGAGGGAGAAGAGAGAGAGAGAAGAGAAACTTGGCTTGAAGAGAAAGCTAGAATGAGGAGAGAGAGAAGAAGTGATAGGTTTATAGTGGAGTGGTTGGGGATTAGGTGACAAGTGTCACTCATCCAAGGCTTAGGACAACTCACCCTTAGATCTAATGGCTAAAAACTACTCTCCACCAATAATTGAAGGGCATCTAGGTAATTACTAACCCCACTAACTCAAGACCCATTATCCACTTAAAATCTAATTAATAAATCTCCACTAAAATCCCCAAATTCGGAACATTATGCTAGGCTTAGGGGCAAAGTCGTCTTTTGTCCGATTCCGGGTCGAAATTCCATTTTTCGACCAGACTAAACCCCTATATAAATGGCCAACCCAAATTGACGTCGTCCTTGCAAAACTAAACCAGTAAACCCTCGAAAATCAACCTCGAAGTCCGGATCAAATTTCACGATTCAACTAGTTAAATTTCAATTTCTGAATCTCATACTAACGGGCGACTGTTTAGGGGTTACGCGTATCGACCTAAGGTTATCCGAGTCGTGACGGCCTCGATTACCGGGAGAACGAGAGGAATTATCGCTAGTTCCGAAGATAACGATCGTTCGGGTTAAGTTCGGGACCGGTCGACCACGTGCACTTTCGGTCTTGCAGAATCACCTGCTATCCGATCGTACATCGTTGGCCTCGGTCGGACCAAGTCCGTTACCTTTCGAAGATCGATCTACTTGGCCCAAAATATTTCCTCGTCGTTTCTCGAAATTGATGTCCCATTCACGATCGGGTCCTTGGTCCACGTACCGTTATCCTAGTTAGCCATTCCCATCTGGTCAGCATCCCAGGAGTGATCAGCTCCGGGCGAGACTTACGAAATGAAATAACAAATAAGACTCGTTTTATTGATTTCCGGAAATTGAGTCGAAATTCGGGATGTTACACATGTCCAAGAAATGCTACTCGATTGAGCAAGAACTCGCACTTACTAAACTTAGCATACAATGCGTTTTCTCTTAAAGTTTGTAAAATTTTACTTAGATGGAGCTCCTGCTCTTCCGGGCTCTTCGAGTACACCAATATGTCATCGATGAAGACCATGACAAATTGATCTAAAAATTCCTTAAACACACAATTCATTAAGTCCATAAAGGCAACAAGGGTATTAGTTAATCCGAATGGTATTACTGTAAACTCATAATGTCCATATCTCGTCCTGAATGCCATTTTCGGTATGTCCTCCTTCCTAATCCTCAATTGATATATCCCGTCCTTAAATCAATCTTAGAAAATACCGAAGCCCCTTGTAATTGATCAAACAAATCAACTATCCTTGGCAGATGATATTTATTCTTAATCATTACTTGATTTAACTGCCGATAATCGATGTATAACCTTAGTGACCCATCTTTCTTTCTTACAAATAAAACTGGCGCTCCCCATGGAGACACACTTTGACGAATGAATCCTTTGTTCAATAATTCTTGCATTTGCACCTTTAACTCATTTAACTCCGACAACGACATTCTATAAAGTGCCTTTGAGATTGGCTTAGTCCCAGGGGCTAACTCGATTACAAATTCCACTTCTCTTTATGGTGGCAATCCCGGCAATTCTCGAGGAAAAATATCGGGAAAGTTGCATATCACGGTTATGTCCTCTAACCTTGGTTCCTCAATTATGGAATCAACCACTGCCGCTAAAATTCCTTCACATCTTTCGTCCAACAACTCAGTCACTTCTAATGACGAAATCTAGGGAATTGAGGTTCCTCCTTGATTTCCTATAAATTCGAATTTAGGATGTCCAATTGGATTAAATTAGATCACCCTACTACTATAATCCATAATAGCCTTCTGCTTAACTAACCAATCCATACCCATAATCACATTGAAATCAAACATAACTAAAATCGCTAGATCTATCATTTCCTCTCTATCACTAATCACAATCTTGCAATTCAGGCACCCTAACGAGATTAACACCTTATCATTCAATGGGGTGGTAACACAACATAACATCAAGCAATTTCGGCTCCATACCAGTCAATCTAACAAATTGTTCAGGCATAAACAAATGTGACGCCTCCGGATCGAATAAAGCACATGCAGTATGATCATAGAGAGAGACCGTACCTATGACTACGCCTGGCGCATTCTCAGCCTCCTTTTTAGCCATCACATACACTCGTCCTTGGGTTGGTGGTATGTTCTGGCTCGTTGGTAAGGGCATTCCAACTTGATTTCCAACTCGGGGCGGTTGTGAGAGCACAGACGACCTAACTTGTCTGTTATTGGGATAATTCCTCACTTGGTGGCCCACTCCGCCACATCTATAGCATATAATACTCCTACTCAGACAAGGTCCAGTCTCATGTCTTCCATCACACGACTAGCGCACAGTACCCTGATAACGGTTCAGCTTTCCGATGTTCCTCCTAGCGGAAGGAATAAAATGCTGATTTCCCGACATTGATCTCTTCCTGAGATTACAATTGTCCCTAGCTGGAGCGTATCTCAATACAAAAGCAGCGGCTTTATCCGCTAAGTGACGTTCAATCGCTTGAGCTCGCTCATAAATCTCATTATAATCCTTCAAATTCAGTGAAATCATTTGGCTGTGAAGGTCCAGCTTTAAACCATCTCAAAACCTTCGAGCTCTATCTAACGGGTCTTCCACCATCCTTAGGGCAAACTTAGCTAACCGTGTGAAGTTAGCCTCATACTGATCAATTGTCCTTTGTCCTTGACGAAGCCTCATAAACTCAGTTAACTTATGTTCCCAGGCACTCTCAAAAAAATACTTACCATTGAAGACTTCTACAAACATCGCCCAAGTCTGAGCGACATCAGCAGGGAACACCCTTCCTCTGGTGGCTTTCCACCAATTTGCATTTCCTTGGAGCTGGTATACCACCAAGGTCACTTTCTCTTCCTCGGTACATCCTAATACCTTAAAAGCTTTTTCTAACTCCTTTACCAAAGTGATGCAACCTCAAGATCACCTCTACCATCAAACTTAGGGGGTTTTAATTTCAAAAATTGTTCAACTAGCTGATGCATCTGCCTATTCACATTCACCTGTCCTTGCCCTTGATTTCCATTATTGCCATTGATGGCAATGGCTGCTACAGCCTCAGCAGCTTGGGCAATAGTGGCAGCTCGCTCCTGAGTCTGCCTACCCATTAACGTTCCAACTTCCTCAAGTGCCCTTAGAATTCCATCAACTCTGGAGTCTTTTACAGCTCTAGCATCAACTTTGGAATCCTCTATAGCTCTAGCTCGAGCACCACCTTGACTCCTTACTCCTCTTCCTGCACCCCTTCTTGCACCCCTTCCTTGGCTGTTCATTCTCACAATTTCTATCACTCACCCACCTGCTATAATTCCCTACAGGAATTAGAGACCTAGGCCAACTATACTAGTCTAGTCCTAGGAAGTGAATTATTGAGATAATTCACTTAGTAGGCAATCAATCACCACAATACGAGATCACAATCAATGAGTTTTGTGTACTTACCTCGAGTCCAGACGCACCTGCACCTCAATCATTAGAGCACTCAATTTACTCAACAATCACAACAAACAGTCTGGAGGCATACGTAGCACGACACACCTATTACTCGCTGTGGTCTCCCTAAATGACTACCCCAGGGTCTCCACTCCTTATCACTCCAGGCTTCGATTGACTTGGATTGAACTGTCCTTGCTCTGACACCAATTCAACTAGCTGATGTCACGCCCCAAACCCCATCGAGCTTGCGATACCCCTCTTCGATCGAATTAGTGCGACGTCCCAGGAAACATCGTCTACCTAAACGATCACATCAGAGTTTGCACACGACGGAAACAAGAACATAAACCCTGACAGTAAAATCATGAGGTACTAGAGAGAGATAATTCACCAAGCCACCAAACATTATATTACACCTCGATATATATACAATATCCATTCTCATCCATTACACAACATCTAGTCACTTTGAGCACTCACTAGATTACACCAAACCTATAATACACACACGAACTGGCTTCTATAGATCACACCATCAACCTCAAAAGGATTAGTAGTCTGGGTATCTTCTAACTCCAAAAATAGGACACTTTAAAAAGGTTCATCTACCCTTAAAACTAGCCCCTACGCCCTGTAGACGGTGTCCACTCCGACTCGATCTCCCCAGAATCTGAATCTGAATCCCCCCTGAGGTACGTGCTCCTCTGAAGACTCTGAGTCTGTCTCGATCTCAATCAGGTTATCCTCGTCCCCCGATTCTAACTGAACATCAACCCGTTCCTCTAACTCAGATTCCTCCTCCAAATTTTCCACCTATTCCTCTCCTGGTTCCTCCTTCGGTGCCTCCTCATACTCTTCTTCGGGCTGCTCTTCTACAGGTTCCTCCTCTGACTTTACACCTAAATCCACATCCATTGGGTCAAATTCGGCCTGTGACTTCTCCGGCTCCGGATCCGGCTCCGCCACTATAAGCTTGGGTGCTGTAGGAACATGCTGATGCCCTGACTGTGCGAGACTAGTGTCTATGCTAGTCATCTCGCCATCGAGAGGGGGTATAGCTGACGGGTTCCAGTCTCCCCCTCCATCAAAGGGGACATCAAAACCTCGGACAGGGCCAAACTCATCAAGCTTATCCCGGAAACACCAGGCGGTATACGTGTGGGCTTGCCAGAGGGGTTGCCTTATGTCTACCCAGACTACGGTCGAATGTTTGATCTAAGCCATATTGTCGTCTACCGGATACTCTACAACTAAATGCTCGGTGTGCATCGGTATACCAGAATGCTGGGGTGGTGGAGGAGGAAGATTCATGGTTTAGGAAAGGGTTCTGAAATGGTTTGGTTAAACAACCATGAGACGAATCTCAATAAGTTGACAGCCTAAATCCCACTTAAGCTACCACGTACTTCTAGACAAGTCCAAACACAATATCATTCAATATACACATGATAAGCACACAAATGCACTTACCTGGGTTCTTGGAACACACAATCTACACGTTAGTCTCAAATTCACAAATATCAAACCATATGCACTTTCTCAACAATTTTCATACCCAAAATAATGGTCGAACATAACATTTCCGAACTCCCCAGTTCACACTCATTCATGCACTATCACACCATTTTCATTTAACTTGCCAACGACTTGTGTAAACACGCCTCAGGTCTGATCTCGCTCTTATTTGCCACATCACACACCTCATTCTCAATCACTTTTCACAGCCCGCGTAAACACACTTCAGGCTACACATTCCTATCGCGACCCGCGTAAACACTCCTCAGACTCGATCTCACTTTCACTTGCCACATCACACATCCCATTCTCAATCACTTTTCACAGCCCGTGTAAACACGCCTTAAGTCGGTTTAATTCCCTACGTAAGCACACCTCAAGGATTAAATGATCACGCGAACATACCAACACGCCATATTTTATCTATACTCTATGTAAATACGTCTCAGGGCTTTTTAGTGATCACATGCACATCGCACTCCTCAAATTTCACACGTTCACATACTCGGGCATTAAGTACATGCACTCAAACACACCCAAATCGACCGTCACAATTCAGCCATATAACGAACATACAACTATCATACAAAATACCATTTTTCATCATAAAAATCATGGCACAACAATCACAGCACTACACGACAATTTCACGCAATTAATTGCTGAATCAAACTACCCATTCCACACTCCAAATAGAATTTTCCAGCACTCAAACCGATCAATTTCAGCCCTTATTTGGCCTCTAATTTTCCCCCAAAATGCCACAAATTCATCCCTAAGGCTCCTCATCCAAATCAGCCCCTAAACTACACTAAACCGCGACTAAACGAGTCCGTTAATACCCGATATTCTAAATAGGGTTTAGGATGTAACTTACTTGGAATCCTAAACGCGTCCAAGCAAGAGAGAGAGAGAGAGGTGAGCCAGTGATCTCGCGACAGCTACGATGACGGCTCTATGGCGGCGGCGTCGGCTTGGCTTGGCTGGCTAGTCACGGCCACGGGAAGGAGAGAGAGAGAGAGAGAGAGAGAGAGAGATTGGCTGAGGGAGAGAGAGACGGTGGCGTGAGGGTGGTGATGATGCGGTTTCGGCGAGATGACAGATGGTGGCAGGGCGGCGGCCATGTGGCGTAGGGGAGAGAGGGCGATCGGCCGATGGGGGAGGGGAGAGGGAGAGAGATTGCCGAGAGAGATGGAGAGAGATAAATGAGAGGAGAGAGAGAGAGAAAAATGACTAAATACCAATAATTGTCCCCCTTTTGGCAAAATGACCATCTTGCCCCCCTCTCTACTTTCCAATCGACGGCCACAATTTGTTCCTATCTTGAGATCAATAGTCGAGATTGAATCTTTTCCAAAAATATCCAAGGGAAAATGAGAATTTCACAAAAAGTCTAAGGGCAAAATTATCCAAAAATTGTCATTTCTAAAGTGAAGGTGAAATGACCAAAATGCCTTTCTCCCATTATACTTGGCTTTAACAAAGTCCCAAGGGTAAAACAGTCATTTTCCATTTCTTGCCGAAATTCGATTTTTCTAAAGGATCCGAACAATTCTAGGGTTGATCACGCTAATAACAATGTCGTCCAAATATCCTGTCGTGACTTTCTAAATTTTCGATACCCAAACTTGGTCCTTAATCAATGACTAAATTTTAAATAACGTAACTTGAGCATATCTCAACTAACTGGTGGCTTTTGGGAAAGTCGCATATTCAACTCGTGGTCGATACTGAATCAAGTCACGTTTAAGTTCACTCGGATCGTGACGACCTCGGTTGTAATGTAATTGCGAGGAAAAATCGCTAGTTCCGACGGGCGCGATCATTTGGTATAGGTTTAGGGTCATTCGTCAGTTCATCTCATGGTCAAACGGAATCGCCCGTGATCCACTCGTATGACGGCGTCGAATTGATCCCTAGCTATCCGTAGATCGACCTATATTGCCTCAAAATGTCACCTCGACAATTTCTATGGTCGAAAGTTGGTTCACAATTTAGTTGCTTTGGTCTCGCGAATTTAAATCCCCAACTAGCCTTTCTCTGATAGTTAGTATCCCAGGAGTAATCAGTTCTGGGCGAGATCTAACTACAAGTACGTTCATAAAATCATTCATTTTATAAATCCTAAGTTGGTCAAATTTCATAATGTCACATCAGTCACCCTAGAGTTGCTTAGGTTTTTATGTCAATAAAAATGCCGAACTGGAAAAAGGAGTCCCAAGATTAGTTATAAATTATAAACCATTAAGTACAGCCTTAAAGTGGATAAGATATCTAATTACTAACAAAAAAAGATCCGTTGAATATATTACATAATGCAAAAATATTTTTCAAATTCGATATGAAATCAGGATTCTGGCAAATTTAGATTAATGAGAAAGATATAAAACTGCTTTCACAATTCCTTTTGGTCAATATAAATGGAATGTTATGCCCTTTAATTTAAAAAATGCCCATTCTGAATTTCAAAGAATAATGAATGATATTTTTTAATCCATATTATGATCATGTCATAGTCTATATAGATGATGTTTTGATATTTTCAACAAACATATACCAACATTTCAAACATATAAATCATTTCATCCATATTGTGAAAAAGAATGATTTAGTAGTTTCGCCTACTAAAATATCTCTTTTTAAAACAAAAATAAGGTTTCTAGGACATTATATCCATCTAGGAACTATTATACCCATCAAAAGATCAATAGATTTCTCAGAAAAATTTCCAGATGAAATCAGAGATAAAACCCAATTGCAAAGATTTCTTGGAAGCTTAAATTACATTATTCACTTTTGTCCCCATATCAACATTATTTGCAAACCCCTTCACCAAAGACTTAAAAAAGATCATCTACCTTGACTCAAGTTCATACTGATATTGTAAAACAAATCAAGCATACTATTAAAGAAATTCCTTATTTACATCTTGCTGATCCTACTACTTTCAAAATAATAGAAATTGATGTTTTTGAAATTGGATATGGAGGAATTCTTAAACAATCAAAATATAGTAAAGAACAAATGGTGCAATTTGTCTCCAAACATTGGAATGATTGCCAAAAGAATTACTCTACTATCAAAAAGGAAATTCTTGTTATTGTCTTATCTATTTCTAAATTTCAAGGAGATCTTTTCAATCAAAAGTTTTTATTAAAAATTGATTGTAAATCTGCTAAAGATGTTTTACAAAAAGATGTTCAGAATATTACTTCTAAACAGATTTTTACCAAATGTCAAGCTATTTTATCTGTCTTCGATTTTGATGTTGAATTCATAAATGGTTCTTCATGTAACATTCCGAAATTCGACCCACTTTCGTTATCAATGAAATTGATATTATTTCTCATTACGTTTCAGTAAGTCTCGCCCGGATCTGATCAATCTCGGGATACTGACCGATAGGGAAAGGCTAACTAGGAAAAACGGTACGTAGACCCAAGAACTCGACCGCGAATTGAGTCCGATTCCGAGATACGACGAGAGAATATTTTGTGCCAAGTGGGCCAGTCCAAGGAAAGTGACGGATTGAGGTCGACCGACGACGTACGATCGGATAGCGGGTGATTCCGCACGACCGAGAGTACGCGCGTGGCGAACGATCCCGAACTTGTTTCAAATGACCGTGACCCCCAGGACTAGCGATAAATCCTCGTGTTCTCTAGGAAATCGACATCGTCACGACTCGAGTACCCTAGGTCGATACACTTAACCCCTAAACAGCCGTCCGTTAGTGAGAGATGCTAAAACTATAAATTGAGTTGAATTGATCGTGGAATTGAGTGCGGACTTTGGTGTTGAATTTCGTGAGCATGTGTGACTATTTTGCAAGGACGACGTCATTTTTATGTGGCCACTCATATATGGGATCAATAGAGTCGAAATTTGGAAATTTGACCCAGGACCGGAAAATTATGATTTTGCCCCTAGGCCTAATTATGGTGTTCCGAATTTTTGGAGTTAATTGGAGCATATTTGGGGTTTAAATTATGGTCTAATCAGCCCCAATAATTCAGAATTTCATGGACAAGATTGCCCCTCCATTATTGGACTTGGGTCAACCCCAACCTTTAGATTGAGGGCAAAATGATCAATTGTGGTTGGTTGGTCACCTAACCCACTAAGTCCATTTGTGCTAAAAGCTTGCATTGCCTCTCTCTCTCTCTCCTTTATTTCACCCTCACCTCAACTGGCAGTCCCCTCCTCCACGCCAATTTCCTCTCCATTTCCTCTTCTTCCCTTTCTTCTTGCTGCGTAAGAGATCATTGTCGCCGCTCGCCGAAATCCGCCGGCCACGCGCCGCCGCCACCACCAACACCTTGTTCCACCATCCAACTGTCTCTCTCCCTCTTCCTTTAGCCACGCGATTGACTTCCCCCCTCCCCTTCACCGCATTGGATCACTGGCCGCAAGTTGCCATTACATGCGCCGCCGGGAAGATTGCCATCGCCGCCGTTGTCCTGCCACTGTCCAGCCACCCTTGCTACTTGTCTAGCCTTGATTAAAGCTTGGGATTTCAAGTGAGTTCGACCCTGAGCCCTAGTTAGGCTAGATTGCATTTTTAGATGGATTTAGGGGTTAAATTAGGGTATTATAGGGGTTAGAGTGTGGAGGCTGTTAGGGGCTGATTTTGTGGTGTATTTGGTGACCGAGAATGATTATTTGATTGGGGTTTAGTGGCCCGTAGTGTGCTGTTCATTGGCTGAAAGCATGGGGTTTGAATGGACCCGAGTTCGATCAAGTTCGGGTTTAATTGTGGAGAGTAATACACGCTTGGTATGGTGCTCATGGTGGCTGATTTAAGTGACGTTTTGGTGGTTTAGTGTGAAGATTTAATTGTGATTTGGTGGCTTAGGAAGGGCTGATGGCTAGTTGTTCGTTGTGGAAATGAAATTGGGCCAATATGTGATTTAAACTAGGTTCAATGCGTGGGCTGTTGAGTGACTGACTTCACGGTGATTTTAATGGCCTAATGTTGCTATTTGGAGGTGGATTAGTAGCGTAGAGTGGGCTGTTTAAGAACTGATCATAGCGGGACCAATTGGGCCTCGTTCGGATATTATGTGATTTGCTTGCGAATTGCTTAGTGTGCCTTGAATTGCCTACGAGATGATTGAATTGTGCACGACTTGGAATTGATTATGTGATGCCATGTTGTGTGCTTAGTGCGGCCAATTGATGAGATGCTTGGTGGGCCTTAAGCATGTGTAATTCTATTGGCTCGATTACGTGATTTTGTGTGCCAATTAAGTACCATGCCTATTTTGAGTGAATTGCTTAAGTGAGTACGTTATGGCACTAATTGAGCATGTTACGATATTATCAAGTGTGTGGCCAATTGAAATTGAATGTTCAATGTGGAAATTTGGATGCCCAAGTGTGATTGTTATGGCCAGAAATGTGCATATCGAGCATTGGCATAGCACATGCATTATGTGAGTGTGCACGAGTGACATGAGCATGTGATCACCTAATAGCCCTGATGTGTTTTACGCGTGGTTCAGATAATAATTGGTGAGTGAATGTATGATCACATGAGACCTTGATGCGTTTTACGCGGGGTAGTGAATCGTCCTGATGCGTTTTACACGGGACAATGCCTGGATTACCGGAAGATGACCAACCTGATGCGTTTTACGCAGGTTGAGTGTCATGAGCCTGATGCATTTTACGTGGGCCGGAGATCGATCTCAAGATAATAGACCTGATGTGTTTTACGCGGGTCGGTGAAATTGGCAATTGCAAGTGTGCAGGAGTGCAAGAGTGCGATTTGCATTGATGGCGCATGAATATGAGTGTGAACACGAGTATATGCACAACATGCGTCGCGACTAATTGATATGCGTATATGTGACGTGATTAGATTTTGTGGCATTATTGCAGTTGTGTATAATGTGCCTAACCTGCAGGGTCATGTATCACTAGATTTGGGCCCGAGGGCCAGAGTCACTTAAGATTGATCTATGTGTTGTTTGGTGTCCGTCGGGAAGTGCATGTTAGCCTAACTTAGGTTTAGGGAACCTACTCGCTGAGATTTATTCTCACGGTTGTTTAAACCCAAATTTTCAGACCCCCAACCTTGAGATGCCTCCAGTAGCAGTACGTTTTAGGATTCCTCTTTGGATAGACGTGGAGGAGTCGGTGTACCCTGCAGGGAACGGGAATTTTTGGGTCAAATATCTTTCCACGGTTTGGATTGAAGCGGGCGAAGATCTTAACCAGGCCCACAAGTATATGGCGTGGTGTATCAGGGATCAGGAGGGGACCTACGGACTTTTCCGATCTTTTGAGGTTCCGTTGATGGATGCTGGGGATCTTGAACCCCAGTGTCCCAATGGGGAACTGGTGAGCCCTGACCATATGTCGGAGGACGAGGAGCTTGTACTCATGGAGCAGGATGTGGAGCTGGACAACGAGGCCGAGCCGATAGATTCCGAGGAGGAGTCAGTGGGGGCCGAGTCCGAGCAGGATTCCTTAGGCTCCGAGGTTGAGATGTCTGATAGCTCTTCCGAGTCATCGAGATCCGACTCGGACTGGGTCCTGTAGGTTAGCCTTAGTCCTAGTTATGATAGGGCCAGTACCTTTTTGACTAGAGCCCTTTTAGTGTTAATAACTTTAACCGCTCGGGCCACTTACCCCATTTTGTCAGTAGAGGCCATCGATCCGTTTTTGATTTTTGAACATAGGCTGTAAATGGATAATGTATATGGTTCCCAGTTTCAGTGCAAGTGTATATTTATTCATGTTGTTTGTTGTGTGGATATCCTTGGTGTTTTGGTTTAAAATTGTACGGGTGTTGTATTGCTTTCGTGCGTGTTTTAATCTCTGTGCTGTGCGTTGGGTTGGCGATGCGTCCTAGGATATCGCACTCGAATCGACCTTTGTGAGGGATGTGATGTATCGTAGGGTGCGGGGCGTGACACTTCAAATTCTCTACCAGATTTTCTTACAAGAGAATTTTTACATAGAAAATGCATCCTTCCAACAAACCAATTCGAAGAGACAAAGGCAAAAAAATTACCAAAACCCCAGAGAAAAAATTAACCAATATCAAGACATGGCTTCAAGCAGTCCAACCTTATGAACCATCTTTGAATGTTATCACTATTTCCAACCGGGTTAAAAAGGAACCTGCTTCTCCATCCACAAATACTTCCTTTGATATCTCTAAAATATCCCACGAAAAAGCATTACAACTTCTTCAAAAGGCCTTCAATAACAAACCACAATCTTCAATAACCATGGTAAGTACCAATCCTTCTCCTTAGTATCAGAGCTAGTCAAAAGGCAATAGGAAAAAGAATTTCTAGTACGGTGGTTATTCAGCCAACTCAGGCAACCCCTACAAAATCAAAATTCTTTGCCAAAACAATATTCCAAAATATATTTAGTGTTGAAAATGAATTTTATCATGAAAATCCAAATATATTTGCAAAAAACATGTTTTCAGATAAGTTTAATTACACTTCTTATGATTCTTACAAAACAATGGAATTTTATGAGAAAATTTTGACAGAAACCAAATCTAATACTTTCAGGCATTTTTCTAATAATGGTCATATAAATTACTTAACTGCAAGAATCGACAGAGTTATCCACCCTTCCCAATGGAAACCAGACCTTATAATCTTGAAGAAATTTGATACCAAAATGACTGAACCCGTACCATATAGATCCTCTTACTCTTATTTTGATTGCCAACAAGCATGGTATAATGCATCTTGAAGAAAGAATGCCAACAACTCCCATACATGGCTATTCTTCTTCGAAAACTGTGATATTCAATAAGTACCTTGCTAGTTTATCAGATAGTGGGATCATGTTGGACCCATTGAAGAAATCCTTCATCCTAAAATCCAAATCAGCTATGAAATATTTACCAACCAGTTCACTCCCCTTCCATATGAGAAAAAATGCTTTTTTTCTATTACTTTGGAGTATCATGGGTACTTGGTTGGAATTTTGGTTATAGAAAAGTTACAGAAACAAGCATCCCCATTTAATTAGAAAATTTAAAGTTAAATGGTGGGATGGTTTTAAATTCTGGGATAGAGTTACTGAATAGGCCATTTCAGAATGGTTAATTTCTAGAGGATCCAACTCGATCAGTTTTGATAATATCACCCCATTTCTCCATGACAAAGGGTTCGTTTTATCAAAATTGGCATTTGCTAAGTCTTACCAACAATTAGCGGGAATGCTAAAATAAGTCCTTTCTTAACTAGAAGACTCAAACTCATCACAATCCCACCATAGTAGAAATTCAAATGAAGATAACTGTTATGGCATTCCAGGCATACCGGGCATCCTGTGGGGAGAAGTGAAAGATGAGAAGGATGAAGAAGAAAAAGACCCTCTGGAACTTTTGTCCAAATTTTGAAGGAGCAAGACAAAAGACGCCGAAAGACTTCTGTCCATTTTTCATATGCTTTTTGACTTTCGCCATATGCTTTCATAATTATGTCCACCTCAGGCTACTATTCACCTTTTATTGTGCACCACAGTATTACCCGTAAACCTTTTTCTACAGCAACCAATTGGCCTTTATAATCCTACTCCATCCATCGGAGGTGGACACGGATTTTCTTTCAGAACCTCTGAATTTCCTTTAATTTCTCCACCTCTCACCCTAATTTCCTTTTGAAGAAATAAGGGATCCTACAGCTCAAGAATTTTTCATACCTCTTTAATATCTAGTAAGTTTCATAGTATCCCTGTATCACCTTATATTTCAGATCTTACTCATGATCTAAGGATACAAGGGGTTTCACTTACTTTGCACCTGTACTCTTAATATTCGCATTTGTAATCTTTCGATACTATTAATATATCAGTAAACTTTACTCAATTGCAATTTACTTTAAAGCAATTTAGTTTACATACCCACACAATCGGCAGGTTGAATCGTCTGTGGTTGGTCTGTCTTTTATTATAATTACATCTACTTGTCGATTGTGGGGTACGTAAACTAAATTGCTTTAAAGTAAATTACAATTGAGTAAAGTTTACTGATATATAAACAGTATCAAAATATTACAAATGCGAATATTAAGAGTATAGATGCAAAGTAAGTGAAACCCTTTGTATCCTCAGATCATGAGTAAGATATGGAATATAAGGTGCTATAGGGATGTTATGAAACTTACTGGATATTAAAGAGGTATGGAAAGTTCTTGAGATGTAGGATCCCTTCTTTCTTCGAAAGAAAATTGGGGTGAGAGGTAGAGAAATTGGAGAAAATTCAGAGGTTTTGAAAGAAAATTCGTGTCCTCCTCCAATGGATGGAGTGGGATTATAAAGGCCAATTGGTTATTGTAGAAAAAGGTTCACGGGTAATACTGTGGTGCACAATAAAAGGTGAATAATAGCCTAAGGTGGACATAGTTATGAAAGCATATGGCGAAAGTCAAAAAGCATATGAAAAATGGACAGAAGTCTTTTGGCATCTTTTGTCTTGTTCCTTCAAAATCTAGACAAAGATTCCGAAGGGTCTTCTTCTTCTTTCTCATCTTTCACTTCTCCCCATGGGATGCTTGGTATGCTTGGAATATCATATCAGTTATCTACATTTGAATTTCCACTATGGTGAAATTATGATGAGTTTGAGTCTTTTAGTTGAGAAAGGGCTTGTTTCATCATTCCCGCTAATTGTTGGTGAAACTTAGCAGATGCCAATTTTGAGATATATATATATATATATATATATATATATATATATATATATAATTAGTAGCTTAGGGTGTTGTGGGACAATAGGATTTTGCAAAGCTCGATTTGGACTTATGGTTTGCCTAATACGAATTTTTGAAGTTGCGTGCGCGTGGTGAACAATGCACGACCAGTGGCTTTTAGGTAGATTTTCGTCAATTTTCAGCTAGATTTTGGGACAGCCAAGTTGTGGGTTTTCTAGTGCTTTGAAAGATCTTCCTTTTGATTGTAAGCTTGCTTGGAATAGGGTTTGGCAGAGAGAGTTTTGACGCGATCAAGTTTTATACTTTAGCTTTGCGTTGCGGACGACTTTAAATAATTGCTTTGAATAAGTAATGTGTGGGTCTGTAGGAGTAGTTTTGTTAGCGATTAAGTATAACTTGGTCGAGGTATTAGTTAAAATAGTTTTTACTTGTATTTGACGTCTATTCTCGTTCAATTGATAATATTACGAGATCATCGGCGTGTATAGCCATAGTGTTTGATTTTGGGGCATTTCTAGGTAAGTGGTGCTATATCTTTTATGGATTTGTAAACTCATGTTTTGAAATTGATGAGGATTTGAGTATCATATGAGTTATTAAAGCATGTTTGTTGTATAAAAGCATGGATCGAGCAATTACTATCTTTTAATATTTAAGAATGATTTGAGAATGGTTTTATAAAAGGTATTGTGAAATCATTTATATGTATTGCTTTGCGAACTGGTTTATTGAATGAATTCTAAATGATTTGATAAATTGCTTTACAAAAGGTTATACATATTGATTTATAAAGAATTTTGAAATGATGTAAGAATGGTCTTGTGAACGAAGTTGAGAAAGACTATGTGGCTTGTTTTATGAAATCAATTGGTGATATTGATTATGGATTTAATTGTTGAAATTGGAGAATGTGGGTTTTGTGCTTAAAATCGCTGTGCATTCGTTGAGGGGTTTAGGGGTATGCATACCAGGTTAAGATATCCTTCTAAGCCAAGCCATCAACTTTATAGGTGAAGACATTGCCAAAGAGGAATCTTGGTAGCTTTGTCACAAGGCATTGTATCGTTGCCAAAGTTTGATATTGAGCAATAGATTGGTCATTGAAATGGACCATCGATGTATGATGTGATATGAGATTCATTAATGCAATAGGCTATTGATATATGATTTGAGATTGGTACGTGATTTTAATAGAGATTGATAAATGGACTTGACTATTAATGTTTGATTTGAGATGGTGGTTTAAACAAATATTTATTATTTGTAACCAGCCTTGTTGAAATGAAAGAACTTGTATTTGATTTGATACATATATGTTATATCTTTGGATTAAAGTATGAGCTTTTGGTATTATTTTATATGTATGCATAGTGGCTGCTCGATATACTTATAAGATATACGCATTACTTACTAAACTGTGATTGGTCATCCTTCTATTTTCCAAAACTTTTCAAGTTCTTTGGTTGGTAGTCAATAGAGCGAGAGTGATGTCGTTGGGACTTTTGGGAGTTGGATTTCTTGTTGTAATTTGAGGCTACGTCCTTCTGGTGGAAGGACGGCCATGTCATCTTCCATCCTGATAGGTTTTGGAGTGTGACACCATCATTACACGAAAGGACCAGTCTCAAGCATAATCAAAACTCAACATGATATCAAAATATATACATTTACATGTATTTAATTAAAAAAAATTATTTGGTCTTTAAACCATTAAAATGTATATATATATCCAACAAGCAGCTAACTCAGAAGCTCATCACAAATATATAAAACTCATGCTTAAATATCCCCACTATCAAAAAGTTTTCTTGATATGCTAATGCTCTCGTTTTACTTGCAGTTCGCTGAAAAACTTGAAAAGCAAGTAAAATGAAAAGAATGAGCTACCACGGCTCAGTGAGTAATACTTTTTTTTTTGAGCGGATCGAACATTTACCATGCATGTCACGCCCCGAACTCGGCGTGCACGCAACATCCCGCTTAGGTCAATAATAGTACAGTGTCCCAAGACTCGTCACCGACCTAGAGAAACACTAGCGATCACACACCAGCGGAAACAAAATCAAACACCCCATACAACAATTCAATTACACGGAATAGTAGGGAACTCACTTGAACACATAGTAATAAACATGTTCATACACTTGGCATGCTTACAACATTTATTTACACAACCTTACACTAGACTACTAACATCAAACCGCAGTCATAAAAAAGATGCGGTGGTTGGGTAGCCTAACTTCATTACCAAAAGGAGTATACAACATACGGGAGCATTAAACCTGTCTTTAATGCCCGTGGTACTTTGGTGGCATCCCTGGGTCTTCCATAACATCATGAGGCTCAGGGGTCTGAAAGGTTTATAATCAATTATGAGAACGAGTCTCAATAAGTGAACAACCTAAGCCCCGCATAGGCCAACATGTACTTCTGGACAAATCTAAGCATAAGATTCAAACTATCAACATGCTGAGACAAACACGGACATCCCTACCTCTTGTCGGAACATGCACAAGTCTTGCATGTTAGTCAAATTGCAATAATGCAGTAATAACTCACAGACACGTACAATCCTGGGTATGACTTACACATGCACGTATGCCAATGATAATCCGAACATGACACATCTCAATCACAATACACTGCATACACCAATGCACAACACACACCCACTCTTTCGTTCAGATTATTCACGACCCGCGTAACACACATCAAGCTTGTGGCACAACTTGCGTAAAACGCATTAGGCTAGCGGTCTTTCGGCTTAACCGGGTATCGTCCCGCGTAACACATCTCAGGACGGGTTAAATCCCCACGTAAAGACGCATCAGGGCTTAAGTGATCACACGTACACCTCGTCACATAATTTATTATCTTTTCCCTGCGTAAAGACGCATTAGGACACTTAGATGATCACACATGCCACATTATCCATTCAATTCCATGTCATTCACGCACTCGAACATCACTCAAATGTGCTTAATCACCAGCAATGCAAATAAGTTTACACGCCCACCAAATTAGCCACGATTCCACCAATTAAAGCCATGAACACACATTCACAATCAGTCAATCCCTCACGTGCAGCAATCATAGCGAAAGGTTGCCGAAAGAGAGAAACCAAATTTGCATAGAATCGGGCTTAAAATTGGCAATTGCACAGTAACGGTCTGAAAATGGACTTTTGAATACCCCAAAAAGGTCTTTAAAAATTCCATATTTAATATATGACATACTTCAAGATGTTAGGGTCAACTTCCACGAAGAAAACTTCCTCAAATTCGGTCAACATTGATCTCCACAAAAATAGCAAAACATAGACACATAGTCGCAGCGAATCCAAGAATCAATCATCATGAACCATTCAGCAATTCAAGCTCATCTAACCACTAAACCAACTATCTACAGCCATGAATCAGTCCCTAACATGTCCATTAGAAACCAATTAGCCTAGTCAAGGGTTAGGAAGCTACTTATTAGGAGCCTAAGCTTGAGATTAGCAATATCAGTCTAGTAAGTAGTTGCTGTTCCGATGGCCGGACGGGAAGGACGGCGGTAGATTTTTTACTAACCCCCACTAAAAGCCCTATCATTCACTCCACTCACACATCCAAAGGCTCACATTCCATCCCATTTTCCAAGTCAAGATTCAAGGGTCTACATAATTCCTTACATTATTTTCCTAAAATTCCTAAATGATATACAAAATAGGATTAATATCATGAAAAACTTTAAACTGGTACACCAGTGAATAATTTTACCCTGAACTATTTTTTTTATCACAAAAAACTCTAAACTGGTACACTCGTGACAAATTTACCCCGAACTATTTTTTTGACCACCAAAAATCCCAAACTGGTACACTTGTGACAATTTTACCCTGAACTATTTCTATGACCACAAAAAAAGCTCACACCGATACACCTGTGACAATTTTACCCTCGAACTAATTTTTTGATTACTAAAAACTCCAAATTGGTACATTTTTGACAAATTTACCATTTGTTAGTGTCCGTTAAATTATATTAATATCACAAAAAATCACAAATTTATAAACTTGTGACAAATAGAGGGTTAAAACCCAAAATCGGTACATATATCAATTACCACGTGTCATTAAACTTAACAATATGATAGTAAAATTTAATGGAAGGTAAATTTGTCACAGGTGTACCAGTTTGTGATTTTTGGTTGCCAAAAAATTAGTTTTGGGATAAAATTGTCACAGGTATACCAGTGTGGGGTTTTTGATGGTCAAAAAAATAGTTCGGAGTAAAATTGTCACAAGTGTACCAGCTTAGGGTTTTTTGTGGTCAAAAAAATAGTTTGGGGTAAATTTGTCACAAGTGTACTAGTTTAGGATTTTTTCGTGGTATTAACCCCACAAAATAAATAAGCAAGATGGGGAGGGACATACTTGTCCATGAATTTTGGCTAAGGGAGGGAAAGCCCATATGTCCAAATTGCCCTTCAATCTTTCAAATGAATTCAAATAATCCCAAGGGTAAAATGGTCATTTTCTATTCCTGATCTAAATTTCACTTTTTCGACAAATCCAAGTGGCCCTAAGGTTGGCCATGCCAAATGTGACGTCATCCTATGAATTAGTTGTGGTTTTCGAGAAATTCGATTCCCAAGTCCCGATTCCAAGTAATGGTCAATTTCGATTAAATGCAACTTTAGTGTGTCTCAAACTAACATGTGACTTTTAGGAGTTACGTATATTGACTTGTGGCCAATTCGATATAGGGCTACATCTAAGTTTACTCGAGCCATGGCAATCTTGGTTGTTATGTAATTGCGAGGGTTAATCACTAGTTTCAATTGACGCAATTGTCCGAATTAGGTTTGGAATCGTTCAAAATTCGTACAATAGTCAAGCGGAATCACCCGCAATCCAACTAAATGACATTTGCTAATCATTTCATAACCATCCTTGGATGGGTCTATAATAGTTTAAAATATTCCTTCGTCAATCTTTATGGTCGAAGTATCGATCTACGGCCAAATTTTTAGGTCCACGTACTTGATTTCTAATTAGCCATTCCCTAATGGTTAGTTTTCTCAAGAGTGATCAATTTCGAGTGAGATTTAACTAAAGTACATAAAAAATATAATAATTTCACAGATCCCAAAAAATGAATCGAATTTCAGAATGTCACAATGCATCCTTACAAAACGACATCATATCATTTCAAATTTAATATATGACACACGTAAAATATTGAAAATGTATGATAACTTTTCAACAAACTTTATATGTACAATATCATTCAACAAAACATATTCAACAATAATAAATAACCATAAATGATTTATTCTATTGGTTAATCCCATCAAATCACACATTGATAATCCATATAATCAACTAATCTAATGCTCAACATCTAACGATGGTCCCATTTAACGCCATGACAAAGACGACCGAATTTAACCCCCTTAATTAGGTTTACTATCTATATCAGCTAGCGGTTCGGCCTAAACAGACGGTCTAAAATAAAATGTAAACTCCCTCCTTAGTAGGTTCTCATCATAGTAATATTAATCATATTAACCAATATATTTCTCCAACAACCCATAATTAACACCAAAAAGCCATTTCATAAACCAATTTTACAAACCGATCATATAACCTTTCATAATTCTATTTATTAAATAGAATGCATTTCATAAACATTTTGTATCCAGTATGTATAACTTTTAGTTATTCTTTTTACAAAATATTTAATCAAAACATTCACAAATGGCCATTTTAGACTACTTCATAAACATTTCCAGCCCCTTTTCAATCAACTAAAAATGTAATAAAAGTTCGATTCAATTTATGCAAAAAAAAATGCTCTTAATAACTCATTCTATATTAAAACTCTACCATTTTGAAGATATAAATTTGTAAATTCATAGATGAAATATTACCTTGAGAAAGTCGAAAACTAATAACCTATGGTGACCATTTGAGCAGAAGCACTTGAATTCCTAACAATTAACTGAAAAGTGATATAAAAAACTGAGTAAATCAATATTCTAATGAATGACTCGACTACATCATGCTTCTTCATTGATAAAACGACATCTACACGCTAATGAAAAGCTAGACCATATGGACACCATTATTGTTAGCTATGCATAGATTGCATGCTTAAATCATTCGCATTATAACTTTCTCCACTGAACTATGTTTCAAGTGAACTTATAATCAATAGAAAGCTCTTTCGACGTACTACAAAACTCATATTTTTAGTGACTCAAAAAATGCTCGAAGATAGCCGTAAATCAATACCGAAATTAGAAATTTGTAACTATCCAACAACCTATACAGAATTTTGAAAATTCACTTCGATCAAACCATAACTCAAATCGATTTTTGTCAAACGTCACAGCTCCATAACACCCTAAACTTTCACTTTTATCAATATATGCAGCTCGACAACCCCTAGATGATAATGATGAAGAGCTCATCCACAAGTACAATCTCTGAAGGTGTAGGAAAGCATGTTGGAAAAAATAGTCCGTTGTCAAAAAGTACTGTAGCAATATATAGTAGCAGGATACGGTAACAAACACTGTTCATTACTATAGAAGTTACTGTTCATTGATGTAGCAGTACTGTAGCAAGTTGAAAAACCATTGGTAAGTGTCTTAATGAGCCTATCAATAATCTATCAAAACCTTATCCGTTTATAATAAGTCTACCGATTATCTAAGTTAGCAGTCATTTGAATGTATAATGAGTCCATTGATAATTATTGATGATTTCTAGAACTTCACCAGTAATTGATCGTTTGTATAGTCATGTGTGCTTATATAAGGCAATGCTTATAATATTTAGAGGCAATATCTATTCCCCGGAAAAGTCTTAAGAAATAAAACTTGTGTACATCATGAATCCCTAAATCTTCACTTCTACCTTACTACATGGTATAATTCTTTAAACAAACGTATGTGCGCTGATTAGTTTCGGTAGTTTGCTCTATACTTGCCATAATTCGGAACATGTGCATCATAATTCTACTACTATAAAGCAATTTTAAAGTGCTAATCAAAATTTGAAAATGGGTTTGGTGGCTAAAAGACAATCCCTTTTATGAAGGCTTAAAGAACCGTTTGTGTGTGAAATAGCATACCTGCCACAAGTATTATTTTAATTTTTCCTGATTGACATCTTAGCATCCCTTTACAATGGTTCAAAATCGATATAACTTCAAATTTGTGCTCTAACTTTAAATAACATTTTGATTAGATGAATAAAGGTTTCGATTACTTATCTAGTGGTACAAAACGGCAACAATCAACTTCGGATCACGAACGGGCGAATATTTTCTCTTTTCCCGTTTTTCTTCTCTTCATGGGCGTGCGTCTTCTTCCTCTTCGAGTTTCCTCCACCGGATGGCAACATGCAAACATTGTGAAGGAACAATGAAGGTGGCTGAGGGTTTAAGAACGCGAGCTGGCTAAAAAAATAATGGGCTATTTTAATGGGCTTAAATATTACATTAACGATCGTGGAGAAGTCATGGTTACTTCATATGAATAGAGGTAACGCTCTAAAGCTCTTGCCAAGCCGGGATAAGCACATCACTTGCGACGCTCTGCCTTAAAAGAATCGATAAGTCTTGTGCAAAGTGAGCAAAATCAAATGACGGGTCAAGACTAGGTTTCATCTTCTCAACCATTTGATTCTGTTTCGCCCATCCACCATGGATTATCCATTGTGTTGATACTCACTATTTTCTTCGGAAAAATCCTTTCTCAGAAAATGGCGAGCGAATGTTGCGTATTTTTTCTAATAAGGATTAGTAGCTAATTTAATTTATTTTGCATGGAGAATTTTAATTATCTACTAGCTAACTTGTCTTTACTTCTTATCCATTAGTAATTGTTTATTACTGTTTAGAATTTGACAATTTTCTAAAGTTTGAATTCAAAGGTAATCATCGTTGCATTCAGTACCCTATCACGTGTTCCTTTTTCTCCTCTTCGTCTCCTCTTCGTCTCTTTTCATGCTCTCTATATCGGCTATTATCTCAAGGCTTAAATCGTTTTATACACATAGTAAATGAGAAATACTATAATCTGGGCATTATACCTCGGGGACAGAATTTCCATCGGAAATGGATTCCATTTTTGGTGCCAGAAGTTGATCCGACCGACTCCTCATCTTGTCTTATAGAGCTTCTATATATGGATCACAAATTACCTTAGACGATCAAATGTCACAAGTAACTAATAAGCAACAAACGTTACTGATATCACTTAAGCAACAACAATTACTTGTTCCTCATAACACGGCACTAACAAACACATGCATTTAATGTTTTAGATCGCGCTTGCATCCTAACCCTTCAGTCACTAGCGCATCTTATCACTTCAGGATAAACCTTACTCTGATAGCTCAAATCTGTGACGTCCTAGGTACGTCACTTTCTAACTCATACAGTCTTATAATTGTCATTTACTTTGCAAACAGATATAGATTATAGCATTGAATAAATTCAACATAACATTGAACTCATGTAATAAACACAAATTTATCATCTTGACTTCCATTTATCATTTATGTACATAGGTGTTTTCAAAAGACCATCAAAAGAGTACATCAACCACTATCATCGGCGCCCTGGGAAGTCCAAGAACCTATCGCCACCACTTAAAAATGGGCGCCCATTAGCATACACATTAACTATACATATCTAAAGCCACACACACCCACTCCTCTACTCCTAGCTGTCCCCACCACCGTCATTGTCACTGTCTCGAGGGAGTTGGATTAGTCCCCACAGTCGTCTGCCTTGGTGCATGTACACGGTAATAGAACAATACGTCACCATCCCCGTCTCCATGCCGATATCCACTAATAGTGAATGCACATACTTGATGAACGTAGCACCCGGGAAGTCCAAGTCATTAAACTCGCTCAACGAAACCTTGAAGTCTAGGGGCGCTCCATAGAGAATAACGGGGCAGTGGGATGAGAGGCCATGCTAACTATAGATATGAAAAATTTAAAGTCAATTGGAATGAGCTAATGTTCAACAAGTGGAATATTCATTTTCTAAACTAATTGCTCCATTGCTACTTCATAGCCTAAACAGAACAAACAGAATATCAACACTAGTATAACATGAATACCTAGGCCAATAACACGAATGACCAACAATTCATAAGAACAATATCTCAAGCACACATGTCACATATATTGACGTTCATTTGTTCTCAAGTAAACAACTTCCTCGATTTGCTAAATAATACATGCCGGTTCACTTTCTAGCTTACCAAGGTTTGCTGTCTTTGGGCATCTCACTTTGAGGCATCACAGACACATAGTAGGGGCATCTCGACTCCTCTGGGGAATATGTATCAGTTCGTTGTTCGATACTTATCACTCTTTAATCCTCAAGTCTCACATAGCTTTGGCATTACTCACGAACATCTTAACATCAATTTACTAAGCACCACATTCGTCATAGCACAATGAATGCATATCAACTAACATCAAATTCGGCTTCCTCACGCATCATAACCGGACACGGCCAATTTGTGAACAATAACATCACAATATCAACAAAACCAAATGTACTAGTTAATCTAAGCTCATGACTTCCCCAATTGAAGCAAGGCCGAACACCCTAATCAACTAACTACCCAGTCACGGAGCAACAAGGACCAATTGAGCTAGAAAGTAGAAATTTCAGCTCGCCTTTAACCTCAGCAAATCAATTCGAAAATTCACTAAATTTTAATATGTTATAAATAAGATCAAGACCGAAATCTTTCATGAACAACTCAAAGTCTAGTTCGGTCTGTGTTGACACCTCGTTTTTTGTTAAATAAAAATAAAAAAAACACAATAAATAAAAAATTACTGATCCAATTTGGCCCATTCATGCTTAATTGATACGTTGGCCCAATTGATTAATTTTCTCAATTTAGCTAGCCCAATCCATTACTTTTTCTTTCTCTTTTGGCCCATCTCAACTGCACTTGGCCTAACTAGAGCTTTCCTTCCTCCTTCACGATCGTGTTAGTGACGCAAGAATGAGAGAGGACACAAGTGAGCGAAGGAGAGGGAGCGATATGGTGACGAAACAGTGAGTGACTGGAGCAAATCCACGAAAAACCTTCTAAAACCTAATGAGCTGGCCAATATGTTAGAAATAACAAACCGAGAGATAACGGTTTGGGAGAGAGGGCGCAGGAAAGAGGAGGACGTCGCCGGAAGAGAAGGGTCTAGAGAGGAAAGCATTCGGTTCCTCCATTCACGTGAAGGATTACCAGCAAATTTCCTCCCCTTGGATCTTCGGTCGCTCTTTCATCATTGCCGAAAAAACGCCGGCTGCTGGCTGCTGAATTTCTTCACGCTTGAACGAAGAAGACATCAATTGAAACTATTCGTCAGCGAAGGAGTTACAGAGAGAGCTCACGGAAGAGAGTTCGGAGAAAGAGGAAGCGAGATTGAGACTTGACTGAGAGAGGAAGAAGAGAGAGTTCTTTACCATTGATTAGTCGGAAGCTTCGCTATAGTTTGTTGTTGTCTGTCGATCGTAGACGATCATCGCATTTCGAACACCGGTCATCTTCTTGCTCGTGATTCATTTCTATTGCCGCTATCATCACATTGTCGACAATTTCCGATATCGCCGTGTCTGTCATAACCGATTTCTCCTCACCGTCATCGATCGCCATTCTACAATTCACAAACTAGGTAAAATCCTCTTCTCTTATCCTCTGTTGCCTTTTATTTCTGTAGAGGGGTAGCTGAAAGTCCAATTCTCTGAATAGGATTAAACCGAGTAAAACCGACTATATATGAGACTAATAGAGCATCACACATTCATCTAATTCGAGTACGGTTGGGAGTTTGCATCAGAAGCGGTTACAATCCACTCACTCACTGTTTGCATAACATGTGTTTGACAAAATGCTCGAGTGAAAGCCTGAAACTGATTTCACAAAATTGATTCGTAGAATTTTCGTTTTACATTATGTTTGTTCTTAAATTGTCATATTGATACCGAATATGTGTTTTTCCGTGATTCTGTGACATTTATGTATTGACACTTGATTTTTAGCTCATTTATTTTCATATTTTCAAAAATCTCAAAATTAGGATTAGGAATCTTGGTCAAGCCTAAAAACTATTTCTAAACCAATTTTTTTTAGCATTTTCCTGAATTTTTCTTTAATTTCATTTAGTCAAAATAAGTGTGAAAATCAAGAAAAATAGCAAATGGAATCAGAAAATT
The DNA here is from genome assembly GCA_024500025.1 of Syzygium aromaticum. Lineage (NCBI taxonomy): Eukaryota > Viridiplantae > Streptophyta > Magnoliopsida > Myrtales > Myrtaceae > Syzygium > Syzygium aromaticum. Next base: position 14,816,532 of record CM044894.1, on the reverse strand, counting down.
CCATAAAAATAGTCATTAGTCTTCTTTTAAATTCAATTTCATTAATACATCATCAATTTTGGAAAATCTCAATTGGGCATATGTTTTTCCCAAAATTGGGCAAAATCAAATCCGAATTGAACAAAAAATGTAATTAAATCTTTTCTAGTCATTTTTAAGTCATAATGTCTTCACAACAAATGATTCCGAGACCTTGAATTACATAATGGTTGGTCCAATTACACAATTTAACAAAGAAATCAGAAAACCCCAAAATTCAATTGAAAATTAGGAATTTTGAGCCTAAATTGGGAATCGTGTCTAATTCGAAATTGTCGAACCATGAGATCATCATTTCTAGGGTTAATCATATGTGGGTAATTCAATTTTGGCACCAATTTTGCCTAATCAGGTCATTAAGGTATCGAATTGAGCAAAGACCCAACAACCCGAGTACAAAAAGTTAAAAATCTAGGACATGATTTTGACAAAAATTGGGAAAAATCACATAGTTAGGTGCAAAATGTGATGAAGAATTCAATTTTGGGTTAAATTTGATAAATCGGGTTAAAATCGGGTCGAATTTGTAAATTTAGACCAACCCGGGTCGGCAGGGTCAACCTGGCCCGACCCGAGTTGGTTACCTATTTCACCCGGTTCGCCCATAAAGTGTAAAAAACCCAGAAAAAAGGTTATTGAACCCGCAACTTCACTAATCTTTTATGAACAATACAACACGTGCAAATCGAGTTGGCCAGTTGGAGAATATCCGGCTGGTGCTAGAGAATCGATCCAACCGATCGGAAGTCGGTTCTAATTGAATTTGGGCAGGGAAAAATTGATCAACAAAAACAAGAAAAAACTAATCATTATGCATAGAAGGTGCTCAACGTTATTCCAGAGAGAGAGAAGAGAGAGATAAAGTGAGAAAGAGCGATTTCTAGTAAAAGGAGTGGGTAGAGACTCCCCGAGGTCGAGCGATTGGCACTTTTCCGGTGAAAAAGCGCTAGCAAATCGGTCTCGTCGGTGAGTTTCCTCACCTGTGAACCAGAGATGAAGTTGACTGCGAACCCTTGGAAATCAACCTCGGCCGACACGTCCAGATCATCCCCAGTGATTTCGAGATCACCTACTTGAAGCCTAGGTATCGGAGAAGGATTCTATAGCAGAAAATCAACTCGGAGAAGTCCTTTGATTGTCAAACGAAGAAGGTAAAAATCATTTGCAGCCTCGATTTTTACTAATTTCCAGAATGTGTTTTTGGCTTGTTTGTGCATTTTTCGTTGCGATTTTGTCATACTAGTTGCCTAAAATATGTTCTGATCATTTTTTATGTTGTTTGATTACATTTTTGGGCATTAAAAATGCATAAACCGAGTCGGCCATGCATTAAACCACCTCACAGGAGCTTAGACATTGTGGCCTTGGCCTTAGGCCACTCAAGTTAGTCTTCTTTGATCCTTGTTTGATGTTTTGTTAGTAGTTACAACCGATTTAGATGGCTAAGGCGCTTTGTGTTGCGATTTGAGAACTTGAATAGTTATGTTAGAACAGTTTGCAAGTTAGATTATTTAGGTCGATTTTTCGCCAGCCGATGAGCGTCTGGCGGCATCCTGATTGGATTAGAATGATACTAGATGACATGAACTTGATAATAGACCAAACATAATAGCAATGAACTCATCGGAAGGTCGCCGAAGATCGACCCAAATCGGCGGCCTCGGAAACTTAGAATCGGGATTTGTGCCTACCAAGTGCTCGACCAAATTCTCCTATGAGAAATGCTAAAAACGGCACCGTTTTGGCGCTGAGCTCACCAGAAGATACGATCAGCGACTGGTGCCGACGAGGCTCAGTTCGGCCAAACCGAACTGAGTTGAACTAGGCTGGTCCAATTCATTTTTCCCAGCAGGAAAATTAAAAAAATAATTAAAAAATCTAAAAAAATTTAAAAAATAAAAAATCAGAAAAATACAAAATATTTTTTCAGAAATTCGGAAAATTTCAGAAAATTTTTTTAGCACAAAAGTGAAAAAAAGTTCAAAATTTAGAAAATTCAAAATTTTTTTCACAATTTAGAAAGTTCAAAGTTCAAAATTCTTTTCACAAAAGTTCAAAATTTTTTTAGAAAATTCATAAAAATTCAGAAAATTTAGAAAACGCAAATAAAAAATGTGAAAAATTCAGAAAATCTAAAAAAAATGGAAAATTTGAAAATCCATAAAAATTTCATAAATTCATAAAAATCAATTATCGGTTAATGAAATTCTCAGAAATTCAATTTTTGAAAAGAAAAATTTCAAAATTTCACAGAATGGCTTAAAAATATCGTGGCCAACCTTGGAAAGTGAAATTTAAATTTTTGGAATTGCTCAAGTAGCATTTTAGAAAACCTTAAATTCGGGGGTTATAACCCCTAAAAACCCTAAAATCCTAAAATCCTAAAAAGACACAAATCATGAAATGAACAAGCCTTTAGGGCTTTATTAGAGTTTGGATGTTTTGGTTGGATTTCATTTTTAGAGACAATTTAGGATTGTTTGGTTTCATTGACCTTGATTGCGCATTTAATTCTTGATTGATTTTCCCGGCAATTAGAATAGATATGATTAGTGGGTAAGTCTCGGAAACTTGCGTGACATGTCAAACATCGTATCGTTCTTAGGTATCGAAAGGGCATTAGAGATCTCAATTTGGGATCATTAGCGTAACCAAATCCCTGTACTCAGAATCTCTGGTTCGTAGAATCGTTGTATTCTCCCATACCCCAATTAGATTTCTAGTCAACCTAGTGGTGACTCTAAAATCGAGAACTTAGACTAAATAGGAAATTATCATCCACTGTCACGTAAGATATGGTCTGGGAGAGACCCTTGCACGAAAATACCTCCTTAGTTCGCAAACCCCGAAAGTCCCAAAAAAAGCACGGCGCGACATTATGCATAACAATTCGACCATGGATGAGTCTTCCATCGGAGACATATTCCCCTCGCCGGAGCTAAGCTAGAGGTTTAAGGCCTGCTCAAGGGCAAAAGGACACTATAAGTGCCACAACTTGTGTACGGTACTCACTTTGGTGCCGTAACTTTTTTTCAGATCACTTTAGTGCCAAGTCGGAGGAAAAACGATCATTTAAGTGTCATAAGTTTTTTTTGGATCACTTCAGTGCTAAAATTTTTGAAAAACGATCACTTAAGTGCTAAAATTTTTTTAAAAACGATTATTTAAATGCTAAAATTTTTTAGAAACGATCACTTAAGTGCCAATCTCCAGCGAGCCACGTCAGTTTCAGAAATTAATAAAAAAAATGTCACATCGGATTTCCGGCGAAAAATTGTGTACGGCATTGGAGTTGGCATTTAAGTGATTGTTTTTCAAAAATTTTAGCACTTAAGTAATTATTTTTCGAAAATTTTAGCACTTAAGTGATCATTTTTCAAAAATTTTAGCACTAAAGTAATCAAAAAAAAAAATTAAGGCACCAAAGTGAGCGTCGTATACAAATTATGGCACTTGTAGTGTTCTTTTACCCCTGCTCGAGTTAGTCTACTCATCTCCGTTTTAGTACGCATATTCTTGTTTGTATACTAGATTAGTTGTATGGATTTGTGGAATAAATATTTTCGTGCCAGAAAATGTGATCGGCAATTTAGAAACTGCCAACTAGCTAGTGGCCGACGGTGATTAGGCATCGGCCAATCAACAGGAAGTAGTGGCTGATGTTGGCGGCTGGTGTTGATGGTGGGATCCGTTGATCGGAGCTCCGGTGTGAGGTTCACAGTGAAAATTGGTTTGGGGGAGCTATCTGTGAAGAAGGCGCTCATGAGGAAGATGACACGGAGAAAAGAAAAATAGCAAAAAAAAAGAAATACAAAAATAGAGATAAAAAAATAAAAAAATTAGAAAAAGAAACAGAAATTTCGGCTGTAATGAAAATCGGGTAGGGTTCTTTTATGGGTTGGAGCAAAGGAGCTGATGGGCTAGAGATTAAGACAGCTAAATGGGCTTAATTTTAGTGTGACTCTGCTCAACTTGGAGTTAGGCTAAAATGAATGAAAAAGTTGGAAAACTTAGGCTTGAATTGTTGATAGCTCATCAAAAGACACCCGAATTTGGACTGGGCCCAAGGACAGGTCCAAATTGCGAGCTTGACTGGACTGTTAGGGTCTGGGTCAGATCGACTAATCGAACCAGGTTTCCTAACCAGTTCGAAGTCCTTTTTCCTGAAATAAAAAATAAAATAAAATAATAAAAATTCAGAAAAATAAAAACAAATGTGAGAAAAGCTAAAAAAATGTAGAATTCACCTAGTTTAGGGCTTTTAATAAATACCTTAGGTTTGAATAAAATTTGATTCCAAATTGAATAAGCCTTTAGGGCTTTACTTTAGGGATTTTTTATGGCATTTTTTTTCTTTTAGAGACGATGCTATATCGTTATTTGTACATTTTCATTTTTGATTTCATTTGATTGCGCACTTTAAATACATTGCTTGTTGTTTTTCCCTTTTAGAATGGTTATGATGGAATTCAGAATTTTTGACTAGTGAAAGATTGCTATGACATTTTAATTAGCAAATAGTTAAGTTTAGGTACCAAAAGGGCATTAGTTGAAAAACTAGTGTAATCAAGTCTCCAAAATCCTTAAGAATCTTTGGCTGCGTATGTTTTTGAGATATCACTCTCGCATCTTGATTAAGGTTTCTAGCTGACCCTTAATTGTGGCTAGTGGTAACTTCTATTGAACACATAAATTTAAACAACCAATGTCACTCAAGATATGGACTAAGGGAGAGTCCAATAAAATACCTCTAAACCTATTCTCCCGAGGTAGCCCTCGAGGGTTAGGTTGCGACAATTTGGCAACTCCACTAGAGATCGTGAGGACTTAGGCCTAATAAACTTGATTGTTTGTTAACTAATATGTTCTTATAGCAGCGCATCGTGAAGATTGAGGTAAGTACACTAACTTTTGTGTTAAATGTTATTGTAGGTGGGGAGTTATAAAGGGTGAAGTCTTTGTTAATTCATTTGTTTTGCAGGTTGGAGTAAGGAATGTATGTGTATGTTAATGAAATAGAAGTGTTGTCTTGATATAAAATGATGTGCATGCCTTTATACCTATTTTAGCACTACACTCTTTACACACACAACCGGCGGTTAAAACCTGACCGCATCCTTAGGAAACTTGTAGGAGGTGTCCAAGATTGATTAGACCAAACACAATTTGGGCCAATGGGACGATCATTCTCGATCCTGCTCATTTCCTCAAAAGAAACAAGTTCGACCCACCCGCAGTTTGTGATGTTGGGAAAAGACTTACTATTTCGTTAAGATGGGAGCCTCGAGCCTATAGTATAGCCCACCTTTTTATGTGTCAAAATCTCACTAGTGCATCTGTATGTCTATGTGGTTGAAAATTCATCATGCCAAATCACTGCGAATATATTCCTTAACTCTTTCTTTTAAATTCCTTGCAATTCTTTTTATTATATATGTATTTTTTGCAATTTACTTTTGTAATCATGGTAATTAATTAAAGCATCCCTTCATGGTCTAGATTTAATGGGAAGATTGGATATTCAAGTCATTCCCATTCCCGGGGACGCGCTCTGGGCATGGTGGAATAGGATGAACCAAGGAAATCGGAATTACGTACAGGAAAGGATGGGTAATCCTGTAGACCTCCACAAAGTCAAGTACCAAGTTAGCCTCATACAAGCTATGGCACATTTTTGGAATTCGAGTACTTCTACATTTATCTTCGCCAAACAAGAGTTAGTTCCAATAATTGAGGAATAAGAAGTTGCCATTGGATTCTAGTCTTTTGCTAGATTGATAGAACCACCTATAGGCCTAAAACCTGCTAGTGTTCTGGCTGAGTTTTTGGAAGTTAAAAAAATTGAGATTGAGATTGAGAAAATCCTAAAAAGCAATGCCAATCGTTGTCCGTTGTCATACCAGTTTTCGAAATCCTGTATTAAAACCAGTAATGTTATAGGCCTTCGTACCCATCAATTTAATTCCAAAAAAATCTGAAATTTAAGTATGTTATAGTTTAGGATGTTCTGAACAACTTTCATGGAGGAAGTTTAGTGAGATTCAAAACAGAAAAAGCTGAGTAAATTTAGTAAACTGAAGAGGTAAGAGTTATCTCGAATCTGAAAATCACAACTCGGAACTAATGAACCAGTCTTATCTTGCAAAACCCAGATTTCCACACCAAAATCACCATGACCAGCAACTAATTTACCCCATTCTCAACATGCACAGCCAAAAACACCATCTAATCAACAATTTGGAACTCAACGCTCACAATACCCCGCAAATCGGTCTTAAACTAGTGTATCCGCAACTCCTCTACACGGAATCCTTTTCACCGAACAGTTCAGATGATTAAATAGCATGAATTGGGTTAGTTTACACTTGCCTTAGTCTACTTATGTTCTAGGTGCGTCCTTGGTGAGCTGGTCGTGACCTTCTAAGACCGAAAATGGAAGAAAGTGGAGCTGAATATGAAGATGGCGGTGGAAGGGAGTGACGGTGAGGAGTCGGCCGAACCCGAGGGAGGAGAAAGAGAGTGAGAGTCTTGTTCCAATTGATTTTTTTTTTCCTTTCATCTTGCATAAGCTTTGACATGTGTCCTTGGCTCATGACACTCGTGTCTTACAAATTAACACATATCAAGTATGCATGAGGGTGGTAGAAATGAAATAAATGATGGTGATGGCTGGTCATGGAAGGGAGAGAGAAAAAGATTAGTCTCTCATTTACATATACATATTGCTACATTGAAAGAACTATAGGCACATGCCCAATTTCATGGATTTTACCCTATAATTTTCGAGAACTGTTGACACCTAAATTTTGGAGACTTAGTTAGTCGTTTATTGCATAAAAAATTAGGGATCGATCCCCATCCCTAGAAAAAAATATTAGTTAAATTGCATATAAATTAGGAGCGTTTGAATTATTATTTAGGCCTATATAATTGCATTTGCATTGGACCGGCGGCGAATGAACTCGAGTCAATAGCTCTGAACTTAATGAATTATTCGGACTAAGCCCACAAGTGAAGCAAAATTTGGCCAAGCCTATGTACATCATAAGAGGCCAAAAATTGAAATGCCAAGTGGAAAATATTGAATAATTAGTTTATTTCGTTTGATATTATCACAATTAGATTTAATAAGAGAAAAGTTTTCTTTTGGGAGAAATAGGGTATATCTTTTAAGATCTTTGAAGATTGGAAAGTTTAAAAAACCTACCCACCTGCGCATGGCCGAGTTGGTGGGCGCTTTCCTTCCCTCTTTAGAGGTTGTGGGTTCGAATCCTTGCTCGGTTCCGTAATTTAAGTGGGGGGCCCTGGCGGTGGGTTGTTGGGCTAGTCTTCCCCGAGGTATAAGCACCTTGATTACCTGTGCGGGCTCGTCCCGGGGAATGGCGACGGATCCTCGGTTATCCAAAAAAAAAAAAAACCTAATTGCACTCTATATAAAGGCTCGTAGGTTCACAATCAAACGAGGCCACACAATTTCATACATGGCCACCACCGAGAGAAAAGGGAGAGCACGTTCGTGAGGGAGCTCTCTTTCCGAAAAGCTACTACAACACGCTCGAGGTGAGAGAGAGATTGCTACAAGTTCACAAGAGACAAAAAGCTTGGGCGTTCAGCAAAGGGAAAAAACACCGTAGAAAGGCAAGCTCAAGTTCTCGATCTCTCTCTTTTTCCCACAGCTACTCCTTATGCCACCAAGGACGGACATTCACTAGTCCACGTTGCTGCACCAGCCCGCATCCGCAAGCCTCCAGGAACTAACAGGAAACCAGCAACCCCATCGTTTCCCAGTCATCGTCGCTGGATCTAAATTTTATTTTTTTGTTGGTTCCTAGGGTTTACTCAGCGAGCATTGGACTTTCCAGTGACGTCACCGCTTCATGAGTTGAGGCGGCGACCTGTTGTTTCCTTGCTCGGGCCACGACATCACCACGCGTCTCCGCTCCGAACTCGCAACGACTTGCTGCCTGCGAATCCACTTTGAGTGATCAGCCTTGTTGTCTTGTGTCGCTAATTGTTTACCAAAATTCTTTTTTCATAGGTTCCCCAAGTTGCTGTCCTTGCGATGTGCCAAGCATCGATCCTTGAATCTCTGGCCATGAACTGAAGTTCCTCATCACTGCAATCCGTGAGCATTCTTGTCATTGGCATACCGCGAGTCCATCGTGAGTACTGCCAAGCCTTCCCCATCTGAGCACCCCGCCATCGAGCTGACGTTGAGACAAGCTGTTTATGATCCACCGCGAGCCACCATCCGTCGAGTCCCGAGATCCACAATCACGATTCATTGTGGTTTCAAATTTGGAAGGTCATCTACAAATTAGGTAACAATCTCATCCGATATCATTTCAAATATTTAAATTTCTAATTTGAGTGACTTTGCTATCTTTAGTGGGTTAGTAGATATATTTGAATGATGCATGGCATGTCTACAAGATTTTGAAAGATACCCTAAGTTAGGAAATTCCTAACTTAACAACGTGCCTGGACGACTATCCAATCTCGACTATGAGATACGATACTCGGTGACACGGAAAATCTTTATTCTATCCATAATCATTTGAATGCGATAATAGATTTTATTTTATTCCAAATTTAAATGAATAACCTTCCATCAGTATCCATAACCACATAAATATGATCGTTAGTTTATATCGTTTTCCTAATTCAAAGATGATAAAACAAATATTGCGGATTGCATGGATTGATTTTGACCATGGTGGTTATCTATTTGTTTGATATTGTTTCCTTTAAAATAAAATCCAAAAAGATTAGTTAAAGTTTGAATTCTTTTCTTAGAAGAAAATACTGCATTTTTAGGGTATAGCTAGATAACTTTATTTGAATAGAATAGTATAACCCAGATATGCTAGAAAGTTAGGATATTTTTCCAACTTAAATTAGTTATTAAAGTAATTTATTTCCTAGTCTAATTTAGACATTATCCTAAGGTTAATGGTTTATTTAGGGTAATTCTTGACTTCGAATTTTCATAAAAAATACCAAAAAGAAGTCACTTTAGTATAGATTAAATTATCTTTACTAAAATAGATTGCTTGTTAATTTAGGCATTTTTTAATTTCAAATTTCATTGAAAAGAACACAAAAATATCATTCGCCAGTCATTAGAGTTAGGTCATTTGATTGCATGTCATATAGTTTGCATGTTTGGATTAATTAATCGCATGTCATACTTTGCATGTCATGGCATGTAGATTAGTTTTCACTTAATCAAGAGAAAACCAAAAAAAAAATATATCGAGTGGATTGCTTATTAATTAGAAATCATATTATGATTGTTAATGTGATTTTCTAGCTAATAATGCAAATGCTTATGTTACTTTAAGGTATGTTATTCTCATAATTTGGCAATTTATTTATTACTTTCATTATTGGGTGTTACATTTGATGGATTGCGTACTCGCATGATCACCACATATGTTAAAAAGTAATAAAATGAATCCAAATTGCCTGCTCGAGCATTTGATCCAGCGTAAACAGATTAGTAGCAACTTCGAGATGAAATTCATTTGCACGTTAACAACTTGAACCTCAAATCACACTATATTGCATATTTCACGTCCAACATGTTAGAACTCTCACAAATCATCAATTAGTCTATTGAGATCTTAATTAAGACGTAACCTAAAATTACCCATTATCCAATTGGACATTCATACCGATTAATTCTTACTTAGTATACAAAACCTTTAAATACTTCTCATGCTTTTACTAATTCCTCGAATAGAGCTCCGAAGTGATATATCTTCAAATTGATTATATCTAGAATCCACCGAGTGGCAGTGATACAACTATGTTAGTATAAGTTAACTGTGGATCAATATGAGGCAAAGTTTTCTGAACTTTCTAGATTTGTGCCTCCTATGGTGGAAAATAGGGAGGATAAAGCCAAGAGATTTCTGAATGGGCTCTGGACTGACAGAAGGAGGCAGTTAATTGTGACATCCTGAAACTTCGTCGATTTGTGTAACGAACAAAATGAGCAAATGGATGGTGAGAAAGTGTAAACATCATAGAAATATCCATTCTAGGCAGTTTGACACGGTCTGAAAATTAGGCTTTCGTACTACCAATATCAAGTCCAAAAATTCTAAAATTAAAATATGTTAAACATCAAAATATTTGGAGCAACTTTAAGAAGGAAATTTTTGGAAATTCGATCCACAAAATTTTCCACAAAAATAACAAAATGAAGAGATACAGAGGATCTGAATCTGAGTTTTTCAGAACAAGAGCAAGAATTGAGTCTGAATGGGAAAACTACCAAATTTGATTCAACAAAACTCATACCTAGCAACTTGAATAGACATGCAACACCCATTTGGAAATCAAGAACACACATGCACTTCATTTTCAAGTCTAGTCATACCTATTCATGTACAATCAACATCAAGAACCACACATACAAGCCACCAAATTGCATCTACAACTCAATTCTAGCAAAATCAAGGATGTAGAAAGATTGGAAGGCTTAGAAATAAGTCTCATCTCCTTGCCTATTGACGTTCGGAATTTTCGTGTATTCTCATCGGTCGACCGGAGTTTGTATGGGTGGTGCAGCGAACAATTGCGTGCACCGCCAATGCGCTGTATTCAACCGACGTCGAGTGCAATCCTTGAGGGCAATCCTTAACCATGTGACCGGGTTGTCCACACCCATCACATCTCTTGATTTGTGGACATGGTGGATTCCTATGTCGTCTCCCACACAAGCGACAGTTTCCATTTGTAAATGATCTCCGTTCCATTGAATGATTATTCCATGACCTCATGTTATCGCACCTCCTCTCGGACTCAAAAGAGGATTTTCCAAACTGAATGGGTCTCTTGCCAAACTTGACGTTATCCCGTGTGGTTTGGTGACTCGTCTTACCTTGCATCCGGTTTTCCAGTTCTCCCTTCATCAACTCCTCTCGGTCGATCATTTATTTTTTGGGTGCATTATTACGGGTTCCATAGTGCGATATTGGGCTACTAAATGTCACCTTTCTTGGCGTAATGGATCTTGGCAACAGAACCTCCGATGGAGTGCCCGATTCATGGGTGGAGATAGTTTTCACTACCGTATTTCTTGGTTTGCCCTTAGGGCATTGTGCCATCTTATCTGGATTGAACGAAACAATATTCTCTTCAGGAATAGCACCTATAGTATGCCTGCTCTCCGTACCCATCTCATCAAGGTAGTTAGAGACAAAGGCTTTCCCTCAAGCCGGTCCAAGACAATCCTCGGAATAGAAGGACTCAAGTCAGTTAGGGCATATTTGACTCCATTTTCAGCTGACATCCTGTTGTAATCAATGTAGTGTTTCCTGTTGGCTGCCTGTTAGCCTTCTTGTTATTGCGATTATTGTGCTGTTTGTAGTAGCCGTAACACCTTGTACCGGTCGGGACATTCTATATCTTCTCCGGTATGAGGTTTTTGTGTTTGGCCTCTTTGATGTAAGTGCGCGTTGAAAAGTTATATACTACTTACCTTACCAAAAAAAAAAAAAAACTCCTATTCAATGAGTTGGGCACGTCTATAAAGTACATTATAGTCCCTTATATCAAAGGGTACTAACTACCTCCTTATGTCAGTCCTGAGCCCATTTAGAAATCTCTTGGCTTTATCCTCACTATTTTCCACCATACGAGGCACAAACCTAGAAAGTTCAGAAAACTTTGCCTCGTATTGATCCATAGTCAGGTTATGCTGATATAGTTGTATGAACTCTGCTATTTGTTTATCTTTAGCACAATCAAAAAAATACTTCTCTTAAAATATCTCTACAAAATTCGCCTAAACTACTTCTATACTTGCAGGTAACACTGCTTCTTTTGATGCTTTCCATCAGTGTTCCACATTTCCTTCCAATTGATACTTAGCCAAGAGTATCTTATCAGCATCGGTACAATTCAACAAGTTGAATATTTTCCCCAAACTGCGTATCCATCTTTCGGCCTCACTGGGGTCTCCTAACCCTGCAAATTTAATTGGCCTCAATTTCAAAATTTGTTCAATAAGTACTTGCATGTGGCGATCACCATTTCCTGTTGCCACTTGTTGTTCAAACAATGCCCTTACATTAGCCAAAGTCTTGAGAATTCCTTCCACTCAAGGATCCCTTCCATGTGCAAAACTAGAAGATGATACACCATTCTTCCTCATCTTGTTTAACTAGTTTCTACACATTGATCACCAATTACTTCACATGATTAATCGTCCCACTATCTAATAGGTAACAAACGTTACTAACATCATATGAGTAACTATGGTTACTTGTATCTCTCTAGCACAGAAACAACAAACACCTGCATCAGGTGTCCTACATTATGCATGCTTCCTAATCCTTCGGTCACTAGCTCACCTTATCACTCCATAATAAAACTTGGGCTCTGATACCATTCACGTAGGGCTATAACGTCCTAGGCATGCCCCCTCCGATAGGTCACTCTAGTCTTACTTATTTTTATAAGAGTTTGCACACGGAAGATGCTTTCTTTTTAAGGCCAGCTTTATAACATGAATTATTAATAAAAAAAGCCTAATATTATAAAAAGACAGTACTAGCATTGAACTAAACTGTTTCTTTATTTATCAACACAAGTGATATACAGGCGAGAAGATCCTTTCTTGGGGAGGCTATCACTACGAGTCACCCCTATAGGGTTCATCTATATAGTCTCACATAGTGGTATAATCCAAAAGGCATCACCCTTCATTCGACATTATCTCCCAAAAAGTACCAAGTAGTGTTGTCCAAAAATAATTCTCTCTGGCCTATCACTCCCCGCATCACTCCACTCCACTATCTTCGTCGTCGGCTCTGTCCCCATCAAGATGTGGTAGCGGTCCTACCATCCATCCGCCCACTCAGGCAAAGATTACCACGAACCCCAGGAGCATAGGGCCAATCAGGGAACCGATGTCAACTGTCAATATCGAGATGCGCTTCACGAACACTACATTTGGGAACTCCCAATCCTAGAACTCAGTCAAATGGCTTGAGAAATCTACAGGGACTCCATAGCTAACATAAGTAGAAGTAGGGAGGATCGGCATACTCACTAATCAGTAAAATTTTAATCACCACAGGAGTGAGCGATAGCTTAATAAGAGAATATCTATCACCCTATACCAAACGAACAACCACACGCATATCAGCTAGCAGACACACGACAATTACTCTCTCGATCAACTAGACGAAACCAACATACCTTATTATACACACTCTATTAACCATTCTAAAACTGATATTTTAACAATCGACCAAATGAATAATAGCATAATTCAAACATGCACACGCTATTCGACACTTGCATGGGTATTATTTCCTCACTCCAAGTCACATACCCAGTGCACTCGCCAGTCACACAGGGAGGAACACTCCTGTCTAGTAGGATTTGATGTGCACTTCGATTTGCCGTGGTGTACGTCGAAATTCTCAACAGCCCATGCAAGCTTCGTGATCCACTGACCACGGCATCCCGATCACATTCCCGAGGCATCGATGATAGAAACCTCCTAGGCATTTGGTTCCCATAACTAGGCATCCCACTTTCCCCGTCGGCTCCTCGAGGCATTTGTCGGTCCATCAACCGACAGTATTCAATAAACCAGCAAGTCACACACATAATCATTTCATGCAGCACACAACTCGTCAACAAGATTCAGTCTTTCACAATATCACATGATCCATAGCTTGTCATTTTAACAAAGCATATCACGTGTCACAATCACAGCCCTATTCACTAGAGTACTGCTTCGACTATTCGTCTGTCACACATCCTACTGCACAAGGCTAAACACATTCGTGTTACTATTGAATCGGGATCTTCTAACAATCTAAGTTGACTCATGATAATTTTTCATTCTCATCCCAAGCCCATGGTCGATTCTCAAACTCAATCTAAACCCACAGCCAACTATTACTTCAGCTAGACACTGAACTTGATTCCCTAGTTCATACTGATCCATGGCGAGCTCTATGTCTTGTCTCGAGACCACGATCCCACGCGGATAACTACTCAAACTCACGATGACTCCTAAACTAACTCCTGGACTCGTGACCATTCTCCCACAAGCAGTCAAACTCACTTCTGACCGTCCAATTAACACACGAACGTGTCCCAAGCTCCCAGCCCGCTCGCAACTTCTCCGTCAAGCCCGCACGCCCATGGCCAGTTCGCAACTACTCCCATCGAACTCCTGTGCTCGCAACCCACCACGCAGTGTGTTAGAGTAATTAAATATTAAACTACGTGGATTCCGATGCTCGCAAGTTCGCTGAATATCGTGATCGTATGTGAATTATGCAATTTTTTATGGCACTTGATAATCAATTTGAATCTGCGCGAGCCTCACTTCTACATCGAGATCCACTACCTAGTCTTGAGGTTGTTGTCTTAGAGCTATTGACTGAAGAGACTAGACTTGCTACCTTAAAGGCGCAACGCCCTGTATCCTTGCCTACAGACATAGTGCTTGCAACCCCTGGTTCTTCCTCTTCACGCATACACTATTGTATAATTGCCGTCGATCTGGTCATCTTGCATCCAATTGTTATAGACGACAACCCAAGCAACCTACAGGGACAAACAACCGATCCCGATATAGAGGGCCACCTCAACCTGCACGTCAATCCATTGCTGCTATCATTGAGGGTTCCACCAAAGACTCAACTGTTCTAAAAACTTAACCTGTTAGATAAAGGCGTGGTTTAATATTTAATTACTCTAACACGGTGAATCCCTGGGCTTACCCCAGTGCTGAATCAATTCCTCGACCCACTCCGATACGCAAACGGTGATGACGCCCCAAAACAGCCATCAAAACACAACAACCAGCCCATTCACGTAACGACTAACCACTCGACACCCCAGCAACATCTACCCGAACTCAAGACTCCCAAGTTCAACATGCAAGCAATCGTAGTCCGGAATAGGGAGGCAGAATTACACTTGCCTCGATTTCGGCTCGGTGCAGCACTATTTTGGTTCGGAAGCTGGGCGTTCCTAGTCCTGTTCACCCCCTTTGGCTCACGGACTTGCAGGGTTGCCGGCGTGAAGAGGTTTCTGGCGGTCCAGTGGCTGTATGGTCGGGCGGGACAAATGAGTCGCGGCTGTATGACTGGCGGAGTGGACGAGCTGCTATCCAGAACAGAAGCTGAAGATTGAAGAAGAGACAAGCAAATGGAGTCGGTCGGGAAATTTTGGGGGAAATGAAGATGGTTTCCCTTCCCCGATCTTCTGCATGCAATGGAGAGTGAGGGTGGTGGTGTGATAGTTGGACAGGTGGCGAGGACAGAATTAGCGTGGCAAGGAGGGGAAGAGGTGGCGGTGGAAATGGGCTAATGCGTGGCATGCAAGAGGAAGAAAAGAGGGCAGTCGGTGGTGACATTGGTGGGAGGATAGCGCGACCACAATTCCCCAAGATGGCATGCAAAGAAAGAGAGTGTGTGGTGGACTTGAAGTGACCGTGAGAAACGGTTTGCTCAATATTGGCGCGGAAGTGTTTGGCGTGGATAATATGTGACTACGATGGTAACGTAAATGGGAGAAATTTGTAATGTCCAAACGGTTGGTGTAACATCCAGAATTTCGACTCGTTTCCGGGATCAATAATATTGATATTATTTCTCATTTATTTTTGTAAGTCTCGCCGAAATTGAGCTCTCTCGGGATACTAACCGGTAGGGAATGGCTAATTAGGAAACGGTACGTGGACCAGGGACTTGATCGTGGATTGGGCACAGATTTCGAGAAACTCCAAGGAAATATTTTGGGCCAATGTGAGCCGATCTTAGGAAAGTGACGGATTTGATTTAGCCGACGACGTATGATCGAATCGCGGGTGATTTCGCATGACCAAGAGTACACGTGGTGAACAAATCCTGAATCTGATCCAGACGATCACGACCTCCGGAACTAGTGATAATTCATCGCGTTCTCTCGAGAATCAAGACCATTGCGACATGGACAACCCTAAGTCGATACGCGTAACCCCTAAATAGCTACCGTTAGTGAGAGGCCCTAACATTTTAAAATAAGTGAATTTGATCGCGTAATTAAACCCGAATCTCGACGTCGAAATTTCATGGACGTTTACGATTATTTTGCTAGGCCGATGTCATTTTAGAGTGGCCATGCATGTTTGGAGTGGGTATGGTCGAAAAATGGGATTTCGGGCCGGAAGTGAAAAATCAGGATTTTACCCCTTCAGACCTTGATGTTGATTTATAACGTCGTATGCGACTATTTTTCGTGGCCAATGTCATTTTGGTGTGGCCACATAAATTCTGGGCTAGTACAGTCGAAAATTGGAATTTTGACTGAAATCAGAAAAATTTACATTTTTGCCCATGGACTTCGATGTCACTTTTCAAGGACTTGTGCAACTAATTTCGTGATTCTGACGCCATATTATGTTGGCCATACACATTTGGGGTAAGTACGGGCGAAAAATGGAATTTCGACCCATGACCGGAAAAATGACCATTTTGCCCCTAAGCCATTTTTAGCTCCGAATTTTGGAAAAATTTTGGAGATAATTATTTGGATAATTCAGCTCAATTATTGGACTTAATTATCATCTTGCCCCTCAATTATTTGGATAAGATCAACCAAGACCGTTGGATCAAGGGCATTTTGGTCAAATTGCGTAGATCGGCGACACATGTCCCCCACCAGCCCATATTTTTTATCAGCTTTGACCCATATCTCTCTCCTCCTTCCTCATTCGGCTAGAACTTCTCTCTCTCTCTCTCTCTCTCTCTCTCTCTCTCTCTCTCTCCACGATTTCCTTCTTCGCCGATTCTCCCTTAGCCGATCGTGAGCTCACCATTGCTGAAGGAAGCCACCACTGCTGGAGCTACTGGTCGCCGGCGCCACCTGACCTCGCCTCACCCCTAGCTTGGCCGTGAGGACGCCGTCCGTACGCCACCGTCCGTACCGTCGGAACGCCGCCGCCGATCTTGCCGTTCATCGGCAATTGGCCGTCCATTTCCGTCGACCCGAGTCAGATTAGGTGAGTATTAAATCCCTAAACCCTAATTAGTCTAAGTTGCATTTCTAATTAGGTGAATTTGGGGTTTAATTAGATTAGAAATTGATCTAATTGTGGATTTTTAAATACCTAATAATTAGGGGGTATAATTGAGATTTAATGGACTAATTTAGAGGTGGATTAATGCCTTGAATGAGGCTATTTTGTGGCTGCCCCTATTAGAACCAAATTTGATTAATTTGGTTAAGTTTGGGGTTTAGTTGAATTATGGACTTGGTTGCTTGATTTGTTGGTTCAATGGTTGATTGGTAATAATTGTGATCAAATGCATGAAGCCTCGTGTATATTGGCGGGCCGAGAATGATTGGGTATAGGTGGGCCTTGGTTGTGCAAGTTGCGTGTATTAATTGCGTGATTGGCATGTCATGTTGAAATGTATTAAATGGCATAATTGAGCATGCCGTGGCTGAATTGAACTGTTGAATTGATTGGATATATTGAATTACACATTGATTTGGCCATTTGATGATTATGTGTACTCGACAAATTTGGCATTCATTGTGCATGGCATATTGCCCGAGTACGAATAATTATGGTCAAGCATTCGCATGCTGAGAATGGGCATGAGGTTGAAATGTGTGCGAGTAGGCCTGTTTGATCAGAACATCTTTGTGGCCTTCGGGTCGTGGCCTTCGGGTCGGAATATTTATTGGCTTTCGGGTTGTGGCCTTCAGGTCGGAATATTTATTGGCCTTCAAGTCGTGGTCTTCGGGTCGGATTGCATTCGTTGGCCTTCAAGTCGATATAATTGTGGCCTACGGGTCAATGTATAATTGCAAAGATGAATCGCATGCTAGAGTGCATTGTTTAGTCAAATCATGAGCATGGCATTAGTGTGTCGAAATGTAATGGCCATTGTGCATATCGGTGATTCGTATGTGAGAATGGCATTTATGAGCATGAACATGTGATTGGCATAGGTGTGACTCGTGTGTAGACGTATGTGCTGTGAATATTGTTATAAATGCATAACCTGCAGGGTCAATTGTATGCTCGATCTGGGCCCAAAGGCCTAGGTCAATTGTTAGCAATGTTGTATTGTCTATTTTATTTGTCTATCAAGAGGTGCATGTTAGCCTAGTTTAGGTTTAGGGGTTGTTACTTGTTGAGATTTATCTCACGGTTGTTGAAAAACCGATATTTCAGAACCCCGGCCCTGAGGATGCCAGAGGTGCCAGTGTGTTGTGGGATTTTCCATCAGCTCGAGAAGACAATATCAGTTTACCCTTTAGGGAGCGGGGAAATGTATTTTAGATATTATACTTTAGTTTGGATAGATGTGGGTGAGGCACATTTTGAGATCCGTGTTATTGTAGTCGTTGATTTTCTTTTTGTTTGCAGTTTGTTTTCTCTGTAATGAATATTGTTTATAATCATAATGGTACTGCAAAAGTTTGTTTTTAATCATAATGGTTTTCATTGTTGCGCTATCCGTGGTTGTCTTGTTTATTGTACGGGTGTATATATATTTATATACGTTCTTCCACTTGTGTATTGATCTCTGTTTGCTAGGCATTACGCATCCTAGGATGTCGCAACAAATTCGACTTCACGTGGGATGCTTGCACTTCGTGGAGTATGGGGTGTGATAGTTGGTCCGTAAGACGATGTCAAAGGACAGAGTGGTAGGTAATCATAGAAAGGTTGTCAACGATCCTTCTAATTTCCACGTAACTTTTCGTTACGTACATTCATTAAACTAAGTAATGAATGAAATTTTGGCTTGTCACAGCTTGAGAGGGTCTGAGTTAGACTTAGACTTAATAATCAATTAGCTGAATCCCTAGGTGATGCACCGCGGAGGTGAGGTCGCGACAAGAACCATAAGGATTACGGTAATAAATGTGGCCCTAATGAGAGCTACGTGTTGAGTTCCACAATAGTTCTTATGTGATTATCTCACTAATGTCACGTATTAAAATATCATGTACCAATGGATTTCTTAATTTCTCTAAAATCACAAGACTTTAGTAACCACAACCATTCGTAGTTCACTAATCGAGGAACTTGAAATGATTGGAAAGGCAATGGGTGAACAACCACAACTCAGTGAGTAGTACGTATCTCTTCTAAGCTGATCAAGTAACACTATGCATATTTAAGATACAAAAACAAAACTAATTGCACCAAATTTCATGATATAACAAACTTATAAGAAGATAATGAGCTCTACAGGCTTCAACATAGTTATAGTTATAGCAGAAATATCCATCTCACAATAATATTAAAACCAAACTCAATGGTCTAGCCAATTGATCAACTCATCAAAATCACACACCAGTGGTCCAGTAAATGTTCGATTCGAAGTTATGCATCAAATTTGCCTTAAACATCACTTTTCTTCTTTAGTCAAATCAAATTTTGCACATAATATGTCTCACACATTTCATTTTCAAAATATGAATTTACAAACTCAAATAAGAGATACACTACTCACCTAGAATGCTCAAAAAGCCAACAACAAAGCTCACTTGAACCAATGATCTCGTACTCCTATCAATTAAACGAGAATTGATGTTAAAATCAAGTAAAATACTACTTCAACTACAAAACGAACATAGTAAGCTTAAACACAAACAAAATGACTCCTACGTGACAACGAATCACTCACTCAAATAGATTATTCAAGTCCAAATGAAAACTTACATGTGAAACCTTAAAATTCTCATTCCAACCAAACCGTTGCTCCAAGTCGACTCTCATCATAGCCATAGCTCTATAACAACATAATCCACCATTTCCATGAAATCTCATAGCTCAACAACTCAAATATCGGACCAAGAGGGTCAAATTTAACAAAACTTTGAATATGTGCCCTAAATTTGAAAACTTCTCCAATTGGAAGAACGAAGAGCACAGGCACTTTCCACGTGTTACGATACATAGTAAATCCAGCTTGACGAAGCTTCCATGGTGTGTGTACGTGAGTTTCATTCATCCATTCTCCCTCTCTTCTTTCTTTTTCTCCCTAACCTTTCCTTTCGCCGAGCGAGCTCTCGGTCTCATTACAAACTACAAGCGTCCATTGTTTGCTTATTTGACTTTTCAACCTTTTTCCCTTTGTTTTTTTTTTTTTTTGGCTTTTCCCTCTTGGACTTGTCAAAACTTATAATTTATATTCTACCCTTCTTAAAAGAAATTTTGTTCTCAAAATTCGCAATTTGAATTTACCTCAACTTTCAAACAAATGAGGATCTTTGTGTGTTACCTCCTCCTCAAATTTGGTATCTTTGACAATATAATCCCTTCTTTAGCTTGCTCTACTTCTTAAGAGTCAGGACTTAGGCCCCGTTTGGTTCAGCATTTGGGGAAAGTCTTTGACTAAACACAAAGGCCTTTAGCCTAAAGGACTTTGGGAAAATGCAAGACTGTTTGGTAAACCGTAATTGAAAAGTGCTTTGGGGAAATGCTAGACTGTTTGGTAAACATAAATTTGGAAGGCTCTTTGGTGTGACCAAATTAAATTTTTAATTTTAATATTTTTAAAATTGAAAAGAAGAAACAATGACCGTAACTTTGAGTTAGGCTTGACATTTTGCACGAACTGTACCACATCAGGTTTCAAACGTACGTAGGCTTCCATTTTGCAAATGGGTAGAGGGATTATGAATCATCCCAAGCCTTAAAGGTTTCTACGGATTTGAATGGTGGGAGAAGTGGAGCACTTTCAAGATCAAATATCTTTGATATGGAGCACTTTCTATTCAATTTATTTGCAGATCCCGTATGCTATCTAACCTTTTATGCATATATGCGTATTTTTCGATTGTGTATATCTAGTTGAATGTTTATCTTCTCCAATCTCGGGATATCATACATCTTTCTAGGCTGTTCCGATTCTTACAAAGACCCCTTGCGCAGCTAATATCTGTAATCCGGGCTCCTAAAAGTAGAGAATGATATGTTGCCATCAGATGTGGCTCACCTTTGCGTAAAATAACTGATGAGCAGGTAAAGTAGTGTACTACCTTTTTCAATCTTGTTATGTGCCTAATATCTCTTTCAAAGATGTTATCTACTTTCTTCTTTTCATATATACTGCATTAAAATGATATCTTTAGTTTACATAGCTAGGTGTGACTGTTATGTTGCACTTTTTGCAGCACAGGCACTTAAAGGAGCTTTGGAAGCAAAGAACATGTCTGCAAATGTCTATGTTGGCATGCGCTACTGGTATCCCTTCACCAAGGAGGTAGTTCAGCAGGTTGTTGCCAATTCTTAAGAGGATATCTAACATTTTTAAGAGGTTGTCATTTCACTATAATAAATATGGTCACATATGTCCGCAAAAAAAAAGTACGTTATCCTTAATATTACAAACCTCCTCCACGACTTTGTAAGCTCATGGCTATTTCATCACGTAAACGTGTCATGTCGGAAGATACATTATTATTTGAAGCACTAACCCCCTCACTTGAATCATCATGGTCATCTGAATATCCATAATCGGGATCTAAATCTGCTTGTTCAAAATCCATATCAGTTACAGCATTTCTTCGTATATAATTGTGCAAAGCTATTGTCGCTACGACAATTTGTACTAGCTTTTCATATGGATAACTGGGCATACGAGTTAGAATTCCTCACTTCTGTTTTAATAATCCAAAGGCTCGCTCAATTGTTGAGCATAGTGAGAAATGAGCACGATTGAATACTTCTCGATAACCTGTAAACAAAGAACCTTCTCGAAATTTTGGTAAATGATATCTAATTTCTTTATATGGCCCCAAATAACCCATGTGATTTGGATATCCAGCATCTACCAAGTAATATTTACCTATATCAATATATTGTAAATCTAATCAACACATGCCACATAGATATATGGATGTAACTAAACCATTAAATAACGAACCTGGAGGAGGATGGGGAAAATGTGCATAAGGTCTTCCAATGGCTTCATAGAAAATACATGTATCCCTCCCAATTGGCCCAAACATAGACAAATTCCATATTAAAATTAGATATGGCTATCACATTTTGAGTCGTCGTTTCTTTTCAACCAATAAAATAAATTTGATCGTATGTAGGTACCATCGCTGGGATATGTATACCATAAATAGCTCCAATGCAATCCTTAAAATATGGAAAAAATCGACGATCTTTCTTGATTTTCTCTGGAACTTCCCTATATTGTCGATCGGTTGGTTGGATTAATTCTTTTCCCATATCACATACTTTATCTAAAACTAAACTAAAGTGCCTACTTATGGTTTCCCCAAAGCGCTAAAAGCGCTCCTGTGCTAACCTATTGCCTATACCGTGTCCCAAAATATGAAGAAACATACCAACCATTTCTGCAACATCAGTATTTCTAGATCATTCAAGTCCATAGCGTGTTACCAAATCACGAGTTAAAATATTAAATACAACCTTACGCCTTCTAAACATATTATAGCACCTTATAGGATTGGCATCTTCTCCCATCAACTCTTTTAACCATGCATAACCCGTATATGTCGAGGCCATGCAAGGTTGTCTGCAAAGATATGTTGCTTGATAAAAAATTGCAACTCCTGTGATTGACACAAGATCCCAGTAGTCATTTTCCTCTTGTTCACGATTTTCCCTTGCATTTGAATCATCCATAACTGCTTCAAGTAACAAAATATAAAGGCTGTAAGAGAAATAATGAATAAGCTTCATCATCCATCGAAAGAAACAATGTAATAACCATCATACATTTGCAAACTCAACAATATAAAGAGAACACCAATCAAAAACAATTATCACATTAAAACATTAATAGAAATTGATTTCATAGGAATGCAAATAAGGATCCATCAACAGAAACAAAGTAACAATACTCTCTTAAAATAGGAAAAAAAGTAGCATGACTCCCTTCAAACATGAAAACAATAAGATGCTAACATCTTATCTATGAAGACCCGACTCTTTTCCAAATTCATACTTGAGATACTTGACTCTTTTTGCATCGTCCTTTAAGCTCATAAAAACCTGTCTATTGTCTATCTTTTCCTTCAAATGAGAGATTGCAAAATAGTACAACATTTCGTCTTCCACAATCTCAGGTATGGTATCCAATAAATCTATGAGGTCCTTGTAAGGACCAACTACATTGGTGGTTGTTTGAGACATGGCAGTGGCATTGCTCCTACTTTCAACAACTGCAACTAGCCTGTTAATTTGTGTCCCAAGCTCTTCTCTTATGCTCAATTTCTTATCTTTTTTTCCTCGAGCTTGCCTCGTTGAAGTTTGCGTGGCTCTTTTCCGACCTTGAGTTCCAATTGGTTCGACAATGGTTTCATCTACATGACACTCCAAATTTTCATCAGTAGACCCTGCAACATCATCAATTCCAGGTTGTGTGACATCAACATCATTATTAATACGTAAGCCTTGCCCGGGATTCCATGTGACTCCTCCAGTAGCAACTGTATCTCTAAACATCATATCTAACTTCTCTCCAAGATCAGGGTGTATGCCTTTTGTCCTAAAAGTCTTAAACTTTGGATTGACCTATTATAATAAAGCATTTGTGTAAGTTATATCATTGAAGGTGATCCTAACACAAAAGTAAAAAAAAAGAAGTGATGAAAACCTGAATTTTACTCTCCCACCATTCGTCACTTGCATCAATGGTTTTCTTCCTTGAATCCCAACCTAGTCCTGTTTCATTATAAAGCAATGACCTCCATCTTTTCCATTCTTCCTTGAGATTATCCCACTTACTCTTCATTTTATTCTTATCATACTTCTTTCCTGTTAGCTCCTCAAACTTGCTAATTATGGTTGTCCATCCATCCCTTTTGTTGCTTGTAGGACGATTGCCTTTTTCAATTTGTTCAATGCACAACTTACAAAAGGTTTCTACATCTTTCAAGCTCCAAAATGCCTTTTCTTTTGATGAACTTGCCATCTACTAGTATAGTAACATGAACAAATTTGGAAAGCAAAAACAAACAAGATTAACCATGAACAAATTCGAATGAATACATGCATTTCTTAACACACAAATAACCAATCAACTCCCATATGTTCATTACATAACCAATTGAACATAATTAGTGAATAACACAACCAATTGAACAAAAAAAGGCAACATGCTGTGTTATTCATACTCAGAGGGATTACCCCCACTATGAATCCAACTGGAATGAATGCAACCGTAAATCACAAAAAAAAAAGGGTCAATGACTACAAGAAACAATCATACTTTTTGACAAAGTTACACCTATTGAATTTGCTCTGATGTGAGTACAGCCCAACATGTTGTGTTATGAGAGTCAAGTCATTATGAACTATGAGAATATAAACCTAGATCAATTAGCAAAAGAAACAGAAGACAAAATCTAGGTGGTACAACATAACTACCATAATCTAAGAAATGCAAGAAACAAGCCACTATACATCCACTAGATATGCCCCCAAGAGCATGCTCTATTTTGGGTAAGGCCCATACTCTATTCAAAGAGCCAAGTCATCATG
Organism: Syzygium aromaticum; assembly: GCA_024500025.1. Classification (NCBI taxonomy): domain Eukaryota; kingdom Viridiplantae; phylum Streptophyta; class Magnoliopsida; order Myrtales; family Myrtaceae; genus Syzygium; species Syzygium aromaticum. The sequence continues at coordinate 14,791,982 of CM044894.1, read as the reverse complement.
GATATCGAGAACAAAAACCTGGATCAATTCACAAAAACCAAAAAAGAAACGGAGGAAAAAATTTGTGTAGCAAAATTGGTGTTCCAGTTTGACTCTCAAAATTGGGCTCTTGGCTCTTAAGTGGGGAACAACGCAAATTCGGAATGCCGCAACAAGTTCAACCACAAAATGCGAAAATCAAATGCTTATGTTGAAAATTCTCTTTGCTAATTAATAAAACTAATTTATGAGTCAAGTGATTTGAGATGGAAATAGACATTAAACCAAGCAAGATCATACTGATAATAGGATGCTTGTATTGTAATTATTAATTTTTTCCCCAAAACCCAGCAAAATTATACTGAAATTAGGATGCTTGTGCTATAATTATTAATTTTTCCCCCAAAAACCTAGCAAAAAATGTTCAAATTGAAGCTAAAATGAGGCCGGCTTTGAAGAGAGAGATCACCAGAGGAACAAGAAGCACTACAAACAAGTCGAACATAAACCCCTTGAGCAATCGCACGTATAATCAGGTGTTCAGGGACGAAGAAAACATTTTTGAAATGGACAAGAAGCAATGCATGATAGTAGATGAGTACTCCTTATCCAAGAATCGAATGCACCTCAAATTACCTCTTTGGCAAAACAAAACGGAAAACCCTAAAAACATATTTAAGACAATACAAGCACCAAAATCACAAAATGCACAAATTCCATCGTGAAATCACAACGGAAAAAAGGATAAAACCTCAAGGATGGCCACAAAATGCACAAATTTAAGCAATCAAAGCATATCCACTGGGGGGAGAGAGAGAGACGAACCCGTAGTTGAGTGAGGGAACGAGCGAAGCGAACCACCGAAGCGAATGAGCGAGCGATCCGTCCGAAGGAGAGCGAAGCAACCAAAGCAAGTGAGAGAGGCGAGCGATCCATTTGAAGGAAAGCGAGGCAACTGAAGCGAACGAGAGTGTCACGCCCCACACCCTACGGCATGCCACATCCCTCACAAAGGTCGAATCGAGTGCAACGTCCTAGGACGCGTCGCTGACCTAATGCCCAACACAGAGATTAAAGTACACACGAAAGCAAAACACCACCCGAGCAAATTTAAACCACATAACCACGGATAGCCACACGACAACCAACAAGAACAAATATACACTTGCACTGACATCGGGAAACATATACAATATTCACATATAGCCCACGCACAAGAAAAAAAATCAAAAGCGGGTCAATAGCCACTACTGACAAAAAGGGGTAAGTGACCCGGGGCGGTCAGGGATACTACACTAAAGGGCTCTGGTCAAAAAGGTATTGGCCCTCTCGAAACTAGGACTATGACTAACTTACGGGACCTAGTTCGAGTCGGATCCCGATGACTCGGAAGAGCTATCAGATATCTCAACCTCGGAGTCTAAGGAATCCTGCTCGGACTCGACCCCCAATGACTCTTCCTCGGAATCCATCGGCTCGGCCTCGTCCTCCGGCTCCGCATCCTGCTCCATGGGCTCGGGTCCCTCGTCCTCTGACTCCATCGACACCGGAGCTGCACTCCCTTCCTCTGACATGCGATCGGGGCTCGCCAATTCCCCATCGGGACACTGCGGTTCCAGATCCCCGGCATCCGTCAGCGGAATCTTAAAAGTTCGGAAAGGTCCGTAAGTCCCCTCCTAGTCCCAGATACACCAAGCTATATACTTATGGGCCTCGTGGGGATCTTCGCCCGTCTCGACCCAAACTGTGGAGAGGTATCTAACCCAAAAATCTCCGCCCCCAGCGGGGTAGACTGACTCCTCCACATCTATCCAAAGAGGAATCCCAAAACGAACTAGTATCGGAGGCATCTCAGAATCGGGGGTCTGAAAGTGTGAGTTTAAACAACCGTGAGAATAAATCTCAGCGAGTAGGTTTCCTAAACCTAAGTTAAGCTAATATGCACCTCCCGACGAGCACCAACCAAACAACACACGGTCTAAACCAATAAATGACTTAGGCCCTCAGGCCCAAATCCAAAACTTACTTGACCCTGTAGGTTAGACAATTGATATATAATCACAATCATGCCATAGAATTCAATCACGGCACACAAACACGTATCACAACGTCACGACGCATGACATGCATATGCTTGTGTTCGCACTTATGCTCATGCCTCATCAATGCATTATCGCACACTTGCATGCTAGCACTCTTGCCATTTATCAATTTCTCCTCCGACCCATGTTAAACACATCAGGTCTGACCCACGTAAACGCATCAGGTCTATCACTTCGAGATCGATCTCTAGCCCACGTAAAACGTATAAGGCTCATGACACATTACCCGCGTAAAACGCCTCAGGTTGGTCATCTTCCGGTAAACCGGGTATTGTCCTGCGTAACACACCTCAGGACGGGTTTACTACCCCGCGTAAAACGTATCAGGGTTTATTGTGATCACACATACACATGCACCAATTTTTATCTGAACTCCGCGTAAAACGCATCAGGGCATTTTAGGTGATCACAATGCACATGTTACTCGAGCACACTTGTGAATGCACATGTCGTGCTAATGCGTGATATACATACTCATGGCTATAACGTTCACATTTGGGCATTCACTTGCACCTTGCATATTCAATCTCATGAGTCAACATGCCCCATCAACCAATCAATTCAAAATAGCCATAGCATAAACTTGACACACGATCCATGCACATATTCACACAACTGGGTCAATAAGAATTCGCACATTCGAGACCCACCAAGCTATTCCATTCTTAATCCCGCTAGACGCGCGACACGACATCACAAAACCAACCACAAACAAAGGCCAATAAGCCAGTCAATCAATCAGTGTGATCATTCCCGGTAATTGCACGATTAAACTCCAAATAGATCGCGCCTTGTCCAATTCAATCCATTATGGACAGCCACTATACAGCTAATTCTAGGCCAATAAATATCTTTAAAATGCCCCATTAAACTCCCTAAAACATCATTCTAATCAGCCACCACAAAGACCAAATGAGGCACGCACTAAAATCTATATTTAAAGCCCAAACTTACTCCAAACTTATGCCACTCCGAACCAATCTGTCCAGCCCTCTCACGGTACTTCACGGGTCACTAAATCTCAATTAAATTATCACACTAAGCCCGTAAAACAGCCACTAAGACAGCCACCATTCGGTCTTCCAATTTCACCCGCTAAGTCCACAATTCCGTCCAAATCGCGGCACCTATGCCTCGCCACATCACAGCACATTATAGTTCACCAAACCTTGATTAAATCATCACTCTCGGTCACCAAATACGCCACAAAATCAGTACGAAAACAGCCACCATTTATTTCACAAATTTCACTCTCCAAAACCACAATTTTTGTCCAAATCACAACTCCCATGATCAGCCACCACGCAACACGCTATGGACCGCCAAACCTTAGTCAAATTATCATTCTAGGTCACCAAATGCGCCACAAAATCAGCCCCTAACAGCCTCCACAAGCTAACCCCTAAATTACCCTAATTTAACCCCTAAAACCATCTAGAAAATGCAATCTAGCCTAACTAGGGTTTAGGGACAAACTCACTTGAAATCCCAAGCTCTAATCAAGGTTGAACAAGCAGTGACGGTGGCTGGACAATGGTGCGGCAGCGGCGGCGACGGCGGTTTCCGGCGAGCTTGGTTCTTCACGGCAAAACAAGAAGGAGCAAGGAAGAAGATGGTGCTGTCATGGGAGAGGAATGGCCGGCTGATTGAGGGAGGAAATGAGAAGAGAGAGAGAGGCAACAGAGTTTAAAGAGAGTGGAAAATAGTGGAGTGGTTGGCCAACTTCTCTAAATACCAATTTTGCCCCCAAATCAAAGGTTGGAATCTAATCTTGGCAAAGCTCTTGGAGGCATTTTGGACCACCAAAACTAACATTATTGGGCTAAAACAACTAATATAAACACCCTAAAATAAACCCCAATTAACTCCAAAATTTGGAATTCCAACTTATGGCACAAGGGCAAAATGGTAATTTTCCGGTCCTAGGTCAAATTTTCAAATTTCAACTCTATGGATCCCAAATATAAGTGGCCACATAAAAATGACGTCGTTCTTGCAAAATAGTCGTGTACGCCCATGAAATTGAACGCCGAAATTCGTACTCAATTCCACGATCAATTCAACTCAATTTGCAGTTTTAGCGTCTCTTACTAACGGGCGGCTATTTAGGGGTCACACGTATCGACCTAGGGCACTCGAGCCGTGACGATGTCGATTTCCCAGAGAACACAAGGATCTATCGCTAGTCCCGAGGGTCGCGGTCGTTCGAAACGAGTTTGGGATTGTTCATTGCGCGCGCTCTCGGTTGTACGGAATCACCCGTTATCCGATCGCATGTCGTCGGTCGAACTCAATCCGTCACTTTCCTTGGACCGGCCCACTTGGCACAAAATATTCTCTCGTCATATCTCGGAATCGGACTCAATTCGCGGTCGAGTTTTTGGGTCCATGTACCGTTTTTCCTAGTTAGTCTTTCCCTATTGGTCAGTATCCCGAGATTGATCAGATCCGAGTGAGACTTACTGAAACGTAATGAGAAATTATATAAATTTCATTGATAACGAAAGTGGGTCGAATTTCAAGACGTTACAGAGAGAGGCAAGCAATTCCGCGCGAGAGTAAAACAAGAGTTGGGTGCAACAAAATGAAAATGGGACAGCGAAGAAGCAGAACGCTAGAGATAGGGTTTTGTTTTCTTAAATGGGCAAAATTGGACTTTCAACAAAATTTTGAGGGCAAAATAGGTAACTGACCAAAATTCATTAATGAAGGAAGTAGCATCTCGAAAATGCTGAAAAGCCCAAAGCACCTCCCTACCTGCTTTGGGCTTTCAGCATCCCAAATGCTAACTTTAAGCTTTCTGTATCCTAAAGGCACTTGCCAAACGATTCAACATTTTGAGAAGGGGCTTTCGAGGCCGAAAGCCCCTTCCCAAAACTGAACCAAACGGAGTCTTATATCATAATAACCATCTTTATCCTCTCGGCAAAACTGCTCCTCGAGAGTCTTAAGATACATTCTCGGTATCAAAGGTAACAACTCGCTTACCTTTGTTATCCCTTCCAAGATGAAGTATGCTTCTCAAAATCAGAGTCAATGATCACTTACACAAAAGGAAACATACATTCTAGTACCTAACAAAAGACTAACACAAAATAAAATGACACACAAGCTCACAACATCCCATAATCTATACCCACACAAATCACAACCTAAGCTCCGATAGTAAAGATGTCACCTCGTAAAACCTATGTAGATAGGGGTATGACACGGCCGTCCTTTTACACAAAAGACATAGCCTCAAACACAACTTCTAGCCTGACATACATGATAAACCCGTAAGTTGATTACATTAGGGTTTTCATAATCTACCACAAAGAATATGTACAACTTAGAACTCGGCTAACCCAACAAACTACTGATTAACAAATATACAACTCCCTTGGACATACTGAAAATTCTATTACAAAAAATCCCTATCGATTGTACTCTCATACTATTGACCACTAACCGAAAAACCTGAAAAGATTGGAAATGAAATGTGTGAGCAATCATAGCTTAGTGAGTAGTGCATATCTCTTTAAAGTAGATTGAGCAGCCACTATGCATGTTTAAGACACAAAAGCATAACTCATTATACCAAATTTCACGATATAACAAACTTATGAGAAGAAAAAGAGTTATCTATGCTTCAACATAGCTATGTTTACGGCAGAAATATCCATTTCACAATATCAAAACAAATTTTAATGGTCAAGCCCATCGATCAATCTTACAAAAATCACATGCTAATGGTCCATTTTATTAGCCAATCTTCTGCTCAAATATCTAACCATGATTACACATAACACCCCGTGACAATATGACCAAAATTCCCCTAGTAGCTAAGTCTCCACCTATACTACCAATGGCTCGGCCCACATGATATCCTAAACTAGTATGCATACCCACAAGCCCCTCAATAAACTCGCAGTGATACTGAGCATCAATATCAATCCATAACATCCTTGATAATCCTCAAAACCAAATCCATAATTGATATTACAAATTGATTTACAAAATAAAGTATACAATCTTTTGCAACTCAACTCATCCACCAGAATACATTTTGTAATTCATTTCATAAACATTTCTTAAATATTTCAAACAATAGATATCTTAGTAAATGCTCAATCCGAAGTTATGCATCGAATATGCCATAAACATCACTTTTCCTCTTTAACCAAATCACACTTTGCATATAATATGTCTCATACTTTTCATTTTCAAAATATAAGTTTGCAAACTCAAAGAAGGGATAACACCACTCACTAGGAATGCCCAAAAATCAAACAACGAAGCTTACTTGAACCGGCGATCTCGTAATCCTATAAATTAAACAAAAATTGATGCTAAAATTGCGTAAAATACTACTTCAACTACTAAGTGACTATACTAAGCTTAAACGCTAACAAAACAACTCCTACGTAACAACAAATTGCTCACTTGAAGCAATTATTCAAGCCTTAACACAACTCAGAACTCGCACGCAAAATCCTATAATTCTCGTTCCGACCGAATTGCTGTTCAAAGTCGACTCCCATCAAACCCATCGCTCCACAACAACATGATCCGTCATTTTCATGAAATCTCATAGTTTAATATCTCAAATATTAAACTACGCGGCTAAAATTTCACAAAACTTCAAATTTGTGTCCTAAATTTGAGAACTTCTCTAATTGACAGAACAAATGGTGCAAGCACTTAGCAAGCGTTGTGATACATAGTAAATCTGATTTGACGAAGCTTCCGTGACATGTGTGTAACGTCCTAAATTCAACCCACTTTCGTGATTAATAAAATGAATGCGTATTTCTCATTTCATTTTAATAAACCTCGCCCGGAACTGATCACTTTCAGAATACTGACCAATAGGGAATGGCTAACTAGGAAAATGGTACGTGGATCCAAGAACTCAATTGTGAATCGAGCTTCGATTTCGAAAAATGACGAGAGAATATTTTGGGCCAATGTGAGCCGATCTAAGGAAGGATTGGGGATCGATTTGCCAACAATGTATAATCGGATCGCGGGTGATTTTCGCACGACCAAGAGTACTTGTGGCGAACAATCCTAAACTTGCTCCGAACGATTGCAACCTCCGGAACTAATGATGGACTTTTACGTTCTCTCGGAAATCAGGACCGTCCCGACTCGAGTAACTCTAGGTCAATACGCGTAATCCTTAAACAGCTGCCCGTTAGTAGAGGACACTAAAATCGCAATTGAGCGAAATTGATCGTTGGGTTGATTTCTGAACTTGAGTGTCGAATTTTACAGACATACACAACTAATTCATCGAACGACGTTGCGAGACACGTGGCCAACCTCGGTATTGCTCGGATTTGTCAAAAAGATATAATTTGGTTTGGGTGTAAAATTTCTATTTTGCCCCTAAGGTTAATGATGTTCATTTGGGATCAAGGAGGGTAAAATAGACAATGGTAATTCCCCCTGTGGCCAAAAATCAATGGCCAAGTTACCCCTCTCCCTCTCACCCTCTTTCTCCATTTTACCCCTAGAGTTAGTGGGGTTGACCATTTAAGGCCATTTGATCAAATTGGACATGATTGGTGCTCGAATTTTGACCATTGGATTAGTGTGTTAGTGGATTAGGTGAGATGGTAATTTTAGTTGGATTAGTTCAACCACCCTACTCACCCAAGCTTACAAAACACACTCTCACCCTCACACTTTCACTCACTCTCTCTCTCTCTCTCTCTCTCTCTCTCTCTCTCTCTCTCTCTCTCACATCGGCTGAAGCTCTCCCCTCTCACCCTTGCTCGGCGCTGTGCTCAGCCAGCCGCTACCACGTTGTCGCCGCTATCCAGGCCCAATGAACCACTGCTACTCGCCCTTCCTCACCGTCCATCTCTCCCTCTCTCCGATTCTTCCCCCTCTCTCCGACCACCACCGGCGCCACCACCGGCGCCACCACCAACCACCGACACCCCTAGCCGCCGTGTTCGCAGCTGACCACAGCTCGTCGTGGCCGTCAGTTGATGCTCCCGGTTTGCCGTCTCACCACCGACCACCAGTCGTCCCCTTCTCTCTCCCCTTTTCCGGCGCCGGTGACTTCGGCGCCACCATGGGGCCTCACCCCCACGACCATACGCCGCCGTCGCCGCCACCCAGCCGTCCGTCCCTGCCGTGAAGCCGCACTCGCCAGAGAGGACACTACTGTTCTGGCGTGGCTGTTGCCGCCGTTTGGCACCCTTGCCATCGCATTTTCCAGCTGTGTCACTTAGGCTTAAGGTGAGTGGAAACTCTAAACCCTAATTAGGATTGTGTACATTATTTAGACAAGTTTAGAGGTTGATTATGGTAGTTTATGGGTTAATTAGGGGGCTGGTAAACAGTAGCATATTGGGTTGATTAAGGTGCTAATTTAAGGTTAGATTAAAGTTAATTAATGGCTCGGGTGATGGCCGAGTGTTGTCGGCTTATTGGAATTACATATGGTCAATTTCGGCTTAAGTGTGAATTGTGATGTGTGATGCGTGATGCGAATTAGATTATGAATTGGCTGATTTTGGGCATGGCATGGCTAATTGATTAATGTCGTGAGGTTATGGTGATTGCATGGTGTGGCCCGGGAAGTTGATGGGCATTAGGGGCCATAGGCGTGCTTGATTCCATGCTTAATTTCAATGTGGTATATGTGCAAGCTATCGAGGGCCGTGGTTAATTTGCCTTGGATGATTGGTTGAATGTGTGGATGTGATCAATTTGAATGATTAGCGTGGATTTGATTGGTGCCCCGATTTCGGATTGATATGGCCATGATATTGTGCACATTGAGTGATAGCATATTATGTGAATCATGCGATAGTGTGATTGTCATTGAACATGTGATCACCTAAAATGTCCTGAAATGTCGTTTACGCAGGGTTCAGATAATGAATTGGAAAGATGTATGTACACGTGATCACATAAACCCCGAGGCGTTGTTTACGCAGGATATTAAACCTGTCCTGAGGCGTTTAATGTGAGACGATACTTGGATTACCAAATGATGGCCAACCTGAGGCGTCCCATACGCGGGTTGTGTCATAGACTTGAGGCGTGATACGTGAGTCCCGAACAGCGATGGATCCGATGTGTTTAACGTGGGTTGGATGTGAAATTGGGAAAAGATACACATGCGAGTTATGCATTGATGAGTGCAAATGTGCGCATGGCATGTGCTCGTGATCCAGTGATAATGTGCATGCATCCTTGGCTGAATTCCTGCGTTATCATTGTGCACTAACTTGTAGGGTTAATTATGCATTTGACTTGGGGCCCAAGGGCCTAAATCAGTCGATTGTTCAATTGGTCTGGTTGTTTAATTTCTTGTCTGGATGTGCATAATAGTCTAGATTCGGTTTAGAGGGTCTACTTGCTGAGATTCGTTCTCACTGTTGTAATTCCCTAACTTTTCAGAATCCCGACCTTGACGATGACCAGCGTGCTAGTACGTTTTGGAGGGTCTACTTGTCTGGAGGTGCATAATAGTCTAGATTCGGTTTAGAGGGTCTACTTGCTGAGATTCGTTCTCACTGTTGTAATTCCCTAACTTTTCAGAATCCCGACCTTGACGATGACCAGCGTGCTAGTACGTTTTGGGATCCCGAGCCATATAGAGCGTTCAGTGATCAAGTACTCCCTTGGGTTTAAGGAAGCTTATATTAGGCATCTTACCATTGTCTGGATTGACGAGGACGGGCCATAGCTTAAGGCCTACCTTTACATTGGTTGGTGTTTCCGAGACCAAACCGGTTACCATGGGCCCCTTAGGACGTTTGATAACCCAATCAACGGATTAGGGCAATGGGACCCGGAGATAGCTGATGGAGAGGTAGCGAGTCCCGACCTGGTGTCTGAGACGGATTTTGATCCGCGGCCCATCATCATCGAGTTAGACGAGGAGGCCATGAAGTGGGAGTCCGATTCCGATTCGGAGCAAATGGAGCCGGAGCTAGAGCCAGAGGAAGATTTCGAGGCGGTACTAGAGCCCGAGGATGACCCAGGGGAGGAGCAACCTGAGGTTAAGTCTGAACCCGAGTCGATGGACTCCGAGTTCGAGTCTTCGGGATCAGATTCGGATTAGGTTCCACCTAGGGGTTAGCTTAGGGCTTAGTTAGCGGTGGGGTTGACACTTTTTGAGATGAGCCCTAGCGATCGTAGGTCTAACCCAATCGAGCCACGTGCCCCTTTTTGTTAAAGGTGACTGGTTGACCCTTTTTGGCCTATGTGCATGCTCCTATGACCAATGGATATTGTATATCTCTTTTGTTTATATGATGATGTGTATTATATATATATATATATATATATATATATATATATATATATATATATATATATTTGCTTTCTGTAGCTATCCTGATCATGTCTAATTTATGTACGGGAGTGTGTTTGTTTCTGCATGTGCATATTCTCTGATTTGTGTTCGGGTTGGTGACGCGTCCTGGGGCGTCGCACAAATACGATCGAAGAGAGATGCCACAAACTCGATGGAGTTTGGGACATGACAATGTGCACATGAGTTTCATTCTTTCCTTTTCCCTCTCTTCTTTCTTTTCTTTCTTTTTCCCCTTTCTTTCCTTTCCATTGAGCGAGCTCTCGGTCTGATGGACAAGTGCATTGCAAGTCCTAAAACTTATCACAAAAGTGCATTTAAGTCTTAAAACTTACAAAAGATGTAATTGAGTCCTAAAACTTGTTAAATTGGTTCAATTGAATCCTAAACTTAACACCGTCTAATTTACTAATAGAAAATGCTGACGTGTCTTATTTTATTAATTTTCTTGAGACATGTGGTGTCCAACAAGCGCTACGTCAGAAAAATTGAAAAAAATGTAAATTAAATTAGAAAAAGCTATAAAAAAAACAAAAAAAAAAAACAACCAAGGACTAGCAGCTGCGGTGGTGGCCAGGCCCTCATTGGTGGCCGCTGCCACAGCCATCGGGAAGGACCGATGGAGGTAGCCTGGGCCTTCCCGAAGCCCAACGATCCTCGCCTGCCCTAGGCAAGTCCCCAGCGAGAGCCTGCAGCCCCCAATCTAAGGGAGGGCACAACCCTTGCCCCGGATCTGAGCAAGGGTCACCGACCCTCACCAAGGGCCGTCGACCCTTGCCAAGGGCCAACAAGGACCGGCAAGGCCTCGCCCTAGGTGGACGACCCCAAGCGAGGCCTCACCGGCAACCCTCGCTCAAATCTGGGGCGAGGGTCTTGCCCTCCCCCAAATTGGGGGCTTCATGCTGTCGTCAAGGATCAATGGGGCCTCGCCCAGGGCCAGCAAGGGTCACTGAGCTTCAAGAAGGCCCAGGCGACCTCCGTCGGCCCTTCCCGGCAGCCACCGGTGAGGGCTTGGCCACCGCCACAACCACTGGTTGGTTTTTTTTATAGCTTTTTCTAATTTAATTTTTATTTTTATTTTTACTAACATGGCGCTTGTTAGATGCCGCATTATTGCCACGTGTCTTAAGAAAGTAATAAAATATTTTACGTCAATGCCACATTAGCGTTTTCCGTTAGTAAATTTAACGATATTAAGTTTAAGACTGGATTAAACCAATTTGACAAATTTTATTACTCGATTGCACTTTTTGCAAGTTTTAGGATTCAAATGCACTTTTATGACAAATTTTAGGACTTGTAGTGTACTTGTCCCATTATAAACTGAAGGCGTCCACTTTGCTTCTTTGACTTTTCAACATTTTTCCTTTTTTTTTTCCTTTTCCCTCTTGGGCTTGTCATAACCCATATTTTACAATTTTATTTTTGTCATTATTGATACAGTCTTGCCCGGATACTTCCATCTCTTTTTTTAATCCTCGCAATACCTGGTGTCTCTTGTTCTTCTTCCTTCGCAGAGAATGATTCATCACCTTCGAATGAAAGCGTCTCTTCTGCTGCCGCTGTGTAGATAGCAAAGCAATGGTTTTCGAGAGCACTACTAAGCTTGAGAAATGTCCATCACCGTACAATCGGTGTTCCCCGGAGAAAGTCTGACATTACACAACATCGGAAGCTATTCATTACAGAATTTGTTTCTTTCAAAAGTTCCAGCTGCCATTCGTAACATCATCTAACACGGTCCTGTATTTATCATCATACTACTTCCATATTTTATACAAAGTCATCGGTCACAAGTGTGCCTAGAGACGGCTCGATGAAGAAAACCAGAAAGCCCAACACAAGGATTAAGAGAGCGAAGACAAGCAGCGATTTGCAAGGATTTGCAGGTTGCCTAACGAGAGTGATTCCCTCTTCCTGTCCAGTGGTCGAAGATGCATCATCAATTTGTAAGGTCGGGCATGTAAAATAGCCGTACACTATGCCCGTGACGGCTGCTCCCAAGTGTGTCCTGCAACACCGTAGCAACGGTCATGGGGGGTCGAACTTGAAGAATCATGTGGCTAGCAAATGAGGGGATGCGCATATTTTAAAGTGGCTGGAGATCATCTTACCAGTCATCTATTGGGCCAAAGTTGCTCATCAGGAAGCTGAGAGCCGTCGCGAGTATTGCCTTCTGGAACATACTCTCTGACATGTCCTTTGAAATGATGTCTTTGTTTTGGATATGATAAATGAGCCACGCACCTATCATGGCAAATGTTGGTCCCTGCAGCGAGAGATCATAACGAAATCAACAGTATTCCCAATTAGTTGAAAATGTAGATAGTTCCACAAACAGCATTCAACACAACTATACAAGACTGATGCATTATAAATGCTGAATCCGAGTTTGGCTTGTCAATTACAGAAATGTGGACAGAGAAGGGGTAGTTTATTGATGCTTACCGTGCCACCGACAGTTAAATCTGGCGTGTGTAGAAAGCTTGTCAAGTTGCCTGATATTCCCCCAAGTAAGTATATCAGGAAGAATGTGAATGAACCATAGCCTTTGGAAACCTTAGGCCCGAATGTGAGAAGCGCCCAACAACCAAGAGCCATATGGAAAACTCCCGAGTGCTGCATTCAGAAAGTCATCTTGACAAAAATCTTCACGATGGAACATAGAGCTCCGCACAGAATATTCAGAAATGTTCATGCAAATTCATTGTGACATACAATTTTTTATGACACTAGAAACAAGGGTACTGCAAGAGCGATCATGCTCCTGATTATTAGCATCTATTCATGACTGTCAAATGCCTACTCACAACTAATTTCATCTTCGTTTGTATCATGTGGAATATATACAATATGTGTGTCGTTTCTGCATGTACTAAGACTAGGAAATATGGATACTGAATCAGTTGAAGAAAGGAAAATGAAACCAACCCTCAATCTTGTACCAGAAACATTGGCGTCACAAGCCTCCACCATTCTCCGGTCAGGATGAGGTGATTGATTTTTGCTCCATACAGCAGCGGAAGAGAGAATAGGTCCATATCTGAGCTCCGGACAGGACTCGCTATCCCGAATAGAAACACAGCGATGTTTGTAGAAGCTATGATGCCCCTGCCGACAAAGCACAAAAGGGTTTCATTAGACAACGAACTCCCTGCCAAATAACACTACATATTGGACGATGAATTTGGAGAGACCAGGGCATTACATTAAGTAAAGATCTGAAATGTCATCAGAGTTTGGTAAAACTTGAGAATTCTGCCCATTCTCATCCCTTATTTGACTTAGTTCATTGCAGACTCTCGTTTTCCTCCAATAACCTATTTTAGATTCTTCTTTGCGATGGAATGGAGTTTCCGTTAGATCACTTTTGGCTGTGATCTCATCCTGGGGACTCGATGATGTACAGTTTCTGGAGTTGGTATCTGAACGTGCACAGATGTTAGATAATTGTCCTTTCTTCATGAAAATAATTTGTCGAATAAAGAAAACTCCAGCCATATAAATAAGAAAAGTAAATTGCGGTCATCAAAAAAATGTGTACAGATATGAGAATTCCTGCGCACCCAACTCCTGCAATGAGTAGCATAACTGAAACATCTACTAGTTTCTTCCATTTAAGTTCGGCCAATAAATTTCACCACCAGATCTTTGGAATAAAAAATAAGCAATCACACATACCTGACATGTCATTTTCATCCTTGAGTTTGTCAAGACAAGCATCTTGCAAGTCCAGCTCCCTTAGCGACTTGAAAACATCACTTGTTGCGAGCGCTTCAATCTTTACATTAGAATCATCCAAGACAGGCTTGTCTACATCACCAAGTTTGCCAAAATAAGAATCAAGTTCCCTCAATTGGCTCCCACTACTGTCCATGGAAGCATGACACGTGACGTGTTTGCTTTTCCTGTGCGTGGCATTCTTCCAAAGGCGTTTTGGGTGGCTTTCTGCCCAATAATCTCGCTGTAGAAAGGATGCTCCGAGCATTTTCTCATTTTGCAGAGACCTGCAAGGCTGATGCATTAGTGTACTTCTGTCTCTTCCTTGTTTCTTGTTGTCTCTATATACGAATCTTGGATACAAGACTTACCCTCCTCTGTTGGTATCAACAGCACCAGAACAGCTCCATCTCGAACCATCTACCATGGAACGGTGGTCACACATAAACAGCCCATGACACTGTCTTGGGTTATTCCAGGTCAATGGAGGCCGGCCAATGTACGGTATCTTGTAACGTATTGGCGTCACAGCCATGCTAACCTGATTGAATTCATTGAAATCGTAGATGTCAGTAACAACATAGAACATGACAACAGCTTGCATAGTTATCGATCGGCTTTGTACAGCTGCAAAGAACATATCCAGCTCAGGGTAAGGCGCATAACACTTTCAGCATGAAGAATGAGGAGGAAAGACATTTGATGTGACTAATAGCAGTTCAACCGAAGGATTATTTTAAACAAACTAGAGGACAGTTATTGCCATGTGACAATTCATCATGTGGAGTAATAGCAAAGTGAAATAAATAAAAGACTTCTAACATCAGTCGATCATTGTTTAAGACAGTAATGCTTCTAGATGTAGTTCTCAAAACCAACAGGCATATTTCAAGCTTTTCGACAACTGATTCTCCGTAACATGTACTCGAAGCAGCTAAATTTCGAAGCAGCCCATGGATGTGAACACAAATGCTATTTCAGTCACCACAAAGAACACATTCTGTTTCTGTTTGCTCATCTCAGTGAAGTAATTCGAGCCCATCAAACGAAATGCAAACTTCATATTATCTTATTGTTTAACCAAGCAGACAAAAAGGAATCAGAACTATAACACAGATATAAGAACTAAATAGGATGGAAGATGAAGCACTTGCGCACAGATAAGAGAAAAAGGGAAGGAGAAGGGAAAAGAAAACGGAACCCAAAACTCATGAAACACCAAGAAGAGGGAATTTTTGCCATGTTTTTACCTTATCAGGGTGGTCTCGGTTCAGAGCAGGTGGGAAGGAATTTAGCAACACAACCCTACAACCTGTGACAAATGTACTTGTGTACTATTAATGGAAGTCTTTTGATGTCTCTGAAAGCGCCAAACAAAAGCCAAAAACAAAAGAAAAACAAACGACATGGAACGTGGGACTGAAGCTTGAAAGGAACATCATCGACCTGAGGGTTGAGATGGAGGAGCTTCTGTTTACAGTTGTGATCCAGCCTTATCTCTGTTGGACCATTGGGATGTTGCCACATCTCGGCCACAATCTCAAGCTCTCACCTAAGCCTGTGAAGCCTATCAAAACTTGACCCCACCAAGGATTTCAATTGGGGATCTTCCACACGAACGTACACGACACATTCATCTGAAGCACTTCCGGAAAAGAATGTGAATTTGCTTCTTGTTTGATTGTGCGAACCTCATAGAGCTAGGACACTGTCGAAATTGATTCTGTCACGATCCCAACTCTCTTGGAACTGAAATTGGAGTGATTCCTGTTGAATTTCTTAGTTTGGGCGTGTCGGGTCCTCTCGATAGGATTGGACGGATGGATGTAAATTTAAAGCACGAAAGTTAGACATGAGATGTTGCCCGATTGCAACACTCAGGAAGAATTAAAGCGTCAGAGTCCAAGAGGTCAATGCAAGTCGACAAGCAGACATTCCCTATAATGGAAGAAGAAATTCCGTATCTGAGTAAGGCGGTAGCTCGCACCTCGAATCCGTCCCCTGTTGTGGGCTGCCCGACTATGGTCATTTCTAGTTCAAGCAGGTGATTTTAGTTTGCGCGCGGTGATGCACCATGATATAGCCACAAGTCTGAAGAATCCAGCGTCCCATATCCACTTAACATAGTCACGGGCTTAATGATTTGGTTAAGTTATCACCATTTTGAACTGAATATATGTTCATTTTATCCCACACGTAACGACTGCGACGGGCTTAAAGCGCTTTCAATTAGTCACGTTTGAATTCTTTTACCAAAATAAAACTAATAAATTGATCTAAACACCACATAACCTACTAACAGACACTAAGGGTCCAAATACCTGAGGTGGGTGTTGACTAATTTCAGGATTGCATTAGGTTAAGAGCTACGCTGCCGGGAGGGGAACTCCAATGTGGGACAACTTTAAATGTTAATAGGAATATGTTCACCGTAAATTTTAAAACTTATCATAAAAGTGCAATTGAGTTATAAAACTTGCAAAAACGTGCAATTAAATCTTAAAACTTGTCAAATTGGTTCAATCGAGTCATAAAATTAACACCAACCAATTTGGCTAATGGAAAATGCTAGCGTGGCTTTTTATATTATTTATCTATCCTACTTGGCGATGACGTAGCTTTTTAATTTTAATACTAATTTTATTTATATTAAAATTTTAAAATAAGCTAAATAGAAAAAAACAGAAAAAAAAAAGGAGGATGATGCGGCGACAGTAGGGAGGGCTATTTGTTAAATTTAATTTAAATAAAATTAGTATTAGAAATCAAATTTGGGTCGAAACAAGGTCGTTTGAGTCATATGTTGCATAATTTAGTCACGTCATCACCACGTAGGAAAGAGAAAATATTAAAATAAGTCATGTCGATATTTTCCATTTGTAAGTTAAACGATATTAACTTTAGCACTCAATTGAATCAATATAACAAGTCTTAAGACTTCTAGTGGAGTCATTTCATATATATATATATATATATATATATATATATATATATATATATATATATATATATATATATATATATATATATATACACACGCTAGTGCTCTTCTAAGGTTTAAAGGAAAAATTCCCACATGGGAATGCGAAGGTGGGGAATTTGAACTCCCATTCTCCAAATATGGGGATTTGTGGGTTTATAAGGTTTCCCCAGTTAATTGAGCCCTCTAAGCTCCACAAGAGTTCTAAAGTCCAGGATTATACCGGCAGACCAAAAAGCAAAATAGTAAAAAGGTAAAATACTCTAAAGCTGAAACTAAACTAGAGAGAGCTAACGCTAGCCTTTAAGCCTTTTGAAGTTCATTAAAATCTTCGAGTTTTACCTTAAATCTTGAATTACTTCATCGAGAAATTACCCATCATATCCTTAATTGCACTCATAAATTTTAGAACTTAATTGCATATTCCCAAAAATGTTGCAACTTAATCACATATGAAAGGTTTAGAACTTTATTACACTTAGATTGTATAAATTAAAAGGGTCATAGCTCGATCACATTCTGGTGATGATGCAATTTTCTCAACTCCACGGTTCCTATTCTGTCTTTCCTTATAATTTTATATTAACCAAATTTTAGGGTTCGGATAGATCCATTCAATATAAAATTTTACCAGAAGATTCAAAACTAGTGAAAAGCTTAGCCATTAGTGCCAGCCAGTATAACAAGATGACCCAGTATCAACTGCAGCTTTCTTCTGAGATAAACCACTGCATCGTGTTTTTAACTCGGCCAAGAGGTGGCTTCTCATGGTTAGCAGCACATTTTTTGCAAGCAAACCTACTAGTAGAAACGCAATTTCCATTAACATAGAGAATTAGCCATGCACCATCAGATCGACCACTCAAAACACTAAATGGCGTTGACTCCTGTTTACATAACTTAAGAATGGTCCCGCTTCTACTTAAGAGCATGCAATTCATGTAAAGGAGAAAAGACCAACCCAAGTCGAAGATACGCTGGTGTGGACCAGCCTTAAAGCCTACGTGTACAGAAGGCGGAATATAAGCATTGGACCCTCATCCTGTTTTTGACATAATAGCAACTAAAGGGACCTCTAGTCTATCTGAACTCACGTTGATCGCACACCTTTCATCTGATCGACAAGTATATAGACTCTGCAAGTGCAACCTCCGCAGTGAAGAGATGGAAGTGCAACCTCTGCAAGTGCCCATAAACATGGACAGCAAAGCGGTAGATTCTGCAGCCAGGAGCAAACAGAAGCATGGCATGCCACTTTGATGCTTTCAATCATCAGAGATCCAAATTTCGAAATCCTTTATGGGCAATTAACCGGTCCATGCACCTGTACTTTCACAAAGGAAAGTGGTAGCGATCAAAGTACCTGTTTTGAGGAATTAGAAACCAAGAAGTAGTTCAGTGTGATCACAGTTATACAAGTCCTTCAATCACATCCAGAGTTCTCACAAAACAAATCATTCAACTGAGAATACATAGTCAGAAGCTCGCATCATGAGGTATCAAAATTCCTCTATATTACTACTAAAATACATATCCCTTTCTGCTCTCTCCCCTCTTGATTTATTTCAAAAGAGGACCAGAATTCCACAAGCACATTAATCTAAATTGCATATGGTTCAATCCTCTAATGTTTTTTGACTACATAATCTCTTTTGCAAGTTACAAAACTGGTGGTCACTCTACCAAATTCTAAAGCTCTGCTATGAAAGGAAAGAACTGCACACCAACTACCTAACGGAGGAAAGGGCTTTCTAAGGGGAAAAAGTTGATCTTTTGTGTAAGTTCTGACAAACATCTCTTCAAGGAGGCGCAAATAAGATATAAGCTATATAAATGAGCTTGAGGCAATTGTTCAATTGTAAAGTACATGCGGGAAAAAAACATTCTCCCTCTTTTTAAGACTTTCCTGATATATTCTATGCCACAGATCCCTGAAGCCACAAATTATTCCAAAACAATATCCAGATAAAGGTCACATTCAGAATCCTCAGTCCATTGAATATAATCAAAATTGTATGTACCTCTAAGAGCTCAGTCTTCTCAAGGTCCTTAAAATATATAGATGCATGAGAATGCTGCAGCTCCCAATTTTGACAACCAGACATCTACGCCCAGCAAACAGCAGAAATAGGAACATGACCAACTGAAATTGGAGTGAATCCAGTAAATTTTATCACACAGTGCTAAAATGCGACAGTTTTACCATCTCAGATCAGGTACCATACGTAACTCAAACCAAACAAAAAAGACAGAAGGTCACGCAATTTAAAACCACTTACATTCTAAACATCAGTTCAGGAACCATTCAGAACCTTAAAACATGCACATAGCCAGGGACCTGAAAATTAATGAGCGTAACTATGGCAGCAAGGTGAAAACAAGGGAATCCAGAATATGTGAGTGGCTCACCAGGTAAAAATTACTCATGAGCGACTTAGGAAATGGCATATGCATACAGGCTTCCTGTACAACAGAGACAATGGACCATATGAAATGACGGGCTAGAGAACAGATCCATCACATGGCTAAGCTTAACTTGACTAATCTAATTGCCTCTTTGGATAACTCTTGCAGTAAATATAAGAAAGATCAAGATTACCTTGTCCAAGAATCAAAATAGCATTTGATGCCAGGGAAATGACACTTTGAATCTTCTCACTTGTAAAAATTGCTTGGACAACTAGCAAAAGAAAACGATATATGTAACTATCCAACCCCTACATTGGTATCAATAAAAGAAGAAATTGGAAATGGACACAATAAAAAGCATTGCTCAAATGGGGGAATCAGATGATTATTGTTAATTAAGGAAATGCAAGCAATGAGTTCCAAACAAAGTGCTACACTACATAGCTTAAAAAAACTAATGAAACGAGAGGCACACATCAAACTCGTCAGATGTAAAAGCCCTTCTTCTTTGGTTAATACAAAGTGGAAGCAGCAGACAATCTAAAATCTGTATTTAATGAAAACCTGATTTCTGCATCAGCCTTTCATGACTCTGATTTCCATCATTTGCATCATTAGCGGCCTCCATGTCAAATCCAACCATCATGTGCACAGTATTAGATCCATCATCTATCCAAATAGTTCCTGAACCTACAATATTTCATTGTTATGCAATTTTTACAAAAATGATAGAGCTTAATGACAAATTAATCAAGGACACTACTTTCCAAGAACCTAAAACCTGCACCAGCTTACTACCTTGGCTCTAAGAGAAACCAGGCAGAAATCACAATGCAGCTCCCAACATTTCGCATCTAAAACATCATATTAATCAGAGAGAGCACCATACTCATTGTAATATCAGGAAAAGCAGTCAAGTGGTGCACTTTCATGACATGAGGCATATGCTTCAAATGGAAATTAACATCAGAAGCAGTGGGTGCCTTGGACTTTGGCAGGCATACAAGGTGTAAATCTCCAACTGAATCCAAAACAATGAAGGATCTTGTGGACAAAGGTTGGATGTAAAGCACTTTAAGTGACGTCACTGGTGTGGACATAGAAATTGAGTCTACACCATCCTTGCTCTTCAATGTCACAAAACAAGAACTCCCATCATTGGCCTTTTGATTTAACTTGACTGTTGACTGTTTCACTGCAAGTAATAATACATTTTTGTAGCTTATTAGGAAGACCACAGCCAATATAAAACATGATAAATAATAAAATCAATCATAATCTAATAGTCCATGTATTAAGTCTTTCTTCAAAAAAAGGAAAGAAAAGGAAAAGAAAAAGCCAGCACACTCAACAACACACAAGCAGAGATCTGGAAAGAGATGAAAAGAACCATTAGACGAAATCAATTATACGAGTCTTGTTCCATGAGCCAGTTACACACCGACAAAACCTGTGCAAAACAATGGTAGATAAGCTAAGGAGAAGAGCTTTTTCTTTGGTTTATAATTCCAATCTACCCTATCTTCTAAAACTTATGACAAGATGCAAATACTTCAATAAGAACTTCAAATCTGGCATCTGATAGTCTACGGTTAATAATTAACACCAAATTGGCTGTTTATTTCATTATTCATTATTCATGCTACTTCCATGTACAAATGATTATTATTTCTAGTAACAAAAACCATGACAGATTGAAAAATCCAGCCATTGGAGCAAATGATCAATCTTATGAGAAGATGAAAATAATTAAAATAAGAACTTGAACTCTATTCGAGGAGAAGTAGTTGTGACTCCAATCAAGAATAAGATACTAGAAGCTCGTTTAAAATGGTTTAGTCAATTCGAACGTAGTCCTTTGGATGCTCCAATGGAGATATATACTCAATCTAAAAGGGAGGACAAGGAGACCTAAAAAGCATGGAAATAAGGAAATATATGAAATATCAAACATTTCGAACTTAAAGAAGACTTGATACAAAATTGAGTCGATGGCCAAGAATGATTCATATTGTTGACCTTACTTGGTGAGATAAGGCTTAATTTTGTTGTTTTGATGGTTGACTGGCTGGATCGACATTATTGAGATATGATCAACCAAGTTAGAATCAAGGGCACATGCTTCCAACAACCAAATATCCACGCATATGACTGAATGCCTGGATTAAGTTGACCAAGTAGATTTTCTAATGGAAATAGAAAGAACTAAAGAAAAAAACAAAAAAGCTCTAGTACTAATTTAGATACATGCATCATTTTGATAAAACAGTTGAGCTACAATTGAAACAGAGACCAAAATACAAGCCTCTTATGATTGTCTTTCTTGATAGGTGACTCGGCCTTTTTTATTGTATAATCTTGCCCAAAGGTTAAATACTCACTCTGGCGTGGACAAAAGAAGAAAAGGAAGTTTGACATAATCGTAGTATCTCATGGCAGTTAGAGTTACGTAAAATCACTAGGAAATGCAAGTAAGATGAAAATGATAACAAGGACCACACAAAATAGAGCAGTGCATTGACACCTATAAAACAACCTTGAAGAGGAATCATGCTCAAAACAAGCACCCTGAGCGCTCAAATTACATATTCACAGGAGAGAGTGGAACTAATTTTATTTTATAGTGCAAAGAGAGAGCAGCCTTACACGGTCATTCACCTAAAAAATACCACAGAACCAACTATTAAACAATCAAAGACAACAATCAAAGCAAGAGAGGTGAGATAATCTTACCTGTGATGGAAAGAGAAAAACTGTTTAACATAGTGTAGGAATTGGTAGTTAAGGTCAGACTGGTTTTTTTCCATGCAGCACATTATAACAGTATCACACGGTTGGTTGAAAGCGAATCCTAGTTTGCAGTTCTTTGCACACATACACCAGCATCACAAACTTAATGCTCAGTTATCCAAGTAAAAGCATGTTCTCCTGAAGACTCAGCTTTTCCAGCATAATTACTAGACATTCACTCCATCGCATATTTCGTACCAACTCGAAGAAAACTCGAAGAGAACTAGCTTGCAAGTTTCTTCCCTCATATAGAACGCCATATAAATAAAGCATTTAACACATAAAGGCACCTCCATACAAACAGGAACTTCAAAATAAGGGGTGTTATGGAAAATTACAGCTTATCTTATAAGACAATCATGGAGCCTTGGAATGATAGGTGAGATGACATGTAAAATCTCAGTGTTTTTTCCTGTACACTAGATGACTGGCAATAAGTCTAGATTAAAGTGGACCAATGCACTATGAAGAAGAAACCTGAATGTTTGCAACTGCTGGGATTAATCAGCCATCAACATTAACGTTGCCAGGAACTAAGGCATGTCGTCTTTTCTATCAGAGTTCACCAAACAGCAACATTCTAGAAAGTGAAAAAAATTTAAGTATCAGTAGGACTGATGCATGGCAGAACTGAAGCAACCGATCAAGACTGACGATGAAACAGCTTAAGTTAAGACTTCGGAAGCGACATGGTCACGTTACTTGCAGAAAAAGATGCGAATTTCGCATATGTTAAGTTCAGAAGAGTAATCCTTTTATTCTCCAAAGGCAAAACATGAAACTAGCGAGTCAGTTAGTAATCATAGTGTAATCACGTATATAAAATGAGAAAGTGTCGAAATCCGGATCTCAAACATCAGAAAAACAGAAAGATAATTAGTCTCTTGATCTAGTTCTTCCTCCTCTTATTTTTTTTCTCTCCTGTCCCTCATTCTCCATCCTTTTCATCTATTTCATTACCTGAATCTTCCCAAAATTTCTACACATATCAAATAATATCAGAGCACTTTCCGGGCTGCTGAAGGTATTGAAGCAACTGATTTGAAATATTAAGAAATTGAAGAATTGTCAAAAGCTCTGCTTCAAAAATGAGATGGCTTCATATGTTACAAAGAAGCTCTCAGAAACAACTAGATTAATTAGTAGAGATCAATCATATGCATTACAACTTACTATTGGAACTAAAAGAGGGCATCCTGAACAATTTCAATGATCGGGCTCATTGATATTCCTAGTATAGTAGATGCTATCACATACAATCATACTCAATTCAATGGAATTGTTTGATCGTAAAGGGGATCTTCTATAATTTCACAATGAGGAGTTTTCTCTCAGATTTGTCCAATCATTAATAACATGATTAATTTTAAATATTAGTGGATAGAGATAACACTCGAAAAGAGTCCATTGAAACCAAGAAGTATAGACCTGAATGCCATTGGAGTTCTTTGAAAGAGCCTGCTATTGGAAGAAGCCCTCCTAAGGATAAGAAACATATGGCTAAACCTACATAATCTCGAATGTTATTAGTTCTGGTAGAACCTATAGTTTATTATCTAGTGAAGTTTTCCGTTCTAATATTCCACTCAAGAGATAATGGTATTCATCAAATCACTTCCTATCTAATGGAAGGCTATCAAATCAAATGATAAAGACAATTTTTGGAAAAAGATGGCTGTGCCCATGATGAAATGGAAATCAGTTCATGGAACAGTAAAAAAGGTTTCGCATAATATGTGGCCAAGAGATAGGGATTAAGTGGAATAAAATGGACTGAGTGGTGGGGTTGCGAAAACACCTTTCCTTCCCTATTTTGGACCTTAGTTCCACAGAACAATATGCTATTACACTATAACTGGATGGTATGAACTGCCTAAACAAGAATTTTCAACAACGAATAACAAGAGAGCTTTTACTCGCTACATCAAAAAATTTCCATTAATGAATGATGTAAATCCATTGTTAAATTATAACTACGCATGACAAATGAAATAATTGTTGCTATCTGCTCAATTAACAGTTAAAGTTCTAACTGAATAATTAAATAAACTAGATAGACTTTTCTCTTCATCTCAGGTCGATGGATCATCTCAACTAGAAGATATTCTTCATGTATAATGCACATTACAGTTGACCAAGCCTAATTCCAATTGTTTCTTTCTGAAGCAAAAATATCCATGGAGCAGTTCGTACTATTTAGACATTCACGACAAAGGCTCTCATTGCGCCATCGTTGCCACTTCTTTCATAAGTATAACCAAAGAGAGATCTACACATAAAGTTGAGCTGAGCTGCTCCCTCTAACTTCAGCCCAAAAGGTGAATGATCCTCTAGATTGGAGAAGACCCCATTTCAAGGGTGAGCTTTGGTAAGCTCTCGACAACAAGGTGAAAATCTTCATTTAAACTCAGAATTTGAAGTAAATGAGGTATTTAAAGGACGCAGGGGATTTACACTTCAAAGATATTCCAGAATAAATGAGGAGAATTTCGGTCCATTTGAAGAGGACAAGGTATGTATTCTTGCAAACACAATCAATTTATGAAGGTGGAAGAAAATAATCAGCAGTTGTTGAAATCTCCAAAGTCAATGATCCTTTTGGTGTTCACTTTTCTTTTGATCATCCTTTCCCAAGACAGAACCACTATACAAATTCAACAGTAGTTTTCACGATGGAGATTCATGACCAGATGAGTAAACTTCCAAAAGAAAACAAGGAGAAATACCTTAAGAAAGACACCTACCAAATTGTTAACTAACATAACAACTCAGACTTAGTGAAAATGAAGTGCAAGAGGAAGTTAGAAGATGCTATGAGAAGATTGATGCATGGCACAATTAAGAAACTGATGAAGAATGATGATGCAGTAGCTTGAGTTAGGAATACCTAGTTACTTGGGGAAAAACATGCATTGAACGTGAGTTAAGTTTCTGTAAGCAGTTAGTCATAATTCATTAGTGAATTGATTAGCAGCTTGTGTTTCATAATTCAGCATGTAACAGGACCAAATGTTGCAAATGGAAATCCAACATTATTTAAATGGCGGAGATTTTCTCTCCGCATCTTGTTCTTACTCCTCCTCTGAGCTTATCTCTCACTCCTCCCATTTCCCATTCTTATCCTCTACTTCAGTCTCTATAATCTTCTCTAACTTTCTACAGTTGTCATGGACTAACACCTGTTTAATGTCTAAAAGACATTACAACAAACGTAAAGTTGACTTATTAAGTTAAGCTAACCGTAGGAATTCTCTGAACAACTTCTAGTTTGGATCATATACCAAATCATAGCTGCTAAGTAAACCGCACTTTGAAACAGATATTGTGCAAGCAGAATCATACTAACAAGCTGCTACGTAAACCGCACTTTGAAACAGATATTGTGCAAGCAGAATCATACTAACAACCACACTGAATACAAAAGAGCTAAAACATAATGAACAACGATCTAAGCAACATCTTTCTCGCAAAAAAACAGCACAAGAAAAGCCACTCACCAGATGCAGGGTGCTTATCATTCTTCCCTTCCAAACTAGCATTGTGAGCATACTCCAAATTTCCCGCAATCCCACTTGCAGTCACTCCATTAGGCAACCGCTGATTACCGAGCTTCCCATTCGAATTCGAATTCCTGATCCTCTTGGTTCCTCCCTTAACAAGAGCCATCAAATTGAAAACCCGAACCCCATTCTCCTCCCCCAAAACCAACAACCCGAAAGAAAAACTAACAGACCACACCGGCCTGCAACACTCAATCACCGCACACCTCATCAACTCCAAAGCACCCCCATCATCACCCCCACCACCACTACTCCCATCTCCTAAGGCTTTGACCGCGAAAACCCATACCTTGCCGCTCGAAATCGAGTACATGGCGAAGAAATTGGTCGACCCAGAAACCTTAATCGAAACCCCATGACGGTTATCGAACACGACCCCCGAGCCGGGGTCAAAGCTGAGGCCTTTCTGCTTGCAAACCACTCGGGCCCTGGCGAACTTGCCGCCACCGCCGCCGCCGCCGCCCCGGAGGGCGTAGAAGCGGAGCAGGATCTGGGACCCACCCCGGTGCGGCCCGGAGACGAGGAAGACGACCCGGGAGCGCGAGTCGCCGCCGGCGCCGCCCTGCCGCTGCCGGAGGAGGAGGAAGGCGGCGGAGGAGGAAGGAGGGGGGACGAGGACCTGGGGCGGGGGGAGGGAGGAGGAGGAGGGGAGGGAGAGAGGGGAGAGGCGGGGGTAGAGGGAGAAGGAGGAGTCGGAGTGCATGAGGGCGAGGGAGAGGGAGTGGGGGTCGTAGAGGACGGCGGCGATGGCCGGGGAGTGGGAGAGGGAGAGGTCGGGGATGGTCAGCTTGGAGGCCTGGACGACCACCATGAGAGCTCGAGAGGGGACTGGTGATGGTGGAGCTCTTCTAGTTCTTAGCTGTTGGTGATGGTGATTCTTTCAGGTTGCAGAGGAGATGGTTGATGGTTTGGTCGTCTGGGGTTATGGGGGAGAACGGTGGGAGATCCAAGGTCGTTTGTTAATTATTATTTATTTGTGTTAAGCATGGTAATTAGTGTTTGTCGTGCTCGTTAGTCATTCTCTAATCTGAAAATTGGGGAGGCTTAGTAACATGAGAGAGAGAGAGAGAGAGAGAGAGAGAGAGAGAGAGAGAGAAGCTTTGCAGGTTTCTACTTTCATGGGGAAGAGATTTTTTTAAATTTGAGCAAATTTTCTGGCACTAAATTTCCGATGATAATTCTATATTAATCGTAGGTCCAATATCCAAAAAAAAGGGAAAATAAAGCAAACAGTATATCAATCTTGACCTAATATGTAATGTAATTCATAAATTTTTAATTTGTTCAATGTAGCCCATAGACTTTAACCAAATGTGCAATATTGTTCCTAAACTTTAACATAATGTGCAATATGGCTCATAAGCTTTTAATTTGTTCAATGTCACCCATGAACTTTTGCTACATGTTCAATTTAATCTTTAAAATATATGAAAATATTTAATATAATCCATCCATTAATTCAAGTTCAAGGACTATATTAAATATTTTCATATAGTTCATAGATTATATTGAATATGTAACAAAAGTTAAATGATCAAATTAAACAAATTAAAGGTTCAGGAACCACATTGAACATTAGGTTAAAGTTCAAGGACTACATTAAATATTTTCATATAGTTCATAGATTATATTAAATATGTAGCAAAAGTTAAATGACCAAATTAAACAAATTAAAGGTTTAGGAACCACATTGAACATTAGGCTAAAGTTCAAGGATTACATTAAATAAATTAAAAGTTCATAAACTATTTATATCATTAACCCATATCCAAAAAAACCTTAAGCTTTAAATCTAATTCCAATTTTACCTGAAACTTTTTTTATCTCATAAAAATTTTCTAACTTTTATGTTTGTTCCAAATCTACAACCATTAATTAAACGTGCAAAATGGCCATTACTGTACCTACGTGGGCATTCCATGTCATTAAAGAATTTAACCTGAGTAAGCTGACATAGACACATTCTCTACAAAAGGACGCATTCTTTGATGAGCAATTAGGGTCTGCTTTTTAATTGCTCTCACTCTTTCTCATATCGTCTCATCTCCCCTCCATCTCACTCGATTCTTCTATGGTGCTCATACCTTCATCTCTTGCTCTGAGAGTCCTCCATATCTCATGCTCGGAGTCCTCCATCTCGCGCACTCCTAGGCTCGAGACACTAGGACATCTCGCGCTTGGGTAGTCTTTAATCTTGCGCTCGGAGGTTAGGTCTGATTACCTTTTCTTTCTTGCCTCTGGTTACATCTGATTACATTTTCTTTCTTTACTAATATTTTAGTTTTCATGAACTCTTTTTTATTAATTTACCTTTGCATATCTACTATCGTTTTACTAGTCGTTTGCTTATTGAAAATTGAAGTATTACTAGTTTGAATCAAAAGCAATTGTGAGTTTATTATCACTATGTTTATTAACAGAATGAAAGAGACAAAGATGATAGTTCATCGGAATGGAGTGATGAAGAACTAAGAATATGAAATGAAAACACAGGTTTTGATAATTGAACCTTTAAGCGGCCCTGACAATGATAATTTTGAAGAAACCATTGTCATGTTTAATCTATGCATGAGATAGTTCAAGAACGCTTTGGAAAAATATGCAGGAATTAATGGATTTGACATTTTTTTGGCAAAAAAGAGTGAAGAGAAAAGAATGATAACAAAGTGTGTCAAAGGATGTGGTTGAAGATTGTACGGTGGTTGGATTCAAAATGAGAAAATTTTTATTATAAAGAGAGCTGGAGGCCAACGTAATTGTAATCGAAGCCCAAGCAACAAGCAAGCCACTGCTACATGGCTTGCTCATGAGTACATGCGTAAGATTAGGGACACACTCACTTACTCAGCTGCAGAAATGCGGATAGATGCAAGAGAAAGGTTTGCTTTGATATTGTAGAAAAAAACATGTTATAGAGCCATATCAAAAGCTCTTAGTCTTATAAGGGGCTCGATAAATGAGTAATATGATATGCTAAGATCTTATTTGGCAGAGTTCAAGAAAGTTAGCAAGGTTGAAACACTTGAGATGAAAATTAATCCAACAACCAAAGTATTTGAGAGGTTTTATGTGGGGTTTGTAGAGTTGAAATGCAGGTTTTAGCGAGATTTTGGCATGTCATAGGCTTGGATGGGTGCTTCCTTAAGACTTGATTAAATGGTATGTTGTTGTGTGCTGTTGGACCAAATGGAAACAATCAAATGTTTCCAATAATTTGAGCAGTTGTCGAAGTTGAGTCCGAGGCATCTTGGACTTAGTTTCTCACCCTATTATTCAATGACCTAATGGTGGGCAGAGACAAGGGATAGACTTTCATCAGTGATTAGCAAAAGGTGATATCTCACCTTTTGTCTTTGTTGGTTGTTACACAACACTAGTGCAATCATTAATGTCACTTCTTTGCTTTTTTTTATGACTAATTTGTTTGCGAGGACTAATGAAACAGTTTCATGCATATCTCCACAAGCACAACTTCGAAATTATGCAAGGCACTTATATGTTAATTGGAAAAAATTGCACAAAATGGATGCTCCTAAGCATCTCGTCTAAAGGGCTGTGGGTGTATATTTCAAGCTGATTTTGACTTAGCAATGGTAGATTTGAATATGGAGTGCCCTAAAGGTTAGAAAGATTTCATGAGGCAACGCCCAAAGCACTTTTGTAGGGCTTCATCAAGACAAGAACCAAGTGTGATGTGGTTGATAACAACTTAAGTAAGACCTTCAATGGATACATTTGCATATCAAGAGAAAAACCTACACTTGAGATGCTTGAAGAAATAAGAATGATGTTGATGTAGAGGATGGCGAAGAGAAGTCAGCTAATGGTTGATCGAACGGATTCTATTTGCCCAAGGATTAGAATGAAGTTGGAGAAGACTAAATTGGAGTCCAGGCATTATATTGTTAGGGCAACAATGGAGGAGTAAATTTCAGGTTGAATTGTGTTATGATAAATTTGTGGTTGACTTGGATGGAAGACTTGTGCTTGTAGAGAATGAGATATCTTCGTAATACCATAAAAACATAACATATGTTGTATCACCTTCATGAAGTAGATATCAATGATTATGTTGATGATTGTTTGAAGAAAGATGCTTATGAAATATGCTACCAATAATATCCCTTCCTAGCCATGAATGGAAAAAAAGGATGTGGCCCAGAGTGGTGAGCCAATCAAACCCCTACCTTATATAAGAAAAAGGGGGAGAGAGAAGGCAAACAGAATCTAAGACAAGGATGAGCAAAATAGAGACGGAAAGAAATTGATGAAAGTTGGAGTCCAAATGCGATGTAAAAACTACCTTCAGTATGGGCATAACAAGAAGACATGCAAGAATCCTACACCATGATGGCCACCCAAGGCGAGTCTTATCCGATAGTTGTGTAATGTTTTATAAGAAATTTGTTAGGTTATCATAACTGATAACATTAGTGTTTCTTGTGTTTTTTCATATATAGGCAAAAAGAGGAAGTCCAAAGAAGGTTGCTGGTGCGCAAACCAATGCACATGCCAATGTACAATATAAGGAAAATGACACAAACAATCCCTGAATTCTGACCCAATATGTAATTTGATCCCTGAACTTTTAATTTGTTTAATGCAGTCTATGAACTTTAGCCTAATGTTCAATTTGATCCATGAACTTTTAATTTGTTCAATGCAGTTTATGAACTTTAGCCTAATGTTCAATTTGATCCCTGAACTTTTAATTTGTTTAATATAGTTCCTGAACTGCTAGTATATATTCAATTTAGTTCTTGAACTATTTGAAAATATTTAATGTAATCCTTCCATTAATTCAAGTTTAAGAACTACATTGAACATTTTTATGTAGTTTAAGAACTAAATTAAACATGTATTAAAAGTCAATAAACCACATTGATTAGATTAAAAGTTCATAGATCAAATTGAACATTAAGTTAAAGTTCATGGACTATATTAAACAAATTAAAAGTTCATAGACCAAATTGCATATTGAATCAAAGTTCGAAAACTATGTGTCATTATTTCTACAATATAATAAAGACACTGCTATCATCGGGAAGGAGATGGCACGGGTTAGTGATTTTTTAGACATGCATTATTTTCACAAGTGTATAGTGTAATTAACATTTTTATGCTTATTTTGTTTCTTGTGTTTTTTCATATATAGGGAAAAAGAGGAAGACCAAAGAAGGTTGTTGGTGCACAAACCGGTGCACAAACCAGTGCACAGGCCAATGTACAATATAATACAGACTCCGCTATCATCGAGAAGAAGATGCACAAGTTAGTGCTTTTTTAGATATGTATTATTTTCACAAGTGTATATGGCGATTAACATTTTTATGCCCATTTTCTTGTGTTTCTTCATATACATGCAAAAAGAGGAAGACCAAAGAAGGATGTTAGGTGCTCAAACCAATGAACGGGCCAATGTACAATATAATAAAGACTCCGTTTGTGGCGCACATCTAGATTCAATGTCTTCGTTATCATTGCCATGCAGAAACATCAACATCAATATGTTCAAAGAACACATATTAAATACCTTTAAGGAACTCTTAGATCTAGATCGAAATCTAAATCGGAAGAGAAGAAAAGCCTAATCTCGGAGAGGTTGTAAAGCCATGTCACAGACATCTTCCTCGATGATGTCACGCTGCGCTTTCGCACGCTAAGGAGGTACTTTCTTTTGTCGCGAATGAGGAAATTGTCTCCAAATGAACTACTAAGGTCCAAAACGGATATTTTTCCTAAATGTCTCATAGACATCCTATCACTAGACAAGCGAAGGTTTCTCCTATACCATACCTCACGAGACAGCGGGTATTTTTTATCTTTCTATTTAGCCTAAATTTTGATTTGGAGTCGTCACTAGTTCTTATTGGTTGACTAGAAACCTAATCGAAATATGAGAGAAATACTACGATTTCTGCGAACCAGGGATTATATGGGTAAGGGGATTTGGTTACACTAATGATCCTGATATCGAAATATCTTACGCTCTTTCAGTACCTAAAACAATCCGATGTGTTTAAACGTGTCATGTGAGTTCGCAAGGCTTATCCACTAATTCTATCCATTCTAATTGGGAGAAATCAGACAATCAATAAGGAAATGCACAATCAATTTCAATCAAACACAGCAATCCTAAAATGGTCTCTAAAACAAAAATCAATCAAAACACCAAAATCCTAGTAAAGCCCTAATAACTTGTTCAATGAATGAATTGTGTTGTCTTAGGGTTTTAGATTTTTTTTAAGGTGAAAGACCCCTTTAGGGGTTAAACTATTTCTAGAATTCTTTAGGGGTTAAAACCCTCTTTAACCCCTAAACTAAGGAGTTCTAAAAAATACCACTCGGGCACTTCAAAAATTTTAATTTCACTCAAATTAGGTGGTCACAAGTGTTCTAAGCCATTATGTGAATTTTTTAATTTTTTGATTTTTTTGGGAAAAGTTTTTCTAAATTTTTTGTTTTCTCGAAATCTATTTTTTTTAAATTTTCTAAAATTTTGTATGATTTTTTCGATTTTTTTTAATTTTGCAAATTTTTATGATTTTTCTAGAATTTTCTCAAATTGTTATGAATTTTCTAGAATTTTTTTTTCGAATTTTCTTATTTTTCTAATTTTTTAGGATTTTTTCTAATTTTTTATGATTTTTCAGAATTTTTTAAAATTTTTATGGAATTTTTTTTATTATTTTTTGAATTTTTTTATTTCTTACCGAAATTGAACCGAACTGGTTTAGACCGGTCTAATCAAGTTAGACCGGCCTAAACTAGTCTTGGCCTCCCGAGGAAGCAATGGTGCCGAAATGGCGTCGTTCCTTTGCATTTTCTCTTGGGCATTTCACCGAACATATGGTGGGCTTAAACTTCTATTAAAGCTTATCGGGACAAATTCTTCAGGCCAATCTCATGTGACTTTCCGACAATCATCCAGTCATCCTCACAGCTCCTAGATTTACTATCTTACTCCCTCTAACCACCTAGTCTCGTTATGTCATCGCCGGCCGGCGAAAAATCGAATCTAAAGCCTAACTCAGAATTGACTTAATTGAGCATTTCTAACATTCAGATTATCAATCCAATGCGCCCTAACTGTTTATGGCAATCAAAACAACAATTAAAACATCAAACATGATCGGAAATCACTAACTTGAACGGCCATTGACCGAAGAAGGCACTTCGGCAATGGGTAGCAAGTTTTGGCAAAAAAGATTCAGGATCGACTCGGTGCAAGATGCAAGTTCAATGATCCAAAATGCAAGAATCAAGCAAAAACTAAATAGAAATGAAAAAACGGAACTTGAAATCAACAATACAACAAACAAATCAAAAGATTAACTAAGATTTAACTTGGTTAATGATTTTGGCATTTTATCAAACGATTGAAGTGCGACCGTGAAAGAGTTTTACCTTCTTCAATGGAGGCTGATTCTGAAATTTCAAGCGACAAGGAGACTCTCGAATGATTCTCCAAATTCACCAATTAAACCCTAATTTGACCCCATTTCTCAATTCCAACCCAAAATTTTGAATTATTGACACATTTTACATCGTAATATGAATCAATTTGAGTTTTTATTTCAATTAGACCAAAAATTCCCAAATTTGAATTCAGATCAATTGGGCTTTTGTTCAATTCAATGTCCAAATTATCTAATTAGGCAAAATTGACGTCAAAATTGAGTTACCCATGATTAATTACCCCTAGGAAAGGTATGGGTGTTGATCAAAAATTTCAAATTGAATAAGATCCCCAATTTGGATCTTAAAATCCCTAATTTTCAATTAATTTTTGGGTCTTTTCAATTCTTTTGTCAAATTGTGAAATTGGATTAACCAATATATAATTCAAGGTCCCAGAATCAATTGTTGTGAAGACACTATGGCCTAAAAATGACTAAAAATGACTCAGTTGGATTTTTGGGTTCAAGTAGGGTATGAATTTATCCAATTTTGAGAAAAACATATCCCCAATTTAAAATTTTATAAAACTGAATCTATAGGACTGAAATTGGATTTAAAAGAAGACTAATGGCTATTTTTACGGAATTTTTGAATTCCATTTGGTATTTTCCTTGATTTTTCTTCCTATTTTTATTAACATAAATTAAGGAAAAATTCACAAAAAATCTAAAAATATGTATATATTTTTGTTTAGAATTAGGTTCCTAAGCATGGCCAAGGTTCCTAATTCTAATTTTGTGATTTTATTTGAAATTGAAAAATTTTGACTAAAAATCAAATGTCAATAGATAGTTGTCGACTAAATGAATGGCCGAATTGAACTTCACGTTCACCTAAGACCAGCTACAAAAATTTATTTACACACAATCTCCTAAAACCAATCAAGAGAGAAAAGAAAAGACAATTAAAACAAAGAAAAAGAAAACCAGTAGCTAAGTAGGCTCTTAGCTTCAGTTTTTGAAGCAGAGAGCCTATTAGAGAGTTTCAAAAGAAGAAAGAGTTTTTGGAAGATGAAGGATTTTTAAGGAATCATGACTTTGTCTCTAGAGAAGATTTGAAATTTTTCACTCCACGAGGTTCATTAACGGCCGTTTTAGACGGAAAGTAAACAGTGGTAGATTTGAGCCAAAAATAAAAGTTATGAATTTTTTATGAGAAAAAAAAATAAAGTTTTGGATAAAATTAGAATTAGACCTAAAGTTGAGGCTTTTTTTTTGGGTATTGGGGCACTAATCATATAAATTCACGATTTCATAATAGAATGGGATAAGTGCACTAGAATTTCTAAAACTTGTCATGAAAATACAATTGAGTCATAAAACTTACAAAAAGTGCAATCAAGTCTTCAAATTTATTAAATTGGTGCAAACGTGTGACATTCGGAAATTTCGCAACAATAAGTAATTGACGTTGGGAATTTTCCATGTTCGAAGATGATATTTGGATTATAAAACTAAGTATTATTTAGGTTAATATTCCTGTAGATGCGTAAAAAATCGTTGTTGGATTGTAAATTGCGAAACGCGGATCCGAAAACATAATCGCCTCCAGCTCGTCGTAACTAAAATCTTAAACGTTGTGGTGTGCGATAATCGTAGTGCGATATTAATTAATTTACCGTTGTTTTGGGAATTTAGTGGGTATTGTTATTATTGGTCAATTTTGATTAAGTAATGTTAGTCTTTTATTCTAATTTATCGTTAATGAAAGGGGGGAGATATTCTCTCAAAATATCTCTTCTGGACTTTTCTTCTCTCACTTGGCTATTGAAGGAGAAGTTGACCGAATGCCATTTATCCCATTTAAGCTAGCTTCTGTCTAACTAGACACCTAGCCTAAGTAATTATTTTCCTTAGCCACTACTCCTTTCCTGATTTCTTACAGCTGGCCATGATGGAAAGAGAAGATGCCACCTATGAGTGCATTGTAATTAACCACCCCTTCGTCTACTCCTCTATTTCATTTATCTGGGTATCACCAAAAGAAAATTTTACCAAATCGTAACTCCCTTCTTCACTTTTTACTTTCACCATCACCGATCTAGAATTTCCGAGAGAGCTTTAACTTTTAGGTGTTCAAATTCTGCACAAGATAAGTGAAAACTCTAGATTTAAGTTAAGTAAATTTATTTGGCACTTTTAACTTGGTTGCTTGAGAAATGTTATTTTGATGTGCAATAGTGAGGTTGTGATGATGGTTGAATTTGTTTTGCTAGTTCTGTGCATATTCAAATGGATATGATTTGTTTCCTTAAAGTATGGTGAAAATCGGTAAGTAAAATGATTAAATCTGATGATGTAAGTGTTATCTTTGAGGTGATTATTGGATTCTTTTTATTGGTTTATGTATGTTTAATGAATGATGATTCTGTATATCTTTAAAACTGCTTACACTTTACTGTCAAAATCCGGTTCTGTGTATCTTTGAAACTGCTTAGACTTTACTGTCAAAATCTGGTTCTGTGTACCTTTGAAACTACTCAGACTTTACTAGCAAAAATCTGGTTCTATATACTTTTTAAACTGTTCAGACTTTATCTTCAGATCTTATGCTCAGATTTTACGTTAGAGTTTACTGCCCAGATTTTACTGCTCAAATTTTACCATTCAAACCTTAGCTTTGTGAGTCTGAACTTGCTTCTGAGTCTGAACCCGCTTCCGAGTGTAAATTCGCTTCTGAGTCTGAACCTGTTTCTAAGTCTAAATTTCCTTCTGAGTTTGAACCCGCTTCTAAGTTTGAACCCGGAGTCTGAACTTGCTTTTTGAGTTTGATTTCCTAGCTCGCCTGTCCAGAATCAGTATTTTCTTAATCAAGGAAGTTTTATCTCAAAATTTGGATATGAGTATTTTTTGAATTTGAGTAGACTTTAATCTTTTGAGTTTAAACCCGTATTGCTTCATATTTGATTGCTCGGATGATGCATTTCATGATTTTAAAGTACAAAATCGTGATGGCTCGGTATGGGACGGGCCAAAGCAGACTTTTGCATGTAAATACTTGATTGCTATGGCTTGCATAAGAATAATATTAATTCCGTCGCTCATTTAGTGGTGTGTGATGATGCCTCGTGTATTGGAATGCCCTGTAAGTCAAGATGCCCTAGGGAGTGTTTCGGGATGCCTCAAGAGTCGAAATGCCCCGTAGGTCGGGATGCCCCGGGTGTGTGCCAAGATGCCTCGGAGTGGAGATGCCCCATTGATCGGGATGCCCCAAGAGTGTTCAGGAGGATGAAGTAATGAACCTAATTACATGAGCATAAATGTTTTACTTCATATACTTGTGGTTGAGTGAAAGTATTGTGAAATGTTGCATTGCTCAAACTTTGTGGCACATTCAAATGGTAAAGGTATA
The DNA here is from genome assembly GCA_024500025.1 of Syzygium aromaticum. NCBI lineage: Eukaryota > Viridiplantae > Streptophyta > Magnoliopsida > Myrtales > Myrtaceae > Syzygium > Syzygium aromaticum. Next base: position 14,755,307 of record CM044894.1, on the reverse strand, counting down.
ACATGCATTCGAATTCTATGCATACTGTTTATTATGCATGTATGTGGTTTTATGCCAAGTGAAGTGGTAAGTTGATTTTCCTTACTTAAAACTAAAGACTTCATTTATTGGGCTTCGGCTCATCCCATTATTTTTCAGACATGTAGGAATGGATAATCGGCCACCAATGCTTGCTGGTTTTTCCCTAAATACTATGAATGCTAGTATGTTGATATGTTTGTCTCGAGGGCAGATATAGTTTATACTAGATGTATATCTACTCTATGGGTTGATGTGGGATTTTAGTTGATATGAAGGCGACGACATTTACGACTCGTTGTAAAGTCTACTTTTATGCGAGCCATCTTTGGAGTAAATTGTAGCATGAAGATAGCAACTTCGACCTACCCAGATGTTTGTTCTTTGTGATTTTATGATGTATTATTTAGACTTGTAATTCTCATAAGTGTTGTTAATGAGAAGCAAAAAGTATTTTGCCAAAACTTGTTCAGATTTTGGCTTCCGCTGGCCAATTTATTAATAATATTAATTGGTACGTGTTACGTGTGACATTCTGGGGAGTCACAAAACGAGTCCTTCCATTAATTTCGTTTAACTTTACTAACAAAAAATGTTGACATAGCTTTTATTGATATTTTCTCTCTTCTACGTGGCTAAAACACGAAACACAAGGCTAAAACAATGTCGTTTTGTTCAAATTTGATTTTTAATACAAAATTTATCTAAATTTAATTAAAATATAAGCTAAATTGGAAGGGCCGGTGAGGGTGGGGGATGGCCAATGGGGTCGTTAGGTCTTGGCCAATGGCTAGCAACCCTTGCTAACTGCAGGTGAGGGCCTCCCACGGTGGTTGGGCGACAGCAAGCCTTGCTGCTTTGTATCTCAACCACTCTCTTTTATTTTTAATTTAGCTTATTTTTTATTAAATTTAAATAAAATTTGTATTAAAATAAGATTTGGACCAAAAAGGTGTGACTTTTAGGATAGAGAAAAAAAAGTGCTATGTCAGGATTTTCCATCGGCCATGTTAGATTTAATGGAAGAATTCGATTGCACCAATTTAACAAGTTTTAGGATTTGGTGTAATTTTAGAACTTTCAGTACAATTATCCCTAATATAATTGAAGCAAAAAGCAATGCCTAGGAATAATCGAAGATCCAAAATAGTGCAGATGATACGGTCTATATATGTTGTATCAACATAAACCAAAGTCATTCCTAAACTAAACTAATCGCACAAGGACAATCAGATATTCCTTTTAATGTGAGCTCTGCAATTTGATATAAAACTTTAGTATTTAAATTCCCACACATGTACACATACGATAACATAATAATTTGACTAATTCTACATATATATGCTCATCACTCAAACTTTCAAATGAAGATATTAGTAGTGTCACCGGGTTTACTTTAGGGTAAATATCCCAAAAAACCCCAAATAAGTATATTTATGACAAATTTACCCCAAATCTTAAATTTGTACATCTATGACAAATTTATCTTCCATTAGTTTTCATTACATTTTACCTCTAAATTGCTAAGTTGGATAACACGTGGTAGTTAATGGGTGTGCCAGTTTAAGGTTTTACATCTCTAGTTTGCCACTAATTTACCAATTTGTGATTTTTTCATGGTCTTAATCCAATTTAACAGAGTATGAATTTATTATAAATGTACCGGTTTAGGATTTTTGATGGTCAAAAAAATTAGTTTTAACCAAATTTGTCATAGATGTACCAGTTTGAGGTTTTTTATGGTCAAAAAATTAGTTTATGGTAAATTTATCACATGTGTAGCAATTTAGGATTTTTCATGGTATTAACCGTTTACTTTATTTCGAGATTAAAGGTTGCATATTAGTCATTTAAGCATTATTATTTTTATAATGGATCCCAGGTTTATTTGAGGTGACTATCCATCGTACATGTGTAATATATGTTGACAAAAAAGGTTATGCTCATTGCTTGTGAAGTCTATTATTATTTAATAATGCATTTCTGTGGTTTGTCAAAACGCCGAAGACTACTGGCAAATCTATTAAATTGATCGGCCAACATTGGAATAGAATATACTTACTTTAATTGAACTGCTTAGTATTATATTTTAGAGGAATAACGTACAAAAGGTGTAAAATAAACTAATTTGAAAAATAAATCATCAGACAATTCTTTTTCTCTATTTTTCATTATCACATTAAAATTCATTTATAGATATTTAATTCTTACAAAGAGTAGTTTACGTACCACGCAAAACAATTCTGTGGAGATCTTATAAATAGCTTAAGTCCTTATATGGAAAATAACTAGATATATTCATCGAGGGAAAAAAACAAATTTAAAAGGAGGAAACACTATGCAATGAAAGTATAGAAATACAGAAAAAAAATCTCTAGTAAGTTTACTTCCTTTTAAGGAAAGAACATGTAAGGCCTTGTCGTTACGTTGGCCAGTTCATTAGTCGTTTTATTTCCCAAATGTTCATGCACTGTTTTATTTCCCAAATGTTCATGCACTGTCACCTCATGTACCGTATTATTCGTACATGTCACTTGCCTTGTGATCCGCCCTTGTCATTTATATTCGCCATGTTAAATTCTAGGTCATTTGCCCGTGTAATCTTGATTTGCCATGTCAATCCATCACGTCATTTCGAACGACATTTTCCACTTCAATAGTCATGTTCCTATCTCCATTGCATATTTCTTAAGTACACACTATTCTTGTATGCAAACCGCCACAATTTATTGCAATCGGCCATTTCTAAAGTACACATACTACAAAAAAACTGGATTTTTGCTACGAAAATTTGCGACGAAAAAATTTTCGTTGCAAATTTGCGACAAATTTTCCAACGAAAATTAAAATTCGTTGGAAATATCCAACGAAAACGTTTTCGTCGCAAAATTTGTTGGAAATTTCCAACGAAACAATTTTCGTCGCAAAATTCGTTGGAAATTTTCAACAAATTTTGCGACGAATTCAAAAAAACCCGGTATTGTTCGGCATTTTTTATATTCGTTGGAAAATTCGTTGAAAATTTCCAACGAATTTCAATTTTCCGGGCCATTATTTCAGTTTGTACAATTTTCGTTGGAAAATTCGTTGGAAATTTCCAACGAAAAAAAATTCGTTGGAAATTTCCAACGAATTTTCCAACGAATTACAAAAAAACCCATTATTATTCGGCATTTTTTATATTCGTTGGAAAATTCGTTGGAAATTTCCAACGAATTTTCCAACGAATTTCAATTTTCCGGACAATTATTTCAGTGTGTACAATTTTTGTTGGAAAATTCGTTGGAAATTTCCAACGAATTTTTTTTCGTTGGAAATTTCCAACGAATTTTCCAACGAATTACAAAAAAACCCATTACTATTCGGCATTTTTGATATTCGTTGGAAAATTCGTTGGAAATTTCCAACGAATTTTCCAACGAATTTCAATTTTCCGGACAATTATTTCAGTGTGTACAATTTTCGTTGGAAAATTCGTTGGAAATTTCCAACGAATTTTCCAACGAATTTTTTTTCGTTGGAAATTTCCAATGAATTTTCCAACGAATTACAAAAAAACCCGTTATTGTTCGGCATTTTTTATATTCGTTGGAAAATTCGTTGGAAATTTTTAACGAATTTCAATTTTTCGGACAATTATTTCAAAGTGTACAATTTTCGTTGAAAAAGTCGTTGGAAATTTCTAACGAATTTTTTCTCTTTGGAAATTTCTAACGACTTTTCCAACGAATTCCAAAAAAAACCCATTCCTGTTCGGCATTTTTTATATTCGTTGAAAATTTCCAACGAATTTTTCAACGAATTTTAATTTTCCGGACAATTATTTTAGTGTGTACAATTTTCGTTGCAAAATTCGTGGGAAATTTCCCACAAATTTTACAACGAAAACCTTACTTCTTTCTTATTCAATATTTTCGCGCTCATTATTCCCACAACTTTCAATTTCCACATTCACACACACACACACACACACACTCTCTCTCTCTCTCTCTCTCTCTCTCCTTCGCCTTCACCTTCTCCCTCCGTCTCCCCCTCCGCCTCCCCCGCCGCGCCCCCTCCTCCTCCGGCTCCGGCTCCGACTCCGGCGCCATGGACACCAAGCCTCCGACGCCCCCGACGCCATCAAGCCTCGTCGCCGACGAGGCTAGTAGACGACGACGGACTTGACAAGCGGTGATCCCGAAGCCTGCTCCCGCCCCTGCTGCTTCTTCTTCTTCATCTTCGGCCATGGCGAGGGCCGAGCTCGCCATGACCCGGCGAGCTCGGCCCTCACCGGCCATGGCGAGGGTCGAGCTCGCCCAGATCTGGGCGAGCTTGGCCCTCGCCGGCGACGAGGCTTGCCCTCGCCGGCGACGAGGCTTGCCCTCGCCGGCCATGGCGAGGGCCGAGCTCACCATGGCCGGCGAGCTCGAGCTCGCCCAGATCTGGGCAAGCTCGGCCCTCGCCGGCGGCGAGGGCTATTTTTCGATAAAAAAAAAAAAAATTTCGACCAAAATAAAAAATTTTTTCAATGGAAAAAAAATTTCCACGATTTTTAGCTCGACCAAAAAAAAATTTGCAATTTCCAACGAAAAAAATTCGTTGGAAAAAAAAATTCGTTTCCAATGAATTTAGCCACGAGTTTTCCAACGAAATTTTCCAACGAAAAAAAATTTATCGCAAATTTCCAACGAAAATTGAAATTTTTCGTTGGAAAAATTTCCGACGACTTATTACCAACGAATTTCTCCAAATTTTTCGTTGAAAATTTCGTCGGAAAAAACATGTTTTTTTGTAGTGACAGTGACTATTGGATTACACAAACATATCTTCACTCACTCTTTTTCCCATCAACTGCTTGAACTTGCCTTTTTGTTCAATTATAAGCAGCCGAACTCTTCAAAATCAACTCAGTCTAGTATTTAACAAATTAACGTTATCAGCTGACATGGCTGATTTTTACATTAATTTCCGCTAGTTGTAGATTTAATTAGGACACCAATGTGTCTTCTTAAGATGATACAATGTTTTTTTTTTTTTATCGAAAGATGATAGAATGTTTTTTTTTGTTCCGTGAAAGATGATAGAATGTTAGCAAGTACATATTAGACCGGTGAGATGCTTCCATGTCATTTTTCTTCATCATATGCATAAGACGGCCGAGCTGGCATCATTTTTACTGTGTTGCCAGAATTTTTGCCGAGCAATGAGCCACGTACAATAATTATGCATGATTCTTATTGGAGAAGTGAGCCACGTCATCAAAAAGTTTGCGACATAGCAATTTATTTAACGAAAGTACTAATTAAGCCGATTTTGAAGACTTCATGTACTCGATTGAACAAAAAAACTCTGCTCGCAAAAAATAACTTTCAGGAAAATATTTTTCGAATTTTTGGGTGTTCGGTTCACCGGAAATAACTAGTCAAGAAAAATATTTTTCCTTAATGTAAAAAACTCCTTTAAAAGTGAGGAAAATAATTTCCTTGTTTTGAAAAGATGAGATCATTTTCGCTCTTTCTTCTTTCACCATTTATTTTTATTGTTTTTGTTTTCTTTTTTCTTTTTGCTCCTTCTTCTCCGGCCAACTGCCAACCACGGCAAATGCCAACCATGGCGAAGGTCGGCGACCGGCCATAGGCAAGCTTAAGCCTCACCATTGGCCGACAAGGCTCATGCTCGCAAGATCGAGCATGAGGGCAACAAGGCTTGTGCCTTGCCAGATGTTGAGAGCTCAAGCTTGCCCCTCACGAGTCACGATGAGCTCATTAGTTGACAGCAAGAGAACTTGCCAGACCGCAACTCGTGAGGTCGCAGCGAGCGAGCTCACCCACCTCTGGTGAGGTTTGAGCCTTTCCGCCCTTTGGCAATGCTCGAGTGTTGCCAATCTGGCGAGCTTAAGCCTTGGTCATCGGCCTTCGCCATGGCCGGCAACCAACTGGAGAAGAAGGAAAAAAAAGAAAGAAAAGAAAAATTATAAAATTGATTTTAAAAAAGTAAAAATAATAAATCATTATAAGTTGTGTATGGAGGAAAATCAAATTATATTTTCCATACCAAACTATGAAAAATATTTTTCATGTTTTTCTCAAATTTTAACCGAACACTAAAAAATTGTTTCTTAGAAAATATTTTTCAAAAACGTTACATTTTTCATGAAACGAACGAAACCTTAATTCGAAAACGAGAGAAAGTTTAGGTATATGAGGTAGGGTGTGCAAAACAGACTGCCCGAACCGGAAACCGCCTGCATTAGACCGGACCGATCAGTTGGGTTCGATTCGTAAAAGTGTAACCGGTGTCTAGGTAGTTCGATTCCCGATTTCAAGGGGGAACCAGATTAATCGAATTGGACCGACTACATATACTTTTTTAAAAAAATATTTTAATTAGTAAAATGTGAACTAAACGCTAAGTGAAGTATTTCAATCTTCTCAACTTCTTGAGTTTCGTCCAGTTGCCACTCGCCAACATCAGTTAACACCACTCATCAAATGATAATAATACATGTGTAGTCAGCATGTTTTGATCAGTTTACATCAATTTGTCGTCGAATTGACTTGAACTGTACACTTATTTTTGCGATTATGTGTAGCCGATATGGGGAACACAATTCCATTTTCGAAACATATGGCATCAAGTAGTGGGAAAAAAAAGTAACGAATTCCATTGGACCGATCCAGCTTCGGTCATAGGACTAACCGTTTTGATCCCGATTTCGGTTCTATCTTAGAAGTTGACCGAATCGAGAACTGATCACCCCTAATTTAAGGTAATATTACTTCTAGTAATTATTAAAGAAAATTAAGGACATCATGATACCATAAATTGGGGGTTTTAGGATCCGTTTGTTTCAGAAAAAATATTTTTCCGGAAAATATTTTCCGTGTTTTCCAGTATTTGGGGGCGGAAAATGTTTTCTGTGGGAGAACATTTTCCTTTCTTACCCCCAAATCCTTCATTGTTTTGAGGAAAATGATTTCCGCTTCTAAAAAGCGGAAATCATTTTCCTCCAAACTCTTCATTCCCCCCTCTGGTCGCCGACCGCCGGTTGCTAGCCGCAGTCACCGCCCGCCACTCGTCCGTTGCCGCGACCAGCTGCCGCTGCCAATCGTTGTCGCTGCAGGTAGCCGGCCGCTGGTCGTCAGCCGCCGCTCGCCGGCCGCCGCTGCTAACCGCCGCTTGTGAATTGCTGCCGCCGCTCGTTGATCGCCACCATCGCCAGCCGCGGTTGCCAGCCACCACTCGTCGGTCCCCGCCTGCTGCTCGTCCGCCGCCGTCAGTTGCCGGTCGCCGCTGCCGCCACTAACAAAAAATATTTTCCGAAACTTTTTCATATTGGTTGCCAAACACCGAAAAATTATGTTCCGGAAAAACATTTTCCAGGAAAATGACTTTCGGGAAAATATTTTTCAAAAATACAATATTTTTCGTGAAACGAACGGAGCCTTAGAATTGAAAATTCCGAGGTGGTACAGGTAGGTTTTGGGTATACAACGAATGCCCTTTTCCTCGTTTTGCATCCAACCAAAGGTTCTGACTCGGTTTTTCAAGCTATCCGACACGAATCTCTCTTGCGATCATCATGTGTTGTAGCTTTCTTTAGTGGCTGCTTACAGGTTCCATCAGTCTTTTGACAACTATCCTCGATCATGGAGAAATCAATACATTTTCTATAGTTCAGTGGACCGAAAGCATCTTAATCATTATCACGTGAATCTCACCATTGACTTCTAATGATGCGTGATCTGAATATTTTAAGTTCCTTGGTATTTCGTGCATCCTTTTGCCTCTGAACGAAATTGGTCTTTGGGCTGCCAAGTTGGTTGCCTTTTGCAGTTTCGGCGGCGGTCTGCAGAATCAGCAGCGTCTTCCTGGTGCTTATGAAGATGCTGAGCATTTTCAAAAGAGGAAGGCCTATATGGAAGTAACCATGCAGCTTACAGAATCAGAAGATAATATTCGGTTGTGTTAACGCGGATTATTATTCGATCTTTGTTGCGCGAATGCCATATAGTTGTTTGTGTTAACAATCAAAGCGCGCCCTATTTTGCACGCCACATCTCAGTGAGTAGTGCTTTGAATCCCCTTGCCGAATCCCCATCCACTCCGAGGGCCGTCCTGGCGGCTTCTTTCATGCTCACAGCTCGTGCTTTCAGTGACTCGTCCCTCGTCGTCTCCTTGACCCGCTCCGCTATTTCCTCTCCCTTCACCATGTCCTTCTCGCCCCACCCCCAACTCTCCTCCCAAATCCCGATCCCTGCCCTCTTCACCACGCTTGCGTTGATCTTCTGGTCTCCGTGCTGAGGCCATGCCAGCATTGGCACGCCATGCCACACGGCCTCTGTGACCGAATTCCACCCACAGTGGCTCAGAAACCCGCCTATTGCCGGGTGGCCTAGTATCTCGCTTTGGTTCAACCAGCGGTTCACAACCAAGCCGTTCGCCGCACCCGAGGTTGCTGTCATCAGCTTTTGCCCGATCACATCTTCCAGGTCCTCTATGTCTTCTTGATCCACCTTCTTGCTTTTCACCATCCATACAAACCTCACGCTGCTCTGTACCAAGCCATCGCCCAGTTCTCTTATTTGGTCCCTCGACATGGCTGTTCTACTGCCGAAGCTCACATAAATAACCGATCCTATCGGTTGATTGCCCAGCCAAGCCAACGGATGAGAATGAGACTCTCCGAAGTTAGCTGGTGGAAGCAGTCCAATGGCAATTGTAGGTGGCAATCCACAGGGCATTTTCGCATTGTTTAGCGCGTTTAACGTATCCGGCTCAAAGTCATCGAACGTGTTGATCAAAATCCCATCTGCGTCGACCATACTCTTGCCGTTCTGAAAGAGAGAATTTTTTAGGAAGTTGTCTTCTTCTTCCAATAGGGGCGGCGGAAACCATGAGACGGGTATTGGTTCTTGATTCGGTATCTCAATGACATCTTTGTTATCCTGAGGACCGGGCATGGGTTTCGTAACAAATATTTTGTGGAAGGACATGAAGAGGGTCAGCATTTTGGCGGAGGACGTGAAGAAAACATAATTTGGAAGGCCGATGGCTCGAGACACAGGAAGGACTGCGAAGATCAAGCTCATGTCCGTGATGAGAGCAGAAAGAGGTGGAGATATCGACGATAAGAGGGGAGGGAGGAGACGGCAGGAGCTACAGATGACTTCATAATGGCGATAAAAAGGATCGTCGGTGTTGCTAGAAGACTCATCATTGGGAAGAAGACACAGTTGCTTGGGACTAACTTGAGGGAAGCTGGTGAAGAAACTGGAGAGGGCGCGCGACTCAGCGAGCGAGACCGTCGGATGCGTGGCGATGAAGGTGACTCGGACGTCGTTAGCGACGAGTGAGGCGGCCAGGCGGAGGAACGGCGTCAGATGGCCCATCCCTGAGCTCGGGAATAGAGCCACGTGGATGGTGCTCTTGCGCTCACTGATCTGTGACATTGCGAGAGGACAAGAGAGGCTATTTCGTTGATGGCTATGTTGCGTTGGATCTTAACATCCATATATATATCCTTGAGGAATCTGTCCTTCTGCATAGAGAAATAGGAAAGATGGAGTCAAGGAAAGCAGCTAAATAAGAAGTGGATTTTGTCACTTTCGAGGGCAATAGCTAGAAGCCATTTCGATTGGGTTGCTTTTGCTTCACGCTCAAGAATGCAAGGAAGATGAAATTTCGCCGGTAGTTTGTTGCAAGAATACAAATTTGATTTTGCTAGCCTTTTCTTGATTGATGCAGGAGTCTACTCAGAAATTCTAAAGAAAGACTGAACTCTCTCTTTGACCGCGCCTCACAATTAGTTCTCTCACAAAGAATCTTAAACTTTTGCCGTTAGTTCTTACCGGAAGATTCATCAGTAGTCGCGGTGCGAGAGGTAAGGATGTCGCAAAATAAATATCATAACTTTCATACAACGCTCACTTCGATGTCATAATATTTCAATTAATCACTCAAGTGTTATAATTTTTTAAAAAACTTCATCATAAGTGTCATAACTTTTAATACCGCATTTTAAGTTGCTCGAGTGAACGAAATTTGAACATGTCTTCCATAATATGTCCTATTGCAAGGAGTTTGAGAAGGAAAAACTTCAGGAGATAATATTTCATCGCTCAAGTAACTTTTTCAAGTGACATTTTCGGCTTATCTTTTTTTTTATTTCATATAAATTTTTGAGAGAATCACTTGAAGAACATGAAATTACTAGAAAATAAAATTATTATACTCAAGTGATTGATTGAAAAGTAATGGTATTAAAGCAAGTATCGTACAAAAATTACGGCACTTATGATGTTAAAATAATTAATATTATCTCCAAGAACTCCTTCTCATATATATCTTGAACAAATAATTTTCGTAATTGAAATTCTTCCAACACATGGGCTGCCTATGTAAAATATTTAGTCCGAGAAAGGTGGCCTTTGGGAAACACATAAATGCCCTGATCACATCCATTTGTGGCCCACGACATGCCGTTACTTTCACAGTCGCCCAAAAACTATCGTGCTAGCCAAGCCCCTTGTAAAATCATGTCTTGATCTCGAGAGGGATCCCCAAGGGATTAGTGATCAAATTGGCATTTTCAGTTTTACTGCAGCCCAGTGGGCATTTTCTCTTCAGCTAGGCCTCAATGTTGTCGATTGAATCTGAAATGACAATGGACTGTGCACTGTGGACTGAGCGTTCCAATTTGTGAACATGAATACACTTCTAATAGGCGTCATCTTTCGAACACTTTGATCTCAGGAGAGAGCTACCAGAAATCGCCGGAAATACAAATTCTGACCAGTTCTCGTAGTAAAAATATGCAAATGATATCTGGTACTCCTTTTGATAGAAAATTATATTAAGGGTGTGTTCGTTTCGCGAAAAATAAGTAATTTGGAAATCATTTTCCAAAAAAAGATCGCTTATATCGCTTACAAAAATAAATAAATGAAAAAAAATTATCGCGCACAAAAATAGTTAAGCATAGATTGTTAATAATGTTGAAAACTTTTTCCGTCAACTAATATTTCTAAACGATATAAGTAACCATTTTTCGAAAAATATTTTCTAAATTACTCATTTTTTGTGAAACAAATGTATTCTAATACTTGTAGCAGTTGTAAGGAGGAAATCACAGAGTTCCCACAAAAAAGAGAAAACTACAGCTATATAGTCCATTCAAGAACGAGATAAACCCCCCACGGCCAGCTCATAATTAAGCACTAATGAATATTATCTATGGCACCCTGACGTCGGTTAAGGTAGGCTAGTGCAAGCACAGTACGTTCATTGTGTACGCATATGTTCTTGCACTTTGCAGGACCTTAACGTGGCCAACCGATGACAGTGAACCGGTTCATGAGAGCTAGGGCATTGCTTATTGCCTCGGTAAATATCCACCACCCTTCGCCTCACTACCAACTATGCACTCCTGTCCATAACCTCACTCTCGAACCTGATCTAAGCAGCCCAGCTACCTCACCAACTTGGCAAGCCAATCTATGGAGCCGCCCATTCTTGAAAGACAACATTTAAAGAAGAAAGAGTGCTAAGAATTAGAGTAAAGGGTCGGGTCGGGTATGAATCGAATATAGGGCGGGACGGGTATGAAACGCTAAATTTACATGGCATGTGAACGAGTTAATTTGGATCCGACCATTTTCAAGTCTATCCAAATTTCGTCTTCTGGTATTTCTGGCACTTCGGTCTTTGTTACCTTGACCGTGTGCACCACAGGCAGTTTGGAGGTGCTCCACCGTTCTCGGGGGCCAACGTTCGGTGATGGATGCGTGATGAGTCCATCTTTTAGGCTTTGTGTGCTGGATTTGGTTTTCTGAATGGACTCGGATCCCTTAACACGTATTGCGTTGGATGTACAATCACCTGGTTCTGCACTAGGCCCATGTCACATCTTGAGGTTGAACTTTTTTAAGATTTTGAAACGCCTAAGGTTTGGATTGCTTCCTAAGGTCGTGTTTCCGTTTAATCCTTCTGTCTTTCTTTTGGGTTCCAATTGTTCCGTAAAAAATGAATAATATGAAAAAATATTTTCTTAAAACCGATCACTTATATCGTTTATAAAAATGAATAAATTAAAAATATTTTTATCGTCCACAAAAACATTTAAAGATAAATTGTTGCCGGTAATGTAACTAATATTTCAATCGACATAGGCGATCATTTTTAAGAAAAAAAATATCTACATCATTCATTTTTTGCGAAACAAATAAAACCTTAGAGTCCTTTTCTTTCTCTCAAGTTTTTAGGTTCTTTCTCCAAAATTCTAAAGGATGGCTCAAGCTCATAAGTTCTCCGCTTATGAAATTTTTAGCACTCTTTCTGGGCATCATCTCATTTCTTTGGGATAATGACCAAAAAAATCATAAATTTATTGTATTTCTACCAATTCATTTATAAATCTTTCAATTTGACCAATTTAATCATAAACCTTTCAATTTGCTAATGTAATCCATCCGGCTAATTTTGATTAGAAATCGTTAATGTGGACATCGGTTGTTTTACGTGGCATAGCCAACACTGACTTGAACAATTTTTAAAATTTTTTTGTGTTCTTTTGTTTCTTTTTTTCCTTCTTCCTTCGCCAGTTGCCGGCCTTTGCAATGGCCAGCGAGCTCGCTAGCCTCAAGCGACCTCACCCCTATGAAGGTGAGCCTCACCGGCCATCAAGGTGGCTAGGCGATTGATAGAGGAAGAAGGAAAAAAAAAGAATGAAAAGAAAAAAAAAGGAAAACAAATTTAAAAAGATTACAAAAAAATTTCACGTCGGCTCCGATGGCTAGCGAATTCTAACCAAAATTGGTTGGATGGAGAATATTGGTAAATTGTTAAAAGATTTAGTACTAAATTGACTAAATTATAAGGTTCATGGCTGAATGAGCTTAATAGATTTAAGACCTTTTTGATAATATCTCCCATTTCTTTTAAGGAATGAATACGGGATCCTGCGGAGTTTTTCTTTAAACTACCTTGTCCAAAAAATCGTGCTTGCAATTCCCTTGAAGGAAAGTGTTGCTTCTATTCTAAGGCTTTTGAAGCAGGTCTGAGATTTTTCCTCTATGCGATCTTGTCATCGAAGTATTGAGTTCGCATAATCTTGCTTTCTCTATTCCACTTTTACCGATCTATAACACCCGCGAGTATTTGACCAAAAATAAATAAATAACATCCGCGAGTCAGCCATTCTACCGAGTGGCGGAGTTGGTGGGCTATCCCTCCGACAGAAGACTTCGAAAGTCGACTTCCAAACGTTTGTGGACCTCCCTAATTCCATAAAGGAATGGAAGAAAAAGTACTATCTTTGTTAATCCCGCCGGGGTCTCCCGTTCGAACCTTTTCAAACAACCTGCCCCGACTCGACTTAAACCTCTCACTCTTGCTAGGCATGAGCGCGACCTCCTCTCGTCCATGTTGGGGTGTGGTTTATGCTCTCTATAGACAGGACAGCACGGGATCTCGCTCATACTCCTGAGTCTCTAGAGGGCTTATATAGTTTAGCCAAAAAAAGGAAAGTTTCGTAATTCGAGTAGATTTCCTAGAATGATATTTCCTATTTTGAATCAAATTTTTGCCTGTATATATATATTTTTGCCTAGAATGATAGAACAATTATGACTCGTGACCTCTTGAAATTCTGGTTTCTGATGAAATTCTTGCATCTGCTGGTGCTGTTCCTCCCACTCCTGGCGGGGGGTTAAGCTTGTCTCCATTTTCTTCTAACCTTCTGGCACCACCAACTTGGCTTTGTTCTCGCAGCTATGTCCAGCATTTCCGGCAAAGAGCTTCGTTCGACAGCTCTTCGATATGCTGAAAACTCACGTCACGGTAGTGAGAACAGATCGGAGGAGGAGGAGAAAATCGAGCTATGCCCAAGAAGGAGGTCCTCCGGCTGCCCCCATATTTTACAAGAAAAGGAAAGAAGGGACTTGGAAATGCTTCCACTAGCTTTGTTTATCTGTCGTTGAGAATCTCTTTCATGCTGATGCTCACTAACATCAAACTCCACTGAATAACATGATAATCTTGAAAATACAATCCTCGCATTTTTATCAGAAAACGAGTAGAATGGCATATGATATACAAAGACATGGTCAGATCGATTGTGCGTGATGTTGAATGCACGAACGCGGATATTTTCTACGCTCTCGATATCGGGCGGCCTAGGGGGCCTTCGGAACATGGATATGGGGTATTCCACCGGTGTGAATAGTGAATCATATAAATTGATGGGTCCATTTACATTTCATTTGGGTCTTGCTCACACGTGACTTAGAAAAACTGTACAGCTTCCGATATGCGGATATTAGGTGCCGTTATATGTAAATAATATCTTGAAAGTTGATTTATATTGGGGATAAGTGCATGGGATGTCTTAAAATTTGTCCCAAAAATGCATTCGGATTCTAAAACTTTCGAAAAGTGCAATCAAGTCCTACAACATATCAAATTGATTGATTGAATACTTCTGTTAGCTCCATTCGATTTGAGTGACAGAGAATGTTGACATGGCATTTTTTTAATATAATTTGGAGACATATGGCGCCACATCAGAGAATAGGCCAATTTTTGTTTGAAAAACCGAAAAAATAGCCAAAAACAAAAAAGTAAAATGGGCATGCAGAACAGGGATGGCCGTGAGTCCAAAGCGAATTGTATATCCGAACGTTTGTGTTTAACCTATAAAGGGCTCCCAATTTTACAATTTTTGACGCACACTAGTCATGCATTATTTGAAGTCCAATTTCGGGCGCCCACCCCTTCGTGTCCGGATGTCCGACTTCGCCGATGCTAGAAAAATTGGCCATTTGGAGCGTGACTAACGTTTAGTCCCGTTTGGTTTTTGTATAAACAAGACCTATAGGGTCCGTGGTGGATTAGCTTACATGTTATATTGTAAATTCAAGTGCGAGAAATCTCTTGTACACAATTTCGCAATTGAAGATCTCGAGGGAGGCGAGAGATATACTTGCGTGTAAGAGCCTTTGAGGTGTGGGATCGAGATTGTATGTGGAGAAAAAAGAATATAAAGAAATGAAAATAAGATGCCGACTTACTCTCTAAATTTAGACAATCTCCAACTAAAATCATGCATCTCTTCTATAACAAAAAAAAAAAAACATGATGCATTCTGATCCTGCCCACTAGTATTAATCACCGGTTGTAAAAATATCATCTCATTTCAGATCAACAAGTAAATTTCAAATTAGGGCATATGCGGAGTTTTAAGCTTGAACGAGTTTTGAGAAACTAGAGTCCTATACAAATTTAGGTCGCTATTCTTGCACATAACTAAACTACATCCAGATGCAATTGTATAGCCGACCAAAAAAACAAATAATGTCAATCTTCGTCCAAAGCATCTTCGAAATTAGAGTGGCATGTAAGTATATCGATATGAAAATCAAACTTGGAGACTATAATTTCCCAAAAATGAGCTGGAGGACTTCAATTCTCAATTTTTAGTTAATCTGATTCTTTTTAGGCATTTAGGTAGTAGAGTGGTTTATCTTCACATGCTTTTTTTTTTTGTAATTACTTGGATTTTTTAATAATATATAGTGGCATCGGAACTTAAGAAATGATGAGTCAAATGAAATATACTCAAAATATTTTGGGTATACGTAATATTATTTTGAAGTGGAATGGTTTAATTACCCCACTCAACAAATGCCGCCGGCACCATTGTTTGTCTACAGAGTTATTATGTTCTTTATACGTGTGGAAGTTTCTAGACTTGACATTCTATCATGATATCATAGCTAAGTTTTGACTAGTTTATTTCACGTATGCAACCCTCATGTTCGTCAAATTCCAATTATTGTTCGACACGTGAAAGTAAGTAGGTGTTAAAGTACCTTATATCGTTTGTCCACAGGATTTCTATACTCTTTACATGGGGTATTTGTTGATATCTAATTTTTAACTCATTTTTTCCATATTTTCAGAAATCTCAAAATTAGGACTAGGAATCTTGGCCAAGCCTAGAAACCTACTCATAAACCAAAAATAATTTTTTTTAGCATTTTCCTGCATTTTTCCTTAATATCTTTTAGTCAAAATAAGTGAAAAAATCAAGAAAAATAGCAAATGGAACCATAAAATTCCATAAAAATAGTCATTAGTCTTCTTTTAAATCCAATTTCATTAATACATCATCAATTTTAAAAAATCTCAATCAGGTATGTGTTTTTCCCAAAATTGGGCAAAATAAAACTCGAATTGAACAAAAAATGCAATTAAATCTTTTCTAATCATTTTTAAGTCATAGTATCTCCACAACAAATGATTTTGCGACCTTGAATTACATAATGGTCGGTCCAATTGCACAATTTGTCAAAGAAATCAAAAAACCCCAAAATTTAATTTAAAATTAAGAATTTTTAGCCCAAATTGAGAATCGTGCCCAATATGAAATTGGTGAACCATGAGACCATCGTTTCTAGGGTTGATCATATGTGGGTAATTCAATTTTGGCACCAATTTTGCCTAATCAGGTCATTATGACATCGAATTGAACAAAACCCCAATAACCTGAATACAAAATTTTAAAAATCTTGGACATGATTTTATCAAAAATTGGGGAAAATTACATATTTGGGTTCAAAATGTGATGAGGAATTCAATTTTGGGGTTTAATTTTGAAAATTTTGGTTGAAATTGGGCTTAATTTGGATTTTTAAACAAAATCAGACCTGCCGAGTCGACCTGTCCCGACCTGGCTATCTGTCTTCTTCGCCCGACTGCCCAAAACACATTAAAAACCCAGAAAATTTCAGTTCATGCCCGCGACTTCATGAATCTTCCTCGATCAATCTAGCACGTGTAAATTGACTTGGCCAGCTGGAAAATCTCCAGCTGACACCAAAGAATCAATCATAATTGATTTTAAGTTGGTTCTAACTGAATTTGGGCGGGATATTGAGCTACAAAAAACTGAAAAAAACTGATCACAAGAAGAAGAAGGTGTTCGACGAATTGCCAATGAGAGAGAAGAGAGAGAAACGAGCAAAACCAAAGAGAAAAATCTAGAAAGAGAGGGTCAAGGGTCCCCTCACGAGTATCCGGCACCGCCGTAGACGGCAGAACGTCAACGAATCGTGGATAGGCCGAGAACCTCCCCTCATCGTTCTGACCGAACCAGCTTGTCACGAAGGCCTAAAATCCAGGTTTGACCGACGCGCTCAGGACTCTTCCGGTGAAGCTGAAGCCTTCAGTTTGAAGTTCAAGCGACGAGGAACAATTCCACGGGCTTTGATTAGCTTGAAAACCTCATATGATCATCAAATGAAACAGATAAAGTACTCTCCCGATCATGGTTTTCTAGGTCTGAGAAATGGTGAACTTAAGTTCAATCTTGCTGATCGTGCATTTTCTTTCACAAGTCTAAGTTTGTTAATACTCAAAACATGTTCTAACCTCATTTTCATTGTTTGTTTGCACCTTGAATGATTGAAAATGCATTAAAATCGAGTTGGCCATTTCTGGAATTTTCGCTGAAGCTCCTACGCCTTGCCAAGGATCTGTCAAGGCCCTAGGCCATTCAAGTAGGCTTTTCATTACCTTGAATGATGATTTGATTTTGGTTTTGAATGATTTAAACGGCTAGGGCAATTAGATTAAGACTTGTATTCTAGAAAAACTTGCTAAAAACAGTTTGCAAGTTAAGATTTTTAGATTGATTTTTCGCCGGCCGATGAAAGTCCGGCGGCACTATGATTAGGCTAGAGCCATACTAGAACACATGGACATCACAATGAACCAATCTGAGCGGCAAAATAGTCACCGGAAGGTCATCGGCGATGGGCCCGAACCGGTGGCCTCAAAAACACTTGTACTAAATTCATGCACACCAGGTGCACGGGGAAAAGCCCTAATGAAATTCCCCGAGAACGACGCCGTTTCGGCGCTGCTTCTTGCTGGAAGAGATGACTAGTGCCGGCGCTGGTGAAGCCCGATTCGGCTTGGCCAAATCGGGTTCAACCAGGCTGGTTCGGTTCATTTCCCAACGAGAAATTTTAAAAAATAAATAAATAAAATCTAAAAATATATTTAAAAAAATTGAAAAAAAATCACTAAAAAATTTCATAAAAAATAAAAAATTCAGAAAAATTTTGAAAAATAAAAAAAATTCAGAAAAATAGGAAATTCACAAAAAAATAAAAATTTTCAAAAAATTCAAAAAAATTTTCAGAAAATTCATAAAAATTCAGAAAATACAAATGAAAAATTCAAAACAATGTAAAATATTCATAAAATCTAAAAAAGTTGAAAAATTCAAAAATTCATAAAAATTTTCAGAAAATCATAAAAATCAAATCTCGATTAATGAAATTCTCAGAAATTCAATTTTCAAAAAAAAATTAAAATAAAAAATTTCAAAAATTCACAGAATAGTTCAAAAACACAATGGCCAACCTTAGAAAGTGAAATTTGAATTTTTTGAAGTGCTCAAGTGGCAATTTTAGAAAATCTCAAATTCAGGGGTTATAACCCATAAAAAATTCTAAAACCCTAAAAAATGTAAATCATGAAATGAATAAGCTTTTAAGACTTCATTAGGTTTTGAATGTTTTAATTGATTTTTATTTTTAGAGACCATTTAGGATTGATTGATTTGATTGACATTGATTGCGCATTTAATTCTTGATTGATTTTTCCCATGATTAGAATGGATATAGTTAGTGGGTAAACCTCGGAAACTTGCCCGACACGTTAGATATTGTATCGTTCTTAGGTACCAAAATGGCGTTAGGAATTCCCATTTGGAATCATTAGCGTAATCAAGTTCCCGTACTCAGAATCTCTAATTGGTAGGATCATGGTATTTCTCTCGTATCCCGATTAGGTTTTTAGTCAACCTACCAATAATAACTAGTGGTGATTTCAAAATTAAAAACTTAAATCAAATAGGAAATTACCATCCGCTGTCACATGAGATATGGTCTGGGAGAGACCCTTACACGAAAATACTTTCTTAGCGCGCAAATCCCAAAAGTCCAAAAAAAAAAAGCGCGGCGGAAAAGGTTTAACGACTCCATTAGGGTTAACCTTTTCTAAGTGGACTTAAGCCTAGATAGAACGATAAGCATGTGTTTTATGCTTGCAAAGATCTCAGGTACGTCCCGCTAACAATAGTATTAAATGGTTTTGCAGGCGGGTGGTATAAGAGGTGTGCTAACCCTAGTTTTACAGGATGGTGTTGGGATTGAATGTGGTTTGAATGAATTTTAGAAGTGCTATTTGGTCATTAATTACTATATATGTTTTTAAATTGCTTTAGCATCACACTATTAGCACACACCACCCGTAGCCCAACCTCGGCTACATTTAAGATTACCTCTAGGAGGTATGCGTTTAGGCGAAACTATGAGCCAATCGCTCATGAAATTGTTTAAATGCAATACCGATCACCAAGATGGAATGATATTCCATTGCTTTAGGCCGATTGCTTATTGGAATGGAATCTCTTGTCCATTAAGGTAGTAAACTTGAGCCTTTAACATATCCTACCTTTTTAGGCGTCAAAACTTCATTAGTTGCATTCGTTTGTCTTTGTGATTGGTATACTTAAAACCAAACAAAAATGTCCTGGTAAGCAAGCATTGTTCCATTCCATTCTTTTACAATTATGCATGTTAGTTGGCACATTTTCAAAAAAAATGCCTAAATAACGTTCAATGCTTGGTCTAAATGCCCTTTCATATTAGAATGCGTGATTAGGGCATCAAACTTCATTTGACCATTCTTTCATTTTTAGATGAAATGTATAGGTCCATGGCGGATTTTCCATGTAATTCAAGTGCTTATTCATTTATTTCAATGTATTCGAAGTTGTAAACCATAGTTTAGGTCTTTATGGCTTAAATGGAGTACGACAGAATGGGCATTTACATCACACATTCAATTTATCCATGATCTCAAGTATATGCTCTTTTAAGGTTTAAACGGACTCAAAATGACATTTGCATTACTTTCTAGGCATGTAAGTGTATTTTACCTCCGTCTTACCTTAAAAGGACTTATAATTGAAATGGAGGCGTTACAATCAATCGGTAATTCATGGTGAATAATAATCAATTTCTTTTACGTGCTTTAGATCAAAATGAGGAAACTAGACATACAAGTCATTCCTATTTCAAGGAATGAGCTTTTGGCATGGTGAGTAAACATGACAAATGACAGCAAAGTATATGTAAGGGAAAGGCTCGGGTATTTGTTCAAACTCGTCAACTTGGAGTACCAAGTGAGCTTAGTCCAAACATTATCCCATTTATGAGAAGTTACCACTGCCACATTTCAATTGGGCGAGCACGAGATGGTACCTATACTAGAAGAATATAAGGCAACCATTAGGATTGATTTCGGGTCAAGAACCGTTGAACCCCCAACTGGATTAAAACCCGCGAGTGTTATAGCTGGATTCTTAAACTTGAAGACCACTCAAGTGGAAAAATTGATCAAGTCAAATACCGGGAGATTTCCTTTATCTTACTTAGTGGCCAATTACTCCAAATTGCCGAAAGAAACTGGAAATACTTCCGCGAGGGTTTTTATTCTTGCCTTCTTCGAATTCGTCTTATTCCCCGCGTCAAGGACTGGATTAAATCCTCTCGTTGCAGTAATTACTAGGCAAGCTTGCCTAAAATGGGACTTCTCCAATATGCTCTTGGCGGATACCATCATTTCATTGAATAAATACCAAAATCAGCAAAAGAGTGTATTGCAAGCTTCAGCTGGGTTACTTTTTGTGTGGTTTATTTCCGATATTTGACCTTGGGAACGTTATATGCGCATTCGAGAGATCGACTCATCTATCAATCCTATTGAAAAGTATTTGAAACTTCAAGACAAAATGCCAAAATACTCTTTTCATGAGTAGGCAAACTTCATTAGAGCATTAATTCCCGACCAATTTCAATGGAGAATTCAATGGCCGAAGATAGCGAAAGCTCAAATTACTACCCAAGATGGCAATTTGGTGCATTTGCTTGGATTGAGCAGCGGAACTGCTTATTGCCCACTAAGAGTCATGCGACAATTTGGATTGGTTCAACAAATTCCACCTATTTGGCATCCTGAGGTGTTCACATTTGAGATACCACAAAAACCCCTATCGAAAAAGGAAGGAAAAAAGCTACGAATAAGAATTTATGGGATTGTGAATTCCTTGAAAAAATCAACCAAGCAAATAATACAATGGCTCGAAGATTTGGAAGGAGAAACGAAACTCTTTTTGGCATCCAGCGAGTATATAAAGTGGTTGAAGGCTAAACAATCAATCGACGTCGAACACTATGTACCCTTGAGTGTTACTACTCATTTCGATGAACTGTACATCCTAGAGTATATTATGCCAAGCACGCCAGGTGTACAACCGTATGTTCCCGAGGAGGTTGTAATCGATGTGGAAGAATGGGAGACACGAGCTAAAGAATATGAAGAAGCTGAAGTTATCTTAGCAAGCAAGAAGCCTAGACTTGTTTAAGCTAGTATTCCCCTATTTTGATGAATAGCATTGTAATAAAAATTTTCAAAATTGAAACAATTGCTTGATGAAGTTTCAAAGTATGTTTTGTAAAGAATCACTATGGATTACAATTCTTTGAATTGTATGATTCCTTGAGAAAAATATTGATGAAGAATTTTATACATAGTTAAGGCTTGTATGAAATTTCTTATCCTTGACAATCTCATGAAACCATACAATTAAAAGAATATAGGGTTTCATGATCATTTTACTATGCTAATATCAGGTCTTTTGCAAGACAGGTTGTTTAGCAACGGAAGGTAAAAGACCTCAGACTCGCTTATAAGTTAGAATGGCGGAAGAAGAAACCCGTGCTCGACTAGCTAAAGTCGAGAATCAAATGACCCAAATGATTGCAATAATGGCAGAAATTAAAACTTTCATTCTTACATCCCGTGGACAGTATTCTACTACTCTAAATACAGGAACTTCAAACACTACTGAAACACCAATTGAACAACCAGACAGAAACAAAGAACTGGTTCAAGAAAATCTTCCAAAGACTATGCCTGAGGTGGTAAATTTGGAAGAGAACGATCAAATCAAGAAGACGTCCAAAACAAAGGATGAAGAAGAGGCCAAGAGATTGATCAAAATTGAAGAATGCTTAACAAGTCAAAGGCTATGAACTTCAAAGGTTCGACAAGTTCTCGCTGTATGCAAAGGTGGTTGTTCCAGAAAATTATAAAGAACCAGAGTTCTTGAGCAAGTATGATGGCACCGGTTGTCCCAAAAGCCATTTTAAGTATTATCTCCATAAGATGGCAAGATATTTAGATAACACACAACTTCTTGTTGGCATATTTCAAGATAGTTTGAGAGGAGCGACCCTTGCATGGTACACCGCCCTCGACATAGAAGACTTAACTAAATGAGACCATTTGACGGGAGAATTTCTTTGCTAGTATAAGTTTAATGTTGAAGTACTCCCAACTAGAGAAGATCTCGTCAGAACTGAGAAACAAAAGAATGAAGGGTTTAGAATCTATGCTCAGAGATGGAAAACTGTTGCCTCACAAGTAAAACCCGCCATAAGTGAAGATGAGCTCATTGAGCTCTTTCTAAAATCATTGTCAATTGAGTATTATGACAAGCTTTATGTATCAAGCTGTCAAACATTCACCATGTTGGTAAAAGTGGGTGAGACAATTGAATGGGGATTGAAAGAGAAGAAGGCTCCAGAAATAGCAGTATGAAGGCCTTACCCCGGGAAAAAAGAAAAAAAGCCCATCCGAGAAGTGGCTATGGTGTCTAGCCCAAATACTCATCAAGCATCATTTCCAATGCAATCGAATGTCACTTGGAAAACCATAGGCAGTTCGAGCCAAATAAAAAGCCTGTGAGGCAATACACACCGTTACCCTGACCCCTGTTAAAGCCATTACCAGTGCTTCTAGAAAGGCATTTAATGGTCAAAGAAGTACCAAGGGATAATCCTACAAGATTTTCTTGGTACGATGAATCAAAAACCTACACCTATCACATGGGAGAAAGGGGACACAATGTAGATAATTATCCTACTTTAAAGTACAAGGCTCAATAGCTCATTGATAAGAAGATATTAAACTTCTAAGAACCCAAGCCAAATGTACATCAGAATCCTCTTCCTAAGTATAATACAGTAAACATGATCAAAGATGAAGAAGCAATGATCAAGTTTGACGATGAAGATGAATATGAAGTCAAGATTTAAGCTTCTCGATTAGGAGATGTCCGCTTTCGTCAAGAAGCACTCCTAAAAAGTGAGATTGTAGATAATTTGGGAAAAGACTCTAGAAGATATAACTTCCAAGTAAAATATACCCCACTGCCATAGGCATTCAAAAATGAAGTGATTGTGCCTGATGGTTGGGGTGATATGGATGACGAAATCGGTCTTGAGGAGAAAACCCTGTCTAAGAAGGAAATGCTCCAAGATGAAACAAATGAGGATGAAAAAGAGAAGGACAAAATCTGACAAGGTGAAAGGCGTCTCACCCAGAAATCATATAGGGAAGGCGAAACCGTAAACTTACTCGGTCAAGACAGCGGTAAATACAATTACCGTGTCAAATATACTCCACCACCATGGGCGTTTAAAAATTAAGACATTGTACCTGATGGTTGGGGTGGCATGGATGAGATCCCAGTCAGCCAACCAAATTTCAAAGAGAATGAAGATCAATAGGAGAAAAAGATTCGCCGAGGTGATAGGCAATTTGCTCGAAAAGCATCAAAACAAGGTAAAGTTGTTGATTTTCTAGGTCAAGATAGTGGTTAGTATAATTACCGTATCAAATATACATCTCTTTCGTAGGCACTGAAGAAGGAAATGATCACACCTAATGGCTGGGGTGGAATGGATGCTGATGAAGCTAATAGAAGCATGGTATCCATGATTATACCATTTTTTATCAAGCTTGATTGTGACATTCCGAATTTTGACCCATTTTTGGGATTTATAAAACGTGTAATTCGTTAGTGTGCTTATAATAAAATCTCACCTAGGAATTGATCACTCTCGGTTATTGTTTTTTTTTTTTAAATTGAGATTTCGCTAGAATCGCATCCAATCGAATTTCATCGTTATTTAGACCCCAAACTTTGGTGTCGAATTTTTCAGAGTTTCAGAACGAATTAAATTGGACGGTGTCGATATTATTGTGGCCAGCCTTGAGTTTGCCAAGAATAGTGGAAAAGTGAATTTTTGACCAGGTGCGGATTTGAACTGGTAGACCTCCCTCGTAATGTAATTTTTTAGCGTCCATGAGCCAAATCCTAAAATTATTAATTAGGATTTTCGGAGACCGTTAGATCATTTTTGGGTTCGACTCGTGACCGTTGGATTGCGATTATTACTTTGACTCTCTCTCTCTCTCTCTCTCTCTCTCTCTCTCTCTCTCTCTCTCTCTCCCACCTTTGCGTCACGCCACCCACCCTCGTGCGAAGTCCCCTCATGCGCATGTCCCTGCCGTGCAAACTGACCCTTCTTCTCCCCCTTCTTTCTCTTCCTTTCTTTTCCTTTCCTTCTCTTTCTTCTTCTTCTCTTCTTCTTTTTCGTTGGCCTTCCCTTTCGTCCGACTGGTACTGCTTCCACTTCTGCTTTTGCTCGCCCGAGCTCGACCAATCACCGCCGACTGCTAGAGCTCGTCCGTCCCGCGTTGCTCGCCGTACCTGCCAGCCACTGCACCGTCGCCGCCACGAAAGCCGCCCTGTTCGCGCAAGCAGTGAACTCGTCCCAGCGAACATCGCCCTACGCCCAGCCACTGCTCGACGCCTGCCGCTGCCTATCGTCCACCTCGGCTCACCCATCACCACCATCGTCACCTCGCCGCACCACCACCGGCCCTACGCCCCCCTCAACCTCAGCTCTCCCCCTCTCGTCACCCCCGAACTAGCTGACCTTCCTCTCCCTTTCGACGCCGTCGCCATGCCAGCTCGCCGCCGCGTCGGCGTCGCAGCGGCTTGCTACCGTTGCCATCGCATCCGCTTGCTATCGTCGCCACCAACTGGCCCCCTCAGCCCCAACCCCCTCTCCCCCTCACCACCACTGCCCAGCCTTCCTCCTCCTTCCCTCCGCTCCGTCGTTGTGCCAGCTTGCCGTCACATCACCATCGCAGCTACTCGCCGCCACTGTCGTCGCCATCATCGCTACAGCTCGCCCACCCCAATCAACTGGCCAACTAGCCCAGCCACGTGCCCAACCGTGCCCGAGCTCGTCGGCCAAGCGTGCCTGGCCATGGCCGAGCACCTCCCCCACTACCCGAGCCATCCTAGCTCCGTGCCCGTTACTGTGCTCGTCGTCGTGCCCAATCATGCCGAGCATTTTGTTCGTGGCCGAGCCCATAGCCGAGGGCCATACCGAGCATTTTGCCTATGACTGACCGTTGTGCCGACTGCCGCACCAAGCCCGACGCCGATCCGACCGGTCCTTTTGCCCATCCTTGCTTGGTCCCCATTGGCTTGGAATTTAGGTAAGTGACTTCCTAATCCTTAGGACTATGGGTATTTTTAGACTTATTTAGAGGATAGACCGGGTAGATTAAGGGCTAGTTTGATAGAATTGATTTACTGAACTTTGTGATTTGAATGTGATTGAATTGTTGGGTGAACTGGGATGGTTTTGAGTGCTTATTAGTGGCTGATGTTTGTGGGTCAATGATGGGCTTGTTGTGGCATTCGTGATGAATTTGATGTTCGTATGTGGCTGGTTTAAATGTCGGATTTGTGGGCTAGTGTGATGGGCTTGTGATGTGACTGGAATTCATACGCTGTGTTGAATGGCAAATTGTGTTGTGGTGTATGTGCATAAGAAAAACTCGGATTGATCGGAGGGTTGCCAACCTGAGGCGTGGTTACGCGGGTGTGGCAAGAAAGGCATGACTAGACTTGAGGCGTAGTTATGCGGGTCATTGGAAAGGGAAAAATGTCCTACGGCGTGGTTACGCAAGACCGAGCCCGGATTAATTGGAGGGTTGAGCCTGAGGTGAGGTAGCACAAGCTGTGAGATTGGGCTTGAGGCGTAGTGGCACAAGTAGTGAGATTGGACATGAAGCACAGTGCTGTGGGTAGCGAGAATGGACCTGAGGCATAGTGGCGCGGGTCGTGAGAAAGATGTTCAGCTACGAATACAAATTGAGTGTGATCGTTTTGGCTGGTTAAATGTGTGATCGAATTGGCTGGACTGATTGAGTGCTAGTGTGGTTGGTGTTTGAGTGATTGTGATATGTTATTGAGTTATTATTATTACATTATCACGTTTGACTAACGTGCAGAGTCGGCATGTGTTTGATGGCGAGGTAAGTACAATGATGTGAACTCTCTATGTTATGGGCTAGACTGCATGTATGACTTATCTAGGTACGCATTGGCCTACGTGGGGTTTAAGGTGTTACTTATTAAGACACGTTCTCACGATTATTATATAACCATTTCAGACCCCCGACCTTGAGGATAGCAGGAGTACCGATACGTTTTGGGATCCCGTATAGCATAGAGTGTTTGGTGATCGAGTACCCCGTTAGGAATGAGGAGATTTATGTTAGGCATTTTACAACCATTTGGGTCGACGTGGGTGAGCCACAGTTTCAGGCCCATCAGTATCTTGTCTGGTGTTTTCAGGATCAGTTTGGCATTTATGGACCCCTTAGGACTTTTGATGTCCCGATAGACGGGTTAGGTCACTAGGATTCGTAAGCAGCAGATGGGGAGGTGGCCAGTCCCAAAGCTGTGCCCGAGGAGGATTCTAACCCCCAACCTGTCATCTTTGAGAAGGATTTTGACCGCGAGGAGGAGGAGCCGATAGAGTGGGAGTCCGACCCTGAGCTGATGGAGCTAGAGCTTGAGGCAGAGGACGATTTCGAGGAGGAACCAGTGGAGGTTGAATCTGAGCCAGATTCTATGGATTCTGAGTCCGAGTCCTCAAGATCCGACTCAGGCTGGTTACCCTAGGATTTACCCTTGACCATAGTTAGGTAGGGCCGACACCTTTTGATTGGAGCCCTTATTAGATCTAGTCCCTGACCGCCCAAGCCACGTATCCATTTTTGACGTTAGTGGCTGCTGACCCGTTTTGGTTCATGTACATCTTTGCATTGGATGGTATAAATCTTTTGGGCAAAAGGACAATATAAGTGCCATAAGTTATGTACGGAGATCACTTTGGTGCCATAACTTTTTTTTTCGGATTACTTTAGTGTCACATTGGAGGAAAAACGATCACTTAAGTGTCATAAATTTTTTTTAGATCACTTTTGTGCTAAAATTTTTGAAAAATGATCACTTAAGTGCTAAAATTTTTTAAAAACGATCGCTTAAGTGCTAATTTCTGGCGAGCCACGTCAGCTTCAAAAATTAATAAAAGAAATGTCACGTTGGATTTCCGGCGAAAAGTTGTGTAGGGCACCGAAGTTGACACTTAATTGATTGTTTTTCAAAAGTTTTAGCACTTAAATAATCATTTTTCAAAAATTTTAGCACTTAAGTGATCCAAAAAAAATTTATGATACCAAAGTGAGCATCGAACATAAGTTATGGCACCTATAGTATTCTTTTGCCAAATCTTTTGATTAATATTAGTTTGTATTCATGGTGTTCGTTGCTATCAGTGGTCATGTTTCATTATGTACGGGTGTGATATTATTTCCGCATGTGCATTACTCTTTGTTTTGGGTTTTGGGTCGGCGACGCATCCTGGGGTGCCGCACTAATCCAACCGATGCAGAAAGTCGCAAGCTCAATGGAGTTTGGAGCGCGACATCCCCATTCGATTTAGTATCAAAGCAAGGTCAGCTCAATCCAAGTTGGTCGAAATTTGGAGTGATAAGGAGCTATGACTTTGGGGTATTTAGTTAGAGAGACTCGTGTGCGATGCATACCCCCAGACTATGTGATGACGTTTTGTTAAGTGATTTTATACAATAATATTTGAGGTGCAGGTGCGTCAGGACCTGAGGTAAGTGCACAAATTATGTTGGCTAAGATTGATTGTTGTATGTGGTTGGCTACCTGTTTAGTGAATTATTATTGTGATTAACTGCCTAGGGCTTTAGACTGGTATAGTTGACCTAGGTTTCTAATTCTTGTGTGGAATTTAGCAAATGAGCAACTATGAGAATCGGTAAGATGAGTGGCCGAGGTTGAGGTAAAGGTCGAGGTCGAGGTTGCGTGGTCCCGCTAGCTGGACTTATGGGGGATCCCAACGTGGATGAAATTTGGAGAGCGCTGGAGGAAGCAGGAATATTATCAGGTAGACAAACGGCGGAAAGAAGCGCTACTGTCGCCACTGCAGCTGCCAGCGAGATTGTTAGGAATAATAGAGACCAGGGAAATAATGTGATTGGTGGAAATCCTGGTCTAGTGCGGGTAAATGCGGTCAGACTAATGTCCAAACTAGTATAACAGTTTTTGAAACCGAAACCCCCGAAGTTTGATGGGAGAGGCGATTCTGAGGCTGCACCAAGATGGGTAGAAAAGCTAAAGAAAACTTTTGAGATGTTGGGATGCACTGAAGAGGAGAAAGTAACCCTAGCAATTTACCAGCTTTAAGAAAATGCAAGTGATTGGTGGAGAGCCACCAAAAGTCAAGTATTCCCCACTGGTACTGCTCTAAACTAGACTATATTCACTGAGACCTTCAATGACAAGTACTTCTCGGAAAGCGCTCAAGAGCGGAAACTAGCATGATTTATGAGACTTTACTAGGGTTAGATGTCAGTGGATCAGTATGAAGCCGAGTTTGCGAGGTTGTCCAAATTTGCCCCAGAATGGTGGAAGACCCAATAGACAAAGCTAGGAGATTCCGAGATTGGCTGAAACCAGACCTTCGCAGCTAGATGATCTCATTGAACTTGAGGGGCTATAATGAGTTCTATGAGAAGGCCCAGGCAATTGAGCGGGATCAAACGGATCAGGCTGCCGCTTCTAGATCGCGGTATGCCTCGACTAGGGACAACCGTCAATTCGGGAAAAGACCCATGGCGGGAAATAGTCGTTTTGTCCCTCCCGCTCGG
The DNA here is from genome assembly GCA_024500025.1 of Syzygium aromaticum. NCBI lineage: Eukaryota > Viridiplantae > Streptophyta > Magnoliopsida > Myrtales > Myrtaceae > Syzygium > Syzygium aromaticum. The sequence goes on along the minus strand of CM044894.1, from coordinate 14,726,276 downwards.
AGGAATATCAGAAAGCCAAACCGTTACCAGAACGCCCTGTGTAGGTTATATGAAGGCACGAGAATGGACATTGCCTGAATAGGGACAGAGCATGTTTAACATGTGGTGGAAGGGGCCACCAGGTGAGGGATTATCCTAACAACAGATAGGCCAGGTCACATGCACTATTGCCACTGTCACCCCGGAATGGAAATCAAATTGGAGCTACCCAGCCAGCAAATCAGAATAGGCCGCCGGCCCAAGGATGGGTGTATGCAATGGCAAATAGGGAAGCTGAGGACGCGCCTGATGTGGTCACAGGTACGGTCTCTCTCTGTAATCGTGTTGCATATGCCTTGTTTGATCCAGGGGCGTCACATTCGTTTATATCTAAACAGTTTGTTAAATAATCTGGGATTGAGCCAAAGTCACTTGAAGTTATTCTGTGTGTGACTACGTCGTTGAATAATAAAGTGCTTACTGATTGTGTTTGGATGCCCTAATTGTAAGATAGTTGTTGAAACCTAAATTTCGACTCACCATTTAGTTGTAATTTGCATAAAAATTAGGGATTAATTTTTAACCCCTAAACAAAAATATTTAAATTGCATAACATATAGTTTAGGTTCATTTTAACTTAATCGCATTTTGCATCGGACCGGTGATGGCGAACGAGCTTAAATTTCATCGAATGGGACTCGGTTCGCTCGGAAAGGCAAGAGCCGGAAATCACGAGTCAAATAGGTTTGGTCGTTTTAATTTGAGCTTAATTCAGCCCATTATGTTCAATTAAATTAAAACCCAAGTTAATTCAGCCCGCTTAGGAATTAAATAAAATCAGAAATTAGATTAAAGCCTAAGCCCAAGTTTAAGCCCATTAGGACTAGAGATTCCATCTAATTGACCTAGGTCAGTATTATATAAACATGTTTAGGTCAGAATTTTGAGGGGGACGACAGATTTTCAGATCTGAATTTTAGAGAGGGACACACGTGAGAGAGAGGAGAGACCAGCGAATCACGTCGCCGCACGCCGTGCCTCGCACCGCCGCGTCGCCGCCCCTTCGCGCGCCATCACTATGCGCTGCACCTCACCACACCGCTTACAGCCGCGAAGGTCTCCCCAGCGTGCATGAAGATTTCTTCGTTTGACCAAGCAACGCCACTATCCTGCCATCAGCAAGTCCTGTGCCACTTCTAGCTAATCCCAAGCAATCCACGCAGCACTCCTCGACGTCAAGGCTTAGCGACTCGTCCCTTGCCCAAAAAATAAGATTGCCTGTCATTTGCCAAATAAATCATTTGCCTGTCATTAGAATTAGGTCACGTCGTCGCATGACATATAGTTTGCATGTTAGGTTGCATTAATTGCATGTCATTTTTGCACGTCATTGCATATATATTAGATTTCATTTAAATAAGTGAAAATCAAAAGAGAAATTGAGTGAATTGCTTGTTAATTAGAAATCATATTAGGATGTTAATGTGATTTTCTAGCTAATAATGCAGATGTTTGCGTTGCTTCGAGGTAAGTAATTCTTCCAATCTTGCAATTTAATATTCAATTATTAAGTGTTAAATTGGTGGTTTGCGCACCCGCATGAACACCTCACATGTTAGTAATTAAGTTAAAATGGATCCAAACTGCCTACCAAAATATTTTTGAAAAGAAAAGGTACCGAAAGGGCGTTAGACTAGATCTAGCGTAATCAAGTCCCCGGGCTTAGAATATCTGATTCGTAAGAATAAAACATATCTCCCTATGTTTTATTTAGGTTTCTAATCGACCTACCGTAAATTGATTAGTGGCGACTCCAAGCATAAAAATATTTGCATGTTAAAGACTTAAACCCTAAGTTGCGAATTGGTAGGGCTTGGGAGGGCCCGAGTTAAGATTAGTCTTAATAATCCATTAGCCCGAAAAATGAAAATTTTTTAGGACGCAACAATAGTGATTGGCGATAGGGAGGAGAGAATAGATTTGGCGTTTTAACCATGCATGATTTTGACGTGATTATTGGAATAGATTAGCAAGTCAAACAGAGAGCTGTTATGGACTGTAGTAGCAGGGTGATCCAATTTAATCCTGTTGAACACCCTAAATTCGAGTTCATGGGAAATCGAGGAAGAACCTCGATCTCCTGGATTTTGTCACTTGAGGTGACAAAGCTGTTGAATGAAGGGTGACAAGGATTTCTAGCGACTGTAGTTGATTCGACGGCTGGAGAGCTGAGGCTAGAAGATATAGCCGTAGTAAGCAATTTTCCCGATGTCTTTCCTTAAGAATTGTCGGAATTGCCACCTGATAAAGAAGTAGAGTTCGTGATTGAGGTAGCCCCGAGAACAGAACCGATCTCAAAAGCACCCTATAGGATGTCGTTGTCGAAGTTGAAGGAATTGAAAGTCCAAATGCAAGAGTTATTGGACAAAGGCTTCATTCGCCCGAGTGCGTCTCCATAAGGAACGCCAATGTTATTCGTGAGGAAAAAGGATAGATCATTGAGGTTGTACATTGACTACAGACAACTGAATTAGTTGACCATTAAGAATAAGTACCCACTACCCATGATAGATGATCTGTTCGATCAGTTGCAAGAAGTATCGATATTTTCGAAGATCGACTTAAGGATGGGGTACCATCAATTAAAGATTAAGAAAGAGGATATACCAAAAACGACATTCAGGACAAGATATGGGCATTATGAGTTTACGGTAATGCCGTTCGGATTGACCAACGTTCTTGCAGCCTTTTTGGATCTAATGAATCGAGTGTTCAAGGAATTTCTGGATCGGTTTATAATCGTATTCATAGATGACATTTTGATATACTCAAAGAGTTCCGCCGAGCACGAGTTACATTTAGAAAGGGTTCTACGAACTTTAAGGGAGCATGCACTTTATGCTAAGTTCAGTAAGTGCGAATTCTAGCTTCACCGAGTGACATTCTTAGGACATGTGGTATCTGGTGAAGGAATCGTAGTGGATCCAGCAAAGATTGAAGCCGTCATGAATTAGCCAAGATCGACAACAGTGACCAAGGTTCGGAGCTTCTTGGATCTGGCAGGTTATTACAGACACTTCGTGGAAAGGTTTTCGGCATTAACAACGCCGTTGACGCGGTTACTGAAGAAAGAAACGAGATTCGAATGGACGAATAAGTGCGAAAGGAGCTTCCAAGAGTTAAAACAGAGGTTGACGACCACACCAGTGCTAACAATCCCGTCAGGTCCGGGAGGATATGAGATTTATATCGATGCATTGCTAAAAGGATTGGGATACGTGCTAATGCAACACGGAAGAGTAATGGCATATGCATTGCGACAATTGAGACCGCACGAGCTAAATTATTCAACTCATGATTTTGAATTGGCCACGATTATTTTCGCCCTTAAAATTTGGAAACACTACCTGTGTATGGAGAAATTTCAGATTTATATGAACCTTCAAAGTTTAAGGTACCTGTTCTTCCAAAAGGAATTAAACATGAAACAGTGCCATTGGATGGAACTCCTTAAAGACTACGACTGCGAGATTATGTATTATCCCGGAAAAGCTAACAAAATAGCGGATGCACTAAGCCGGAAATCGAGTATCGCGCATATGATGGTCAAGAAATGGACTCTGTTGGAGGGAGTTCGGGATTCAGAATTTAAGTTGGAAGTGAGTCAGGTCTCAAGTCTACTGCAGCATTAAGGATTGAGCCGAAAATCTAGACTAAGATCAAGGCCTTACAGTCGACGGACCTAGAAGTTCAAAAGATTTTGAGTATGGATGTCACAAAGATGAAATCAGACTTTCAGGTATTCGAGGATGGGATTCTGAAGTTCCGCGGATAGTTGTGTGTATCCAGTGATGCAAAACTTAAGGAGGAGATTTTGTCTGAGGCACATCGTAGCAATTATAGTATTCACCCAAGTAGTGTAAAGATGTATCAGAATTTGCGACAACATTATTGGTGGAACGGCATGAAAGTGAATGCAGCCAAACACGTGGCCAAGTGTTTAACATGTCAGTAAGCGAAGACACAACATTGCAAGCCGAGTGGAATATTGCAGCCATTGGAAATCCCCGAGTGGAAGTGGGAACATATCACGATGAACTTTATAATGGGATTACCGAGGAGCCAGAAGAGTCATGATTCAATTTGGATGGTAGTCGATCGATTGATAAAGTCAACACATTTCCTGCCAGTGCAAAAAGACTTCGCCTTAGACAAGTATACCGAGATTTACGTGCGGCAAATAGTCTGTCTGCACGGAGTGCCAGTGACAATCACTTCAGATCGTGATCCTGAGTTTATTGCCGCTTTTTGGAAAAGTTTTTGTGCGGCATTAGGAACGAAGTTACAATTTAGCACAGCCTATTACCCCCAAACGGATGGCCAGTCTAAAAGGACAATTCAGACTTTGAAGGATATGCTACGGGCATGTATATTGGATTTTAAAGATAGCTAGGAGGAACAGTTGCATTTGATTGAATTTACCTACAACAATAGCTATTAGCAGAGTATCAGAATGGCACCGTTTGAAGTATTATAAGGCAGAGCTTGCAGAACATTGGTTTGTTGGGACGAAGATGGTAAGAGGAGCATCATAGGTCCAGAGTTGGTTCAACAATCAGTCAAAACGGTCAAGGTGATTAGGGACAGGCTTAGGATTGCTCAGAGCTGCCAAAAGAATTATGCGGACCGGAGACATAAGCCTTTGGAATTTCAAGTGGGGAATCACATTTTCCTCAAAATGTCGCCGATGAGAGGATTGTCACGGTTTGGCAAGAAAAAAAAGTTGAGCCCGAGATACGTGGGTCCATTCAAGATTTTAGAGAGGATCGATACTCTGGCCTACTGTCTCGCACTACCGCCAAGTTTGTCCTAAGTTCACAACGTATTTCATGTGTCTATGTTAAGGAAATATGAACCGGACCCAACCTCTTGCTGAATTATGAAGAAATAGAAGTGGACGATAGAGTGTCGTATGTGGAAAGACCAGTCAGGATTGATAACAGAATGGAACGAGTGTTGTGGGATAAAACAATTCCGATGGTGAAGGTGATTGGGAACACCATGGAACCGAAGGTGCGACGTGGGAAAGCGAGGAGTCGATGCGACACCAATATCCTCATTGGTTTGAGTAATTGGTTTAGATTGTAAATTTCGATGACGAAATTTTTGTAAGGGGGAAGAGTTGTGACATTCCAAATTTTAGCCCATTTTTTGGATTTATAAAATGTGTAATTCGTCAGTGTGCTTATAGTAAAATCTCATCTGGAAACTGATCACTCCCGGTTATTAATTTTTTTTAAAATTGAGATTTCGCTAGAATCGCATTTGATTGAATTTGGCCGTTATTTAGAATCCAAACTTTAGTGTCGAATTTCTCAGAGTTTCAGGACGAATTAAATTGGACGGTGACGATATTATTGTGGTCAGCCTCGAGTTTGCCAGAAATAGTGAAAAAGTGAATTTTTGACCGGATACGGATTTGGACAGGTAGACCTCCCTTGTAGTGTGTTTTTCTAGTGTCCGTGGGCCAAATCCTAAAATTATTAATTAAGATTTTCGAGGATCGTTAGATCATTTTCGGGTTCGAATCGTGACCGTTGGATCGCGATCATTACTATGACTCTCTCTCTCTCTCTCTCTCTCTCTCTCTCTCTCTCCTCTGCGCCGCGCCACCCACCCTCTTGCGACGTCTCCTCACGCGCACGTCCCTGCCATGCAGACTGACCCTTCTTCCCTCATTCTCTCTCTTCCCTTCTTTTCCTTTCCTTCTCTTTCTTCTTTTTCTCTTTTTCTTCTTCGTTGGCCTTCCCTTTTGCCCGATTGGTTCTGTTTCTTCTTGCCCGAGCTCATCGCCGCTTGACCAATCACCGCCAACTGCCTGAGCTTGTCCGTCCCGCACCACTCATTGCACCTGCCAGCCGCTACTCCGTCACTGCCACGAAAGCCCCCCTGTTCGCGCAAACAATGAGCTCGTCCTAACGAATGCCGCCATACGCCCAGCCGCTGCTTGCCGCCTACTACTGCACGTCATCCACCTCGGCTCGCCTATCGCCGCCCCCGACTGCCACCATCACCCTGCCACACCACCGCCAGCCCGACGTCCCCCCTTAACCTCAGCTCTCCCCTTCCCGTCACCCCCGAACCAGCTGACCTTTCCCTCCCCTTCGGCGTCGTCCCCGTGCCAACTCACCGCTATGTCGCCGATGCAGCTGCTTGCCGTCGCCATCGTTGCCGCCGGCTCGCCCCCTTAGCCCCAGCCCCCTCTACCCCTCACCACCATCGCCCAGCCTTCCTCCTCCTTCCCTCCACACCGTCACCGTGCCAACTCGCTAGAACCAGCTCGCCGTCATCGCAGTTGCAACTACTCGCCACTGCTGTCGATCGCTCGCCCTAGTCAGCTGGCCAGCCAGCTCAGGCCGCGTGCCCAGCCGTGCCCAAGCTCGTTGGTCGAGCGTGCTCAGTCGTGGACTAATAGCCAAGCCGTGTGCCTAGGTTGTGGCCGAGTTGCCCCTGGCCGGCCAGCTTGCCCAGGCCATTGCCCGCCCGTAGCCGAATGCCTCGCCTATTGCCCGAGTCGTCCCAGCCTCGTGCCCATCGCCCGTCGCCATGCCTAGCCGTGCTGATCATTTTGCCCGTGGGTGAGCTTGTGGCCGAGCCCGTGGCCAAGGGCCGTGCTGAGCATTTTGCCCGTGGTCAACCATTGTGCCGACCGCCACGCCGAGCCAGACGTTGATCCGATCGGTCATTTTGCCCATCCTTGCTTGGTCCCTATTGGCTTGGAACTTAGGTAAGTGACTTCTTAATCCTTACTTAGGACTATGGGTATTTTTAGACTTGTTTAGAGGATAAACCGGGTAAATTAAGGGTTAGCTTGATAGAATTGATTTATTGAACTTTATGATTTGAATGTGATTCAATTGTTAGGTGAATTGGGATGGTTTTGAGTGTTTATTAGTGGCTAATGTTTGTGGGTCAATGATTGGCTTGTTGTGGCATTTATGGGTGGATTTGATGTTCGTATGTGGCCGGCTTGAATGTCGAATTTGTGGGCTAGTGTGATGGGCTTGTGATGTGATTAAGATTCGTACGATGTGTTGAATGGCGAATTGAGTTGTGGTGCATGTGCATGAGAAAAACTCGGATTGATCGAAAGGCTGCCAACCTGAGGCGTGGTTACGCGGGTGTGGCGAGAAAGGCATGAATAGACCTGAGGCATAGTTACGCGGGTTATTGAAAGGGGAAAAATGTCCTAAGGCATGGTTACGCGGGACCGAGCTCAGATTGATCGAAGGGTTGAGCCTAAGACTTGGTAGCGCGGGCTGTGAGATTGGGCCCGAGACGAAGTGATGCGGGCAGCGAGAATAGGCCTGAGGCACAGTGGCGCGGGCAGCGAGAATGGACCTGAGGCGCAGTGGCATGGGTTGTGAGAAAGATGTTCAATTACGAATACAAATTGAGTGTGATCGTTTTGGCTGGTTAAATGTGTGATCGAATTAGCTTGACTGATTGAGTGCTAGTGTGGTTGGTGTTTGAGTGATTATGATATGATATTGAGTTATTATTATTGCATTATCACGTTTGACTAATGTGCAAAGTCGGCATGTGTTTGATGGCGAGGTAAGTACAATGATGTGAACTCTCTACGTTATGGGCTAGACTGCATGTACGACTTGTCTAAGTACGCATTGGCCTATGTGGGGTTTAGGGTGTTACTTATTGAGACTCGTTCTCACGGTTATTATATAATCATTTCAAACCCCTGACCTTGAGGGTGGCAGGAGTATCGATACGTTTTGGGATTCTGTATCGCATAAAGCGTTTGGTGATTAAGTACCCCGTTAGGAACAGGGAAACTTATGTTAGGCATTTTACCACCATTTGGGTCGACGTGGGCAAGCCATAATTTTAGGCCCATTAGTATCTTGGCTGGTGTTTTCGGGACCAGTTTGGCATTTATGGACCCCTTAGGACTTTTGATGTCCCGATAGACGGGTTAGGTCACTGGGATCCGCAAGCAGCAGATGGGGAGGTGACCAGTCTCGAAACTGTGTTCGAGGAGGATTTTAACCCCCAACCCGTCATCTTCGAGATGGATTCCGACCGCAGGGAGGAGGAGCCGATGGAATGGGAGTCCGATCGCAAGCCGATAGAGCTAGAGCTTGAGCCAGAGGACGATTCAGAGGAGGAGCTAGTGGAGGCCGAGTCCGAATCAAATTCTATGGATTCTGAATCCGAGTCATCTGACGATTCGTCAGAGTCCTCGAGATCCGACCATGACTGGTTACCCTAGGATTTAACCTTTTGATAGGAGCCCTAATTAGATCTAGTCCTTGACCACTCAAGCCACGTACCCGTTTTTGATATTAGTGGCCGCTGACCCGTTTTGGTTCGTGTACATCTCTGTATTGGATGTTATAAATCTTTTGACTCATATAAGTTTGTATTCATGGTGTTCATTGCTATCCGTGGTCATGTTTTATTATGTTTGGGTATGATATTGTTTCCGCATGTGCATTACTCTCTGTTTTGGGTTTTGGGTCGGTGACTCATCTTGGGGTGCCGCACTAATCCGACCGATGCGGAATGTCGCAAGCTTGATGAGGTTCGGGGCGCGACATTGATGAAGTAGATAAATATAAGGAGAAGGAAGGTCCTGTCAAAACAATCACTATCCAACTTCCCATTGATCAACTAAGGATTGAAAGAAAAGAAACACAGCCTGTGATTATCACTCTCCCTCCAAAATAAACATTTGATACTAAGTGTGTACCTTAGGATTACTCTCCTAAAGAAGTTGATGCTATAACCCAATTAGGGAGATGCAATGTCTCGAAAGAAGGTGAGCACGAAAAGAGTAACCGAAAAAGATATCAAACAATTGCTTTTAGTCATGAAGACAAGCGAATTTGAGGTAATTGAACAGCTAAGAAAGATGCCGACACAAATTCCTTTGTTGGATCTCTTCAAAACTTTAGAAAGCTATAAAATGGTGCTTATGAAGCTTCTCAATGAAGTGCACGTCCCGGAGATAATTAACAAAGTATAATTGGAAGACTTTGTTGGCACCATTCTTCTGAAAGATCAAATTGCCTTCTCCAATGAAGATTTCCCAATTGACGGACATTCCCATAATAAGGCTCTATATATTGCCATCAAATGCCGGGGCAAAGAGGTGTTACGTGTGCTGATTGATAAAGGTTCCGCATTTAATTTATGCCCACTAAGCACACTATATTGCTTGGAAATTAGCAAAGAGTTTATCAAACCATTTAAGGTAATTGTGCGTTTGTTTGATGGAATAAAGAAAGACATTATTGGCGATATCAAGCTCGAGGTAAACATAGGCTCTATGCCTTTCCTGATTGACTTCCAAGTAGTGGATATTTCGAGGATTTTCAACTTGTTACTCAAAAGATCTTGGATTCATATAGTTGGTACTATTCCTTCAAGTCTCCATCAGAAGGTCAGGTTCGTTATTAATGGCAAGATGATCATCATACATGGGGAGACGGATTTCACCACTTACAAAGAGAGTGCAATACCGTATGTCAAACTCGAAGTGAAAGAAGAACCGAGCTATTATTCCTTTGAAATGATCTCAATGGTGCAAATCCATGCCGGTTGCATTATAAAATCCCCAGAGTTCTCAACATCATCCATTATATCTTGAAGGGTGTTATGCCAATATGGATTTATTCTCGGTAATGGTCTTGGATCGAAATCCTAAGGAATCAAAGAACCTATCACTCCGATTGCTACAAGAATGAAACATGGAGTAGATTATATTCCAGATAGCTCTAAAGATCATCATGGAGGCTAAGGCCAAGGTCGAAAGAACTATGAAGGCTGTAGAGGCCAAGGTGATCACATCATTAATCCATCCATATGGAAGGGCAAAACTAAAGAGCTTCCTTATCATCATATCCACATCAAGGAAACTTTTTCTGGACCTTCCAAATTACTTCATGAAAAAAACTTACATGCAGTGGAAGAATCGGTTCTGCCTGGTTTATTCGAAGAGAATACCGTCAACGTTATCATAACCGAGGCAGAAGATACCTATGTATTGGAGTAGGAATATTCTCTTGAACTTTTGCTATTAGCCTTTTCCATTGCATTCTGCTGATTACAATTTCAAATTTCTTGTGATTTCATTTGTAATTTTAGTTCAATTGTAATTTATATTCCTATTGATATAGATGTAATCACATTTTTCAATTCAATAAAAGTGGACAAATGTTTTGTTAAAGACATGTAGAAACAAAACAAAACCTATAATGAACATTATCCTCATTCATGAGGCTTGAGGCTTTGGGTTTCTATATTGCTCCTCATTGCGAAAATGATTTTAAGAGAAGGGAAATCTGATGATGTGAGGACTAGCTTTATTTTTATATTCTTTCAAAATAGATTTCAAAATGAATTTTCAAAAGGTTTTTCATAGGATCACGTGCGTTGCTTACTTCGTATGCAATTACTAATCATGTTTGTTACATGTCAGGCATGAGCATTCGCATATCCATAATAGGTTCATATGTGGCCCAAATCTTTCCAAGGAGATCACTTGTAATATTGAAGTGGATAATGAGGATGAGGAATGGGTCAGAAAGGAATGGATTTGTCATGCAGAATCAAAGCTACTCACATTAGAAAAAACGATCACTATTAATCTAGACGATAAAGAGAATCCCAAAGAAGTTAAGATTGGAGAAAGTCTTTCCTCAGTAGAAGCAGAAAGAATCACAAATTTGCTCAGAGAATATCAAGATATATTCACATGGTCTTATGCTGACATGCCAGGCCTTGATCCATGCATAATTGAACATGCTTTGGCAAAGAAAATAGAAGAAGTGATGAAATTGCTCAGAGTCGGTTTCATTGAAATAGTACCATATTCAGAATGGGTTGCCAATATAGTACCCGTGATGAAGAAAGATGGTCAAGTACGAGTTTACGTTGATTATTGCGATCTAAATAAAGCAAGCCCTAAAGATGATCTCCCGCTTTCACATATAGATGCATTAGTAGATAGCACTACCGGATTTGAAATATTTTCATTCATGGATTGTTTCTTAGGATATAATCAAATCCTCACGAACAAAGAGAATAAGGCGAAGACATCCTTCATAACACCATGGGGCACATTTTGTTTTAAGGTAATGCCTTTCTATTTGAAAAATGCTGGTGCCACATATTAAAGAGTAATGGTAATTTTGTTCTATGACATGATGCACAAAGAAATCGAGGTATGTATGAACGACATGATTGTAAAATCCAAACAAGGAGAAGATCATGTTGAGGTGCTTCGCAAGTTATTCAAAAGACTTAAAAAGTACAAGTTGCGACTGAAACCTAACAAGTGTGTATTTGGGGCAAAATCTGGCAAATTGCTAGAATTTATGGTCGGTAGCAGGGGCATCGAAATAGATCCATCCAAGATCAAGGCAATATACGACTTAAAAACTCCTTCTACAGTAAAAGAAGTGAGAAGCCTATTGAGGCGATTAAACTACATTGCCCGTTTCATTTATCAACTTTCTAAGACTGCTAAACCATTCTTCAAATTATTGAAGAAAAATGCTAAAGTGAAGTGGGATGCAGAATGCCAACAAGCCTTTGACAAGATCAAAGAATATCTTGTGTGCCCACTAATGCTGGTACCACCAATCCCTGGAGTTCCTCTGATCTTGTATTTGACAATTCACTATAAGTCATTAGGAGCGGTGCTTGTACAAAGAAGACCAAATGATGGTAAAGAACAAGTCATTTTTTACTTGAGCAACAAGTTCACAATATTATAAATGAATTACCTGGCAGTCGAAAAGACATGTGTTGCATTGATTTGGGTATTACACAGATTAAGGCAATACACTCTCCATCATCAAATTTTGCTAGTAACTGATAATGATCCGATCAAGTACCTTCTTGAGAAATCCTCCTTAGTCGGAAAATTAGCAAAGTGGCAAGCCTTGTTATCTGAATTTGACATCAGGAATTCATCCCAAAAGTCAGTTAAAGGACGAGCAATAGCAGACATGTTGGCAAAAAATTCGCATAATATTGCCAATCCTAAATAACAACTTGATGGTCATATATTGACATTGGTCAATAATAAATGGACCATGTATTTTGATGGTGCAACCAATTTATCTGGATCAGGAACTAAGGTAGTATTGATTTCCCCATAAGGCCAACACTATCCGATATCCTGCGAAATTGGTATTTCCATGCACCAATAACATCGCTAAATACGAAGTATGCATTCTCGACTTGCAATTAGCCCTTTCAATAAAAGTAAAGAGGTTGCAAGTATATGGAGATTCTATACTCATCATATTGCAAACAACTGGTGATTGGCAAACTCGAGATGCCAAACTAATTCCTTACCACGGATACTTAGAAGAGATGATAAAAAACTTCGAAGAAGTAACATTCGATTATCTCCCAAGAGCTCAGAATCATTTTACAAATACTCTTGCAACTTTGTCATCCTTACTATAAGCTGAAAGTGGCATGGATATAAAACCATTGAGAATTAATATTCTTAAACAACCAACTTATTACATGATGGTCTAGGCAAAGTTTGACAACGAACCATGATATCATGACATCAAAAGGTATCTTCAATCAGGGGAATTTCCTGAAGAAAGCCAATCAGGTGACAGGAAATTTATAAGGAAGATAGCCAACAAATTCTTCCTCAGTAGTCAAATCCTCTATAAGAAATCATTTAATTCAACCCTACTAAAATGTATGGATGCTACAGAAGCTGAACAGATCATGAAAGAAATTCATAAAGGTGAATGTGGACTGCACATGAATGAACATCTTCTAACCCGAAAGATTATGAGGTTAGGATATTATTGGATGACAATAGAAACAGATTGTATCCAACATATGAGATGTTGTCATCAATATCAAGTTTATGGAGACAGAATTAATGCACCGCCAAATGAGCTACATCAAATGTTTGAGCCATGGCCATTTTCAATGTGAGGCATTAATATAATTGGTCCAATCAACCTCAAGGCCTCAAATGGGCACTGGTTTATCCTGATTACTATTGACTATTTCACTAAATGGATTAAAGCAAACTCTTACACGAATGTTATTGCCAAGAATGTTGCAAGATTCATTAGGCGGGACATCATTACTAAGTATGGAATTCCAGAAGTAATAATTACGAATAATGGCTCAAATCTAAACAACAAGATTGTGGATGATTTACTCGAACACTTCCACATCCGACATCTGAACTCATCTCCATATCATCCACAAATAAATGGAGTAGTTGAAGCAGCAAATAAGAATACCAAGAAGATACTGGCCAAGACAGCTGAAAATTATTGTAATTGGCATGAAAGGTTACCGTATACTCTGATGGCATACCGAACTTTAATTCGAACATCAACTGGAGCAATCCCGTTTTCTTTGGTTTATAAAATGGAAGCAGTGCTACATGTTGAAGCAGAAATTCCGTCATTAAGGAAATTATCTCAATTGAAGCTTTCAAAAGTTAAATGGATTCAATAAAGATATGAACAACTCAACATAATTGATGAAAAGAGATTAACCTATCAAAGAAGAGTGGCTAAATCCTTTAACTAAAAAGTGAAACCAAGGCATTTCAAAACAAAGGATTTAATAATGAAGAAAGTCATCTTCAATAATTCAGATCCTCGTGGCAAATTCACTCCAAACTATGAGGTTTCATATATTGTCAAGAAAGTTCTTCCTGGAGGAGCATTGATTCTTGTTGATATGGCAGGAACAGAATTGGCATATCTTGTAAATGCAAATGCTGTCAAGATTTTCTACCCATAAAATGAAGACGAACATTCAAGAAGAGATTTGGGTTACTTTAGAACATGTGCAATATCATGCATATCATGAATACCATACATTTCATGAACATGTTTATCTATTTTGCAGGAAAAAAAAACAAAAGGAGTTTGAACCAGTCAATGGTTTCAAAAATCTCAATGAAGTTGTCAAACAATAGAGGGAAATATTATTTCCAATTCAATTTTCCGTTGATATTCTGTAATGCGCTTTTCTTTTTACCATCCCCAGGGAGACAAAGAAAATAGAGCAACAAAAGGAAAAATCCCCAGTGAAACCAAAGCAAAAACATGCAAACAAAAGGGATCTTGATAAGTTAATCAGATAGGTATCCCTAAATTGTAAGTGCATGTGTTAAAGAAGTTGCCTTTCTAAGAGAAAATTAAACTTCTTCTTCCCCAAGTGGAATGACACTAAGACTAAGCAAAACAAAACATACTGTTTTGCAAAGAAAATACCTCAGAAATGTTTCAATCAAAAGTTTTGAAACACGATTTCTTTGAGAACGCATTAAGTATCAAAATTTCCTTAAAAGGGATAATTTGACAAAAGGCTTTGAAAAATTTCAAAGAAAATATTTGGATCAAATTGAATAGAAAGACATTCAAATGATGAAAGATAAGTCATATCCAAACACGTCCCCTATACACTCAAAGTCAAAGTGAAAGAGTGAGTAAAAGAAAAACTCATCCGAAGGAAATAGGGGATGTTTGCAATGATTACATAGATTGAAATGATGAAAGGCAGTCATTTCACTATCCCAAACACATACTTATCCCTTGCAAACCAAATTTGAGCCAAAACAGTGGAGAAGTTTTTCCAAAACATCCTGTTAAGAACTATTCCATATTTGGGCAAATCAGGAAGTTTGTGATTGACAGCTATGGATAATAAGATAAAGAAAGATTTTATTGCATACTCTTGCATCAATCTTTCTATGATAACTTTAGATGAAGTCATATGAGAGCTCAAGACATTCCAAGAGGAAGAAGAGCACTTCATTTCTTATACCCAAACACATTACCTTTGACAAAGCCTAATTGATCCTGAATATTCATTTCAAAACCCTAAATTGATGATCATCTCTTCACATTGAAGCATGAGCATATGATCCACTTTGAACAAATAAGAAATAAAAGGCATGACACAAAGTCCTTAGAACTCAAAAAGGTCAAAAGCAAAAGAATCTGAGGCATGAAAAAGCAGTGTTCCTGGTAAAAGCAAGGCCAAATGCCCAAGAAAAATGAAGAAAAGGAAAGAGAGTTCAAAAGAAAGCTCGAAATGACGAAAAAAAGTCATAACGAAACAAAGTCAATATCATAAGAGATCATAAATCATAACAAGTGAGAATGAGTAAAAAAAAAGTGATTGTAATGAATGTTTAGGGGACTCTGATGTTCATAAAAAAAAATCCCTAGTAAGCAAAAGGGGAAAGGGGTGGTGATGCCAAGAAGATCATTAATTTCATAAAAACCCTGAATTCAAACAAACGAGCCTTTTAAGCCTTCCCAATACCAACAATACAACATATCCTCAAAGACTCTTCAAATTGGGATGTTGAGAGTAGAATTATGACTTTATGACAAGAAGTCATCGCTCAAAGAAGCGTATGCAATAATATCTTGTCTTGTCCTCAAGATTCTTAACTTGTAGACCCGAAGTCAAATATGATGAATCATTTTTCTTGGCCTCAAAATACCTATCCTTTGAATAGTCATTGACCAAGCCAACATTACAACCTTTTGAAAAACCTTACCGGATCAATTGAATTGTATACATCACGAACATCTCCGAACACCTAAGGATTAGTTAAGAGAGATAAAATTGAGAGATATCAGACAAGTCCCATTTCGAGCAAATAAAGAAAAGACCAAGCTCATAGATTGAAACAAATCCTTTCTAATGAAGGTCTTCCAAACGATCATTTCAAGCATTTCTTAAAAGATTGCAAACATTTTGTTCAAATAATTCCTTGAAAAAGAAATTTGATTGTCTGAAATGCATTAATGCAAAGAATGCATGTTTCCAGACTAGGTTTCAAAAGTTTTTAGTCAACTTAAAATCAAGTTTTCAAACAATTTGTGGTGAGTTTAAAAAAATCACACTTCAAATAGTTTTGATTAATTTCAAAATTATTTTTTAAAATAGTTTTTTGTCAACTAAAAAACCATACAAAGGTTAGTGAAACCTCAAAAATCGCATAACTCATGATCAAGGCATTCATTGTTTGAAGTCTTCCCAAAGTCTTACAGGCGATGAGCCCCTCGGTAAATTCAAGTTCTACAGGCGATGAGCCCCTAGGTAAATTCAAGTCCTACTAGTGAGGAGCCCCTAGGCAAATTCAAAGTCCTACAGGCGATGAGCCTCTAGGCAAATTCAAGTTCTATTAGTGAAGAACCACTAAGCAAATTCAAATCCTACTGGTAAGGAACTACTGGGCAAATTCATGTCCAACAAGTGAAAAGCCCCTAAGCAAATTCAAATCTTACAGGCGAGGAGTCCCTAGGCAAATTCAAAGTCTTATAGGCGAGAAGCCCCTAGGCAAATTTAAATCCTACTAGTGAGAAAACACTAGGCCAATTTAAAGTCCTACAGGCGAGGAACCCCTAAGCAAATTCAAGTCCTACAAGTAAGGAGCCCCTAGGCAAATTAAAATCCTACAGGCGATGAGCCCCTAGGCAAATTCAAAGTCCTACAGACGATGAGCCTCTAAACAAATTCAAGTCCTACTGATAAGGAATCACTAGGCAAATTCAAGTCCTATAGGCGATGAGCCTTTAGGCAAATTCAAGTCTTACAGGCGAGGAGCCCCTAGGCAAATACAAAGTCCTACATGGCAGGAGCCTCCGGGCAATTTCCAAAATTCTACTAGTAAGGAACCGCTAGGCAAATTTCCAAATCCTCAGGCGAGGAGCCTCAGGTATTCATGGTTCGTGAGCTCGTCCTTAAACCACGAAATCTGAATAATCATCATAATCATCACCACCATCAATTCATGCCCTTGGATAAGCAACAAAGAGACGCTCACAAACAGGTAAGTTTCTCTCCCTCAATTATTAAGAACCTTTCAAAATGTGTTCTGAAAAGAAAACCTTTGGATTAGATCACGAATTTCAAAAGCAAGATCCCTAATTAGTTGTTGTGAAATTTCTGTCTTATTTTACCCATTGAGTCGACTAAAAATTCATGTGTCACATTGTTTTCGAGATCAACATCTGATGAGCTTAATATCAAAGGAGGGTAACTGTTGACATCTAATTTTAGCTCATTTTTTTTTTCATATTTTCAGAAATCTCAAAATTAGGACTAGAAATCTTGGCCAAGCCTAGAAACCTACTTCTAAACCAAAAATAAATTTTTTATCATTTTCTTGCATTTTTCCTTAATTTCTTTTAGTCAAAATAAGTCAAAAACTAAATAAAAGTAGCAAATGGAACCAGAAAATTCCATAAAAATAGTTATTAGTCTTCTTTTAAATCCAATTTCATTATTACATCACCAATTTTGAAAAATCTCAATCGGGTATATGTTTTTCCCAAAATTGGGCAAAATCAAATCTAAAGTGAACCAAAAATACAATTAAATCTTTTCTAATCATTTTTAAGTCATAGTGTCTTCACAACAAATGATTCTATGACCTTGAATTACATAATGGTCAGTTCAATTGCACAATTTGTCAAAGAAATCGGAAAACTCCAAAATTCAAGTGAAAATTAAGAATTTTGAGCCCAAATTGGGAATTGTGCTCAATATGAAATTGTCGAACCATGAAACCATCATTTCTAGGGTTAATCAAATATGGATAATTCAATTTTGGCACCAATTTTGCCTAATCAGGTCATTAGGACATCGAATTGAACGAAATCCCAATAACCCAAATATAAAAATTTAAAAATCTTGGACACGATTTTATCAAAAATTGGGAAAAATTACATATTTAGATTCAAAATGTGATGAGGAACTCAATTTTGGGGTTTAATTTTGAAAATTCGGTTGAAATTGGGCTTAATTTGGATTTCTAAACAAAATCGGGCCTGCCGAGTCGATCGAGTCAACTCGACCCGACCCGACCCGGCTACCCGTCTTCTTTGCCCGACTGCCCAGAACACATTAAAAACCTAGAAAATGTCAATTCGTACCCGCAACTTCGTGAATCTTCCCTGGTCAATCTAGCACGTGTAAATTGACTTGACCAATTGGAGAATCTCTAGCTGGCACCAGAGAATCAAGCCTAACCAATTCTAAGTCGATTCTAACTGAATTTGGGTGGAAAATCGAGCTACAAAAAACTGGAAAAAACCGATCACAAGAAGAAGAAGGTGTTCAACGAATTGCCAAAGAGAGAGAAGAGAGAGAAATGAGTGAAACCAAGAGAAAAATCTAGAAAGAGAGAGTCAAGGGTCCCCTCACGAGTGTCTGGTGCCGCCGTAGATGGCAGAACGCTGACGAATCGTGGATAGGTCATGAACCTCTCCTTATTGTTCTGACCAAACTAGCTTGTCACAAAGGCCTAAAAACTAGATTCGACCGACGCGTTCAGGACTCTTCTGGTGAAGCTGAAGCCTTCAGTTTGAAGTTCAAGCAATGAGGAACAATTACATGGGCTTCGATTAGCTTGAAAACCTCATATGATCATCAAACGAAACAGGTAAAGTCCTCTCCCAGTCACGGTTTTCCAGATTTGAGAAATTGTGAACTTAAGTTCAATCTTGCCGATCGTGCATTTTCTTTCACGAGTCTGAGTTTGTTAATGCTCAAAACATGTTATGACCTCATTTTCATTGTTTGTTTGCACCTTGAATGATTGAAAATGCATTAAAATCAAGTCGGCCATTTCTGGAATTTTTGTTGGAGCTCCCACACCAAGCCGGAGAGCCGTTAAAGCCCTAGGCCATTCAAGTAGGCTTTTCATTACCTTGAATGACGATTTGATTTTGGTTTTGAAAAATTTAGGCGGCTAGGGCAGTTAGATTAAAACTTGTATTCTGGAAAAACTTGCCATAAACAGTTTGCAAGTTAGGGTTTTTAGACTGATTTTTTGCCGGCCGACGAACGTTCGACGGCACTATGATTAGGCTAGATCCATACTAGAACACATGGACATCACAATGAGCCAATTGGAGCAGCAAAATAGTCACCGGAAGGTCATCGGCGAAGGGCCCAAACCGGCAGCCTCAAAAACACTTGTACTAAATTCATGCACACTAGGTGCTCGGAGAAATGCCCAATGAAATTCCCCGGGAACGACGCCATTTCGGTGCTACTTCTTGCCGGAGGAGACGACTGGTGCCGGCGCCGGCGAAGCCTGGTTCGGCCAAGCCGAACCGGGCCAGTCCAATTCATTTCCCAACAGGAAATTTAAAAAATAAAAATAATATAAAAAAATCAATAAAAAAATTCATAAAATTCATAAAAAATAAAAAATTAAGAAAAATTTTGGAAAATCAAAAAAAATTCATAAAAATAGGAAATTCACAGAAAAAATAAAAATTATCAAAAAATTCAAAAAAAAATTTCAGAAAATTCATAAAAATTCAGAAAATTCAGAAAATACAAATGAAAAATTCAAAAAATGTAAACAATTCAGAAAATCTAAAAAAAATCAGAAAATTTGAAAATTCATAAAAATTTTTAGAAAATCATAAAAATCAATTCTCGGTTAATGAAATTCTCAGAAATTCAATTTTCAAAAAAATTAAAGTAAAAATAAAAAATTCACATAATGGTTCAAAAACACAGTGGCCAACCTTAGAAAATGAAATTTGAATTTTTGAAAGTACCTAAGTAGCATTTTTAGAAAATCTCAAATTCAAGGGTTATAACCCCTAAAAAATTCAAAAAACCTAAAAAATATATATCATGAAATGAATAAACTTCTAAGGCTTCATTAGGATTTGAATGTTTTGATTAATCTTCATTTTCAGAGACCATTTAGGATTGATTGATTTGATTGACATTAATTGCGCATTCAATTCTTGATTGATTTTTCCCGCGATTAGAATGGATAGAATTAGTGGGTAAATTTCGAAAACTTGCTTGACACGTTAGACATCATATCTTTCTTAGGTACCGAGAGGGTGTTAGGGATTCCTATTTGAGATTATTAGTGTAACAAAGTCCCCGTATTTAGAATCTCTTGTTCGTAAAATCATGGTATTTCTCCCGTACCCCAATTAAGTTTCTAGTCAACCTACCAATAATAACTAGTAGCGACTCCAAAATGAAAAACTTAAACTAAATAGGAAATTACCATCTGCTATCACGTAAGGTATAGTCTGGAAAAGACCATTACACGAAAATATCTCCTTAGCGTACAAATTCCGAAAGTCCAAAAAAATAAGCGCGGCACGATAGTCTCCCCTCCACCTATTATAATATGTTTTTGCGTTGGACTTCCTATCATAATATAAAAGTCAGGTTTTACCCCAGTTTATTTTGCGCTTGCATGTGAGATGGAGTGTTAAAGTATCCAACATCTCTTGTCGAAGTGATTAATATGCTTTGATATAATGTTAGAAAATTTAACCTAAAAGCTTAAGATTCCGGATCGAAACATTGCGACAATAATCAAGATCAAGATGAATTGGAGACATTACTAAACTTCCATTCCGAATTTCTCTTGCATATAATAATTCCCACGACACTAAACAGAAGCTGATTTCTCTGGATATAACTTGCTTTTATGATTTCGAAGAACCCCAATATCTATCGTTGCACCAAAGAAGTTTCTTCCCACCTTCCGAACCCAAGATGAAACCGACTCCACAGCACTGAACCGAAAGCACTTCCCATTCACTGAACTCAACAACTCTCGAAGTGCCCACAAAAATCTTTCTGAGAATCACAAAACAAGGTTAAACAAAAATATCTGATCAGTGACCAGATTTTTCTATGCCATGCCGTGTTGGTGAGCAAAAGGAGTTCGATGAGGCATCACGTCGACAAGGAGTCGCCAATGAAGAGCACCAGAACAAAAATCTGGGATGCTCACCACAGTAGGGGCACCAACCATGTCCCTCACGAGCTCGTCACGTGCTGACATGCCTTCCTTGTGCGGTACAACCTTGTCCTCCAAAATTCATTTTCCATGCACAGGAGGAGGAGCATAACACTCGGAGACAAGCAGCAACACTGTTCCCTCTTTTTTCATAAGAGTCAACATTTCTTTAGACTAAGATTAATGGGCTTTGTCTGCTTTATCAGAAGATCTTTTATCTCTCTCTCTTTCTCTCTCTCTTACTGGGTGCCTTTTTCTTGGTTATTTTTTGAATGGGTTTTGATTTTTTTATTGTTTTTAAATTTTGGTTGTGGGGACTCTACCTAACATGATTGATCTGAGTCATTTTTTCGCATGGAATTCAATGCAATCTTAGACAAGTGAGGCCCATCTCCAACTTTTGCTATCTCCATTTTATGTTGTGTCCAATTCGATTCTTTTTCTCTTTCCGTTTTTTAGCACCTTTTCGCCTTTAGATAACCTAAAAATTATGCCACTTTGATCATCAAAAAAGAAAAAGAAATCATGTCACTTTGATTGTGAGTCAAGCCCATGCGTCAAATGGGACCTAGAATATGTATAATTAAATTATCCATGGCCCGGTTGAATTTGCATTACAGGTAATAAGAGTTTGTCATTGTCTCTCCATGGGAAGATTTTTAGGGGATCCACATTGAGCACCATCATATGATTGTTCAACCGAGAGATAGGGGCCGTCTGTTAGTTGGCTCTTGTGTTGTCGTGGTCACTGATTTAGGGCAAAAAAGATACAATAGTACTCCAACCAAAGAAAGTATCTTCATCTTCAAGGCGTGCCAAATCACTTATATAGTCGTTTCCTTCTCTGTGCCGACTCTATACGAAATCCTACTTACATCGAGTGATGGGTGGCGCACCTAAGGTTAAAAGGTCCCCGAGACTTATCGGGTCGTGTATGGTATGGATGTCCGGGGCTTCTTGATTTGATTATTTTCATCTTCTTCTAACTTAATGAGGCCAGCAGAGCACACAGAACCAGATTTTTGGACCTCCAAAAAGATAAATTACAGGTTAGTATTACATGCTAAGAAGAAATAAGGGATGATTATCCAAATAGTTCCTAAACTTTGTATCAATATGCAATATCGTCCTTAAAATTTTAATTTATTCAATGCAATCCCTAAATTTATGGTAGCTATTCAAACTAGTCTATAAACTATATAAAAAATTTCAATATTATCCTTCAACTTGAATTGATGAAAGAACAACATTAAATATTTTTATATAATTCAGGGATTAGATTGAACATGTACCAAAAGTTCATTGAATAAATTAGAAGTTAAGGGACGACATTACACATTAGGTTGAAATTCATGAATTACATCGAATAAATTAAAAATTCAGAAATGATGTTACACATTAAATTAAATTTTAAAAATTATTTAAGTTATTTAAAAAAAAAAAAGAGAAAGTGAAGGTGGACAGGGAGTACTCTTATCTCCTCTAGGCCCCTTCCCATTCTGTCCTCTGGCTTGGCGAGGCAGTAATGATGGTAAGCAAAACTTGACTTAGACTTTGACTTGTAGATCAGTGGGAAGGGCTCAATTATTTATGGAATCTCAGTCAAGTTGAATAATGTGGAATTTAAAACTGTAGTTTCGGTGAATTATCTGGTTGGGGTGTTGGGACTTAATTGGGAGAAAGGAGACTTAATGCACGCACGCCTGTCCAGAGAAGACATCCCGGAAACTTCGTATATCTCCTTCTGTCGTACAACAAAAATATATATAAAAAATAAAAGAAAGTAAAATTCGTTCGTGCCTACTAGGATTACGTTAGAACTCGTGTTTGTAATTGGGTTTTTACAATTTTAACCTTTTGCATCCTGAATTGCTTTACGTTGTATTTTGGATTAATATCATGAAAAATCTCAAACTGATATATATGTGACAAATTTACCCCAAACTAATTTTTTGACAAAAAAAAAACATCAAATCGGTATACATGTGACAATTTTACCTTTCATTAGTTTTTGTTAAATTTTGCCGTCAAATTTCTAAGTTATATAACATGTGGCAGTTGATGGGTATATCAGTTTAGGATTTACATAGGTGTACCGAATTGTAATTATTCGTGGTATTAATCTAATTTAATAGATGGTAAATTTGTCGCAAATGCATCAGTTTAGGGTTTTTAGTTGTCAAAAAATTAATTTATAGTAAATTTATCATAGGTGTACCAGTTTGAGATTTTTTATAGTCAAAAAAATTAGTTTAGGATAAATTTGTCACAGATGTATTAGTTTTGGATTTTTCGTAGTATTAACCCTATATAGTATAAGTGTGCTTTCGATTTACTTGCAATGTCCAAATTCATAGTTGAAAATAATGTTCCTCTTAGCATATATATCACTTTTTCGTAGCCACATTCACATGTCTTTTGGGAAAATACTACCGAAACTCAAACTATGTCACTTGTGATAAATTTACCCTGAACATTTTTTTGTGACACGAAAAATCTCAAACTATATCACCTGTAACACATTTACCCCACAATACATTTGTCCAAGGGCATTTTCATCTTTTTCTTTTTTCTGTTTTTTTCCTTTTTGTTTGTTCTCTCTTCCCTCTGCCGACCACGGCGGAGGGAAGCCGGCAAGGGCGGGCGGCCCTTGCCCCCCTAGGCAAGGGTGACCCTCACCTAACACCGGCGAGGTAGCCCTCGCTGGCGGAGGGAAGAGAGAACAAAAAAAAGGAAAAATAAAGAAAAATGAAAAAAATGAAAATGTCCTTGGACAAATGTATTGTGGAGTAAGTGTGTTACAAATTGCATAGTTTAAGGTTTTTCATGTCACAAAAAAAGTTCAAGATAAATTTGTCACAAGTGACATAGTTTAAGATTTTTTGTAGTGTTTTACCTATCTTGCGAAAATAAGACATGAGATAAAGAAATTTTATATGCATTTGCAAGCAGCCAAGGGCAATTAATGATCGTTGCTTCGGTAACAAAGGATCCTTTGAAAAGCCCGAGATTACTGTCGCGCTGTAATGCTAGAAAAAGAAAAGAGAAAACAACACGAACGCATCATCGCACACAAAGAAGATACTCTCTTCGGACAACACCTACGAAAGGAAGGGTGCGAATGGTAATCATTCTGCTCCAGAAATCAAATTCTTGCCAGAAATTGATTTCTGGAATTCTTGTCAGAAATTGATTTCTGGAGGAGAAATCTATTTGGTAAAACATGACTAATTCTGCTTTAGAAATTGATTTTTGGAACAAAAATCAATTTTTATTATTTATTTTTTTGGGCACCTCAAAAAAATAAATTTCACTCAAAGTGGGTGCCCAAAGGTATTCTGAGTCATCTTGAGAAGTTTCGAAATTTGTGATATTTTTATTTTTTTTGAGCACCTCAAAAAAAATAAATTTCACTCAAAGTAGGTGCCCAAAGGTATTATAAGCCATTTTATGAAGTTTTGAAATTTTTGATTTTTTAATTTTTTTTGGGCACATCAAAAAAATTAAATTTCACTCAAAATGGGTGCCCAAAGGTATTCTAATCCATTTTGTGAAATTTTGAAATTTTTTATTTTTTGATTTTTTTGGGCACCTCAAAAAAATTAAATTTTACTCAAAGTGGATACCTAAAGGTTTTCTAAGTCATTATGTGAAATTTCGAAATTTTTTATTTTTTTATATTTTTTTGAAAAAAATTCACCAAATTTCCTATTTTCTCGAAATCTCACTTTTTTATTTTCTGGAAATTTTTATGAATTTTTCTGGAATTTTTCAATTTTTATGCATTTTCTGAAAAAAAAAATTAGTGAGAAAATGAAAGAAAATAGGAAGAATGCATTTTGGAAGAGAGAAGCTCTTTTTCTTACCCAAAATTCATTCTGGAATCAAAAATGCATTTTGAAGTCAAGTATTTTTAACAAGCGCATTTTTATTTCAAAATGCAAAAATTGCTCCAGAATGCATTCCGAAAATTTTTTAACAAATGCATTTCTGTTATGGAATCTATTCTGAAACATAATTTCTACTCCAGAATAGATTTCATGCACATCCGAAGCAGCCGTTGTAAAGAATTTAAGTCTTGCAGAGCACGAGACTAGACATGTGGGATTATGACTTCTCTATGCTAAACACTCTTGGTTAAACAATATTTGAGCTTGTTTAGGTTCCAAGTCGCCATGCAGACGAACCCAGTAATTTAATCAGTCCTTCGAGCTTCGAGCGATATGATTAAACTAATCTTGTTTAGTGCCTAAGTACCCCTCGTTATCACTGCATTAAGACCTTCGCAGTTCGATAACTAGCGGTAGAGGACGAAGCAATCCGTGGCTTTAATCAGAAGAAGGGTCTTTTGGCACTGCGGGCGCAACCAAGAAACAGCTAAGAAATGTATATTTCGATTGGTCTGACAGAAATTCGAGTTCGGATTTTACTCTCGTACGTATGTGGGAATCACATGACACAACTTTGACCAGTCTTTTTTAACGAAGACACACCATGTTTTGTGGTCGAAGTGGAGACACCTGTGAAATCGCTGGATGAATATGATCAGGGGTTTCTGCCGGTAGCTAGGTTTGTACTGTGTGGTCCATAGTTTGAACTCCATGAATTCCAGCTTGTTCTTCTTCTTGCAAATTTTGGTGGAGACTATGTCGTCGCTGAGATGTTGCAGATGTTTGCATAATTGATGTACCATGACCCACTATACGAGAAAAGTAACAGAAGTGACACAGATAACATTGGCCATTGACTCGGTTCATCTGCAATAACAAATAAATGTACCGAATGATCGGCGATCATTAGATCATCAGATCGACGAGTCATATACTTAATAATGCACGCAAATCACATACGTATGTTTGTCCATGTTTTTATTCTTTGAAAGATTGTTCTTTTTTATAACTTGTGGGCACAAATGTAATCAGCCGGCTATTTAGAAAAGAGAACTATGATAGAAACTCGTTACTCTAGCCCCCCACTTAAATCCGAGTTCTCTAGAGCAAGAATCGAACTTCACGATTATCAATCTCGGGCAGAAAGTATGAGAATGTCTTCGTCGGGTGGTCAATTCCAATGTGGTTTTTGATAGATCAATTAGCAAATAGGTAAAGAAATGGCCATAAGAAGAAGGGGGAAGAAGCAGTAAAGAAGGTAGATGGTAATGTTACCCAATCATAGCACAACACCTGTCTTGTTTCTTTTTTTGGCCGAAGTGAATTTGCACGTATGAGACCCACTTCAGATGCTTGCGACTTTCGTTTCACTAGATTGTGATAGGAAAAGAGTCGGATGCATGCACTAACATTCCAAATGCATGTAAATTTCGTTAGCTAAAAGACACATATGTCACATAAGCAAGTACCTCTGCAGAGCTGCTTTCTTTTGTTATAAGAAAAAGATGCTATAACACGATAAACTCTCGAATTAAGAGTTGAATAATTATTCACTAAAATTACCATCAGTTTATCACATTTATTTATAAATTGTTTTTTTTACATCATTTATTGCATAAGATGCATTGCTCATTTACCTACACTTCATTTGAATGACCCGTCGTCCATCCCACATAAATGTTGGCCAATACCTTGCTCGGTGTTATGAATTCGACGACTTAAATTAAGAATCTCATTTGATCTTTAATAGAAAACAAACACATTTTCCATAAAAGAAAAAAATCATCTCTCTACGATATTCTATTCCTTTCTTTTTGCTTTAAGAATCAAGGGACCACGAACACCTCACTAGCTTCCATTATAAGAAGTCCCTCCCCCCCAATACCACCTTCGCAGTCCAAGCAAGGGAAAATAATTTGCAGCAGCAACAACTTCAAGAGGTGTGTGTTTGTGCTTGTGCTTCTGATAAAAAAAACTCTCTCTCTCTCTCTCTCTCTCTCTCTCTCTCTCTCGGCAATACCAGCAAAGTTCAGAAGTGGGTCTCTACGCGCTCGCACAAAACAAAACATGAAGACGATGATGAACAGTACTACTTCATCACCATCAGCAGCAGTGGGAGACTCCAAGAGATCGAAAGCATCTTGCCAGAGACTCGGAGGGTACTTGAAAGAACAAAAGAGCAGGCTCTACATCATCCGACGATGCGTCGTCATGCTCCTCTGTTGGCACGACTAAACTCAAGCCCCTCTCTCTCTCTCTCTCTCTCTCTCTCTCTCTCTCTCTCTCTCTCTCTCTCTCTCTCTCTCTCTCTCTCTCTCTCTCTCTCTCTCGTGCGAGGTTTCTATGTCGAAGCCAAATTAGCCCATCTTAGCTAAGCTCCGATCTCGTTCTTGCAACTGTAAATAGCGAGACGAGGAATGTTAGACTGCTGTTGCTTTTTATTAGGTTTTGTTATCTGATGGGAAATTCTTTGTACGAAGAGCTTAACATTTGTAGGTTTCACAGTAACTCAGAAGAGGAACAGCCCTTTAATCATACGATCTGCGTCTCAGTTCTTTCGTGTCTACCACATTACATTTTGTCACACTGCTGTTGCTAAGCCTGTAACTTAATCCGGTAGCTAATCTCATTTCATCAAGTTTATTCATTCGGCAAATGATATTACCTAATCTGAAACCATGGAGATTCACACCAAAGCGAGCGCTTTCCATTTAGGTAAGTACCAAGCACCGGGTAAGCAGTCATTACAACGAGCGAGTGACCCTTTAATAGCTCGTGTCATTTTCTGGTTTCTGGTAGGCTCTTTGTTTTGCTTTTTATTTTGTATTGTCAAGTCAAGCTACGATATATCAGATCTTTGAAGCTGAAAGCAATATATGCTGGTCACATGAATGCTGTACTGAAGAATGACACCTTTACGTCCCTATTGAAATTAATGAACACGGGGGTCTTTTTGATTGGGACGATCCCAGGAGCCCGTCTTAAACTGTAAATGGAAATGCAGCATCTTATGTTCGATTGTTTGCTTTTCAAATGCATCCTGCTTGTTTTCTCCAAGAACTTATGCAGACTCTCGAGACATTCTGTTGAAATCGTATATAGATGTATTTAAAGGCGTAGCATATGCTTCCATAACGAGCTGCGTTATTCTGATTAGCTCTAGTTCGTGGAATCATGATTCTTATCACAACATTGCTTATCCCCAAAGACTTATACCTTGTGTACAAGCTAGTTTGTCTCGATTTATAGGTCCGTTCTCACTCGAACAAGTCGTTGTTTGTTGATGTGCTTAAATTTCACTTAAACTTCTTCATGAACCAAGCAAATCCTAGTAATAAGCATCAGCACCAGCAGTTGTACTCGCAATTACGTAGTTCTTCATGAAACAAAACTATGGTTTTGTAGAAGGAACGAAAAACTGTCGATGTAATATGTAGAAGAATGCCCAATTCATTCTAATGCTTACATAGTAGTTGAAATATCTAGAGTGTTCTGCAAAATTACGTGAGGTTACGTTCTTTCGAGCACATATCGTATTTATATATCATACCTCAAAATAAATCTATATTGAAATATAATTATGAAGTGCATTTTAAGACCGTTGATGTCTTTCCACAGAATGTAATCTTCATTTGCTGAACAAGATAATCATTTCCCATTGAAATTATTGTGGAGTTATTTATTCATATATATTTTATTATTATTTTTACGATAGGATCTTACTTTTGGCATAAGCAAGATGGGGGGTGGTCCTTTCATGTCAAACAAAAAGATGGGGTCACGAACACGTTGGAATCTAAGTGGCTTCGCACGTGCAACGCGTGTGCGGTGCTCAGAGATATGTCAGAATCCAACAGTGTTGTCGGTATTCCTACTGTTTTGCTTTTGGTCCCCGAATTTGAGTAAAAAGAGGGGAGAAAAAGTGGGCTTGCTTTCTTCCTCGTGGGGCCCAAGATTGTAACACATTGTCGAGCCGAGCCACCGAGGAAAAAAACAATAGAGTTACTACCATAAAAAATTTTAAATTGATACATCTGTAATAATTTTATTTCGAATTATTTTTTTTTATTACAAAAAATCTCAAACTGGCACACATGTGATAAATTTACCCCAAACTATTTTTTTAACCATCAAAAACCCCAAACTGGTACACTTTTGATAATTTTATCTCGAATTATTTCTTTGACCACCAAAAACCTCACACTAGTACACTTGTGACAATTTTATCTCCGAACTAATTTTTTAATTACTAAAAACCCTAAATTGATATATTTGTGACAAATTTACCTTCTGTTAGTGTCTGTTAAATTATATTGATATCATAAAAAATCACAAATTGGTAAACTTATGATAAACAGAGGGGTAAAACCTAAAATCGGTACACATGTCAATTACCACGTGTCATTAAACTTAACAATTTGACAGTAAAATTTAAAGGAAACTAACGGAGGGTAAATTTATCACAGATGTACCAATTTGGGGTTTTTGGTTGCCAAAAAATTAATTCGAAGGTAAAATTGTCACGGGTATACTAGTGTGGGGTTTTTTACTATCAAAAAAATAGTTCAGGGTAAAATTGTCACAGATATACCAGTTTATGAGTTTTTGTGGTCAAAAAAATAGTTTGGGGTAAATTTGTCATAAGTGTACCAGTTTAGAGTTTTTCGTAGTATTAACCCTAAAAAATAAAATAAAATTATTATAGAGATACATTTGTTTGACAAAAAATTCAAGATTTAATTGGTTATACAGCTCACAAAATGAAAGAATGTTCAACCAAAAAAAGGATGGATGAAAAATATTTTCATCATCTATGGAAATAGTTAAATATAAATTGATATTGACATTAACATTAACGAATTTTTTTAGCAATAAAAAATAATCATTTTTCTGAAAATATTTTTAAAATTTTAAGTTTTTCGTAAAATAGATAGCATCCTAGTATGATGTATTGTGTCATATCATATCATACTATGGATATAAGGTGAGGTGATGTATTAGAGTCAAGTACTGCAATAAGGATAATTATTTGAGTACACAAGATATGTAACCTTTTCTCAATCACTTCACACATCTATCGTTGCTAATACGTGGAAAATAATTAAAAAAGGTTACACAGTCCGTGCATAATCAATTATATTAATCTGTCGAGGGTGATGGATATAAGATGCATAATTTGAGATTTCGTGTGATCGACACCGATAAATAGAGATGTGATCTGATATATTAATACTCTAACACCCGGCCAGCCAACGAGAGCTCGGTGGCCCTCGCTTAGAATGAGGAAGTGTGAAAATATAGGGATCCGAAGAATTTGAACTCGATACCTCTTGTTTTGATGTCAGGCGTGGTAAATGAAGCGTCACTTAACAATTAAATATTCTGACACGACGGTCTTTCAAAATCAATGGGCCGTGTGAAGTCAATTCGGAACTTAGTAGTAGCACTTTCAATTATTTTTGGTGATTTTTCTGGGGTTTCTCGGATGCTTGGGAGGGAGTGGAGTGTGAATTCGGTAGGGGGGGGTGGGGGCCAAGTGAGGAATTGCCAACTCGATTGGGGTGGGTGTGCGGGTGGCAGCGGTGGTAAAGATTCGACAAGGGTTTGATTGGTCAAATGCAGCTTTAGCCACGCCCACGTGCGCATCCTAATCACGAAGCCCCACCCCTCTGAACTTCTAACTCTCTCCTTCCGCCACTGCCATGCATCGCGTCCGTTCCCCCCCGCAACTGGCACGCACCTCCCTCTTCTTCCTCTGATTCTTTTCCAATCAATTTGAACCTGGGCGAGAGAGAGAGAGAGAGAGAGGCAGATAAGCCCACCTCCTCCTCTCGGCCATTACGGTGACGTCTTGTAATATTTGTTCTTTTCCAGCTCGAATTCATGGTAAGAGTAGTACACAGAGAGAGACCAGGAAAAAATTGAATTCTTGGTGTCTCGGTAAGAGTTAACCTTACTACAGAAATGGAGTTTCCGTTCTTACGAGGGTCTCTGCGATGTATCCCCATCTTATAAGGTGGGCTCCACAGACACGTTATTTTAACGTGTCAAGACCTGCGTGCATCGCATCCCTGATTTTCCTTTTATTTTTATCTTTTCTAAAGAGATGGAATATCTTCTAAAAATTTTACGTCCCGATGATCCCGAGGTTTGAACAAGGTTCGAGATGAAACCTTTTAAAAATATGTTTAGGCTCTGTATGGTGACATTCCGTATAGGGTCCTTTTTTTAGTTTGAATTCATGGTAAAAGAGTGCGCAAAGAGAAGAGACAAAAAATTGGGAAATTTGGGATTTGCAATGTTTGATATTGGGTCGTTTAGAATGGTTTCTATGTGAAACAACTCATGGCGAGAGTATGAATTTTATCGTTTCGGACCGTGATGTTGATGCCGTTACACCTTGTTTGTGTGCTTATTTTGAAGAATTATCGATCGTTAATGGTTAATACCACGAAAAACCCCAAACTAATGCACCTGTGATAAATTTACCTCAAACTAATTTTTTGACCAACAAAAACTCTAAACTTGTACATTTATAACAATTTTACTCTCCGTTAAATTGGATTAATACCACGTAAATTCACAAATTGTTACATCTGTAAGCCCAAACCGATATACCCGTCCGCTATTATTTATCATCTAACTAAAAAATTTGACAGAAAAATTTAATGAAAGGTAAATTTGTCACGGATGTACAAGTTTGAAATTTTTTGTAATAAAAAAATTAATTTAAAGTAAATTTATTACATGTATTCTAATTTAGGATTTTTGAATTTTTTGTGATATTAACCTGTTCTTCTACGACGGTGGAATGGCATGTCGAAATCCTAGGAAAGTTAAAAAGAAATCCTACTTAGGCAACGTAGATACTATCTTCACGAGAGAGCTAAAAGAAAAGTCACAAAATTTTGGGGTAATCTATGGACCTGCGTTGTCGCAGACGTGTTTCCGGACCGAAGGATAAGATCGAAAAGCAAGTCCGACGATTTCATGGCGAAGATAGGGGGCGGTGGCCCCGCCCCACTCGAGGCCAAAAACCCTCTCGGATATCCTTACTCTTCTTGCTCCTTTTCTCTTGTCCTGTTTTCAGTTTTTTGTTCTCTTTTTAAAGTTTTTGGTTTATTTTTCAGTTTCTTATAGAGATAATGACGTAAATAGTCCTGAACTTTAACCAAATATATAATTTAGTCCATAAACTTTTAATTTGTTCAATGTGATTTTAATATACAATTTGATTCTTGAACTTTTAATTTATTCATTATGATATATATTCAATTTAGTCCATGAACTATAAGAAAATGTTCAATATAATCCATCAATTAATTCAAGTTTAGGGTCTAGGGACTAAATTGAATACATATTGAAAGTCCAGGGATCACATTACATATTTGACCAAAATTCATGGACTGCTTGTGTCCTTATTCATCTTTTATATAAAAACTTGTCCTATTCTCGCGCTCTCATATGCATACATAGCTTCGGTTGACAAAGACTTTGTCGTTTCGTTTTTTTTTTCTTCGGTGGTTATTACATAGATTTTTCTTTCTTTCATACGGTAAAAGAGTGGAAAGAGTCGACCAATGCTAGCGTACCTCATTGGACATTCCCATACCAGTTACAGAATCACCGAATTAAACCATAGCTACTGTGTACTACTCGTGGTATTTGAGAGCCCATCACCGCATTCCCATCAATAATTACGACCCGAGGATTTCACATTGGGGGCTAGACAATAAATTTTAACTAATATAGAATTAGAGTATCTTTTTACAATTTTTCCCCTTGATTTTAAGGGAAATTTTACGCTGGAGGTTGGATAATAAATTTCAACTAATATAGGCTTAAAAATATTTTTTTACAAAATTTCCCTTGATTTTAGGGAAAATTTAGGGACCCAGAGAGCAGGGGCTACCACCAACCTTTTTAGTTTTGCCAAATACCCACTGTAATGCTAGCAGTCTGGAAGTTTCTCCACACCATATATGCCGCAGCCAGGTAATGTAGCACGACTCTGTGACGAATTCACTTACAACATGAATCAAGCTCATGACAGTGTGAAAAAAAAGTGAACCTTTACTAGTAGGCCAAACACATTGGGTGGTTACTACAGAGACTCTATTATATATAAGAATTGGTGAAGTGAGAAACATTTTCACCCGACAATTAACATCAAGACGGGGCTTATCATCCATGAATTTTGGGGCTTCAAACTTATGTCTCTCAATATGATATTGTACATGGAAAAGGTCTCGAATCGTGACACAATCATTAATATGGTCAGATCTATTGACTAGAATTGAAAACTACGAACGTTCGTTAAGAAAGGTACATACTAATATATACTCAGGTGACTATCCTATTACATTATTAAATTAATTGGGTTGACACTCAGAAATATTCAAGAAATTGTCCCGATCATAAACTCTTTTTTCCTTTCCATTATTCTTTTTTTTTCCCTAATTGAACAAGAAATTTCTTGATTTTTCTCTGATTTAACTTCCTAGGGAAGGCGCCGCAGGGTGACTTAACCGGTGGCATGTGTGTGGTGGCTAGCACGTGTCGCCTCCAGGGTTTACTCCCCGGCTGTCGGCCGTGCGGGGGTTCCCTGGGTTATCAAAAAAAAAAAAAAAAAAAAAAAAAAAAAAAACTTCCTAGGGAAGGGCATCCACAAATCACTACGAACCAAACATGAATGATTAAGAAATTCACTTTCATAAATTTATACATTAATGATTTTCTTTATCGGAAAGTGTTTTCGATTGACTAATCATTTTTTACGAACCAAACAGGTGAAGATCCGGAAAATAAATTCCCGAAAAATATTTCCCTCAAACAAACACACCCTAAGTTTGAAAGCGTATATCGTGGATCTTCACTTAACTAAGCACGTTATAGGGATAAGTATAATAAAAATGCCATAACTTTCGTACGGCACTCACTTGAGTGGCATAACTTTTTTTTTTTCGCTCACTTAAGGGCAACATTGGAGTAAAATCAATTATTTGATTGCAATTTCTTGCAAATCATCCCACGTGGATTTTTTTTAATTTTTTATTAATTGTCCAAGTCAACGCCGCCGATGCCACGGCGGATTTTCCAACAAGGCAAATTGCTCATGGCACTTAAGTATCGATTTTTTAAATTTGTGGCACTCAAATAAGCGCCGTACGAAAGTTATGGCACTATTAATGTACTTAGCCAAAAAATGCTTATATATATGTCCGTTGAAGGAGTGATTATTTAAATATTTGGGAAGATTATTAATTTAGTCTTAAATTTATTGTATGAATGTCAACTCGGTTCTAACTTTCCAATTTTGTTAACATAGTCCTACACATCTGCACAATATTTAAATGTAATCTTTCCTGCCAATTGCCGTCCAAATTGCGACATGGAAATCAACAAATTGCCAACGTAATCATGCCACTTAGGACGGCTAGTGATAACTAGACGCCACGTTAGCGATTTTCGGTAGCAATTGGTGAAAAAAACTACATTGAAGTACTACCAAAAACTTTAGGACTACATTGACAAAAGTGAAAAGTAGAGCTGATTAAGTGGAATAATTAGTTGTTGACAAGAAAATTATGACAATTGCAATTACATTATAAGACAATCCAATCAAACCAGTGGCAAATACATATTTTTTATTAATTCTAAATGTAGCAAAATTCCAAAGAAAGAAAAGAAAAAAATGTAATAAATAATCTTAAATCTGGGACCTGCAAGATATGTTGTGATCAATTTAAGGTTATAGGAGGCGTCAAAAGTCAA
This sequence comes from Syzygium aromaticum, assembly GCA_024500025.1. Classification (NCBI taxonomy): domain Eukaryota; kingdom Viridiplantae; phylum Streptophyta; class Magnoliopsida; order Myrtales; family Myrtaceae; genus Syzygium; species Syzygium aromaticum. The sequence continues at coordinate 14,691,794 of CM044894.1, read as the reverse complement.
AAAATGGATGGAAAAAGTGCTTGCCTTCATGCGTTTATCCTTTTCATATAATTGCACATTCGAATGTTAAACCTAACCTATTTATTTATATATTGAGTTGATGTGAGTAAAATAAGGAGAGAGTATGATGGGTTTCTAGAGTCAAAGGCCGTTCGGTGGTTGGGAAAAGGAGAGGCGAAGGAGGTAATTTATAATTAATACTACTTATGAATTAGTACATAATAATTATTTTGATGTTATTTTAGTTTCAATCTTCGTTGAAATTAAATTTAAAATATTTTGGTTTTGACATGCAATGGGTCTCCTTTATGAGAAGTACTTCGTTTTATATATATGGTACCCACTTCATTTAATATGTTTTATAAAGAATTAATTAATGTAAGGCATTTGTTTACATAAGTTCATGGGATAACTACATTGATTGGCCCTCCCCAACCTTCTTGCTTCTAAATTAAAATGCTTTCAACGAGGATGAAAGAAGTGTTATAACTTTTGTACAAAGCTCACGTGAGTGCCATTATTTTTTTCTCATTTAAGTGCCACATCAAAGTAAAATCGTTCATTTGGATGTCATTTCCAACAAATTGTCCCACATGGATTTTTTTTATTAATTTTCCATTTCGACATGGATTTTTCTATTTTGAATTTTTTTATTAATCATTCACGTCAGCACCGACGATAGCATCTATGTTTGATTTTCCGACAAGGCAAATTACTGATGGCACTTAAGTGATCGATTTTTTAAATTTGTGACACTCAAGTTATGACACTTTAATGACCACCGTACAAAAGTTATGACGCTTCTAGTGTACTTATTTCCACACTACATGCACATACTCACTTTATTTTTAGACAAAGAAGGTTCGGGTCCTTTGGGAATTTGACTTGTTGACTCCTAAATTTTTACTTAAAAGTCTTTTTTACACATTTTCAAAGGTCGAGGTTTAGTTCCCTACCTCAATATTTCTGTGTCTTACATTGCATTTTGTAGCTAAAATTCATTGATTATTGTTATTAATAGATCACATTCCATGCAGGGGTCGCTGTTGCCCGCTACAGGCAAGGCCGGTGCTCGCCCAGGCCAAGGCAGCCTTACCGGGCGTTGCCTGGTTGAAGGCAACGCTCGGTGGGGTCATCCTGACTTGAGCGAGTGCCGGCCTTGCCAAATCTGTCCAGGGGAGCCCTCACCGGGGCTTGCCCTCACCTAGCCAAGCCTCGCTTGTGGCAGGCGACAACAATCCTTGCCCAAGCGAGGCTAGCCCGCTCGGCCATCACTTGTGATTGGTCACCAATAAAAGGAAGAAGAAAGGAATAAAGGAAAGAAAAAAAGATATTATTAAAAATTGCTCAAGTCAGTGTCAGCAGTTCTACGTAGGTCGACCGGTAAGCATATCAGTAATATCTAGTCAAAATTAGTCAGAAGAACTAAATTGGTGCTTGGTCAAAAAGTCTATGACTAAATTGATACAATTAAAAGGTTTAAAATTAAATTTATACCAATGCAACACGTTTAAAACTTTTTTGACACTTTTCCCCATTGGTCATCTTACAATAATTGTATTTCACTTTGCATGAAATTAGTATAGAGAAAGACGTCAAATTGACATAGTTTGATATCAATGAAATTGCTTTGGAGCATACTTTGTCAATTTCATGTGAAGAAACAACAATATATTTGCGCATCGGATAATTTAAGTTATGTGCAAAATATATATATATATATATAGACACACACACGTGAACCCAAATACATTAATCTTTCGTCCCGATGAAGTTATATTCTCATATAGTGGACTGTGACGCACCATGTTTGTCGCGTCAATCATTGCTTTCTAAGTCCACAAAAGAAATTTATTTTTTGGCAATTGGATTTAACAACCAATTTCACTAAAAGTAAAAGGGAAAAAAAATTCAAGTGGTGGTAGAAAGTGGGAGTAGATGAATGTGAGAATAGCATCGAGAGTTACTCTCTCAAACGTCAAATTGTCAACGCACCCATTTTCCATTTATAGATAATGGGGTCATGATGAAAATGACTCATGCCTAAGTTGAATCAAAGCAAAGAAGGGTCACTAGGTTTGGACCCCCACATGACACCTGCATCCTCCATGTTGTACCTGCTAGAATCCAGTGACATTAACAAATCCAGAGAACCAGACAAACCCGATATATTTATCTTATTCCTAGCAACAATTACTATGAAATTTTCTTGAACCACGTTATTCGGTATTTCAACAATGTGTTCTTTTATAGTGTTGAAAATCTATATAATTATGAAATCATTTTAGTTTCGCAAATTTTGCTTTGGTCCTGAAGTTGCAAGGTGACAACTTGAGAATAAGGTGATGAAGGTATATAGAACACAAATATCGGCTATTCAATGAAATTCATCACTAGAGTTTGTCTCAATGGCCATCCTTCCTACTTTGGAAGGGGGAGGTGGAGAGTTCGATTCCCCGCTTTCTTAGAGATTAGGGATGGGAACGTTTAATTTCATACGTGAGTTTCGACTTCCACACTCTGAAATAGTAGTTGGCAAAAGTCTAAAAATGAGTTGAAAATTAGAGCACGACGGAAAAAAAAAATCCCTTAAAGGTATGATTCAGTAATTTCATATACTATCCTCTTCTCAAGAATCTAATTATGTAAGATAATGGTTCGAAATGTTATATTATTAGTTAGTTACTTTAGAGTAAAATGATGTGATATGATAGAGTTTTTGAACCTTTAATATCGTACAACAATTTCCTTGAACGTTTAATATCATGCATAGTCTTCGAACTTTTGCTTGATGTTTAATGTAGTTTCAAACTTCTTTTTTTGTTCAATTTAGTTCTTTAACTTTTTGAATTGGGTTGATGTCATCCTTCCGTTAGGTAGACCAACGAAATTGTCGATGTGGCATCCATTACATTAAGTGTCCAAGTTGGCATATGACTTGCCCAATCGCAAGTTCAAATACTGCTATGTCCTCTATGACCACAAGTTCAGTTGGCCCACAAAATGCTGAGTTCATAGTCCTTGTGAGCAAAAAACAAAAAAACATGTAATTACATTTGCATCTTATGGAAGGACTTCATTGTGACGAGCTTGAAAAGCACAGGGACTAAATTTAATATTAAAAAAAGTTAAAGCGACGACATTGAACTTTGCGAAAAGTTTAGAGGATAGCCCATGGCATCATCCAGTTCCTTAAGAATCGATATCACAAACATAAAATTAAATCTTATCGGTATAATAACTCCAAAACACCATTTTAGTAGACATTCTTAGTAATAAATCGCCAAAATTACATTAACCTCAGAATAAGTTCAAGTGCTCTTTAGGCGTAATTGCCAGAAGTTTTTCATCCTCCACAACAATATTTGGCATATTGTCGAATCACACCATGAGAATACCAATTTATTTGGTTCAGGAAATGTTTCTTTAAGAAAATAGATAAAAATACGAAGGAAGAATAATGGGGAAATAAAAAAAAAAAAAGAAAACATGGCAAGAACTAAGTTGATCGGAAGCGTAGTCCTGGGTATCAAGGGAAAGTCACCAAATCACATAGGATGAAATGAAAGTTATTCGTATATATGCATCATAACCTAGAATTTATATTCGGGTGTTTGGTTATATGTGAGGAAGAATTAGCATTCTCACAACACATTTTCGGTGCCACAACTTTGTTACCGGTTAACATCTGATTTGATTGTTAATGACCGACGTGAACTGCACAAATCTAGGATGGCAATCAACTTAGTTTCTAAAATTTAGGGCAAATACCACAAAAGAAACTCCAAACTGTACCCACTGTGACACAAATATATCAAACGTTTTTTTTTTTTGTGTCATCAAAAATCCTAAACTTGTCCAATGTGACATAAATACCCCTAACTTTTTCTTATCACAAAAAAACCCAAACTTATATATGCGTGACATATATACCATTTATTTCAGTTCCATCCAGGGTATATTTGTTACGTTAGTATAAATTTAGGATTTTTTATGGAGTATTTATGTCACAATTGGCAAGTTTGCGATTTTTAGTGATACAAAAAAAGTTCAGGGTATTTATGTCATAATTGGCATATTTTGGAGTATTCTATGGTATAAACCCTAAAATTTATATGGATAATCCAAATAATGTCGTTTTTATTTTATGAAAGTCAGCACAAAACATAGCGAGAAGCAGAGATTTGTCTCATGAACTTGATAGACAAAGGCATTGGTTTTATGTAGTGGCCCAAAGCACGCCGTAAGGAGAAGTTTAGACAGTCTCATCTTTCGCTGAATCACGAAGGTAAGCAACGCCAGTTGGGGATGGAGTTTGTCCGTTGGATGGTTTCGTGCGCTAAGGACAAACCGCCAATGAGCAATTCGAGCCCAGTCGGCAGTCACCCACATCATGGTTTGATCTCCACAGCATCTAGACGAAAGCTATCCAACATGACATAACAGATGATGCTATGGAAAGCCTATATCTGTGGCTGGACATTACTGAATTCATCAAATTCCAAGAAATTAATGAACACCCACCAAAATGGAAATGTTCAGCAGATAGTTGACAACAGAAGTTAAATGAGAAAGAATAATTGTCCAAAAAGTCATAAACATATTACACGGCGATCATTTCAATTCTGAACCTTTCAATTGTGTCAATTAAGTCATAAACCTTTTGAGAATTTACCAATTTAGTTTTGAACCTTTTAATTGTACTAATTTAGTCTCCAACATTTTGATGATTTGCCAATAGTTATCCTAAAAACTTTTATCCGACTCACCAAGAAAAAAAAAACTCATATATTTCTTCAGAAAGATTATACATATTGCATTTTTCCTCTCTCGTATTTCCTGTATTTTTAATTTCTCTAATCAAATTCTTCTACTCACACAAATAATCTAATTAAGTTCCTCCAACACAAATTCCGATCTACTCCTATTAGTGTGGCCATCGGATGACGCAGGAGCGTAATACATGACCTATGTGGACAGGCAGCCTCAAGCAAAAGCCGGTCAATCGGGTTATGGCATCTCTCACCCATTCACTATCTACGTTGACTATTGATGTGCATAATATTCAATCCACACATCAAATTCTTGAGTTCTCCGAATGTCGTGTCGATCGGATGTGACCAAATTTGGTTCTAAAGGTACTTGATTAGATAATTTGTATAAATAAAATGACATATTTAAGAAAATCGAAAACGTATGGACTAGATGAAGAAAGTAATGAAAGTAGAAGGATGAAAGATAAAATTCGTCTTTGGAAAGATCATAGGCCCCAATCAGACTTAATTGGGCAGTACGAGTTATAAATACGTCGGGATCTTGATCACCTCCAGACTTTGGAAGCTATAATGATGTTCTATAGAGAACCGCACAACCAGAGAACAAACAGGCTGAATTTCAGGTCCACAACCCGAAGTTTTAGGCTTCTCATGTAACGGTGGAGCAAGATGGGATGGCTCTTATAACGACCTTTTTCCAAGGTGATGATGACCCGGAAACACGGCCATTGATATCTGCCAATTGCAAGAATCCTTTCCAGTTTAAGATGAACAGTACATCAGTTGCTCTCCTGTTCACGATCTGGGGAGCAAGATGGGGGACCTTAATTTGAGTGAGGAGAGATAGGACTTGTTGCCAAATATTTGCCCAACGAATAGGTTCAAAAGATGGTGACTAGTTACCCACCAAGCGGGCTCGGGCTCGGGCTCGGGCTCGGGCTCGGGCTAGGGATAGTAACTCATTGTCCTTCGAAGGAAAGTTGCTGACCTCAAGATGGTCGATTTAACAATCGATCAAATAAGATCTCAGCGCGCATAGAAAATTTGTTATTGATGGGTTTCTTGTACATACGGATAGCAAAGTAAAGAAGGATCGTTGAAGTAAGTTTACGTAGAACGGGAGAAGAATATATTTGCAATAGAACTGAGAAGTTGAGAGATGAGGCACTATGTCTAAAAGGAGGTCACTTACTATCACTCGCAAGGAGTTACGGATAAATTATCATTGTTGATTCATAAAGTATCAATACTTTCACTTTATGACACTCTGACGTAAGTTACGATATTGTTGGTTAACTACTAAGCACAGGCATTCTTGTGCTACGATATTTCTAGTCAATTTATTGGGAAAAATACCAGAAAAGCCTTAAATATATCGTAATTGTGCCAATTCAATAATAAATCTTTCAATTGTGCTAATTTAGTCCTAAATATTTTTTGCATTTCAATTTATTGGGAAAAGTACTAAAAAAGTTTTAAATTTATTGTAACTGTGTCAATTTAATAATAAATCTTTCAATTGTGCCAATTTAGTCCATGAACTTGAATTAATTGAAGGACTATATTGAACATTTTCATATAGTTGAGAAATTAAATTAAACATGTACCAAAAATTCAAAAACAATATTGAACAAATTAAAAATTCAAAGACCACATTATAAATTGGGTTAAAATTCAAAAATCACATTGAACAAATTAAAAGTTTATGAATCACATTGTATATTGAGCCAAATTTTAGAGACTGTCTGTATCATTTTCCTTAAAGGATATTATCTCTCATACAACATTTTACAAACACTTATAATGTTTCATCATTACAAATTTCCTGAAGATTGCATTTGTAAATATCTTAATTTTTAAAGCTTTCAAAGTTTTGCAATGGCTTATAAATTTTTTTCTTAAAAGTAATGCAAAAATCTTAGATAATAAAATACCCTAATATTTAAATGTTCTCCGCGTTTTATTTTGCAAAGGCTTATGGCATTTCGTTGTAACGTAGATTATTCCGTATTTTCAAAAATTAGCAATGTTTCACAAAAACTAACAACTTTTGCCATAAGCTAGTGCAAAATGTCGTAAATATTTAAATTTCTATTCTTTAAATATTTTATGACATTTTATGAAGCATGAAATCAGCTCTTAAACAGTGCAAAATGCCATTAATATATACCTTTTATTGTTGTTTTACGATGTTATGCATAACGTAGTTTAAAACGTCATGTTATATTATTCCAATTTTTAGAATTTGCAATGTTTTACAAGGACTAATTACTTTTTGCCGTAAGACTATGCAACATGTCATGAATATTTAAATATCTATTTTAAAATATTTTATGATGTTTTGTGATGTTATGACATCGGCTCTCAAACAATGCAAAATGTCATAAACATTTTTTTTTAATAAAAAGGGATTTAAACCGAGTATAAAAATTTAACGTTGTAAATCTGCTATCCATATTTTATCACCTAAAAAAGCGAATGCCATAAACATTTTAGCTTTTATGATTGTTTTACGATGTTATACGTGCCCAAAAGATGGTGTCTAAATTAATTTTTTGGTGTATGTTCACAAGTCATCATGGATATTTTTTATTTCTGTTCACAATTTTCAGTCGTTTTCAATAGTTCACACGCGCCAATGTTGTACTCTTTTAAAAACGTTAGTATTTTCTCACATTCATGATGTTTTGCACAAGTAACTCAAAGCCACTTACTAACGTAATATGGTCAAATAGTTTTAAATCTTTCTACGTATGTTAAATCCAAAAATTGTTCATTCGGATATACAAATGAAAATTGTCGCCACGCACAAATGAAAGCACTTGAAAAGGGCAACTTTCAATCGTGGGTTAAGTAGAGCTGGAGTACCGGCAAACCATGGATGCTGTAGCCACGCCCAAGAGTCATTATCTTATTGGTACATTCCCTAAATATTGACTGTTGAAATATATACTTGAGTCATTTGGGTGATGACATCTATACATAAAAACACAAAAAAGGAGCTTAGGTAACTCAATTAGTTATCAATCATCGATTAGAAATATATCTATTTATCCGAAAATGTTCATCCCTAGAGAACATTTCGGTTGGGCTTGGGCTTGGAGTGTCCCCAGGATTTTACGAGTTTGAGGTTCGGACAAATATGTCAGTCGCCCATGGCTCTGCCTCATTGCCATCTAGGGACATGATTGTCGTTCATGAGATGATAAGGGAGTAACAGGAACTGTACTCGCGTAATACTGTAGGACGTGCAGAAATTACCGGTGTCAGCGCCGTCGATCACTGCCGGCCATGCATGGAGGATGATCGGCAACTACGGCAACAATTCCGATCAAAATTGGTTAAAATGACTATATTGACAAATTTTTAGAACTGAATTGATCGAATTAAAATGTTTCGAACTAAATTGATATCTGTACAGTGTGTTTAGGACTTTTTTGATAATTATCCCGATAAGACTCTCATTCTCTCATTAAAGTTAATTATCAAATCATATAATATAATGAATATGGCAACGTTAGAAAATTTCCAAACTCCAACGTAATTTCATAACGCAAACACCCATCGCTCTCGCTCTCTCTCTCTCTCACCTAAAATAGCCCAGCCTCCGCCAACACCTCCACAAACACCTTCACCTCTTCCGTCGCCACATCTTATCCATCTTCATCGCCCTCTTCTTAGTGGAGTCCAAAGACGCCACCACCTCCTACATCTTTCTAATTCGGTCTCTTCTCCGAACGCACTCCCCCGCTTTTGCAGGCGTCATCCGTCGCCATGTCTGGCGAACGAGCCCCCGAGAGCACCTCACTCAACCTGATAGACCCCTCTCCCAGTCTAAAGATCTCTCTCTTTCCGATCACCATCGACTCGACAGCTACCACCACCGGCCAGATCTCGTCAACTACAACAAGATCTGGCTCATCACAATCCACTACTACTCAGCCAGCCAAGTATGGTCCTGCGCTAGCAATGAGGCTTCAGACTTCAATTTAGAGAGAGAATGTGACATCAAACCACTGGATCGAGCATCATGTTGGTTGCAGAGGTGCGATGTTTGCAGCTATCAGCATCGGTGGTGCTGGAGATGCCAAGTATACACAACGTGCGGTGCCACTGCCCTAGCGTGCGTTGTAGCAGGGAAGAGAACCGGCCCACGCATTTGTGTAATGCTGCGTTCTTATTGCGCACAACCCGTTTAACCAGACATACATGGTGCTGAAAATTTAGACAAAACGCCTACCTAGTGTTGGATTGCCTAAGAACCGGTAGCGGTAAGCTTCTTCTCCATTGCACTTCTTTTTGGAATCGCGATCGGGCGGTCTTCAGATCAGTTTCGTGCACTTTGACTGGTCCACCTGATCCCCAAGCAAGAAACTCTGTGGTGAACTATATGAATCTCGTCACACAAGGAAAGGATTGATTTTCCTCTAGAGAGAGTGGAAGACTTAAAGAAGTTCAGCCTTCCAAGAGAACCAATTCATCGTTTTAAGCATCGCATGGTGGGAGGATGGTCGGCCAATTATTCTAGGGATTCGGGGTCCCTTAATTCATTAGCCGCACCACATAAGTAACAAATACATGATCAATAGGGAAATTCCATGGCAATCATCCAAAAAGTTATAAACTTATTGTACAGCGGCCTATTCAGTCATAAACATATCAATTATGTCTACTTAATCTTAGACTTTTTGACAATTTGCTGATTTAGTCCGAAACCTTTTAAAGATTTGCCAATTTAGTTATAAAATTTTTTGAAGATTCACCAATTGTTGACGTGGACATCGAACATCGATACTTCCTGGCTTTTTCATCGGACATCGGACATTGATACATCGGACATCGGACATCGGACATCCTACATGGCATAACCGGCAATGACATCGATTTTTTCATTTTTTTTAATTCTATATAAGGAAAAGAATAAGCGAAAAAAGAAAGGAGAAAATTCAAAAAAATATTAATAAAATATAAAAATTATCAGCGTTAGTGCTCTCACTACACCATGTAGACCAACTAGTGTTCAAGAACAGTAATTTCCTACCAAAATTGATCGGAAAGATTACATTGGTAAATCGTCAAAAGGTTTAGAAATAAATTGTCACAATTAAAAAGTTTAATAAATTTAGAATTTTTGGAACAATTATCCCAAGAATATAGGCACTCCGTGATACTTCCTGGTTTAAAAAAAAGGTAATTACAAAAAAAAAAAATCTCTCCACGAAAGTTCCCATAATTGACGGCAATCAACATAGTCATTTGCAATTAAAGTGCTTTTCCATATGGTTAATGATGCTTCCCACCAAAACAAAAAACTCCATGGCAAAAATGCAATTGGGTTCGTGAAAATTTATAATTTTTTTCTCGTTGCAACAATTAATTGTCCATGGCTATTGTATGAATGACATTTATAAATTTGTAATATATCTTTTTTAATTTTCACCAGACGGGTACATATCATCATTTTGCTTAAAAATATTCGTGACAAAATTTGTCATTATCATGTAAAAATCTCAAAAAAATTATTGTCGTACATTCACTTTTTTTTTTTTTGTATGAGTCGTACATTTGCATTAACTACATTATAAATGAGTAAAATCTGCCAAACAATATAACTATTTTGAGACTGACCATAGGACTTTTGTTATTAATAATTCATGATATCTGTCAAAGAATCAAAAGAGAATTATATTCACTTATGTGAATTTGACATTGTTATATAGTAGGTGTATATGTGGTAACCGACATGTTACATCCTTAATAGACAAAAGCAAATGTACAAAAAAAAAGTTGAAGAATTTTATGTGAGGGCACGTGTTTTGTACGTGTATAATACACTTTACCCTAAGAGAGCGAATAATTTTCGTAAATTAAGCAAACATGCGGGAGACGGAAAGTTTCTAATAGAAAGCACTTACACCCGCTTTATACCATTTTAGCAACGCAAAAATATTCTTTACGTTACTAACCACGCATATTGTTCTACCTCAGCTTTGACCAGATTCACACATACACAAGCGTATATAAACTATGTACATCATCAAGTGAAATAAATTAAACATAGAAAGCGTATAACATAAATTTGAAAAATGAACTTCATACTTTACAAACATATATTAGCGTAATGTATGACGCCCATCCGTGCGGTCAACTGATGATACATCCATTCCTCGCTCCACAACCACCATTGCAAAAAGGCTAAAGCATTAGTATATCAACCACTAATTAACAATAACATTCCCAGTTCATATTCCAAAAAAACAAAAAAAAGACACGTATAGCATTTCCCAACAAATAGTGCAAGTACATTATACTCAAATCGAGGCTCAAACCTAGGCAACTCCTAACTTAACATGTTCCACGAAATTAGTTAGCTTGAAAGCAGTTGATCGGGACATTACAAACCGTTTCAGGACCATGGACTCTCGTGTCATAAAAAACATGTAAAATGTACGTTTTTTGAGCATAAGAATCAATTGAAAACACGGTAGATATTGTATGCTATATATGGTTGTGCCATTACAACAAGTATTGTCCTTCGTGAGAGCCCAAATCCAAGGTGTGCAAAACGTTAGTTTCACAATGGCAAGTAACGACATAGAAAAATTGCGGGATTAATCACTCTAGGCTCACCGGCATACACTTCGCATGGATGGAGCATGCAGCTAGCCTAGTCACAATATGGACAAACATGTTCATCCTATCCAAAGCGCCATAAATGTAAACCCTTTTCATTTACCTATGAAACCTCAGAGCAAGGATCCAGAAATCAACTGCAATCATTTAATAAATCACCTATTCCATAGCAAATCAGGCCAAATACATATCGAAAAATCAATGAGATTCGCATCATTTCTATAAAAGAAAAACACACGCTTACATGTATTAATCACTCTGACATACATTGCTGAAATTTACTGACTGCTTTTTGACCAGCCACCGTAATAGTCAGTTGAAACTACAAATTGGCCACTAGAAGATTTTCTTTTTCTACCCATGTTTTGTCCTTTTAAATGGAACCGGTAATTTAGGCAGAAGCACGTCTACTCATGGCAATGCTTTACTCATATCTCCTGCCCTTCGAAGAGTTCAAAACGCCATCATTTTTCTTATCGTTTCCTTTGCTTGTCCTAGCTTGCACATGCAGCTCAGCATCAATATCCTGTCGAAAATCTGATTTGATTAAGCTAATTACTCCTTATCTGTTCGCATGACTCCATCGAAACCCTAGCTCTACAGTCACTTCGACATCTTTCTTTTTTGATTTAACAGGCTTAAAAGTTATTAGGCTTGTCATAGATCCCTATGGTGGAATGTTTACTTGGGTTTTGCTCCCCCATGTAGTGGCGAAAAAGACTATCTTTTACATATCTAATCGTGTGCACGCCAACCATCTCTCTGGACCACCACACCGCGTCTAATCTGATTTTACCCTTAATAGTTTAACTTGTTTTTTTCAAAATTATATGCAGATTTGTTTTATCACTAACATAATGTGCTTCATCTCTTGAAATGTACTGATTTGAATCTATTGGGATTGGTCCAAGGTTCTTTTTGATAATCTAATCAATGGCCGAAACTCAAATTATTCAACATTGAATAATATTAAGCACATCTGTTAACATTAACAAGCTTTGAGTGAAAGAATTCAATCAAGTGAAAATGCACTTATAGTCATGTAAGCAATGAGCCACTTCATTCCCACCGTAGAAAATTAGGATATTAGCAATTATATTACTGCGATTGCAGCTACATATAAATCAATATTTCTGTATTTAAAGAAACTAGCAATGCTCGACTTCTAGACATTATTGCATGACAATTCGTTTTCATTTTTCATGAGTTTGTCCCCACTTCAAATCTAGTGTTTAATTCTGAGCAAAGCCCTAAGTAAAGTTCCTGTCGGATTATCTCAGCGACAAAGCACTCCAATCGGGTCCAGTCACCCACCACTAAACGAGCCGTACATCTTCATCGCAAGAGTGCGCAATCATCTGCTCTCTCTCTCTCTCTCTCTCATATGTGCACTGAAGAGATAAACAGTCCACATGAGTGTCGCTCTCAGCCATTCCTTCTCTCTGCACACCCAGGTGAGCCTGGAAGAGGACAAAAATGGGTCCTGAGAGGTCACTGTTACAAGACCAACGGACTCTCTGTATCTGTCTTTGACAAAATCTATGGTTCTTTGGTTTCTTTCTGTTCAAAAAGTTCTTCAAGAACCCACAAACACAGATACACACACACAAACACACATTATGTTCCCATCCATGATGACCAACAGCAATCCCAACCCTCCTCTCTATCTTCTCTCTCCATCACCACCCAATACCTCATCTGCTCCCTCAAACCAAGAAATGATCAACCAAACCATCCTCTTCCACAACCAAATGCCGTTCACAGATCATCACTTCTTCTTGCCCAACAACCACATTTTCCCCCTGATTACTGAAGCTCCAATTGACATGGGAAGTCCTAAAAATGGTGGGAAAGTTAGCTCATCACTCCCAGCTAAGAAACCCCTGAAGAAGGACAGGCACAGCAAGATAATCACCGCGCAGGGCCTCCGGGACCGGAGGGTGAGGCTCTCGATCGAGATCTCGCGCAGGTTCTTCGACCTCCAGGACATGCTAGGGTTTGACAAGGCGAGCAAAACCCTAGAGTGGCTCCTTACGAAGTCAAGGAAGGCCATCAAGGATCTGACCAAGGCCAAGTGCAAGGGCTCGGTCTGCAGGCTCGTTGACGATGAGAAGGGCTGGTCTTCTTCTACTTCCGAGTGCAATCAGGCTGTGTCGACAAGGGTTGTGATCGCTGAAAATGGCATAATTCCTATGGATGACAAGGGGTCAATGCTAGTAGGAGACAGTGACCACCAAGGGAAGTTCAAGATGGTGTCGTCAAATCGAGATGGTGGGCTTCATGTTTTTGCTAAAGAGTCCAGGGTAAAGGCAAGGGCTAGGGCAAGGGCTAGGACCAGAGCAAAAATGAGCAACAACAACACAAGGCTTGATCACCATGACCAGTCCAAGAAACTATTATGCCCTGATTCGCAGGTTGCTAGTGAAGACAAAAAATCAAATCATCATGTTCAAGCACAAGCTGATCACCAGGCATTCAGTGACCATCAGGAGGAGGTTGATATTGAGCAATCTGTTCTGATCAATTGGAAGCTGAAGCAAAGTTCAGTCATCATTAATAATTTCCAGAAAAACCTAGAATTTGTTGGGAAAGATATGATCTGCAACATTGACAACAATAGCCAATTTTACGACTACGATGTAACTCATCAGAACTGGGACATCAACCCCGCAATTGCTCGATCCACCTTTTCTGCAGTCACCAACATGAACTTTTCATCAGGTAATTTACTTTTTTCCAAGAACAGAACAATCCCCTCACTAACTTTAAATTTTGTGCATTTTATTCAGTCAGATTTTTGTGCGGGCTTCATTTTTTATTTTGTTAAAAAAAAATTACAGGGGTTCTGGTATGTGGAAAGCAATGGGATTCTCCAAACAGCCATTGTCTACTATAATAAAGGGCAATACATGAACCTATGTAAGTTGTGGAAAGTTCTGATCCTTTCTTCTTCTTTTTTCCCTTTTTTGCCTCATTGAGCTTCTTTTGCTTCGTCATCCTAAAATTTTCTACCATCAAGTTGCTTAGTGAAAGTTATATGCGGAATTATGTCTACCTAATGAGGGGTAATCCCGAATCTGAATCTGTCACGATTCTCTATATTGTATAACATATTGAAACTGGTTTAGATTCTTGGTTAAACCATCAAGATTCTGCAGAGAATGCAACTTTATGAAGCTTTCCATGTTGCTGAAGGTGTCAAACCTAAATCAAATTGTTTTTTGTCGAACAGAATTAAAGGGACAGACATAAAAAAATATACATCTCCATCTCAAAGGAACAAATCAAGGTTGAATTTTTGTTCCAACTTACTCTGCAAAAAGATTACAGCATCCAAAGATTTTAGATTTACCCATGTTTTGTGACTCGAATATGTTGCACATTGTATAGATTATTACTAACCGCGCACATCTGGAGTTTGGAGTGATCTAATCTATCTTACTTGAGTAATGATATCCTGGGTTGGCTTCTAAACTGTATCTGGCATCTAGTTTACTCTTAAGTGTTTCCAGCTCAGAGTAATTAACTGAGCCTCGCGTGCCGGCCTCTTCCTCAAGCCTTACTTGAAGCATGTAATGGGATAGTTTGCAAACAAATTGAGGGATTAGTCATGCCAAAGTCTAACATACACCATGTTGTTGAAAAGAAAATCTCTCGATATGATCTTTCAATCTCAGAACAAAGACAGACAATAAAGAAATTCTTCTACCTAATTACATGCCTGATGACAGAAATGTGTACAACTTTTGAATGTTCACAACTGAGATTTCTATGAGAAGATCACATTGTTTTAGGCAATAGTAACTTAGAAATCCAACATGGAATGTCATTGGACAGTTTCGATGCTTTATTCACTCTCCGAGAAAATCACATTGTTGAAGGGCACATTTCATGTTTCACTTACCTTCTCTATTATACAACCATCTTGCCCTGTCATTCAGAAAATGATTGACAAATTTGGAAGTACCTATACCTGATTAGAGGGGAACACCACAGAACGCGACCTACTTTCTTTTTTATGTTTGGGCCATCAGTGACAGGTATTGTTGATTCAAAGTTATTAGCACCAAATTTATGAACTCAGATCATTGTTAGAACTGATAATTAAGTACTTAAATAATAAATAAACCTTTGTGCTCTTCAATACTAGGGTGTGATGAATTTGAGTCTGAATCGTCACGGTATAATATAGGCAAGTGCTTCTCAACTAGATTATGCTCTTCTGCATTACTCGAGTCGAACTTAATCAAGCTCAACTTCTCACGCTGTAGATGAGCTTTTTCAGTAAGCTACAGCCTGTCATGACATGACTTGACTTAAGGATAACCTTCAATCTAAGTTGAGACTTGATTTCATATTCTTAAAGTACATGTTTTACAAAACAATACCAATAAGTACTGTCAAATACATCAAACACTTACATGCAATTAGAATTTAAAAAAGTCCAACTACTTAATTGGTTGGAGATCCCTTTTATTGGGTGTTTTCCATATTCATGCTCAATACTCATTAAGTACCCAAGCTCACAACTCGAACTCAAGAAGATTTGAGTCAAGAGATTTACGAGTGAAGTTCAAGTAAACTCATAAATAGCTTAACTCGATTAGACCACTACTTTACATACTTTGAAAGTAAAAAATGCATTGGAAATCCTAACACTCATATAGGAATACAATCGTGTCCTAAAACTTTTAATTGATTCGATTAAGTTTTATATTTTCTTTTCAAGAAGTGCAATCAAGTTATTGTGATATATAATATTTAAGATTGCCTACATGTCACTTAAAAAAGTGCCTATCTTGCCAAACTTAAATTAGACTTCTTAACAAAAGTTTTAGGACTTGCCCTTCTTAATAAGGTTTAGAACTCAATCAAAGCACAATTGAAAGGTTCAGGAGTCGATAGCACTTTTTGGTAAAAGTTTTTGACTTGAGTGATCAACTAAAAAGTTTAGAACTCTGTTCGTTCCTTGGATAAATTTAGGACTCGTGAGGCAATTTTTTCCACCACAAACATCATGTATGCAGAACAATCATTTTTTTTAAGAAAAAGTTGTGTGTGAGAAAAGCAAACCACTTGTTTACGTAATTCACTATTAAAAAAAAGGGAATCATGTTGGGTGAGACGTTTTTAAATCCAATTTTCTTGGGATAAACATATTCCGATATTGGTCATCTAATCTGATGATGCAGATCTAAGAGAAGTATAACAAATATTACGTGCTTACTGTAATCTAGACCTAACCATTGGAGGTTTGCACGTAGGACCGGTTTAAAAATCCTTTTGCTAGACTCGTCCATGCTTAAAACTTATTTCTGTATTGATTGGGCCAAAGTTGCCGGAGTGCCGAGCCCAAGAAGGAAATTGTTTGCTCAAGCCCTTTGTCTTTTGGGCCAATTGATCATAGGCAGCCTCGTTCACTCGTTAATCATATCTACTATAAATTTAATTTTCTAAATCATGCGGCATTTACTATGTTACGGACCGCTTAGTTTCTTCGTATGTTTGTCCTTAGATCATGCAATTAAGTACGTTCAAGCCATCATTATTGCTTGACACATTACTCTCTACACAGATTTTAATAAAAAGGTGTTATGGTCCTACTTGCAGGGAATGAGATTTGGATCCACAAGACGGTATGGGTCTCCTATGTGTGGAATATTGATCTTTGGCTCACCCACCCCAATAGCTAGATTTTGTGATGGGATTCTCCTAAGCCGCATATCAATTAGTATCGCAATCTACAAAATTTTCTTTGTCACATTTATCAATGTGTGGATATCTATAATAATCAGATGTATTCATTTAGATGTTGAATATTTATCTAGGTCAAGCTACCGTTCAAAATCATTAGCTCGAAATTATCATTTTTAGTTTTTCCTGTTTATCTAGATCTACATATTCGATATTACATATATTTCATAGTTCGTTGATTTTCACATATATGGCTGTGTATCTCTTAGCAAGGTGTAGTGTAGGTCTAATCAATCAATGATATGTGATGCTCTTAATTAGTCTAGATAGTAACTTTTCATCCAAAACTATTCTCTTCAATTTCAAATGGGAATTTCTTATTGGCTAAATTAAAATGACATGGCATTGAACTTTGATGAACATTGCTGCACCTTGCGCATTTGGAAATTACATAGACACCCCTTAGAGAGGGATGTGAATTGAAAAACAATTGACATTTCCAAAAAAAAAAAAATTGAAGTGGAAAGATAAGGTACTTATGTGAATGTAATCGATTGACCAAATGCACAGAACGTGCCTCGCCATAACCCAAGAATGAAATAAAACCCAACCGGCTTCAATTTCCAAACTCCCCCAGCAGCTCAACTTGACACTAGTCATCATAGACCACTTAAATCATGAATGATTTGTATATTGTCAACATTTAATTCAGATCTATCTAACAGTTTGTCAGACTAAACTGTTAACGGGTGTTTTATGAATGATTTATTTAAATGCTCACTTACATTTTGCCATATCACTTAATATACCAATTTTACTATACTTAGCATTGCACTTTTTTTAGAGATATCGAGTGCACTAAGATCGATTCACAAAGTTGGTATATTAAGTAATGTGATAGACCGTCATTGGTTATTGAATATGGCTCTCTTATTTATATCTTCACTTATAATTAGCCATATTACCAAATATATCAATTCGTGTAGACCGATTCTAATATACCTAGCATTGCTCTCTTCCTAAGCTCAAGAATGTCAGGTAATTCTGATGTACCTAGGGGACCGGCAGACCCGTTATGTGACTAGACGAACTGACGGGCTTGAAGTCAATGATGTCGGATTGAGCTCAAATTTGATCGATTGAAGCAAGACGGTGTGCTAATCAATACACATAGCCTTTGGCTATGATTAACGATGGATTTTCGTGATTCGAGGTCGTTTAGATGGTTTTTTTTAATTATTTTAGTATTTTTCGAATTAATGGTATTTTTGTAATTTTTTTGCGTTTTTTTTTTGTCATTAGGGTTAACACCCTTTATAAATTTGTTTTTAGGGTTTTGAGAGGCAGTTTTTTTATGGATGTTTTGAAAACTTATTGATTGTTAATCGATTGAGAAAACAGTTTATTTCTCGTTATCATTTCGATTCTTCTGTTTAGCATAATTTCTATTGTACTTCGACATCAATTGATATCAGAACATAGGTTGCTTGAATCAATGGCTGAACAAAATCGCGGTCGTGGATGGCGGGCTCGTGGAGGCCGGGGCGTGGAGGCGTTCCTGAAGCAGACGACCAACCGCGTCTAAAAGATCTGCGAGACGTAAAAATTGAAGAACAGAGAAGACGAATCTAGGATTTGGAGTGACAACTTGCAGAGGCGAGGTTGGGCGTTCAATCCGAAGAAAAAGCAGAATCTGAGGATCCATCTGATGATGAAAATGAGGATGTAAACCCTTTTGGGGTTTTGAATCAGGGGCGGAATCGAGGAGTACAACCTGAAAATCAGCGCTCTTCTCAAAATTTCGAAATGAAGATCGAGATTCCTGAGTTTAATGGTAAGACTCATCTTGATGAGTTTATTAATTGGTTGCATACGGTTAAATGGATTTTTGATCTTAAAGACCTAACTGAGGGGCAAAAAGTAAAATTAGTGGCTATTAGGCTGCGAAAACATGCTTCGATTTGATGGGAACACGTGAAAAAGCAACGCGCTAGAGAAGGGAAGCCGAAAGTGGATCGCTGGGAGAAGATGAAAAAGTTATTGCAGAGAAAATTTTTGCCAACCCATTATAGGCAAGAGGCGTTTATCGAATATCATAACGTCAAGCAAGATGATAAAACAGTTGAGGAATTTACAGAAGAATTTGATCGTTTGCGGTTGCGTTGTGATGTGACGGAGGAAGACGAGCAAACGATTGCACGATATCTAGCAGGGCTGCAATATGAGATCTCTGATGTCATCCAATTACAGCAATATTGGACATATGAGGATGTGTGCAAATTAGCCCTAAAGGTGGAGGGACAGTTTAAAAGAAAAAACAGTAAGTCCAAGTGATCTAACAGCGATTCTAAGTAGTCAGGCAGCAGTTCCAAGTGGTCGAAAAAAGAGTCCCGGGGGAAAGCAGGGAGTTCTTCAACCTTGGCAGCAATTAAGAGCGCTGGTTCAAAATCTGCAACAAAGGGAGAGCAAAGTAGTGCGAGATCTAGCAGGGGAGAAGCTGCAAGCAAGCGTTGTTTTAAGTGTCAAGGACTCGGGCATTTTGCTGCTGATTGTTCGAACCAACAGTTTGTGACACTAGTAGATAATCCAACTTTCGATGAAGACCCAACTTATGATGAATCTGATGGAGAGCAAGCATATGTGGATCTAGATCCGGAGGACATTGTCTATGTTGATTCTGATGAGTCTTTAGTTGTGCGTCGAGTTTTAAATATTGCCGAGGTAAATGATAAATCGTGGCTCATGCATAATATCTTTCATACTAAGTGCGCTAGTGGGGGAAAGGTGTGTAATATGATCATTGACGGGAGAAGTTGTGAGAATATGATATCTACTACTATAGTAGAAAAGTTAGGTTTGAAAACTGTCGAACATCCTTAACCATATAAGCTGTCATGGCTTGGGAAGGGGAATGAAATAAAAGTGAGTAGGAGGTGTTTAGTGCAGTTATCGATTGGAAACAAATACACTAATGAAGTGTGGGGTGACGTAGTTCCAATGGATGCTTGTCATATTCTATTAGGAAGACCTTGGCAATTTGATAGGAAAACACAGCATGACGGATTAAAAAATACATACACCTTCAAGAAGGATGGCCAGACCATTTCTCTGGATCCTTCAGATTTGAGAAAAGATGGAAAAAGTAATATGTTTTCCAAATCAGAGTTCTAGGAGGAAGCGGTGAATGCCCCAAAGCTTTTTGCTATTGTAGTTATGGAGCAGAATCTTGATAGTCCAGAAATTTCAATTCAAGTTCTACCTATACTTGAGAAGTTTGATGATGTCGTACCAAAGGAATTGCCACCTGGATTGCCACCCATGAGGGATATTTAGCATTGTATAGATCTCATTTCAGGAGTTGCTATTCCTAATAAGGCAGCTTACAGAATGAATCATAAGGAGCACGAGGAGATGTAGAGGCAAGTGCATGAACTATTAGAAAAAGGTGCAATTCAGGAGAGCATGAGCCCTTGTGCAGTGCCAGCTTTGTTGGTTCCTAAGAAAGACGGGTCGTGGAAAATGTGCGTTGATAGTAGAGCTGTTAACAAGATCACGATTAGGTATCGCTTTCCTATCCCGAAATTTGATGATTTAATTGATCAACTGCATGGAGCAACTATCTTTTCGAAGATAGATTTGAGGAGTGGATATCATCAGATTAGAGTGCGTCCTGGAGATGAATGGAAGACCGCTTTTAAAACTGGAGATGGTCTGTATGAGTGGATGGTGATGCTTTTTGGGTTATCTAACGCACCGAGCACCTTTATGAGACTCATGAATCAGGTGTTTCGTCCTTTTATTGGCCAGTTTGTTGTTGTATATTTCGATGATATTTTGGTTTATAGTGCATCGACTGATCAACACTTGCAGCATTTGAGAAGGGTGTTCAAGATCTTGAGGGAGTAGAAATTATATGCTAACACCAAGAAGTGTCACTTCTTGACTGATCGTGACCTTTTTGGGGATATATTGTAACTAAGGAGGGCGTTCATATGGACCCAGCTAAGGTTGAGGCTATTACAAATTGGGAGATTCCGAAAAATATTCATGAGGTACGTAGCTTTCATGGGCTTGCGTCTTTTTATTGGAGATTTGTTCGGGATTTCAGTACTATTATTACACCTCTGACAGATTGTCTGAAAGGAAGTAAATTTGTATGGACTAAGGAGGTAGAAGCTGCCTTTCAATTATTAAAGAAGAAAGTAACTGAAGCACATGTTCTCGTGCTTCCTGATTTTAATAAGATTTTTAAGGTGCATTGTGATACTTCAAGTGTTGGTATTTGGGGTGTCCTAAGTCAAGAATGTAAACCTGTAGCATTCTTTAGTGAGAAGTTGAATGAGGCGAAAAGGAAATATTCAACTTATGATAAAGAATTTTATACTATTGTGAGGAGTTTGGAGCATTTGAGGCACTATCTTATTTCGAAAGAGTTTATCTTATTTTCTGATCATGAAGTCTTGAAATACATCAATGGGCAACACAAATTGAACGCAAGGCATGCAAAGTGGATAGAGTTTCTTCAAGTTTTCAGTTTTTCCATCAAGCATAAAGCAGGAGTACTAAATAGTGTGGCAAATGCATTGAGCAGAAAACACTCTTTGCTGTCTACGATGCAGGTAAAAGTTTTAGGATTTGATACTTTTAAAGATTTATATGCTTATGATCCTCATTTTGGGGATATCTGGAGGAAGAGCAAAACGGAGCATTTTTAACAATTTCAGATCGTGAAGGGTTACCTATTTAAAGGTAATAGGTTGTGTATTCCTCAATGTTCTTTGAGGAAATCTATTATTATTGAGGGACATGCAGGTGGTTTAGTTGGGCACTTTGGCTTGTATAAGATGAAGGCCTTGTTGAGTGAACATTTTTATTGGCCTCGGATGGAACGTGACGTGACATATTTTATAAAAAGGTGCAGGGTATGCCATGTGGCAAAGACCAAGAGTACTAATGCAGGATTGTATATGCCTCTACCTGTTCCGATTATACCGTGGGAGAATGTCAGTTTTGACTTTGTCTTGGGTTTACCAAGAAAGCAGCGGAGTAAGGATTCAATAATGGTGGTTGTCGATAGATTCTTGAAGATAGCCTACTTTCTCCCATGTAGCAAGTCCTATGATGCTTCACAAGTTGCTCGATTGTTTCTGCAGGAGATTGTTAAGCTGCATGGAATTCCTAAGTCCATAACCTCATATCGTAATGTGAAATTTGTGAGTCACTTCTAGCGCACTCTTTGGAGGTACATGGGTACAAGTTTGAAGTTTAGTTCATCTCATCATCTTCAGACTGATGGTCAAACAGAAGTTGTCAATTAAAACTTAGGGAATTTGCTGCGGAATTTGATTGGGGATAATCCGCAACAGTGGGACTTAGCATTGCCTCAAGTAAAATTTGCATATAACAGATCAGAGAACCGAACTATAGGCAAGACTCCTTTTGAGGTGATTTATGGACGTAATCCAATTACGCCCTTAGACCTCACACCGATACCAGTTCTCAAGCAATTTAGTTCGGAAGTTGAAGAACATGCAAAGAATATCAAAAAGCTGCATTCCCCAAGTCCATAATCAGATCAACAGGCAGAACATGAAATATAAGCAACGCGTGAATATACACAAGAAAAGAGTCGTTTTCAAGGAGGGTGATCTAGTTTAGATTCACCTTATGAAAGAACGATTTCCAACGGGTAGGTTTGGCAAGCTTCAACCTAAAGCTGATGGACCCTTCAGAGTTTTGAATTTTCGTGATTCAGGGTCGTTTAGATGGTTTTTTTTAATTATTTTAGTAATTTTCGAATTAATGGTATTTTTGTAATTTTTTTGCTTTTTTTTTGTCATTAGGGTTAACACCCTTTATAAATTTGTTTTTAGGGTTTTGAGAGGCAGATTTTTTATGGATATTTTGAAAACTTATTGATTATTAATCGATTGAGAGAACAGTTTGTTCCTTATTATCATTTCGATTTTTCTATTTAGCCTAATTTCTATTGCGCTTCAACATCAAATTCTTTCTTTCGACTCTCACATTTATCAATAATAGTTAGCACGACCCTTTCATTTTCTCCTATTTGGATTTTTCCCTGTTTATCGTGGACCATTAAGTCGATGGGAAGTTCTTAGCATCCCATCTTCAAGTCCTTCTCCTAAAACTATCCCCTAGCAGAAGAATTAGTATGAGGACTCTCATCAGTCTAGCAAGTTTTATTTTTTACTATGGTTTTCTTGCTTTGTCTTGAACTTGAAGTTTGAAGAACTCAAATATTTTAAACTTAACATGATAAATGAAACTGGGACATATGTCGGCATCTTATTTTAGGAGTTTTAGGAAGTTTTATTGAATCACCTTACAGCAAAATTCACTAAATTCCAGCAACAACGAACAGAACTTTACCCCCAATGACTTCAGACCAAAAGAACACTTTCGAGATTCTTTTTTGTAAAACCACTAAGGACAAATCGTTGGTAAGCATATAGCATAACGACTGAGCAAGGTACATCCTCTCTCTATGGGACCGGCATGAAATTGTCCGAAAAAAGAAAACCTAGCAACGGAGAAGGGACGATAAATTTTAACTACATATGGATATATTTTTATGAAAAATATTATGTTAATATATATATCAATCAGCCTGTGAATGTTGATCCATCAGCCACAAAAGACTTTTAAGTAGCAACACGTTCAGTGCTTTCTGTCTACTTATATTAATTTCATGTTTTATTAGGCAATAAATTAGGAATAGTATATTTACGAAGTTAAATTTTTGTATTCAGCTTTAACCCTTTTCAATACCCAAACAAACAAATCTCTATACACGGGGTGCTATCACTTTGGAAGAAAAAATAGAAAATTCATAACAGTTGACAGTGTTGATTATTTTAGGTAGACGAAGATATCATACTTACGAATTATTTGAGAATTGATACAAGGCTACTCCTAAACAATTATTCTGGGTTTATGTGGTATGCGCAGCTCACGTCAATTTTTTAAAATGTTCTGGATCCCATCAAGTTTATATTAGATTTTGACTGATAATATTTGTAAATATATGATAACGAAATCAAGCTTTATACATAAGGCGTCCGAAAGTTTTGAACGAGGCAAAGGGGTGAGCAATTTCTAAAATTCTCTTTCTTGGCCCTTATTTTAACCCAGCCTACTATTTGAGCGGGATGCTAATTGTTACCAAAAAGCAATCAATGTAACAATAAATGTACAGCCCATTGAATATTTCACATTAGGTAGTAAAATTTTCACTATGTTCATTGCCATTAAAAGTAGGGGATAATGACAACAAAAGTCCTAAAACTTATGTGCACTTTAGTCCTAATTCAATCCAATAATGCATTTAAGTCCTAAATTTTGTATACGTCCTCCAAATTGATTAGGGCTGCACACCAAGTCTACGTAGGCTGGCATGGCCAGGGCAAGGTTGGGTCGAGCCTAGTTATTATTTAAAAAAATTAATATAAACTTTTTCTAATGAAAAATTTTCAAAATAATTATTTATCAAAAGTTGAAAATAATGGAGATATTAATTGAGGAAAATTAATTAAAAAAATTATTCCATTAGACCATATTGAAATATAAGTTCATCTTTACATAAATTTAGTGATGCTGTCTAACGTAATATATTTTTTCACCGTTTTGATTGAATATTCCATTTTCAAATTAATATTTGTTGTGCATATTTAATTAATATGGTATCACGTCGGTATAAATGGTTACTTACTTTCTAGTCGCAACTCATAATATATTCAAATATTAAAACTCAATAGAATACCAAGAACAAACAATGAAAGGTTTTCACGTGGTTAAGCCAAGTGGTGTAATCACTTGCGAGTTTCACCTAATTTTATCATTATGTATAGATATAGACATAGATATAGATACATGTTGAGAAGTCAACAGTTTACCTTCCATCCAGAAGTTTAGCTGGAACACGTCCCCATTTCGTAGTATAGCATCTGCACAGAAATGGTAAAACTAAAAATTAGTAGGATTTCAAGTTCTATTCTTGCAAACAGAACAGGATTTTTATTTTGGAAAAAAAATGCATATTTTGGAGATACATTAATGGGTATGTGAAAGCTATATTTAGAAGCGAGACAAATTAATTTGATTTTAAATGCATCTTAACCACATGTTTGAATCAAAACTTATGCAAATGGTGTACACTACAAACATCCTTTGACGTAGCACTACAAAAATTTGATATAATGACAAAAGAATATTTGGGGGAAATTACTAAAAAAAGTTTTAAACCCATTGCACTTGTGTCAATTTAGTCTTAAACCTTTCAATTTGGCTAATTTAGTCCTTCCAACGAACTTTGATCTGAAATCGCTGACATGGATGCCGGTCGTCTTACATAGTGCGTTCAGCACTAATGTGGACAATTTTTATAATTTTTTTATAATAAGTGTTCAGATATACAAGAAGATAATACTCAAATGTAATTGTTTCATCTAAAGTTGCCTAGTAGAATGTACGTAACCAATGTAATCTATAGAATCAGCATGACTAGATAGGTTTCCGGATGAGTATTAAGATTAAACTCCTTTCGAGTTCCAAAATTTTGGGACCGTTAAGTACATGATAGGTTTCTTATAAGGTCATATCCACCTAGTACACAGTACCCTTTACCCTGTGCAAGGTACCCTGCAACAAAAGTATAGGGTACTCAGCAATATTCGAAAATTGTATATTTGTACTAATATGTATTGTGATTACAATTTTTTTTTATAAGCTTATCGGTCGATGAAATCATCGGACTATATGATTCATTAAAAAAAAGGCATGATAGCTACTTTTTTTCTATACAGCTAGATATATATCGTTTGTACACATCTTCTCTTTGTTTCCCGAACCTATAGTGAGTTACAAACAAAGTTCAAAGGGTCATAATTCATGAGCTAACCCTACAACAAAAATAGATAAAAAAAATTTTCAATATGTGTATTGTTTTGATTTCCTTACATGTTATGATATAAACTGTTAAAGCCATACCATAAGATGAAAAACACATTGTCTAGACAATAGTTTAACAATAGTACGTATGAAAGTATCATTCTTGACATAAACGCATTTCACTACGTAGTTTACTTATTTTTCATGTTAAATTTATTAGTTATTGACACATATGCGGCTAACTCTATCTAATAATAAATATTTAAAGTATGTAGGAGATCTTGAAACTTGTTGGATTGATAGATCTCAAGTTTAAAGTTGGCTTTAAGAACTCATAACTAGATTTCAGATTCCAAAAACTTGGAAGGGTCCAGAGATTAGATTTTCTGATAGGGCGAAATTCCTATCCACTCGCCGTAATATCTACGCATCCCTAGTTTACACACTGACTTATTCACTCAGTAGTCTAACTTATTGCACTAAACAATTAAATGTTCAAGGAAAATTTACCTTTGAGAGGTGCCAAGTTTCTCTAATCAATGCCAATGAATTGTTCTCAATCACCGAGGCTAGGGTTAAAATTCGAAAGACAACTAATGAAGCAACTGTATTATTAAAATATGTCTCGAGTTTGAGTCTATATATTATACCCGATCGGCACGTGGAGCATTTGTTGCTGATATATACGTTGAAAAAAGAAGCATGTGAAAATTTTCTGGTTGTGGGCGTCAAAGGATTTCTCTGGATTTTTTTTCATGCATTAAAGAATGCACGTGATGGCCATCTTCAAGGCCATGTACCCATGGATTAAATGAATGGAGGAAGAAAGAGAAAACGTGTGGGCTTCTTTTGTCCCTTTCCATTAACTCTCTTCAGAGCAGCCACACAAAAGGGCAAGAATGGGTGGAGCTCCCATGTTACTTTCTATTGTTTTTCAACCCACTGGAGAGGAAGAAGACTTTTCGTGCGGCAATAAATGATGGGATGCTTCTTTTGGTTATAAATGGAAGAGTTCTCTGAACGTTGAAGGTGTGTCCTTGAACACCGAGACAAGAGGGAGAGCTCTGAGATTGCACGGTTGTGCAGAGAGTCCTTCTAGCGGAGTTTTGTTAGTTGTAATTACACCCGAATAATTTAGCCAGTTAAATTCTTATGAGTAGAATTTATATAATTTTTTAAGTGAGATTTCACAAGAAACTGTGAGGGGATAAACATTAAGTGAGTTATTTGGTGTAATTGAAGACAGAGAAATATTAAGAGTGTGTTTGAATACTCGAATAATTGCATCGCTTGGTTCTATAGTGAAATTTCATGCTACTTTTCTTATGGACATAGATTCCGATATTCGGATCAAATTACGTAAATCTGGTGTTAAATTTCCTTTCCTTCCTTCCGACTAATTTTATCAGATTCGCTTCCCCGCTATTATCCTCATCATGTATGGTACTGGTATGCCATGTGCTTCAAAAATCGCATCCAAATATATTAAAATCAAGCACAACAATTTTAGTTATAAACACAAATAAATCAGTAAAACACGCTTCTTTAAACCACTTTACTCCATATTTCCATTAAGAGTCGACTAGTATGGCATGAATTTTTTAAGAAACATCAATCTACATTCGACTTGAACTTATTTGCTTAAAAATTTATTTATGCACTATTGTGAATACGCTACCTGTACATCTAAGGAAAGAATAGTAGGAATTCTTGTGTGCTTTCTGGGTCTCGTCTTCAGACCGAGAGAATAGCAGTAAATATAAGGGTAAAAAATAGCTCTCTTTTGATGGCAAAGAGGTGTGCATTGCATTCAAATGTCATTAACGAGGAAGAGAAAAACAAGAAGTAGCTTTTCTTGTCTGATGGTCTTTGCCTCTTCCCCAGTTTGGAAACACATACTGACATCAATAGACATTCAAAAACAATTTCAAATCTTTGCCTCCTTCATGCATTATACTCTATTTAAAACTTCATATATGTCATTTTAACACCAGAACACAGTATCCCACTGTATCACTTAAAAGCTATCTTCAAGGACAGAGAATGTTACATGAAGCCGTTGCAACGAAATGGAAATGACCTTTTACACACACACACACACACAAAAACAGAGAGAGAGAGAGAGAGAGAGAGAGAGAGAGAGAGAGACGTGTATGTACTTGTAAGAGGCCTTTTCTTGAGAAAATCCGAACAGGGAAGGAGCAGTGACTTGGCCAGACTGAGGAGAAGGAGCAGAGAAGTGAGAGTCGTGGAGAGCTTGTTGTGAACTGTGTGAAATAAAGAGTACTGCTTCTTGACTCGCCTAAATTGTGGATTAAATAGCGATAAAAAAGAAGGAGAGCTTCGTTTTTTATTTGATTTTTCTTTCTTTTCTCTGTAATGTTGGGGTCATCTCTCTGAATGTAGGAGTGGGATAGGACAGATGTGTAGGGTTTGGACTTGAGGAGTGATATGGTCTGACCGAATTCAATGGGTTGCGTGATAGGCAGGATTCAGTGAAGTTTCTTGATTCTCTTGGACTGAATATCTAATATTTAATTGTACGCATTGTACCCCAAACCCCACTATAATGTTGGCAAATGTACCTTTATCCCTCTCTCTGTCTCTCTCTATCTCTCTCTCAGTGTGACTGAGAAGCGCCAGAGCTCGATCGAACTCTCTCTGCTTGTCAACTGAGAACCCTATCTATCAAACATGCAGATCTCCGCTATATCTTATGCTGACAACCGATACGCACTCGTCTGTTCTCTATCTTCCTCTCCACCCGCACACTCACTTGCACATGAACGAACATCTCCTCCTGAGTGCCCCTTTCATGCTTTCTTTTTTATTCACGCTCACACCCACACGACTTCATCAACCTCGGCTCCATCATGCCAATTTCTCTCTCATCTCTCACCTCTTGAGAGGTGGCCGAGATTGAGTCCCGTCAATCTATGCTGATCCTCACTTCTTTTTTGCCTTCCTCAAAGTGGTCTAATGTGGCAAAAAATCATGTCATACTTGGCATGAATGAAGGGAAAGACAAGGAGTAGAATTAGTAGAGAGAGAAAGGGAGAGGGATCGGGCTTGTGAGAGGCTTGCACGCTTGACCTTCGGAGTGAGAATGGGCCAAAACCACAATAATCCGAACCTTGAGGGCTTAAAATTCTTGCATAAAATCTCGAGCGAGGCTGCATATCGATCCAGTTCACAAAATTATGTGGTCTTGTTAAAAGGGTCCCTAAATTCTAAATGTGGAAGAATGTAATATAGTATGAGAATGAAAGATTAAAAGGTTTTCTAATTCCGGGTTCCTAGTACACAAAACCCTTTGAAACATTGCATACCCAGCAGTAGCGTGTTTATGTACTAAACAGATGTAAGCATATTAATAATATGTGTGCTGTTTCGTTTCTTTATAAATTTTGATATAGAACAGGAAGTTACACTATAAGATGGAAAAACACTATCGTTCATACTTTAATTTATCAATATACCTGTAACGTTTGACTATATTAATCTTGACATAAATGCATTTCACTGTGTAATTTACTTATTTTTCGGGTTAAATGATGTTAGTAATTGACAAAAAGGCGACTGCTTTTGTCTAATAAAATTTTTAAATTATGTATCGATAGATTTTAAGTTTGGAGTTAGTTCTGAGAATCTACAACGTAGATAACAAGTTCCAAAAACATGGACGCGTCCAAAGGTCAGAAAGATAGGTCAAATTTCTTACCTACTCACTGTAAAAACCTACACACCCTAATTTACCCACTGACTTATTTACTTAGTAGTCTAACTTATTGCACTAATTATTAAGTATTTAAGGCAGATTTATTTTTGAGAGGTGCCAGTTTCTGAATTAGTTTCTATGATTTGTTCTCAGTAACTGGAGTTTAAGGTTCGAATTAAAAATGCAAATAATGAAGCAACCGTGTTGTATGGTATGCTACGCTATGCACTGGCTTCAAAAATCACATCCAAGTAACTTAAAATCATGCACAATAATTTGTAGTCACAGAAACAAATAAATCGGTAAAATATGCTTCTTTAAACCATTTTACTCTATATTACCCTTAAGAGTCGACTAATATGGCAAGGATTATTGAAGAAATATCAGATCTACATACGACATGAACTTATGTGCTAAAATAAAATTTATGTACTATTGTGCAAACACTACCTGTACAATTAAGGAAAGAATAGTGGGAATTCTTTTGTGCTTCTGGGTCTGATCTTCAGACCGAAAGAATGCCAGTAAATTTAAGGGTAAAAAATTGCTCTCTTTGAATGGCAAAGAGATGCGCATTGCATTCAAATGTCATTAACGGGGAAGGAAAAAACAAGAAATAGCTTCTCTTGTCTGATGGTCTTTGCCTCTCCCCCAGTTTGGAAACATAAACTGACATCAATAGACATTCAAATTTTTCTTTTTTTCAAGTAGTTGCCTCCTCCATACACCATCACTATTTAAAACTTTATATATGCCAATTTAACACCAGAACACAGTATCCCACTGTATCACTGAAAAGTCATCTTCACGGACAGAGAATGTTATATGAAACTGTTACAACGAAATGGAAATGACCTTTAACACACACATACACACACGCATACAGAGAGAGAGAGAGAGAGAGAGAGAGGTATATGTACTTGTATGAGGTTTTTTTTTTAGAACATCCGAACAGGGAAGAAATAGTGACTGGCCAGACCGAAGATAAGAGCAGAGAAGTAGAAGTGTTGTGGAGAGCTTGCTGTGAACTGTGAAAAATAAAAACTACTGCTGCTTGCTTCGCCAAAATTGTGAATTAAACGGGGCACTAAAAAAGAAGAAGAAGAAGAGCTCCTATGGATTTATTTGTCTTCTTTAACATTTCTTTAATGTTTAGGTAATCTTTCTGAATGTAGGAGTGAGATTAGACAGATGGGTAGGGTTTGGACTTGAGGAGTGTTGTGGTCTGACCAAAGTTCATGGGATTACGTGATAGGCCGGATTCAGTTGACTTTCTTGATTCTCTTGGACTGAGTATCTAATATTTAATTGTACGCAGTGTACCCTACATCCCAATATGAAATTGGCGATTTGACCACCTTTTTGCTCATACGATCTGCTGAACCATCTCTCCCTTTCTCTCTTTCTCTCTAAGTGTGACTGAGAAGTGCCAGATCGATCGGGCCCTCTCTGCATGACAACTAAAAACCCTATGCATCAAGCATGCAGATCTCTGGTACATTATATCGGAGTTGTGATGTTGATGTGTTTTCTATTCTACAGTATCAACCTTTTTTCATCGTACATGAACACTTAATTCCGTTTCTGTTTCATGTTGAATGTACCTAAGATAAAAAAACACCACCCCATACAATATTGGTCTGGTTGGGTTATACCTTCCTTACATATGGCGCACATATATGGCCGTGCATGCACTTCGGTATACTCCTCACATTTCATGCTTTTACTAGTTTAGATGGCCCATAAATTTGTCGTCATTGATCTTTGATTGTTTGCATCGTTTTCTATCGTGTTGAATTGCATGTTCACTTCATTAAGATAACACTAGTTCTCCTGAAGTATTAGCACTCATTTCCCTGTAATATGTGCTATGTTCATAGTTTCAACTAGGTACATGACGGACATAATTTGTTGTCCAGAAGGAACTGCGATTACTTGCTACATGACACCACGGCCCACCCAAGATGAATCTCGAGGAGGTTTAATGAATTGCTAGATGGGCGTGTATTATCCTCTTGTAAGGTGGTGTTTATGCTTCGCACGGGCTCTCTCAAACCCTACCCATCTTAACTTATCCTCCTATATTATCAATTAGATCAGATTAGAACCGCCACTAACTTATTTTAGGTCAGTTTGGGACCACATAAAGCATGGGAAGCAACTTTACTTATGTGAGCAAGAACGGCCCTACACCAATCACTAACTGGATTACCAAAAAGTACGAACATATGATCAAATCATGATGACATAAACGAATGAATCGAAGCGAGTATGACTACGAACTATTTAATTCCTCGAGAAAGTACAAGGAGAGTCATTTCAAGTATCCACTAGAGAGGAACCTAATTATTTATTGAACAGCCGGAATTGTCACAAGTGTACCAGAAGTACAAAGAGTCATTTCAAACACTCACTGAAAAGGAACCCCATTAATTATTGGACAGTCGAAATTGTAATGTGTATCAGAAGCTGCTAATTATTTATCTTAGATTTTGGATTTGTTATCATTAGATCATAATATTCTTTGTTAATTTCTCTCTAATTTTCCTTGACTATGGTGCGGTTATCCCATTGTCCACAACAAATGTTTAGACATAAATTATTGTTGGTAATGAAAAAATATTTCATTAATTGATTATTTATGCGATACAAACGAAGATTTTTTGGGAAAATATTTTCAAAATCATTCATTTTCTATAAAACAAACGAAACCTAATTTTATTTTTTTTTGGTAAGAACAAACGAAGCCTAATTTCACTCCTCTTATATGCTAGATTCACAATTTTGACTTGTCACTTGAGGGCTTAAGTATTAAGAGTCAATTGCTGAAACATGTATACTAAATGAGGTGGCAGCTGAGGTGGCTAGTGCCATGTCATGCAATTGATGCATGGTCAGCCAAAGAGAGAAAAGAGAAACTGAGTCGCCAGTCGTCGTGTTCAATCTTTCTGCCACAAACACCATTGCAAAGGTGCGTCAAGATCCCCTTCATGTGTTCTATCGTCTTCCTCTTCGCCTTCCCTGTTTTGTAAAACCACAAAGCTTGTATTGTCCTTTTTCTCAGCTTTTTGGCCACTCCACCATTCACGAAGCTTAACATCCTTTCTGTAAGAATAATGTGGCCCACATAATGTTATGAATTAATGGTTTAATAAATATTTAAGTGCTAAAACATATTGGCTATGAAAAATAGATGAAAATATACAATTCTATTGAGAAGTTAAAGTTCCTCCGAAGATATGCAATTCATATGAAGTGAGATATGCTTTGATGGAAGGCATCACTTGAAAGAGTATATATAAAAGAATCTGGTCCTCTCTCCACCCATGATAACACACGAAAAAGAACGTTGTATTTTATCCTCTATCGATAAGATACGTTAAGAGAAAAGTGGGTAAGGGAGAGAAATCAGATTTCTTCGTTTCTTCCGTCTTTTAAAACAATTATCTTCAAGGGAAACGCTATGGATAAAGGTATGTCTTCATCCCTCTTATTGTGAAAATCATGAAGATCTAAAATCCTAGATGTCATAAACTTTCCACATAAAAGAATTATGTTATAACTAACAGTTGGTATCAGAGCAAGGTTTAAGATCTCATAATTTTTCGATTATGGTTTTTAGGTTTGGATTCGTTAAACGATTTTGGTCTTTCTGCTATTTGCCGAAGTTGTTGAAATGATTTCTTGTTTCAATTTATTTCGCTGAATCTTGGATCTGTGTGGTCGTGGCCGAGTGGTCTCCAAAATCCGTTCATTAATTTAATCGGCGATCGGTTGTTAGAGAAGACTCGAATGTTAGAATGCTCGAAGAAAAAAAAAAAAAGGGCGAATGGGCGTGATGAAGAAGGCTCATGGCCTCCACGCTCGCACTGCGGTTGCAGGCGTGTGGGTCCACACGCTGAGGCGCGCAGCGAAGAAGAGGTGACACGCGCCCCGCGCTGCGAATGCTGGCGCGTGTAGTGCACGCGCCCGTGGGGCAAACACTGGCACGTGCCATGCACGCGCCTTCTCTCCCCTCCACTAAATTACGATTCTGCCCCCTTATGTGTAATTTTACGTTTCTGCCCTTATGTGCTTATTTACGATTCTACCCTTGACCATTTTATTTACTGTTTTGCTATTGACCAAATTATTTACCATTTTACCACCAACTGCTGAATTTACAATTCTGCCCCTATCGATTCTGATTTTACAGTTTTGCCCATACGCATTAATTTATAGTATTACCCTCAGCATGCAATTTGATAAATGTTTGTGAATGAAAAATTATAGCGTTTTATAATTTCAAG
Organism: Syzygium aromaticum; assembly: GCA_024500025.1. Taxonomy (NCBI): domain Eukaryota; kingdom Viridiplantae; phylum Streptophyta; class Magnoliopsida; order Myrtales; family Myrtaceae; genus Syzygium; species Syzygium aromaticum. Next base: position 14,657,775 of record CM044894.1, on the reverse strand, counting down.
AATTCAATTATGAGTGGTTTGTTAGTCACCAAAGTGGCCGAACCATAATGTCTTGAATTTTTGAAATTGTATAATGTTTCTTTCAATTACTCATGATTAATTGATGCTATGGTTGAAATTGATATATTACATATCTTTATTGGTGTCATGGGTATATATTGAAGTTCATTTATTATAAGGACTTAGGGATTGACCCAAAGGTTAATCAATTTCTTATAATTCATGAACATAATAGTTGGTAATTAATTTGTTTTGTTAAATTTGTTTGTATATCCAAAGATATCAAATAAATTTTAATGGGGTGTATTTATAATTACCAAATAAAAGTTATTAGCATCATTGTGGTTTATTGTATGTTTGTATATTATAGGATCACCCAAAGGGGAACTATGACATACATGTAATGTTTAATTTGAATATGATAATGTGATATTCTCAAAGCATTAATGTATGAGTATATTCTTGTATATTTGCAGTATTTGTACCTGTTTCTCTTCATTCGCATGCTTCGTCTGTTCCTTTATTCAATGGAATGAATTTTCCCGATTGGAGTGAACAAGTCTAATTTCACCTAGGTGTCTTGGATCTTGATTTAGCACTTCAAATTGAGAAACCGACTGCTATTACTAATGAAAAGTCTTTCCATAAAGTTTGGGAAAGATCGAATAGATTAAGCTTAATGTTTATGCGAATGACAGTTGCAAACAACTTAAAGACTACTCTTCCTAAAACTGACAATGCTAAGGAATTTATGAAATTTGTGGAAGAGCGTTTTCAAACTGCTGATAAGTCACTAGCTGGTACATTAATGAGTACTTTGACCACCATGAAATATGATAGTTCACGTACCATGCATGACCATGTACTAGAGATGACAAACTTAACGGCAAAATTAAGGACTTTGGGAATGAACATGGATGAGTACTTTTTAGTACAGTTTATACTTAATTCCTTGCCTCATGAACAATATAGGCCATTTCAAATGAATTACAACACTATAAAGGACAAGTCGAATGTAAATGAATTGGCCAGTATGCTTGTTCAAGAGGAAACAAGGATAAAGAATCAAAAGGCTCATTCTGTTCATCTCTTAAGTCGTCAAGAAGCTAAGAAGAATTCCAAAAGGAAATGTGGAACGAGCAAGAAGAAAGGTTTACACAACCTGAATAACTCTTCTAAGGCTTCTCAAATTCACAAGAAGGAACACAATCTTATTAAATGTCACTTTTGTAATAAAAGTGGACACTTGAAGAAAGATTATCTAAAGCGTAAAGCTTGGTTCGAAAAGAAAGGTAAGCCTTGTGCTTTAGTATGTTTTGAATCAAACTTTACTGAAGTTCCTCATAATACTTGGTGGATTACCGAATTTCCTCATAATACTTGGTAGATTGATTCTGGTGCCACCACTCATGTTTCAAATACGATGCAGGGATTTCTTTCGATCCAAACCATAAAGCCAAACGAGAATTATGTGCTCACGGGAAATAGAAACAAAGCTCCAGTTGAAGGCATTGGCACTTATTGTTTGATCTTAGATACTGGGCATTATTTGGATTTATTTCGAACCCTTTATGTACCTACTTTTTCTCGCAATTTAGTTTCTTTGCCAAAACTTGATGTAGCGGGATTCTCTTTTAAATTTGGTTGTGGATTTTTCAGTTTGTATAAGAATAATAATCTTATTGGAACTGAAATTTTATGTGATGGTCTCTATAAGTTTAAACTTGATAATGCTTTTGCTGAGACCTTACTGACCTTGCATCATAATGTTAGCACTAAACGCAGTTTAATGGATGAGAATTCTGCTTACTTGCGGCATAAACGTTTAGGTCATATATCCAAAGAAAGAATGCAAAGATTAGTGAAAAATGAAATTCTTCCAAATTTGGATTTTACTGATCTTGGAGTGTGTATTGATTGTATTAAGGGTAAACAAACAAAACACGCTAAAAAATGTGCCATGAGAAAAATAGAGCTTCTTGAAATCATACACACCGATATATGTAGTCCTTTTGATGTTCCATCTTTTGGTAAAAAAAGTTATTTTATCACTTTTATTGATGATTTTTCACGATATGGTTATATTTATCTATTGCATGATAAATCTCAATCAGTGAATGCACTTGAGATGTATATTAAAGAGGTTGAAAGACAATTGGATAAAAAGGTGAAAATAGTACGGTCGAATAGAGGTGGTGAATATTATGAAAAGTATAATGAATCGGGACAATGTCCAGGTCCATTTGCTAAATTCCTTGAAAGACATGGTATTTGTGCTCAATACATAATGCCAGGTACACCACAACAAAATGGTGTAGCAAAAAGGCGTAGTCGTTCTTTAATAGAAATGGTTAGGAGTATGATGAGTTATTCATATCTACCCTTATCATTGTTGATGCATGCATGAAAGACTTCTATGTATTTGTTAAACAGGGTTCCTAGTAGGGCAGTTCCAAAGACTCCCTTTGAACTACGGACATGAAGGAAACCTAGTTTACGACACCTGCATGTTTGGGGTTGTCCAGCAGAAGTAAGAATTTACAATCCACATGAAAAGAAATTGGATTTAAGAACAACCAGTGGTTACTTCATTGGTTATGCAGAGAAATCCAAAGGGTATAGATTTTATTGTCCTAATCATAGTACAAGAATTGTTGAATCTGGAAATGCTAGATTTATTAAAAATGTTGACATCAGTGGGAGTGAAAGAATACGTGATGTTACCACCCGCCTGGGTGGCGCTACTGGAGCGCGCACTCTTCCTCTCGCAAAAGGTTGAGTGTTCGAATCCCGGGCGCCGCAGGGTAACTTAACCGGTGGCATGTGTGTGGTGGCTAGCACGTGTCGCCTCCAGGGTTTACTCCCCGGCTATCGGCCGTGCGGGGGTTCCCTGGGTTATCAAAAAAAAAAAAAAAAAAAAGAATACGTGATGTTTGCATTCAAGAAGTAACGGTGGAAGTTCCTCTACCCAAAACTTCTAAAGTTGTTGTTCCTGATATTGTAGTTCAACCCAATAATAATCAAGAACAACAAATTAATATTAAAACAATCTATAATGAAAATGTTAATATTGAACCTATAGTAGTTGAGCCACAAGAAATAGCATTAAGAAAATCTCAAAGAGAAAAGAGGTCAGCTATTTCTAATGACTATGTGATTTATCTACAAGAGTAAGAAATTAACTTAGGAATTGGTAATGATCCAGGTTTATTTTCACAAGCCATGGAATGTGATGATTCTACTAAATGGTTCAATGCCATGGAAGAAGAGTTAAAATTTATGGACCAAAATCAAGTTTGGAATCTCGTCGAATTGCCTGAAGGATGCAAAAAGGTCGGGTGTAAATGGGTCTTTAAAACCAAGTGCGACTCAAAAGGTAATATCGAACGATATAAGGCCAGACTTATTGCTAAAGGGTTTACTCATAAAGAAGGCATTGATTATAAGGAGACTTTTTCACCAGTCTCCAAGAAAAACTCACTTAGAATCATTATGGCTTTGGTGGCTCATTACGATTTAGAGTTACACCAAATGGATGTTAAAATTGCATTTCTTAATGAGAATTTAGAGGAAGAAGTTTATATGGACCAACCCGAGGGCTTTTCAATTAAAGGAAAGGAACACATGGTGTGTAAGTTAAAGAAATCAATATATAGACTTAAACAAGCTTCCCGACAATGGTATCTTAAGGTTAATGATACTACAACTTCTTTTGGATTTAAGGAAAACACTGTTGATCGGTGTATATACATGAAGGTCAGTGGGAGCAAGTTTATTTTTCTAGTTCTATATGTTGATGACCTTTTGCTTGCTACTAATGATCTTGGTTTGTTACATGAACCCAAGAAATTTCTCTCTAAAAATTTTGAAATGAAAGATATGAGAGAGACAACATATGTGATAGGAATAGAAATATTCTGCAATAGATCACAGGGATTATTAGGATTGTCTCAGAAAGCCTATATTGATAAAATTTTAGAGAGATTTACTATGAATAAATGTTCGGCAGGAGCAGTTCCAATTCAGAAATGTGACAAATTTAGTCTTATGCAATGTCCAAAAAGTGAATTGGAACAAGAACGAATGAGAAGTATTCCTCATGCATATGTTGTCGGAAGCTTAATGTACGCTCAAACTTGCCCCAGACCAGACATCAGTTTTGCTGTTGGAATACTGGGCAGGTATCAAAGTAACCCAGGATTAAATCATTGGAAAGCTGCAAAGAAAGTTCTCAGATACTTGCAAAGAGCGAAGAATCACATGCTTAATTATAAAAGATCTGATCATCTTGAGATGATTGGATATTCAAATTCAGACTTAGCCGAATGTACCGATACAAGAAAATCAACTTTTGGTTACTTGTATCTTTTGGCTGAAGGCGCAATTTCATGGAAAAGTGCAAAGCAATCAGTTATTACTACATCTACTATGGAAGCTGAGTTTGTAGCATGCTTTGAGGCCACTATTCATGGGATATGGCTGCGGAACTTTATTTCGGGGCTTGTGATTGTCGACAGTATTGCCAGGCCACAGAAATTTTATTGTGATAACTCTGCAGCAGTTTTCTTCTCTAAGAATAACAAGTACTCCAAGGATGTTAAACATATGGAGATTAAATACTTGTCTGTTAAAGAAGAAGTTCGAAACAAAGAGTGTCAATTGAGCACATTAGCACCAACTTTATGATTGTAGATCCCTTAACAAAAGGACTGCCGCCCAAAATATTTAAAGAACATGTTGAAATGATGGGTATTATTGGACGTCATTAATGATTGTATTATGAGTGCATTAAGTTTATTTATTTGACATTATGAGCTCAATTATGTGTTTCTAATATTTCCTGTTTTCTATTTGGTATACATGATGGAAATAGATGACTGTGTAACAGGATAGTCTCTAACAGAGATATTATGGTTGGACCATTACGATACTTCTCATTTGTGGATCATGTTAAGTAGGAAACTATAATTGTAGTACATAGAAGGGACTATGTCGATTAATGGCATACAACCGCTATGACTCGCATTAGTTTCTTTATTTAACTGTGATCATTATGTGATTGGCAATTTAAGAAAAGTTTTAGCATAATGTTATTGTGCACATTATGGTCTTTATTAAATCATGAAAGGAATGTCATATGGGCCAAGTGAGAGAATGTAAGAATAATGTGGCCCACATGATGTTATGACTTAATGGTTTAATAAATATTTAAGTGCTAAAACATATTGGCTATGAAAAATAGATGAAAATGTATAATTCTATTGAGAAGTTAAAGTTCCTCCGAAGTGGTGCAACTCTTAAGAAGTAGGATATGCTTTGATGGAAGGCATCACTTGAAATGGTATATATAAAAGAATCTGGTCCTCTCTCCACCCATGATAACACACGAAAAAGAACGTTGTATTTTATCCTCCATCGATAAGATACGTTAAGAGAAAAGTGGGTAAGGGAGAGAAATCAGATTTCTTCGTTTCTTCCGTTTTCTAAAACAATTATCTTCAAGGGAAACGTTATGGATAAAGGTATGTCTTCATCCATCTTATTGTGAAAATCATGAAGATCTGAGATCCTAGATGTCATAAACTTTCCGCATAAAAGAATTATGTTATAACTAACACTTTCCTCAGCTTTCTTTCTGGGAACTCTTCGACGGCCTCACTTTGGGAAATTAGGCATTCTCAAGGGAGGTTCTTTTGTGCTAGGAATCCATCATCGATCTTGTTTTGATCATAGACTCACCATGATCCGTCAATGTTGGTGCAAATTAAAAAATTTGTAGATTGTTTTTTTTATAAAGAAGTTTCCATTAGTTGTGTGGCACTAGAGGTTTTGATGCTTTTGAATGATGATAGATCTTCCACAACCACTAAAAGTTGCCTGTGGAATGAAGTGGTTCATGTTGAGCAATATCCTCATGTTTATAGAGTTGTTCGTAGTGTCAAATGAATTTACTTATCAACACCTAAATTTTACCAAGTATCTTTATTGCATCTTATGAAAAAAGAAAAGGAGAAATAAAAAATAAGGATTTACTCCGAAAATATTTCTTTTTTGTGCATTGCATTCCTGCGTTTCATGTTTTGGAGTTGGTTAGGGGGCACCAAGCATTTATGCTTATAACTGAGTTTAGGAATTTAGTTATTTCATCTAACGCATTTTCCACGCATTGGTTTTTACATTTAATCTCAATAATTGCATTTGGGCCATTCTGCATAAGTAGGGGTTGAGGATGCTTTCCACGATTTCTGGACAAAATAGAAACAATAAATGGGTGGAGAGACAAAGCGGGGTTGCTAGGTATTTCATTTGTTTTCACTTTACTCTTTGTTAATTTAGCGTCAAAATATACAATATATTTACAAGTTTACTATATCGAAAATTGACGACATTCAAAAAGTCATAGATCCAATTTCACAATAAGTAAAGATTGAAGATACATGTCTTGGGATAGTTGAGGGGCTCCATGGGCCATCCAAGCTCGATAATTCGAAGGACGAAATGGGTTGATCTAGGCAAGCAATCTTCTTCTTTATGGACACGGCCCATATTTCTTGACCCACCTCCGTTCGATCAATTTTATACCAAAAAGAAGTTTGTACTGTCAGATCATAAAATAATCTCCTAGCTCCTTCATATACAAAATGTTTGATAATGGGGTCTTCGGTCTCAACATCCAATTTGTATTTATAGCACGTAATGAAGCTATGCATCAGAATATTAGTGAAAGAATCATTCTTTCGGAAAAGTTTGGTGTATTGGGATAATCAACATGCTAATCACACCAATGCACTAAAAGTGCTCTTTCATTTAGGGGTGAGCATTGATACTAGCCCAACTCGGGAGCCAGACAGGACTAGCCGATTTTGGATAGTTCTTGATTCTCAAAATTTGGAACTAGCAAGAACCGGTCCGTTCCCGATTCCATTGAAGGAACCAAATTGAGAGCTGGCTGCCCTAAAATAGAAATTAGGGCTTGAACTCCGCTTTTAAGTCTTCAATTCATCTCCCTTAAGTGTAGTAAGATACTAGATTTACTCTACTTGAAATTTACTATGGTTCAATCTCTAGTTGAGTACCAAATTTTTGAATGATCATTCCAACTGTTCCAACTCTTCCTTAATTGTTGATTTTTGGTTTACTTTTGGCTGAATTAACTAATTTTATGATGGTGGAGAATTCATATTCGTTTGATTGTGAGTTTGTGTAGTTTGATTGTGAGTTTGTGTATTATGACTTGCTACATAAAAGCAGAACAAAAAAAAAAGAGTCAGTCTCATTCTCGATTTCAGAGATTGGGAACTGACCTTGACTAGTTTGGTTCTCGTTTTTAGGGTCGAAACTAACTCACCGTGAAATCAATCACCCGTACTTTTCTCCAAAATGTGAAGAGGGTATGGTCCCCAATATTTTAATGGGAGCCGTACTTTCGACATTTCTTTTGTTATACTAGTGAGTGCATTATTTCAACTGCTGCCTATCAAGTAATGCCGGATCATTCCAGCTTGTTCGGGACAGTTTTCAAGCAAGAGCTAATGAGGCAGGCCAGAACAACAAAATTATCAATCTTGGATCTTCATATTTTAAGTGGACCGAGTAATTGTGGTCTAATCAAACATCGTGTTGGACTCTTATAGTCATGCCTGGAGGGGCGACCCTCCGTGGCATTAGGGCTCAAATCCGAAAAATTACTTGAAACATGCCCAAAATGGCCTCGAATGCCTTCGAGCGAGCTTCCAAGATTCACACTTACGATTCTATAATTCCATCCTAATCGAAGTTAACACCGTATTGAGGCCAAGGTGCGGGAATTCCCAATTTCTTCAGATGAAATTCTGTAAAATTTTCTGCAATGTAATTTCCCGTGAAGCATTTGAAAATGGCAAGCTCGAGTTCCGAAAATTCATAATAAAAAAGGAAAAACCCTTTTCATCGAGGCTCCGTCCGTTTCGACGGAAATTGAATTATCTGCAAAACATTTCCCTAAAAATGATCGCTTAAATCAGTCAGAATAATTAAGCCCATGCAAAAAAAGATATTTTTATTACCGATAACAATTCATGTCTAAATATTTCCGTATGCGATAAAAAATATTTATTTTATTTATTTACATTTATAGGCGAAAATATCCATCAAATCATTTATTTTCCGTTGAACTGACGCGCCTGCCAAACGAGAGATTTTGAGGAGAGGCCGTGGGCCGGGCTTTGCTTGCTTGCATAGAAAGTCAGTGTCAGCCTAACTTCGCTCCTTCCTTTTCACAGAAGAAGAAGAAGAAGAAGACACCGAAGAAGCAGAAACCAAAACTGAGAGAGACAGACAGAGAGAGATAATCAGCAAGCGGCGATCGGAGAGAGCAGAAGAAGATGGAGGCGCCGAAGACCATAGCCCACGAGATCGGCGGCGTCGGTGCCGACGCCCTCCGGTTCGGCCTCCACGGCGTCAAGAGCGACATCGTCGGATCTCACCCTCTCGAGTCCGCCCGCCAATCGGTGATCCCCCTCTTCCTCCTCCTCCTCCTCCTCTTCCTCCTCTTTGCGTCTGCGACTCTGCTATTTCGAACCGACACGTCGTGGCGTCCGCGAATCGCTCGGTCGGTTCGGGTTCTCGCGGGCACGGGAAGCGAAATTGGCGAGCTGAGCTTGCTGCTCGCTTGAAGCGAAGTTGTTTAATCTATGGGTTTGATTGCTTGGTTCGGAATGTTTGCGTTTCGGGACTGGTTTTTGATGCTGGAGTATTGGGTTTTTCCATGGTGAAGCGTATGAGTTTTAGGGTTTTTTTTTTTTTCTTGTTTCGAATTGGTTGGTTTTTATTGAACGTTTTGGTTTTCTTCTCCGTGAACTGATGGGTACAGGCGAAGGATAATCAAGAGGAGATGAAAAGGAGAATGCTTGCCAATACGTACGGGTCGGCTTTTCCCCTGAAGATGGAGCTGGATAGGCAAATCCTTTCCCGGTATGACTGACCCTCGTGTGTGCGATTGTTTCTCGAAGAGGGTACTTTGATTCGGTGAAGTTAAGATCTTTGGCCTTTGTAGCGGAAACTCCGAGTGGTCGTTGTGCGCAATCCGAAGTTAAATGAGTGTTTGTGGAGCTTCTGATTCTGTCGGCTGCAGTTCTTTGGGGGAAGCATACATAGTCCTTGGAATTTCGGAAACAGCTTGCATGTGTTTGTTGTATAGTCATGTATTTGGCAATGAGATTGGTGGGAGCCTCTTTGTTTTGCTATATTGCAAGCAGAGTAGATCATAGTTTTCTCTCTGTCTGCGGCTGTCATCCACTGAGTACACACTTGGAGGTGCTCCTCAAAACAAGTTGTCCTTGAACAGCATTTTCTTTTGTGTTAGTCCTTGCCATGAGAAATTGTTAGATGAGTAGGCATCTTTTGGTATTGTTTGACAGGGATCCTACGTTATAATGTAAGAAATAAAAAGATGGCGGGGGAGATGTAGTCTGGTATTCTTAAACTGGTGAAGTCATCCATTGGACTGTTGTGATTATCGCTGTCATGGTTGTAGATAATATTAATAGGGGTGTGATAGGAACTAATTGAGTGGTAAGAAGGACTAGCTCCTCCTTTTCTTAACTTTGGATAATCTGTATGTATGAAAAGAGAAAAGGAAAAATGAAAGAAAGAACTAATGACAAAACGATCAATTTAGTGCTTATGTGTATATCAATGTCTGCCTTAAGGTTATTGTTCCTCATTTTCATGATCAGTTTGCAAATGGCAATGTGGATGAAGATTTGAACTTCATTTTGATGTCACTTTTGCCGCAGCATGTTGTTACACGACCTTTCTCGATTATCATGTGTCTATGTATAACTGCTCACTGTAAGTGCAAGTTATAACTCCTCATTTTCTGTATAGTTCCTTTGTTAAGTCATTGCAACCATGCTGCCTCACTTTCTTGGAAGACCAAGAGCTGATGTCAGTTGTATAACCCCTCGCCAGAATGAACAGCAACCCCTGGATGTAAATATCTGAAGCTTGTTTTGAAATATCCCATCTTATCCCTTTCAGCTTCTTTTGCCTAACCGGCCTAATAAGTCTGTCAGATGCTGAGCGTATAGTTTTCCTTTCCATTGTACTTTGCCTACAAACTTTTTTCTTAGAGAGCTCCTCAATCCTACATCTTCATGAATTGGCTTATTAAGTGGCTCAGCTATGCTGATCTGAACTTACTGGGAGTAATCCCTTGTCTGCTCTCTGCATGTGAGTGCAGCATTCTATAATTATGGATACCTAGATATGAAATTATGACCTGGTTCACTTCTTCTCCTTCTCGTTCATGGAATTCTTCTCTTGCAACTAGTAAAATGCGGGCTTTTATTACTTCAAGCCATTATTTGTCTTGTCTAGGTATGGACCCATGGAATATATGTTTAGAATGTATTCCATTTAAAGACAGTTGAAAAAGGCTCTATCTCTAACTGCCTATTGGTGAGGAAAGGAGAATGGATCTTTTAGAATTTCCAAGAAACCTCAATTGAAAGCTCCTAGATGTCGAAACTTCGTCTTACAAAGAACAGAGATATTCCCATTCAGAAACCTCAAGGCCTGTGTGGGGCTAATACTATTCATTGAACAGAGATATCCCATTCAGAAAGACGGGCAATTGTATTAGCTGACCTCCTAGCATCATATCACAGCAACTACTGCGACGCCATTCAAACATTGTATTTTCTCATGTTGAAAATTTTGCATACTTATGGATTTGCCCGTCTTTCTCTCTATTGCAGAAGATTTATGACAAGATGCTGGATAGGCTGGGGATGAAAATTAGGAAATATATCCGTTGTCTTGTCAGTTTTTCGTGTTGTAGTTGCATGGTTATGACACAATTTGGACCTATATGTGCAGTTATCTGCATTTTATAGTTTTCCTTCATTGAGTTTGCTTGTTGTGCTTCACCTTGTGTAGAATGTAGATACTGTTCACTTGCCCTTTTGACTATTGGGATATTCTTTAGGCAGATTTTACCATGTAGTAGGTTTTCTTTTTGAACTGAACTTAGATATTTTGCAGATTCCAGAGGCCTCCAGGGACAATCCCATCTTCAATGCTTGGTTTGGAGGCTCTCACTGGGAGCTTGGATGACTTTGGCTTTGAGGATTACTTGAACGGTAAAAAATTGTGTTATGATTACTTCACTGTCCAGACTGTGTACACTTATCTCTTTACATCTTTCTTGCTCTCTTCATCCCAATTTGTAGTGGCAAGTTGCAACACCGGGCATGTTAATCATGATTTTGGTGTCTGGTCTAGCATGTTAGTCATTATTTATTGTTTCAAACTTTTGGTGAATGGGAAAACGACACGGGATATTGCACTGTGATGGTATAATTTGATAAGAACTGGTTGGGGTAATGTGATTTGCAAATCGTTCTGAATCTAGATCCCAGTCTAATAACTTAAGCTGATTATATGGACTTTTACTGCAGATCACGTAGTGATTGCTATATTTTTTTTTTGGTGCTTTCTGCAGACCCTCGTGATTCTGAATCTTTCCGGCCGTTGGACATGCATCATGCGATGGAAGTCCGCCTCGGTCTTTCCAAAGGTCCAGCCTGCCCCAGTTTCATGTAATTTCAGTCTCTGCTAAATCAATCAAGAAATTGGAGTCCCTGTTCTCTCGAGGAAACCTATTTTGATTAAGTTTCAATCAGAACTGTATGTGAAAGCTGAATTATCATGCATTTGAAATTTGAGAGGAAACAGGATGTGTATCATTGATGTCTATTGATTCCGAACGATGTGGTGTACACGGCGTTTGCTTTCTTAGGTGCCGTTGAAAGCAGTTCTCTGATTAGTGTTGCATCTGTTGCCGAAGTTTATTAGCAGACCAGACTTATTCAGCCATTACAGCGCAGCCATGACTTCCTTATCACATGTTAGAGTTGGAAAACAGTCAGAGTCGGATCAGATTGGGTTGCTTGAGCTCCAAGGCCGTGGTGGAGCTCTAGCCAGTCCAATCTGCAACTCAAGCTTGACACCGCCACGGAGCTCGAACCCTCCAATCTAGGTCCAAGGCTTGATGCCTTTGGCTAAAGATGTGGCAGTTCGATCTGAGAACCAATTAGAACCGGCCTGATTGGCTTGGTTCTAGGTTCAAGGAATATTTGATATGGTTCTCTATTCTAAAACCACCTTTATCTGATTCGATTTCCGATCCTTATGCATGAACCACCGTTTTAACCTGGAGTTGACTAACTGGGCCAATTCTAAAATCGAACCTGTTTAGAACCGGTCGACCGAGAGGATTGGAACCCGTGACCTCAAGTATGAGGCTAGCAACATTTACGGGACACAGGCTAGATAATTGAATTGAATTTTCACGAAGTAAATCCTTGACTTTATCGGAAGTGAAAATTGACCTGGAACCGGTCATTTCAAATGTAAAGGGTTCGATTCCTAATTCTGTTTCTTCTAAATCGATCAATCCTAAAATCCATCACCCCTACCTGGGGTGAAGCTTGAGCCCGCTTGACACAGCAAAGGAGCACGAGCTCGAGCCCTTTAGATGTAGGGTTCGGCCCCCAAGCTCGACGGCTGATAGGGCCGGGTGGACAGAGAGATGGGCATTGCCGGGGTTGGCTATGGGTGACGGGGGGTGGCTTGGCTCAGGGAGGCCGCAGGTGGCAAGGTGGCGCTAGGGAGGAGAGGCACTGTGCAGTGGGTGGGATGGGTGGAATTAGAGTTTGATGAGTGTGTTTTTCATTGTAGGTGGACATGAATGATGACGGAAGGGACGAAATTGGAAGGAAAATGAAAATATGTGGATAAAGTCAAATGTTATATGCATTTTCAAATGAAATGACGAAAGTGAGTAAACTAGTTGTTGGTTTTGAAAACTGAGGATGCATAAGGATGGAAATTGATGTGTGAACCCAAATGTGATGATGGTATTCAAAATTTTCCCTTTTTCCTACACATGTTAAACCTGTTTTTAAGATTTTAGGAGATCCATATACGTCCCTATCAAGATTGATATCTTGTATTCTGTTGTTCAAGAGATTATGAGACGGTTTCGAAAGGCCCCCCTGACAACTAGACAGCACGGGATCTCGCTCCCCAATGAGTAAGAGGGGGTCTGGGGGGGCTGCCCCTATGGGGGTTGCGGGGGCAGCACCTTGAGCCGCTAGAAGCGTTTTATGTTCAGTCATAGAAGGATTTATATGAGAAAATTAAATATTTTAGGCTATGTAAGTAATTTTGTAATTTGTGCTATGCAAGATTTCGTTATATTTTTTTAGGGCAAAACAAGTCTAAAATAGAGAGGCAGAGGTGGGAAAAAGAGTGGCTGTATATTTTTTCACGTTATTAATGAAACGGATCTCTTCTCTTCATGGACGTAAGTAGGCCAAACATCTCCTCTGTTGAACCACTTAAATTTTTATGTTGTGCGAATTTCCATTACTTTCTTGCATCGTTAATAAAATCGAATTTAGATATTCGACAATCCCAACCCCATTAAAGCTGAGGGCTTGTTTGAACTCAATTATGTGTTGAAAATCTAAATTTCAGCACTTAATGAGATTAAATCTGTTTAATAGCTTTAAATAAAACTGACTTAAATGAGTAAATTAAGTCAAAAATCAACTTCGTTGAAAATCTTGTATGTTGTTGGACTTACCAATAATGGTCTTTTTTTAAGTCTGGTGAGAGATTAATAATCTTTATCGATCGATTTTAAATTATCAGGACAGCCTTTTGTTTCTACTACAGCACTTAAGATTGTCTGACACCTGAAATTTAGTACTTAAATCTTCAGCTTTACCAAACTGGATTTGAGTTAAAGAGTGAGTTGGTGACTCATTTTGCCACATACATCTGCAGAAGGCTCAATGCAGTAAGCAAGAAATTTGTGCTGCCAAAACTGTTTTTTACGTTTTTTTTTTTTTTTTGGTTGCAGTAAAGCATATGTATAATCAACAGTGCAGGACTAAATCGAATGGCTGACAATGAGGATAAAACTAGGTACCTAAATCATTCAAAAAGTACACAGGTAAACTGCTTTATTTTACCAAGCAGACTCTAAATTGCAACCCCATGCAAGATGGAAAGAACCAGGAATATCAGGATTTCCATCATTTGCTTTCCCCTGAAATTAACTCACAATCGGTTTATACAGGATCAATACATTGAGTTACTGTGATATTTCATTGATGTCACGATGAGGATGACCCCTCACTACAAGATCAAGAATACAATCTGGATTCACAATAAATACGAAAAAGCAAAAAGCATTTGCAGGTTCTCTACTCAGCTGGACCAACCTTGCCACTTGCAGGAGCGAGAATGGCGAGGACAATAAAACCACCCAATACCACAACCAAGACACCCAACGAGTTCATGAGCAAGGCCTCCGAAGAATACCGTGATATTACCTGATTAGTCTGAAGGAATGTGGCCTTCTCTAGAAAACCCGTGGTAGCAGTAGCAATGGCGAGAGCATAGATATAGATGCCGAAAAATACATGCCAAGGAAGTAATGTGGCCCTGCTAGTCCTTGAGCCACCCGGGTACCAGTAGATCACAAATCCAAGTGCCCACTGAGGAGAAAAACAATGTGACAGCTAAATCACTGCTTAAAATGTGATAGCAAACACAAAAGACAATAGAGTAGATTTTACCTGAATGCCGAACAAAAGAATGCAGGCAAGTCCCAACCAGGAATGCAGACTGTAAAAATTGTCAATGCCCTTGTCATTATGAAACTTCAACGCGGCCCAGATTCCAACCACACTTAGACAGAAGGCGAGAAGTTGTAGTGTAAGATGAACTAATTTTTTAAAGCTCTGCGTTCCTGAAACTGTCTTGTATGCGATCATGGCTGCACACACCAAATACGACTGAGTAAACAGTAGTCTACCTTCTGCTACAATGCTAGCTAATATGGTCATGGTTATCTGAATACCTAATGCTCTTTCCACCATGTCTTCCTTGTCTTTCATGCATGGTTCTATACAGAGTTCATAAAAAATTGCAGGGAAAAAGAATTTACCTTCACCATTCAGAAGAATGAGGCCAGTCACCATTAAAACAGGATGGACCTATTACAATGAAAAAGAACCAAGGTTTATGATAAACAGATAGATACTGATGCTACAGAGCTTGTTTCATTGCAATCCCACTCATTAGAGCTCTTCAGTATATTGTAGCTTTGTGAATCTCGGGCATCAATTTACATGCTTCAATATAGGATAAAAATTATATTGCAAAAATCGTCCATATGAAGCTAAACCCAATGTACGAAGCAAATGCACAAGCATTGCCCTTGAACTCAATGTGCCTTACAACAGGAATGAGACTGGAAAAACCCCCAAAATATGTTAGCATAAATAACCTCAGGTCTACCCCAATCCAAAGCAGGATGTGATCCTGTATGTGTTTCAATCTCTATTCTTCTTCTTGTTTAAGCAACAAGTTTCCTTTTCTATATTTTCATGACAAAGAACTTGAATTGCCAATAACTTAACTGAAGGAGATAATGCACAAATTCCCTTCCACAGTTTTCTCATTTTGTTTGAAACTTGCTCCTGAACCAGCTCAAATGTCTATATTCTACAAAAGCATCCACCCATGCAATTTCTATTTATGCATTCCACCAGCAGTTCCTAATGTTATTCGTATTATCCTGCTAGAAGGCTAGAAATGCCGATTTAGCTTCAATTATCCATAAAACACTATGTATCTAAACTTTCCTGAATCCTTTTTGGCAAGCCCGTGAATGTCTATAAGTTAGCAGCATTCAGCTAGGGAACAATTCTTAGATCTTAGAAAGATATTGCCGCTTGTATACAAATGTTGAAAACATCAAGAAATCAACTGGGCGATCATGTCAATGGTACTCTCAAGAAATCAACTGGTCATTACCCCAACCCGTTGAATAATTTTAGCATCTGCACCTAGCCCATAGCAACCATCAGATAAAGTAGGTCGTATGTGAGACCCATTTGATCGAAGGGTTCATGTGCACAGGGGGCACATTTAAATGGCGCACCCAATATGCATTGCCAGTTTTTATGCACTTGGTTCAGAATGTAAGAACTGACATATGTATCTCATAAGACCAGAAACATAAAGCAACTAAAACTGCCAGAGTTCACATGCCAAGTATACAATAAAATCTAATACAAAGTAAACTGCCCGAAGAGTCAACTATGACCTAGAAATCTATGCCAGAGGACTCGAGCAGATTCAGAGTCAAGGAGTCTGTGAAATTGCATAATGTTCAAATGTATGTGCAGGACATCTAAACGTGAACAAACACTGAAGTTTAGACCTCCAATTCCAATCGGTTGAGATAGCGCTTGGAAAATACTAAAGCAAGTGCATCCATTTAACCAAAAATAGCCTGAAGACATGAATGCAACATTTTGTGTAAACAATCTCTTAACGCACATGGGCACACCTGTCAACTAATTCTTATGATCATCAACAGGTTATGATTGACTAACTTCACTCGAAACAATCAAAATCCGACTCAGAAATCTCTCTACCCCTCTCTCAAAAACAACGGCCTAACCTCCAGCACTCACAACACAAGCATTACTCAAAATGAATAAAAAAAACCATCTCAATCCGCGAACCAAGCTTCCAAGTTGCAACCATGCAATGCACTCAGACAAGAACGTGAAATGAACCGAATCAAACAATACCCAGAAAAGGGCAAAACGTACCCACCACAGAAAGCCAAAAACCCAAGAGCATCCATTAACAGCGACAACATATGCACTCCTCATTCACCACTAAAGATGGAGGAAAGGGAAACCTGTTGTGTGTGTGAGTGGATCAGAGAGAGAGAGAGAGAGAGAGAAAGTTACGTTGAAGATGAGATCTTTATCGTCAGAGACGAGAGCGAGTCCTCCTCTGAAATGGACAGCCCAGATGAGCACAAGAGATATGATGGTGACACCCATCGCTCTTATGATCCGCACGATCGGAAATCTCACCACTGGCACACCCATGGCTGATCAATCACACACAGCGAGAGAGAGAGAGAGAGTACAGTCTTGTGGGGGGGACGGGTTTCACGTCAAAAGGGGCTTGCTGGAAGAGGGATAGGAGAGGTAAAATCCTTTACGGCTTCACTTCGAAAGGGGATTGATTGAAGAGGGGAGAAGGGGTCTGTCTGCGCTCAAGAAAGGTACAGAATCTCAAAACTGCTTGAAGTTGCGGGCTGTCTCCTTCCACTTCTGACAGGACGACCTCAAGAAGACAACCGTGGGGCTTTCTAGGTTGTCTTGCGCAGTTCGAACTGGGCGACCGGTCTTCGCTTTCCTCGGTGAGCACTCGCGAGACGACCAGTGAAACGCTCCCAAAAAACGTCACAAAATAATAAGAATAATTGAATGACAGTCCAAGATGCCAACGGGGCTTTGTCAACAGTTGACTTTGAGAAGCTTCCTATACTTTGTTATTTGATTTTGAGATTAATATCACAAAAAATTCTTAATTAGTACATAAGTGATAAATTTATTGAAAACTAACTTTTTAACTATTAAAAACTCCAAACTGATATATCCGTGATAAATTTACCATAAACTAATTTTTTGACCACTCAAAATCCTAAACGAATACATTTATGATAAATCTAACATCCGTTAAATTAGATTAATATTAGGAAAAAACTACAAAATGATATACCTATAATAGACGGAGGGTAAAATCCCAAACTACTACACTCGTCAGCTGTCTCGTGTTATCCGACTCAGAAATTTGGAGGAAAATTTAACGGAAACTAACAAAGGGTAAAATTGTCACAGGTGTATCAATTTGGAGTTTTTCGTGGTAAAAAAAATTAGTCTTGGATAAATTTGTCACAAACGTATCAATTTGGAGCTTTTCGTAATATTAACTCTTGATTCTACGCGGCTCCTAAAATTTTTCTCAAATTTCTGCCCAGTGCATCTTAAAATATATTGCATGATTTATAAACCGTACGGCACCATCCGGATCATATGATACTCACCGCAGGAGTTACATGATCACTTGACGCCTTAGATCTCAGATTCGAGATTTGCAAGAGAAGGAAGAAGACAGTTTGCGTGGCGAGCTCCCGATGGCGATGGCAATGGCAATGGCGACGCCAAACGGGTGGTGGTTCATGTGGCCACAGTGAAGACACTTGAGTCAAGACCGAAGCACGACGAATGCACGTGCAACTATTGTGTATGTGACTGGTGTCCAAAATCTAGAACTGGGGAGAGAGAGAGGAGACCGCGGCAATCCCGTGATGGCCACTGCCTGAAGCTCGCGAGTTGACCGCCAATGGTGGCTCCCCAAGGCGAGCATTGGCTGACGCTAGACGGGCGATGATGCCGCGACCATAGTGTGAAAGTCCACGAGCACAGGTCCCAAATCTGTGATTTTGGGGAGAGGGAAAGAGACAGACGCGAGCACTGCCAACGGCCGCTACCGACGGTTGGTGAGGCTACAACGGTCGACTTGCGGTCATCCCGTCGCCTAAGACACGGCCACCATGCGGTGGTGGGGTACCAGTTGCCCCGAGAGAGAATCCGAGTTTGCAATTTTTTACACGAAGTTCACGTCATATCAGCAAATTCCATTACCGAAATTATTGAGGGACGATCAGTGAATCATTTTAAAAAGTACAAATACGATGCAGGCCAAGAAAAGTGGGGAAGAGGTTTTGATTTACGGACATAATTACAAGGAAAAATTTCAAATAAGAGTATGAAGTGTTTTCATTTTCTCAAATAAGGGCATGAAGTGGACTTTGTTTCAAATAAGAGCCTGAAGTACTATCATTTTTTCAAATAAGGATCTAAAGTGAGTCTTGTTTCAAATAAGGACACGAAGTGGATATATCGGTTTTAAAAAAGGACATAACTTTTCTAGATGACTAAGGGCATTTTCGTCCTTTACCCTTTTTTTTTTTGAAATTTTACCCTTTTCCCTTTTTTTCTTTCTTTTTTCCTTTTCATTCATAGGAGAGAAAGAAAGAAAAAACCAGAAAAAGGAAAAAAGAAAAGAAAAAAAAGAAAGAAAAAGAAGAAATAATTTAAAATTAAAATTGTATTTAGACGAAAATGCCATTAATCGGCTGAAATATTTAGCCGGCCAGTGACCAGTGAAGTCAGGCCTTTATTTGAAATTATCATGATTACTTCATATCCTTATTTGACATAATGTTTGATTCATGTCCTTATTTAAGAAAATCAAAGCACTCCAGGCCCTTATTTGAAATTTTTCCTAAACACAAGGATGACTATTATTGTTACTCCAAAACATCTTTAACTTTCTTACCCCTGCATCCCAAGATTGACCATGCGCTCAATTTTCTTAAATTAACCCCTACCTTGTCAGTTATCATGTGTCAATTTTTTTTTAGTATTGCACATTAATTGAATAAAACGTCAATTAAATGTGCATCCATGATATTACTCATAGTCGATTTTTTTTTGGTAAGTTTGCTCATAATAGACTAATCTTGTGATAAGTCAATAGAAAAATAAAAAGTTCCGAGAAAGATAAACGCACGAGACCTGTTCTCTATTTCTAAAGAATTTTGGGATTCACACATTTTGTTTTATATCTAAAGTTTTGTTTGTTTCGTCAAAAATGAATGATTTGAAAAATATTTTCAAAAAAAGTGATCGCTTGTATCACTAGAAGTAATTAGTCAATGAAAAAAAATTTCATTATAATCAACGAAAAATATATTTATCGTCTACGAAACAAACTAGAATTTGGCCTAGATCCAAAACATGAAAATTAATTCAATTGAATGGATAAACAAAGGGCAGAGAGCTTGAACACAGGACCTCCAGTATTTTCTTAAATTTCAAAAGACTAATGCCAACTGATCTAGGTACCATATTGCCAAATGCATGCATAGTTCGTTCAAGGACGGGTCGCACGGTGGAGAGAGGGAGACGCGGTGGTGGGTCTGTCAAGGGAGGAGTGAAGAAGAGAGTGGGTTGCGAGAGTTAGCTGGGAAGGAAAGCGATGATGTGGGAAATTACATATGGAAAGAAAGAGAGGATGACAATTGTAGGTTTCAAAAAATCAAGATGGTATTTAAGTTAAAAAAAATTATCAAAAAAATTTTAAATTTATTGCAATTGTGACAATTCAGTTTTAAACTCCCCTTTTTTTTTGTTAATTGGATTTTAAATCTTTTTGTATTTGCGCTAATTCAGTTAATCTAGCCAATTCTGGCTAGCTGGCGCTGACCTGGATGTCAACCGTCTTACGTAGTGCGGACAACGTTAACGTGGACAATTTTTAAAATTTTTTAATATTTTTTAATTTATTTTTTCTTTCTTTTATTTTTCCTTCTTCTGCTGGTGAGTGAGGTTTGGCGAGGGTGAGACTTGTCCGCCCCTGGTGAGGCTTGACCGTACCAGGTCTAGGCAAGGTATCTATTTTTCAGGGTTTGATTGTTTGATTGTTGCTTTTGTGCATATTGAACGGTTGATCTGAAAACCACTCAATCTGATGTGTTGTGTTAACATACTAGAAAGAACATGGCGAAAGAGCATCGGTGCCAAGCCTCACACCTCTACGCGAACAACTACCCTTTGCCCAGCGAAGGCAAGCCTTGCCCTCGTTGAGCAAGGCTCGACCTCGATGTTGCCATTAGCCCCTCACTAGCTCTCACCTCTGGCCAATAGCCGAGATCTAGGGACCAACCAGAGGAAGAAGGAAGAAAGAAAGAAGAAAGAGAAAGAAAAGAAAAAATAAAAAACAATAATTAAAATTTATCTACATCAGCGCCGACCTCGCCACGTAGAAAAACTGACGTTTTGTCAGTGCTGGTCGGCTAACATTGGCCAAACTAACTCAATGACACAAATACAAATGATTTAAGACTCAATTTGTCAAAAAAATATTTATTATTAAATTTGCACAATCATAATAAGTTTAAAATTTGTTTGATAATTTTTTTCATTTAACTTGTGGTGTAAAAAGCGAGAATGTTAATCCAATTTTCTCATATATGAATAGGCCTTTATGACTAAAATTCAAGCCGCCATTAAACGTCTATAGTGAGATAGGACAAGGAGGGCCGTACCTAACCCTGTTTGACCAATAATAGAGGGAAAAAAACAAAAATGAAGGAGAGGAGCTTTGGAAAAGTATGTGCGAGTTGTAAATCTAACGGGGGCCCTAATGAATTGGATATGTGGCGGCTCAAGGTCGTTGAACGGTAAGAACGAAGAACTTGGACTTTCACGAGTTGCCTTGGTCCATGGACGTCGGCCCTTTATGTCCATGGATCGTGTCGTCTCGATCTCACCGGCTCTAGCCTCTGGCCTGTCGCCGAATTCCAGCAACCAGCTAGAGAAAGAAAGGAAGGAGAAAAAAGAAAATAAATAATAAATAAAATTTGAAAATTTATTAAAATATTATCAATGTCGGCAATTTCTGTTGGATGGACCGGATTAGCATAAATATAAAAATTTTATAACTCAATTGACCAAAAAAAAAAGTTTCGTACTGAATTGACACAATTTTAATAGATTTAAGATTTTTTTGATAATTTTCTCTTTGCAAATTTCTATTTGTCTGTATGTCTGAGCATGTGCCATCGACTAAAAAGACTAGTACCAATTCCTCCTAAACTCGCCAAAGTGGACCTCAACCCTTTAAGGAAAACTCTTCAATGAGGACCGAATTCAAGACTAGCAAATACGAAAAACGCGGTCGTTATATTTTTGGTCAGACAATTTACACTTCAGAAAAGAACATGAACTAAGCTTATGAGGAACTCGAGACTAAAGGTTAATAGCATCAGCTCAAATCTGCGACTTTTGCAAAATAAAAGACAAGGAGAGAAAACTTAGATAAAATATAATTAACATATTGTTATTTGGTTGAGCGTACGTCCTTCATCATGCTTAAGAAGTTCTTTTTTCAGTCATGAGATTCTAGTATCTCACTCTCACGTTCAAAAACTTGTTCTCAAGTTTTGGATGTGTACCCCAAAAAAGTGCTCACTAAGTTTTTGGTCGCGGGCCCTATAGTTATTGGTTTTGAAGGTGTCCATTATAGCCGTGAGCCTCTTAGATCTCAATTCCACGTTCTAAGACTTGTTCTCCGCGTTTGTTATGAGTTCATCACATTGTGTCCCCGACATTCTGGATGCGCTCACCACGTTATGGACGCAGCAAATTGATTTTACCTACTTCAGGTAACAAATACTGCATTATTTGTTAGAAAATATTTGGATTTCATACTATGTCATTCAATTTTCCATGTTTATGCAGAATAATGAGACATGGAAAAAATAAAGAAAATATGACAAAAAGAAGGAAATAAATATACTACCTGGAGAATAGTTAGAAGGTGGATATTATATCAGGAATTTCGGGATTTAATCCCTAGTTTTATGCAAAAAAAAAATAATTGCCTTATAGTAGGATTCTTAGATGTTATCCTATTTATCCTATAAATAGGATAACATTGAGAGCTTGGGAGAGTTAGTATTTTTTTATCGTTTTTTTTTTTCATTGTTCTGAGAGTTTTTCAAATATTTTGAAGTGAAGATAAAAATAGTGACGGAATTATTGTTTTTTGATTCAAGATTTTTGGTTTAATTTAAACTTTCGTTTTTTCTTCTATTATGTTTTAAGTTTCTTAGTTAGGGTTACGATGTAGTCTAACCATGATGATATGAATTTCATAATTTTTATGCTTTGCAAATGATTTCACTTATGTGAGTTATATATTATTGTACTTAATGCCATTAAGTGATTGGCCACAATTTGAATGATCTGATGTGCTTGTTTGAAATTAAGAAGTGATAATATGCAATTGCTCATTATAATATATATAATTATGAAGTAAATGCGGATAAAAATATACCATATTATTCGTGTAACTTTCGGTGATAAGGTGGTTCAAAATATTCATTGTAAACCGGGAATATTCACAAATTATAATGCACTTATGTTTATTTAAATTCATATAGAGATATAGTGGATTGATAAACTGAGTAGGTTTGCTATACCTAGAGATAGGATAGTAAATAGACTAGGAAATTCCGCTATCACATGTTTGATATTGTTCTTGTATATATAATGATCTAAAATTCATATCTAGTGGCTATGGTGAAATCGGATGCTCTAACATATTTTATTTGATTGATTATTTGCCTTTAGTTTCTAAAATTTCGTTTTTAAGATTGTTAATTTTTATTTATTCTCAATTCTATTTTGATATGTTAGATAAATTTTAGAATTAGTCTATTTTTAATATTTAATTGGCTTATTAATCATCAATTTTTGTGGGATGATACTCTTATCATTCTTACATTACTTGTTCGTTGACACGTGCAAAATTTTACAAATACAAATATTAATTTCTGATAGCAAATTTGATATTCATTAAAACAGTTCCGTCATATATGACAATTCGTTTCTACCATTTTTCTGACCACAATCCCCACTACTCCAATATTTTAGAGATAACGTTTGATAAGAAATATAATTGGTCCGGCACTTTTCCCAATTTTTTAACTGGTTTGGCATCGTGCTAACTGCTTTTACGATGTATATGCTAGCCGCCTGTACTACATGCCATGTGTATGTTGATCACTTCTAACAAATCAATCATCATTCTCCTCTTCCATTCCAGCCAATTATGCTTGACATTACGTTGGTTGATACTAATCACACACAATCCTCGAGTTAGCCAAATTATGACAACCACAATTTAATTGGCATAATTTGCATGATATCTTATAATCATAAAACAATATCTTATTTACTATAGTCGATGTCTCGCAAAGTCAATGTCTCTCTTAAAATGGTCAATAGCTACTTTGGCCCTTTTCAAGGTGCCAACGGGTACCAATTAATGAGGACATTCTTTTGAAGATAAATGACCTTGACGTTGAAGTCTTTACAATTTCAAACAAGGAATATGAATTTTTTTTTGGCATTTAACTATCATCATTGTTGATATATCTCTTTAAGAGTTATCAAAAGTGCATGCGCGGACACATAAAATGACATAAAAAATTAATAACATGTTCATGGCATTAATTATTTATTAGGTTTATTTAAATGGTGATCGATGAGAAAGATTCATACGCTAAATTCAAATTTGGAATGTGACAGATTAATGGGATCAATTCAAAATTAGCGTTCATTAGATAAAAGTAATTTAGGGTGTGCTTGTCTCCATGAAATGAATAATTTGGAAAACATTTTTCCAAAAATTATCTCTTGTATCGCTTATAAATATAAATGAACGAAAAAATATTTCCATTATCCATGAAATTGTTTAGGTATAACTTGTAATTGATAATGAAAATGTTTTTCATTGATTAAGATAAAAACGATTATTATTACGAAAAATTTTCTAAATCATTCATTTTTTGCGAAATAAACGGAGTTGGAAAACTATTTTCAGGAAATTTTTTTTTGACTTTCCGATATTTGGATGATGGAAAATGTTTTCCATGGACTGAAAACACAAGCCTGTAGTGAGGGAATGACTTCTCCTTCTAGTAAGAAGGAAATCAATTTCCGTAAACCACCAAACAAATAAAATTAATCATTTTCTTTGAAAGTACTTTTCATGGAAAATATTTTCCTTTACCATGAAATTTTTAGTGAAACAAACACAACCTTGGGTTCTGTTTGCTTTGCAGAATGTACCATTTTCTAGAAATTATTTTCTAAGAAGTCATTTCTAGGAAAATGATTTTATTTTCTGATATTTTGCTGAAACTTGAAAAAGGCCTAGAAAGTATTTTCTGTCGTTTGGTAAGTAAAATTTGATTGGGAAAATTATCAAAAAATTCATATTTTTTAATTATTTTTATTTATATATATTTTTCTTTTTGTTTCTTTCTTGGCCGGTCGCCGGCCTTGGGTGACCTCGAGGCTCACCATTAGAGGCTGCAAACTTGCCATGCTCATCGCAAGAGGCTGTAAACTTGCCCTATCTGGCCAGGCTCAAGCCTCGCCGCCGGAGGTCATGAGCTTGTCGATCTTAGGCGAGTTCACCCAATCTGGTGAGGCCTGAGATTGCCGATCTGGGGCAAGCTCGAGCCTTGCCATTGGAAACCGCAAGCTTGCCAGTCGTCCGCCAAGGAAGAAGCAAAAAGAAAAAGGAAGAAAAGAAAAAGAAAATAATAGAAAAAAAGAAAAGAACAATTTAAAATAATAAAAAATTCGAATTTTAAAAAATATATATTTTTATAAGAACAAACGTTTCATTAATCAAGAACCCAAGCCCAAGAGCCAATGACTCGCGCACAATCTTTGTAGACCTAGGCATGAGGGTTGGACTAGAGCTCAAGCGTCGAGGACCAAGTATGTCATTAATGGACTTGAGTTCAGGTGCCGGAGCATCGGGTACAGGCACTAGGGGTTTGGGCCCAGCCTTGATGTTCCTGGGCGAGGGCGTCGGTGTGACATCCAAAATTTTCTTCATAGTTTATAATATTTAAGATATTTAGTAGTGAGAGTTCTTAAGATAATAAAATTAGTTTAGTAATTGTCAACGGGGACCGATACGCCCCAAATTACGTATCAAATGAATTTCAAGTATTAAAAATTTTATTGAGTTAAGGTGTTACTCCTATGTTATACTTTTTACTTATGATTTTAGCGGTTTCAAAATAATTTTCTGATTTACTGGCATTTCAAATGAATATCGATTTCTCTATTTATTTACTGCAATGTATATAGTATATACCCAAAATAATTTAATATCTTCCTCTATTCAATTAAATTATGCTATTTGTCATTATATTAGCATGAATACATGTCTTAATTTTCACCATATTTTGTCACATGCCTAATTGAAATGCTTGGAACCTAAATTTATGACATCATGCATGACCTATTACATTTTAACCCTAGTAAGTTTTTATCTAAATATAACTATAGTTACTTGTCATTATAGTCTTTAACCCAAGTAAATTAATGTGACCCCAAAATGCTTTTAATTATGGTAAAATTTTAGGAGATAAGAGGCTATAGAACACTTCTTCTTCTTCTTCTTCTCGAGCAAATTTTCTTTTCAACTTTCTTAAAAAATAAAAATAAAATAAAAGTATACATATATCAAAGTTCAAGCTCACTTTCAAACTAGCTTCTTGACAAGGTATATTGTTGAATTTTCCTTTCCTTTTTCTTTATCAAATATGCTTTGTTATTTTCACAAGAATAAGATTTATTAATTTTTAGTATCTATTTTGTTTTAAGGTGGTTAGAGGTTTGCTTTGTTGAAGATTTCACTTTGGGTAAGTGAAAACTCTAAGGCTAAGCTAGAATGATTTATTTAATGCTCTCAATCTTGGTTGGTTGATTGTTTGTTATTTAGTTTGTATTTTATGTTATGTGCGAGCGAGTTTCAATAGTGTATGTTATACTATTGTGATTGTTGAGCTTGAATTACAAAGTTCTCTACATGCCTAGATGTCTCTGAGAGATTATTAGTATGTTTTGTTGCATCTTGAATGAGAAAGATGGGAAAATGATAAAATTATGCATAAAAGGGTATTTTGGTAAATTTTGTTGTCATGGTAAGGAAGAACTTTGAATTTTACAGAAACAAAGAGGGGCTATGAACATTGTTAATTTATGATTTTTAATGTTAATTAGTGGGTTATTAAATATTATTAATTAAAGGAAATCAAACCGGTTGAAAAAAATGAGTTTATAAGCTTTAGGGGCAAATTTGTAATTCCACCCAAGTTGAGGGGTGAATCTGTAAAAATTGGAAGTTTTGGGGATCGATTACAGTATGTGGAATCTCATTTTGATAAGTGGTTAAGTTAGTTTTTAGAGATAATTGTTTAATTAGGTCACATGTTTAACTATGCAAAATTGGAGCAATTTGTAATAATTAATTGAAAGTGGGCAGCTTTGAGAATTTTGTAAAATATGTGGTGCCTATAGTGTAATTAAAATGTTTGTGTGTTTTAAAGCACAAAAATATTATCATTTAGTTTTTAATTTAATTATTATGACTTGGTTGGTTGAAAATCGAAAATTAGGGGTAAAATTATAAAATGAGAAATTTTACTAGGATAATTTTCCTAATTTCAAGAATTAGGAATCATAGAAATGATTGCTTTTATATGTTGTAAAAGTGAGTTTGATCAAGGGGGTTAAAATAACAAATAAAAATTAGAAAAGATAATAAATTATGGAGTAGTAGTATTTAAATGTTATAGAACTTGCAAAAGTGCTCTTCTAAATTGATATTGGCTTGGTGAAAAGAAAAGGAAAGTTTTCATGTTGAAAGGTGCATAATTAATTGATTGTATTGTACATTATATGAAATGGCAATAGATTAACATGTTGTTGTTTGTGTTTGTAAGTATGAAACACGTGACATGTTTTGGCGTTGCAATTAATTGAGTATGTCTTTAATGTTAAGCAATTAAAACCTTTGCCACGGCTTATTTGCCACCGAGCGAATTCCCTTATATGAGTTATGGATAAGACTCTAGAGTCATACAGATGCTCTACCGTATGAAACAGTTCTTTACAAGATTGAGATGATATGAAATCCTATGATAACATAACTCTTGTGGTCATGGTATGACATAGCTTTGCCATGGTATAATGTTAAGAAACGACCATAATCACGCAGATATATAATGGTGTATTTATCCTCACTAAT
Organism: Syzygium aromaticum; assembly: GCA_024500025.1. Lineage (NCBI taxonomy): Eukaryota > Viridiplantae > Streptophyta > Magnoliopsida > Myrtales > Myrtaceae > Syzygium > Syzygium aromaticum. The sequence goes on along the minus strand of CM044894.1, from coordinate 14,630,157 downwards.
AAAGAGAACATCCGTGATGAATGGGCTAAGGCGTGGCAAAGGATATGAATGATTCCGTCCCCCATGATTTGATGGTGACGATGCCTCGTTAGTTGAGATGCCTCGTGAATCGAGATGGTCATTGCCAGTGATGATTATGAATTGATGAGATGTTATGCGATATATATGATATACAATATACCATCCATTTTCACCTGAATGATTGATTTTACGTAAAATTATTGATGTTTAATTGACATGTCATGATTGGAAGGGTAGTATCATTATTCATGTATTTTGTACTGCCTTTGACTCATAATTATTGTTGATACCAGATTGAGTGGTGAGTGAATCTTCTACCTTAGACTTAGAGATTTCAATTACTGGGCCTCGACTCATTCCTTATTTTTCATATATGCTCACCGCCGCCGCGTTTTGGAGCTCATACGTTTTTTTTTTATTATAATTATGAAGACATTATTGTACCTGGATCACCAGTAATGTATACTAGGTGTACTACCGTTTTATGGGTCAACGTGGGGTTACTAGAATATATAATCCATAGTTATGTAACTTGGTATGTGAATGTCAAGGGTGAGTTAGTTGAACCGCTTAGAAGCTTCAATGGTCCTCTAGGGTTTGGCGACGATGGCATGTTGTGGGTGAAGTCATTGACCCTTAGTTGATGGTCCGTTAGTGTACAGGTAAGCTTTTGGGCATAGTAGTTAAGTGCTGAAGTTAGACAACTTTGACCTTTCCCGGTAATTATGTATTTTGTTTTTTTACCGAATGTTGTAATGTAAAATTGATGTTAATATTTATAAAAAGATGCATATGTATTGTATTACACATGTTTGGGAATGGTGTGAATGCTTTATTATGCATCCACATGTTTTAATAATTATAAAAAAAATTGATAAAGACACGCATCGCAGATGACATTCTAGGGTATCACAGTCGAGGGCTCGAGCCTAAGACACTTGGGCCTGGCTTCGATGGACTCGAGCCCAGCCATCGGAGACTTGGTCTTGAATGTTGGGACGGAGAACCAACGTTGAGGTTTTCGTGCCTAAGGGTAGCTTTGGGTCCAAACGCCAATATTTAGACATTTCGAAAAACGTTTTCCAATTCTTCCAAAAAGGAAATCATTTTCCTGAATTTAAGCTTTTTTACCGTTGATTAGGAAAACATTTTTCGTTGACTCATTTTTCTAAGCGAATCAAAACCGGAAAAAAAGGAAAAGATTTTATTGGAAAATGTTTTCCACGAAACAAACGGACCCTTAGTTACCGTTTGGATTCGAATCTAACCATGCTTATCTCTATGTACAATATAGCTTCAAATTGGTCTCTCCTCTAGTAATGTTCGATACTGATTGATACTTACCGTACCATTTTGGTAGGGATGTGCAGAAGCACTTGGAGAATGTATGAAACTATCGAAACCAGCATGGTGGACAGAAAAGCTTGTGGGTGATTATTAGAGGTCCCATAGTAGATTACTGATTTCAAAAGTTAGAAATCCACGAGTACATGATTGATTCTAAACTATGAGGCACTCAATACACAATGCAAGATACTGTGTAAAACTAAAATTTCAAAGAAATCGATAAGGAATGATGGAATGTACGGACATACAATATAATTCGTTAAATTACAGTTTCAAGTGTCTTTTGCTAAGATCGTAATAAAAGATTCGTGTAATATTGTTGCACTTTAATTGACACGAGCATGTACTTTACTTCCTAACATGCTGACTTTATTTATGTTAAACATGCTAGTGCACCAATGTGAAAGAACCCACATTGGATGGGCAGGACCTGAGAATGTATTCATAAGTATTTTCAATTGATCACCATCTTATGTGGTTACTCTAAGTATTCCCTTTGAGGTCTTGACCAAAATAGAATGGATCGGGACGTTATAAATGGAAATTGAGCAGCACTCCCCAAGTATATGTGCGCTTCATGGATGGACTAGGGCTCCAAGCAATGCTTCCCTGATTCGATATGCTGTCCAATCCATTCCCGTACCCTCTGCCATTCTGAAAGCCAGATAAAAGCCGCATACTTGTTTGAGCCCTCTTGCTCTATCAATCAACTCCATACCCTCATCATATTGGAGATACATTGATAAGAACTTGATAAGAACATCATTCCCATTACAATGGGAGTTTGTGACATCTCAAGTTTCACATCGGGTAAAGCGTCGTCATGTTAAGCATGTCAACAAATCCACCTTTAAATGACCAACACCTTGTACTTTTACTTAGATGATTTCTTTTAGGAGCTTGACTCGCGTGAAACTAGCTAGGTTGCACCAATTTACTAAACATTAGGATTTTGATGAAGAGGAGAGAAATGTACATGACAGCCATGGTTTTAAGAATCTGTAAGGTGATGTTCAAGTTCCAATAACGTGAGATTCCGTACATTACAAACTCATCCACAAGGGCGTCCACTTAACCCCACTTCCAAACCTCTTTTTGTTGACCGCATTCAACCCAACAAAATTAATTAAAAATCCCACAAAAAACTTCCTTTTTCTTCTGAACTAATCCAACAAACATAATTCAGTTTCTGCTAGCACTAATTTTGATTTGTTAAGCAAAATTAGCTCATGATCCTAGTCGGTCAATGTATGCCTCAAATTTGAATTAATCCCAATCTGTAGTTTAATCTATCTAATTGTTCTCAAACCAGCATACGAGATAGGACTCGATCAATCTCATAGCTTGAATAGCTTGAGATTTTTTTTTTGCCGTAAGTCCTCTATAGCTTATCAATCCCCAAAGGTGAGATATAAAATGAGGTAAATTCAATATGTATATTTAAAACAATGGCTGCCAGGCTAACCTATCCAATATTTGATGTGAATTACGAAACGCGAAGAAAGTTAAATTACGTAAACTGCACTCCGGAATCCATGGCCACGACAATACCTAATATATGTTTCGATGCACGGTTCAAACCGTTGTACAAAGGAGACGAAAAGTCTTTTAGTTTCTTCTCCTTCCATCATCTTCTTCGACCTTCGGTCATGGGGAGAGAGTTTGAGCTGGTCTCACTCTCCATTCTCTCTCCTGTTGATTTTGTTCGTGTTTTTATTATTTTTCCCTTATTTTTTCTCCTCTTATGATTTAGATCCGGGAACTCTCTTCTTATGATCTTATTCTAAATATGAGAGTTTGAACTATATCGATTTAGTTCTAGATCCGGGAGTTATCTTCTCCCGCTCCAAATCTGTAGATTAATAAATATGCTTTGGGGAGATTTGATACTCTCCGCTCTGTCCGTGAACAGGTCTTCTTCTGCCCACAGTTTTCATGATGATCACAGAAACTCGGGTATCTCGCTGAACCGCAATGATTTATTGTTCCAAATGTTAGATATATGCTCTTCGTCAGGTTTTGATTGTCTCCAGGAATCCACTGCAGGTACTCGAGGGGGCGGGGGGGGGGAAGATGATTAATGCCTTCTATTTAAGGAGGGGTGAATTGAAAAGAAAAAGCGAGATGGAAGCATCTCAATAAATTTGACCGGCACTTAACCGAACCCCAGATGAATTTTTAGCCTAAGCAACTCATTCAATGCAAAGAATCTATCCCCTCTTTTCTCTTTCTCTCTCTCTCTCTGTCTGACGTCACGAGGTCACACTCTTTTTCTAGAGAGAGAAAGAGTGAATTAACCCACGTGAGGACAACCCTCATAGATAGAGAGAGAGAGAGAGAGGGCGAGAGTGGTGCGTGTGCTTATCCACGTCAACCTCCAGTCGCCTCCTCATTCCCAAAGTAGGCGCTGGCACTGGCAGGCCCCCCGTCCCACTTTCTTCACGCGCGCCTTGGCATTTTCCAGGAACTTCCACAATTGCCCCTCGGCGCCTCCCCCCACCACCCTTACCGACCAATGGCAATCCCGTCATATCGCCCTCCCCAGGAGCCAACGACACCCCCCCCCCCCCCTCCGCGCTTTGGCAGCCGGGGAGCGCAGTAACCCCCTCCCAACCAAAATCCCAACCCCGCCCCTGCCCCCTCGCCGCGGGACTCGCCCCCCGGAAACCACGTCAGCAGCGAGGGCAGCACGGTCATTTCGCTCACGGAATCGCTGTCGGACCGACTCATTCCGAACGAATAATTTGACGAAGAAAAATGACCACAAAAGAAGAGGGTGGGGAACGTGAGTGATCCGCTCGGAAGCCCCCCCCCCCCAAAAAAGGTAGCTGGCCGAAGGAGAGAGAGAGAGAAAAGGAGAGGAGTTCGTTTGGAGACGTTATCGGACTCGAAAGCCCTCAACTTGCCGGAATTCAGAGCCCCTGTTCGCGTCCGCCCCCACTTTAGAGTGCGAGCGAGGCAGTGCTTCGCCTCCCCTCGCCGGTCTCTCTCTCCTGCCCCCCCACCCCGATTTCCAGAAGCCACGAAGCCAAGGTCGTCTCTCTCTCTGTGCGCTAGGGCTCTGCCGCCGCCGCCGCCGCCGCCGCCGCCGCTTCTCCATTCTTGTGGAGGAGGGGGGGAATTGGGGGGATTTCCGGGCGTTGATTGAGGGGGTTGTTAGGGTTTTTTTCTCTGTCTGTTGGGGGCGCGCGTGTCTCTCTCTCGCGTTCGCTTCCATGAATTTGAAGCCGCGATCTGGTGAATTCGGCTCTGCTGTGGTCGTCGCGTCCTGATGTTCACCCCGCAGAGGAAGGTGTGGCCCGGGTGGGCCCTCTCCCCCCGGAGCCGGGCCCCCAGGGTCGGATCCGGGTCGGGCCCGGAGGACCCGGACCCCGGTGCTGAGGGGAAGGGGAAGAGTATCGTTCCGGCCGAGCCCGTGACGACTCCTCCTCCTCCTCCTCCCGGTTCGAATGGGATGGTCACGGACGGGGGCGGTTCGGCGGGCGACGTTTCGCTGCTCGAGAAGGAGGTTGGTGTGGATAATTCTGGTTGTTTTCGCCTGCTGGTTTTTCGTTTCCTGCACTGGCTTGTGAGGGTTGAATTGGATTTTCTGCATTTGCTATTTTCATTGGTTCGCTGTGGTTATTCACCAATCTTGTCTAGCCTTGACGCGTGAAGGGCGTTCCTCACTATTTGACAGATTGTTCCTTTGTGTTCTGTATTGTCGGCCACTGTTAGGCCGTTCTTGATTCGGGATGAAAATGGTACTGTTTTCTGCTATGGTCATATGTGGGCATATTCTGCTAGGATGGTGCAGTGTTTTACATGTATGTATGAATGCATGTATGCTAGGGTGGTGCGTACCATTAGTTCTTCTCGAGTTAAGCTAGTTTGCTAATCCTAGGGGAGTTTCGATACGGGACATTGGTCTTGTGGATACTAGTCCACCACCCATCTAGATGTCACGGACTCAAGTCCAACTAACTTCAAGGTATAACAAGCTCTGAATCTGACTGTCAAACTGTCAACTAGGGCAATCTTAATTCTCATCCAACGCGGAGATGTAATAATCTAGGAATTCATGGTGGATTTGTGGTAAGCTCAGTCGGTCATAGGAGTAGAAAACGGGTGAGGAATGTCAATTACTTGATGAGAATGAAGATTGTTGAAGCAATGTCGTATATGACAAGGAAGCTTTTGTCTGGGGAATGGGGTGCCAATAGGTTTTTTAAAAAAAAAATGGATTTTGTATCTGCGGCCATGTTGAGCTTTCCTCCCAAATCAGTGAGAGAGGGATGGAGGGATGGCAGGGAGGGTCTTTGATAGATCTATTTGTTCAGAAATTAATATCCTTGATTAGATGTAAAAGGAACAAGTTCCTTAAGTACATGCAATTTGACTGGAGTAGTGAAAATTAATTGAATAGTATAATTGGCATCTCCATAGAAGGGACTTTGCAGTTAGCCATGGGGTCCATTGCGTGAGAAATTGATTGTTTTGGAGAATATGTTTGTGTAGATAAATAATGCTTGGTTGTAAGCTTTTCATTAGAATAGCTGACAAGCAGGGGAGGTTACATGTGAAAACAGCCACCTTTGGTCGTGTACTAAAACATGATTTACTGTGAACATCATCTGAACTGAGTGAACTCAAGTTTCTTTTTCAGCTCAGTTGTTGAATTTTTTATAAAATTCAGTTCTATGTCAATTTACTGCGACCTTTGATTTAAATTTCTAGCCATTCTGTGTCTATTTTTACATATTCTCCTGGTTTAAAAGCGATGATAAGCCATGAAAGTTATGGTGTGTAGCACGTGGAAATGCACTAATTATGGCATCATTCATGGAGGATTCATCCTTTGAATTTGTGTTTACATCTTGTCAATTTCTTATACTGCTTATCTTTAATCAGTGCATGTTGCTCTAGTTCCATGTCTTTAGCCTTTCTAATTGTATTACTTTGGGAATGCATTAATGTCGAAAACCCTTTCCATTTCCTGATCTTTGGCCAGCTTTTCGAGTACCAATATAATATGGGACTTCTGTTGATTGAGAAAAAAGAATGGGCTCTCAAGCATGAAGAGCTAAGACGAGCATTGGAGGAAATAAAGGATGCTCTCAAACGCGAGCAAGTGGCTCATTTGATTGCTATGTCAGATGTTGAAAAACGAGAAGATAACTTGAGAAAAGCTCTTGGTGTTGAGAAGCAGTGCGTGAGTGATGTAAGATCTCCATTGTAAAATTACTTTACCCTTTCTTTTCAGTCCAAAAAATGTATGTTTTAACTTTTTCTATGTCTATGATTGCAAAATAAATGGCATGAGTTCAGGGGCGATGCTAGCGAGCATTTTTACTTGCAGCCCCTTGTTTCACATGATTGCCTCAAAATCGCAAACTCAATGTCAAGAGTTATGGTGCTTTTCTTAAATAATTCCCCTCTTTGCTATGGGTGGGAATCTACCTAAATTGGACTACCTCTTACTAGTTGGTTTCACAAAAGCTACTTTGATGTAGCATAGGACAATATTTCTTTGTCTCTTTTCTACTTTGAAGATGTTATCCTTTTCTCTTAATATAAGAGATATCATCAGCATGTGGCCTTCAAAATATGGATTTCGATATCCTCCCCTCAATTTCCAGTTTAAAAACAGATGCATATTGTGTTGTAGTTGCACTTTGATTATCTAATTGACGATAATTTAGTTATTGTATTTGTGTCAGTATCTTGAAGTCATCTCACCCTTTTATATATTTATTTATGAAACATAAAAGTGAATGGGCCTGCAACATGTACATGATTGCTTTTATCATCTGTTTCCTTAAACAAAGATATTTGTACTTCTTTCAAGTTTGCCTGGAATGTAATTGAATAGCCACAATATCAATATTTGCATAACTCTAGCTGTCCGTATATGAAATTTAATTTATAGCATCATTTGGATGGTGAACTTTACAAATTAACAATGTACAAGAGGAAGGATCGGATGTAGTTTCGCATGCAAAATATCTTTGTTCATTTACAGCTTACAACTCAGTTTAAGCTGGGAGTTTTTAATGCCTCGAACTTTGTATTCATCGAAGTGACTAGAAAAAATTATAAAGTAGCATTTAAATATGGTAGGAAGGTTTGTGTGATGGTTAGCATTTGCATACAATGATGAGAAAGCAATCATGCATGTGTCAAGGCTAGTATTAGATGAAGAAAATGGTTTGTACGTGTGATACCCAGGTTTTCTTTGTTAAAAATCACGTCTTCCGCCACCCCACCCCACCCCACCTCCAAAGTGGGCAGAACTCTTAATGGCAGTGAGATTACCTTACATGTACTTGGTTATCCTCTTTCTTGTGTGATGGTTGACGTTAGAAAGAAATTTCCTGGTAATTATTATTCCTTTTCTTGGGAATGTTGGTTGCAGCTGGAGAAGTCATTGCGTGAGATGCGTGCAGAATATGCTGAAATTAAATTTACAGCTGATTCAAAATTAGCCGAAGCAAATGCTTTGGCTGCAAGCATTGAGGAAAAATCTCTAGAAGTGGAGGCTAAGTTGCACGCTGCGGATGCCAAGCTTGCTGAAATAAGCCGAAAGAACTCTGAAATTGAGAGGAAGTTGCAAGATGTGGATGCTAGAGGAGCTTCTCTTCGAAGGGAACGGTTATCATTCATTACAGAGTATGTCCAAAGCATTTGCCTTGCTAATTTCACATGGTTCATTGTAGCTATTTAGTCTGTGGTTGTAGCTCTGGCCATTTAATGTTGTACATACTGTTGTCTTCTTCGATAAATGAGCTCGTTGCGAATTTTCTCAGGCGTGAAGTATATGAAACCACTTTGTCCAAGCAGAGGGAGGACTTGCAAGAATGGGAAAGAAAATTGCATGACGGAGAGGAAAGGTTGGGAGATAGATTTAGGGTTCTGAACCAAAGAGAGGAGATGGCAAATGAGAAGGACAAGATATATAAGCAAAAAGAGAAAGATCTTGAGGAAGCACAAAAGACGATAGATGAAGCTAATCTAACATTGTCAAGAAAGGAAGAGGATATGAGCAGCAGGCTGGCAAATTTAAAGTTGAAAGAGAAGGCAAGCCTTTCTGATACCGATCACTTAAGATATCAACAATGGGATTGTTCTAATCTAACGTATACTTTTGGCTGCAGGAATTTGAAACATTGAGAAAGAACCTAGAAATTAGAGAGAAGGAGTTGGTTGCTACAGAAGAAAAGCTCAATGCCAGAGAAAGAGTAAGTTCTTGAAATTTGGAGATTTGCATTTACCTAGTATTTGCTGGTAAATAGATGTCGTGATGACTTGCCCATCATGGGAGTAACATGAGGATAATATGTTCTAAATAAATCTTTTGGTGCGGTTCCCTACTCCTTTTTTTGCTCTTCTGTTATCTATCTACTAACAGTCAGGCTGTGGTGCTTTATAACGTTGAGTCTCTGCGCACGACCAGATTTTCTACCTCGCCAGTATCGACTCCCCCCTCCTTGCCCGTACTCCCCAAAACAAAAATAAATTAAATGGAAACTCTGTTTATTATGGTGTGATGTGGTGGGCTCAATCAGTCTTGTCGGACTTACAGTGACCTGCGTGTCATGGTAAAGATATGCTAGAAAAATTGTTCCTACTGGAGTACTCTTTATCAGTCACTTTAATCATCAAATCTCTGTAGCGATTTAAATTATCATCTAAACATTCTTAAGATTTGACACTCTTTGTGCTTGGTCCTTTTCAGGATGAAATTCAAAAGCTTCTTGATGAGCATGCTCGTGCTTTAGATGTGAAGAAAAATGAATTTGAGTCGGAACTTGAGCAAAAGAGCAAAAAATTCGACGAGGACTTAGAAAGAAAAGGATTCGACGTACAGAAGAAGGAAGCTGAAATTAAGCACAAAGAGGATAAACTTGTGAAAAGAGAACAAGCAGTGGAGAAGAAAACCGAAAAGCTCAAGGAGAAAGAGGATGACCTGCAATTGAAGTTGAAAGATCTTAAGGAAAGGGAGAAATCTCTCAAGTCTGAGGAAAAGAATTTGGAGAATCAGAAGAAATCGGTCGATGTGGAGAAACAAGAGTTGCTTAGCCTTAGGGCTGCTCTTGAGAAGATAAGAACGGAAAATGAAGAACAGCTGGTGAAGATCCGCATGGAGAAGGATCAACTTAAAGTGAGTGAAGAAGAAAGGTCAGAATTTGTGCGTTTGCAGTCTGAATTGAAGGAAGAGAGAGAGAACTGCAGGCTTCAAAAGGAGCTTCTTTTGAAGGAAGCTGAGGACTTGAAGCAGCAAAAGGAAGCTTTTGAGAAGGAGTGGGATGAGCTTGATGAGAAAAGGACTCTGATTGAGAAAGAAAGGATGGATGCAGAGCGACAAAAAGAAAAATTTGAAAAGCTCAAACATAGTGAGGAGGAAAAATTACAAAGGGACAGGATGGAGACGGATGATTACATAAAAAGGGAGCTGGAAGATCTTAAACTGGCTAAAGGATCGTTTGAAGCCAGAATGGAGCATGAGAATTCAGTTCTTGCTGAGAAGGTGCAAAGTGAGAGGAGTCAAATGCTTCGTGATTTTGAACTTCAGAAAAAGGAGCTTGAGACTAATATGCAGAATAAATGGGATGAGATGGAAAATAATTTGCTTGGTAGAATAAAGTCATTCGAGGAAGAAAAGGAGAGAGAACTAAACAATATTAACTACCTAAGAGAAGTGGCCGGAAGAGAAATGCAAGACATGAAACAGGAACGAGCAGAATTGCAAAAGGAAAGGGAAGAATTTACTGCAAATAAGAAGCATCTGGAGGATCAACAAGTTGAAATAAGGAAAGACATTGATCAGCTTGTTGCACTTAGCAAAAAGTCGAAGGACCAGAGAGAGAAATTTATTGAGGAGAGAGATCGCTTTATTTCTTTTGCTAAGCAGCAGAGTAGCTGCAACACATGTGGGGAACTTACTCGCGAATTTGTGCTTTCCGATCTACAATGTATATCTGAAATTGAGAATGCTGAGCTTTCTCAGTCAAAGTTGGCCGAGGCTTACTTAAAGGAAGAGGCAAATATGACCTTTAATGCTTCTGGAAGGCCAAATACCGATACATCTCCAAATTTAGTTGGATCAAGAACGCCTCTCTCCACTGGAACTGTGTCTTGGCTACGAAAATGCACAACTAAGATATTTAGCTTCTCCCCTGGCAGAAAAACTGATTCCCATCCAGCTCAAGATTTGGGTGATCATGTAAATGTCGAAGACCCTTCCAAAGCATATGCTGAAAATGATGCTGAGATCTCTATTGCGGTAGCTAGTGCTTCTTTTGATGTCGAGGAGCATCAGAGGGAGGATGAAGCTGGTCAAGATATTTCATATGATAGCAATGTCAACAGTAAGAGACAAGAAGTTGCCGAAGATTCTCAGCCTTCTGATTTAAACAATGGTGTCCACCAGCCTCGCAAGAGGGGCAGAGCAAGGGTTAACAGGACGCGTACTATGAAACAAGTTGTCAAAGATGCTAAAACTATACTTGGGAAAGGTTTGGGTTCGAATGAAACCGAGCAGGAGAATGGAAATGCGGAGGACTCTGCTCCTACAAATGCTGACAGTCGGGATGAACCCAGTCTTGCTGACAAAGGAAGACCAAGAAATGTCCGCAAAAGGGGTCGTGATAATGCCACGGGGAGCGAGCATGATGCTGATGACACTGAAGGACATTCTGACAGCGTGAGGATGGGCCAACGAGGGAAAAGGCGGCAAAGAAATGCTACTTCTGTTCAAGCTACCGGTGAACGGCGATATAATCTCCGAAGGCCCAAAGGGTGTGTTTCTGATTCTGGTGTTTTCTGTATGTATTTGTGGCTCTTTTAATACATGTTGCTATGAACATGTGACAGCGGAATATATTTTTGCAGCTCAATGTACTATCACATGAAGTTATTTTAGAGATTGGTGGTTGAAACATACTCAAGATCACTTTGTCGATTGTTTATTTTTGATAATCAGTTTTCTCATGCTGCTATAACAGTGGTATGTGTTTGTGCATTTTGACATTACAGCTGTTTCTCTTATCGTTTGACAGTGGGGTCAAGACCACTGCATCTGGCGTGTCAAATGACCTGAATAAGGGCAACAAGAAAGCAGCTGGTGGAGAAGGTGCAGAGGACGAAATTCACTATGCCAAAGCTGCTCCTGCACTCTCTGTTACAGTTGCTAGTGAAAATGGTGGAAGTACACACTTTGTGCGTGTAAGTAATTGGTTCTCAAGTCGTTTGTTACGATTTTTGTGAATTATGTTGAGTTGCTGTTCACTCTGCTTGTCTTAATAATTGTTTGGCTCTAGGAAAGCATATTTATGCCTTGTCATTATGCAGTGTGGCTCATTGGCGGATACACAAGACGGAGATGCCGATGGAACAAAGGAGATAGTCGAGCATATGGCATTGAGTGAGGAGGTGAATGGGACACCTGATAAGGGGGACAAACAGGACAACGGGAGCGAGTCCCTAGGAGTTGATGCTGCCGCACTCGATGAAGACGGGGATGACGATGAATGTGAGAACGAGCACCCAGGCGAAGTCTCTATAGGGAAGAAACTATGGAACTTTCTCACAACCTAATCAGGTAGGATCATTTTCTGGTCTCGGGAAGAAACCCCCGGGTGGCAGTGTGGCCCCATCAGCTTCTTTAGATAACGCTGCTGGAGCTTCCCTGATGTGTAGTAGCCATTTATGTTAGTTCAGCACAAAAAGGTTTTTCTAGGTTTGGGGAGGAAAGGTCTGGCGCCCCTTTCATTTAGAAGGTTTCGGGCTTTGATATTTTGACCATTTTTTTTCTTTTTGTTTAGGTGATCTATTGGCAGTGTGAATAATACTGCATGTCATGATGCTCTTTGGTCTCTGGTTTCTAAATTGTTTGTATCAAATACCTGTAATTTTTCTCTATTCCCGTCGGTAGTGTGTAAAACCCGTGGATTTAATTTTTTCTTCTTTTGTCCCCGTGTGCTATGTTGTTACCCCCAAGAACCTGCATTGCGCAGTCTCGATTGCTGATCATGAGTAATGACTTTCAAACGAGACGTTAGTTTTGCTAGTCCACTACACTATAAGGCGAGATAGGTATGGAAAGGGTTATTGCAGGATGTGTTGCATGATGTTTCTCTCTTTACGTTCTAGCTCAGAGGTGGAAGGTGTCTACGATTCGAGATCTTTTATTTCACTGCTGTAAGAGTTTGTGTTAGGCAATAATGCGTGCTATTGAGTCAATAGGCTCTCCGGATACACTTGAAAGAAGTGGTCTCACAACCTTTCACCATCAAACGAATTATGGGTTATCTCTCGTTAGTGGGTATTGCTTGCCTCAAGCCTGTTTGGTGTGCTGCGTAGTACTTTTGAACTCATTTATGACTCCTTATAACATTTCTTTAGAGCTTGGGAATGATAACATTTTAAAAGTCGAACGATTGCAAAAAGTTGTATACGACTTTGAATATTGATTTTGAATATTGGAATGAGCTGGAGGTGTTTTATAGTCAAAAAGAAGTCAAATAGGACAAGCTGCAAAATTTCTAAAAGTAATGGTTATAGGCCCAGGAGTGGAGCCAATGCACCGAGAAAATGAATGGGAGCCAATCTGTGGACCCCTTGTAGTTGTCTTCAAACCTTAGGTTGTGTTTGGTGAATTAGATATTCTGTATTCCGGTTAAGAGAAGTTTAATCCTATCCGGTATTTGGTTCTGGATATAGTTTGGATATGATTCGGATAAGAAAATCCTACCTAGGCGCGGGACTCACCCGAATATAGTTTTTACTATCCTGGAAAATAAAAGAAAAAATAAAAAATAAAGAAGCTAATCAAATCGTGGAAGAGAGAGGGTGGAAGGTGAAAGATTGGTGGGCGTCGCTACGAACAACGTACACAATCGCAGTGGTGTTTGTCTCAACTAGGGCTGTAACGACGATGATCATCATAATTCGCGAGCACGGCGACTACCGTCACCTTCTCTCTCCCTCTCTCTCTATCTACATGTGCAATTTGTTGGCTTTGGTCGAACAATTGTGCTGCTTTCACGACCACCGCGAGGCTGTTGGCTTGGCCGAGGTCCTTCCCTTGGTTTGGCTTGCTCCAAATTTGATACGTAGTTCTATAACTGGCAACGGCAGCTGTCCGCTTGGTTGAGGTCCTTCCCTTGATTTGCTTCAAATCTACTATGTATCTTTGAAACTGGCGATGGCGATCACACAATAATCTCACACCGCTGCGTTAAAATTGCTGTCCCCTAACGACCTTATGGCAGTCACATGATCAAAAGTGGTCCCACGAGCTTGGGAAGTGTCAGTTTGACATTGTTTACAGCCCATGCCTCTCGTTTTGTTTTTCTCTTCAAATCTCAATTTAATCTAGTTCTATACATGTATACCAAACGCTCAATCAGGTAATGTACATTGCTATCCATGCTATATCCAAATATTTACTAAATGATGCTTAGGATAATACTAATAAGGGAAAATGACATAAACAATCCCCAAACTATGGCACAATGTGCAATATGATCAATGAACTTTAAATTTGTTCAATGTAGTCCCTGAACTTTAGCTTAATGTTCAATGTGGTTCCTGTACTTTTGATTTGTTCAATGTGGTTCCTGGACTTTTGATACAAGCTCAATTTAATCCCCGAACTATATGAAAATGTTCAATGTAGTTTATATTGAATATATTAAAAGTTCAAGGATTATATATCCTATATGCAAAAATGATATAGCCGGGTTTACTCCCCGGCTGTCGGCCGTGCGGGGGTTCCCTGGGTTATCAAAAATGAATCAAATTCAGTTTCTCAGGGATAATGGTCCAAAAGGTTTTAAACTTATTATACGGAGGGCAGTTCAGTTATAAACTTTTCTATTATGCTAATTTAGTCCTATATTGACAAATCATCAAAATATTTTGAACTATGTTGACACAATTAAAAGATTTGACTGAATTGCCTTCCGTACAATAAAGTTAAGACTTTCGGGATAATGTTTCCCAGTTTCTGACGTCTGCACCATGCGATTTTTCTCAATAATATCGTGGCATGTAAAAAATAGCCGTTGCATCTCATGGCTGTACGGACAAGAAAAGTACAAAATCCGTGGACCATGCATTGCATGTTTCTCGGGTAATGGGGATTTATCGTAGTTGTTTCCTTTGTCGTTTGACTTGATTTTGTCTGTTTCCTCCACGAAGTGGATATTAACATTGATGCAATTTATTTGGCTTACTTATGTAATTTTAAAAAAATATATTTTTTCAATTATTTCAAAGATCTCCAATCAACCCATTCATGACCAATTATTTATCTTCCTCTTTTTCTTTTTTCAAAGTAAAACCTGTGAAGAGAGGCTACCGACATAACTTCCCCTTTTGGCGTCCGTACAATCGTTGTGAAGTGTTCAGTTTGAGATATAATTACGTAAATCTATCTAGTGATTAAAGGATCGAGATTGACGACGCGATTATTGTAGCCTCACGGGCATGCCCAAAACTAGAAGTCTGAAGACACAGACGAGCCAGAGATCCGCTAATGAGATAGCTCGAATTTATTACCTCGTAAAAAGAAAGTGACCTCTTCGTCATTAGATTATTGCAATTGATGTTGGGCAATTGCATTGTGTTCAAATGGGGAGGAATACATCTTTCTTTGCGATTGATACATAGTAATCGATTGATTGCCTTTCTTGTTTTTTTGGTTAGACCATGGAGTGGTTGCTAAAGTGGACCACCAAGGTGGTAGCGGGCTCATGCAATGGCTTATTGTCGAGGGCTTTTTGCTATAGGTGGTTTGAAATTAGAATACTGTTCGAGTTCGGAATTTAACTCTAAGCAAATCCACATCGAAAGCGGCTCATATCCCGGTCGTACTTTGGTCGGGTCGTGGCGACAAAGCTGACCCCTCCTAAGAAGATCCCTCCGGAGATAAATATATCTAGGGTTCTAATGCACAACGATGTGACTTTGGAGGTGGCGGACCCGCAAATCAAACATTTTGCGAACGAGCGCGTGTGAACCATGGAGCTCCTGGGGAAAAGTGTCAAAAAATCCTAAATCTTTGATATTGGTATCAATTTAGTCCTAAACATTTTTTTGATGTCAATTCAGTCCTAAACCTTTTGCATTTATACCAATTTAGTGTTAAACCTTTTTTTGGTGGCAATTTAGTCCAAAACCTTTTGCATTAGTGTCAATTCAATCCTAAACCTTTTGCATTTGTACCAATTCAATCCTCAACCTTTTGTTTTTGTGCCAATTCAGTCATTCCGGCCAATTTGCACAAAAAAAAGGTTTAAGATTGAATTGACACAAATGCAAAAGGTTTAGGACTTTTTTAACACTTTTCCCGAGCTCCTATGATTATGCTCGAGAGACGTACCTACATTGGCCGTAGTCGTTGCTAATGGGAACTTCAAATTGGCAGGAATATTTTAATTTTAATGACACCCCCTCGAGTTTTTGACAATCACGGAAACACCTTGTAATTTCATATTACTTCCAATCTAACACATCGGACTATGTTATTGACAATGGGAGAGACGTTAAATGTGATCACCCTAGGATGCAATAATCTAATTAGCACCACCTAGGCTTATTGTTGAAGTATATCTATGGGTATCCCAAATTTTCTGTGAGAAAATATTGTCTAAGTCTTATATATTGAGGATATTATTTGATATTTTCGTTATTTCCTAATATAGCTAGCTTTCTTGTTAGATTAAAATAACTAACTTTTTTGTTGGAATTGATTGCTTCTTATCCTATATTTTTATTTAGTTATAAATATCTGCCGATTGCAACATATTAGAAAGTCGAAGTTGTTGGGTATTTTCTCTTTTCCGTCTTCCTTGAAGATCCCACCAAGAGAGAGGTACTCAAATCAAAACCCTAGCTTTAGCTTTCTATGGTGCCATAGTGCTCAAATGTGAAACACCTCATCCTCAGCTCAATTTTAGTCAGCACTCGACAATGCCTAACATGGATGTTATTCGTAGCACAACTCTCTGTCAATTGCGAGCGTCATCAACGAGCGGAGTTGCTGCTTAGTGTCCAGACAGGTGTGAGCATCGGAGTCGAGCACACCTTCATCAAGCAGCCAAAGTTGATCGGTGTGGGGTGATGCAGTTTAGTTTGCCGAGATTCAAGTTAGGCCTGCTACACGATTGTTTTATTATGGTTGTGTAAGAAAGACGCGTTAACTTTCTGATCACGTGTTTCTTTAGCATTAGTCAAATTAAGTGACGATACGAATTATATTCAATTTGTTCGTGCAAGGTCCGGCTTACATGATTCTCTCTGTTTAAATCCGGTTTGACAAATCCACCATCAGTTATCTAGTATAAGGTCCGGTTTACGCAACGTTTTCTTCGTGATCTATGGAAGAAAGTTGCACAGTCATACACAAACCGAATGCTCCAGCTTAAATGGGTGTGTTTATGGACATTAGATAATTCTCCATTGGATAATGTCACAAGAGATATTACTAGATATTGGGAATATTATCCAATGTTGTGTTGTCTCGTGGACTAGCTAGTTTCCTTATTAGATCAAGATGGTTGATTTCCTTTCAAACCATTGAGGCCTAGTTGTATCACCACTTTGGCACATCACTAGAGGTTATAATAATAAATATGAAGCAAGTCTCCGGCAAATTTATTTTTTACATGCGAATCCTTTCCACACATTTTTGTAATTTCGATAGCATTATTTGTTCCGGAGATAGCAACATATGTTATTCGAAAATCGCATGATCAAAACGCAACCGTGGATGTATATCTTATCTCCGAACAAATTAATGTGAAGGCACGTATTCATGTCACGTCAATGTAGCTTCGAGTGAATTCCAAAAAGAATAAAAAGAAAAGAGAACTGTTTTCCCTCTTCGAGCAGCTCAAGTCTTCCGATCTTCCGAGTAAACTCCAATTCCTGAGAAAATCAATACACGAGTATCGAAAACGGGCGAATGGCGCGCGAGTCTCGCACAAATCCCATAAAGCTCTCCCGGTTCAAATCTACTCAGTACGCATAATTGAGCTCGAGCCGGACACTTTCTCCCGACCCATCTTGGACTGCCCCCGGATTGTCGACCCGCGAGACTGGGGCACGGGACACCCCCACCGCCCGCCGCAGGCCCGACGGTTCAAATCCACCCGGGCATGCGAAGGCCGCCGCCAGATAATTTCTCCCGATCATCTCGAGCCGCCCCCCGGATCCTCGACGGCTGCTACTACGAGATCAATTTGGACACGGCACAAAGGACTCCACCTCGGACAAGGAAAGACGGTTCGGCCTCGTCTTCAAAGAAGGGAAAAAGAAAAAAAAAAAGAAAAGGAGAAGAAATCTCCCGACTTCGCAAGGAAACGATATTTGCCGCCAAAAAAAAAACACCGCACAAGAACTCCGAAAACTTTCCTGTTCTTCTCCCCACCCCCGCCTCGTTTCCCCAAATTCGCCGCCCCTCTCCCCTCCCCTCCCCGAATTAGGGCACGATTCGCTTCGATCGCTCCCGGGAAGCGCCCCCCCCCCTCGTCCGCGTGAGTCCTCCCTCAATTCCTCTCTCTCTCTCTCTCTCTCTCTCTCTCGCGCGCGCGCTGTGCGTGTCTCTGCCTGCCTGCGTGACGTTGTGTTTGTTTTGGATTTACGGTGCACGTTCTTGATGTTTGGGACAATGCGGGTTCGCGAGCTTCGTGTTTTCGATCGTGCCGTTCGAGGGGGGAGGGGGGTGGGATCGGATGGGTGGGATGGGGGCGGGGAGTGTGCTTGTTGTTTGTTCTTCCTTGCTTGTTTTGGGTCTTTTGATCGAACCCAGCTGAGTTTAGGACTCGGTTGACGCGCGGGGTTTTGAATCTGTTCGAAAGATGTGAGCTTGCGCCCGAAAGTTTTGATCTTGAGGGGAGGGGCGGAATCTTTCGGCATCGGTGGCTTCCGCGAGGTTCGAGAGATTAGGCGTCGTGCTCTTGCGGAAGCTCCTCTGTTTGCCCATCGAGAGGAGGGTCGATGGTAGGGAGTTTGATCGGGATGAGCCTCGTGCGGGGCAAGCCTGAAGAGAGAAGTGCTTGTGAGTCGTCACAAAGATGTGGGCTAGGGATGAACTGATGCCTTAGTTATTATGGTTCATGGAGTGCGCAATTATGGTTTTCAGTGTGGATAATGTTCCGATGGACATAGTTAGAATTTTCCTTTTTCAAGATATGTTTTGGTTATTTAGCCACTCTCTCTTAGTTCTTTTGTCTCTTTAATCAGAATGTTGCCTGGACTTTTTGACATCAACTGACTGAAGATGTAGATAGGAGAAACGTCGCCGTGGTAAACTGAAAAACCTTTGCAGTGGATATTCCATGAAATGTTATATGTCGCATTTTTGGCCCCTTTCCAATAGTGCAAAAAAGTACCCGATTCGCTGATGGGAAGGAATAGTTCCTTTCACCGGTTCTTTCTGGGAGAAGGAAAACATAAAGCTCTCTTTTTTAAATTTTATATCATAGTAATCCCATTGATGCTCTGTTCGATGTGTCCAGTCCTCAAGCCCCCATCATCACCCTGGAAGATGACACACCGTGGTTCTGTGTACCGTCTCACGATGAATGTTGCTTTCAATCGAAACTGAATGGGAAACTGTGAAAATCAAAATATGAAGGGAAATATTGTATTGGGTGGTTTTCCTTTGAATTGATATAATACAGAGTATATCTGTTGTGAACATCAGAGTCATGAGGTGCAAAAAAAATGAGAGATGGAATGTCGTTAAAACATGAGCCTTTAGATGTCATTATTCTGTCCGTCCATTGATCAGTAGGGTAGAAGTTTGTGTCACTCTCAGAATCCCAGAGATGAGAAAAATGGAAAGGCTGTTTTGCGTCTGTCAAGATTGAGGGAAATGCTTTGGGACCCTCAATATAAAAAAAGGGAATGCACACCAAACACGTTACTGCATGTGTATGGATACATGAAAATGTAGGGTTACAAATGACTTGATTAAGTAGGATGTTGATGTTTTGCTGCTGTCAAAGATTAGATGAGGGATTTTTGCTTAAGGTCTTTTTAGACATGTAACCTGCTACCACCTGTGGCATTCCTTAAGTAAATGCTGCTTTTTGAATGTGCTTCTTGTCAAGCAAGTGAAGAGGTCAAAATAGGAAGCATATTTTTAAAGGAAGGTTTCACAGATTAAAGTCTTCTAGAAGGTTAAGCACAAAAAAACAAAAACATATAGCTGGATTGAATCCCGCATAGTAAAGAAAAGGTTAGCTGCTGGCATCATTTTGTCTTTTCAACCTTCAATATATTTTATAATTATTTTAAACACTCATCATGATGAAGATGCCGATGTACTTTTTAGTTGTTACTACACATATGTTTCCCCCCTAATGCAAATGGTCGAAATGAGAAGACTAATGTTGGTTGGCTTGATCCCATTTAAATGTCATAACTACTTTTAAGATATATATTTTCCAATTTGCAGTGTGAGATCCTCAAAGTTATTGCAAATGCTGGGAAAAGGGTATGTGCATGGTCAAAGTTTTGGCCAGAACTGGAACAGTTTCTTCCCTGACAGCTTCTTGCAGTCAAAAGGCAATGTTCGACCCCAAGGCTTTGCAAGAAGTACCTTTAGAGACTGGCGTAAAAATCCTCAAATCGGTTGCTGTCGTGATCTGATTAGAAGGAGAATGTAAGTTTCCCAATCGAAATGTTTGTTGTATTATTTTAATTTTCTCTCTAGTTTTAAATCTCTGGAATTCGAACCCTTTGAGGAAAGGTTTTCATAACTGCTAAGGACTGATCAAAGGCTCCTGCAGAATGGAAGCTTTCCCATGGATCATGAACGTAAGACAGGACTGGGAATCACTGGCGGTAGGCCTTGCAAATGATCTGGAGGAGAATTTGTTCATGGAGTCTGCTTCTGAGGTTGGTTTTAAGTTTTTCCCAGCTGGAAAGGGAGTTTCAGTTCTTGCTTCATTAAAAATTATTTTTTTTGGTTTCAATGGCCTACGTCTCGTAATTACACCTACACGGTATGCATGTGATCCAGCAAGTGCAGGTACATTTTCATAAGCCTCAGCAGGCTGGTATGGGTGAACATCTTGAGCCCCTCTCCCTACCTCTTTTTCTGCTTTGTTGGGGCAGGTGGTTGTCGTTTGGGGTTGCAAATGTGCACAAGATGGATAGTCATACTTTCAGTTGATTCACAAAGTTCATTTAGTTCATAGTTCGTTTAATGGATTCTCATTTTGCAAACGGTTGTTAGGTCGAGTATATGAACCTGGAGACTCTCAATTTTCGGTTGGAGCTATTGCTTTCTCGAATGATTGACAAATCAAATGCCACCGAAAGATTGGATGAAAGTGCAACTTCCTCATTCCGCATGTCCGGCATCATGCCAAGTGCTGGTTCATTTGCTAGAGGCACCTCAAATGCACCCAATGCTCCTTCAAGTGACTCAAACAACCATAATGTTGCTTATGATGCGGTCTTGGACCGGTATTTCTCATCAGGAGGTGCAGTTGGGCTTCAGAATGTGAACTTACCTGAGCAATCAGGTGAATCCTTTTACCTTAACCTATAGAGGAGTATTGATCTTCAGTTGATTAACTAATAGAGGAAGTGGTTATTTTCTTTAGGATCTGCTGGTGTAGACCGGCAAGGAATTGATAAAGTGCTTACCAGCTCCAACAATGGGCCAATGCATTTTCCGGCTGCTGCAGCTGACACTGTCTCCTCGATCAAGGAAACTTCAAGCAGCTCGATCTACTTGGATAATATTTCCTGTAACGCTGCTGCTTATGGTGGATCAGTCTTTCCTCATGTTAGCTTGCGGTGTTGCAATGAGGCTTTATTTAAAGATTATTGCATGGAGAAACAATTTGGCTTTCAGCAGAACTTGCAAGTATACAATTATCATCATGTGAAGCCTGTTAATCCATCGGAGTCAGAGGTCCCTTCTGACAGTCTCGTGCCTGATTACTTTACCCGATCCTCTCAGGCATCAGAGCCTCAACTTCTTGAGCTCCCTTCATACCAATTACCATCTTCTTTTCCTTTGAAAGGCGCTTTGCCATCTTCATCTGAAACTGCTACTAATGCCAAGTCAAGTTATCCGGCACCCTTCCATGCTCGTCAATGTATTGATTGCTTTTCCGGAGGCCTACATGCGCAATCAGCTGTTTACAGTCGGCCAATATCCGGATCCCCAGAAATAGCGCCTCCCTGCCCAAAACGTCAGAAGATGGATGTTCTTTCTTGTTTCTCTTCATCTAAGGTGGGAAGTTCTTGTGTACTTGATCCGGTAATGGCTCAAGACTATGCTTCTGGAAGACTTCCAGGCTTGCAGCACTTGCCTGAATCTCCCATAGCTTTTCAAAAAGTAATGGTGCTTGGAACTAAACCAAGTACAAGTCCCTCTGCAAATACACAGACCACTTTTGAAACTATTAAGAATCTCTTGCATCGTCCTTTTGTGCCAAATATAGAAATTCATGATAGTCCATCAGAAGAACTCCTGAACACTTCTGTTGTGGAAGACTTGGACCCCATTGACATTGGTTTGACTGTCGCTGATCATTCAGTTGACTCTGTTGGTTTAAGGTCCAGATGTCCACACACTGTCTTTGAAGAGCATAGAGCTGGTACGGAGGAGGTGGGACATGATTTGGGTGAGGAAAATGGGGAAGTTGAGGACAAAACTTTGGCAATTATGGATGTTACTAACTGGAGAGCTGAGTCAGAAAAATCCAAGATAAGAGGTGTTTCATTGATGGAATTTTTCACCAAAGAGCAAATAACGGAACATATTGCATGCCTCAAGCGATGCGTTCATCAGGTTAGTGGGGAATGATTCAGTTCTCATGTGGTAATCAATCTTCATTTACTTATCCCAGAATATGCATTATGCACCCTCTGTGCTAATTGAGGCTCTATGTTTTCCCAGTTTATCTGATTTACATGCATCGTTTGTGTACGCGTATGTAACTAGTTTACTCTTTAAGAATGTCTGCTAATGCTCAACCTTGACTACATCGTTATTTTGCTTCATTTTGTGTATTTTTTCCCATGAAAATGAAGGTAACACCCTTTATTCAAATATTGCCCATTGTTTGGCATCTAGAGATTATCATATCTTTGCGATAGTTGATGCAGAGTATGTACTTTGATTTGTTTTTCTGTGTTCGTTTTGTTGTAAGCTGTCTATTAGTAGATGGCAAAAGATGAAGGGCGTAGGAACTTGTAGGGTGAAACTTGAATAAAACTAGTTTTTTGAGGTCACTGTGGTGGGAGCACAACTAGGAGGAGGTGGAGCTTGAGCAGTTTGACATTTTTGTTTTGTCTAAGATAGTTATAAACTCATGCATGCAGTTGTGCACATTTCAATAGAATAAAAGGAAAGGAACATCCTCCTGCAGACTTATGACAGAAATCCTTATAAAGAGCTATCATTGCAATGCAATCCCAGACTACTTCCAATGACAATTATCCAAGCTAAAACTTTTGAGCTTGAGTATGTTCTACTGGATGTAGAGCCTCAGTATGCATGAATATCAAAGTAGATATTAATTAATCTTGTCATTTGTGCTGTCTGAGATGAGGAGATAAACTTATTTTGTATTTATAAATATTATACTGCTCAATGAACTTCTAAACTTTAGCGTAGTAAAGAATAGCTGCACTTTGTGTCAACCATCTGTTGCAATCTTTTGTTAAATCATTAATGAACGTAGGAGGGCTTCTTCCTAGGCAAACATGAGCTCAAACTGCTTGAGACTAAAAGACATGTTGATTTGTATTACCTGGGAAAGTGACGAGCTTAAAACATTTTCATGATCAGAATCATGATGTCCAAGGAAAGGAAATTGTTTTCAACCATGAATTGAAAAGAATTACATAAATATAAATGTTGATCGATTAACTCCTCATGCATTTTTTGACAGCAGGTATCAGAAAAGGACATGAAAAATGATCTTCCGAATTCCATACGTGAGAATTCATGCCAGCTATGTGGAGCAGACAAGCTTGTTTTTTCTCCATCACCCATATATTGCTCATCATGCAGCGTCTTAATCAAAAGAAATGGAGTTTATTATTGTACGTCAAATGAAATTGACATACAATGTACTTTCTGCGCATCATGCCACAATTGCTGCAGAGGTGGGACCATTAAGTGCGGGGGAATTTCTGTTTCCAAGGCCAAGCTCCACAAGAGAAAGAATAATGAGGAAATTGAAGAATCAGTAAGTTAACTTAATCAAATTTCTATTTCATAAACTATACGGATCTCAAGGTTAGTCTCTCATTGTGGTATTTTGGTGCAGTGGGTTCAATGTGATAAGTGTGGAGCCTGGCAACACAAGATTTGTGCCCTTTTTAACGATAAAAGAAATTTAGGAGGAAAAGCTGAGTATGTATGCCCTATTTGCTTGTTAAATGAAATGGGAAATGCTACGCTCATTCCACCACTGAAGGTTGGTATTCTTAGAGCTGGAGATCTACCAACAACCAAGCTCAGTGATTGCTTAGAGCAAAGAATTCTAAGGCGTCTCAAGGAAGAGAGAGAACAGAGAGCAAAAGTCTGGGGAAAGGGCTTTTATGAGGTAAAGTGCAAATCAGTGAAGTCATACACATCAATTTTATTGAATTGCGAAAATGTTTTACCTCTAGTAATTATCATGTCAACATATCCTAGAACTTCCTTTTGACGGACATTCATGTGTTACGTTTGCAATTTTTATTAATGAAATATCGATCTTCTATATTCTTTTCACTTGGATACTACATTTTGATGACTAGGTTCCTGGTGCTGAAGATCTTGTAGTCAGAGTGGTTGTCTCTGCTAAAAGAAAATTAGAAGTGAAGAAGCATTTTTTGGATACCTTTCCTAACTTGAATTATCCAGCTGAGTTTCCGTACTGTTCGAAGGTGAAATCAGATTTATCATTCTGGAAAACATACCTTTTTCACTTGACCTTCTCCCGTTTAGTGTTCCTGTGCTCTAAAACATGTCTAATTAGCTATATCAATGATCATAAGATTCGGTAATATACATGGTGTACTGCATATATTATGTACTCATAAATGATCTGGTCCCATCCACATATATGTACTTCTTTGGAGCCTGTACCTTAAGGAAGATTTTTTTCCCTTTAGTACTGTAAATGGTGCTCTGCATTGTTCTGATATCCAGGTTGTTGACAAGATACTTGACCTTCCCTCATGTAGGACTCTGTGTATAAAGCATTTTCTTATTTTTTTGCTAAAAGTGTATAAAGCATTTTCATTTACTAGTGTTGTTGATCATAAGAATCGCTAATTTATGTAACACGTGCATACATTATGTACTCATGAATCCGCTCATGCCTATATCTATGGAGCCCGTGAAGCTTGGAAAATTGATTTTTTCCTTCATCGAAACTATTATTTGATAGGATTAATTGCCTCTCAATCTTGCAAAGATAGTTATGCACATACAGTGTAAGAACTGTAAATTAAGTTCTACATACTAAATTGCACACATTTGTACATAGATTTTATGCACGCTTTCTTGGAGCAATACCTCAGGAAAGATCAATTTTTTTTTGGTACTGCCTTTGATCATACTTTTGAGTGGGCCAAGAAAATTTATGTAAGTTTTGCATTTTCAGGTAATTCTTTTATTTCAGAAGATTGAAGGGGTAGACATCCTCATTTTTGGCGCGTATGTCCAAGAATTTGGCTCGGATTGTGGACAACCTAATCAACGCTGTGTGTACATCTCCTACCTTGATTCTGTTAAGTACTTTCAGCCAGAGATAGTGACTGTGACTGGAGAATCACTCCGGACTTTTGTTTACCATGAATTATTGGTAATCAAATCTGTTTCCTTGCTATTTTGTTGGCTTCTGCCTTCAGCATGCTCTGTACTGTATCCCTGAAGTAGTGCTTTGTTGTCTTTTGTCAGATTGGATATCTTGAATGCTGCAAACAACGAGGTTTTGCAAGCTGCTTTATCTGGGCATGCCCTCCTCTGAAGGGAGAAGATTACTTGTTTTACTGTCATCCTGAAACTCAGAAAACACCACCCAATCAGAAACTGCGGAAATGGTTTGTCCCATTTACTTTTCTTCTTCTCCATTTGTCTGTTCATCAGTTTGTTCATGTGCATGCCTTCTCAAAATACTATGCCCATCTTTTCGTCCACTGATTATTCTGTTATTCTTTTTTTTTTGCTTTGGCCATCACTCTGCTTATCATGTCAAACTGTGTTTTCTAGTATTTTAAATGCTAAACATATCTATGGTTGTGTTTAGTGTAACACTAGCACACTAATAATTTTTGTGTATTTGCAGGTATCAGTCAATGCTGCATAAGGCAGTTGAAGAAAATATAGTCATGAGCACTTCGAATCTTTACGATCACTATTTTCTTCCTCCTCAAAGAGGTATGACCAAGATAACTGCTGCTCGTTTACCATACTTCGAAGGCGACTATTGGTCTGCTTCTGCGGAGAATTTGATCAAGGATATTGAACAAAAAGATGTGGATGACTCGCAAAAGAAGGGACAAAAAATTTCGTTAAGAATTTTGAAAGCCATGGGACATAAAAGCTCTTCTGATGGTGCCAAAAAAGACATTCTTTTCATGCAAAAGGTATCTCTTTTTGTTCATCTCAAACATTATATATAGTACTGGTAGTTGCAGTCTAGCCTCTAGATTGATTGTGACCTATAAGCCAGACACCAGAACAATGGGGAGGTTTAATTAGCCGATTATTATAGTTAGTATGAATGTATATCCAAATTCTGCCCCTGTTTCGCTTCCCAATTATTTGGTTTACATCGATTTAGAGGAAACTTAATATGAGGAAGAATTCCCTCTTTGTGACCCAGGTTCCAAATGTCGAATCTTATACTCCTTCCTAAATCCCTGCTGAACTTGCAATTGAATAAATGAGACATCAGTTATTCTTTTCCAATGATCTAAAGCTCTTGGGAAAATTAATGCATGCGGAGGATGCTTAGCGCATGGATGAAACAGGACTAGTTCAAAATCCATGAGTTATTAAAGCTGAGGACAGCATTATATGTTCTTCTGGTATTTAGGTTCTGACTTATTTTTGTGCTCTGCAATTGAATCTGTGATAACTGCTGCATGTCATGTTTTGTGTGAGTTGTCTCTTTACTCCTGCTGGATCCTTGTAGAACAATAAGCAATTTTATTTTATGCCTGAAGATTTCCTATTCTGTCTCCATAGGTCAGTTGCATAATGCTAACTCCATGAGGTCTACAGTTCCATAGCTATTATTGAGTTTCACTAGGTTCTATTTGTACCTTTCTTGAACTCATGAAGAAATGGGAGTCACAAGATATCAAGAAGGAAGTGGCTAATTGCTTGAAACTTTGTATGGACATGTCAGTTCCAGACAATTAACATAAGGAACTATCCCTATGTAGATTGCTATTTCATTCTGATGTAATAGCAATCTTTTCTTTTTCGACCAAAAAGAAAAAGGTTGCTATTACATCAGAATGAAATGGTGCCAAATCTAGTGGAATTTTCTAATCTTATGTTTTTCTGAACATATGTTAACTGTCGAATTCCGCATCAGCTTGTTTAACTGAGCAGTATATGATACTGTCATTTTGTTTCATAGACTGAATAAGATCCATTTATCAGAGAAGTTCATATCTGTCCAGCAACTCCATGGCTGGTTGCATCTTACCTTCCTTTCCATATCTTTGAATCATCCACTGATTATTTTTCTCTTATTGATAATAGCTTGGGGAAAAAATCTTGCCTGCCAAGGAAGACTTCATTGTTGTCCATTTGCAGTTTGTATGCTCTCACTGCCGCGAAGTTATATTGTCTCCAAAACGATGGTTCTGCAGTCAATGCAAAAATTTTCAGCTATGCAAGAGGTAACATTTAAATAAGATTTTCCCATTGTGTCATTCTATTCCCGGACATTGCTTGCCAGTGTATGTAGGACTCCCTGTAATAGTATGCCCATTATAGTTGTTTCTCCACTTATGTTCCTTATGCTTCTTTCACTTTCATTTTGAAATTTCGTAGAAGAGGTCAATAAATGTGGGCTGGTTACCATGGCTTATGCATTTACATTTCTGGAAGCATATCATGGTCGTGATAACTAGACCACAAACTGATCTGATTGGTTTATGGAGTGGAGAATTCATATTGAGTGCAAAGTGGAGCTTTTAGCATGCTTCACAACAAATAAAGATATCGCATCCCATAAAGAAAACTAGCATAGGAAAGATGACTGACTGTTTGCAGACTGAAACACATGACATGTTAGGTGGTGTATTGAGTCACTTCTAGTGCTCATCTATGTGAGGCCTTATGGCATATGTTAGTATTGAAATTTTTAGCATTTACACTCGGTGTCTCTGTGTGTTGAGAACCCTTTGTCACTGTCAAGTTGCCCTTTCTTATCAGTGTTGTGGCAAACTTCATTCCAGCCTTAGATCTGGCTGGTTTTTGTCAAATAAGATAATCTCACTCAGGTTGGAAGAGCAAAATCTGGTTGTTAAGTTCCCTTCCAACTAAGGGATACTCCTTCTGACCAAAAAAAAAAAAAAAAAAACTAAGGGATACTCCACTCAGGCATAAGGCACAATCTAAAGCATTAATTTTGGGGATGAAATAGATTAGCAATTGATTTTAAGTAGCATAATATGTCTGACTGTTGTTACTAAGAAGAACCAGTATTTTACACACTGAGGCTGTTCTCTCGCTTTTCTCTGGTAATAGTTAAGGAGCATAATTTTTTATGGAAATGGTTCAGGTTTCACTCCTTCCATTTGTGGGATCTTTTTAATCTTTATACCATATCTGGTTGTTGTGGTCTTTCTCATATTTATGTTAACCTCTCTCTCAAAACCCATACTTGTGACCTAGGAAATAGTCTGGCAATGTCAGACATGGCCCATTTATACAACAGGAGACACAAGCTCAAATGCAAAATACGGAGTAAAAACCTGAATATGACACGATATAATACACTGAACATGTAGAGCAACTTGAATTAACATGTTCTTGTTATAATGGTTTAGCTATAAGTTATGATACTTGGTGATAACATGAATTGAAAATACTATTGACACATGTACACAAATTGCTATTGACTAACTAAATTTTTTTGTTTCTGTTGCAGATGCCATGATACTGAGCAACTTCTCTGCGGAACTGACATCCACATGTTAAATGAGAAAGTAAAACATTCAGTCTCTGAGGTTAGTCACAGAATTTTTAGTCTTCCTTGTTTTTTGTTTACAACTTACAATGACGCACACTATGCAAATTAGTTACAAGTAAATCATTTATATGTTTTCAGGCTCCAGTGAATGGTTTGCCTTCTGATACAGAGGATGAGGATACTGCTTTGGAAAATTATTTGTTTGAGAGTCGGCATACATTTTTGAAGTTTTGTCAAGAAAATCAATACCAGTTCAACACACTCCGACATGCCAAGTATTCCTCCATGATGATCCTGCATTACCTTGGCAACCCAAAGGATGTAATCGGTGGGGCTTTCTGTAGCATTTGCAGGAAGTTAACTGCATCGAAGCAGAGTTGGAGATGTGAGATATGCTCAGAGTTCAGTGTATGCGAAGTGTGCTATCAGCACAAGAATTTTGTTCATGAGCACCAGTTGACTCAAGGTCCTTCCCCTTCAGATCAGCCCGATCCTGGGACATAGAGACATAATCTGAGGCTGAAACTTGTGGTAATGTAATCAGATGCTATTACATATTTCCTCTCGCTGCATCGCAGTCATGAAATTAGAATTGCTTGTTAACATTTTTAAGCAAGTTAAACACTTCCTGGCTAATCTGGACAGTTTCCAAAAGATAAAATAGCGGCACTGTGTTTTCTTTCCTAGATGTATAATGGCAGCTTACTATGCAACTACACTGTTCGGTAATTTACAGGATATCAGACTGCTCTCTTATATCACTATGCCAATATAGGCACATTGTGAAATATGACGTACTTTCTTGGACAGATAAAAGGAATTCCTTGATCTTCTTCAGCATTTCTCTGCATGTAGTGTATCCATATGTCATTGTTGCTATACAAATTTCATTCATCTCAGAACACTAGAGTGCCCTCTTTCTGCATATTACTCAGATATTTAGAGTTAAGGCATGACAACCTATCTAAAGAACCTGTCCCCGCTGTGCTTTCAAGAATTTGTCATCTGCATGTAAGTGCATTTTATTTTCCATCTGTTCTACCAAGTATCATCTTTCAGTGACTAACTACAAAATATACTAGTTTGTCGAAACGAATTAAATGAATTATTCACATTTTCAGGGATGTCAGCATCAGCAAGCATGCAGAACTACTACTCGCATGAAAATCTGAACCTGGACCTTGGGGAAAAAGCGACGCAAAATGAGCTCAGAAAGCCATCATCTTTGATTCCTCTGTATAGTTGAGGAAGCCTCTTTGAGGAGTTGCGCTATCATCAATGCTAGCAAAGCGACTAGTGGTTAATCTGTCATTTGTACATGTGGGTAATTCGAAAAGATAGGGGACATCTTTTGTGCCAAAAGTGAGGTGGTCACCTGTTTATAAAACTGGAATTCATCCACCTTGAGAATTATAAGTGAGTTTTAACATAATAGATCTATTTGCAAGCATTGATCCTTTTGCAGAAATAAACACAGTGACGTGATGTATCATGACATTAAAATGGGAGAATCAATAGTGATCCAATGTTTTTGGAGCTGACATTCACAGAATCTAGTTGTCTTGGTAGATCTATGGGGCATCCGAGACGAAATTTCATGCTGGTTCTACTGGAATTGTCTGTCTCTTTGTTTTGTTGTCCTTATTGATTATCGCACAATTTTTATTTCTCAGGAGACTTGTTTGCGAAGCAAGTCCAGGGGTAGTAGTATTCCATGCGATGTTCCCGTTCTCTGTAAGAAATGGATTTCGGTATCCGGACTATATGCTTTTGATACGGTCAAGTAACTTTTGGTAAAGTACAGTGCAATTCCTTTGAAGTTCCCCATGTATACGTAAATGCGCATACAGGCAAATGTTCTGCCTCATGAATGCAAAAGACGAGTAGAAGCATGGCGTGAAAGAGAGAACAGCAAGAAATGCTTGACTTGCAAATAATCCTTATCATTCTTGGGACAAACCTTTCAGGTTTCTTTAATCTGGTCTATCCTTTTGTCAACAGATTTATGTTTGCCATATGCTAATTTTTCTCAAAAGAGACTGGTGTACTTAGGTTCCACCCAATCCCTGTCAAAAATTGACAAATCGTATTCCAATAAAAAGCGAAGTAATGGCCCACGTTACAATCTCTGGCACTCTTTTTGACCAACTCTATTCTTCATTTCACCCGTCCGTCTTTCCACTATATAAGACCCCAAACCCACATTCGGCTTGAACTGTGCGACATCAAGATCGATACCGAAATGGCTCCTCTTCGCATTCACCTCATCCGCTGCTTCTTTCTCCTCCAACTCAAGCTAGGAAGTATAGTAGGCGCCACGAACCCAGTCAACATCACCCTGGATTACTCAATGCTTCCCCTGCAAGAAAAGGAGAGCCGTACCATTTACGAAGTAGTTTTCAACTTCTTGCCAAGAGGCATCCAAATTCCGCCTTCCAGTCCATCAGAGAGACAATTCTGGAGCACATAAACTGAAACACTGAACAATATAGCCTTTGATCACCGTACTTCTTCCTTTTGGATTTCTACCTCGCGAACAGGTTGAGAAATGGCCTTTATTTTCCTCAAATATTTGCTACCGCATCATATACAGTTACGACGAATGGTTGAGAATAAAATGTATCATCTAGCTCTCTCTTCGTGCCAATGTCCAGACCGGGTAATGCCTCTCTCACCATGCATGCTTGGGTTTGAACCCTGGATGCAAAGAGATGCATCAACCTGGACTAGCCCAAGACCTGAGCCTCAGATTAATTTCTGTAAATCTTTACTTGAACACAGAAAGCATATAAAAGATACAATGTTTGTGAGATTCTCTAAATCATCTATTTTTTTCAACTAGACTGCAACTAAAAAGTTTCTCTAATTGCATTCTTGTAAATGTTTCCAGCAGCAAACTGCAAGCTACAATAATCAGATAAGTACCTGAAGAGATTGGATTTGTTTGGAGTCCTCTAGACCCTAATGACAAAAAATGAAATGAAAAAGAAAAGAAAAGAAACAAACGAAAAGCAGTTATGCAGTATTAGGACCATCTTAGTACATACTAAACTAGTTATCATATCCATCTGTCAAGTCAGCAATGGCGATGTCACATGTTAATCTGTCACCAGATTATCTTCTCTAGCAAAACCCAAATCCAAGTCGTCGCCATTCATCTCCGACCATAGTGGCGATGGCCAGTATGCCTGTCCTCATATGGATGATCCAAATCGTAATAATCACGGTTATTGTCCCGAGAATATTCATATCTAGACGGGCCATAATCAGGGGGTGAATTATGGGGACCTCGATTGGCAAAATCTCCATATGGGCTCCTTCCACCTCTCTCATATGAGGACCATCCAATTGGAGGACTCCCTGGCAACTGAACACTACTTCTTGGACTGCGAGAAGACAAACTAGAATCATAACGATCCGATGCTGAGGGGTACCTAGATATGGAAGTATTGTATCCCGGTTCAAAACCAGGAGGAAAGTCATCTCTCACATGCCCAGACCATCCATGCTCCTGATAATGTGCCCTTTCAACGGGCGCGGTGGAATGGTTTGATCTCTGATAAGATCGGTGGTACCTAGATGATTCCGACCTCAAGGGTCCAGCTGCCCAACGTCTTTCATCAGCATTCTTTGGAATAGGTGCATTTATTCCAGGAAATTTGACTGTCATTTTCTTCTTTAATTCTCGCTCTGCTTCCTTAATTTCCCCATCTTCACCCTCTTCCTTGACCTCCGTATCCGCAAATATGGTAATCCCGGACATGTCATCTGCATCATCAATATCTGCATTGACAAAATAGATCAATGTTTTAATCCAGCCACTACAATGGCTCAGATCTGGATAGAGCGCTCTTTTTCTATTATAGGACAACAAAATTACACCTTAAAAAAACTTAAGCAAGAGAAGAGCCAACCGAAACAAACAAATCAATGCCCACACAGTAACCTGCATACTATGACGCCTAAAAGTAGAAAAGGTGATATCTCACTTACCTAAGTATCCTGGAGGGTAACCAAGTTCCCGCATCCTGTTAAGCCAAGGGGGTGGATCGAGCTCCTGCATTTCAGATAAGCAACTAATTACTACTCCACAAAACAAAAATATCCTCAGAGCATTTAGGCTGGACCATAACCGGATTTATATGTACAAACGGAGAGAAATTATATAAATTATTCTCGATATCACTTAAAAGGTGAGTTAACATTCACTACTTAGGCACATCTAGCTCGTCAGTCTCAAATGAGGTCAATGCCAAGCAATCATTTTACCCCAAGACCCAATAGCTGCTGTGTCTCAGCCTCAAGAGTGCCTGGTTGCAGTCCATCAAATTTCCCAGTAGGAGGGTCCTCATAATATCTAGTAGAATTACGAGAACTAGCATTCTGACTTCGTTTGGATTTGTGTTGCATTCGAGCATTATTGACAGCAACATTATCTCGAGGCTTTGGACATTCCCTTAAGGAATGGCTGTAAGAACCGCAGTTGAAACAGCGAGCAGCATCCCCGATTATCTCCAGACCTCTGTAAAATGAATATGCAACTTGGTTCATATATGCAAGTCATATGAGTATACAAATGTTACAACTCCAGTTACCAAAATTCAATGAAACTAATCAATCTTCCCACCGGAATGCAATATAGCTTAATTATCAGGTAGTAAGGGAAATAATATCTAATTTTTTCCTAGTATGGATACTTATCCACAAATCTTATAAATGAGGTCCTCCATGAAGGTCCACTTTGATCAAAATAGAGAAACAGAAGAGTCAATAACAAAGGAGATCTTATGTACAGACCAAACAGAGAACGTCATGGA
This sequence comes from Syzygium aromaticum, assembly GCA_024500025.1. Classification (NCBI taxonomy): domain Eukaryota; kingdom Viridiplantae; phylum Streptophyta; class Magnoliopsida; order Myrtales; family Myrtaceae; genus Syzygium; species Syzygium aromaticum. The sequence goes on along the minus strand of CM044894.1, from coordinate 14,596,805 downwards.
AAATTCTTTCGAGTACATGGTCATACTAACTTATAGCGCAAACGCTTGGTAAGGGACAAATCCGGAGGTAAAAGTCTTGGAGAGGTAAAATAATGGAAAAATTGCAATACTTTCATCATCTCATTAACAACATTCGACATGGTCAATTGGACTAGGTTACTTAATAACCGTAGCTACAACCAATCCAACAATGTAAAATGTAACTCCAAGATGACGGCTTTTCAAAGTCAGATATGACCAGCAACATACTCTGGTCCCTGAATACCAGATTTTCACATCCTTCCTTAACGTAGGCCATGTTGATGGCGCCCTATGCACACTAGTTAAGCACATTTAACATGGAAATGCTTGTTCACGGCATCAAATACACATGGCAAGAAAAGTCAGGTGCATTCCAAATTACCAATTTTCTGATTTGATCACTTAACAAGGGCACTAAAGGCACTCTTTAGGTTTCTTTTTGCATCGTATATTTTTGGTAAGAATAGTCACAAGTTGGCTACAAATGGTGTCACTAATTAATCTTAATTGCTTGTACATCTGGACATGGGAGAATGATCAAGTGATATAATTCGGTACTTAAGTAATGGCAAGGCGTTGGTTTGCAGGTCTCCCACTGGAAGAATCAAGAGGTATGTGAATAAATGGCAGGGCATATGTAATCTCCATTAGTATCGCAAAACTAATGATTTCTTAATACTTACATTAATGTCAATCAAAAGTCCATCACTGAGCATGGTTCTCTTTAGAGACATTCCTTTCCAATCCCCAAGGGCCCCTCTTTGTTAAGCATAACAAGTGCACAAAATTTTCAAGATATTGAAGATGAATGAATTGCACTAATTTCACGCGTCTCAAGAAACTGAAACTTATTAGCTTTTCATGTTTTGAAAGGCACATTAAAATAGCTTAGCAAGTGACCACAGGGGTCATTAAAAGTTTAGAGAACAAACTAACTAGGTCATCTTTGCAAAGGGAAACAAAAGCAATGCTATTTATAGCCAAAAGATAGTCAGGTAGGGGGGACTACAAAACATCCATGAAACTTGCGTCCTTATGTCTGGCATGTGTCGATTTTTATGCATGAAAAAACCTTTAAACATATATTACAAAGAATCACAGAACAGGAAGGGGGAAAATATCCATTGAGCTGACCCCACCAAGGGGGAATGGACTTTGTTTATGGTTGTGGCAGCTTGTTGGGGTGCTTGCCCGCTTCTGTTAAATGTGTGAAACAGGGAAAAGAGACTGCCTACTTATGTCATAATACCAGCAGAAATTTACCCATCTACATTATTTGATCCATCAGCCAAAGTCAAGCCCAGTGCATAACCACGATCATAAAGAGGTACGGTGTTACTGTCTAGAGTAATAACCCCATCATTCTGCACGTTTCTTGTTTGATGGTCAATCCAAAATGACTGCACATAGAATGACAAATGAAAGAGAAATTAAAAATAACACACAAAAGGGAACTCGCAATTGAAACTTGCTATCTTAAATGATAAATCCAATCTCAATAATTGCCAAAATAGGAGATGTCAAGGTAAGCACCAGTATCTAAGAGTCATACAAAGTTTGTCAAGCACAATGAAGCTTGCTTCTTACCACCTTTAGTCAAAGATAAAGAAGATGCAGTAGAAAAACACATGAAGGAAACTCACTACTGCTGACTGCTTCTCCACGCCAACTTGCAGCGCTGGAAAGAATGTTTCTTCACCAGACTCTAAAGCTTCACCTGTATCCTGAAGACAATGAAGTTCTTGACTCAGCCAAAGTTTAGTCAAACCAGCAAGCTTTCAATCCCACCAAGAAAAGAAAAGTAATTGTCATGTCGAGACTACCCCATTAAACAAGCAAATGAATTAACAAAATACCATAAAGGTATAAGAGACAGTAAAGAACCTTCAATACTATCAGAGGGATTCAACGATAAAGAAATATAATACTAACTCGGGAAGAACCATGCTTAGTGTGCCACTCAGACCATTGCTGCAACAGTTCTTCAAGCTTTTGTTTACTTGCTCTGCAATAGTATCCACTCGGTTATAAAAGCAACATAATGATTTTTCACTGAAGCAGATGATGCATCTATTTGCTCCTGTGAAAGGCAACAAACTAATACAAAACTTCAACTGATAAGGCTGGAAGCACCTCTAAGCTGACCTTGTCAATGAATTATACAAAACATGAACAGATGGTTGCTCTTCATCATATGTTACGCGCACTCTTTTGCGACTGGATGTTGCTGGGGCGTTGAGTTATAGAAAACAAAAGTTCCATGGAGCTACAAATTAGAGGTATAATTTTTAAACCTATGACAGGATAATCTTCTATGCAGCCAGGGAAACCCATGCCCATTAGTCTCTCCTATTTAGTAGTTTCGATGAAATATTGACGGTCAATATTAGGATACAATTGCTACTCATCACATGACTGCTAAGAGCATTGTTCTCTTCAAGAGCGGCACAACCATTTTTAGTTTGCAGCCCAGAGCTCAAGCGGTCATTTTTCTCCACAATTTGAATAGAATCAGTTTCAGTCACTTCCACATTCACTCCAGCCACAGATGAACTGCCAACTAATTCCTCATCAAGTTCCATGTCTATGACAAAAGCTCCCTTTTCATGTCCAACATTACAGTCGCCCTGCCCGTGGTCCTCCTCCTTTTGCCCCTCTTCATCCTCTAGATCGAATTGGGGGATACTGACTTCGCCAGGCTCGCGGTCATTAATAAGGGGCCCATTGCCCTCGTTCCCACTATCCAAGTTGGAGGATGCTGGTGGGGGATCGACTACGTCCCCTGTTTCCATAGAGAAAGAACGGCTTTCCTATAATTCAATCGAATTCGTTATCCCTGCATGAGGGCACACAGGAGAGCATCAACCCAAGAACCATATCGGCACAGCTCTCGCAAAAGCACACCCATAAAGAACCAGCACAGACAACAACAACCAAAAAAGAAAAAAAATGGTCACAAACTAATCTTGAAACAAACTCTCCCAGGAGGCAAAAGGGTAATCACGAATTCCACAACCTGCCCAAAAGAAAGACACTGCTCAACACTAAACTGCCGAAACACACCACGCATCTCACTATATCACCTCAGTGTAGCGCCCATTGGACCAAGAAAGCAGAGAACACAACAACCCGCGAACCCCACTTGCCACAAGCAACGAGTGTCCCCCTACAAAAAGCAAAAGCGAAGCCTTTTGGATTCGGGACGCGAAACCTTACCGAAAGCGGCGGGAACTGCATCCACAGATAGATGACCGCGCCGCCGAAGACCCGGCGACGTGCGGAAGAGAAGAATTTGTAGGAAGACCGGAGGAATCAGGGCCTTCTTCTTCTCCTTCTTGAAATTTCCAAGTTCTGGCCTGGCCGCGCGTTAACGATCTTTACCAGATCGAAGCAAAGAATCGCGATGCGCGTGGGATGCAGAGAGGGTCGGAAGAGACAAAAAGAAGTGGACTTGGGACAAGCGAGTGCGAAACGAGGTCTTCGCAGGGGGCGTGATCGTGTGCGTCGCGGACGCCGGTGAGCCCTCGACGTTGGACCGTTAGGCTCCATTTAGTTAGTGCTTAGAAGTAATCATGGCCACAAACCACTTTCGGCCCGGAACCGGCCCGGTCAATCCCAGGCCTGGCCCATTAACTGGGCCCGCGGTTCGGAACCAGAACCGGCCCATGACCTACGGGCCCGGTTCCTATTCCAGAAATTTTGGAATCGGCCCGAAACCAGCGATTCCGAGCTTGGTTCAAAAAAAAAAATTTTAAAAAAAACTGTAGCAAGGCCTACACGTCTGCAGGCCCTGCTGCGGCCCATTGCTAGGGCAGCCTACAAAGGCTGCCTTGGCAACGGGAAAAAATAAAAAAAATAAAAGATAAAAAGATAACCGTTGCAAATTGCAACGGTTATCTAGATTTTTTTTATCCTAAATTTTTTTCTCATTTTTTTTTATAAATTCTCTCAATACTCTCAAATTCTCTTCTCTCAAATTTTCTCGATACTCTAAATTCTCTCAAATTCTCTTAAATTCTCTCAATTTTCTCAATTCGCGCAATTCTCTCTTAATTCTCCCAATCAATCCACTCAATTCTCTCAATCCGCTCAAAAAATGGCAAATGGAAGTCGAGTGCTAACTGGCAAAGGTAAAAATATTATGACAGAATCCCATCATTCTTTTGATCCTCATGATTATGCAGATTTTTAAGATAATGAAATCAATATTTTTCCCGATGTGAAGCGCATCCCGACACAAGAAAGTCTTCATCCTCTTATTGAAATGTCTACAATAAAGGAGGCGGAGCGGGAACTTACATCTGACATTTGGAATCACTTCACGAAAATGGAAATGTTTGATATTGATCAAAAAAGGTATGATATAATTTGTAAATATTGTGGGAAAATATATAAATATACAGGTGGACAAGGATATGGAATATTCAAACGACATCTTAGGAGCAAACATCCAACTCAAGCGAGAATCGATATCATGCAACAACAAATTTTCGGGTATGTCAATCCTAACACTTCCCCTTTATTTTGTTTTAATGAAAAAACTTATAAAGAATAATTATGTAAATTTGTTTCTGTTGAGCATTTATCATTTAATTTTGGAGAAAGATTTGATTTTAATCAATTTGTACAAAAAGTATGTGCTTCACAAGCAAAACGTATTTCTAAAAATTTACTTAAACGAGTAATTAAAGATCTTTACAAAAATGGAAAAAAAAAATTTACAAAACTTTTTTATGCAATTTAATGGATGCGTGTATATAGGTAGTAATATTTGGAGTGATCATTGGCAAATTTATTCTTACATTGGCATAACATGTCATTGGATAGATGATGATTGGAGTATTCAAAAAAGAGTTATTGCATTTAGAGTTTTCGATAGTAAGCATACGGTAAATAATATTTATAGAATAATTAGGCAAATTTTAGAAGAATATTATTTACTTAACAAAATTTTTTCAATTGATTTTGATAATGTTGCAGCAAATACCGCTTCAATTGCCGATTTAGAAAATATTTGTAAACCCGCTTTTGGCGGCAAATTTTTTCACGTTAGATGTGCTTGTCATGTTTTAAATTTATGTATATAAGATGGTTTGAAAACTCTTGATATTTTTCTTGAACCAATAAAGATAACGATTCAATTTTTATGGAAACATCCCAAAAAAAATGAAAGAATGGGGTAGATTTTGTAAAGAAAATGACAAAAAGCCAAAAAGATTTCCAAGATATGTTCCAACTCGTTGAAATTCTACTTTCCACTTGCTTAGTGAATCTTTTGCGTATAAAGATTTATTATGTGCATTCATTTTTAATAATATACCTCAGATTAATTTATACCCACAAGAGTGGGGTATTTGCAAAAAAATTTTAGATATTTTAAAAGTTTTTAATAATGCAACTTATACTTTGTCTTATGTTTATTATCCTACTGCACATTTATTTTTAGTAGAGTGTATTAATATTGTTGGAGTTTTTGAGGAATATGAAAATGATGTTGAATTATAACATACTATAGTAACAATGAAAATAAAGTGGCTACATTATTATAGCGAAATTCTCATTATTTATTTAGTTGCTTGTGTTTTTTATCCGCGTTGCAAATTAGATGGTTTAAGTGATTATTTGCATATGTATTATCAATATTTACATTATGATACGGTAAATGTTACAACTATATTAAGTGAGGTTAAAAACGTAGCAATAGAATTATATAATGAATTTTATACTAAATATAATTTAGGTGATATTGGATTTTTTCAATCTACCAAGACACAAAATGAGAGTACAGGTAAAATTAGTAGAGGGTACCAACTTTTATTACATAGATAAAAAAAACAAAAGAGAGTAATAGGAAATATTTTTAAATTAGAGATTTATTTAACCATTTCCTTTAAGTTTACTGAATCTGAATGTAGTACAGGTTTTTTAATTTTGGATTGGTGAAAGAAGCACTCAAGCCAATACCCAATCCTTTATCTTATTGCAAAACAAATTTTTGCAACCCATTGTTCCACAGTTACGTCGAACAAGCATTCAGTGCCGGATGTAATATTTTGGACGAATATCGTTCAAGATTAGTTCCAGAATCAGTAGAGGCTCAAGCTTATGTCGATGATTAGATGAAAGCTCACTACCGACAACAAAAGATAGATCAAACTAATGAATCTGAATTCTTTAACGATGGAGATTCTACCGCTACCAATACCGTTACCGGAACGGGTAGTAACGACTAAGGGTAAAAAAACTGTTAGAGTTGGCAAATATTTCGAGGACCTTTATTTCTCATACCGGGCACGCCCACGTGAACTTAGGAAAATTGAAGTATAATCTGACGACATGTGACCCCTACGCACGGAATGCAGGAGCTCGGATAGGCTTACGTTTTGGGGTCATTTTATGGCATATATATTGTACTCCTTTTTTATTTATTGATTATTAAAACAAATTGTAATGCGCTTAATGATAATTTATTAAATTCAAGCCTCCTCTTTCTCTCTTTTTGTCCCCAAATTTGATTACAATTTACATTTTAATTACAATTTATATTGAATAATTCATTATTTCATAATTTCATAATTCATTATTTTTTTATTTCATAATTTATTTTTTAAAATTTTAAATTATGAACCGGAACCGCCAGGAATCGGAACCGGACTTGAACCAGCCCGGAACAGGAACCGGACCTAAACCAGCCCGGAACTAGAACCGGACCTAAATCGACTCGAAATCGGAACCGGCCGGTTCCGAACCGTGGCCATGACTACTTAGAAGGATGAGGACAAGTTTATCCTCATCCCGTGTTTAGTTCTTAGATGAGATTGGATATAATAGAGATATAACCCGAATAAATATATCTTTATAGGGAGATAGGATAAAAGTGGATGTGATTTCTCATATTCACGGTATAAAAACTATATTTTTTTAAGTAACAAACTATTTATCATATTTTTATTTATTTATTCAATTTTTTTCTATTTTATAATATATATTATCTATATATATGGGAAAATTCCAAATAAGAACCCGAATTACTCTCATTTCCTCAAATAAGGGCTTAAAGTGAATCTTGTTTCAAACAAAACCTTGAAATATCTTCATTTTCTCAAATAAGAACATGAAGTGATTATAATAGTTTCAAATAAAGGTCTTACCTCGCTGGCTTGCTGGTCGGCCAAATTTTCTGACCGGTCAAGGACATTTTCTTCTAAAAACAATTTTAACATAAATTTTAATTAGATTAGATTAAAAATTTTAAAAAAAAAAAGAAAATAAGGGGGAGGCTTGGCAGCTGCCCCATCGCCGGCGGGGACCCTCACTGACTAGAGACGAGGGCATGGTAGCCCTCTCCAGAATCGGGAGAGGATCGCCAACCCTCACCCGAGTTTGGGCATGGATCGCCAGCCCTCGCCCAAGTCTAGGAGAGAGCCACCAGATCTAGACATAGGCCGGCAGCCCTCCCGCAAACCTCAGCAACCCAACCCTCCCTTATTCGACCAAAAAAAAAAAACCCTCCCCTTGTTTTTTTTTTTTTTAACTTTAGCTTTTTTTTTAGTTTGTTTTTTATGGAAAAGAACCACAAAAAGGAGAAAAAGAAAGATAAAAAATCAAGAAAATTAAAAGTCAAAAATGCCCTTAACTCTAGTGACATTAGGCCCTTTATTGAGACTAAAATGACCATTTCAGACCCTTGTTTAAGACAAAATTCATTTGAGGTTATTGTATGACACAAAGTCCACTCTGGACTATTATTTGAGAAAATGAGAGCATTTTGGGTCCTTATTTAAAAATTTCCTTATATATATTTAGTATTTATGTTTATTATATATTTTATTTATATCACTATTTTAGGTATATTAGTATAGTTTATTACTTAATAATTTTTTAAGGAATGATGAAAAGGAATAAAAAATAAATAAATAAAAGAAATAAAAATAACGAAAAAATAAGTAAATAAAAATGAAGTAGGCTAGAGAGTCAAAATAAGATACTTTTCAGAATTGTGAAAGCGAATGATCATGTTTAATCTATCTTACTAGATTTGACATTTGCTGGATGATTTACCTTGTTGATGTTTCTATAACTAGATTACGTTTATTACATTGGTCAAACATGTGGCTCAGGAAAGCTGCAATGAGCTCCTTTGTTGTTTAAGATTTAAGATCATCAATGATCATGGATTGATTGGTGAAGGTTATCTTCACTTGTGCGTTTGTGATTTTTTTTTTTTTTAGCGATGAGCTCCTTTGTTATTTAAGATTTAAGATCATCAATTATCATAAATTGATAAATGAAGATTATCTCCATTTGTACATTTGTGATTTCTTTATCAGTGAATTGTGAGAGATTTTAATCATATTTGTTTGTGCATTTTCAAGTTCATTTACACTAATATGTTATTCGTACCAAACAATAAATATGACAGAATATGAAAATATTTGGTTTTATTAATGCAATTTACTAAACAATGGATAAGATATGGCAAAATCCACGGATTTTGTATCTTATTCTACTCAATCCTATCATGACTAGAAATCCAGACAATCAAATATAGTCTTAAGGATTATAGAGTTAGGATGGTCTTGTTAGTCATAGAGATAAGTTGATTAACTAGTATCCTTTTTATTATCACTTTGTGGCTCTGCGTAGGGGTGTGCAAAGGAGCTAAAAACCACACGAAACCGGACCGAACTAACCTAGAATTGACAATTCTCATGAAGATCGGTTCGGTTCCCAGTTCCAATTTACTAGAACTGGTGAGTAATAATTTGATTTCCGGTTCTAGGCATGAAACCGTTTATCTAGACCGGACTGGTATATATATATTTAAAAAAAATAGGATAGACCAAGAAGGTTACAAAGGAAATGCAAGTTCTCTCTCTTCTTTTTCCTTTTACTATCCCAAGTTTGACGTACTTCTTAGTGGACAAAGATCCACACTGAAAGTCATTAGACCCATTTGTGTCTAGCATATCTGGACTGGACCTAGCATCTTGCTATCATGCTTACCAGCAAACTGCAATGGATTCACGGCTTCCATGTTTGGGGAAGAAGCAATCTTTGGAAGAAACAATAGGGCAAACTGATTCCATGGATTCACATCAAACATGGGACCGGTTCCATGGACTCACTTAGGAATCGGATTGGACCGACGGTTCTATTCCTAACTGTATCAATGGAACCAACGGGCAATTCCCAATTTCAATTTTTTGGAATCAATCCTTAGTCGGCAATTTCTGGTTTTAAGGTGGGAATCGCCCACTTGGACCATGCTCACCCTTAGCTCTAAGGGTCAAAAAGCTTTTGTGGCCCTGAGAGCCATTAATGGCGCCTGAAGTCTAAGAGGCAGTCCCTTTGTAAGCCAAGAGGAAGGGCCATCGTTGTGTGATAACATATGTATCCTAGATTGTCACTAGACTTACGGTAACCCTCTTGGTATCAGAGTCAACTTCCATGACACGTTTCACTGCGTTAATAACTATCACATTATAGGTCTATTGCAGCAAACTGCATGTTAGTGTTTGATTACAATAATAACTATTATGGTCAAATTGTAATAATTATTACATGGCCTCCTGGATCGTATCTATTCCAGTGTAACTGTAATATCTATTCCTACGAGCACCTCTGTGTCTTTTCTTCCACTCACTTCATCAATGTTAGGTTACAAATTATAATCGAAATCTATTATAACCATAACTGAGTTCATTATATTGTTTATGTAATATTAGCAAGATTGTATTCATTTTGGCCTAATTACGAATTATACAATGATCAAGATACTTGACAATAAGTTAATAATTCCTGCAATAAAATTTATGTTATTATTAAGGTGACAAGAGACTTGACAGAAAGTCTGCAAAACACCATGGCAAAAGCAAAGCCAGCAAATAGCAACATCGGCACAAACCATGCAAAAATAACGGGGCAAAATAGATCCACAAAATATGAAATATGTGGAATATGCAAAAAAATTTAAGCAAGCAATCATTACATGCAGGCCCTCGACAACTTTAAGATACATGCCATAGAGGAGGGGGCAAGCCAGAGAAGGAGGAAGAACTTCCAACATCCAAATTGGAGAAGTTTCCTCGTGAGTGTTCCTTTGTAATTTTCCTTGGGGAAGAACAAAAACCCCCCATTTCGCTTGTAATTTCCTATCAAGTCTCCAATCGAATCCCACATTTGTAAGATTTTCGATACAATTTGAGGGAAATTATCAGAATATCCACTCTTAAGCCTAGAGTAGGCTTCACTAGTATTTGGACACGAATGCCAATTTTTGTCTGAAATCGTGACGGAATTTCGAACTCAACCAAATTACAAAATATTTAAACAATCTGTGGTTGTTCATGGCAATCTAGAGAAGTTCCTAAAGACACATTATAAACTATGAACGACATGTTTAGGGGTCTATCCACTCTTTCAATACCATGATTGTTCTTGCCCTCTGCGTTTTAGTTATTTGAAGACAAAGTCCTCCTCTTCAGTAGTTTGCCATTCCTGGACTCACCCACATTTCCATCACCACCCAACTCTCCTTTCATCTCAACCTTTTCATTCAAGACATCCATGAACTCTTTCGAGCTTGTTTCTGGCACGGATGGGCTTCTCCAGTAACTCTCCCGAGAGCCCCCATCACCGCTCGAACTCGAGCTCTCTGCTTCAATTGGCCCCTTTCCCTTGGCATCCGCCCCGATGCTGCTTCCTGTGGAAGAAGAATATGAAGGTGCTGAAGTGGTGTCGCTGGGGGTGTGGAGTATTGTGAGACTCTCTTTCTTTGCATCTTGAAAGGAATAACTCCTTCCCTTCGCTTTGTGCAAAGGGAGGAATGATTTCGGGCTTGAGCCCGCCGTGCGGTCCCTGCCTAAACTGTAGGTTGTCGACAGCTTCCTCTCGATGCTATTTTTTTTCCATTCTAGATCGCCTAGTTCTTCCAGCACTTCACTGGACAGTGTTTCTTTGTCTGCTCTCTGCTTGAGCTCTGAGACTGTCCTATCCAAGGCTCTCTTCTTAAGTTGGAGACAATGCTGAAAATGGTACAGTGGTTAAGGAAAAACCATAAGACTGCAGCAACAATTGAAAGAGATATTGGGGGCTCGGTTCTCACCCGCTTCTTCAAAAAACTCCCAAGATCTCCACCTTGAAGCTTTTTCTTCCGCCAAAACACACAGCAGAACCTGACGAGACTGGCTAGGACAAGCAAGACGGCAGATTCAAAGAAAAGGAACAAGAGTATCCTCCTCTCATCGCCTGAAATCACAGAAGCAAAGCAATGAATAATGATGCTTCCAAGTTGTGCGCAGTTCATCTTTACTAGGTAGTCTCACTGCACCTTTCTCGACGCTGTAACGCTTCAACCACGCTCTGAAGCAGCTGGACGCGAGTTTCTGCCCTGCATCAAGAGAATACTTATGTGGAATTTGTACGTGGAAGCAAATGGGAAACTAAGGGAGGTGCTGCTGATTTCGGTGGAAATCATTAATTTTACCTTGGCAGGCCAGTGGATTGCCAGTTTCTGCTTCCATGTCAAAAAAGCAAGACACAGTCAGTATACAGCAGCTCACAAAGAACGGCATAAGAACTGGAATGGACATCCTACTATGTCCAAATGAAATAGCACTCATCTAGCCCATCTATTTCTTATGCTTTATCTCTATGGACAAATTGTGCGTGCATAACAAGAAGAGGAGTTAAAATCTGTCAAAGGTAAAGAATGCATACTTGAAGCAGCTACAAAAGCAAGAAGAATCTCCTCGTCCAAAAGAAAATGATCGAGATCGCTTCCAGCAAGTGAGGATGTGAACTGATCTGAAACAGAAAAAAAAATACAGACCATAAAAACATTGAGGAGAGCATACCATTGAACACAAATAGAAACCGTATCGGAATCCAAATGAAGTTGCAAAAGACTGGCCGTACCTGAATATTTTTGCGACCAATACACGGATCCTGTTGCGGGAACGAACACGGAAAAGATTGCGCTTTTGGGTCTCATTGCCGAGATGATGGTATATTCACCAATTATGTGGTTGGTCTTTCCCTCCACCTGTGTCTGAGAGATGTAAATCGCATAACCAGAGCAATCAAGGACGGGACTGACTTGGATGACCAAGTCTAATTTGGTTGCTCTCGGGAACTTCATGAGATCCCCAGTTGGTGAAATTGAGTATACACAACCATCCAGCGAGCCAATAGATACCCAACCTTTGTCATCAATGAATTACAACAGTCAGTCACCGCATGGAAGCACAATTCGTTGCAAATGTATCTGCTCAATTTGAGAGTGAGGCTTAAGGGACTATGCACTGAATCTAGTTAAATTCGATCCAATAGTTTGTGCTTGTTTATGTCGTAGATCCATCAGTGGCCAAAAACATAAAAATGAGTACTGACTTCATAAGTTGTAAATTCTCCTCTCCTTAATTGGCATTTCTACACAAGGAATGAGCAAATAAGACGGCAAAACAAATGAGATTTAGGGACTTTGATGAATAGTATTCACAATCAGAATACAATCTGTGGGAAGAAAGGTGCTTGGTAGAGAGAAATCAGGAGCCCCGGACTACTAGAGAATGTAAATTACAAGTAGTTACTGATGCACATAAATCCTCAACATTTTCCATAAAACTGTGATCATCAAATGGCAATAGTGACAAACAGGGCCTGTACGTCATACGTTTTATCTCTTTTGCAATTGATTTACAATGTTATGAGTATTACCGTTTAAATCAACAACCAGTCCACAATTAGATGAGCTTAGTGGCCCGACGTTTCTCTGCCAAATGACATTTCCTGTGGAAACATCAAGCGCCAGCACGAGCGCCCTGGCTGGTACGGAGACATAAAGCTGGCCGTTGTTCCCGGCAGTCATAGTGAAGACTTTGTCTAGCGAACTTAAATCCTGAATCCATTTAAAATGAGGAGTACGAGCTGACAAAGAGTATATTTCCCCATCCGAATTTGCTATCTGCAGTTGTTGTTGTTACTTAAGTAATAAGCTTGAAAGTGCGAGCAAGAAGACTGCTGCTAGGAGTTCATATAAATAGAAACGAACATAACTAAACAAAAAATGATATTACAAGCTTTAACTAGGTCATTTAATCCAAGCAGATCTGCCTATTCAGTTTTTTCAGACCTTGAGACTGTAAGCCTGTACATGTTTTCACAATTGATACCTTCAACTAATATCACTAGACTAGAAAGAGAAATTGAGTGACTAGGGAACTTTACGTAGATGTTAGCCTCGCAGTAGTCGATAACGGGGACCGAAGTGAAGGAACAGTCAGAAGGATTTCTCCTGCAACCTAGACGGTAGCCGAACTGATCAAGCACAGGCCCAACGCTCCACAGCAGTTCACCACGCACCGTGTACGCAAACAGCCCTCGACGTAGCAGATTTATGTACACACATGAACTCAACGTGCTCACTGAGATCCCGATTATTTTGGTGGCCGCTTGGCCTGGTTCTGGACTGAAAAGAACCTCCACTGCAGTGCCGGAATGTCGAACAGCTGAAAAATCAATTCTCATTACTCTGTCCTCCGCAACCAGGTATATCTGCCAATAGTATCCTACATGTATTATAAACCATCGAAGATTATGATAAAAAGTGACAGGACCGCAACCTCAGGCAGTCTCGTACCGGGAGTCTCTACCTATGTCTCATTGGTCGAGTAAAATAACCTAAATATGTTTGAAACCGACTCCTCTATCATGTCACAGGAAAAATAAATGAAATCGATCCGATAAATATGTCTCAATCAAACACATGGTTTGAGAATGAAGAACCTCGCGTTGGTCTAATCAATACATATGCAAGAAATAGATCCACTCAACCAGTCAATGGCTCACCTTTCCTCTCTCGCCGAGAACCGGAGCTATTCGAGCGTCGCATGTGAAATTCAAATGTACAGACCAGGAGATTGTGCCATTGCTTTCGAACCCAAACAGGTTTTTCTCTGAACAAGTATAAATCCTCCCGTCATCGCCAATTAAGGGTTTCGAAAGTCTATAAGTGGTTCTCATCGCGCGCTCTTCAGCTGAATAAGCAGCAACCCAAATTAGTCGGCAGTCCAAAATCTTGATACGTATCAACGTGAAGAGGAAAAGAAAAAGAGTTTGCTGCATATGCGAAATGGGGAAATAGCCTTGACGAACACGAGCGCCTCAGTTTCGAAGCAAGAGACACTAGAGAGTGCGCGCGCGCGCCAACGTACCAGCAGAAGAGGGTTGGATGGAAGTCGATGGAGGGAGGATGAGGAGGAGAAGAAAATGGAGGGTTAGCATGATCTCACAGACGCTCTCAAAGAGAGATCTGGTTTGAGAGAGACAGAAAAAGGAGTTTACTTTGGCGGTGGAAGAAGTTCGATTGGGAAGTGGGATGGAGGGACTGAATTGAAATGACGGTTAATAAACCGCCCTTCTTCATTGGCGGGAACGGAGCATTTTAAAGTATGAAAATACTTTTTATATACGAAGAATTTAAGAGATTATATTAAAATTATTCCATATAGTTTCGCGGTATAGTCTTCTTCACTCACTCGCAATATGAAGTTATTTTCCAAGCATACAATTTTAAAACCATCGTCATTTTTTCAAGGGAAAATTCCAAAAAGGAGGTTCGAAGTAGAGTCATTTTCTTAAATAAGGATTTGAAGTGGACTTTGTCTCAAATAAAGATCGAAAGTGCCCTCATTTTCTCAAATAAGGGCCTAAAATGAATTTTGTCTTAAGTAAGGACATGAGGTGATCATATTAGTCTTAAATAAGAACCTGACTTCATCAGCTAAAGGGTGTTTTCGTCTTTTTTGAATTTTTGAATTTTTTTTACTAAAATACCCCTCCTCCTCTGTCGCTGGCTGGCCAAAGGTCCTTACTTGAGACTATCTGGCCACTTCAAGCTTTTATTTGAAACAATTTGACCACTTCAGAATCTTATTTGAGACAATATCTACTTCAAACCCTTATTTAAGAAAATGACTCTACTTTAAGCCCCTTTTTGGAATTTTTCCTTTTTTCAATTTTCAACGATTGGAAAGATTTAAGCGAAAGTAAATAAAATAATTAATAAAATCGGTAAATATTTTTTTGTCAAAAATAAAACCAGTAGAACTTATAAAAATGTAGTATTTTTTTTCCATGATGTTTATGTGATTACTTATTCAATTAAATAAAATAACAAAGAATTATTGCATAAAAAAAATATCAAAGTTAAGAAAAGAGTGAGAAATAGAAGTATTATTGTGAATCGTAATTTTTTTTTGCATTTTACATATGCTATTTTTCAAATTTTCCATGTATAATTGGCAGTATAGATTCACTCAAAAAAGGAAATTGGTTGCCAGGAACCTCATGTTTAAGTGTGTGTACATTAAATAATCTCGGAAGGTTGTTGGTTCAAATCTAACAAATAGGGTGCAAACTAAAATGGGTCAGGGTAACCTTTATAGGCTAAAGGCTTAAACTGAACAAGTTCATAGATCTTGCCAGATGTTCCATTGGCTTTAAGATAGCCGGCCGTGCCTTCGGTTTATTTGGGTCATCGAAAAAACGAATAACAACATCAACCGCTCGGTAAAATTTTTGTAAAGAGTTCAGTGCATGGCCTACGATCTCTTAACAAGTAAATCCTCGCGATGCATGTTAAAATATGTGTTCCACTAGTTTTACTCTTGCACATCAAACTCGCTCATCTTTACCGACACCCCCTCAACTCGCCATGATCACCAGGTACCCTGCCTCAAAGGGGAAGATTGGAGCAATGTAGCCGCGCATGAGGCAAAGTGTGCGCGCGCGCTCACGATTTTTATGTAGGCATACATATAGCTACACACATACGCATAATACATACGAATCCGACCATTGTTAACTAAGTTGAAATTCAAGAAGTGCCGACTAACATGAGCTTGACCAGATTGTCTGATCCGGACAGAAATTGTTCTTTTGTTGTGAATCCGCAATACATGGCCTCTACTGCTCGTTTATGCTCAATTTTGTTAGTTTTCTACTTGCCAGTTTACCGTCATCAATAAGGACTAAAGGAACAAATAAAAAAATAAATTCGGAGAAACAATCTGACTAATTGAATTAAATTAAATAAATGAGAAGGAAAACGCACAGAATTACAGATGATATTAGATTGTCCAGGTACAGAATCCAGCAGCATCACTTGATTTTGAGGGAAAATAATAGATACAATGCCTAGAAGGGACTCATCCTCCGAGCCAACCACAACAATAACTCCGGAACCAGGCGTGTCCTGGGAGGTGCCATCGCATCTCTGGCCTGTGCTTCTGGGTCGTCCGCATGTATGAAAGCAATCAGATGGTCGAATAGCTCGTCTTTGCCACCCCTCAAGGGATCCTACGGAGCATTGTCGAATAATAAAGATCAAAGGCTCTACAAATGAGATTAAAAGTATATCACAGTACTCTAGGACTCATGAAAAAATATACTATTGACGGAAAATTATTTCAAGGACAGCCTTTTCAGGAAAAAAAGAAGAGTAACGTTATATTTGTGCGATTATTTGCTAGGGAACAGAGAAATAGTAAAAAAATTGATTGGTAAGTTGGACTAAAACAACAAAGTTACACGGACAGCAACCAGGTCCATGAAAATTTGAGGAGGAAACAAATCTTTGACTCAAATAAGAGAGGATTGGGGTGGGGTGGCGAGGTAAAGCAGAAAATTTCTGCAAATAAAATGACTCAAAAGAGAGCCGGGGAGAGTAGAAATGATTCAACATAGATAATTACAGATCCAGAGAAAGAGAGGGACAGCAGCGATAAATTCAACAGAGAAGATTCAGAGAGGGGGGGGGGGGGGGGGTTTTGTCATCTAGGAAAAAGTTTTCTGTTGACCATATTTTCCATCGTCCAAACAACCTAAATTCGGGCAATGGTTTACTGGAAAATTGTCTTCTTCAAACAAACACAGCCTAATTACTTACATTGTAAGTATCTACGGAATTTTTTCAAATCTAATCAGTCTCAAACAGCGTTGAAGAGAGATTTTGACCTGCCTCTTTTTTTCCTAACTGTATGAAATAAACCAACAGTTTAACTCCTTTAACCTTGTTGTTTAGCAAGGAATAAAGAGAAAAAGAAGGCATTCTTGTTGCTATGACTGTTATATAGGAATAATGGGTAAAAGAGGATATCATCTATCTAGATTATATGTTCCTCCATCCCTGGTTGGAAAAAGATCGGAGGAAACTCCATCCAACCAGGAATGGATGGTCTCTATAAAATTGAAGACAACCCACAATTAGATAATAGAGATGGTAAAAGGACATTTAAAGCCTCACTTACTTGGAGAAACAAATCTGTGTGTGTTTTCCCATCAAACAGCACTACTTCTGCTTTAGCACCTACATTTTGGAGTGTGGCCCCGAAATTTTTGCTGCAAACAACAATAAGGTCGCATTTGAGAACCCATGAGACCGAGAATCAGGAAAAAGGACTGATTGAGCTTTTGACAGTTTGATCATAATTCAGGCATCATCTGCCAAGGACAAAAAAGAGTACATAATATTCTGGCTAGGACAACTCCAGTCATGGGTACCTTAACACCAAAATATTAAATAATCTTTATTATTTTTATTTTGTTTACAACCACCGGCACTGCCAAGTTGTTTCATGTGCGATGAAGCACTTGTGGTCAAGGGCAGGGCAAGTGATGTTTTAATTTTATGAATCGCGCAAGGTAGGTATGCCCTGACGATTGTCATTAATGTTTCTCATTAAGAGATGCTGCCCTTGTGGAGACATCACATCTTTCTTTTTAATTCATTGGAGTGGTGGAGGTGATTGAGAGTGAGGCTGTAAATATCTACTCTTTAAAGAACAGGGGTTTTTTTGACCAAAAAAAAAAAAAAAGAACAGGGGTTCCTATGAGGGTAGGGGATAACCACAAAATTCTACGTTCCGTTCATTGCCACTGGTGCCTCTTAAATAAAACTTTCAGCAATCAAGAATCAAATAGTGTTTTGTAATATAAATGACCGATACCAGGACACATTTAATTTCCAGTTCGCTTTTAGGTCTACCTGGACTGGTTTTCCTAATTTTGCTTGCAAATCTATGTCTACACAAAGCAATCCCCTCATAGACTCAATACTTCCACACTGACAAGTGATATTCTCCTTAGTGAAGAGGAATAAAAAGTGAAGAAAAAATATGGACCAGCTGTCACATGAGTTCCTGTCTCAGCTTTAGAAATATAAACAAAGAAATTTCTCTCACAGATTGAAATAAAAAAAGAATTAAGTATGAATTAAGTTTTACTTAAGCATGGAATCAAGCATATGGTATTAGATAGATCTATAAGCATAGTAGCTGCAAAGGACATGTCCAACAACTAGTTGATGATAAATAGAATTCAAACCTCGCATCTGATGGTATGGAGTAATCACCAGTTCCATGGAAAAGAAGAATTGGAGGCAGCAGAGAAGCAGCATCTCTAATGCTAGGGTCCTGCACCTTAACCTCAGGCGAAAATTGTTTAAATGATTTCTCACCCTCCATTATGCTGTGGTACATTTGACAAAAGAGTAAATAATGAGAAACCAAAAGCTAGAGTGAGCAAGAACTATGAAGTATTTAACAGTGGGCCGTACCAAATACCTCAAGAAGATGGAACGATATAGGCCTCGATTGTGAAAGTGATCAACCAAACTGAACAAATTGTACCTGCAAGACAATATTTAAGAAAACTATCACATTTTGACCAATTTCCCACTCTATCGTCCACAAACTATAATTTATTTGACTTTAACTGCCCTAATCCTTCACAAAGTTCCTTCATAACACCAACTTAAAAGATCCTGACCAAACATATATTCATCTTTTCGGAAACGCAACTAATATTTGGACCATTGTCTTTTAATGCTTGGACTGAGAAGACGTGATATGGACACAGAAGAAGCTGACTACGCTTTTCAGAATTTGGGATTTCAGAAAGATGGAGCAGTCATTAGATATCGGTGAACTTTACTACTTCTTTCTCTAATATTTCATACTCAGGTTCCACCATGAGTAACAGCCATTTCTAGCAAGATCATAACAAGACAAGTGGACATTCAGCACAATGAATCAAAGTTAACATTTTCATTATTCTTGTTACTCTTGTTACTGCAGTGCCTGTTGAGTATGCATAACATGACAAAATCAATGATTACAGGAATCCTGTCATAGGAAATAAAAAGTACTTTAAGGTTGCTAGCAGAATAGGAGACATACCCTCCAGATAAGCCAAAATATGCTTTTATCTGGGACAAACTCCAGGAAATGCTCTCTCCTCTCAATTCTTTGACTGCCTGGTCCACGAGAGCACAGGCGGCAATATGTGCGCCAGCCGACTGTCCCATTAGGTAAATCCTGATCAGAGGGAGAATACAATGTTTGGGAATTAACCATTAATGGAAGTTATCTTCCAACAGTTTTATCACTTGCCAAAGGCAAACGGCTTTCATAAATAGCAATTGCAATAAAAATTAGACTTTGGATACTTTTAAACAAGAATTTAGCATAACACATGATTATTGAGACATTTTGAACATACGATGTGTATGAGTGCATGTCAAAGAAAATTAAATTTTACCTATCAGGATCACCTCCATATTCCTCTATAATATTACAAACAAATGAGATTCCCTCTGATGCATCATTGACCATATCGCTTATAGTCCCCTGGGGAAAATTTCTGCAGGCACACATGCACAACAATGACGTTGCAAAATGTGAAGTTTATTAAACCCAGCCAAGATATTAAGCCAAAATAGCATGAACAAAGAAACTCTAGATGCATCACCTGTAATCTACGCAAGCCACGATAATATCCCTTTCCGCTAGTTGTTTACCCAAAAGAGCACCCCATGCTTTATATCTATCTCAGCAAAGGCATAGTTGTCATATTTAACATATGCGGAATTTGCAATAGACATAAAGTTTGTTCTTTGTTGCATGGTATGATATTTAAACTTGAACAAATGATAAAGATCTCCAACAAGAAATGTATGTTGTGCCCAATATCTAAACCTATAATTCCCCCAAACTTTTTAACCATTGACTTATTCAATCCATAACAAATGTCGAACCCAGGCTCCAGATTTCTCTAGCCATCTGCATTAGCATCTCATCCAGAGGAATGGAACCATTATCACAATTATTACGAAGTCACATAGTAAGAGCGTTTCTAATGATTATTGCCACTGTCACAACTCAAGAAGAAAACAGAATGAGATGATTCTAACATAAAAGAGTACCACTGAAAATGAAGTCCATTACATGATGTTGTATCCTACAACCTTAGAGCTTTTTTTAAGAAAGTTATCCTGACAGAGAAGTCTAGGATCTTCTATCTAGGGGCAACTGCCCTAAAAACACCAAGCAATATGAAAAGTGCAAAATCAAAATGCATAAAAAAAGGGGATGATCCAATTACCCAATAATCCATGCTCCACCTGTTACAAATGCCACCACAGGCTTTGGCCCATCCATATTCTTTGGCAGATGTAGATCCAACCTGTAAAATAGCAACCAGGAGGAATTTGTAAGGTTTAATCCAACATTTAGAGAATATAATGACAAAAACAACACTATATGTAATTATCCTGGAAGCACAGTCAGGTACCTATTTCTTGGTTGGTCTCCATAGACAATGCTACGCCGGACTTGACTTGAGAAAAAATAATAGTATGCCACTGCCAAATATCACAAGGCAATTATGTCCAGCTTGTCTGAGCACAATTGACTGTAGCTCACTAGTAAAGTACAGGCACAGAATCTAGAACCGCAAAAGATTACTGTGGTTTCTCAGCCATTTTCCACTAGAGATTGCGGTAATATGAAACTAGTGAAGAAAATATAGCTGTGAGGATCTCCAAGCATTCTAAAAATTTAGTTATGAGACACTCAATGAGCGCTAAGCTTGACAACCAAGAAGCAGGAAAGAGTACAGCACTATTTCACACAATTTTCCCAAAAAGAAGAAATGTGACTAGGTCGAGGAACAGAAATCAAACTCTCCACTACTTAACTTGGAAGAACCACTAGTCTCATTAGTCCCTTCTCATGACAACAAATCAAACTTCTGGAGGAACAATGAGAAGCCAAGAAGGTGCAGGAAAAGAAACCTTTCAGATATGGACCACAAACCTTGAAGAAAACCGGGCATAAGTAGCATTGCATAACAGCCAAGGGCTAGTAACTTTGTGATCCACCGATAGCCTACCCTGGACAACATAGATGATGACAAGCACTTTTATGAGAAAAAGCATACAGTAACAACAAACAAATCCATCTCCAACTAGGTGGAGTCGGCACTCAATGCTAAATGACAATATCAAAGCATAATGAATCTTCAAACATGAGAGAAGAAGGGGAAAGGAACTTTTTTCCTACCCTTGACATTTATTGCAAAGTAATTTTGTACCATCATCATACCATGTATATGTACTTATGTTGCAAGTGAAATCACTTGAAAAGAGGGTGCATCAATATACATATATATTGGTATATTGCATATAGTAAGAATATGCTCCTAGAGAAGAGGAAAAAAAAAAAAAAAGGCTAGCATCGCAGTTGAAATATCTTGCAAACTCAATTTTTTTTCTTGTCAGAATGTTGAAAACTTCATTTAATAGGCGAAGAAGCTACAGAATGATCTACGCAACAATTGCAGAATGTAAATACATGCTTCTACATGTTACTCTAACCAGAAAATCAAGCCCCTGCATCCAGTCTTCCCAGAATTTCCTAAACATAGAGGCAAAATTGAGCTTAGCAGACTCAGTTCCTCATTCCACTAAACTTCAACTTCAGCTAATTCGGAGGTTCAAATCAAATTTGCATGTACGAGTCGAAACCCCAAATAATAACCCATTCCTACACGACGACGCATCCAAGAGCGAGACACCACGCTCAAAAAATGAACCGCGCAGCCGCATCCCCTGTAGAAGCACAGAGCACGGATCGTACCCGAGGTATCGCAGGAGCGTGAAGCTGAGCCGCGTGATCAGGTAAGTCTCCGCCGCGGCGTGGCCGATCTCCCGGCCGAAGGACTGCTGCCGGCCGAACCGGCCGCCGCCCCCGGCAGCCTTCCCAGAGGCGCGCCGGCGAGCGCTGCCGCAACCCGCGCCGAAGCCGCCCCCGGACCCGGAGACCGAGGCTCCGGAGCCCAGCGCACTCACCGGATCCTCGCCTCGCGGGGGCGGCGGAGGCGCGCGGGGCCGATCGCTCTGGAACGCCAGCGGCGACGCCATGGCAGGTCACGAGGGTCAACTACCGGCGAATCCGATCGGAGATCTGCGATCTCTCTCTCTCCCTCTCTCTCCGTTTCTGAATGTGTATAGTTGTCAGTGCTGCTGCATTTTCCTTCTGCTTCCTTCTTCTTCCTTCTTTCTCCTTCTTCTGGTGCAGCTTTTCTCTGTACGCGTACTCGTGTTTGCGCGTCGGACAGCGGTTGAAACGCGGTCTATTTTAACGGTTATATCGGCGGAGGAGGGGATTCTCTTGGGTGAGGTCGAGTCCAGGATCCCGAGCGCTGCGATGCCGCCACCTGTCCCCTCCTGTACTGTGCCGGAATCTCGTGGGACCCACCGCGGCGGGGGGAAATTTTGTTTGATATTATTATATATTTATTTTTTGAATCGAAAGTCCCTTGTTTACGTCCATTTTTGGTGTTTACATTTGACTCGCGCGGACCTAATTTTCTAATTATAATGTTGAGAGAGAAGAAAAAAAACAAGGGTAAATCTGACCGAAAAATGACGAAAGATTAAGCTGGAAAAATTGACTATAGACTTTGCATGAAGAAAGCGTACCGGTAAGATTACTTATTCGTCGTTGCAACGCAATAATCATCGCATTCTTTATCTATTTCCAAATAATGAATTTTACTATCGATTGATCTTTTCGAAGATAGCTGATAAAATTGAATTCTACTATCAATTCACGAACAGAAAATTAATCGGGTCGTGTTGCATAATTGGACGTATCTCGCGTGGAGATGTCTAGGTTTCCCAACAGCTAGCATTTTGGAGAGGCCATGAGTTTGGATCTCTAGCCTAGGATCTTTGGCGAGACGATGTCAGCTCCGGCATATCACGATGACTATTGGGATAACATTTTGGACTGGGGGGGCGACATCGTGGATTGGTGATTGCACTTGCACCAACGTAGGAAGGGAAAATATGATTTTGTTTAGTCGCCAGCCATTGCTTTGTTTCCACTTCCGAACATTGCAATTCAATGAGAATGAACAGCATGCAAAGGATAGCAACTGCCAGAAAATACTCAAGGATGCGTCTATTTTGGTTTCCAATACTTTGCTTGATGTATTGATCAAGAGACAACGGAATTGCATCGGTACATGTTAGAGTATTTAAATATGAAATCACATTCTCATTTATCGATCTAAATTTTTTGAACGGTTGATTGTGATTTCACGAGATCTCACGTCGTATTAAAGTATGAGGTCCCGAATTTCAATCTTTCCAAATTCATATTTGCCTCATCAATTACACGCGGTCGTGTCTATGAGTTTTATTTTTTGGGATAGATACATAAAAGAGAACGAGAAATGATTAATTTATTTCGAAATTTTGTTTGGAAAGAACGGAAAGAGGAGGAAAGCAATTAGCACGGGCTCCTCAAAAAGCACGTGCCTCGTGGGGACACCCGGTTCGATGATGCAAGCATCGTTGGAAAAGTCTTAGATTGCCGCGGTATCGAAAATGAATTTGAATTTGATTACCTTTTTTTGGTCGGAAATTTGAATTGATTTTTTTTTTTGGAAAAAAATTTGCATTGATTTCATTAGGCCAATAATTGCGAGCTCTAGGACTGCTTTTGAATTTTTTTAAAAAAA
This sequence comes from Syzygium aromaticum, assembly GCA_024500025.1. NCBI lineage: Eukaryota > Viridiplantae > Streptophyta > Magnoliopsida > Myrtales > Myrtaceae > Syzygium > Syzygium aromaticum. The sequence continues at coordinate 14,572,913 of CM044894.1, read as the reverse complement.
TTTTAGCTAATCTGTCTAAGGAATCCGAAACCAGGTGAATGAAATGGTTTTTTTTTTTTTCGAAAAATGAAATGGTTAATTGGGTAACTTTTCTCTTGACAATATATAACTTTTTTTTGTTATCTGTCGGGTGTTTTCCTGAACTTTGGAGCTCCTCTAGAGGAGCTTGGCGACCCCCACTATGCTCACCCAAAAAAACCTCATAAATCCCCCTATTCTCTATTCGCATTGGGGAATGGTAGCCATTGGGGGCAAGCCCCCCGTGGTTGGCAATTTACACCTTTAAACTCAATCGAGTTACTGTTCATGAAGTCTCACCAAATTTTAGACAATCGACTACTCTCTTATTCGACGTCCAACCACCGTCGATTTATTTGTGAATTTAAAGGCTTGTGATCTCTCGTTTCGAGCTATGCACTAAAATGTGAAGAGTTTCAATTTTCTAATAGAGTCCGACTCCATCTAACCATGCTAATATATTAGCATTTTCAATTCGTGCCAATACGGACAAATGGAAGCACGCCACTCATGGTGATTAATATTAAATTCAAGGGGCGATATTTAATAGGGTTGATCGGTTTTTGATTGGGTAGATTCCAGACTTGAACCTGGTACTCTATTAGAATTGATTCCCAATTTTTGAAATTTAGAATTTATCTTATTTGTCGTGGAATCTACTTTGTTTGTTTAGTTTAGTTCTAAGATCTACTCGGAATTGGCTTCTTTCTTTGTTCTTTTTTTCCTTTTTGCTTCATTTTTAAAAAAAAATCAATATAAATAGTAGTGGCTATAAAATAGTTCAAGCAATAAAACAGCATAAAGTAAAAAATCGGTACAAAACAAACATAAATATAAAAGCAATGGAGATGGTAAAGAAAAATAAATCATTTTCTTCTAACTTTATAATACAGGTTTCTACCGATTCTCGGGCAGACGGATCAATAGGTTCGTTACCTAGAACTCGGAGCCTATCGCATAGTACTGACTTTTCCACTGGAATTGAGAAACGGACCTATTTCTATGGAGCGGTTCAGTCCAGTTTCTGAGTAGAACCGGGACCAGTTGGATGGTCCTAATACTGAAGGGTCCGAACTCAATAAAAAAGCTATTTTTGAATATAATAGAGAATATTCAATTTTTTGAGTGTCTCAATTCCATCTACGCCGAAAGCAAAGAAGACCGATGAAGAAGCCACGTTAGTCCCCGGCTGGCGACATGACAGCGACTTGCGAAAGTGAGTAACGTAAGTACTTGCGGGATCGCTCTGCCAACTCACTCTCCTCCATTGATAGAGTCGTGGAAGGAAGCGACGGTCCACTTCCTTGTGTTGGCAGGTTTGGGTCGCCAAGATTGCCAACTAAGGAGTCGCCTCCTAAGCAAAGGAAAATATAAATATATATAATATATATAGAGTAATATCACGAAAAAACCTCACGTTAGTGCACCCGTGATAAATTTAGCCACAAAAAATCTTAAATTGGTACATTTATAATAAATTTACTATCCGTTAATTTCCGTTTAATTGGATTAATGTCATGAATAACTATGAATTGATACACCTAAACCCAAGTCACGTGTTATCTAATTAAGTAATTTGACGATAAAATATAACGAAAACTAAACGAAGGTAAATTTATCACAGGTGTACCAGTTTGGAGTTTTTCATAGTATTAATCCTAATAATAACCTTATTTTATTTTATTTTTTATTCACAGTTTCTTGCTTCACGTCTTCTAATTGTGTATGGCTCTTGTTATTTCAAAAAATAATATTAATAGGTCTTGGGACTTATCGGTTGTCCCATGTGGGCACATGTGCGGCATGACGAGGCACGCAATAATTTTGCCACGCAATAATATTATTATCTTTATTTTATTTTTTCTCATTATCTCCTCTTTGTTAGGGCCAATTACTTTGGCACGAGCTTCAATTATATTTTCATGTTTTTGTCAACTTTGAATTGTATTTTTAGATTTTAACGCATATCGAGCAAACCCTCTGGTGGCAATTCCTTTGTCAAAAGTACGGTGCCCTCGATTCGATGGTGGACCAAGGGATCGAGACACAATTAGTCTTTGAATTTTACGAAATGTGCAACTCGGTCCTAGAATATTTTTGGCCAATTGGGTCCTCAAATTGCATGCCTTTTTGTTCGAGTTGGTCGTTCTGTTACATGAGTAGATAGAAATGGTGTCCATTAAATTATCATTCAAAGCGTCACTCAGCCATTGTTGGCCAAAATGTATAACATGCACCACAAAAGACAAATATTTATGAACCCATATGAAAGCAATTTATCGAGCACGTAACATGCATATAAATAAAAAGAGTAGGGATAGAATATTGCTCAGACGATTTGCAGTGATTCGGCTCAAATCGATGCTTGCTCCAATACTAGAGCCTGATCATCCGCTAGTCAAAAAGAGCTTGTACAAATGTTGGTTGTTGATGGAGCCAACACTCCTTTACAACTTGGTTACAAATTACAACAATGATCATATTGCTTGTAAATGCTCTCTCTCAACCAGAACACATGTTCACTCGTTGATCTTGATAGCAAAGTAGTGGGTAAGAGGTGTGTGAAAGTTTTGAGCATGCAACTAGGTCACGTAATCAAGCGACCCCAAGAATCTAAAGAGACATATTTATAACAAAACGAACTTAATTAACCGTTAATCACACTTCGAAAAATTGTATTCATTATTCAAAAAGATACATAAGAAGTGCATATATTTCATAGCAAAACAAATCAAAGTAGAGTAAAGCCCGGAATATTACATAACAATGCCAAATCTAGAAAATAAGGAGGATCAATATAACACTAAAAGGGTTAAGCATACACTCGTTCTGTGAGAACTCATCTGTCAATTAAAATAATCAGCAGCCAATTACTGGATCCCGTATCATGGTAAGTGATGAGCACACACAGGAAATTCTTTTTCCAATAACTACTACATTGTCAATTAGCGGTAGGGGTGAGTATGGTTCCAGGGTAGAACTTGGAACCTAAGAACCTGATCAGTGGAAACTTGTAGGTTTCAGGTTTTAAGGTATGCATAATAAGTTTCAGGTTCCAAAATTGAGGAACCTGTATCAATGGTTAAGTTTCAGGCTTTAGGTAAATGGAACCTGAAACCTAAGTGAAACCTAAAACTTAAACAAGTTTTTTGTGTTTTTTCTTGGTCTATGTCTTCGTGTGATCCTGCGGTGTTTTATGGTGTTAGATAATAAGTGTATATTTTGGAACCGCTAGTCTAAATTTTCATTTTATGACTTGTTAATGTTTCATATTATTCGTGTGTCTAAATATAAGTTATGGTTAGTGGATCATAGCAGAAAGTTGTGATAGTTAAAGGTGATGATTCATTACAACTATTCAATTAATAATACAGAAGAAACCTAAATAGACCCTAAAATTGATCATCGAACTTGTGATGAGGTAGGTTCCAAGTTTAAAAATGAAGAACTTATTATCATGGGTGGAACTTATACCGAACATGGAATCACTCACACATAGTATTGATTCACGCAATAATTTCTCGTTTTAATTATATTTATTTGAACTGCAATGACAATAAAACTAGTCTTTTTGTATTCTCTTTAGAGAATGACAAGCTTGTTCGGTATTGTTACATTTATTTTCGTTTTGTTTAACTAAAATGAAATTAAAAAAAAGAATCTATTAGACTTTGGAACCTGTGACAGGGTGGGTCCATATTTCAACAAGTAGGTTCCATATTCTAAATAATGATGAACCTTTATCCGAGTGTAGGTTTTAGGTTCAATGTGAAATTTATAAGGAACTTGGAACCGTTCACCCTTAATTAGCGGTGCACGCCTAGGTTTAGCTTTCTCTACACCATTGTCATTTAGAGACAACCAAAACAAGTTGAATAAACGCAAATCTAACATTTGGAAAAGTAAATTTTCATGGTTTAGCAAGATAGCAGAGCTTTTATGATCACTATTAAAGTTGGAGGCAGATGATCAATACACGGACGTAGCATAGGGATAACTTTTTCCACACAGTGAAGCTCCTCTTTTATCTTTAGCCAAATAGCTTGCCCAATCATCAACCCATAATATTAGCAGATATTTTTGGGCAAAAGGGCTATTCAAGTTTCTAGGTTAAGCATCTAAACATTTGGAGTTAATAACATGAAAAACCTTAAACTGATATATCTATGATAAATTTACCTCAAATTTTTTTATCACGAAAAATCCTATACTGACATGTGACAAATTTACCAAAAACTAATTTTTTAACTACCAAAAAAGCCAAACTAGTATATTTGTGACAACCCCCTATTAAATTGGATTAATACAACGAAAAACTACAAACTTGTACATCTGTGAAAAATGGAGGATAATATCCAAAACCGGTACATCCCTTAACTACCATGTGTCATACAACTTAAAAAATTGATAGTAAATTTAATGAAAGCTAATATACGGTAAAATTGTCACATGTGTACTAGTTTAGGATTTTTCATGATAAAAAAATTAATTTTGAGTAAATTTATCACATGTATACCGGTTTAGAATTTTTCATTGTTTTAACCCAAACATTTGTGATTGAGAAACAAACATTATTGTTGGAGAAATCACGGCACAGTCACCTTCGCTTTTTCCTTTTTCTTTTTCGTCTAAATGGAGAGAACTCGTACACTTTAAACCAGACAAAAAAAAAAAAGATGCAAGAAAATTGAACATTTTTGGAAACTTTAGTTGAGAGAATTACGAACAGTGATAAGAAGCATTCCTTGCAACGCAATTATCCAACTTAATAGCGCCATCAAATGAAGAACAAAAAATCAGAACAGCCCAAAAACATCATGCTCCCAAAATCAAATAGTGAAAATACGAGCAGAGAAAATAGAAATTAATTATTTTCAAATGAAACATAGTGCACTGAAGAATTAGGGCCTGTTTGGTAACGCTCCCGGTTTTCTATTTTTTTTGTTTTTTTTTAAATCTTCGGAAGAACAAAAGAACAGAAATCTGTTTAGTAACATCAATTTATTTTTCTATTCCCCATAATAGATAGATTTGGAACAAAAATAATAAGTAAAATAAATCTACATTGTTCCCGAAAATAATTTCTGAAATAAGGTCATTTTGTTCTTTTTTTTCCTTCCTTCTCTTCCTTCTCTGGCCGGTTGCGATGACGCTAAGGCTCGGCGGCTAGCTAGAGGAGGAAGAGAGGGAAGGAAAAAATGAAAAGAAAATAAAGAACAAAATTCAAAAAAATTAGAAAAATCTCAGAAATTATAAAAAAAAAACTGAAAAAAAGTCCACGTCACAAAAATTTAGGATCGTACCAAGTGCTATTCTCTCTTCTTTTTTTTTATTCAGAAAATGAAAATTTTGTGCAGTTAACAAACGTGTTCTTTTGCTCAAAAATTCGTTCAGGGAATAGAAGTAGAAAAATCTATTTCTTGAAAGAAATTGTTCTCAAGAATAGAAATATTACCAAACGCATCATTATAGTACATATACAAACGAAAGGGATAATAATAACCTTTCCCGAATTCGCCCTTTACTTTATCCATCCCTAGATGCAAGACATGCCATTAATGTGGCCACAACAAAGACAACCGCACTTCTCAAACATAACAAAATGAAAAAAGATGAGCTAACGACACCGTTATTTATCAAGAAGTATGCTTGCAAAACGGGTGAATTGGGTTGAGTTTGAGTTGGGTCGAAAAGGATTCGATCAATATTAACCTATTTAACCTGTTTTGACCTATTTTCATACAATACAATTCTAGCAACCATATGTAGCCTAATTCATACTCGAGTTATACCTAATTCGACCTGACCCATATTATTAAAAAACTTCAATATTAAATCAAATGTAGAAAAACTTGTTTCTTATAAATTTTTAAAAAGATATATTGCTAAAACATTGTGGATAATTTTTATAATTTTTAATTAAATTCTGATTTTTTAAATATTTTTTCTTTTTCTTTCTTTTTTTTCTTCAACATTCGGCAACCAGCAAGGACCAACAGCCGATAGTGAATGGCAATTGCCAATCGACCAGGGACTGACGATGCCTGACGGCGGGCAACCGGCTGGCAATCGATGAATGGCAACGACCGATGATCGACATCGTTTGGCAACGATTGATGATCGACAAAGATTGGCAACGACTGCCGATCGGTGATCGGCGATGATCGGTGATCGGTGATGACTAGTGACCGGCGGCCACCCATCGACGATCGACGATAGGTGACGACCAACGATCGAAGGCGTTTGTCGACGACCAACGACTAGTGCCAAGCGACCGCCAATCATTTGGCAACTAATGGCTACCAACTAGTGATCCTTGGTAGGTTACCTAGAAAAAAATGGAAAAAAAAAGAAAAAATTAAAACTATGGAAGATCAGAAAATTAAAAGAATTAAAAAAAATGACTTATCTATCTATGACTCGCTTAACAAATTCATTTATGAATTATTCAAAACCCATTAAGTTGTTAATTAATTCATTTATAACCCCACTTAAGCTTGTTCCCAAAATTTAAGACACCATGTTTATGACACACATTATTAAATATGGGTTCTAGACCCATTTTGTCACCTCTATCTAGCAATGACAAATACAATTGTTCACCTAACTTTAGTAAAATAGTTGTGCACTTGAATACGCCAAGTGAATTTCAATTTCAATAATTCTTTGAGATATTTTGAGTTATCACTAGAGCAAATGCTTCTTATGAGTGTCCACAGTAGGCGAAGTAAGATATATATAGACACACAACTCACAGGCTTCAATAGAAGGCTTGATAAAAGAATATTAAACAAAATTTCATAAGTTACGATATTCAATCACTAAAAGTGACCCTCGGGAACAAGCGATTAGGAGATAGCCGCCCTCAAAGGGCCCCCCTTTGATCCGCTGTTGCTTGTGCAATTAATTAATTTATTGTTTTAAATATATTTTACACTACTTTGTACTTCTCATTTGATTGAATAGAATGTTCCGTAACGCTCGAGTACAAAGAGAATTGCTAAGCTTAGGGACGCCTCACTCCAGCTAATGACGGTGCTCCACTAGCCACTAATTTTTTGATGAGGCAACCAGCTAATTTAGACAAGTTTAGATTTTTTTAAGCACCAATGGTTATTTGACAATAAAATAGGATTTTCCATTTAAAAGAAAAGGTTTTTTGCTGTTTCATAATTGATATAAGGCCAAAATAAGAAAATTCTCAGGCTGTTCAATTAATTTTAGTAAAATAGTTGTGCTCTTGTACATCGTTGCTTATCAACTTGCAATATTTATGTAAACAAAGATGAGCCAACGGCACCGTTATTTTCTAGCTAGTTTCTCAGCCACACATGTTTACATGCTCAACCAAAAACTTGAATAATCAGTTTGCTCAAAGACATCCGCAAATATATATTTGGGGTGATGACCATATGATCTATTTGGCTGAAAATATAAAAGAAGTTTCATTCTGTGGGGAAATAACTTTTTTTAATTGAAGAGCCTCACTCTTTCCATTGTCCACTGTATTAGAACTCAATGATTCTTATTTTATAAGAAGGAAAAATATCACAAAAAACTCCAAACTATATCACTTGTGACAAATTTACGTAGACTTTTTTTTTGTGATACGAAAAATCCAAAACTATGCCACTTGTGACATATTTATCCTACAACACTTTTGCCAAGGGGCATTTTTGTCTTTTTCATTTTTCCTTTTTTTTTTTTCTTTCTTCTCTCTTCCCTTCTGCCGTGGCCAGCGGAGGGAAGCTGGCAAGGGCGGTCCTCACTGGCGTTGGTGTATTGGAATTTTTAAATCAAACTTGTCAAGTGCAATCTGATTGATTTAATTAAGCCATGAAATTTACCTCAAAGTGTTCAAGTGGCGCTTTAAAATTGCTGCTACGCCACATCCTTAACACGTACTATTTCAACATAAGTTTTAGGACATAATTGAACCGATTAAAATATTTAGAGCTTAATTGTATTTTTTCATAATAAAAGTGCGGCATCTGATCAAATTAAACAAAAGATCTAAAACTCAACTCGATTCTGTACATAAACAATGAGCCTTACCATTTACTCATCCACCAACTCCACTGATAAAACAGAAAGGGATTGAGAGAGATCGACAGCCAAAACCATGAACTATAATATATATATATATAATTCGAGAGTTCAATCAATAGCAATTCATGCATGGATACCAAACTTCGAAAGACGGAGTTGGTTTTGACCAGAGATCATTTTTCAATGATTGTCGACACCTGAATTTTTGCGACACACCCAATATATATCTCTGTAAGAAATAAATAAATAAATAAATAGATGGATAGATAAAAAAAAAAAAGACTATAAGAAAAGAGGCGCCAATTTGGCCAAGCGGATTTAGTTTGAACTCGACGGGCCTTAACGATGGCAGCTCTTCTTCGGGCCCAAGCCTCTCTCGGGTCCACGTGGGCCCGATATTTCTCTATCCCAAAACGGTGCGTTCAGCGAGCGACAGCAACGGATCGTCATCTCCGACTGTTGTGATCTGTACTGCCCCCCCCGAAGCTCGCATCCGTCGCAGCTGTCACGACGGCCTAGGGAGGAGAGGACGGACGATGGCGGGGCTGCTGGCGTGGGCGGCGGACGTCGTCGTGGGCGGCGGCGCCAGCGACGGGGAGGACGAGCGCGACTCGATCCCCGCCCTCTTCACCGAGGAGCAGCGGCGCTACGCGCGCGAGCTGGATCGGAAGGCGGCCGCGCTCGGCCGCTCGATCCAGGATCTGCGGGCGAGGATCCCGCCGCAGGACATCGCCCAGCGCCTCCCGCACCTCCACGCTCACTCGCTCGCCTCCAACGCCGCGCTCGCGCTCCAGCTGAACTCTCACTCCACCACGCGCGAACAAGTAATGATCGCCCGGGATGCATATGGAAATTGCTCGATTCTTGATTTCGCTGCTGTTGTTTTTGTTTTTCGGTTGCATCGACTATGGCGAAGATAATTTGTTGTGTCTTTATAAGTGTTTTTAATTTTATGTTGAATTGCAATTTCCGGTGCTCGATTTCGTTTCAGCTAGAATTTGTTGATGGTTTTGGAGAAATTGAATATATGTGCTAGTGAACTCAGAAATCAAAGAAATTATGCTAGCGAGGACTCTGATTGATTTTGATAGCTGTTCGTGCTGATCATGTTACAGTAACCCGTTGCTGCTGTTTGTGAATCTCTTCTTTTTACCCCTGTGATTGGTGAGTTACAACCCTCCACATCACCCGCATGCGAAATCAACTAAATGTATACGTGGTTGATGTCCATGGTTTTAACCGACCCGCCAATCAGAAGGGTGATTGCAGGAGCTTCGACCTGAAAAAATCGCACTTTTGTGTTTTGTTTTACCCCTATCGTTTAGTGCCACTAAAGATGTTCAGACTCTGATCACTTTTCATGTCGCCTGGATATGAAGAAGCAAGCATTACTTGATGATAGAGACGAAAAGGAAAATAACGCTTTGTTGAGAATATTGTTGGAAGATTGTACTGTAATTTGGTTACACTTGCCCATTTTAATGGGTACAACTCCTTGTGTTTGACTGTAGCTCCAAAGGCTGGTTGAACTTTCAGATCAATTGCATATGTGTTTGTAGATTGAAATGTTGACTTAAGGTTTAATACATGTCAGACCCAACTGAGGGAAGTGACCATGCAAGAAGAAAATGCTGCCTACGAAAAGGCCATCTTGGACTGTGAGAACAAAGTTAAAGAGAAAATGCAGGAAGCAGACGCACTTCAAAGGAAGTTAGTGGTATGTTTGAGATCCCAAAATATCATGTGGTTCATTGCATCTATTAGATGATATGACATATTAAGTACTGGCCACATTTTTTGCAGGATACTTTGTTAAATTGTTGGCTTTCAGAATAGTCAAAGTGACCTTTTCTTTTGTGAGACGAAAATTGTTCAAATGGACTTCATGTCTTGTTGTATACCAGGATATTTTTGCGCGCATTGCCACTAAAAATAAATCTGCTTCACATAATGACTCTTTCCTTTTTCTTTTGGGGTCGTTGCTGAACAATATGTTAACAGGAAATGGATGAGACTGAAGAGAATTTGATGGCTGAACTGGAAAATGCTCAATCAGCAATTGAAATTGACGAATCTGATCGCTGTCCGGAGATAGTGGTTGAATCTATGTCTCAACTGGATATTCAACCTGCATTGGATGCGGAAACTTCTAAGTCTACTATGCTAGAGAACTTGGAGAGCAAGAAGAAAGAGTTGGTCGGTAGTTGACTTTTAAGTTCTTGTGCTCATAAATTTCCCACTTTCCCCTTTATCTTTTCTGTCTGAGTCCTCCTACTTATCAGCTGAGAGCTTTATTTGCAGAGTGCTGTGGAGGAGAAAGTTAAAAATGTAGAGAAGAGATGGGCGCTGATTCAGGAAAATGCACTGAAACAGCCTTCACCAGGTATCTAGCCTGAGTCATTATGAATCATTAGAGAAGTTCGAGTGTGAAGTGTCTTGGTGCAAAAATTGGATACCTAGACATGATGTTTTTATGTGAATGGCGTCAAATAAGTGGTATGTTGGTTTTAGTCTCACATGCTCACTAGAGGGGTATGTGAACGATAGATTAATGTTGGTTTTGTTTTTTTAATGAGCTAAATGAATGACAATGTAGATGTTCCAAATGGGATAGTACTGGCCATTGAAGCAGTGGGAGTGAATCCAAAGTGATGTAGAGGAATCAAGTTTTTGATTAAAATAACAAAATACAGCAATATAATCAAAGCTAGAACATATATAACTTAATCTCCAGGGTTTTGAAAAGCAAGCGACAAAATGACAAGTCTACAGTAATCAGTATAACAAAATTCGGCTTATATAGCATTAAAGCCTTCCGGTTTATCTATTTATAGATCCTTTAATCTCAGGCATTGAATTGAAAGTGACATTCTAGTCAAATATGTCTTAATTCTACATAGTGTGACTCAAATTTAAAAAAGAAATAAAATAAGTCCTATAGCACTGTTCGAATGTCCCACCAGGTGCAGGGAAACTGGATCTGTATAAGGTCCATAAAATCCCATAGTTCAAGCGACTTGGATCACTTTAGCACCCCCTTTCGCATACAAACTGGACAAATAATGACAAGAGGAAACAGATAATAGGACATACAAGAATTACACGCAAAATGAATTAGTAGGGCATGAAGATTGAAACTTGGGGCTCTGATACGACATTGTAATGTCCAACCGAAAGCTTAAGCTATTAGGTGAAGGAAGTTACTTGTATGTAAAGCCCCTACACACTACATGAGCGAGCTTTGTGGGATAACTTGAAGAAACACTAAATAATAAGAGCTAATATATTTAGTATCATTAAAATTCTTCAGTTTTCTTATTGCTCCTGCATCAAAAGGTTTTAAAAGTGTTGATGGTGTCTTATAGTAGCATATATGGCTCATTGGTTTGTATGTTTTAATTGAACATAAATGTTACTTGAGCAGTTTCAATCATCATTACCTTTTCATTTACTGATACTTGTTTTCCCTTTCATCTTCATTCTCATCTACGTTTTATTTTATACTCTGGCTGTGTGAATTGGGGGGTGGGGGAGGGACATGTTTGAGGCTTGAGAGTTGAACGAAAGAGATATGCAGTGATGAGAGAACTAATAGTGAAGCAAGGACGTCGTATCTTACTCTTAATGTTTTTGCTGAAGTCTTTAATAGTTGTCTGTGAACTGCATAAATGGTAGCAACCGACAACTCTAATATAAAAGATATTTGACTTTTGCAGCTCAGAGAGAGAAGATACTGGATAAACAGCTGCACAGTTTGCTGGAGCAATTGGCAGCGAAGCAGGTAATTTAGTTGTTTAAATGATTTGCACTTCTCCCTACATAAAAAATTCAGGCAACTTTTCTGGAGGAAGACATTAGAAGTCTCTCTGTTGATTGTAGGGCCAAGCAGAAGCCTTGGTCACTGAAGTCCATGAGAAAGAAAAGGAACTAGAGAGGTTGAATGGGCTATGGAAGGGGCTGGAGAGTAATTCTTTGGAGGTGAATGCTACAAGAAACCGGTTTGGAAGAAGCATGTTTGACAAAGGGTCTGCTTCTTCAGATTACATAGTTGACGGACAACACAAACCTCTCTTTAGCATTGGCGGATGGGACAGCCCGCAGAGGCCTGCTCTATTGAGGTCGGGTTTCGTGCTTTATATTTTAGCTTTGCACATTCTAGTCTTTCTCAAGATTTCCTTTTAGGAGAATTTTCTGGTTTCCTGCCGAATCAGGTGTATGAGTTATTCCTGTATAGAATATGAAATTTTCCTTACAATGTTATCTGTTCCATTCTTCTTCAATGGCTTTATTTCTCTGTAGGTCATCAAGATTCTTGTAAGTTAGAATAACTAGTTTCATGTAAGCTATAATTTGACTAAATAAAGAGTTTTAAAAGCTTACTTCATCAAGATTCTCCGGAGATCAGATTCTTTCGTCCAGCTATTGCTATACTTTATAGGATAACTTGCCATAACTTTTGGCATAGTTAAAAGAGGGGAACAAGTGTCTGAGTAACAAGGTAAAACCATGCAAACTGCATCCTTCTTAATGGAAGAAGGTGCAGTACAGTTGTGACCTATGGAACTATATTTGGCACTTTTTCCTTTTCGTTGGAGTGTTTAAATGAATCTTATCTAATAGCTTAAACTTTTCAGGCAATGTATAGGCTAAATTCACCCGGAGAAATATCTAAAACTAATTTTGGCCTTCATTGTTTCTGCTCCAACTTTGAGAGTAGGTTTACCATTTCTGCTCCAATGCTGGAGGCAGGTCATCCTTTGAGTTCTGCTGCCCTTCTCTTCTCCATCGGGAGGGAAACAACTTTGAGGGGTTAGCTTGTTAAGAGTGTAGCTTCGTCTCTACTTCGGTAGTGTCTCCACCACTCGAGGGTGTAGTGCCGAGACTGTTATTGCCTCTGCTCGAATCTTGAGGACAATCTCATCCATGGTCAATTCACCTTGTTTGATTGTCATTGAAAGTAGTACTGTTGTTTCGTCTTCTCTTTTTCTGTTTTTAATCTCCTTCGGTCCATTGCTGCTGTCCTTAATAATTGTCTTCTTCTGTGTCTTTTTTTGGTCGCTAACCTTCATCTCTGTCAGCTAGTCCATATTGTCCTGTTTTTTGAGACATGCATCAGCTTAGTTTTTCTCCATCACACCTTGTCGTCGTTCCCTTCATCGAATCTGTGTGCGATGATTCTGTCACCATTTTCTGTCGTTGTGAAAGCATTCGGCACTCACCGATATATTATCTTTGTCATCTGGTGCTTTATCAATTCCCTACACTGTGAATATTTTCAATTCTTCTGGAATCCTGTTAGGGTGACAGAAAGTGTAACGTAGGAAGAATTATCAAACCTGGTTGCCTGTCTCCGGTGACCTTTGACCGTCGAGGCCGCAGGCCGGTGGAGCGAAATAATACGAAAGAGAAAAGAAAAGGGAAATAAAAGAAAAAAGGAAAAATAAGAAAAAAATTTAGGAAAATTATAAAAAATTTGCAATAATTGTTCATGTCAATGTCTCTGCCATGCTCCATCAGATAGCTGGCATACACAATAGCGATTTTCAATCCAAATTAGTCAAAAGGACTACATTAGCAATTTGCCAAAAGATTTAGGACTAAATTTGCCAAATTAAAATTTCAAGGATTGAATTGGTCGTCGTACAATAAAATTAGGACATTTTGGACAATTTTCTCCACGTCCGAGAGCATCAAAAGGCTTGATTCCTGCATGGTAGAGCTCTGAGCGGAGATGCAAGGGCTCTAATCTGGGATGGGAGAGCTCCGATGGGAGATGTTGGGCACCTTGAGCGCTACAACCAATGAACTCTGGCAACGGGACAATGCTTTGGTGGAGGCCATGCGCGCGGAGATGATTGAACTCAAGGTGAAACTCATTGAAGTGGAAGCTACACGATGATCATTGTGTAACCTGGTCCACGAGCAGATGCCCTCGAGCTGAAAGAATTTAAGGGCATAAGGGTGGCCAAGGACGGGGACGACTTTTATGGTATATGATGCAGTACTTCCATGCCATGGGGGATTACTGATGGGGTGCTTTGGGTAGGTACTGCAGCCATTTACTTGAGTGATAATACTTTATTGTGGTGGCGTTGCGGGAGTGATAATAGAAGTGGCGAACCGGAACCCATTACAAGTTGGGAAGAATTCCTTGAGGAATTCCGCCAATAATACTGCCACGCACATGCGGAGGAGGAGGGTTGGAACGATAATCATTTCCTGGAACGAAAAGGTGAAGTTCGGGAGTACTTGAAGAGTTTGCCGAAGCTGTTGCTATAAATTCCTTCCATACACAAGACGAAAGCCTTTTCCAATTTATGGGTGGTCTCAAACCATGGGCAAAGCTCGAATTGAAGTGGCCATGTGCAAAGAATCTGTCGACGGCCATGTCAGTGGCTAGACACTCGTAGAGTTTAAGACGAACTTCGGGGTATAAGTCGGACTCTCAATCTAAGAACAAAGGCATTGTTGGGGGAAATCGCAACAAGTTTAATTGCCCAAGTGGAGGCAAGCCGCTTGTTGCCGCCGCGAAGGCGAAGCCGGAGATGAGCGGCAGGGATTACAAGAAAGATTGCTTTCCCTAAAAGTGCTTCTTGAGTGCCACTTGTGAGTGCCCAACGTGAGGTTTGTAAACCCAACCATTTGGTAAACTCGTAGCGCTAGTCAACACCCACGAGGATGAATGGGAAGAGACACAACTTGGTTCGTTGCAGATCCTAAGTTCCATCAAAACAAAGAAGACGAACAAGCCCAAGGGGCTTATGTTCACAGATGTGACGACTGCGAGTGCCACAATGAGTGTACTCGTGGATACGCGTGCATCTCGCCTCTTCATCTGGGAGGAGGCTGTGAGGAAGCTAAATCTTTTTGTCGAGAAGGGAGCCAAGTGGCTCAAAACAGTGCACTCAAAGAAACTCCCCATATGCAGCATGGCTAGAGATGTGGAAGTTTGAGCAATGGAGGAGCAAAATAAACTATTGAGGTAACCCCATGTGTTGATTATGACTCTGTTATCAGCTTGGGTTTCCTTAACATGATAGCTGCTTTTATTGTTCCATTTGCCGTCTGAATTTGCGGTCTGAATTTGTGTTCTTAATACGTAGGGCCAATGTGTGGTCCCGGTAAAATGATAACAGAGAGGTGATTGAAATATGCTCTTGGCAATGCAAGTCTCCAAAGGAGCAAAGAAAGGGGAAATGACCTTCTTGGCAGCCCTGGCCATCGAGGACTCCAAAGGCGACGAGAGTGATGTCCTAGTGGAGGTAGCCCAAGTCCTCAAGTTATTCCAGGATGTGATGCTTCCTAAGCTACCAAAGAAGCTACCACTGTGAAGGGGGCTGGATTATCAGATCGAGTTGGTACCCAATGCTCGACCACTTAGCATGGCAACATACCGCATTGAACCCCCAGAATTAGAGGACTTGTGGAAACAACTCAAACAGTTGCTTGATGTCGGCTACGCCCTTCAAAGGCACTGTTGGTTGCCTGGGTCATTCCATATATGCATTGATCATCAGGCGCTGAACAAGTTGACAATAAAGAACAAGTACTTGATCTTGCTTATTGCTGACTTGTTAGATCAACTGAGGAGCACTATGAGGAGGGTTGATACCAAGACCAACTTTTGGGACTTAAGTGCTCCCGGCGTTTTCCACCTTGGGAACGTCAATTGCTTTGAGACTTCAATATGTATTATATTTACCCAGAGAGATTGCTCAGCTCCGGAGCTGGATGATTCTACAGCTTATGTAAGTTAATTCGGGTGATATTGTTATAAATAGGTTTTAATGGTCTGAGTCCGGAAAGTTGATTGGTCTTTATAGTATTTTCATGCATGCCATGCATGACTTGTCCATGAAAAGGGAACTGAAACAGCCATCCCCTTCTGCAAAATATATCATGTTTGATATGTCGAGGTAAAGTCCTAGAGGAAGGAACATTATGTGCTGGGCGCAGCATTAGTTAAGGACCTTTGATGTCTCACTTCAATGAGCAAGCGAAAATGGAAAAAGGGCTTCGTCCTTAATCACAGATGGGGCATGTTCGCTTTATTTGTTCCATGGGTCACTCTCTTGGATAAATGCTGCAATATTAGATACTTGAAGAGAGCACCTATATGCACGCATCAACAAAAGTGTAGTCAAAATTTATTTATAAACGATGTGGCGGAGGCAACATGAGCTCATGTAATTTGCTCTTACCTTGACTGACTTATTGAGGTTAAATTTTGGACCAGTAACTTCTAGTGAATCACAGGCATTGAAAGATTAATGACTAGATAGTCGGATTGATAATCAGTCGGGGCCACAAGACTCGCAACAGCAAACTCAGGGTCAACTGCGTATGTGTCTCTGGGGGATGAGTGATACTAGAAATGCTCAGATGGCTCGTGGTACAACAGCGTCATAGCAGCTTCTGCAAACGCTTCGCGATGGAAACATTCACATAGCTGGCAACACATCAACAACCACAAACAGAGCCTCAGTGCTTACTCAGTCGTCTTTTACTAAATGGGGTGCCATTACGCACAGTATTGTTTGATTGATTACTTTAAAGAGTTGATCCAGCACAAAGTAGATGACTTCACTTAACTAACTAAATTAATCATTTGCCAAGTCATTTTGCAAACAAGATGAAGTACGCTTTTAGGTGCGCGTATAACAATTTAATCTGGGTGAAAAATCTACAGTAAGTAATAAGACAAGAGTCAGCTTTTGTATGAGTTGAAACTGTACCAACTATTGTCAATTGCATGTCTCTTTTCATCAAACTCATGGTATGGACTCATTTTAACTTTTGAATAGATGTTACCGAGTTTCTTGATCTTCAACCATGACTTGATGCAAATTAATTCCCTTCTCTGTGTGCCCCTGACTTTTTTTTTTTTTTTTTGAAAAAGAAGAAAAAAATCCAGAAAGATCATAGAATGAACCGACCAACTCCTTTTCCTTTTGGTACTTTGAGGTTCTTAATACAAATCTATTAGTTTGGAGACACAGTCTTCTTCATTATTGTCCTTTGGTTGGAATGGAGAGGCCTTTGCAGAGTTGGTAATGGGACTCCATCTATCAGTTAACCTGTCCTCATTGAAATATATTGAAGATAACAAGCACAAGAGTACAGTTCTCATTGTTTGTCCTCTTTGAGTCTATTATTACTCTTTTAAAGCTTCAAAAACTTTGGTGAAGGTGGTACTTTCACATTTTCCAGAATTGAAGTGGAACGCAGATCTTCCATCGAAGCCAAGCATCTCAACCACTATATGTTGCATCAATCAATGCGGGCACATTGCATTAATGATTTGTGTTTTACAGAAGGAAACTATAAACCGAATTCGGCGTCCATAACAATTTTAAGAACTACTACAAAAACTACAAAAACTGACAGCATAGGCTTATGGATTCTATGTGAGAAAATCTCAGACTTCAACCAAGGATTTGCCCGCATTTCGAGCACCTATGGCTCTCTCTAGCATCACTTGTGAATTAGTCCGAGATCATTGACAAATAGACAACGCTCAATTAACGATGGCAGCTGGTCATTGTTTCAGATTGCATAGTAATTGTCAGGTCCAAACTTTGAGTTATCAATTTATATCTCTGAGCTATAGGCTTAATTCAGGAAAACGAAAAGTAACCCAACCGCAAGGTAAATGGGAAGTACAACTGATGCATGTTAGCTTTGAGTTTTACCAGAATTAGATATTCTAATTCCACAAGCAGAAGATCATGGTATCATTCTGGAGTACTTGATCTCACCAGATTCACATCCGATTTCTAATTTCAGACATTGCGCTTGATTTCCCAGTGAAAGTTTGTTGTTGTGCAGGCAATATCCATAGATTGCTATTACAGTAGCCAAAAACATGTGGCATGCTTGTCATAAGTTCGCAAAGGGAGCTGCTGCGATTTCCAATTGGTGTCAAGTAGTCAAATGCCAAAAGATTAATGCAACGAGCATTTGAGCCCCTGAATCATCATCACTCTGTGACTCTATGAGAAATTATGGCCTCGTGAGAATCGGTCAAATATTACCAAATAATATCCTCTCTAGTCTCCAATCACTCAACCTTGTGCTGCCACTAGGGGGATTTTAGCTAAGGATGCATGTATCTTCTCTTCGGAGAATGACAAGTCAACCATATCTCCCTGCAGATACTTCTCGTAAGCTGCCAGGTCAAAGTGGCCATGCCCGCACATTGCTGTAAGTATGACCTTGGACTCTCCAGACTCCCTGCACAAGAGGGCTTCCCTTATTGTTGCAGCAATGGCATGAGTCGGCTCCGGTGCTGGAATTATCCCTTCAGACCTGGCAAATTGTATGGCGGCTGCAACCCAGGAAGTCATGATATTAGCTCACAGTGTCTCGCTATTAATTACATTAAGTCAACAAGAATTAGCCACTCTGCAAACACAAGTTACTTCTAGTGATGGTGTGAGTAGTGCGGATAGTCAGTGTTTTTTTTTTTTCATGCAGGGTTTGGAGAAAAAGTACCTTGAAAGCATTCAACTTGGGGAATGGAAATTGCTTCCATGAGACCTAACTCATAGACATGAGATATCAGTGGTGCCATGCCATGGTAACGCAACCCTCCTGATGAAAATAGAATGCAGATGTAAAGAACACAGAAAAGAAATTGGAGTGGTCAACCGATAGAGTGATTCAAATGCCAAAGTTAACATACCGGCATGGATTGGATCGGGAATGAAGTCATGCCCCAGAGTATGCATCTTCATCAATGGAGTCATCCCTGCTGTATCGCCATAATCATATGCATACACGCCTTTTGTTAGCGAAGGACATGCTGCCGGTTCGATGGCTCTTATGATTGGTTTGATATTTCCCTTAAGCTTCTCCCTAATGAATGGGAAACTGAGTCCTGCGAAATTGGACCCACCCCCGGTACACCCTATGATCATATCTGGGGTTTCACCTATTGCCTCCATTTGTTTTATGCACTCCTCACCGATGACCGTCTGGTGTAGTAGAACATGGTTAAGGACACTTCCGAGGCAGTACTTAATTTCAGCATTATTAGCTGCCACTTCTACAGCTTCTGAAATAGCTATGCCTAAGCTCCCTGGGCTCAATGGATCTTCTTGGAGGATTTTACGACCGGCCTCAGTAATTTCTGAGGGAGATGGGTGTACTTTTGCGCCCCAAGTCTGCATCATCAATCTACGATATGGTTTTTGGTCAAATGAAGCACGGACTTGCCATACCTGTACAAAGAGTTGAGTTTCAATTTGACAGCATCTCAAAGTCAGCTATTTTCAAGTTCTACTGGTTAATTCTTCATTCTTTGCTGTACATTTAGTCCGCAATGGTTGGCAAGGATAGCCTCCCACTATGAACCTCATATCCGGAGTAAACTGGCACCTTTAAGAATGAAACATACTCATTGTGTATGTAAGATAGCATTATGGGAAAAAGGTAAAAACATTCGACTAGTATTCGGCTGTTATCTAGCTGCAACAGTAACCACTTTAGCCTTTCAAAGTTTGTAATTATCCAATGTGAAAATCCACAAGCTACCAATTGTTAATTTCTGTCGATAAATTGCTCAAGAGACTTTCACATTTCTGACCTCACAGTCGAGACCGAATAAGCTGCTTGCGAAGGCCAATGCACTCCCCCACTGGCCAGCACCAGTTTCCGTGACGACCTTCTTGACGCCTTCCTGTGCATTATACCAGACTTGAGGCACTGCCGTGTTCGGTTTGTGTGACCCAGCAGGGCTAACACCTTCATACTTGTAGTAGATCCTGGCAGGAGTGTCAAGAAGCTTCTCCAATCTCTTCGCTCTGGACCAAACTGAAAGTCATAAGATACTTCTCACTGTTTCATAGAAACAGCATTACGTCAGAGAAAGAGAAACCGCATAACAAATTGCAGAAGGTCGAACCTCATTAATGGCGTTGGACGCCAGAGCTGGTAAATGTCAAGAACTTCATCAGGAATATCAATAAATCTGTCGAGACTAGCTTCCTGCTTGATCAACTCATCAGGGAGAAGAGGGGACAAATCATCGGGTGTAACCGGCTGAAACGTCCTAGGATGCAACGGCGGAGGAGGCTTAACGTGTAAATCGGCGACTAAATTGTACCATTGACGAGGAATTTCAGTTGGCTTCAAGCTAGCGCTCAACGATGCCCTCAAGCTAGCTCGACAGCCATATGGCCTTGGATGGTTTAATTTCGTCCTCAGCATTAAACTCCCTTGCCCTGTCTTCTCTCCTAGATTGAATAATATCACTCAATCAAAAGAAGCAAAAGACACCTTGCCCAACGGAAATAACCGGCTTATCACGCGATGAGGGACGGCCAATTTACTAGATGGTATATGGAAATGGACCCATTACTTGTACATGTCTTCGTTCATTCCTTGTTATTAAACCTTCCGCAAAGAGAGATGTAATTAACCGATTTCTCCTTACCCCTCACAAAAACATTATAAATTCCAAAGAACAGAAAGCTTTTAGGTCATACTTTCCAAAAGGGAAAATCATTTTCTTCTTCTATTTCTTCTTCTTCTACTACTCCTACTACTCTTGTTTTAAGCTGAACCGAGATGAAACCGCAGAACAAGTACAGAGTTAAAGTTCCAAGCATCTTAACATATGATCAACAGAGAAAAAGATGGCATCCTTTTATTTGGCTCCAGCACCAAGAAAAGCAGCAGAACATCCACAAGCTTGAATCATTCCTTTTGTTTTTCCCCTTCTCCGTCTTTTCCCAGATAAACCAGGAAATACAGAAGAAGAAAAGACAAAGCCAAGAGAAAAAGGCAAAAGCAGAAAGAGGTATGGTCCAAACTCACCATTACTTTGGGTTCTCGAACAGAAGATGGTGGTTGCAGCTGAATCTGCAGACAAAAGAGAGCAAGAAGCCATTCTTTCCTTCCCTCACTGGTTGCAGTTGTAAGCCAGAAAGCAGAAGGAGCAGCACGCGTGCCACAGTCAAGTCCCCCCTCTGCCTCAAGACATTGCCAAAAATTTGGGTTGTGCCGAAGGGAATTAGAGGTTGACTCGTATTCTGCAGGTTCAGGGTCAGGATGGTCACAGCGCAAGAAGAAAATAATTATTTATATCATTTATAAAAATTAATAAAAAAAATATTTTTATCATCAATAATAATTTATATTTAACTATTTTTGTGGGTGATGAAAAAAATTTTCATTCATTTATTTTTGTAAGTGATACAGACGATTATTTTTTGGAAAATATTTTATAAATCATTCATTTTCTGCGAAATGAATGCACCCTGATAATTGGTTAGAAAATTTAAAGTTTTCCATCCTTTCTCCTCACGAGAAATCATATGTATTTTTTACTACGTACTTTTGTTCTCTCGTCTTTCCTTAATAGTAAAAAGGTAAATGCGTTACATTAAATATATAGGAAAGTAAGGCATTGGATAACGGGGATTCTAAATTTACTATTGTTGAGGAATATTGAACCAGTTTACGATATTGAGAGTCGACCATTCTTTTCTAGTGGTCATCTGAAATTTCGGGTGCCCGACACATCGCCCATAGCTATGAAATGAAGAAGCAGGCTATGACATGATACGCGCACCTCACGAGATCCAATTTCAGATTATGTTATTTCCCTCACATTGTATCTTTGCTTTTTGCCAATCCAATTGATGATTAACTTCGCTACCATTTAAAATAAAAAAAAACCTTATATCATGTACACACATGAATTTTTCCGGAAAATTTAATATTTATCTTTTGTAATAAAAAAAATAACAAACACAAAAAGAAAAAGAGAATATAATAATAAGGGTTCCAATTGGGTCCTAATTGAATGGGCCTAGTCCAATTCAATCATTTGTTCTCGTCGTTGCGCCTTCTTCGTCAGTCTCTTTCCCCCACGTTGTAATCCCTCCATGTCTGGCTACTATCGTCACTGCCGCCATTTCCATCGATGACGAGTAGGGAGTAGAACATTCTCTTGCATTCTACTTGGCTCCTAACCGCCTTAGTAGGCTAGCGACGACTCCCTTATAGGATCGAATTTCATCTTTAGATCAGTCGAATTCAAATTTGCCAACGTCATGCGTGGTAGGGGTATTGGAGAACCCACGCCGAGCGAGATCGAGCAAATCTTGAGTAGAGATAACGCTATCTCCCTCTCGGCAATGCGCTAAACCAACACCACCCCCTCCCCCCCAATGGAATCCGAATCCTGCTTGAGAGGGTTGCGACGTATTAAACATCTTCAAATTTGGCCAAAATTTTCATTGGTCTGCCAAGTCATGCGTGAAAGAAAGTTACGAGATATTGCTCTATAATATGAAATATGGAATAACTGTACGGCATGGTACAATGCTGATGATTACCATTCTTTTCTATTAGTCAATAATTATTCGAAATCAGATACATTATGTGATACGATAAAGTGAATATTAAATGACCAACTAACTTATGGCATGACTTTTTTTGTTTTTGGTCGTGTGGTAAGACTTTTTATGACTGTTCCATTGCAGAGCCAATACGATATTTAAAACTACATTGTTAATAAAATAGCACGCATCGTTATACTGCAAAGGGATAATGACACAAACAATTCATGAACTTTGGCTCAACGTGTAATGTAGTCTCTCAACTTTTAATATTTTCAATGTAGTCCCTGAATTTTAGCCTAATATTCAATGTGGTCCATAGACTTTTAATTTGTTCAATATAGTCTCCGGACTTTTGGTATGTATTCAATGTAGTTTAGGGACTACTTTAAATATTTTCATATAGTTCAGGAGCTAAATTGAACATTTTTATGAACAATTTGTCCATGATTAGTGCAATGTTGATGCAAGTGACAGCAGTGTGCATCTACATTGCCATAGGTGAAATCCGTCACTGTCTTTGACAATAACACATTTGAACAATTAGAGACTCTTTAGGCTTCACTCGAAGCTAGCGAATGGTTAGATTGCCCCAATAATGTTTGTTTTTTAGCTGCTTAGCATCTCGATGGCTGTAACTATTAGTTCCCCTCATAGATATGAAGCTTACGTAGATATGGAGCCATTAACAATGAGGGTCCTACGGTGGGATGTAAATGATTAAGGATGGAGATTAGCTCGATTTACATCTATAGATCATACAATATTTTTCTTATATGTGGTATAAGTGAAACTTTCTTTAGAACCCAAAGAAGACTTTATGTAAGTTATAAACATCAGAGTTGCTGCGGGAAAACTGCAAATGCCTAATGCCCCATGACAAGGAGATTCAAAAGGTTGTTCAAGGCTGTATTTGGACACTTCCAAAGAGGGATCTAGTTTTATAAGAGAAAGTCATGCAGTTACGTAGCAAAAGCACTTCGATTACCAGATAGTGAACTCCATCTATCATGACCTTTATTGCCCGTAACAAGAATAATTCAACGGGCCATAGATTCAATTCCATAGCTGAAGATTTGTGGTCACTTGTTATAGTCACTTATGACGTCTTCATTGTAGAATCAAGACCCGCGTTGCACTTCAATTTTCCGATAAAGAACTCTATAATATTAACTAGTTTACTCTCCTTAGCTACAAGAAATCAATAGACAGGCCATGATTCAATTTCATAGCTAAAGATTTTTTGTTACTTGTTATAGTCACATATGATGTTTTCGCCATAGGATCAACACTTGTGTCCATCTAATTCTAGTTCTCACCTTACAAATTCCGTATCTCATCAATCTCTCTCTCTCTCGATCTCGACCAAACCCAATGTAACATCTCCCTCTTCCGTCGCCACCAGCAAAGTCACCTTCACCACCTCCAGGCTCAGTCATGGCCACACGTTTGAGCCGCTCCTTCGTCCACCATTGTCTTCATCGTCTTCGGGTTGACCACTCTCCCTCTCTGCTCCACCATCGTTGATTTCAGCGATTCCTCTATGGTCGTTAGATCTTGACATCGCGGTAGAGTGTCGTGGTTATTGAGTGTTAATATACACGTGTGAGTTGCGTTAGAATAGTCCCATAGCGGATAATTATTGTGATATGTAGCAGTTAATATATCCTAGTACTTACACAAAAAATGGCCAACTTGTCAACATGGGAAACACATGACAGAGGTATGAATTACACTTCCCATCGTCGGTGATTGTAGAAAGGTGATAGCCATTCAGTGCATCGATGATGGTTCAGTCGTGGTCAATAAGTACTTGTACCAAAGATCATCAAGGGACACATGGCAGAGGCATGAGGCAACGTGGAAACAACTATCATTAAGTTACCAACATAAGGGACTTTGACATGTGTCATGTGTATATGTTTATGCCCAAAAATGACTAATTTTTTGTTATTATCGACAAGATCGGAAAAACGAGCAGAAATTTCAGTTCTGTAGCAGTTCGGGAAAATGGTCATAACTTCATCAATACAGATTGGATCAATCTGATTCAAAGCCAAAAGAATGAAGACTCCTGAATCTAAATATTTTATCTTTTAGTTTTCTCATAAAATCATTGTAGAGTTGGAAGTGGATGGTTGTGACTGGTCAGGAAGTGAAATTTTAATTATGCACTAGTTTGGGAAAATGATCATAACTTCGTTGATATAGATCAGATTGACCTAATTCCAAAGCCAAAATAACGAAGACTCTTGGATCTACAACTTTTATGTTTTGAGTTTTCTCCGAAATCACTGTAGAGTTGTTGGAAGGAAGTAGATGGTCGTGACGGGTCAAGATGCAAAAAAGGATAGACACTTCAGTGAATAATTGCCAACTTGAAGGAATCGACAAAAAGTGGAGTCAATAATCTCGGATACAACTGTCGAAGAAGTAATCGTCAACATAGTGGGGTCGAAACAACCGCCATCGTAGTGGAGTTGAATAAATCGTTAACGTAGTGGACTCAACGCAACTGTTGAAAACCGCTAAGGAGCATGCATGTATATTTTGAGGGAACAATTACTTGGAAGCATGATCATGAGGCAGTTTTCACTTGTAGACAAGATCGTGGGATAGCTATCTTGAAAGCAGGATCATGGCATCACATGGACATAAATACAAGGTTTTCAGAATGGAAGAACATGGGCACAACCATTGGAAACTGTAAATATCACCGGCCATCTACTGGGGACCCCCTTCGACAAATATCACCGGCCATCTATTGGGGACCCCCTCCGACAAATCAAATATGCTATTTTTCAATTATCTTTTCTTTCCTATACTGCACTTTACTTTACCTTAACTGTAGCTTTTCGATTCGCATCGTCGATTAAATTCCGGTGTTATATCTTTGTGTACGTGTGTGGCTACATTTTCAAGTTTTGTCGTCGATTAAATTTCAGCACGGTTTGTATGTACAGTTCGGTTCAAAGTAAAAGTTCGCAGTTATCTCTTATTTGCCTAGATATTTTTTGTCCGGAGTCACCACAGAATCCGGTCTCCTCTCATTAAGAATTGAAGAACAATTTCGATGAGTTATATTTCATCGCTAGAGCATTTCTGGTGAAACACCTAGGTGGTCTATGACTCGTTGACTTAAGTTTTTGAGTAAATGTGGATCCAACGAGTTATATTGACCGACTTAGGCTCAGGCTCAATCTCTCTCTTAATGATCCTTCCCGGGCATTGTACTTTTGATGCGCACTGCCAAAATTGAGGAGTTGCCACACTCCATGGCCATGGAAGTTGAGCCTACGGATCTCACGGCATTGGCCCTGGATTTAGAGGGGGCAACCTCTCACAAGCCGAGAGGAGGCACGAGGCTATGTCGAGCTCTACCATTAGCAACTTGCTAGGGGTGGTTAGCCGTATGTTGACAATAGTAGAAAGCGCGACTGTTAAAATATGTCTCGAATTTGGATCTGTATACGATACTCATCCGCACACGGTGCGTCTACTACTCATAAATATGTTAAAAAGAGAATCACGTTTCACTTGCTTATCAAATCTTCTGATCATGGGTGGCGAAGGATTTATCTCATGCATACTGTGATGGCTATCTTCAAGGCCACGTGCTCATGCATTACATGAGTACAGGAAAATGACAGACGTCTTTGCTTGTCCTTATCAGCATTTAATCCTGTCACACTCTTTCCACATAGCCATGCTTGGCCGTGTGAACGTGCAGGAAGAAAGAAGAAAATGTTTGGCTTCTTTGGCTTCGTTCTCTGAAGAGAGGGGAAGCCATCATTTTTGACTTTGACCGAGAAGGAGAAAAAATGAAAAGCTAAGGAGAGCTCTTCGTGTATCAGATAGAGAAGGTCTGGGCTTCTTTTGCCCCTTTTCATTAACTCTCTAATGACTTCTTTGCTTCAACCGCACATGCAGAGTAAGCCAAATGGAACACAAACGATTTCTTTTCAGAGACAACTCTTGCAGTAAACGAGGGAGGCACGGAAGTTGCGTCTTGATTTGTCCTTGGCGACTTCCACTCTTCGTAAAGGCAGAGAAGGACGAAAGACGTGTGCGTCTTGAGCACCCAGAGAAGACAGAGCTCTGAGATTGCACTGAGAAGAATTGTGCAGAGAGTTCTTCTCGTGAGGGTTTACTTATTGTAATTACACCCTGTAGTGATTTCGCCAGTTAAATTCTTGTGAGTAGAATTTGTTTAATTCCTTGAATGAGATTTCACTAGGAATTGTGATCCCGAGAGAGCGTTGAGTGAAATTGTGATCCCGAGAGAGCGTTGAGTGCTGAGTGAATTATTGAGTGAAATTAGGAGCTGGGAAACATTGAGAGAGTGTTGAGTGCTCGAGTGATTGTTATCTCGTTGTATCGCTTGTTTTTTATTGTGGAATCCCGTGCTGCTTTCCTCATGGATGTAGGTTCGATATTCAGACTGAACTATATAAATCCGATGTCCGATTTTCTTTCCTTCCTTTCGATTATTTTAACCAGATTCGCTTGCCCCCCACACTATATTTTCTAACAACGACAACTAGGGCGGCAATGGTGAAAGAGAAAGAGAGCCATGATCATATGATTTGTTGCGACTGACCTCCGGTTTTTTACATAAAAAGGAGGTCTTGCCTGGTACGTGCTAAGTCTAGGTCTGAGACTTAACTCAGGCTCTATCAAGCCTATATCATATCGTGACATAGGGTTTAGGGTTTTAACTTGCAAATGGTTTTTATCAAGGAGTCGCAACTAATTGGTTTGTGTGACATTCTGAAATTTGCCCATTTGGAATTTATGAAATGAATGGTTTTATGAACGTACTTGTAGTTAGATCTCGCTCGGAACTGATCATTCTTGAGATACTAATCGTTAGGGAAATGCTAATTAGGGATTTAAATTCGTGCGATTAAAGAAATTCGATCGTGAACCGACTTTCGACCATATAATTGTCGAGGTGACATTTTGTGCCAACGTAGGCTGATCTTAGGATAGGTATGGGCCGATTCGTCACCGTCATATGAGTGGATCACGGGTGATTCCGTTTGACCACGAGGTAAGTGGCGAACGATCCAGAACCTATACCGAACGATCGTGCCTGTTGGAACTAGCGATCGATTCTCGCAATTATATGACCACCGAGGTCGTCATGATCCGAATGAACTTACAAGTGACTTGATTTAGTATCAGTCATGGGTCGAATATGCGAATTTCCCCAAAAGCTGCCTGTTAGTTTGAGACACACTCAAGTTACATTATATAAAATTCAGTTATTAATTAGAGACCAATTTAGGCATTGGAAATTAGGAAGTCACGACAGGACATTTGGACGACGTTATTGAAATGTTCAGCCCTGGAATTGTCCGAATCCTTTAGAAAAATTGAATTTCGGCGAGAGATGGAAAATGATCGTTTTACCCCTGGAAGTTTGTTAAGGCCAATGTAAATGGGGAAGGGCATTTTGGTCATTTCACCCTAAGTTTAGAAATGACAATTTTGGACAATTTTGCCCTTGGAATTTTGTCAAATTACCAAATTACCCTTGGATATTTTTGGAAAAGATTAGATCGTGGTCGCTGATCTCAAGATAAGAACAAATCTCGGCCGTTGATTGA
The DNA here is from genome assembly GCA_024500025.1 of Syzygium aromaticum. NCBI lineage: Eukaryota > Viridiplantae > Streptophyta > Magnoliopsida > Myrtales > Myrtaceae > Syzygium > Syzygium aromaticum. The sequence continues at coordinate 14,544,886 of CM044894.1, read as the reverse complement.
AAAGTAAAGAGAGGGGCAAGATGGTCATTTTGCCTAAAAGGGGTCAATTAATGGTTTTAAAGACCCATTTTCTCTCTCTCACCTCTCATTTTTCCCCCCTCATGGCAACTCTCTCTCTCTCCCTCTCCCCCTCCCTCATCGATCGCCCTCTCTTCCTCTTGGCCGCACTGTTGCTGTCCGGCCACAGTCTGCCGCGCCACCGTTGTCCCGCCATTGATCCATGGCCCCCACCTCCTTCACGCCACCACCGTTTCCCCCTCTCCCTCTCGGTTCACTCTCCCCCTCCCCTTGGCCGTGCGGAGCCGGCTAAAGCCGCCGCCTTTGCTGTCTCGCAGATCGTTGCTGCCGCACGGTCGCCGCCGTAGCCGCTGCGTTCCAGCTGCCTAATCAACCTTGGATAGGTTGATCTTGCTTGGGAATTCCAAGTAAGTCACAATCTAACCGTTACCTAGGATATCGGGTATTATCGGACCTGTTTAGATGCGGATTAGTGTGGTTTTAGGGGCTGATTTGATTGACGGACCTTAGGGACATAATTGAGATATTTTGGTGGATTATTAGAGGCCGAATGAGGGCTGGAATTGATTGATTTACATGCTGTAATTTTCTGTTGGATGCGTAAATTGGGTGATTTGGTTTGGTGAGTAATTGCGTGAAATTGTCGTGTGGTGCCGTGAATTATGGAGAAGATGACGTGAATTGTGATGGTTGTATGTGCATATGTGGGCTGAATTGAAATAGTTGGAATTGATGCATTGATGTGCATTTAATTGATGCCCGAGTGTGTGCACGTGTGAGAAAATGGCGTGCGATGTGCGTGTGGTCACTAGAAGGCCCTGATGCGTGTTTATGCAGGGTACGGATAAAATACGGTGTGTTGGTATGTTCGTGTGATCACTAAATCTTTGAGGTGTGTTTATGTGGGAAATTAAATCGGCCTGATGCGTGTTTACGCGGGTCGCGATACGACTGTGGGATCGGACCGAGAAGTGTTATGCTTGGGTCGCGATCATGTAGGCCTGATGTGTGTTTATGCAGGCTGATGAAAGAAAGTGAGAGTGGGATCGGACCGAGGTGTGTTATGCTTGGGTTGCGATCATGTAGGCCTGATTCGTATTTACGTAGGTTGAGGAAAGAAAGTGAGAATGGAATTAGACCTGAGGCGTGTTTATGCGGGTCGCAATCATGTAGGCCTGATGCGTGTTTACGTGGGCTGAGGAAAGTGATTGAATATCAGATGGTATGATGTGGCAAGTTAAATGAAAATGATGTGGTGGTGTGTGAACGAGTGTGAAGTGCGGAGTTCGGAAATGTTGTGTGATTGACATGTGCTTTTGAGCATGAGAATGGTTTGGAATGTATATGTGGTGTGAATGTCGTGATTGTGCATTTAAGACTAACATGTATGTTGCGTGTACTGAAAGCCAGGTAAGTACGATTGTGTGGATGTTGTTTGTGTGTTGCTTGATTAGGTGTCTGGACTTGTCTGGAATACGTGATAGCCTAGGTGGGGCTTAGGTTGTGAACTTATTAAGAAGTGTCTCATGGTTGTTTCAACCAACAATTTCAAAGCCCTCGCCCGAGCCATGAACCTTCCGTCGCTACCGCCGCAGCGTTTTGGGATACCGATACACACCGACCATGATGTTGGAGAGTACCCGATAAACGATAATTTAGCATAGGTTAAGCATACTTTAGTAGTATGGGTAGATATAGGACTACTTCTTTGACAGGCTCATACGTACACCGCTTGGATATTTAGAGACGGGATGGATGAGTTTGGTCTCGTTCGTGGTTTTGACGTTCCGTTTGATGGAGTAGGAGATTGGGACCCGTTGGCTATACCCCCTCTCGACGGTGAGATGACTAGTTTGGAGACTAGTCTAGCTCAGTTAGGGCACCAGCACGTCCCTGCAGCACTTGAGACGACAGTAGTAGTGCCAGATCTAGAGCCGGAAGAATTCCAAGCAGGGTATGATTCAATGGATGTTGATCTAGGTGTAATACCCGAGGAAAGGGCTAGAGGAGAAGTATGAGGAGGCCCCTAAGGAGGAGGAGGATGAACCAGCAGCCGAGCCAGAGGAGGATAGGGAGGAGTTTGATGAGGAGCAACGGATTGAGGTCCCTATAGAGTCGGGGGATGAGGATAACCCGATAGAGATTGAGGTCGACTCGGAGTCTTCAGATGAGCACGTGCTTGATGAGGTTTCAAATGAGAATTCTGAGGAGAACGAGTCAGAGTGGACGCCCTCTAAGGGGCGTAGAGGTTAGTTTTTGCAGTGGAGGAAGAATTTGGAAGTGTTCCATTTTTGGTATAGTGCTTACCCAGGCTACTGATCTTTTTGTGATGTCGGTGGTTTGCAGTTTATTAGTTCGATGGACATATTTTGCTTGGTGGATTGTAAAAGGCGATTGCGGTATAAGTTTGAATTGTAAATGGATATTGTATATATTGAGGTATAGTATTCTATTTGGTGGTTTGGAAATTTATTTCTTCCTGGTACTCCACAATTTTATTGTATGGGTTTATATTATTGTTTCCACTGCGATTAAACTCTGATGGGATCATTGGGTCGGCGACGTTTTTTGGGACGTCGCACTAATCCGATCGAGTAGAGGGATATCGCGAGCTCGATGGAGATTCGGGGCGTGTTAGTTTGGGGTGAATCGATTAGACACCCAACTAAAGTGACGGGAGGATCACCCTACTCTTAAGAACCATAGATTAAATGAGTTGGGGACTTGGTTATACTAATTGGATAACTAATGCACTTTCGGTACCTTTTTATCTTGTTCATTTTAGAAAATATTTATCAGACAATTTAGATTGATTTTAGGACCTTTCTTCTAACACGTAAGATGATCAAACGAGTCCATAATCATAAATGATTAGTAGTTGAACTAGATATGTAGCCTAGAATCCTACCCCTAACTAAGACGACAATATTCAGAACACGATAATTTATGCAATTATGTTCTATTTAAAAACAACATGCATAATAATATTACAACAGTGGAAAAATAACATGCAAAATACTACCACATAGCCTTATAGGATTATCCGATCGGGGCAGGGGAGAACAGAGGAGAGAGGAGGAAAGGTCGGTCGTTGGGGGAAAGGTGAAGCGGGCTGTGCCGGGTCCAACTCGTACGTGAGGGAGAGGAGAAAAGGAAGCGGGATGGGTCCATGTGGGGGAAAAAATGGAAAGTGCCGGGCTGACCAGGTCTGACCAGAAATTTTTTTTAATAATAAATTTTAATTTTTTTTAAATTTAATAAGAAAATATGCTTCGATAGGCTCTATTAATGCAAAATGGGCCTAATGTCTATATGCAATGCAATTAGATAAAAATATTTTTTTATTTTAGGAATTAAAATAAAATTAACCCCTAAATTTTATGCAATTTAATTGGACAATTAAAATGTAACATCTCGAATTTTGACCAATTTCCGGAATCAATGAAAATGATTTTATTTCTCATTTAATTTTAGTAAGTCTCGCCCGGAACTGATCACTCTCGCGATACTAACCGATGGGGAATGGCTAACTAGGAAAACGGTATATGGACCAGGGACCTGATCGCGAATCGAGCTTCGATTCTGAGAAACGTCGAGAAAATATTTTGGATCATTGTGGGCCGATCATAGGAAGGTGACAGATTTAGTTTGGCCAATGCGGTACGATTGGGTCGCGGGTGATTTGGCACGATTGAGAGTACGCGTGGCTATCAAATCTAGAACTTAGACGGAACAATCGCGACCTCTGGAACTAATGATAAATTCTCGCATTTTTCCAGTAATCGAGACAATCATGACTCGAGTAACCCCAGGTCGATACGCGTAATCCCTAGACAGCCGCCCGTTAATGAGGGACCCAAAAATTCTAATTGGGCAATTTTGATCGTGAAATTTGATCCGGACTTAAATGCCGATTTTCGTGGACGTACGCGATTATTTGGTGAGGACGATATCATTTTAGTGTGGCTAAATATATTTGGGGCTGGTATGGTCGAAAAATAGAATTTCGACTCGGAACGGAAAAATTACCATTTTGCCCTTAGGTGTTATTTTGGTATTCCGAATTTTGGGACATTTTGGAGATTATATATTGGACTTGTTTCAACCCAATAATTCAAGTAATAGAAGACTAATATGCCCCTCCATTATTGGATGAGAACAAACCCCAGCCCTTGGATCGAAGGCATTTTGATCAAGTATTGAGAGATTGTGACATTTGAACTCTACTATCTTTCCCAATAAGACGCACACACACACACACGCACACTCTCTCTCTCTCTTTCTCCTCATTCCTTTCTTTCCAAGCCAGCCACACACTCTCTCATTTCTCTCTCCCACCGGTTCTCTCTCTCCTGGTCGTGATCGCCGACTGCTGGAGGACCGCCCACTGCATGCCGCCGGTGCTGTCGCCGCTCGAGCTGCTCTGTCGCCTCACCACCACCACCACCATCATCTCATCTCATTCTCTCCCTCTCCCTCCATTTTTCCTCTTGGCCGCGTGAAGCTCAGCCATGCCGGAGCCACCGATCGCCGCCGTCGTGCGTACCCATCGCCACCACCGCCCGTCTCGCCGCCGTTGCCACCACCAACCACCTTTCTCTCTCCCTCACCCCATCCACCACCACCGACCAGCACCCTCTCCCCTTTGCCGCCGTGACCGCCGTGAGGACTGCCGATCACCGTCGTCGCAAGGAACGCCAGACCGCCGCCGTGAGCCGCTGCCCAGCCGCTCAGTTTTCCGCCGATTCAACCGCTAATTAGGAGCTTAAGACTTGGTGAGTAATTAACCCTAAACCCTAATTAGGCTAATTAGTATTTCTAGATGGAACTAGGGTATTTTAGGGGTTAAATAGGGTAATTTAGGAGTTAGTTAGTAAACCGGATGTTAGGGGCTGATGTTGTGGTGATTTGGGAAACTAATGTGTTAATTTCTAGCATGGATTAGTGCCCTTGAGTGGCTGTTTAGTGGCTGGTTTATTGGAGATTAATTGGGTTAAGTTGGGCTAAGTTGAGTTTAATTGTGAAATTGCCGTGAATGCTCGTATTGTCCAATTGATGGCTGATTTGTGTACGTTTGCGATCAATCTTGTAATGCCATGTTGCATGTATGTGTGGATGAATGGTGCGGGTGTGACTGGCCACTAATTGGCGTGATTTCCACGTACTAAGACTATTTAATGTGTGTATATGCCGATTGTAGTTGATGTCGAGTGGAAATTGAATTAGCCAAGTGGACATGTTGGAATGTTAAATGAGTACGTCAATGATTATTCGAGCACGTCGTGACATGAATTGAGCGTATCGAGATGTGTTTTGAATACGTTGAATTATGGTTGGAGTACGTTGTGGTCTTAATTGAATTATATGCCTAAGTTCTATTGGATGCTTTTTGTGCATCATGTGTATGCCCGAATGCCGGATCGCATGGCCATGCATTTCGCATGCTATGTATGAGTTGAGACGAGAATTGTGCGAGTATGCGTGCTTGGCATGAGCATATGATCACTTAATCGCCCTGATGCGTTTTACGCGGGGTCCAGATAAAAATTGGTAGTGTATATGTGTGATCACTATGAACCCTGATGCGTGTCACGCGGGGTATTGAATCCGTCCTGATGCGTTTTACGCGGGACGATGCCCGGATTGCCGAAAGACGGCCAGCCTGATGCGTTTTATGTGGGTTTTGGTTCGTATATGGAGATTAGTGTTGTGCTTGATGCGTTTTATGCGGGCTAGAGACACTGGGCCTGATGCGTTTTACGCGGGCCATGAAGTGTTAGTATTGACTGATAGACCTGATGCGTTTTACGTGGGTTGGACCTGATGCGTTTAACGCGGGTCAAATCTTAATGAGAAAATGGCAGTGTGAATTATTGAGTTAGATTATGAGCATGAGCATGCATATGGCATACGCGTGACCAAACATGTTCGTGTGTATGCTATTACTGTGATATTGTATGCCTAACCTGTAGGGCCGTCTGCGTATTCGAGTTGGGGCCGAGGGCCTAGGTTATTTGATTGTTGTGTTGGCTTGTGTGATTATTTGCCTGTCAGGAGTTGCATGTTAATCTAGTTTAGGTTTAAGAGATTTTACTCGCTGAGATTCGTTCTCATTGTTGTATAACCCAACATGTCAGACCCCCGGCCCTGAGGATGCCTGAAGTATCAGTCCGTTTTAGGACCCCGCACCAGGTGGAGCGTGCGGTGACCGTGCACCCTGTAGGGAACGAGGATGCGTTTATTAAGCACTATTCTATAGTTTGGGTAGATGTAGGGGCGACGTATTATGAGACTCACGAATACGTTGCCTGGACTTTTAGAGATTGCGATGGAGAGTATGGACCTCTCCGGTCTTTTGATGTCCTGTTCAACAGGCAAGGTCCGTAGTGCCCGGACAGTGACATAGTAGATGCCTCGACCGAGGACAGCTCGAGGTCTGACGATGGACCTGCCCTTGGGAGGTGGAGGAGCCCGACGCGATGGCCGAGGATCCGGTAGTTTTTGATATGGGACCAGAGCCAATAGACGAGGCGGAGGACGAGCCAGTGTCTATGGAGGAGGATGCGGATCAGGAGGGTGAGCCTGAGCTGATGGATTCCGAGGAGGAGCCGGTGGAGGCCGAGTCCGAGCCGGATTCCCTTGACTCTGTAGTCGAGTTGTCTGATAGCTCTTCGGAGTTATCGGGATCCAACCTGGACTGGGTCCCTTAGGTCAGCCTTAGTTTAGTTAGGTCGGGCTAGTGACTTTTTGACCAGAGTCCCAACTTAGATAGCATCCATGATCCTAGGCCACTTACCCCTTTTTGTCAGTAGTGGCCGTTGTCTCGTTTTTGTTTGGGTTATTGCTGTATATGATCATTGTGTATCCTTCTTCTGTTAATGCCAAGTGTTTATTTATTGATTTGCTTGTAGTATTTGCTATCCTTGGTCATGCTGCTTAGTCTGTATGGGTGTTACGTTGCTTTCGCATGTGATTTGTGCTCTGTTTGGGTTTTGGGTCGGCAACGTGTCCTGGGAGTGTTGCATAAATTCGACCAAGGCAGAATGCTTGCGTGCCGTGAGGTTCGGGACGTGACATAAAAAGTAGGTGTCAACATGATTAAAGCCTAGCCATAATAAAAATTGAATATTGGTTATTGAAAGAGCAACCCTAAAGGTTAAGTTCTTGAAGATGCATAATTTTATTGTCCTATTAAGCTAAGAGTTTCCTTGGTTAAAAGAAAAATGGTTCATATCATGAAAAACCTTAAACTGATACACCTACGATAATTTTACCCAAAAATTAACTTTTGACAACCAAAATCCCAAACTAGTACACTTGTGACAAATTTACCCATCGATTATAGTTTTCATTAAATTTTACAATCAAATTGCTAAGTTTGATAATGCGTGACAGATGAAGGGTGTACCGATTTGGGGTTTTACCCCTCTGTTTGTCACAGGCTTATCAATTTGTGATATTTCGTAGTACTAATCCAATTTAATAGATGGTAAATTTGTTATAAGTGTAACAGTTTAAGGGTTTTGGGTGATTAAAAAATTAGTTTGGGATAAATTTGTCATAGGTGTGCTAGTTTGGAGTTTTTGGTGATCAAAAACTTAATTCTAGATAAATTTGTCACATTTGCACAAGTTTAGGGTTTTTCATGGTATTAACTAAAAGAAAAATAAGTTGACTTTACAACGGTAAATTACCCTGAAAGAAAAAAGAACACATTTTTCGAGACAAGACATGCAAATTCTTTTTCACGGAAAAAAAAACACATGTCAATTTTCAAGAAACCCACCCCCCACCATTTTGTTTGAATGCATTTGAATCACAAAAGTAGTACACAATCTACAGTCCTTCAAAACCAATCCAAAACCAATAAAATTGACCAAACTGATATGTACTCAACTAATAGTTTAAAACATATAAAATTAATAGAGAATTTGGAGTTTTTGTGTTTTCGTGATTGGACGGAATTATTTTAATAACATGGTGATTTGTAAAAGAAATGGTATGTTTAGTAAGATGGCTAGTTGGTAACTTGATTACTACAGTCTTTGGCATCATGGAGCGTTTGTTTGTCTATAAGTCCTCTTGAACTGACCTTTCACCAGATAGGAATCAAATCCTCTCTTGTTCTTCATTTTGTATTGACATCTACATAGAAAGGGGAACAAGCACGTCTCTAGAAACCTTTGCAGATCGTCCTCTTCTTGCTAAAGAAAAAAGCTAGACGGTTGAACGCTGGTCAGTAGACTATCATCCGAGCTTGTGAGAGGATTACCTGACTTTACAAGGGTAAATGACCCTGAATGAAATAAGCACACATTTTTCGAGACAAGACACATGTCAATTCCTTTTAGCGGAAAAAAAAACACATGTCAATTCTCAACCCCCCCCCAACCATTTTGTTTGAATGCATTTGAATCACAAAACAAGTACATAATCTACAGTCTTTCATAACCAATCCAAAACCAACAAAATTGACCAGACCGATATGTACTCAATTAACAGTTTAAAACATGTAAAATTAATAGAGAATTTGGAGTTTTTGTGTATTTGTGATTGGACGGAATTATTTGAATAATGTGGTGAATTGTAAAAGAAATGGTGTAATTAGTAAAATGGCCAGTTGGTAACTTGATTACTACAGTCATTGGCACCATGGAGCGTTTGTTTGTCTATAAATACTCTTGAACTGACCTTTCGCAAGATAAGAATCAAAGCCTCTCTTGTTTGTCATGTTGTATTGACATCTACATAGAAAGGGGAACAAGAATGTCTCTAGAAACCTTTTGCAAATCGTCATCTTCCTGCTAAAGAAAAAAACCAAATGGTTGAACACTGGTCGGTAGACTATCATCCGAGCTTGCAGGAGGATTACCGGACTTTACAAGGGTAAATTACCCTAAATCCAAAAAGCACACATTTTTTGAGATAATAAATATGTCAATTATTTTTAGCCAAAAAAAAACACATGTCAATTCTCAAGACCCCCCTCCACCATTTTGTTTGAATGCTTTTGAATCAGAAAAGTAGTACATAATTTACAGTCTTTCAAATCCTATCCAAAACCAATAAAATTGACCAGACCGATATGTACTTAATTAACAGTTTAAAACATATAAAATTAATAGAGAATTTGGAGTTTTGGTGTATTTGTGATTGGACGGAATTATTTGAATAACGTGGTGACTTGTAAAAGAAATGGTGTATTTAGCAAGATGGCTAGTTGGTAACTTGATTACTATAGGCTTTGGCATCGTGGAGCGTTCATTTGTCTATAAATCCTCTTGAACTGACCTTTCACAAGACAAGAATTAAAGCCTCTCTTGTTATTCATTTTGTATTGACATCTACGTAGAATGGGGACCAAGAATGTCTCTAGAAACCTTTGCAATTCGTCCTCTTCCTACTAAAGAAAAAACCGAGATGGTTGAAAGCCAGTCAGTAGACTATCATCCGAGCTTGTGGGAGAATTATCTGACTTTGCAAGGGTAAATTAACCTGAATGCAAATAGCACCCATTCTTCGAGACAAGACGTATGTAAATTCTTTTTAGCAAAAAAAAAAAAACCACATGTCAATTCTCAGGATGCCCCCGCCATTTTGTTTGAATGCATTTGAATTAGAAAAGTAGTACATAATTTGCAGTCTTTCAAATCCAATCCAAAACCAATAAAATTGACCAGATCAATGTGTACTAAATTAACAATTTAAAAACATATAAAATTAACAGAGAATTTGGAGTTTTTGTGCATTTGTGATTGGACGGAATTATATGAATAACTTGGTGATTTGTCAAAGAAACGGTGTATTTAGTAAGATAGCTAGTTGGTAACTTGATTACTACAGTCTTTGGCATCATGCGGCATTTGTTTGTCTATAAATCCTCTTCAACTAACCTTTCGCAAGAGAAGAATCAAAGCCTCTCTTGTTCTTCATTTTGTATTGACATCTACGGAGAAAGGGGAACAAGAATGTCTCTAGAAACCATTGCACATCGTCCTCTTCTTGCTAAAGAAAAAAACTAGATGGTTGAATGCCGGTTGGTAGATTATCATTTGAGCTTGTGGTAGGATTACCTGACTTTACAAGTATAAATTACTCTGAATGAAAAAAGCACACATTTTTCGAGACAAGACACATGTCAATTCCTTTTAGTTGAAAAAAACACATGTCAATTCTCAAGACCACCCCCCCCCCCCCCCCCCAAACCATTTTATTTGAATGCATTTGAATCACAAAACAAGTACATAATCTACGGTCTTTAAAAACCAATCCAAAACCAACAAATTTAACAGACCGATATGTACTCAATTAACATTTCAAAACATATAAAAGTAACGGAGAATTTGGAGTTTTTGTGTATTTATGATTGGGGGGAATTATTTGAATAATGTGGTGATTTGCAAAAGAAATGTGTATTTTGTAAGATGTCTAGTTGGTAACTTGATTACTACAGCCTTTGGAATCGTGGAGCGTTTGTTTGTCTATAAATCCTCTTGAATTGACCTTTCTCATGACAAGAATCAAAGCCTCTCTTGTTCTTCATTTTGTATTGACATCTACATAGAAAGGGGAATAGGATTGTCTTTAGAAACTATTGCAAATTGTCTTCTTCCTACTAAAGAAAAAAGCTAGATGGTTGAATGTTGGTTGATAGACTATCATCTGTGCTTGTGGGAGGATTATGTCACGTGCCAAACCCTATCGAGCTCGCGATATCCCTCTTCTTGGTCGAATCAATGCGACGTCCCAAGAAATGTCGCCAACCTAAAAGAACCCATCAGAGTTTAATTGCGGTGGAAACCATTGTAAAATCCCGGACAGTAAAATTGGAGAACACCAGAAAGAAATAGATTGCCAAACCACCAAACGTAAAACTATACCACCTCGATAAATTTATACAATCTCCATTTACAATACACACTTATAATACTACCGCCATTTACAAACCACTACGCCAAAATATGCACACCGAACTGCACTACTACAAGTCACCGACATCCAAAAAGGTCAGCACCTTAAGTAGGTCTTACACCAAAAATGGAACGCTCTCAACTCTTTCTCAGTCTCAACTAACCCCTACGCCCATTAGGTGGCGTTCACTATGACTCACTCTCCTCGTCCTCCTCGTTTGCATCCTCCTCAGACTCGTGCTCATCTGATAACTCTGAATCAGGTCCAACCTTAATCGGATTTCCCTCATCACCTGACTCGATTAAAACCTTAATCCTCTCCTCATCTTCAAACTCCTCCTACTCCTCCTCTGGGGCCTCCATTGGCTTGTTCTCTTGCTCCGGCTTTATACTCATATCCACGTCCATAGGGTCATACCTGGCCTGTGACTCCTCCGGCTCAGGATCCGACATTGCTACTGTCGGCTCAAGCGCTGTAGGGACTAAGCAAGACTAGCTTCCAAACTAGTCATCTCCCTGTCGAGAGGGGGTAAGGCCATCAGATCCCAGTCCTCTACTCCATCAAAGCGTACATCGAATCCTTGGACGGGTCCAAACTCATCCACCCTGTCCCTAAACATCTATGTCGTATATGAATGAGTCTGCCAAAGAGGTAGACTTATATTTACCCATACCACTGATGTATGCCTAATCCAGGTATGATCATCATCTATAGGGTACTCTACGACCTCATGGTCAGTGTGCATGGGGATCCCAAAACACTGTGGTGGTAACGACGGGAGGTTCATGACTCAGACGGTAGCTCCGAAATGGTTAGGTTGAAACTACCATGAGACACTTCTCAAAAAGTTGCAACCTAAGCCCTACTTAGGCTACCACGTATTACAGACAAGTCTAGACACACAATCAATCATCACACGCAACCACAACTACACAATCACACTTACCTGGACTCTCAGCATACTCAGCTTGCACATTAGTTTATAATCACAGTATTCAAATCTCGCACGCATTTCAAACTTCACGCACCTCAAACCACACGCATTTCCATGCCAAAACATGCATCGATCACACCACATTTTCAGCCCACATTTCACACTCGATCATGCACTAACATGCCATTTTCATTAAACTTGCCTCGTCATACTATCTCACGCTCAATCACCTTCTCAGCCCACGTAAACACGCTTCATGCTTTTACTTTCTCATCTCGACCTGCTGTCGTGACCTACCTCACGAGAACCGAACTTGGTGAAGCGGGTTTAGAGGTAAGTGTTCATGAAACGGTCCATATGGCACATTGGTCATGAACGTGGATTTTCCCTAAATCCATATCTCACGTGATAGCGGATCGATTATATATGTTTTAGGAGTCGCCACTAGCTTAGGTCGGGGGTCGGCTAGAATACCCAACCGAAACGCGGGAATTTCGTTTCGGTTTCTACGAAAACCAGAGATCATGAGTTCGGGGACTAGCTTACGTTAATATTTCTATTAACGCCCTTTCGGTACCGCTAAACTTATCATGGTTGTTATCTAAATCGTCATGCATTTATTTTTTTACCATTTTTATGTCAAAACTTTGGTCCACTAAGTGATCATGCATCTTGTTTTTGTATTTTTATTTAAGATTCTAAGCTAATCCTACCTTAGTCTAGAAAAGAAAGAAACAAACAATTGTAAAAAAAAATTGCGCAAAGTAAACAACCAATATATTGAAAAGACAAAACCAATTCTAAGTGCGAGAAAGTAAAACCCGCAACTTGTCGGGCGTTTATTACAACACAAATTGAAAACCCGAGACATGATTGGGGACGAATGAATTGAATTCAAATTGAAATGATTGGAGAGGACATCAACCATCACCATATGCAAGGAATCTGGTCGGAACGGACATCGACCTTCGCCATCTTCAAGACCGCCATCTTCTTGGACCTATTCTAATTTTAAAGTTAAACTAGACTAGGCACATACAAGGGAAATGAACATCATAATGTTCATAAAACACACGATAATTGTCTATACAAAAGAACGCAATATGCAAGAAGATACAAAAATGCAAATGCAATCACGACAATAGCTTCGAGATCAACCTTTGATTTAAACATGCGTCGTCCTCATCTAACGACCTACCCACTTCATTTAATGATGACTTATGCACATTAGCCACCAAGCACGTTCGTTTATAGTGACTAACGTGACATAGTCCCTAATTGAAGTTTTATGTGAAGCCATAGATATCCCCTCGAGTATGCATCGGTTCCTATCACACATCTAGAAAGTGCATGCATCAAGCTTAAAATAAGCATGCAAGTAGGTCACAAAGACCTTGATTCTCATCCAATCACTCAATTTAGTGAACCGACGTCGGGTCACTTTATTCAATTCATCACATGCCAATCATAAGCACATGCATTAGAAAATTGATAAATTGTGAGAATTAAAGTTCGTGAAGGCATTAAAAAAAACTGGTTCAGCATGCATTATTTTCTAAAAAAAATAAAACAAAAGACAATTCATAAAGGAAAAACAAAGGACAGCAGAACAGGGGGTAAAAGATGCATTCAATTGGAAAAAGACCCATTGTTAAAATGTTTTGGAAAATTTATGGTACACCAAGCACACAACAACGAACATTTTTTGTGAAGAAAACTCTTTAAGATAAGCTACACAAGAATTTACAAAAATCACAGAACATGAAGATGTGCATCAGAACAGAACATACACGCATATTTTCAGAACAACCTCATGGAAATTTGGGCATGTTAATGATGTCCAAAAATTCTCAAATTTTGTCATGACCTAGGTCTGGGAATGACAATCAAAGTCCATGAAGAACTCATCATCAAAATCTTTACCGAAAAGTTCACACAAAATCAGCAAATCGCAAACACAGAATTGGCACATCAAGCATTCCGAATTTTCCATTTTCCAGATTTAAGGGGGAACTCATAGAAATAATAAAGGGGCCTATGAACATGCAAATGAGACAATCTTAGCATCATTAGAAAGCTTAAGACGCTCTCTAAGACTTTCTAGAAGACATCGAGTTTGATTAACATCAATTTCATGATCAACTGAAAAGGTTTATACAATGATGCATGTCAGTAATGAATTGTAACAGATGAGCTCACAAGATACATGTTGTTTATTATCCTCATGACATGGCAAAAAATGCGTGTAATACGTCAATGCGTGGCTTGAATAGCCCTTTAAAAATCTAGAAGACTGCATATTCTAATTGTGAACAGAAAAATTCCTATAAAATTGGCAAGAGTGCTACATGAACACTTAATCCCTAATTGACAGATTTAGGGGTTGGGGAATTTCGGTTGATTAAACACATTAATGACGAGCAATTGATGCATGGAGAGTGTCACTAGTGAGTTAACATGATGCTCTATGATGTTCATGAAGGTCACTTGAACAATTAAGTCCAATTTCACAATGAATTTTGTAGAAATGCAATTCGGATCAGTACAGGGAAGATTGAACAACTTGAGAACATGAGATGATTTCAGGTATCAAATGTTGTCTAAAAATTCTAAAAAAAATATATGATGTGCATGAGACCTGAATTTTCAAGTTCACGTAGATAAAGTTGTACATATTCTACTGTCTTTCTAATCGCTTCCAAAACCAATAAAATTGACAAGACCAATATGCACCCAATTAACAGTTGACAACATATATAAATAATGGAGAATTTTGAATTTTTGTTTATTTATGTTTGGGCTGAAATATTTGAATAACGTTGTGATTTGCAAAAGAAATGGTGTATTTTGTAGGATGGCTAGTTGGTAACTTGATTACTACAATCTTTTGCAACATCGAGCCTTTGTTTGTCTATAAATCGTCTTCAACTGACCTTTCGCTAGACAACAATCAAAGTCTCTCTTGTTCTTCATTTTGTGTTAACATCTACATAGAAAGGGGAACAAGAATGTCTCTAAAAACCTTTGCAAATCGTCCTCTTCCCGCTAAAGAGAAAAACTAGATGGTTGAATGCCGGTAGGTAGACTATCATCCGAGCTTGTGGTTGGATTACTTGACTCTACAAGGATAAATTACCATGAATGAAAATTGCACACATTTTTTGAGATGAGATGAGACAAGATATATGTGGATTCCATTAAGTGGAAAAAAGGACATATTAATTCTCAAGACCACAACCACCCCCCCGCCACCATTTTGTTTTTTTTTTTTTTTTCGGTAAGGTCCCCCCACGATTTTGTTTGATGGCATTTGAGTCAACAATGTTGTACATATTCTACAGTCTTTCAAATCGCTTTCAAAACCAATAAAATTGACAAGACCAATATGTACCCAATTAACAACAGTATATAAATATATAAATAATAGAGAATTTTTAGTTTTTGTGTATTTGTGTTTGGGCAAAATTATTTGAATAACGTTGTGATCTGCAAAAGAAATGGTGTATTTTGTAAGGTGGCTAGTTGCTAACTTGATTACTACAATCTTTCACTACATGGAGCCTTTGTTTGTTTGTAAATCCTCTTTAACTGACCTTTCACAAGACACCAATCAAAGTCTCTCTTGTCGTTCAATTTGTATTTACATCTACATAGAAAGGGGAACATGAATATTTCTAAAAACCTTGGCAAATCATCCTCTTCCTGCTAAAGCAAAAAACTAGATGGTTGAACGCCGGTTGGTAGACTATCATCCGAGCTTGTGGTTGGATTACCCGACTTTACATGGATAATTTACAATGAATGAAAATTGCACACATATTTTGAGACGAGACGTGACAAGATATATGTTAATTCCTTTTAGTGGGAAAAAGGACATGTGAATTGTCAAGCGCCCCCCCCCCCCCCCCCCCCCCCCGTTTTGTTTTTTTTTTTTGGGTAAGGTCCCCCCACCATTTTGTTTCAATGCATTTGAGTCAACAATGTTGTACATAGTCTAAAGTCATTCAAATCGCTTCCACAACCAATAAAATTGACAAGACCAATATGTACCCAATTAACAGTTTATAACATATATAATTGGCAGACAATTTTGAGTTTTTGTCCATTTGTGTTTGGGCGGAATTATTTGAATAACATTGTGCTCTGCAAAAGAAATGGTGTATTTTGTAAGATGGCTAGTTGGTAACTTGATGACTACAATCTTTCGCATCATGGAGCCTTTGTTTGTCTGTAAATCCTATTCAATTGACCATTCACAAGACAACAATCAAAGCCTCTCTTGTTCTTCATTTTGTATTGACATCTACATAGAAAGGGGAACAAGAATGTCTCTAAAATCCTTTGCAAATCGTCCTCTTCCTGCTAAAGAAAAAAACTAGATGGTTGAAAGCCGGTTGGTAGACTATCATCCGAGCTTCTGGTTGGATTACCTGACTTTACAAGGATAAATTACCATGAATGAAAATTGCACACATTTTTCGAGACGAGACGAGACGAGATATATGTGAATTCCTTTTAGTGGGAAGAAGGACATGTGAATTATCAAGACCCCCCCTTCCCCCCCCCCCCCCACCGCCAACATTTTTTTTTTTTTTGCGTAAGTTCCCCCCACCATTTTGTTTGACTGCATTTGAGTCAACAAAGTTGTACACATTCTACAGTCTTTCAAATCACTTCCAAAACCATTAAAATTGACCAGACCAATATGTACACTAATAACGGTTTATAACATATATAATTAATAGACAATTTTGAGTTTTTGTGTATTTTTGTTAGGGAGGAATTATTTGAATAACGTTGTGCTCTGCAAAAGAAATGGTGTATTTTGTTAGATGGCTATTTGGTAACTTGATGACTACAATCTTTTTCAACATGGAGCCTTTGTTTGTCTGTAAATGCTATTCTACTGACATTCAGCAAGACAACAATCAAAGTCCCTCTTGTTCTTCATTTTTTATTGACATCTACATGGAAGGGGGAACATGAATGTCTCTAAAATCCTTTGCAAATCGTCCTCTTCCTGCAAAAGAAAACAACTAGATGGTTGAATGCCGGTTGGTAGACTATCATCTGAGCTTGTGGTTGGATTAACCGATTTTAGAAGGATAAATTACAATGGATGAAAATTGCACACATTTTTCGAGACGAGACGAGACATGATATATGTGAATTCCTTTTAGTGGGAAAAAGGACGTGTGAATTGTCAAGACAACCCCCCTCTCCCCCGCCACCATTTTGTTTTTTTTTTTTGGGTAAGGTCCCCCCACCATTTTGTTTCAATGCATTTGAGTCAACAAAGTTGTACATATTCTACAATCTTTCAAATCGCTTCCAAAGCCAATAAAATTGACAAGACCAATATGTACCCAATTAACAGTTTATAACATATATAATTAATAGACAATTTTGAGTTTTTGTGTGTTTATGTTTGGGAGGAATTATTTGAATAACGTTGTGCTCTGCAAAAGAAATGGTGTATTTTGTAGGAGGCTAGTTGGTAACTTGATGACTACAATCTTTCGCAACGTGGAGCGTTTGTTTGTCTGTAAATCCTATTCAACTGATCTTTCCCAAGACAACAATCAAAGTCTCTCTTGTTCTTCATATTGTATTGACATCTACATAGAAAGGGGAACACGAATGTCTCTAAAATCCTTTGCAAATCGTTCTCTTCCTACTAAAGAAAAAAGATGGATGGTTGAACGTCGGTTGGTAGACTATCATCCGAGCTTGTGGTTGGATTACCTGACTTTACAAGGATAAATTACCATGAATGAAATTTGCACACATTTTTCGAGACGAGACGAGACATGATATATGTGAATTCCTTTTAGTGGGAAAAAGGACATGCGAATTGTCACGACGCCACCCACCCTCCCCCCCGGCACCATTTTGTTTTTTTTTTTCGGGTAAGGTCCCCTCCACCATTTTGTTTGAATGCATTTGAGTCAACAAAGTTGTACATGTTCTACAGTCTTTCAAATCGCTTCCACAACCAATAAAATTGACAAGACCAATATGTACGCAATTAACGGTTTATAACATATATAATTAATCAACAATTTTGAGTTTTTGTGTATTTGTGTATTTTTTTTTTTTGGTAAGGTAGTTTGTGTATTTGTGTTTGGGCGTGATTATTGGAAAAACATTGTGCTCTGCAAAAGAAATGGTGTATTTTGTAAGATGGCTAGTTGGCAACTTGATGACTACAATCTTTCGCAACATGGAGCCTTTGTTTGTCTGTAAATCCTATTCAATTGACCTTTCGCAAGACAACAATCAAAGCCTCTCTTGTTCTTCATTTTGTATTGACATCTACATAGAAAGGGGAACATGAATGTCTCTAAAATCCTTTGTAAATCGTCCTCTTCCTGTTAAAGAAAAAAACTAGATGGTTGAACGCCGGTTGGTAGACTATCATCCGAGCTTCTGGTTGGATTACCTGACTTTACAAGGATAAATTACCATGAATGAAAATTGCACACATTTTTCTAGACGAGACCAGACAGGATATATATGAATTCCTTTTAGTGGAAAAAAGGACATCTGGATTCTCAAGACCCCCCACCCCCCCCTCCTCGCCGCCCGCCACCATTTTGTTTTTCTTTTTGGTTTGCAAAAGAAATAGTGTATTTTGTAGGATGGCTAGTTGGTAACTTGATTACTACAATCTTTCGCAACATCGAGCCTTTGTTTGTCTGTAAATCCTCTTCAACTGACCTTTCACTAGACAACAATCAAAGTCTCTCTTGTTCTTCATTTTGTGTTAACATCTACATAGAAAGGGGAACAAGAATGTCTCTAAAAACCTTTGCTAATCGTCCTCTTCCTGCTAAAGAGAAAAACTAGATGGTTGAATGCCGGTAGGTAGACTATCATCTGAGCTTGTGGTTGGATTACTTGACTCTACAAGGATAAATTACCATGAATGAAAATTGCACACATTTTTCGAGATGAGATGAGACAAGATATATGTGAATTCCTTTAAGTGGAAAAAAGGACATATTAATTCTCAAGACCACCTACCCCCCCCGCCCACCATTTTGTTTTTTTTTTTTTTTTCGGTAAGGTCCCCCCACGATTTTGTTTGATGGCATTTGAGTCAACAATGTTGTACATATTCTACAGTCTTTCAAATCGCTTGCAAAACCAATAAAATTGACAAGACCAATATGTACCCAATTAACAACAGTATATAACATATATAAATAATAGAGAATTTTTAGTTTTTGTGTATTTGTGTTTGGGCAAAATTATTTGAATAACGTTGTGATCTGCAAAAGAAATGGTGTATTTTGTAAGGTGGCTAGTTGCTAACTTGATTACTACAATCTTTCACTACATGGAGCCTTTGTTTGTTTGTAAATCCTCTTTAACTGACCTTTCGCAAGACACCAATCAAAGTCTCTCTTGTCGTTCAATTTGTATTTACATCTACATAGAAAGTGGAACATGAATATTTCTAAAAACCTTGGCAAATCATCCTCTTCCTGCTAAAGCAAAAAACTAGATGGTTGAACGCCGGTTGGTAGACTATCATTCGAGCTTGTGGTTGGATTACCCGACTTTACAAGGATAAATTACAATGAATGAAAATTGCACACATTTTTCGAGACGAGACGAGACAAGATATATGTGAATTCCTTTTAGTGGAAAAAAAGACATGTGAATTATCAAGACCCCACCCCCACCATTTTGGTTTTTTTTTTTTGGTAAGTTCCCCCCACCATTTTGTTTGAATGCATTTGAGACCAATATGCACCCAATTAACAGTTTATAAGATATATCATTATTAGAGAATATTTAATTTTTGTGTATTTGTGTTTGGGCGGAATTATTTGAACAACGTTGTGTTCTGCAAAGGAAATGGTGTATTTTGTAAGATGGCTAGTCGGTAACTTGATTACTACAATCTTTCGCAACAAGGATCCTTTGTTTGTCTGTAAACACCGCGATCAACTGACCTTTCGCAAGACAACAATCAACGTCTCTCTTGTTCTTCATTTTGTATTGACATCTACATAGAAAGGGGAAAATGAATGTCTCTGAAAACCTTTGCAAATCATCCTCTTCCTTCTAAAGAAAAAAACTAGGTGGTTGAACGCCGATAGGTAGACTAACATCCGAGCTTGTGGTTAGATTACTTGACTTTATAGGGATAAATTACCATGAATGAAAATTGCACACATTTTTCGAGACGAGACGAGACGAGACAAGATATATGTGAATTCCTTTTAGTGGAAAAAAAGACATGTGAATTATCCCCCCCCCCCCCCCCCCCCCCCCCCCCCGCCAGCATTTTGTTTTTTTTTTTCAGTAAGGTCCCCGCACCATTTTGTTTCAATGCATTTGAGTCAACAAAGTTGTACATATTCTACAGTCTTTCAAATCGCTTTCCAAACCAATAAAATTGACAAGACCAATATGTACCCAATTAATAGTTTATAACATATATCAAGGTGTCGATCTTTAGAGTTTCAGATTGGAGATCACGTATTTCTCAAGGTGTCGCCTATGAGGGGACTATCTAGATTCGGCAAGAAAGGAAAACTGAGTCCTAGGTACGTCGGGCCATTTGAAATTTTGGAAAAGATTGGAGATATGGCTTATCGACTTGCCTTTCTGCCTAATTTGTCTCAAGTACACAGTGTTTTCCACGTGTCAATGTTAAGAAAGTATGAACCAGACCCGACTCACGTCTTAAGATATGGGGAAATAGATGTGGACGACAGAGTGTCGTACGTGGAAAGACCAGTCCGGATCGAGGATAGAAAAGAGCGTATGCCGAGAAATAAGACGATCCCAATAGTCAAAGTGGTCTGGGAATACCACGGAACAAAAGGTGCCACGTGAGAAAGCGAAGAAGCCATAAGACGTCAACACCCCCAGTTATTTGAGTAGATGAGGATAGATATCAAATTTTGATGACGAAATTTTTTTAAGGGGGGAAGAATTGTAACAGCCCGAATTTCGATGTAATTCCGGGACCAATAAAACTGATATTATTTCACATTTCATTTCAGTAAGTCTCGCACAGAGCTGATCACTCTCGGGATACTAGCTAATGGGGTATGGCTAACTAGAGAACGGTACGTGGACCGGGGACCTTATCGTGAAACAGACACCGATCACGAGAGACGTTGAGGGAATATTTTGGGCCAACGTGGACCAATTTTAGGAAAGAGTAATGGATTGGGTTTGGCCAAGGCCTACGATGTACAATAGGGGCGCAGGTGATTCTACAAGACCGAAAGTACACGTGACCAATTAGTCCTGAACTTGAACCGAACGATCGTGACCTCTAGAACTAGTGATAATTTCTTTTCTCTAAATGATCAAGACCATCATGATACGGATAGCCCTAGATCGATACGCGTAACCTCTAAACAACTGCCCGTTAGTGAGAGATCCTAAAATTGGAAGTTTAGCGAGTTTTGTTCACGAAATTGGGCTCGGATTTCGATGTTGATTTTCGAAGGCTTAAGAGAATATTTTTGGGAATCTGACGTCATATTATGCTGGCCACACACATTTGGAGTTAGTACGAGTAAAAATTGGAATTTCGGTTCGGGGGTGAAAAATTATGATTTTGCCCCTCGGACGCTGGCGTTGCTTTTCGAGGCCAATTGAGATTATTTTTCAAGGCCGATGCCATTTTGGGTGGCCATGCATACCAGAAGTCGTTATGGCCAAAAATTGGAATTTTGACAAAAATTGAAAAAATTGACGATTTTGCCCTTCAAACTTGGATGTGGATTTTCATGGGCTTGTGCGATGAATTTCGTGATTCTGACACCACATTATGTTGGCCCCACCCATATAGGGTTGGTACGGGCGAAAAATGGGACTTCGACCCGAGACTGGAAAAATGACAGTTTTGCCCCTAGGCTATTTTTGATTCCGAATTTTGGGGTATAATTAAGGAAATTAATTAAAGTTGGACTTATCTTAATTATGGCAGCAAATGACCAAAATTCCCTTGAATTATTGGATAAGATTTAATGGTAGCCCTTGGATGAAGGGTAAAATGGTCATTTTGGCTAGATTTGTGACACTTGGCACTAGCCCCTAATATCAGACCATGTTGGACCAGCTCTCTCTCTCTCTTCAACCTTCCATTCGGCAGCCCCTCTCCCAATCTCTCTTTCTCTCTCATTTTCTCTCTCAGCCCCCTTGCCGGAGCTCACTGCCGGCCACCGGAGCACGGCCACCGGCCACCGTGCCTCACCGTCGACCACCACAGTCCTTCGCCTCAGTCTCAGCCTCACCCAACCCCTTTCCCTCTCCCTTTCTCTCTCTTTCTCTCCCTTTCTCTCTCCCGGGTTAGCATTGCCGCTGCGCCAGAGACCCACCACCGCTTCATCGGAGCTCGTACGGTCGAGCTACTGCCACTGGGATGTCCTCGATGTTCGTATGGTGTCCGTATGTCGCCGTTCGTACGCCGTCGCCGGGAACGCCGCCGTCGGTTCCACTATTCACCAGTGATCGGCAGCCGTTCCTCGTCATCGTGACCTCGGATTAAGTGAGTAAAATTCCTAAACCTGGATTAGGACTGATAGTGCAAATTTCTGGACTGGTTGAGGAATACTAGTACTGGTAGGGAAAAATTAGGGTACCGATTGGTGAAAAGTATGATTGGGAAAAATTTAATGGATCAATGAGAATTTAATTGGGGAGATTAATTAGGTTAAATGGCCAAATTAGGAGCTTGTCGGTGAAATTGCCGGGTATGCCCGGGTTGACTGATTATATATCATTCATGCTTAATTGTGATTGATTGCGTACTGCAATGTCGCATGTTGTGTGGCTGATTTTGTGGAGTGCGATTGGCCACTGTTTGGCTTGCAATTAATTATTGATTTGTGAATCGCATGTTGGGCCACACGGTATTAATTGGGCCAATTAAGCACGTGTTGTGACATTAGGTATCTGAATTATATTGGTGCCCGTGGTGCATTGCATTGCATAACATGGACACGTATTATGTATGCCTAGAATGAGGCATGTGGTGAAATTGTACGGGAATGCGTGTCTTCCATGAGTATGTGATCACTTAAAATACCCTGAAGTGTTTTATGCTGGGTTCAGATAATAATGAGTTGTGTGATCACCTAAAGACCTTTGGGTCAAGACCTTTGGGTCGATATCGCCCTCATACACTTTGAAGCAAGACAATGCCTGGTACGTCCGGAAGACGACCATCCTCATGCACTTTGAAGTAGGCTCTGGTTCGTAAGGAGATCAGTGTTGCGCCTCATGCACTTTGAAGTAGGCTAGAGACACTGGGCCAGAACGGTGCTGCGCCTCACGCACTTTGAAGCAGGCTAGAAGCACCGGGTCGTGAAAACTATTGACTCGGGTCGTAATAAACATTAATAAATTGGGTAATTACCAGTGTGGGTCAGTGGGCCGGAGTTATGTGCATGACATGTCGACGACATTTGCATGCATAAACATGTATGGGCTAGCATACGAGCGTGTGAGACTCGGTGCATGAGCATGTGTTTGGCATACGTGTGCTCATGCGTGCCACGTATGTGCCGTGATTATTATCTATTGAACTGTCTAACCTGTAGGGTCAGAGAATTGTTTGATTGTGATTATATTGTGATTTGAATGTTAGTTTTCGATCAGGAGATTGCATGCTAGCCTAGCCTAGGTTTAGGGGTTGAACTCGCTGAGATTCGTTTCACGGTTGTGTAAACCGAAACTTTTCAGACCTCCAGTGGTGAGGATGGAGAGACCACCGCCGCTTTTTGGGATCCCCATGCAGATCCGACAGTATACCAGTACTTACCCCTCAGGAAATGGGGAGGCTTTTGTGAGATATAGGTTAGAAGTACTCATGGACGTAGGAGAGTACTTTTATCAATCACAGGAGTACGTGACATGGTGCCATCGGGATGCTGACGGGAATGAGGGAGAGCCCCTCAGGACCTTTGATGTCCCAGTGGATGACATTGGGATGTTGTGCCCAGTTATAGCTAATAGCGAGGTGATTAACCCCCAAGTCACACCTAAGTGGATTATTCATGATGAAGAGATGAACGAGGAATCGGAAGTGGTAGCTGAGGACCCCGAACCGATGGACGAGGAGGAGGATGAACCGGAGGCCATGGAGCAGGACGCAGCGGAGAATGGAGAAGTTGAGGAGCTTGATTTGGATGAGGAGTACACTAGTTATGAGGCGCCAGAGGATACTACTGGGTCATCCGACCATGATTAGGAGCCATAGGATCATCCAATGTCCTTAGTTAGTAGTGAGGGCCACTACTTTTTGGACTGTAGCCCTCTTCCCGAGTTTTAGCTTGACCTCCCTAGCCGCTTACCCCTTTTTGACCAAGCGGCTGCTGATCGTTTATATTTTTTTTTGTTGTACTTGTATATATTGTATAAATGGTTTTTAATAGTAATATAAATGTGTAATTATTTTCTTCGATGGTGATTGTTGCGTGGCTATCCTTGACTCATATTGTAGCAATCCGGGATTTGTTTATTTATTGTTTCCGCTTGTGCTTGTTCTCTGTCTGGGTGTTGGGTCGGCGACGCTTCCTGGGACGTCGCAAGCATATCGACCAAGGTAGGGATGTTGCGTGCCGAGGGATACGGGGCGTGACATTAATAATAGAGAATTTTGAGTTTTTGTGTATTTGTGTTTGGGCGAAATTATATGAATAACATTATGATCTGCAAAAGAAATGGTGTATTTTGTAAGATGGCTAGTTGGTAACTTTATTACTACAATCTTTCGCAACATAGATCCTTTGTTTGTTTGTAAATCCTCTTCAACTAACCTTTCGCAAGACACCAATCAAAGTCACTCTTGCCCTTCATTTTGTATTGACATCTACATAGAAAGGGGAACATGAATGTCTTTAAAAACCTTGGCAAATCGTCCTCTTCCTGCTAAAGAAAAAACTAGATGGTTGAATGCCGGTTGGTAGACTATCATCCGAGCTTGTGGTTGGATTACTCAACTTTACAAGGATAAATTACAATGAATGAAAATTGCACACATTTTTCGAGACGAGACGAGACGAGAGAAGATATATGCGAATTCCTTTTAGTGGAAAAAAGGACAATTCAATTCTCAAGACCCCCCCCTCGCCACCATTTTGTTTTTTTTTTCGTAAGGTACCCCCACCATTTTTTTTGAATGCATTTGAGTCAACAAAGTTGTACATATTCTACAGTATTTCAAATCGCATCCAAAACCAAAAAAATTGACCAGACCAATATGCACCCAATTAACAGTTTATAACATACATATTTAATAGAGAATTTTGAGTTTTTGTGTATTTGTGCTTGGGCGGAATTATTTGAATAACGTTGTGATCTGCAAAAGAAATGGTGTGTTTTGTAAGATGGCTAGTAGGTAACTTGATGACTACAATCTTTCGCAACAAGGAGCCATTGTTTGTTTGTAAAAGCCGTGATCAACTGACCTTTCGCAAGACAACAATCAAAGTCGCTCTTGTTCTTCATTTTGTATTGACATCTACATAGAAAGGGGAACATAAATGTCTCTAAAAACCTTTGCAAATCGTCCTCTTCCTGCTAAAGAAAAAAACAAGATGGCTGAACGCCGGTAGGTAGACTATCATCCGAGCTTGTGGTTGGATTACCCGACTTTACAAGGATAAATTACCATGCATGAAAACTCCACACATTTTTCGATACGAGACGAGACAAGATATATGTGAATTCCCTTTGGTGGAAAAAAAGGACATGTGAATTCTCAAGAACCCCCCGCACCCCCACACCCCAATTTTTTTTTTTTTTTTTTTTTCAAGTAAGGTCCCTCCACCATTTTGTTTGAATGCATTTGAGTCAACAAAGTTGTCCATATTCTACAGTCTTTCAAATCGCTTTCAAAACCTATGAAATTGACAAAACCAATATGTACCCAATTAACATTTTATAACATATATAAATAATACAAAATTTTGAGTTTTTGTCTATTTGTGTTTGGGCGAAATTATTTGAATAACGTGGTGATCTGCAAAAGAAATGGTGTATTTTGTAAGATGGCTAGTTGGTAACTTGATTAGTATAATCTTTCGCAACATGGAGCCTTTGTTTGTCTGTAAATCCTCTTCAACAGACCTTTTGCAAGACACCAATCAAAGTCTCTCTTGTCCTTCAATTTATATTGACATCTACATAGAAAGGGGAGCATGAATGTCTCTAAAAACCTTGGCAAATCGTCCTCTTCCTGCTAAAGAAAAAAACTAGATGGTTGAACGTCGATTGGTAGACTATCATCCAAGCTTGTTGTTGGATTACCCGACTTTACAAGGATAAATTACAATGAATGATATTTGCACACATTTTTCGAGACGGGACGAGACAAGATAAGATATATGTAAATTCCTTTTAGTGGGAAAAAGGACATGTGAATTCTCAAGACCTCCCCCCCTCCCCCTGCCACCATTTTGTTTTTTTTTTGTAAGATCCCCCCACCATTTTGTTTGAATGCGTTTGAGTCAATAAAGTTGTACATATTCTACAGTCTTTCAAACCGCTTCCAAAACCAATAAAATTGACAAAACCAATATGCACCCAACTAACAGTTTCTAACATGTATAAATAAGAGAGAATTTTGAGTTTTTGTGTATTTGTGTTTGGGTGGAATTATTTGAATAACATTGTGATCTACAAAAGAAATGGTGTATTTTGTAAGATGGCTAGTTGGTAACTTGACTACTACAATCTTTCGCAACAAGGAGCCTTTGTTTGTCAGTAAATCCTCTTCAACTGACCTTTCGCAAGACAACAATCAAAGTGTCACTTGTTCTTCATTTTGTATTGACATCTACATAGAAAGGGGAACAGGAATGTCTCTAAAAACCTTTGCAAATCGTCCTCTTCCTGCTAAAGAAAAAAACTAGATGGTTGAATGCCGATTGGTGGACTATCATCCGAGCTTGTGGTTGTATTACCTGACTTTACAAGGATAAATTACCATGAATGAAAATTGCACACATTTTTCGAGACGAGGCAAGACAAGATATATGTCAATTCCTTTTAGTGGAAAAAAGGACAGGTGAATTCTCAAGACCCCCCCCCCCCCGGCCACCATTTTGTTTTTTTTTTTTTTTTTTCGGTATGGTCCCCCCACCATTTTGTTTGAATGCATTTGAGTCAACAAAGTTGTCCATATTCTACAGTCTTTCAAATCGCTTCCAAAACCAATAAAATTGACAAGACCAATATGTACCCAATTAACGGTTTATAATAGATATAATTAATAAAGAATTTTGAGTTTTTGTGCATTTGTGATTAGGTGGAATTATTTGAATAACGTTGTGATCTACAAAAGAAATGGTGTATTTTGTATGATGGCTAGTTGGTAACTTGATTACTACAATCTTTGGCAACATGGAGCATTTATTTGCCTGTAAATCCTCTTCAACTGACCTTTCGCAAGACAACAATCAAAGTGTCTTGTTCTTCATTTTGTATTGACATCTATATAGAAAGGGGGAACATGAATGTCTCTAACAACCTTTGCAAATCGTCCTCTTCTTGCTAAAGAAAAAAACTAGTTGGTTGAACGCCGATTGGTAGACTATCATCTAAGCTTGTGGTTGGAGTACCTGACTTTACAAGGATAAATTACCATGAATGAAATTTGCACACATTTTTCGGGATGAGACGAGACAAGACAAGATATATGTGAATTTGTTTTAGTGGGAAAAAGGACATGTGAACTCTCAAGACCCCCCCGCCACCTCTTTGTTTTTTATTTTGGTAAGATCCCCCCACCATTTTGTTTGAATGCATTTGAGTCAATAAAGTTGAACATATTCTACTGTCTTTCAAATCGCTTCCAAAACCAATAAAATTGACGAGACCAATATGCACCCAATTAACAGTTTATAACATGTAAAAATAGTAAAGAATTTTGAGTTTTTGTGTATTTGTGTTTGGGCGGAATTATTTGAATAACATTGTGATCTACAAAAGAAATGGTGTATTTTGTAAGATGGCTAGTTGGTAACTTGACTACTACAATCTTTCGCAACAAGGAGCCTTTGTTTGTCAGTAAATCCTCTTCAACTGACCTTTCGCAAGACAACAATCAAAGTGTCTCTTGTTCTTCATTTTGTATTGACATCTACATAGAAAGGAGAACAGGAATGTCTCTAAAAACCTTTGCAAATCGTCCTCTTTCTACTCAAGAAAAAAACTAGATGGTTGAATGCCGGTTGGTGGACTATCATCCGAGCTAATTACCATGAATGAAAGTTGCACATATTTTTCGAGACGAGATGAGACAAGATATATGGCAATTCCTTTTAGTGGAAAAAAGGACAAGTGAATTCTGAAGACCACCCCCGGCCACCATTTTGTTTTTTTTTTGGTATGGTCCCCCCACCATTTTGTTTGAATGCACTTGAGTCGACAAGGTTGTACATATTCTACAATCTTTCAAATCGCTTCCAAAACCAATAAAATTGACGAGACCAATATGCACCCAATGAACAATTTATAACATATAGAATTAATAGAGAATTTTGAGTTTTTATGTATTTGTGTTAGGGAGGAATTAATTGAATAATGTTGTGATCTGCAAAAGAAATGGTGTATTTTGTAAGATGGCTCGTTGGTAACTTGATTACTACAATCTTTGGCAACATGGAGCATTTTCTTGTCTGTAAATCCTCTTCAACTGACCTTTCGCAAGACAACAATTAAAGTCTCTCTTGTTCTTCATTTTGTATTGACATCTACATAGAAAGGGGAACAGGAATGTCTCTAAAAACCTTTGCAAATCGTCCTCTTCCTGCTAAAGAAAAAAACTTGATGGTTGAACGCCGGTTGGTGGACTATCATTTGAGCTTGTGGTTGGATTACCTGACTTTACAAGGATAAATTGCTATGAATGAAGATTGCACACATTTTTCGAGAAGAGACAAGACAAGATATATGTCAATTCCTTTTAGTGGAAAAAAGGACATGCGAATTCTGAAGACCCCCCCCCCCCCCCCCCCTCGGCCACCATTTTGTTTTTATTTTGGTATGGACCCCCATCCATTTTGTTTGAATGCACTTGAGTCGACAAGGTTGTACATATTCTACAGTCTTTTAAATCGCTTCCAAAACCAATAAAATTGACGAGACCAATATGCTCCCATTGAAGAGTTTATAACATATATAATTAATAGAGAATTTTGAGTTTTTATGTATTTGTGTTAGGGCAGAATTATTTGAATAACGTTGTGATCTGCAAAAGAAATGGTGTATTTTGTAAGATGGCTCGTTAGTAACTTGATTACTACAATCTTTGGCATCATGGAGCATTTTCTTGTCTGTAAATCCTCTTCAACTGACCTTTCACAAGACAATAATCAAAGTCTCTCTTGTTCTTCATTTTGTATTGACATCTACATAGAAAGGGGAACATGAATGGCTCTAAAAACCAATGCAAATCGTCCACTTCCTGCTCAAGAAAAAAGCTAGATGGTTGAACGCCGGAAGGTAGACTATCATTTGAGCTTGTGGTTGGATTACTTGACTTTACAATGATAAATTACCATGAATGAAAATTGCACACATTTTTCGAGACGAGACGAGACAAGATATATGTGAATTCCTTTTAGTGGAAAAACGGACATGTGAATTCTCAGGACCGCGCCCCCCCCCCCCCCCCAATTTTGATTTTTTTTTGGTAAGGTCCCCTCGCCATTTTGTTTGAATGCATTTGAGTCAACAAAGTGGGACATATTCTACAGTCTTTCAAATCGCTTCCAATACCAATAAAATTGACGATACCAATATGCACCCAATGAACAGTTTATAACATATATAATTAATAGAGAATTTTGAGTTTTTGTGTATTTGTGTTAGGGTGGAATTATTTGAATAACGTTGTGATCTGCAAAAGAAATGGTGTATTTTGTAAGATGGCTCGTTGGTAACTTGATTGCTACAATCTTTGGCAATATGGAGCATTTACTTATCTGTAAATCCTCTTCAACTGGCCTTTCACAAGACAACAATCAAAGTCTCTCTTGTTCTTCATTTTGTGGTGACATCTACATAGAAAGGGGAACATGAATGTCTCTAAAATCCTTTGCAAATCGTCCTCTTCTTGCTAAAGACAAAAACTAGATGGTTGAAGGCCGGTTGGTAGACTATCATACGAGCTTGTGGTTGGATGACCTGACTTTACAAGGATAAATTACTATGAATGAAATTTGCACACATTTTTTGAAACGAGACGAAACAAAACAAGATATATGTGAATTCCATTTAGTGGAAAAATGGACATGTGAATTCTCAAGACCCCCCACCACCATTTTGTTTTGTTTTTGGTAAGGTCCCCACCATTTTGTTTGAATGCATCTGAGTCAACAAAGTAGTACATATTCTACGGTCTTTCAAATCGCTTCCAAAACCAATACAAATGACCCGACTAATATGTACCCAATTAACAGGTTATAACATAGATAATTAATAGAGAATTTTGAGTTTTTGCGTATTTGTGTTTGGGCGGAATTATTTGAATAACGTTGTGATCGGCAAAAGAAATGGTGTATTTTGTAAGATGGCTAGTTGCTAACTTGATTACTACAATCTTTGGCAACAAGGAGCATTTATTTGTCTTTAAATCCTCTTCAACTGACCTTTCGCAAGGCAACAATCAAAGTGTCTCTTGTTTTTCTTTTTGTGTTGACATCTGCATAGAAAGGGGAACATGAATGTCTCTAAAAACCTTTGCAATTTATCCTCTTCCTGCTAAAGAAAAAAACTAGATGGTTGAACGCCGGTTGATAGACTATCATCCGAGCTTGTGGTTGGATTACCTGACTTTACAAGGATAAATTACCATGAATGAAATTTGCACACATTTTTTGAGACGAGACGAGACAAGATATATGTGAATTCCTTTTTGTGGATAAAAGGACATGCAAATTCTCAAGACCCCTCCCCCCCTGTCATGCCCCGAACCCCTCGGCACGCAGCATCCCTACCTTGGTTGATATGCTTACGATGTCCTAGGAAGCATCGCCGACCCAACACCTCGATAGAGAACAAGCACAAGCGGAAGTAATAAATAAACAAATCCCGGACAACTGCATTTGTGAGCCAAAGATAGCCATGCACTATTACACAAAATAATTACACACTTATATTACTATGAAAAACCATTTTTTTTTTACAGTATTTACAAGTACAACAAAGGAAGTACAAACGATCAGCAGCCGCCTTGGTCAAAAAGGGGTAAGCGGCAAAAGAGATCAAGTTAAAACTCGGGGAGAGGGCTACGATCCAAAAAGTAGCGGCCCTTATTACTAGCTAAGGACATTGGGCGACCCTATGGCTCCTAATCAGGGTCGGACGACCCAGCAGTATCCTCTGACACCTCATCACTTGTATATTCCTCACCCAAATTAAGTTCCTTTACTTCTCCATCCTTCGCTACGTCCTGCTCCATGGCCTCCGGTTCATCCTCCTCCTCGTCCATCGGTTTGGGGTCCTCAGCTACCACCTATGGTTCCTCGTCCATCTCTTCATCCTGTATCACCCACTCAAGTGTGACCTGGGGGTTGATCACCTCATCGTCAGCTATAATGGGCTGCATCAATCCGACGTCATTTACCAGGACATCAAAGGTCCTGAGGGGATCTCCCTCATTCCCATCGGCATCGTGGTGGCACCATGCCACGTACTCCTGTGACTGGTAAAAATATTCTCCTATGTCCACGAGGACTTCTAACCGGTATCTAACAAAAGCCTCTCCATTTCCTGAGGGATAGGTACTGGTATACTGTCAGATCTGCATGGGGATCCCAAAAGCGACGATGGTCTCTCCATCCTCACGGTTGGGGTTCTGAAAAGTTTCGGTTTACACAATCGTGAGATGAATCTCATTGAGTTCAACCCCTAAACCTAGGCTAGGCTAGCATGCAATCTCTTGACCGGAAACGAACATTCAATTCACAATACAACCACAATCAAACAATCATCTGAACCTGCAGGTTAAATAGTTCAATATATAATAATCACGACACATGCTCGTGCACCGAGTCTCATACATTCGCATGCTAATGAATACATGTCTATGCATGCAAATGATGTCGACATGTCATGCCAATATTTTCGGCTCACTGGCCCGCACTGGCAATTGCCCAATTTATTAATATTTTTATGACTCGAGTCAACAATATTCACCGCTCGGTGTGTCTAGCCTGCTTCAAAGTGCATGAGGCACAACACTGATCACCTTATGAACCAGAGCCTGCTTTAAAGTGCATGAGGATGGTCGTCTTTCAGACGTACCGGGCATCGTCCTGCTTCAAAGTGCATGAGGACGGTATCGACCCGAAGGTCATGATCCGAAGGTCCTTAGGTGATTACACAACTTATTTTTATCTGAATCCAGCGTAAAACGCTTCAAGACATTTTAAGTGATCATATGCTCATGGCAAACATGCATCCCTGCACAATTTTGCCACATGCCTCATTCTAGGCGTACATAATACGTGTCCATATTATGCAATGCAATGCACCACGAGCATCACTATAATTCAAACACCCAATGTCACAACACGTGCTTAATTGGCCAAATTAATGTGGTGTCGGAGTTTCATTTTTCGTCCGTACCAGCCCTATATGGGCGGGGCCAACATAATGTGGTGTCGGAATCGCGAAATTCATCGCGCAAGCCCTCGAAAATTCATTTCAAAGTTTGAAGAGCAAATTCGTCAATTTTTTTCCAATTTTTGTCGAAATTCCAATTTTTGGCTATAATGACTGCTGGTATGCGTGGCCACCCTAAAATGGAGTTGGCCTCGAAAAATAATCTCATTTGGCCTTGAAAAGCGACGTCGGCGTCCAGAGGGGCAAAATTGTAATTTTTCACCCACGGACCGAAATTCCAATTTTTAGTCGTACTAACTTCAAATGCGCATGGCCAGCATAATATGACGTCAGATTCCCAAAAATAGTCTCTTAAGCCTTCAAAAATCAACATCGACATCCAGACCTAATTCTGTGAACAAAACTCGCTAAAATTTCAATTTTATGGTCTCTCACTAACGGACGGCTATTTAGAAGTTACGCGTATTGACCTAGGGTTATCCATATCGTGATGGTCTCAATTGTTGAGAGAATGAGAAATTATCGCTAGTTCCAGAGATCACGATATTTCGTTTCAAGTTCAGGACTGGTTGGCTACATGTTCTTTCGGTCTTGCAGAATCACCTGCATCCTTATTGTACATTGTAGGCCTTGGCCAAACCCAATCCATTACTCTTTCCTAAGATCGGCCCACGTTGGCCCAAAATATTCTCTCAACGTCTCTCATGATCGGTGTTCGTTTCACGATAGGGTCCCCGGTCCACGTACCATTTTCTAGTTGACCATACCCCATTGGTTAGTATCCGAGAGTGATCAGCTCTGGGAAAGACTTACTGAAATGAAATGCGAAATAATATCAGTTTTATTGATCCCGGAATTACATCGAAATTCAGGCTGTTACAATTCTTCCCCCCTTACAAAAATTTCGTCATCGAAATTTGCAATCTATCCTTCTCTATTCAAATAACTAGGGGTGTTGACGTCTCATGGCTTCTTCGCTTTCCCACGTGGCATCTTCTGTTTCGTGGTGCTCCTAGACAACTTTGACCATTGGGATCATCTTGTTCCTCAACACATGCTCTTTTGTATCCTCGATCCGGACTGGTCTTTCCACGTACGACACTTTGTCGTCCACGTCTATTTCCTCATACCTTAAGAAGTGAGTCGGGTCTGGTTCATATTTTCTTAACATCGACACGTGGAAAACATTGTGTACTTGAGACAGATTGGGCAGTAAGGCAAGTTGATAAGCCATATCTCTAATCGTTTCCAAAATTTCAAATGACCCGACATACTTGGGACTCAGTTTTCCTTTCTTGCCGAACCTAGATAATTCCTTCATAGGCGACACCTTGAGAAATACATGATCTCCAACCTGAAACTCCAAAGGTCGTCGTCTTCGATCGGCATAACTTTTATGGCGACTCTGCGCTGTTCTAAGTCTATCCCGAATGACTTCAATTGCCTCAACTGTCTGCTGTACCAACTCCGGACCCGTGATACTCCGTTCACCCACTTCATCCCAACACATTGGTGTCCTACACGCTCTATCATATAAGGCCTCAAATTGTGCCATTTGAATGCTTTGCTGATAGTTATTATTATAGGCAAACTCTACCAAGTGTAACTGTTTTTCCCATTTGCCTTGGAAATCTATCACACAAGCTCTCAGCATATCCTCTAGGGTTTGAATGGTCCTTTCAAACTGACCATCTGTCTGTGGATGGTAGGCCGTACTGAATTGTAACTTTATCCCTAAGGCCGTTTGCAAACTTTTTCAAAAGTTGACCGTAAATCTCGGATCACGGTCCGAAGTGATCGATACTGGTACCCCATGTAACCTAACGATCTGACTCACATACAAATCTGCGTATCTTTCCAACTCAAAGTCTTTTCGCACAGCCAGGAAGTGCGCTTACTTAGTCAGTCTATCCATTATCACCAAAATTGAATCATGTCATCTCTGGCTTCTTGGTGGTCCCGTTACGAAATCCATTATAATATGTTCCCATTTCCACTCTGGGATTTCTAACGGTCTTAATAATCCTCTAGGCTTACAATGCTGTGCTTTTACTTGTTGGCATGTCAAACACTTAGCTACTTGCTTGGCCACATCCACCTTCATCTCATTCCACCAATAGTGTTGTCTCAAATTCTGGTATATTTTTGTACTTCCCAGGTGGATACTATAATTTCTCCTATGAGCCTCTGATAAGATTTCTTCCTTTAGCTTCTCATCATCTGGTACACACAATCGCCCTCGGATACTTGAAAGTCCAGTTTCCTCTTAGCTACGTCTACCTCAACAATCTTTTGGATTTCTGGGTCCGTAGACTGTAGTTCCTTGATTTTGATCTGAATTTCTGGCTCAATCCTCAAGGCAGCCAGCAAATTCGATACGTAACTCATCTTGAGCTTAAACTCTGAATCCCTGAGTCTTTCCAACAAGGCCCACTCCTTGACCATTAGTTGTGCCACACTTGACTTTCAACTCAAAGCATCTGCCACTCGATTAGCTTTCCCAGGATGATACAAAATGTCGCAATCATAATTCTTTAGAAGTTCCATCCATTGGCACTGTCTCATATTCAACTCTTTCTATGAAAATAGGTATTTGAGGCTTTAATGATCTGTATAAATTTGGAACTTCTCTTCGCACAAGTAGTGCCTCCAGATCTTAAGTGCAAACACTATAGCGACTAATTCTAAATCATGCGTCGGGTAATTCATCTCATGCGGTCTCAACTGACGCGACGCATATGCCACCACTTTTCCATGCTGCATCAACATATAGCCTAATCCTCTTAGTGAAGCATTGCTATATATTTCGAATCCTCCTGGGCCTGAAGGAATGGTTAATACTGGAGCGATTGTTAACCGGTGTTTCAACTCCTGAAAACTCCTTTCACACTTGTCATTTCACTCAAATTTCACTTCCTTCTTAAGCAGCCTTGTTAATGGCATGGCTATTGACGAAAATCCTTCTACGAATCGCCTATAATAACTGGCCAATCCTAGAAAACTTCGAATCTCGGTTACTGATGTCGGCTAGGTCACTTGGTAACTGCTTCAATCTTAATTGGATCTACAGAAATTCCATCCCCAGAAACGATATGTCCAAGAAATCCTACTCTGTTGAGCCAAAACTCACACTTGTTGAATTTAGCATACAATGTTTACTCTTTCAAGATTCGTAGCACTTCAATCAAGTGTAGTTCATGTTCCTCGGGGCTCTTAGAGTACACTAGTATATTATCAATAAAGACTATTACAAACTGATCCAGGAATTCCTTGAACACCCAATTCATCAATTCCATGAAAGCAGCTGGGGCATTCGTTAATCCGAAGGGCATAACCGTAAATTCATAATGCCCGTATCGAGTCCTGAAAGCAGTTTTGGGAATGTCCTCACTTCTGATTCTTAGCTGAAGGTACCCAGTCCTCAAATCTATTTTCGAAAACATTGAGGCTCCCTACAACTGATCAAACAGATCATCAATCCTCGGCAGTGGCTACTTATCTTTCACTATCACTTGGTTCAGCTGCCGGTAATCTATAGACAACCTCAGAGTTTCATCTTTCTTCTTGACAAACAGGACTGACGCTCTCCATGGAGATGTATTAGGGCAAATAAAACCCTTGTCCAGTAGTTCCTGTATTTGGACCTTTAACTCTTTCAATTCTGACAGGGACATCCTATACGACGCTTTTAAAATCGGCTCCGTTCCCGACGCCAATTCAATCACAAACTCCACCTTTTGCTCGGGCGGTAAACCCGGCAATTCCTGAGGAAACACCTGGGGAAAATTGCTTACTATGAGTATATCTTCCAACTTAGGTTCCACGACTGTTGGATCCACCACATTCACCAAATATCCTTCACACCCTTCATCCAACAGCTCATTTACCTCAAGCAAGGGAATCCAAGGTATCGAGGTTCCTCCTCGATTTCCGTGAAATACAAAACTAGGGCGTCCATTTGGATTAAATTGGATCGTCCTATCGCTGCAATCCACTACAGCTTTATGTCGGACTAGCCAGTCTATTCCAATAATCACATCAAAATCGAACATGGTTAATACTGCCAAGTCGATACTCTCTTCCTTACCTCCAATAATTATCTTACAGTTAGAGCATCCAAAAGAAACTAGCAACCTATCATTCATGGGTGTCGACACGCAAAGCATATTCTCAAGCAGCACTGGCTTGAACGGCGGCGGTCCGGCGACGGCGTGGGTCTTGCACTGCCGTGGGTGGTTCGCGGTGAGAGAGAGAGGAAAAGAGAGAGAAATAGGCGGTGTGGACGGCGGCTTGAGGGTGGTCCGGCGTGTGGCAGTGTTGGCGGTGGCAAAGCGGTGGACAGCAAGGAGCTCACGGTGGAGAGAAGAAAAGAGGAAAAAAAAAATAAATGGGGGAGGGGTTCATGGCAAAGGAAGAGAAGAATGGGGAGAGAGAAAATTGCATCTTGACTCAAATAGTGTTCATTGGACCAAAGGTGGAAATGTCCAAAACGCTATTTCCTCACAATTTTAATCCAACGGTCCCGATTCGATCTTATCTTGATCCGACGGCCGAGATCGATTCTTGCACAAAAATGTCCAAGGGTATACTTGTAATTTCCCAAAAACCCAAGGGTAAAATTGTCCAATCAAAATTCTAGGGAAAAATTACCAAAATGCCCTTTACCCTTAAAACATACCCTTTAATAATCTTTAGGGGTATTTTGGTCACTTTCTCTGTTTCTTGTCCAAATCGAATTTTTCCGAAGTAATTAAGCTCACCAAAAATTGACATGTGTCACGTGCAACGTCGTCCTAACGTTCCGTCGTGACTTCTTAATTTTTCAGTGTCCAATTTGAGCAAAAATTCAATAATTAAATTCTATTAAACGCAACTCGAGCGTTTCTCGAGCTAACGGGCTGCTTGCTGGGGAAATTTGTGGAATTGACTCATGACTGCTATTGAATTGAGTCACATGCAAGTTCGTTCGGTGTGTGACGATCTCGGTTGTCATTAAAATCGCGAAGATCAATCACTTGATCCGAGGGGTACGATCGTTCGGTATAATTTCGGAATCATTCGTCAAGTCGTTTTGTGGCCCAACGGAATCACCCGCGATCCACTACTAGGACAGTGGCAAACTGACCCTAACTATCCTTGGATCGGCCAATAGTGGCTTAAAATATCACTTCTGCGATTTAATGGTCAAAATCCATTAACGATTGAATTTTCTTTAGTCACGTGAATTTAATTTCCCCTAATAACCTTTCCCTAATGGTTAGCATTCCAAAAAATGATCAGTTCCGGGCGAGAATTTTATGCGAGCACATCTCATAAAACTCAATTATTCAATAAATTCCAATTGGTGGAAATTTCGGAATGTCACAACATGGAGCATTTATTTGTCTGTAAATCCTCTTCAATTGACCTTTCACAAGACAACAATCAAAGTCTCTCTTGTTCTTCATTTTGTATTGACATCTACATAGAAAAGGGAACATGAATGTCTCTAAAACCTTTGCAAATCGTCCTCTTCCTACTAAAGAAAAAAACTAGATGGTTGAACGCCGGTTGGTAGACTATCATCCGAGCTTGTGGTTGGATTACCTTACTTTCCGAGGATAAATTACCATGAATGAAAATTGCACACATTTTTTGAGATGAGACGAGATAAGATATATGTGAATTTCTTTTAGTGGAAAAAAGGACATGTGAATTCTCAAGCCCCCCCCTCCCCCCCGCCGCCACAATTTTGTTTGTTTTTTTTGGTAAGGTCCTCCCAACATTTTTTGTGAATGCATTTGAGTCGACAAAGTTGTACATATTCTACAGTCTTTCAAATCGCTTCCAAAACCAATAAAATTGACGAGACCAATATGCACCTAATTAAGAGTGCAACATCCCAAATTTTGACTTGTTTCTGGGATCAATAATGTTGATATTATTCCCCATTTAATTTTAGTAAGTCTCGCCCGAAATTGAGCTCTCTCGGGATACTAACCGATAGGGAATGGCTAATTAGAAAACGGTACATAGACTAGGGACCCGATCACGATTGGGATATCGATTTTGAGAAACGACGAGGAAATATTTTGGGCCAATGTGGGCCAATCCTAGGAGGGTGACAGATTTAGTTTGGCCAATTACGTATGATCGGATCACGGGTGATTCCGCACGATCGAGAGTACACATGGCCAACTAGTCCCGAACTTTACCCGAACGATTGTGACCTCTAGAACTAGTGATAATTCCTCTCTCTCTATGATCGGAACCATCATGACTCAGATAACCCTAAGTCGATACGCATAACCCCTAAATAGCCACCCGTTGTGAGAAATCCTGAAATTGGAAATTGAGCGAGTTTTGGTCATAAAATTGGACCCAGACTTCGGTGTCGATTTTCGAGGGCTTGTATGACTATTTTTGCGAATCCGACGTCATATTATGTTGGCCGCGCATATTTGGAGTAGTTACAGTCAAAAAATGAAATTTCGACCTGGAAGTGAAAAATTACGATTTTGCCCCTCTGGACCTCGACATCGATTTCTAGGGGCGTAAGTGACTATATTGCGTGGCCGACACCATTTTTGAGTGGCCACACACATTTGGGGTTGGTACGGTCAAAAAATGGAATTTCGACCCAGGACCGAAAAAATGATCGTTTTGCCCCTAGGCTATTTTGGGTGTTCCGAATTTTGAGGCATTCTGGGGATTAATTTATGTTCATTTCAGCCCAATAATTCAACCTGGCAAATGACCAAAGTGCCCCCCAAATTATTGGATAAGAATGAATAAGGGCTAAGTGTTTAAGGGCATTTCGGGAATTAT
Source organism: Syzygium aromaticum (assembly GCA_024500025.1). Taxonomy (NCBI): domain Eukaryota; kingdom Viridiplantae; phylum Streptophyta; class Magnoliopsida; order Myrtales; family Myrtaceae; genus Syzygium; species Syzygium aromaticum. The sequence continues at coordinate 14,505,606 of CM044894.1, read as the reverse complement.
GAAAAAATTGGTCAAACCCATTTATTGTTTTGTCTCTCTCTCATCACTCACCTCATCCTCTCTCTCTCTTCTCCCCCTCTCTCGAAAATCTCTCTCCCTTGCCATTCCTTGCCGTGAGCGACGCCGCCGCCGGAGGAGGATTGCCGTGCCACCGCTCACCACCACCGTCCCATCTCTCTCTCTCTCTCTCTCCCTCTCTCTCTCACCACCACCATCCCACAGCCGGAGGAGGACCGCCACCTAAACGCCGATGCCGTAGATGCCATCGGGATGTCGCCGCCAATTCCGCCGCTCGTCGGTGATTAGTCGCTCGTTCCCCGTCGATTTAGCTGAGTTCGGAGCGTAGTAATCGGTGAATATAAACTCTTAAACCTTAATTAGGACTGATTTTGCCCTTTAGATGGGATTAGTTGGTTTTAAGGATTAATTAGGTGGTTATTAGGTTGGATTATGGACTGATGATCATTGGATGATTATGTGGTGTTTATGGGAGTTAAATGAACTAATTAGGAGGTGGATTAATGTCCCTAAGTGGACTGATTTATGGCTATCCATGTTGAGGATTAATTGGACAATATGGAGTTTAATTGCAATTTCCGGATTATGCCACGTTTGAATGATTTATTGGCTGTGTTGTGGTGGAATTAGTGACTTAGTATGCTGAACTGGAAGGAAAATAATGGCCGAGAGGTGGGCCGAATTAATGGTTGTTGTTGACACCTAAATTTCGACTCACCATTTAGTTGTAATTTGCATAAAAATTAGGGATTAATTTTTAACCCCTAAACAAAAATATTTAAATTGCATAACATATAATTTAGGTTCATTTTAATTTAATCGCATTTTGCATCAGACCGGTGATGGCGAATGAGTTTAAATTTCATCGAATGGGATTCGGTTCGCTCGGAAAGGCAAGGGCCGGAAATCACGAGTCAAATAGGTTTGGTCGTTTTAATTTGAGCTTAATTTAGCCCATTATGTTCAATTAAATTAAAACTCAAGTTAATTCAGCCCGCTTAGGAATTAAATAAAATCAGAAATTAGATTAAGGCCTAAGCCCAAGTCTAAGCCCATTAGGACTAGAGAGCCCATCTAATTGACCTAGGTTAGTATTATATAAACATGTTTAGGTCAGAATTTTGAGGGGGGGGCTCTCAGCATTTTCAGATCTGATTTTTGGAGAGACACGAGAGAATTTTTGGAGAATAGAAATTCGGAGAAGTCGGAGGCCACGGAATTGACGTTCACACAGCCATTATTGAGAAGAAAGAATCGTGGGGGTCTCCGCTTTCGACTGGGAGCTTTCTTTCTCTGCCAGATCCATCATCCACGGAGAAGCACACGGCCACAATTGAGAGACATGGCCACTTAGAGAGAGGCCACGGCAGAGAATAGAGAGAAAAGAGATAAAACGTGGAGAGAGAGAAGAAGTGAGCCGTCTCCCTTCTCGTACCAGCAAGTGTGCCACTATGGCACTTTGTGGTGTTCCAGGCAAGGCCATCACAGCCACCAACAGCTCCAGTTCAACGTCCTGGCGAATCCTACGAGCTTTCGGTTTATTTTTTTTCAGGTTTCTTAGCGGTCTTGGCAGGTTTTCTAGCAACAATTCAGCAAGGTTATTACGGCATTAGCGTCCTCGGCACGAAGACCAGCTTGCTATCACGTCCAACAAGGATCCATCCATTGTCGTAATTTCTGGTGGGCACCATCCCTTGCCGTGAGCTCTACCGCAAGCCGCCACACCACCACTACCGTTGCCGGTCCGTTCGTCGCCCGTCGCCCGAGTCCGATCCTGATCCGCAAACTCAATCCCGAGTCGGTTCAAATTTGGAGATTATCTGCAAATTAGGTAATTGAACATTATCTTATATTTTTTCAGAATATTTAATTTCCTAATTTGCATGCTTTGAATATTTTGTGATTATCATGTGGATATTTAGATATCTTAGGATAATGTTCGACATATCCGCAATATTTTTGAATATTCGAAATTAGGAAAATTTCCTAATTTGGCAACGTATCTGGACGACTATCCGACCTTATCCCTAAGGTACGATACGCGGTGAAACGGGAAATTATTATCCTATCCATAATCACTTGGATACGATAATGATTTTTATATGTTTTCCAAATTTGAATAATCGACTTTCCATCGATATCTATAACCCTATAGATGTGACCGATAGTTCGATTTTTGTGCCTAATCCGATTTTGAAACGAATTTTGCGGATCGCGTAGCTGTTTTAAATGTGGATGCTATCTCTGTTTAAATTGTTTTTCCTTCTCAAATAAAAAAAAAGAAAATTCAAAAAAAATATCAGTTAGATTTAAATTAGAGTTTTGCATGTTTAGGGAATCCTAAATATATCTAGAAGATAGAGTAATTATTTAATTTAAATTAGGACTTGAGATAATCTATTTCCTAGTTTAAATTAAGTAATATTCTAATCTTAATAGATTATTTAGGTCATTTTTTTAATTTCGAATTTTCATAAAAAACCCAAAAAGAGTCATCTTAGGATAGATTAAATTAGGATAGATTGCATTCATGATTTGGGTTATTTTTAATTTCGAATTTTAACAAAAAAATTCCAAAAATCAATCATGTTAGGATATGTTAAATCATCATAGATTGCACGTTATTTTAGGCATATTTTTATTCCAAATTTCATTAGAGAAAAATACTAAAAATAAATCATTTGCCTGTCATTAGAATTAGGTCACATCGTCGCATGACATATAGTTTGCATGCTAGGTTGCATTAATTGCATGTCATTTTTGCACGTCATTGCATATAAATTAGATTTCATTTAAATAAGTGAAAATCAAAAGAGAAATTGAGTGAATTGCTTGTTAATTAGAAATCATATTAGGTTGTTAATGTGATTTTCTAGCTAACAATACAGAGGCTTGCGTTGCTTCCAGGTAAGTAATTCTTCCAAACTTGCAATTTATTTAATGCTTTTATGGGTGTTAAATTGGTGGTTTGCGCACCCGCATGAACACCTCACATGTTAGTAATTAAGTTAAAATGGATTCAAACTGCCTGCCAAAATATTTTTGAAAAGGAAAGGTACCGAAAGGGCGTTAGACTAGATCTAGCGTAACCAAGTCCCCGAGCTTAGAATTTCTGGTTCGTAGGAATAAAACATATCTCCCTATGTTTTATTTAGGTTTCTAATCGACCTGCCACAAAATGATTAGTGGCGACTCCAAGCATGAAGACATTTGCATGTTAAGAACTTAAACCCTAAGTTGCAAATTGGTAGGGCTTGGGAGGGCCCGAGTTAAGCTTAGTCTTAATAATCCATTAGCCCGAAAAATGAAAATTTTTTAGGTTGCGACAACTATCCATGGTGGACTTGATTGGATTGAATTCGAAAAAATTTAGGTTGAATCGTGTTATTGCTAAGCATGTCTAGATTGACTCATTAGTGACTAAATTGTGCAAATTTGTGTGCACTAATGTTGTGAATTGTGTGCTGTACTGATTTATGTTTAATTGAAAATGGGCATGCCAATGAAATGCTGATTGATTGTATTATGGCACAATTAAACATGTTGGTATTATCGAAGTGCATGCCCGTGATTGAGATTGGTGCTCTTTATGCATCGCGTGATTAGCCGAGTGCGGAAATTTGCATGGATACGCATTCTGTATGGGGAGAATGAGCATGAGTAGAAAAGTGTGTGAGTTTGCGTGCTTGGCATGAGCATGTATGATCGCTCTAAATGCCCAGATGCGTTTACGTGGGACTCAGATAAAATGGGCGGTGTACCGTGTGATCACCTAAGGCCTTTGGGTCGTGGCCTTCTGGTCGTGCCGTCCTCATGCACTTTGAAGCAGGACGATGCTCGGTTTATCCAGAAAATGGCGTTGGTCCGTAAGAAGATCGGTGTTGTGCCTCATGCACTTTGGAGCAGGCTAGAGACACTGGGCCAATAATACGCTTCGAAGCGAGCCGCGGAGTGCTGTGAGCCTTCGGGCTGTAGCCTTCGGGTTGGTTTATAAATTGCTAAAATGAGACGTGTGCCAGAGTGCATGATTTGAGGAGATTCATAAGCATGACAAATGTGTGCCAGAGTGTGTTGGCTAATGTGCGTGCCAGTGATTTGTCTGTGTGATAGGCACTTTGAAGCATGAGCATGCGTATGGCGTATGTGTGACTAGTGTGTCGCGTATGTGCCGTGATTTATATAAAATGCCTAACCTGCAGGGTCTAGTGTATGCACAACCTGGGCCCGAGAGCCTAGGTCATGTGGTTACAATTATCATGCATTGAGTGTTTTGGTTACTTGTCAGGAGGTGCATGTTAGCCTAGCTTAGGTTGAGGGGTTGTTACTCGCTGAGCTTGTCTCATTGTCGTATTAATCCACTCTTTTCAGACCCCTCCCAGCATTGAGGATGGCAGGGAGCCGACACATTTTGAGAGGAGCCCCAGATAGATATATGTTTGACCGCAGAGCCATGTACCCTCTTCTGATATTGGTGGTTATTAACTTGTTTTGGCTTTTATAAGAGAACCTGGTGTAAAACAAACATTGTAAATATTTTACTAGAAATGGAATGTGTATGTTTCCAGTCTTATTGGTTTTAACGGTTGTGCTATCCTTGGTTGTCTGAAGTATTGTACGGGTGTATATATATATTCATATACGTCACTTCCGCATGTACTTTGATCTGAGTGCTTTGGGCATTAGGTCGGCGATGCGTCCTGGGACGTCGCAAGCAATTTAACCTATGCGTGGGATGCTCATGCTTCGTGGGGTATGGGGCGTGACATCCCCGTTTGATTTGGTATTAGAGCAAGGTCATCTCGGTCCAATTAGGTCAAAACCTAGAGTGATAAGGAGCGATGACCTTGGGTAGCCAGTAGGGTGACCTCGTGTGCTAAGTGTACCTCCTGACTGTTGGTGATTGATTGAGTGCATACATAAATTGATCCATAAGATGCAAGTACGGCAGGACCTGAGGTGAGTATGTGTACCTCCTTGTTTGAGGTCTCGTGTTGTTTATGTTTAGCCGTATGCTGGGTGGTTGATTGATGTTGTGCTAGTTACCTGCCTAGGGCCTTAGACCAATTTAGTTTGGTTTAGGTCTCTAATTCCTAGTGGAATTATAGCAGGTAGGAGAGTGGTAGCAAGCGGATATAATGAGCAGCGAAGGAAGAGGTGTAGAAAGAATCCCAAGAAGGGGCGCAGGAAGAGGACCAGAGGCGGAGGTCGTGCTCGAGCTAGAGCTGTAGAGAACCTCGAGATGGGTGCTAGAGTGGTAGAAAACCCTGGAGTTAATGCTGGAGCTGCAATAGACCCCAGAGTTGATATTAGACCTATGGAAGATCTGCGTATGGAAGGAGTTCTTAGGGTGTTAGAAAGGATTGGGAATGTGATGGATAGACAAGCTCAAGAGCGAGATAATATGACCGCCCAGGCTGCTGAGGTTGCAGCAGTTGCTGCTGCAAATGAGAATCAAGCTGATGTTGGGTAGGCTCAGGCAGCTGGAATTAGGCAAATGCATTAGCTTGTAGAGCAATTCTTAAAGTTAAAATCGCCTAAGTTTACGAGAAAAGGTGACCTCGAGGCTGCATCGAATTGGGTAGAGGAACTGGAAAAGGTATTTGAGGTATTGGGGTGCATCGAGCAAGAGAAAGTGACCCTAGCGGTTTATTAGTTGCAAGAAAATGCGAATAATTGGTGGAAGGCCATCAGGAGTAGAATATTTCTGGAAGGTGTTGCCCAGACTTGGGCCGTGTTTACTGAAAATTTTTATGGAAAATACTTCTCAAATAGTGCTAGGGAAAAGAAGCTAGCAGAATTTATGCGACTTCGCCAGGGTCAAATGACTGTCGATCAGTATTTGGCGGAATTCACTAGATTGTCTAAGTTTGCGCCGAGGATGGTGGAACATCCCGAGGACAAGGCGCGAAAATTCAGGGAAGGATTGAGACCTGACATTCGTACCCTGTTAATACCGTCCAATCTGAGAACCTATGAGGACATCTATGATAGAGCTCAGGCTCTTGAGCAGGACCAGGTGGATAGGGCAGCCGCATTTGGATTGCGGTTTGCCCAGAACAGAGACAATCGCCGCTTGGGGAAGAGACCGATGACAGGGAATAGGCATTTCGTCCCGCCAATTAGGAGGAACATTGGGAAACCAAACCCTTCACCGAGCCGATTTGGGGCTTGTTTTAAGTGTGGGAGTTTGGAGCATCAGATCAAAAATTGTCCCCAATAGCGCCCTTCAGTAACCCTAGGACAACTGCAGCAAAACAGAATGGGGAATCAGGCCGGGAATCCTCCACCGGCTAACCAGGGCAGGCTGCCAATGCAAGGACGAGTTTATGCTATGGCGTACAGAGAGGCGGAGGATACGCTGGGCGTGGTCACGGGGACGATTTCTTTATGTGATCATGCTGCCTATGCATTGTTTGACCCGGGGGCGACCCATTTATTTATTTCAGAGCAATTGGTTAGATTGGTTGGATTTGAACCTGTACTGCTTGAGAATATGTTTTGTGTGACGACCCCATTAACTGATAAAGTGTTAGTGTCATTAGGGTGTCCTAGTTGTAAAATAGTAATTGGTGGTAGAGAAGAAAGCATCGATTTGGCAGTGTTAGCCATGTTTGATTTTGACGTGATAATTGGAATGGATTAGCTAACTAAATAGAAAGCTGTAGTGGATTATGACAGTAGGGTGATTCAGTTTAATCCGATTTGACATCTTAGATTTGAATTTGAGGGAAATCGAGGAGGAACCTCGATCCCTTGGATTTCCTCGCTCGAAGTAACCAAGTTGTTGGATGAAGGATGTGAGGGATATTTAGTGAATGTGATTGATCTGACGGTGGCAGAACCCAAATTGGAAGAGATACCGGTAGTGTGCAATTTCCCCGAAGTATTTTCTCAGGAATTGCTTGGTTTGCCACCAGAGTGGGAAGTAGAATTTGTGATAGAATTGGCACCGGGCACAGAACCGATTTCAAAGGCATCATATCGGATATCGCTGTCAGAATTGAAAGAACTGAAAGTTCAGATGCAGGAATTATTGGACAAAGGTTTCATTCGTCCTAGTGTGTCTCCATGGGGAGCACCGGTCCTGTTTGTGAGGAAGAAGGACGGGACGTGAAGATTATGCATTGATTACTGGTAGTTGAATCAAGTGATGATTAAGAATAAATATCCACTGCCGAGGATTGATGATTTGTTTGATCAGTTACAAGGAGCGTCCATATTTTCTAAGATTGATTTGCGAACTGAGTACCATCAGTTGAGAATCTGGAAGGAGGACATTCCTAAGACCGCTTTTAGAACGCGGTATGGGCACTATGAGTTTACAGTGATGCCCTTCGAATTGACTAATGCCTCTGCAGCTTTCATGGCCTAATGAATAGAGTGTTCATGGAATTCTTAGACAGATTTGTCATAGTATTCATCGATGACATACTGGTGTACTCGAAAAGCCTAGAAGAGCATGAGATCCATTTGGCTGAGGTTCTACGGACTTTGAAGGAACACGCACTCTTCGCTAAGTTCAGTAAGTGTGAGTTTTGGCTAAGTAGAGTGGTGTTCCTTGGGCACATAGTTTCGGGAGATGGAATTTCAGTGAACCCAGCAAAGATTGAGGTAATAATGAAGTGGCCAAGACCGACCTCAGTGACTAAAATTCGAAGCTTCTTAGGATTAGCTAGCTATTATTGACGTTTTGTAGAAGGATTCTCGTCGATAGCCATGCCATTGACGCTATTGTTGAAGAAGGAATCTAAGTTTGAATGGAACGATAAATGTGAGAAAAGTTTTCAGGAGTTGAAGTATAGGCTTACAATTGCCCCAATGTTGACCATTCCATTTGGGCTAGGTGGATTTGAGGTTTATAGTGATGCTTCGTTAAGGGGACTTGGTTTTGTCCTGATGCAACACGGAAAGGTAGTCATGTATGCGTCGCGCCAATTGAGGCCACATGAAATGAATTATCCGACGCATGATTTAGAGTTAGCAGCGATTGTCTTTGCCCTTAAGATCTGGAGGCATTATTTATGCAGGAAGTAGTTTCAGATTTATATGGATCATCAGAGCCTTAAGTATCTATTTTCATAGAAGGAATTAAATATGAGGCAACGCCGATAGATGAAACTTCTGAAGGACTATGACTGCGACATCATGTATGACCCGGGAAAGGCGAATAGAGTAGCGGATACGCTAAGTCGCAAGTTGAGTATGGCACATATGTTGGTTAAAGAGTGGACTTTGTTGGAAAGGTTTAGAGATTCGGAGTTTAAATTTGAGGTGAGTCAGATGTCAAGCCTAATGGCCGCATTGAGGATTGAACCTGAGATTCAGGCAAGGATTAAGGCACTCTAATCCACGGACCAAGAAATACAAAAGATTGTTAGGTTGGATGCTGCTGCAAGGAAACCAGAATTCCAAGTAAGTGATGATGGAATTTTGAGTTTTCGAGAATGTTTGTGTGTGCCTGATGATGTGGAACTCAAGGAGGAAAATTTAGGTGAGGCACATCGCAGTAATTACAGTATCCACCTAGGCAGTACAAAAATATACCAGAATTTGCGGCAACATTATTGGTGGAATGGACTAAAGAAAGATGTGGCCAAACATGTGGCCAAGTGCTTGACGTGTCAACAAGTGAAGGACCAGCACTATAAACCTGGAGGATTGTTGCAACCGTTGGAGATCCCTGAATAGAAATGGGAGCACATCACTATGGATTTTGTCTCAGGACTACCGAGAAGTCAGAGGGGATATGATTCCATTTAGGTAATAGTAGATCGATTGACAGAGTCAGCGCACTTCCTGACAGTGCGAAAGGATTTTGAATTGGAAAGGTACGCAGAATTATATGTTCGACAGATCGTCAGATTGCATGGGATACCAGTGTCGATCACGTTGGACCGAGATTCGAGATTTACGGCTAACTTTTGGAAAAGTTTGCAATCGGCCTTAGGAACCAAGTTGCAGTTTAGTACGGCCTATCATCCACAGACGAATGGCCAGTCTGAAAGGATGATTCAGACTTTAGAAGATATATTGTGTGCCTGTGTTTTGGATTTCTAGGGCAAATGGGAAGAGCAGCTACATCTGGTAGAATTCGCCTACAACAATAGCTATCAGCAGAGCATCCAGATGGCACCATTTGAGGCTTTGTATGGCAGGGCGTGCAGGACGCCAGTGTGTTGGGATGAAATCGGTGAAAAAAGTATCACATGTCCAGAATTAGTACAATAGTCAATTGAAGCGGTTGAGATTATTCGGGATAGATTAAAGACAGCGCAGAGTCGCTAGAAAAGTTATGCCGATAGGAGACGACGACCTTTGGAATTTCAAGCGGGAGATCATGTGTTTCTCAAGGTGTTACCAATGAAAGGATTGTCCTTATTTGGCAAGAAAGGAAAGCTGAGTCCAAAGTTTGTCGGGCCGTTTGAAATTCTAGAAAAGATTGGCGATATAGCTTACTGACTTGCTTTGCCGCCCAATTGTCCCAAGTACATAATGTTTTCCATGTATCAATGTTGAGAAAGTATGAACCAGATTCGACCCATGTTCTAAGGTACGAAGAGATAGACGTGGACAACAGGGTGTTGTACATGGAGAGGCCAGTTAGGATCGAGGACAGAAAAGAGCGTGTACTTCGGAATAAGATGATCCCAATGGTCAAGGTTGTATGGGAGCATCATAGAACCGAAGGTGCCACTTGGGAAAGCGAGGAGGCCATGAGACGTCAGCACCCCTATCTGTTTAAGTAGATAGGTTTGAATTGCAAATTTTGAGGACGAAATTTTTTTGTAAGGGGGGAAGAGGTGTAACATCCCAAATTTCGATTTGTTTCTGGGAACAATAATGTTGATATTATTCCTCATTTAATTTTAATAAGTCTCACCCGAAATTGAGCTCTCTCGGGATACTAATCGATAGGGAATGACTAATTAGGAAACGGTATATAGACCAGGGACCCGATCGCGATTCGAACACCGATTTCGAGAAACGACGAGGAAATATTTTGGGCTAATGTGGATCGATCCTAGGAGGGTGACAGATTTAGTTTGGCCAATTACGTACGATCGGATCGCGGGTGATTCCGCACGATCGAGAGTACACGTGGCCAACCGGTCCCGAACTTAACCCAAACAATCGTGACCTCTAGAACTAGTGATAATTCCTCTCTCTCTATGATCGGAATTGTCATGACTCTGATAACCTTAGGTTGATACACGTAACCCCTAAACAGCCGCCCGTTAGTGAGAGACCCTGAAATTAGAAATTGAGCGAGTTTTGGTCACAAAATTGGACCCGGACTCCGGTGTCGATTTTCGAGGGGTTATACGACTATTTTTGCAAATTCGACGTCATATTATGTTGGCCATGCATATTTGGAATAGTTACGGTCGAAAAATGGAATTTCGACCCGGAAGTGAAAAATTACAATTTTGCCTCTCTAGATCTCGACGTCGATTTCTGGGGACATAAGTGACTATTTTGCGTGGCCGACACCATTTTTGAGTGGCCACACACATTTGGGGTTAGTACGGTCGAAAAATGAAATTTCGACCCGGGACCGGAAAAATAACCGTTTTGCCCCTAGGCTATTTTGAGTGTTCCAAATTTTGAGGCATTTTGGGGATTAATTTATGTTCATTTCAGCCCAATAATTCAACCTGGAAAGTGACCAAAGTGCCCCTTCAATTATTGGATAAGAATAAATAAGGGCCAAGTACTTAAGGGCATTTCGAGAATTATGAAAAAATTGGTCAAACCCATTTATTGTTTTGTCTCTCTCTCATCACTCACCTCATTCGGCCAGCTCTCTCTCTCTTCTCCCCCTCTCCCGAAAATCTCTCTCCCTTGCCCTTCCTCGCCATGAGCGACGCCGCCGCCGGAGGAGGATCGCCGTGCCACTGCTCACCACCACCGTCCCATCTCTCTCTCTCTCTCTCTCTCTCTCTCTCTCTCTCTCTCTCTCTCTCTCTCTCTCTCTCCCATCTAGCCAAGGATACGCCGGATAGCCCCAAACCATGGACTGCTGGTGTGAGGAGCCGCCGGACCGCCACCATAGACGCCACTGGGACACCGTCGCCGATTCTGTCGCCCATCGGCGATTGGCCGCTCATTCACCGTTGGTTTAGTTGAGTTTGGAGCATAGTATTAGGTGAGTATAAACTCTTAAACCTTAATTAGGACTGATTTTGCCCTCTAGATGGGATTAGTTGGTTTTAAGGATTAGTTAGGTGGTTATTAGGTTGGATTATGGATTGATGATCATTGGATGATTATGTGGTGTTTATGGGAGTTAAATGAACTAATTAGGAGGTGGATTAATGTCCTTAAGTGGACTAATTTGTGGCTGTCCATGTTGACGATTAATTGGATAATATGGAGTTTAATTGCAATTTCCGAATTATGCCACGTCTGAATGATTTATTGGCTGTGTTGTGGTGGAATTAGTGACTTAGTGTGTTGAATTGGAAGGAAAATAATGGCCGAGAGGGGGTCCGAATTAATGGCTGTCCATGGTGGACTTGATCAGATTGAATTCGATAAAATTTAGGTTGAATCCTGTTATTGCTGAGCATGTCTAGATTGACTCATTAGTGACTGAATTGTGCAAGTTTGTGTGCACTAATGTTGTGAATTGTGTGCCGTACTGATTTGTGTTTAATTGAAATTGGACATGCCGATGAAATGCTGATTGATTATTTTATGGCACAATTAAACATGTTGGTATTATCAAAGTGCATGCCCATGATTGAGATTGGTGCTCATTATGCATCGCGTGATTAGCCGAGTGCGGAAATTTGCATGGATACGCATTCTGTATGCGGAGAATGAGCATGAGTAGAAAAGTGTGTGAGTTTGCGTGCTTGGCATGAGCATGTATGCTATCTCTTAATGCCTAGATGCATTTACGCAGGACTCAGATAAAATGGGCGATATGTTGTGTGATCACTTAAGGCCTTCAGGTCATGCCGTTCTCATGCACTTTGAAGCGGGACGATACCTGGTTTATTCGGAAGATGGTGTTGGTTCGTAAGGAGATCGGTGTTGCGCCTCATGCACTTTGGAGCAGGCTAGAGACACTGAGCCGGAAATGAGCTTCGGCGCGGGCCGTGGAGTGTTGTGAGCCTTCGGGTTGTGGCCTTCAAGTCGGTTTATAAATTGCTAAAATGAGACGTGTGCCAGAGTGCATGATTTGAGGAAATTCATAAGCACGACAAATGTGTGCCGGAGAGTGTTGGCTAATGTGCGTGCCGGTGATTCGTGTGTGAAACAGGCACTTTGAAGCATGAGCATGCATATGGCATACGTGTAACCAGTGTATCGCGTATGTGCCGTGATTTATATAAAATGCCTAACCTGCAGGGTCTAGTGTATGCACGACCTGGGCCCGAGGGCCTACGTCATGTGGTTACAATTATCATGCATTGAGTGTTTTGGTTGCCTGTCAGGAGGTGCATATTAGCCTAGTTTAGGTTGAGGGGTTATTACTCACTGAGCTTGTCTCATTGTCGTATTAATCCACTCTTTTCAGACCCCTCCCAGCATTGAGGATGGCAGGGAGCTGACACATTTTGAGAGGAGCCCTAGATAGATATGGTGTTAGACCGCAGAGCCATGTACCCTCTTTTGATATTGGTGGTTATTGACTTGTTTTTGGCTTTTATAAGAGTACCTGGTGTAAAACAGACATTGCAAATATTTTACTAGAAATGGAATGTATATGCTTCCAGTCTCATTGGTTTTAACGGTTGTGCTATCCTTGGTTGTCTGAAGTATTGTACGGGAGTATGTATATATATATATATATATATATATACATCGCTTCCGCATGTGGTTTGATCTAAGTGCTTTGGGCGTTAGGTCGGCAACGCGTCCTGGGACGTCGCAAGCAATTCGACCTATCCTTGGGATACTCGTGCTTCGTGGGGCATGGGGCGTGACAAATAGTTTATAACATATGTAATTAATAGAGAATTTTGAGTTTTTTGTATTTGTGTTTGGGTGGAATTATTTGAATAACGTTGTGATCTGCAAAAGAAATGGTGTATTTTGTAAGATGGCTCGTTGGTAACTTGATTACTACAATCTTTGGCAACATGGAGCATTTATTTGTCTGTAAATCCTCTTCAACTGACCTTTCACAAGACAACAATCAAAGTGTCTCTTGTTCTTCATTTTGAATTGACATCTACATAGAAAGGGGAACATGAATGTCTCTAACAACCTTTGCAAATCGTCCTCTTCCTGCTAAAGAAAAAAACTAGATGGTTGAACACCGGTTGGTAGACTATCATCAGAGCTTGTGGTTGGATTACCTGACTTTACAAGGATAAATTACCATGAATGAAATTTGCACACATTTTTCGAGACGAGACGAGACGAGACACGACAAGATATATGTGAATTCCTTTTAGTGGAAAAAAAGGACATGTGAATTCTCAAGACTCCCCGCCGCCATTTTGTTTTTTTTTTTGGGTAAGGTCCCCCCACTAATTTGTTTGAATGCATCTGAGTCAACAAAGTTGAACATGTTCTACAGTCTTTCAAATCGCTTCCAAAACCAATAAAATTGACAAGACCAATATGTACCCAATTAACAGTTTGTAACATATATAATTAATAGAGAATTTTGAGTTTTTGTGTGTTTGTGTTTGGGCGGAATTATTTGAATAACGTTGTGATCTGCAAAAAGAAATGGTGTATTTTGTAAGATGGCTAGTTGGTAACTTGATTAATACAATCTTTGGCAACATGGAGCCTTTGTTTATCTGTAAATCCTCTTCAACTGACCTTTCGCAAGACAACAATCAAAGTCTCTCTTGTTCTTCATTTTGTATTGACATCTACATAGAAAGGGGAACAAGAATGTCTCTAAAAACCTTTGCAAATCGTCCTCCTCCTGCTAAAGAAAAAAACTAGATGGTTGAACGCCGGTTGGTAGACTATCATCCGAGCTTGTGGTTGGATTACTTGACTTTACAAGGATAAATTACCACGAATGAAAATTGCGCACATTTTTCGAGACGAGACGAGACGAGATATATGTGAATTCCTTTTAGTGGAAAAAAGCACATGTGAACTCTTAAGACACCTCCTCCCCCCCCCCCCCCCTCCCCCGGCCACCATTTTGTTGTTTTTTTCGGTGAGGTCCCCCCACCATTTTGTTTGAATGTATTTGAGTCAACAAAGTAGTACATATTCTACGGTCTTTCAAATCGCTTCCAAAACCAATAAAATTGGCGAGACCAATATGCACCCAATTAACAGTTTATAACATATATAAATAATAGAGAAGTTTGAGTTTTTGTGTATTTGTGTTTGGGCAGAATTATTTGAATAATGTTGTGATCTGCAAAAGAAATGGTGTATTTTGTAAGATGGCTAGTTGGTAACTTGATTACTACAATCTTTGGCAACATGGAGCATTTATTTGTCTATAAATCCTCTTCAACTGACCTTTCGCAAGACAATAATCAAAGTCTATCTTATTCTTCATTTTGTATTGACATCTAAATAAAAAGGGGAACATGAATGTCTCTAAAAACCTTTGCAAATCGTCCTCTTCCTGCTAAAGAAAAAAACTAGATGGTTGAACGCCGGTTGATAGACTATCATCCGAGCTTGTGGTTGGATTACCTGACTTTACAAGGATAAATTACCATGAATGAAATTTGCACACATTTTTCGAGATGAGACAAGACAAGATATATGTGAATTCCTTTTAGTGGAAAAAAAGGACATGTGAATTCTCAAGACCCCCCCCCCCCCCCCCCCCCCGGCCACCATTTTATTTTTTTTTCTTGGTACGGTCCCCCCAACATTTTGTGTGAATGCATTTGAGTCGACAAAGTTGTACATATTCTACAGTCTTTCAAATCGCTTCCAAAACCAATAAAATTGACGAGACCAATATGCACCCAATTAACAGTTTATAACATATGTAATTAATAGAGAATTTTGAGTTTTTGTGTATTTGTGTTTGGGCGGAATTATTTGAATAACGTTGTGATCTGCAAAAGTAATGGTGTATTTTGTTAGATGGCTAGTTGGTAACTTGATTACTACAATCTTTGGTAACATGGAGCATTTATTTGTTTGTAAATCCTCTTCAACTGACCTTTCGCAAGACAACAATCAAAGTGTCTGTTGTTCTTCATTTTGTATTGACATCTACATAGAAAAGGGAACATGAATGTCTCTAACAACCTTTGCAAATCGTCCTCTTTGTGACATCCTGAAAATTAGTCCATTTTGGGATTGATAAAATACTGAGTTTTATGAAATGTACTCGTAGTAAATTCTCGTCCGGAACTGATCATTCCTGAGATGCTAACCATTAGGGAAAGGATAATAGGGGAATTAAATTCTCCCGACTAAAGAAAATTCGATCGTGAATTGATTTTTGACCATGAAATCGCTGAAATTGATTTTTGACCATGAAATCACTGAAGTGATATTTTGAGCTACTGTTGGCCGATCCAAGGATAGTCATGGGTCAGTTCACTACCGTCATAATAGTGGATCGCGGGTGATTTTGCTGGACCACGAAATGAGTTGACAAATGAACCTGAACCTATACCAAATGATCGTACCCCTTGGAGCTAGTGATTGATCTTCGCGATTTTAATGACAACCGAGGTCGTCACATTCCGAACGAACTTGCATGTGACTTGATTTATTGTCAGTCACGAGTCGATTCTGAGAATTTCACTAACAAGCCGCCCATTAGTTTGAGAAACGCTCAAGTTGCGTTTAATAAAATTTGATTATTGAATTTAGCCCAAATTAGACATTGGAAAATTAGGAAGTCACGACGGAACGTTAGGATGACGTCGCGGAAGACACGTGCGATTTTTGGGTGAGCCCAAAACCTTCAGAAAAATTCAAATTGGGCAAGAAATTGAGAAAGTGACCATTTTACCCCTAATAATTAATAAAGGGTATGTTTTAAGAGGGAGGGGCATTTTGGTAATTTTGCCATAACTTTTTGGTTGGACAATTTTACCCTTGGATTTTTGAGAAATTACAAGAATACCCTTGGATATTTTTGGGTGAGATTCGATCTCGGCCGTCAGTTTCAAGATAAGATCATATCTGGGCTGTTGGATAGAAAATGTGAGAGAGGGGTATTTTGGTCATTTGCCCTTTTGGTCTAAAAATCCCTATTAAAGTCAAGATCTCCCTTTTCTTTCCTCATTCCTCTCTCTCCCTTTTCACGACAGCCCCTCCCCCTCCCCCTCCCCCTCACTGAACCAGCTCCCTCCCTTCGCCGCGCCGCCACACGCCGGTCATCGCCTGACTAGATCGCCACTGCCGCTTGCCGTCGCCACCGCCGAGCTGCGCCGCCATGCCGATCGCACCCGTTTCACTCTAGCCGCGTGAGTCTAGAGTCTGGTAAGTCGCAATCTAATCCTTGCCTAGGACGTCGGGTACTTTTAGACTCGTTGGATGTGGTTTAGGGGATTTAGAGGTTGGTTAAGATGTTGATCATGGTTGTTGGTGACTGATCATGGCTGTTAGTGGTTGATCGTGACTATTAGTGGCTGTTGCGGGTTGGATTAGATGTCTGGGAATGAGTTTTGGCGGATGAAATTCTGTAGAAATAGATTCGGGTTTGAATTCGTGAAGTTCGGTGTGAATCGCGGATTCGCGGTTACTATAAGTCTTTGATTTGCTATTTTTGTATAGAATTTTGTGGGCCGAATTTGAGGAAGTTTTCTTCATGAAAGTTGTTCCCAACATCTTGAAGTATGACATAATTTAATTTGGGAATTTTTTAAAATCATTTAAGGCCATTCGGAAGTCCATCTTTGGACCAAAATAAAACTGCCCGAGTTACTGTTCACTCGATCTTTTGGTCTGTTTGAATTTTTATGAATTTTTTCAGGTCTATTTTCAAAATACTTCCTTCACAAAAATTGTTGGGGGACATTTGTGGTTATAACATATAAAAATTTCAAGGCTTTTCAAGGTGATTTGTATTTTGAAAGAAATGTATTTTGAGGACAAAATGGTTTGTTAGAGCGAGTTTATTTTTGTCTGACTTTGAGTGTCAAAAAGAGGTTTTTACAGTTGGAACTGGGTTTCGAGTTTTTCATGGAAAATGTCTATGAAGATGTTTTACGCAACATGTCCAAATTTCAGAATTTTTGGAGTTCATTTACTATTTATTTGGATGGGATTTTAGTCACTGTGTAAACTGCCCAATTTTACCCCGATTCTGTAGATGTTTGTTTTCTGAGCGGAATGGTGGGGACGTCGGGGTTGAATAGTTGCTGCCTCGTGACCAGAATTTAGGCTTGAATGGGTGTTATATGAGTTGATTTGAGGATGAAATGAGGATGTTTCGAGCCTAGAGTGAGACTAGATAGAGTGTTGGATGTTGTGGGATGGAATTGGCGAGCTTAAGACTCAATTTAAGGACGAATGGTGTTGGTTTGATGTGTGGTAGATGGCTCAATTGTGGTGTTTAATAAGCTTGGAAATGTCAAAATTATACCTATGAATGTGGCTGTGTTTGTGGGCCTATGAACGGCCTTGTGTGTTTATTGAACTATGATTTAATAGATTGAAATGTACTTGATTATGTGCACGCGTGGGCCAGATTGAATTAATTGTTGAAATTGGCCATGTCGAATGCTGAGTGAGCATGTTTTACGTGTTAATTGATGCGTGCACGGGCCACGTGTGATGGGCTAGTTGGGTGTGGTATATGCGTGTCGAGCATGCGCATGAGTAAGAAAGTGATTGTGTGTGTGTGGCATGGCATGAGAGATTGTGGAAATTGTGCCGTTTTAGGCGTGTTACGCGGGACGATGCCCAGTATTACCGGAAGACTGCCAACCTGAGGCGTGTACTTCAACGCGGGTTGCGCAGTAGGTGTGTAAGTGTGAAAATGGGATTGAGCCGGGTATCATAAGCTCAGGCAGCGATCACGTAGGTTTGTTGCATTTGGCACAAGCTTATGCTTGAAAAAGCAAGAATGAGAATTGGTCCGAGGCACGATCAGCTCAGGTGAGACTGAGATTGGACTGAGGCATTATAAGCTCGGGTTCAGATCATGTAGGCCTGTTGCATTTGGTGTGGGCTGAGTATTGGGGTCGGGCCTGAGGCATGTGATGCTCAGGTCGCGATTGAGGCCTGAGGCGTGTACGGGTATGCGGGCCGGAAGTGGCGTGATGAATGGTCATAGTGTGCCTGAGGCGTGTACTTCAACGCGGGTCACTGGCAAGAAATGTGAAAGAGAAAATGAGAACAGAATGGATACGGGAGACAAGAATTTCACATGCGTGTGATTGCATTATGACATGGTTATGACTAACGTACAGATAGTCTGCATGATAGGTCTGAGTAAGAATAATTGATGTACCTGCTATGTGGTGATTCGATGTGCGTGAATGTGTGTGTTTGTGTGATTGTCTGGAGATACGTGATAGTCTAGGTAGGGTTTAGGTTGCAACTTATTGAGAAGTGTCTCATGGTTGTATAAACCAAACCATTTCAGATAACTCGTCTGAACAAGGAATCAGTTGCCACCGTCGCCGCCAGAACGTTTTGATACAGTCATGCACATCGAGGATAATTTCGTGGAGTACACCCTGAACGGACGCTGTATCGAGGACGCAAGGACTAGTGAGGAGGCGATGAGTTAATGTTTGTGTAGTACCGTTTTGGTAGACAGGGTATTTGCCTCTTTTTGGTGTATGGTTTTTAAGGTAACCATCGTGGGTGAACATATAAATTTTATGGACTCAAATAATGGCGAACGGGTATAAATGTACTTGTATATGGATGATGCAAATATATGTGGTAATGAAATGTTTTAAGTATTGAGGCGGTTGGGCGTGCTTAGTTATTCTGGTGCTCTCCAACTTATGTGTCTGGGTTTTTGTTTTTTGTTTCAGTTATGATTGACTCTGATGCGAGACCGTTGAGTCGGCGACATATTCCTGGGATGTCGCACCGTTCGACTCTTGGAAGTGAGGTGCGAAAAGCATTAGACTTTGAGTCGGGGCGTGACACTCTTCTTGCTAAGAAAAAAACTAGATGGTCGAACGCCGATTGGTAAACTATCATCCGAGCTTGTGGTTGGATTACCTGACTTTACAAGGATAAATTACCATGAATGAAATTTGCACACATTTTTCGAGATGAGACGAGACAAGACAAGATATATGTGAATTCCTTTTAATGGAAAAAAGGACATGTGAATTCTCAAGAACCCCCCGCCACCATTTTGTTTTTTTTTGGCAAGGTCCCCCACCAATTTGTTTGAATGCATCTGAGTCAACAAAGTCGTACATATTCTACAGTCTTTCAAATTGCTTCCAAAACCAATAAAATTGATAAGACCAATATGTACCCAATTACCAGTTTATAACATATATAATTAATACAGAATTTTGGGCTTTTGTGTAGTTGTGTTTTGGCGGAATTATTTGAATAACGTTGTGATATGCAAAAAGAAATGGTGGATTTTGTAAGATGGCTAGTTGGTAACTTGATTACTACAATCTTTGGCAACATGGAGCCTTTGTTTGTCTGTAAATCCTCTTCAACTGACCTTTCGCAAGACAACAATCAAAGTCTCTCTTGTTCTTCATTTTGTATTAACATCTACATAGAAAGGGGAACATGAATGTCTCTAAACACCTTTGCAAATAGTCCTCTTCTTGCTAAAGAAAAAAACTAGATGGTTGAACGCCGGTTGGTAGACTATCATTCGAGCTTGTGGTTGGATTACCTGACTTTGCAAGGATAAATTACCATGAATGAAATTTGCACACATTTTTTGAGATGAGATGAGACAAGACATATGTGAATTCTGTTTAGCGGAAAAAAGCACATGTGAATCTCAAGACCCCTCCCCCCCCTCACCATTTTGTTTGAATGCATTTGAGTCAAACAAAGTTGTACATATTCTACAATCTTTTAGATCCCTTTCAAAACCAATAAAATTGACAAGACCAATATGTACCCAATTAACAGTTTATAACATATATAAATAATAGAGAATTTTGAGTTTTTGTGCATTTGTGTTTGGGCGGAATTATTTGAATAACATTGTGATCTGTAAAAGAAATGGTGTATTTTGTAAGATGGCTCGTTGGTAACTTGATTACTACAATCTTTGGTAATATGGAGCATTTATTTGTCTGTAAATCGTCTTCAACTGACCTTTCGCAAGACAACAATCCAAGTCTCTCTTGTTCTTCATTTTGTATTGACATCTACATAGAAAGGGGAACAAGAATGTCTCTAAAAACTTTTGCAAATCGTCCTCTTTCTGCTAAAGAAAAAACTAGATGGTTGAACGCTGGTTGGCAGACTATCATCCGAGCTTGTGGTTGGATTACCTGACTTTACAAGGATAAATTACCATGAATGAAATTTGCACACATTTTTCGAGACGAGACGAGACCAAATATATGTGAATTCCATTTAGTGAAAAAAGGACTTGTGAATTCTCAAGACCCCCCCCTCCCCCCGGCCTCCATTTTGCTTTTTTTTTTGGTAACGTCCCCCCACCATTTTGTAACAGCCTGAATTTCGATGTAATTCCGGGATCAATAAAACTGATATTATTTCGCATCTCATTTCAGTAAGTCTTGTCCAGAGCTGATCACTCTCGTGATACTAACCAATGGGGTATGACTAACTAGAAAACAATACGTGGATCGGGGACCCTATCGTGAAATGGACACCGATCATGAGAGACACTGAGAGAATATTTTGGGCCAACGTGGTCCGATCTTAGGAAAGAGTAATGGATTGGGTTTGGCCAAGGCCTATGATGCACAATAGGGATGCAGGTGATTCCGCAAGACCGAAAGTACACGTGGCCAACCAGTTCTGAACCTGAATCGAAAAATCGTGACCTTTGGAATTAGTGATAATTTCTCATTCTCTCAATGATCGAGACTATCACGATACAAATAACTCTAAGTCGATACGCATAACTTCTAAACTGCCGCCCGTTAGTGAGAGACCTTGAAATTGAAAGTTTAGCGAGTTTTGTTAACGGAATTGGACCCGGATTTCAATGTTGATTTTCGAAGGCTTAAGAGACTATTTTTGGGAATCTGACGTCAGATTATACTGGCCATAATCATTTGGAGTTAGTACGACTAAAAATTGGAATTTCGGTCCGGGGGTGAAAAATTACAATTTTGCCCCTCTGGACATTGGCGATGCTTTTTGAGGCCAAATGAGATTATTTTTTGAGGCCAACACCATTTTTGGATGGCCACGCATGCCAAGAGTGGTTATGACTAAAAATTGGAATTTCGACAAAAATTGAAAAAATTGATGATTTTTGCCCTTCAAATTTGGACGTGGATTTTCAAGGGTTTACGTGATGAATTTCGCGATTCCGACACCACATTATGTTGGCCCCGCCCCTATAGGGTTGGTACAGGCGAAATATGGAACTTTGACTCGGGACCGGAAAAATGACAGTTTTGCCCTGGGCTATTTTCAGTTCCGAAAATTGGGAAATTAATTAAGGTATTAATTATTTTTGGATAAGCATCATTAATGTGGGCCAAAGACCATTTTGCCCTTGAAATTTTGGATAGGGATGAATTAGAACCATTAGATTAGGAGCATTTTAGTCATTTTTTCGGATTGGCGACACTTGGCATCCCTAGTCTTCATTGTTTGACCAGAATTTAATTCTCCCTCTCTCTCCTCACTCTTACTCTCGGCCAGATCTCTCTCTCCTCCCGATCACTCTCTTTCTCTCTCATTTTCTCTCTCGGCCAAGCTTTGCCGGAGCTCACCGCCGGCCACTGGAGTGCCGCCGCCGGCCACCGTGCCTCACCATCAACCACCACAGTCCCCTGCCTCAGCCTCAGCCTCACCCGACTCCTTTCTCTCTCCCTTTCTCTCTCTCGGGTTAGCACCGCCGGAGCTTGTACGGCCAAGCCGTTGCTACAGTGACGTCCTTGACGTTCGTACGACACTGTTCATCGCCGTCCGTATGGTGTCTATACAGTGTCCGTACGGTGCCGTCTGTATGCCATCGCCGGGAACGCCGCCGCTGGTTTCACTGTTCACCAGTGATTGGTCATCGTTCCTTGTCGTCGTGACCTCGGATTAAGTGAGTAAAATTCCTAAACCCAGATTAGGACTAATAGTCCATTTTTATGGAACGGTTTAGGAATATTAGTACCAACTGAGAGAAATAAGTGTACCAATTAGTGAAAATTATTATTGGGAAAAATTTAGTGGACTAATGAGAATTTTTGGGGAGAATAATCGGATTAATTGGCCAATTTAGGAGCCCATTCGTGAAATTACCGGGTATGTCCGGGTTGACTGATTGTATGTCATTCATGTTTAATTGTGATTGATTGCGTACTGCCATGTCGCATGTTATGTGGCTGATTTTGTGGAATGCGATTGACCACTGTTTGGCTTGCAATTAATTATTGATTTGTGAATTGCACGTTGGGCCACACAGTATTAATTGGGCCAATTAAACACGTGTGGTGACATTGGGTGTCTGAATTATAGTGATGCTCGTGGTGTATTGCATTGCATAACATAAACACACATCATGTATGCCTAGAATGAGGCATGTGGTGAAATTGTGCAGGGATACGTGTCTGCCATGAGCATGTGATCACTTAAAATACCCTGAAGCATTTTACGCTGGGTTCAGATAATAATGAGTTGTGTGATCATCTAAAAACCTTCGGGTCATGATCTTCGGGTCGATACCGTCCTCATGCACTTTGAAGCAGGACGATGCCCGGTACGTCCGGAAGACGACCATTCTCATGCACTTTGAAGCAGGACGATACTCGGTACGTTCGGAAGACAACCATCCTCATGCACTTTGAAGCAGGCTATGGTTCGTAAGGAAATCAGTATTGCTCCTCATGCACTTTGAAGCAGGCTAGAGATACTGGGCGAGATCAATGCTGTGCCTCATGTACTTTGAAGCAGGCTAGACGCACTGGGCCGTGAATATTGTTGACTCGAGTTATAATAAATATTAATAAATTGGGCAATTGCCAGGATGGGCCAGTGGGCCGGAAATATGCGCATGACATGTTGACGACATTTGCATGCATAGACATGCATTGATTAGCATGTGAGTGTATAAGACTCGGTGCATGAGCTTGTGTTGTGATTATTATATATTGAACTGTCTAACCTGTAGGGTCAGATGGTTGTTTGAATGTGATTGTATTGTGATTTGAACGTTTGTTTTCGGTCAGGAGATTGCATGCTAGCCTAGCTTAGGTTTAAGGGTTGAACTCGCTGATATTCGTCTCATGGTTGTATAAAATGAAACTTTTCAGAACTCTAGCCATGAGGATGGAAAGACCACCGCCGCTTTTTGGAATCCCCATGCAGATCCGATAGTATACCAGTACCTACCCCTCAGGAAATAGGGAGGCTTTGTCAGATATAGGTCAGAAGTACTCGTGGACGTAGGAGAGTACTTTTACCAGTCACAGGAATACATGGCATGGTGCCATCGGGATACTGATGGGAATGAGGGAGAACCCCTCAAGACCTTTGATGTCCCGGTGGATGAGACTGGGATGTTGCACCCAGTTAGAGCTGATGGCGATGTGATCAACCCCCAGGTCACACTTGAGTGGATGATGCAGGATGAAGAGATGGACGAGGAACCGAAGGTGGTAGCTGAGGACCCCGAATCGATGGACGAGGAGGAGGATGAACCGGAGGCCATGGAGCAGGACACAGCGGAGGATGGAGAAGTTGAGGAACTTGATTTTGATGAGGAGTATACCAGTGATGATGTGTCAGAGGATACTGCTGGGTCATCCAACCCCAATTGGGAGCCATAGGGTCGTCCAATGTCCTTAGCTAGTAGTGAGGGCCTCTACTTTTTGGACTGTAGCCCTCTCCCCGAGTTTTAGTCTGACCTCCCTAGCCGCTTACCCCTTTTTGACCAGGTAGCTGTTAACCGTTTGTATTTCTTTTATTGTACTTGTAAATACTGTAAAAATAATTTTTGATAGTAATATAAGTGTGTAATTATTTTCTGTAGTGGTGCATGGCTATCTTTGGCTCATAATTGTAGTTGTCCAGGATTTGTTTATTTATTGCTTCCGCTTATGCTTGTTCTCTGTCTGACTGTTGGGTCGGCGACGCTTTCTGGGACGTCGCAAGCATATCGACCAAGGTAGGGATGTTGCTTGTCGAGGGGTTCGGGGCGTGACATCCCCATTTCCGAATTGGTATCAGAGTAAAGTTAGCTCAGTCCAATTAGGTCGAAACCTGGAGTGATAATGAGCGATGAGACCAAGGGTAGCCGCTAGGGTGACCTCGTGTGCTACATGCATCTCTTGACAACTTGTAATTGTGTTTGAATTATTGATTGTGTGACCCGTAAGTGCAAGTGTGGCAAAACCCGTGGTAAGTACATGAACCCTTGGGTGTAGTGTTGAGATTGTTCGTGTTAGACCGCATGCTGATTGTTTGATTGTTGTTTAATACCTACCTAGGACTTAGACTGGGATAGATTGATTTAAGTCTTTAATTCCTTCGTGGAATTATAGCAGGTAGTAGTAGAACCGGGTAGCCAAGATGAGTGGCGAGGGAAGAGGTATAGGAAGAATTCCTAGAAGGGGTGCAGGAAGAGGATCCAGAGGTAGAGGTCGTGCTCGAGCTAGAGCAATAGAAAACCTTGGAGTTAATGTGGGATCTACAGTAGACCCCAGAACTGACGTTAGACCTATAGGAGATCCACGTATAGAAGAAGTTCTTAGGGTGTTATAAAGGATTGGAAATGTGCTGGATAGGCAAGCTCAAGGGTGAGATAATGTGGTAGCCCAAGCTGCCGAGACTGTAGTCGCTGCTGCTATGAATGAGAATCAAGCTAATGCTGGACAAGTTCAGCCAGCCGGGTTAGGCAGATGCCCCAGTTAGTAGAACAGTTTATGACATTGAAGCAGCCTAAATTTCATGGTCGCGGTGACCCCGAGACTATGCCAAGGTGGGTAGAAGAATTGGAGAAAACCTTTAAAGTGTTGGGGTGCACCGATGAGGAAAAAGTAACATTGGCGGTTTATTAGTTACAAGAAGGTGCAAATGATTGTTGGAATGCCGTGGAAAGCAAAGTGTTTCTTATAGGAATGGCCCCGACTTGGGCTATGTTTGTAGAAAACTTTTATGAAAAATATTTCTTGGAGAATGCACAAGAAACGAAATTAATGGAATTTATGCGCTTGCGCCAAGGACAAATGACTATGGATCAGTACGAGGCAGAGTTCACCAGATTAGCTAAGTTTGCACCGACCATGGTGGAGAATCCGAGAGATAGAGCACGAAGATTCCAGGATGGACTGAAGCTGGATCTTCGGAGTTTGATTTTGTTTGACGATATTAAGGACTATGGGGAAATGCATAGACGGGCTCAAATTATAGAAAGGGACTAGCAGGAAAAGGCAGCCGCTTCCGGATCACGGTTTACTCAAAATAGAGATAATCACCATTTAGGAAAGAGACCCACAACTGGAAATAGATGATTTGTTCCGCCAGCCAGGCGGAATATTGGGAAACTGAGTCCCCAGTTGAGTAGGTATGGGGCATGTTTTAAGTGCGGGAGCCTGGAGCATCAGATTCGCACTTGCCCACAAATGCAACCAGCAGGACCACCTAGATTACCGCTACCGCGGGCTGGAAATCAAGCCGGACCTCCCCCACCAACTAATCAGGGACGACCGCCAGCTCAAGGGAGGATTTATGCCATGGCGAGCAAAGAAGCTGAGAATGTGCCGGGCGTGGTCACAGGTACGATTTCTTTATGTGATCATGCCGCGTATGCATTGTTTGATCCGGGGGCAACCCATTCATTTGTTTCAGAGCAGTTTATTGAGTTGGTTGATACGAAACCAGTACTGCTTAAGAATATGTTTTGCGTGTCAACACCCATGAATGACAGGTTGCTAGTTTCTTTTGGATGCCCTAACTGTAAGATAATCATTGGGGGTAAGGAAGAGAGTATCGACTTGGCAGTATTAGCCATGTTCGATTTTGATGTGATTATTGGAATGGACTAGCTAGTATGACAGAAAGCTGTAGTAGATTGCAGCGATAGGACGATCCAATTTAATCCAGATGGATGCCCTAGTTTTGTATTTCAGGAAAATCGATGAGGAACCTCGATCCCTCGGATTTCATCGCTTGAGGTAAATGAGCTGTTGGATGAAGGGTGTGAAGGATATTTGATGAATGTGGTGGATCCAACAGTCGTGGAACCTAAGTTGGAAAATATACTCGTAGTAAGTAATTTTCCCGAGGTGTTTCCTTAGGAATTGCTGGGTTTACCGCCCAAGCGAGAGGTGGAGTTTGTGATTGAATTGGCGCTGGGAACGGAGCCGATTTCGAAAGCGCCATATAGGATGTCCTTGTCATAATTGAAAGAGTTAAAGGTCCAGATACAGGAACTACTGGACAAGGGTTTTATTCACCCTAATGCGTCTCATAGGGAGCGCCAGTCCTGTTTGTTAAGAAGAAAGATGGAACTCTGAGGTTGTATATAGATTACCGACAGCTGAACCAAGTGACAGTGAAGAATAAGTATCCACTGTCTAGGATTGATGATCTGTTTGATCAGTTGCAAGGAGCCTTAGTATTTTCCAAAATAGACTTGAGGACTAGGTACCATCAACTAAGGATCAGAAATGAGGATATTCCCAAAACTGCTTTTAGGACTCGATACGGGCATTATGAATTTACGATTATGCCCTTTGGATTAACGAATGCCCTAGCTGCTTTCATGGATTTGATGAATCAGGTATTCAAGGAATTCCTGAATCAGTTTGTGATAGTTAATGATATACTAGCGTACTCTAAGAGCCCCGAGGAACATGAAATACACTTGACTGAAGTGCTGCGAACCTTGAGAGAGCAGGCATTGTATGCTAAGTTCAGCAAGTGTGAGTTTTGGCTTAGCAAAGTAGGATTCCTTGGACATATCGTTTCTGGGGAGGGAATTTCTGTAGATCCAGCTAAGATTGAAACAGTTACCAAGTGGCCTAAAACGACATTAGTAACCAAAATTCGAAGTTTTCTAGGATTGGCTGGTTATTATAGGCGATTCGTAGAAGGATTTTCGTCAATAGTCATGCTATTGACAAGGCTGCTTAAGAAGGAAGTGAAGTTTGAGTGGAATGACAAGTATGAAAGGAGCTTTCAGGAATTGAAACACCGGTTAACGACTGCTCTGATATTGACCATTCCTTCGGGCCCAGGAGGATTCGAGATATATAGCGATGCTTCGCTAAGAGGATTGGGTTGTGTGTTGATGCAACATGGAAAAGTGGTGGCATATGCGTCGTGTCAGTTGAGGCCGCATGAGATGAATTACCTGACGCATGATTTAGAATTAGCTACTATAGTGTTTGCACTTAAGATCTAGAGGCACTACCTATGCGGAGAGAAGTTCCAAATTTATACGGATCATCAAAGTCTCAAGTACCTATTTTCGCAAAAAGAGTTGAATATGAGACAGCGCCGATGGATGGAATTTCTAAAGGATTACAACTGCAATATCCTGTATCATCCTGGGAAAGCCAATTGAGTGGCAGATGCTTTGAGTTGAAAGTCTAGTTTGACGCATCTAATGGTTAAGGAGTGGACCTTATTGGAAAGACTCAGGGATTCAGAGCTTAAGTTTGAAATGAGTCATGTGTCGAATCTATTGGCTGCTTTGAGAATTGAGCCAGAAATTCAGATCAAGATCAAGGAACTACAGTTTACGGACCCAGAAATCCAAAAGATTGTTGAGATGGACGTAGCTAAGAGGAAACTGGACTTTCGAGTGTCTGAGGGAGGAATTCTGAAGTTTTGAGGGAGATTGCGTGTACCGGATGATGTGAAGCTAAAGGAAGAAATCTTATTGGAGGCTCATAGGAGCAATTACAGTATCCACCTAGGAAGTACAAAGATGTACCGGAATTTGAGACAACACTATTGGTGGAATGGGATAAAGGTGGATGTGGCCAGGCATGTAGCTAAGAGTTTGACATGCCAACAAGTAAAGGCACAGTATTGTAAGCTTGGAGGATTATTAAGACTGTTAGAAATCCCAGAGTGGAAATAGGAACATATTACAATGGATTTTGTAACGGGACTGCCCAGAAGCTAGAGAGGACATGATTCAATTTGGGTAATAGTGGATAGACTGACTAAGTCAGCGCACTTCCTGGCAGTGCGAAAAGACTTTGAGTTAGAAAGATACGTAGATTTGTATGTGAGGCAAATCATTAGGTTGCATGGAGTACCAGTAACGATCACTTTGGACCGTGATCCGAGATTTACGGCCAACTTTTGGAAAAGTTTGCAAACGGCCTTAGGGACAAAGTTACAGTTCAGTACAGCCTACCATTCACAGACAGATGGTCAGTCTGAAAGGACTATTCAGACCCTGGAGGATTTGCTAAGAGCTTGTGTGATAGATTTCCAAGGCAAATGGGAAGAATAGTTACACTTGGTGGAGTTTGCCTATAATAATATCTATCAGCAGAGCATTCAGATCGCACCATTTGAGGCCTTATATGGTAGGGCATATAGGATACCAGTATGTTGGGAAGAAGTGAGTGAACAGAGTATCACGGGTCCGAAGTTGGTATAGCAGACAGTTGAGGCAGTTGAAGTCATTCGGGACAGACTTAGAACGGCACAGAGCCGCCAGAAAAGTTATGCCGATCGAAGACGACGACCTTTGGAGTTTCAGGTTCAAGATCATGTGTTTCTTAAGGTGTCGCCTATGAAGAGATTATCCCGATTCGGCAAGAAAGGAAAACTAAGTCCTAGGTATGTTGGGTCATTTGAAATTTTGGAAAAGATTGGAGATATGGCTTATCGACTTGCCTTGTCGCCCAATTTGTCTAAAGTACATAGTGTTTTCCATGTGTCGATGTTAAGAAAGTACGAACCAGAACTGACTCACGTCATAAGGTATGAGGAAATAGACGTGGACGATAAAGTGTCGTATGTGGAAAGACCAGTCAAGATCGAGGATAGAAAAGAGCATGTGTTGAGGAACAAGACGATCCCAATGGTCAAAGTTGTCTAGAAGCACCACGGAATAGAAGGTGCCACGTGGGAAAAAGAGAAAGCCATGAGACGTTAACACCCCCAGTTATTTGAATAGACGAGGATAGATTGCAAATTTCGAGGACGAAATTTTTGTAAGGAGGAAGAATTGTAATAGCCTGAATTTCGATGTAATTCCGGGATCAATAAAACTGATATTATTTCCCATCTCATTTCAGTAAGTCTCGCCTAGAGCTGATCACTCTTGGGATACTAACCAATGAGGTATCGCTAACTAGAAAACGATACGTGAACCAGGGACCCTATCGTGAAACGGATACCGATCATGAGAGACGCTGAGAGAATATTTTGGGCCAACATGGGCCGATCTTAGGAAAGAGTAATAGATTGGGTTTGGCCAAGGCCTACGATGTACAATAGGGAAGCAGGTAATTCTGCAAGACCGAAAGTACACGTGGCCAACCAGTCCTGAATCTGAATCGAAAAATCGTGACCTCTGGAACTAATGATAATTTCTCATTCTCTCAATGATCGAGACCATCACGATACGAATAACCCTAGGTCGATACGCATAACTTCTAAGCAGCCGCCCGTTAGTGAGAGACCTTGAAATTGAAAGTTTAGCGAGTTTTGTTTACGGAATTGGACCCGGATTTTAATGTCGATTTTCGAAGGCTTAAGAGACTATTTTTGGGAATCTGACGTCATATTATGTTGGCCACGTACATTTGGAGTTACAATTTTGGAATTTCGGTCCGGGGTGAAAAATTACAATTTTGCCCCTCTAGACATTAGCGATGCTTTTTGAGGCCAAATGAGATTATTTTTCAAGGCCGATGCCATTTTTGGGTGGCCACGCATGCCAGGAGTGATTATGACCAAAAATTGGAATTTTGACAAAAATTGGAAAAATTGACGATTTTTGCCTTTCAAACTTGGACGTGGATTTTCAAGGGCTTGCGCGATGAATTTCACGATTCCGACATCACATTATGTTGGTCCCGCCCATATAGGGTTGGTATGGGCGAAAAATGGAACTTCGACCCGGGACCGGAAAAATAACAGTTTTGCCCCTAGTCTATTTTCAATTCCGAAAATTGAGAAATTAATTAAGGTATTAATTATTTTTGGATAAGCATCAATAATGTGGGCCAAAGACCATTTTGCCCTTGAAATTTTGGATAGGGATGAATTAGAATCATTAGATTAGGGCATTTTAGTCATTTTTTCGGATTGGTGACACTTGGCACCCCTAGTCTTTATTGTTTGACCAGAATTTAATTCTCTCTCTGTCTCCTCATCCTTACTCTCGGCCAGATCTCTCTCTCCTCCTGATCACTCTCTTTCTCTCTCGGACAAGCTTCGCTGGAGCACGCCGTCAACCACTAGAGTGCCGCCGCCGGCCACCGTGCCTCACCGTCGACCACAACAGTCCCCTACCTCAGCCTTAGCCTCACTCGACCCCTTTCTCTCTCCCTTTCTCTCTCTTTCTCTCTCCCGGGTTAGCACCGCCGCCGCGCTGGAGCTCGTATGGCCAAGCCGCTGCCACAGTGACGTCCCTGACGTCCGTACGACACTGTTCGCCGCCGTCCGTATTGTGTCTGTACAGTGTCCGTACGCCGTCGTTGGGAATGCCGTTGCCAGTTCCACTGTTCACTAGTGATCGGCTGCCGTTCCTCATCGTCGTGACCTCGGATTAAGTGAGTAAAATTCCTAAACCCGGATTAGGACATAAAGTACATTTTTCTAGACTGGTTTAGGAATACTAGCACCAACTGAGAGGAATGAGTGTATCGATTGGTAGGAATTATTATTGGGAAAAATTTAATGGACCAATGAGAATTTATTGGGGAGAATAATCGGATTAATTGGCCAATTTAGGAGCCGATTGGTGAAATTACCGGGTATGTCGGATTGACTGATTGTATGTCATTCGTACTTAATTGTGATTGATTGCGTACTGCCATGTCGCATGTTGTGTGGCTGATTTTGTGGAGTGCGATTGGCCACTGTTTGGCTTGCAATTAATTATTGATTTGTGAATCGCACGTTGGGCCACACGGTATTAATTGGGTCAATTAAACACATGTTGTGCCATTGGGTGTTTGAATTATAGTGATACTCGTGGTGCATTGCATTGCATAACATAAATATGCATCATGTATGCCTAAAATGAGGCATGTGGTGAAATTGTGTAGGGATGCGTGTCTGCCATGAGCATGTGATCACTTAAAATACCCTGAAGCGTTTTACGCTTGGTTCAGATAATAATGAGTTGTGTGATCATCTAAAGACCTTCGGGTCATGACCTTTGGGTCGATATCGTTCTCATGTACTTTGAAGCAAGACGATGCCCGATATGTCCGGAAGACAACCATTCTAATGCATTTTGAAGCAGGCTCTGATTCGTAAGAAGATCAGTGTTGTGCCTCATGCACTTTGAAGCAGGCTAGAAACACTAGGCCAGATCGGTGCTGCATCTCATGCACTTTGAAGTAGGCTAGACGCACCGGGCCGTGAATATTGTTGACTCGAGTCATAGTAAATATTAATAAATTGGGCAATTGCTAGTGTGGGCTAGTGGGCCAGATATATGTGCATGACATGTCGATGACATTTGCATGTATAGACATGCATTGATTAGCATGCGAGTGTGTGAGACTCGGTGCACGAGCTCGTGTTATGATTATTATATATTGAACTGTCTAACTTGCAGGGTCAGATGATTGTTTGAATGTGATTGTTTTGTGATTTGAACGTTTGTTTTTGGTCAGGAGATTGCATGCTAGCCTAGCCTAGGTTTAGGGGTTGAACTCGCTGAGATTCGTCTCATTATTGTGTAAATCGAACCTTTTCAGAACCTCAGCTGTAAGGATGGAGAGACCACTGCCGCTTTTTGGGATTCCCATGTAGATCCGACAGTATACCAATACCTACCCCTCAAGAAATGGGGAGGCTTTTGTGAGATATAGGTCAAAAGTACTCGTGGACGTAGGAGAGTGCTTTTACCAGTCACAAGAATACATGGCATGGTGCCACCGGGATGCTGATGGGAATGAGGGAGAACCCCTCAGGACCTTTGATGTCCCGGCGGATGAGACTGGGATGTTGCACCCAGTTATAGCTGGTGGCAAGGTGATCGATCCTCAGGTCACACCTGAGTGGATGATGCGGGATGAAGAGATGCACGAGGAACCAGAGGTGGTAGCTGACGACCCCGAATTGATGGACGAGGAGGAGGATAAATCGGAGGCCGTGAAACAGGACGCAGGATGGAGAAGTCGAGGAACTTGAATTGGATGAGGAGTATACCAGTGATGAGATGTCAAAGGATATTGCTGGGTCATCCGACCCTGATTGGGAGCCATAGGGTCGTTCAATGTTCTTAGCTAGTAGTGAGGGCCACTACTTTTTGGATTGTAGCCCTTTTCTCGAGTTTTAGTTTGACCTCCTTAGGCGCTTATCCCTTTTTGACCAAGTGGTTGCTAACCATTTGAATTTCTTTTATTGTACTTGTAAATATTGTAAAAATGATTTTTGATAGTAATATAAGTGTATAATTATTTTGTACAGTGGTGCGTGGCTATCTTTGGTTGAGTACAACAATCTTGCGCAGCAAGGAGCCTTTGTTTGTCTGTAAATCCTCTTCAACTGACCTTTCGCAAGACAACAATCAAAGTCTCTCTTGTTCTTCATTTTGTATTGACATCTACATAGAAAGGGGAACATGAATGTCTCTAAAAACCTTTGCAAATAGTCCTCTTCCTGCTAAAGAAAAAAACTATATGGGTGAACGCCGGTTGGTAGACTATCATCCGAGCTTGTGGTTGGATTACCTGAATTTACAAGGATAAATTACCATGAATGAAAATTGCACACATTTTTCGAGACGAGACGAGACCAGATATATGTGAATTCCTTTTACTGAAAAAAAGTACATGTGAATTCTCAAGACCCCCTACCTTCATTTTGTTTTTTTTTTGGTAACGTCCCTCACCATTTTGTTTGAATGCATTTGACTCAACAAAGTTGTACATATTCTACAGTCTTTCAAATCGCTTCCAAAACCAATAAAATTGACAAGACCAATATGTACCCAATTAACAGTTTATAACATTTATAAATAATAGAGAATTTTGAGTTTTTGTGTATTTGTGTTTGGGCAGAATTATTTGAATAACGTTGTGATCTGCAAAAGAAATGGTGCATTTTGTCAGATGGCTAGTTGGTTGCTTGAGTACTACAATCTTGCGCAGCAAGGAGCCTTTGTTTGTCTGTAAATCCTCTTCAACTGACCTTTCGCAAGACAACAATCAAAGTCTCTCTTGTTCTTCATTTGGTATTGACATCTACATAGAAAGGGGAACATGAATGTCTCTAAAAACCTTTGCAAATCGTCCTCTTCCTGCTAAAGAAAAAAACCAGATGGTTGAACGCCGGTTGGTAGACTATCTTCCGAGCTTGTGGTTGGATTACCTGACTTTACAAGGATAAATTACCATGAATGAAAATTGCACACATTTTTCGAGACGAGACGAGACAAGACATGTGAATTCCGTTTCGTGGAAAAAAGCACAAGTGAATTCTCAAGCCCCCCCCCCTCCCCCCCCAACCATTGTGTTTTTTTTTTTTTCGTAAGGTTCCCCCACCATTTTGTTTGAATGCATTTGAGTCAACAAAGTTGTACATATTCTACAGTCTTTCAAATCGCTTCCAAAACCAATAAAATTGACAAGACCAATATGTACCCAATTAACAGTTTATAACATATATAATTAATAGAGAATTTTGAGTTTTTGTGTATTTGTGTTTGGGTGGAATTATTTGAATAACGTTGTGATCTGTAAAAGAAATGGTGTATTTAGTAAGATGGCTAGTTGGTAACTTGAGTACTACTGTCTTTGGCTTCATAAAGCATTTGTTTGTCTATAAATCCTTTTCAACTGACCTTTTGCAAGACAAGAATCAAAGCTTGTCACGTCCCGAACCTCATCGAGCGCGCAGCATCCTGATACTCGGTCGAATATGTGTGACTTCCTAGGATTACGTCACCGACCCAACTTACCCATTGGAGTAATTTTTGCGGCGGAAACCATTATCAAAATCCCGGACAATAAAATTGGAAACTACCAAGAATAATTAGATTGCCTAATCGCCAACATTAATACAATATACTTCTAAACATTTACAATTTCCACTATAATTTACAGGCACACCGAACCAGTAACTATTAATATCCAAAATACAAAAAGATCAACATCCCAGGTTAGCGCTATCCAGAACTAGTCCTTATGACCCTTGGAGGACGTCCACTCAGATTCACTGTCATCCTCGTCCTCATCTGTATCATCTTCATCCTTCTGCTCATCTGACGACTCAGAATCGGGCCCAATCTGGATCGGATTGTCCTCGTCACCTGACTCAAGTTGATTCTCAGCCTGCTCCTCCTCCTCAGAATTCTCTCTGTCCTCCTCCGGTTCCTCTGCGGTCTCTTCCTCCAGCTTGTCCACTGTTGACACCTAATTTTTAGCCGACGCGTCATTAAAAATAGAAAATTCGAGATTATGGTTTCCGATCGCGACGGAACCCATTTCTTGAGCAAAAAATGTTGTTTTTTTAATTCTGTTTGTTGGCCAGGCTTCTGTAGATGATTTCCTATTCATTTTATGCAAAAACCTGAAAAGTCAAGTTGACTTTCGGGTTGACTTTTTGGTTCACTCTTTGACCAAAAGTCAACCCCGGGTCAAATTGGGGCTTTTCGCATAAAAAGATTCCTTTCATGTTTAATTTCACTTTAGAAGTGAAAATTTCAAAAAAATTCAAAGATTTGATCATAAAATCAAGCTCCTAGTGAAAAGTTAACTAGGGTTTGACTTTTGGTCAAACCTTTGACAAAAAAAATCGGAAAATGCAAAAATTAAAAAAATTATCTAATTTCACATTCAATTTACCTTTGGTATTTGAAATTTTGCAAAAATCGGTTTAGAATCAACTTTTTCCCAATTTGCGGAATTTGATTTAAAATCGGCCAAAAATGAAATTATTTCATTTCTAGTTATTTTTTAGGACAATTTTCCTCATGATATTTGATCTTGAAGTCATCTTATATTCAATTTTGAAACCAATTTTGTAATTCCAAGCCAAATACAAAAACCCCCAATTTTGGCCCTAATCAGTGATTTGAATCGATTCTTCATGATTTGCACAATTGACATACGATTGAGCCCAATTTCTTATATGAAATCCAAATTCAAAATCAATTTTGGAATATTCACATGAATTTGAGTCAATTTGATCAATTTAGTGATCCAATGATCAAGTAGTCTAAAAGTAATTGGTCCAATTAGTGCAATTCAACTTAACCCACTCTAGACTAATATTCAATTTGATGAATTGTGACTCAATTCGGTTAATTGGACTTCAACTAAATTTGTTAGTCTTGCTTGGCCATGCAATTACCCAAATTCAAGAGCAATTGAGACAAACAAGCTAAATTGGATCAATTTGCGCATAAATTTCAAATCGGTTCAATCTAATTTGATTCGATATTAATGGGCTTAATTAATCATCAAATCACACAAAATTGGAACAAATGAATCAAAGATTGAACTAGTTCAATCAGGCTAAATTCGGGATTAACCGGCTTAACTCGGTTTGATTCAAATTGAACCGGTCCGATCGGACTGGCCATTTTTCGGTTAAAAATTCGGAGACCGACGATCCATTCCGACTAGCCAAGGCCGGCCCCATCCCTTTGAGCTCAAAAATTACAAAAATGCCCCTAAGTGAAAATTACCAAAATGCCCTTTCTTAAGGATTAAGCAAATTAATTAGGGGATAAGCAAATCAATCATGGCCATTCATCTAGAATTGATCATGTCCATCCATAGTGCCATGTCACCAATCCTTAGCCCATAAGGAATATTCTTAATCATTAAGGATGCATTCTAAACCATTAGATCAATCTAAGGGCTAAGATTCAATATTGGAGGGAGTATATAGTGTTTTTTCCCTCCAAAATTAAGAAACTTTCTCATTTTTCAGATCTGGTTTCTCTCTCTTCTCTCTCTCTCTCTCTCTCTCTCTCTCTCTCTCTCTCTCTCTCTCATACTCTCTCACGTATCTCTCTCTCTCACTCTCTCTCTCGGCCGCCGGCCATATCTTCATCGCCGGCCATTTTCCGGCGGATCACCGGCGATCCCGAACCTCCAGCAGCATCCTCGGTGTCTTCATGTCGCTGTGGTGGCCGGATTCTCGTTGAACGGCCATCGGATCGCATCTTTTGATTTGATTCTTCGTTACTAGCTCGATAGTGCAAAAACGGACCAATTCTCACTTAGTTTGTGCGATCTATTATCATAGGTTGGCCGAGCTTTCCGAGACTTCTCCGTGCTGTCTTTGATTTGAACACGGAGGCCAGATCGCTCGATTTTGCGCCAGAGCATTGTTGAACAAGGTAAGTGCACTTGAACATGATTCTGCAAATTCATGTATACTGAACCTGCATGCTTGTGATGCCAATTTCAGCTCGTTAATGTCGAAATCTTGCAAAGTGATGAACTAGAGAATCGTAGAGCACGTCTTAAGATTCGATTTGATATATCATATGCCTTGATCGGACTTGATTTACTATGTCAAAACCATTTCGGAAGTTAGGATCAGAATCTGGAATGTAATGTGCAGATCTATTCTGATGATATCCTGATTGATGTTGTGCTGTTCTATGATTTTTCTGATTTTCTACGATCATTTTTTGAAACAAATTTATTCATAAAAGTTGTAGATCACATCTTAATCTGTTCATCATTAAATTTTCATAAAATTTCAAGCATGTTAGCATGGTACGATCTGCAACGTCATCTAGGTGTAAATCGGGTGACAGACTGTTTCTGATTGACCTTCGTGTATTCTTCGATTTTCATAAATTCGTGTGTTCAAAATATGAAAAAGTTTTCTTCATGAAAGTTCACACTGAGATCGAGATCTTTCCATTGATACTAATTTCATCAAAATCTGAGGTCATTTGGATTTTCAAAAGGAATTTTCACAATCCGATCAGTATCTGTGTCCAGATCTAATTCTCATTTCTTTAGAGTTCAGAAGATGTTTTTCCGAATTTGATAAAGTTAGAGTCGTTTTTTTGCAAAAAATAAAAACTACAAAGTTGTTCATTGGGGTCTCATTATGTTGTCTGGAAAATTTGAGGGCCAAATAGCAATTTTTGAAGGGTCAATTTGCTCAAAATTTCATAAAAGGTCTTCTCGGGCTAAAATGTGATTTGCAATTGAGTCCTTCACAAAAACCGAATTTTATAAAAATTTGGAGGGCTTTTTAGCAAAAATTCAAAACATGAGACTTGTTGCACACGGAGAATCCTAACTACACAAAAATTCTCACATGGTTTTGATAAGGTTTGATATTTTTTCCATCATTATTTTGAAATCATAACAGAATCGGATTTAGTCTGTCACCGAGGGTAAATTTGTCATTTTCGGGAAAATCGGCTAGGAATTAGAAAAAATGGTCTTCTTGACTTTTGATCCTCATTCATGAGCTTTCTAATGACACCTGAATCACTTCATTTGGACATCATTAGAGTAGTTAATCATATATGAACAGAAGCAATCCGAATTTGATAAAAACTGAATAAGTGGTCTTCTTATAAAGCCCACTTCTCATTGTTTGATTGGCTTCGAAATAAGGTCCATGGGCTTGAATGCATGCTTATTTCATTGCTATGCATGTATTTGTTAGATGAATGTTAAGCCCGGTGCATGTTCGGCGGATAGTCCATTGTGATCATTTAGAACCCGATTTTAGGGGTTAATTGATATAAGCTGCCGTTTTGTGAATGCAAATGGTAACCCATTATCATTAACCATTGATCAAATAATGTTAGATAATTAGGTGGGTGGTGAATCGAAATGCATGAAAAACAAAGGCCGATCCCGAGGCCCGTGTTTGATTAGTGAATTGTTTGCACCTTTGTTTTTCTTTGGTTGTTTCCTTGTGCATTGTTTGTCATGAATGAATGTAATGAATGTAAACATCGATACCCTAGAGGCGGTCCATGGGAAGATAATCCGAA
The DNA here is from genome assembly GCA_024500025.1 of Syzygium aromaticum. Classification (NCBI taxonomy): domain Eukaryota; kingdom Viridiplantae; phylum Streptophyta; class Magnoliopsida; order Myrtales; family Myrtaceae; genus Syzygium; species Syzygium aromaticum. Next base: position 14,467,460 of record CM044894.1, on the reverse strand, counting down.
ATGGTGAAAAACCAAGGCGATTGACCGATGTCCAATCCGGTCTCCATTTGTATTCATTTGATGAAGGCGCTAAACCGATGTCCGATCCGGTTTCAATTTGTACTCAATTCATTCATCCCCAATCATGTCCCAGGTTTTCAATTTGTGTTGTAATAAATACCCGACGAGTTGCGGGTTTTTACTTTCTCGCACTTAGAATTGGCTCGTCTTTTCAATATTTTGAGTTTTTATTTTACGAAATGCCTTTTAATACAATTGATTGTTTTTTTCTTTTTCTAGACTAAGATAGGATTAGTTTAGATTCTTAAATGAAAATACAAAAACAAGATGCATGATTACCTAGTGGATTAAGACTTTAAACATGAAAATGGTAAAGAACAAATGTATGACAACTTAGATAACAACCATGTTAAGTTTAGCGGTACCGAAAAGGCGTTAATAGAAATGTTAACGTAAGCTAGTCCCCGAACCTTTGATCTCTGGTTTTCGTAGAAACCGAAATGAAATTCCCGCATTTCGGTTGGGTATTCTAGCCGACCCCCGACTTAGGCTAGTGGCGACTCCTAAAAAAGACAAAATCGATCCGCTGTCACGCGAGATATGGATTTAGGGAAGATCCACGTTCATGATCAATAGATCATATGGATGATCAAAAGATTTATATAAAATCATTTTCTATGATATGCCATATGAACCATTTCATGAACACATATCTCTAAACCCGCCTTACCGAGTTCGGCCCTCGTGAGGTAGGTCACGACATCCATTAGCTCGTCCTCAAGTGGCTCCACACCGGGATTCTCACTGTACTCCTCCTCGGGTCCTATTTTAGGTATCCCTGCCAGGTCTATATCCATTGGATCAAATCCAACCTGGAACTCTTCCAGTGCTGGGTCTAGTTCGGCCACTAAAGAACCAGGTGCAGCCGGTACAGGATGATGTCTGGACTGTGCTATATTAAACTCCGCACTAGTCAATTCCTCATCAAGAGGAGGTATGGCTGTCGGATCCCAATCACTCACGCTATCGAATGGAACGTCAAAACTGCGAATGGGACCAAAATTGTCCATCCCAACTCTGAACATCCACGCGATATAAGTGTGAGCCTGCCAGAGGGGTAGCCCTATGTCGACCAAACTACAGAGGTGTGTTTAATCCAAGTATAGTTCTCATCTATGGGAAACTCTACAACTTTGTGGTCGGTGTGCATGGGGATTTTAAAGTGCTGCGACGGTAACAGCGGGAGATTCATGATTCAGGCGGTGGCTCTGAAATGGTTTGGGTGAAATAACCATGAGACACTTCTCAATAAGTTGTAACTTAAACTCTTCCTAAGCTATCACATATTTCTAGACACAACCAGACACGATATCAAGCAATTCACACAAATACCAACCAAACATCACACTAACCTGGACTCCTGGCATACTCAGCCTGCACATTAGTCCACAATCACAATAAACAATTCTTACACACATTTCAAAATACACGTGCTTTCCACATATAACCACATACCAATGCATACGTCAATCACGCCACATTTCCAGCCCACAATTCACACTCAGTCACACGCAAACACATCATTTCTATTTATTTTCCTTGTCGTACCCACACTTGCTCAATCACTTTCCCAGCCCGCATAAACACGCCTCAGGCCCACTTGATCGCGCCTCGAGCATCACATGCCTCGGTCCGATTCCACTTTCACTTTCTTTCCTCAGCCCACACCAAATGCGACAGGCCTACATGATCGTGACTTGAGTTTGAAATGCCTCGGTCCGATCCCATTCTCACACTTTCCTCAGCCCTCGCCACATGCGAAAAGCCTACATGATCAAGACTCGAGCTTAACATGCCTCAGTCTGATTCCGGTCTCACCCGAGCTAATCGTGCCTCAGACCGATCTCATTTCCCACTTTCTCATTCCTCAGCTAGCGCCAAATTAGAACAGGCCTACATGATCGCGACCCGAGCTTATAATGCCTCGGGCCAATCCCACTCTTACACTTGCACACATCCGGGCATTAAATTCGTGCACCAAATTGCACCCAACTTCCTCATCACAACTCAATCACATCACGAACCCACGACCAACACACAATTTGGCATTTTTCGCACTCAAGACTGTAATATCTCACTCCCGGCCCTTCACGGCACTTTTATGAAATCTCGAGCTGGATCTAATGACGTAGACCACGCGTTAAACAACACATCACAGCATATAGAACAGCACATTATAGCCATCGATCGGCCTAAAAAATTCAGCTAAAACTTCCCGATTTCAATCCTATGGCCCGATATTCAATTCCGCCCCTAAACCCATACCAAATCCGCATCTAACTAGGTCCGAAATAATCCAATACACTAAATAAGGTTTAGATCGTGACTTACCGAGCTTTAGACTAACACGGCTAGAGCGGAAAGCAGTGGCAAGTCGGAGATCTAACGGTGGCTTACGGTAGTGATGACAATCGGCGTAGATCGGGAGGAACGGCGAGCGGCGACGGCTTGGGTGGTGACCGATTTAGCTCATGGCTGAGAGGGAATTGAGAGGGAGAGGGGAGAGAAAGGAGGCAGCGGTGGCTTGGGAACGGCGGATCTGTAACGGGACGGGCAGTAGCGTGGCGATGCGGCGGTCCGAAGCGGCTGCGTGGCATGGCGGCGGCGATTGGCAGGAGAGAGGGCTCACGGTGGAGGGGGGCCAAAAGGGAGAGAGAGAGAGGAGAGAATGAGGAGAGAGAGAGTGAGTTAAGCCTTTTTGTCCAAGTTTTGACCAAAATTGGCAATTTACCATTATGCCCCTCTCTAATCTTTTCAATCAACGGCCCAGATTCGATTTTATCTTGAAATCAACGGCCCAGATCAAATCTTTTCCAAAATATCCAAGGGCAATTTAGAAATTTCTCAAAAAGTACAAGGGCAAAATTGTCTTTTCCAAAATTTAGGGCAAAATGACCAAAATGCCCTTGCCCATTAAAACTAGCCGTTTGTAAATTCCCAAGGATAAAATGGTTACTTTCCATTTTCTTGCCGAAATTGAATTTTTCTGAAGGATTCGGGAATATCCAAAGCTGCACGTTCCAACCGCAATGTCGTCCCAATGTCCTGTCGTGACTTCCTAATTTTTCGATGCCCAATTTAGTCTCTAATTAATAATTGAATTTTACGTAACGTAACTTGAGCGATTCTCAGACTAACGGTGGCTTTTTGGAGAAATTCGCGTATTCGACCCATGACTGAAACTAAATCAAGTCACGTGCAAGTTCGTTCAGATCGTGATGACCTTGGTTTTCAATAAAATCATGAGGATCGATCGCTAGTTCCGATGGGCACGATCGTTAGGTATAGGTTCTGGATTGTTTATCAATTCATTTCGTGATCAAATGGAATCACCCGTGATCCATTAGTATGACAGTGATGAATTAGCCCTTCACTATCCTAAGATCGGCCTACATTGGCTCAAAATGTCACCTCAACGATTTTATGGTCGAAAATCGGTTCACGGTTGAATTTCTTTGGTCGTATGAATTTAAATCCCTAATTAGCTTTTCCTTAATAGTTAGTGTCCCAGGAATGATCAGTTCCAGGCGAGAATCGACTATAAGTACATTAATAAAATCACTCATTTCATACATCCCAAAATGGGCGAAATTTCGGAATGTCACAAAGCCTCTCTTGTTTTTCTTTTTGTATTGACATCTACATAGAAAGGGGAACAAGAATGTCTTTAAAAACCTTTGCAAATCGTCCTCTTCCTGCTAAAAAAAAAAACTAGATGGTTGAACACCGGTTGGTAGACTATCATTCGAGCTTGTGGTTGGATTACCTGACTTTACAAGGATAAATTACCTTGAATGAAAATTGCACACATTTTTGAATTGCTTTTAGTGGAAAAAAGCACATGTGAATTCTCAAGATGCCCCCCCCCCCTCCCCCCCCCAATCATTTTGTTTGAATGCATTGAGTAAAAAAAGTAGTACATATTCTACAGGCTTTCAAATTGCTTCCAAAAACAATAAAATTGACAAGACCAATTTGCACCCAATTAACAGTTTATAACATATATAATTAATAGAGAATTTTGAATTTTTGTGTATTTGTGTTTGGGCGGAATTATTTGAATAACGTTGTGATCTGTAAAAGAAATGGTGTATTTTGTAAGATGGTTGGTTGGTAACTTGATTACTACATTCTTTGGCAACATGGAGCCTTTATTTGTTTGTAAATTCTCTTCAACTGACCTTTTGCAAGACAACAATCAAAGTCTCTCTTGTTCTTCATTTTGTATTGACATCTACATAGAAAGGGGAACATGAATGCCTCCAAAAACCTTAGCAAATCATCCTCTTCCTGCGAAAGAAAAAAGCCAGATGGTTGAACGCCGGTCGGTAGATAATCATCCGAGCTTGTGGGAGGAGTACCTGACTTTACAAGGGTACATTACCGTTAATGAAGAAAGCACCCAGTTTTCGATACAAGACATAAGTGAATTCCTTTTAGTGGAAAAAAAAAACACATGTCAATTCTCAAGAACACCCCCGCCCCACCCCCCCCCTCTATTTTGTTTGAATGCATTTGAATCAGAAAAGTAGTACATAATCTACAGTGTATTAAATCCAGCCGAAAACCAATATAATTGACCAGACTGATATGTACTCAACTAACGGTTTAAAACATATAAAATTAACAAAGAATTTAAAGTTTTTTTGTATTTGTGATTGGACGGAATTATTTGAATAGTGTGGTGTTCTGTAAAAGAAATGGTGTATTTAGTAAGATGGCTAGTTGGTAACTTGATTACTACCGTCTTTGGCATCATAGAGCGTTTGTTTGTCTATAAATCCTCTTCAACTGACCTTTCACAAGACAAAAATCAAAGCCTCTCTTGTTTTTCTTTTTGTATCGACATCTACGTAGAAAGGGGAACAAGAATGTCTATAAAAACCTTTGCAAATAGTCCTCTTCCTGCTAAAGAAAAAAACTAGATGGTTGAACGCCGGTTGGTAGACTATCATCCGAGCTAGTGGTAGGATTACTTGACTTCACAAGGGTAAATTACCCTGAATGAAAAAAAAAACACACATTTTGCGAGACGGGACAAGTCATTTGTCAATTCCTTTTGGCGCACTAAAAACACATGTTAATTCTCAAGGACCCCTCCCCCTCTATTTTCTGTAACAGTCTGAATTTTCAATCCTTTTCCCGGGATTTATGAAATGAATATTTTGGTCAATGCACTTATAGTGAGATCTCCCTCGGAACCGCGTGTTCTCGGGATGCTAACCTTAGGGGTAAGGCCATTACGGGATTGAGTTCGCACGACCAAAGAACTCGACCTTGGTTCGACCATCGACCATAAGGATTGATGAGGGAATGTTTTGGGCCAATAGAGACTGATCTATTTGATTGATCGTGTCCGAAGAGAACTAGCGACAGACTCTCGCAATTATATGACAACCGAGGTCGTCTTGGGTAGAGTAAACTTAAACGTGATTTGACTTAGTGTCGGTCACGGGTCGAGAGCGCGAAATTCTGATAAGCCACCCATTAGCCAGAGATAAGCTAAAATCGCGATTGTTCGATTCTAGTTATTTCTTGTAATTCGGGTTCGGGAATCGAGAAGTTTGAAAGTGACAATTTTGAGTGGCCGATGACGTTTTTGGTGTGACCAACCTTGGGGCCACCCATTTTTGTAAAAAAATGAATTTCAATTTTGGATCGAAAAAATGACCATTTTGCCCCTGGGGCCGCAAACGAATTTCGGGGACTGGATTAAGTTGGGGGACTGAGAATTACCCAGTATGGCCGAAAATTTGAAGGACAAGAATGCCCCTCTCTCTTTTTGAGTAATTACCTTTTTACCCTTTGACTTTTTGGATAAGGTTAAACGTGGACCTTCGGATTTCGGATAAGATCAAATTTTGGCCATTGGATCGGAGGGTAGTTAGAGGGGTATTTTGGTAATTTCCGGTGGGGTTTTGAGATTAATTATTGGGGGGTAGATATTTATATTCATTTCCTTCTCTCTTTCTCTCTCTCTCTCTCTCTCTCTCTCTCTCTCTCTCTCTCTCTCTCTTTCTCTCTCTCTCTCTCTCTCTCTCTCTCATTCAAGTCTCTTTCTCTCTCCTCACCCCCCGCCGAACTGGTTCTCTCTCTCTCCCCTCTCTCCCGTGTGTGAGCCGCCTTGGTCGGCTACCAGCTCGTTGCCGCCTGGCCGCTGACGACGCTATTGCAATTGCTACTGCTGAACCGCCTGTTCCAACCCCTGTTCAGCCTTGCTGTCCTGATTTTTTTAGGTAAGTGTCTTCCCCAAACCTTCCTTAGGACCTCGGGTATTATTGGACATGTTAGGGATGATTTAAAGGCTGTGGATAGTTGATTTAGTGGCTGGTAGTGCTTGGTTTGCGTGGTGGTGCATGTTAGTTGATTTCCGGTAAGGTTGCTGCCTCGTCGCTGGAATTTGCTATTTTTACTATGACTTATGTGGCCCGAATTTGAGAAGTGTTCTTTATGAAAGTTGTTCATAACATCTTGAAGTTTGACATATATTAAATATGGAATTTTTGGAGATCATTTAGTGCCATTCGTAAATCCATTTTTAGTCCAAATTCAGTCTGTCAGATTTACTGTTCACCCAACCTTCTGGTCTCTCCGATTTTCTATAAATTTTTCTAGACCTATTTTCAATATATTTCCTTCACAAAAATTGTTAGGGACACTTGTGTTGATGACATATAAAAATTTCAAGGCTTTCCAAAATAATTTGGGTACTGGTTGAGATGTATTTTGATGATCAGGCGGACTGACCGAACAAGTTGATTTTCGTCTGTCTTTAGGTGACAAAAAGAGGTGGTTCTAGATAGAAATGGATTTTGTGTTCGCATGAAAAATGTTCAACCAGATGTTTTGTACAACATATCCAAATTTCATAATTTTTGGAGTTGGTTTATTATTTATTTCAAATAGATTTCTGTCACTGGGCAACTGCTAGTTTGGACCCAATTTTGTATATTCTCGATTTTTCTCTCTCTCGAGAATTATTCGGTGTTATCGTGGCTTTTTGACGGGTAGTTTGATGCTTGAATGAACTCGTATGTGTGATTGCGTAGCTGTGAGAGTGTGGTGGGGTGACCGTGCAATGAGACCGTGTACCGAGTGTGTGTGGCTATGTGGCGTGATTGCGTGATGGTGTTGTGTGTGGCCATGTGGTACGAGTGGCTCGATGATACGAGATGGTTGGAATGATTGGAAAAGTGATATCCTGAGGCGTGTTCGTTTACGCGTGGTAAGGTTCCGTTCTGAGGCGTGTTACACATTACGATGCCGTCCTTAACGAGGTGACGATGCCCAGCTCGACGGGGTAATGATGCCTGACGAGGTCAGAAGACCGTTGGCCTGATGCATTTTACGCGGGGGTGGTAGTGGTGGAAAAGTTGAGAATGAGCTGAACTGGATTTGACGTGTGAGGTTTGAGAAAGTGACGTTTGGTGTGAGTTAGTGTGCGAGTGTGTTTGTACCGCATGATGTAGTGCTTAATTATGGGGTAAAAACTGTTAGGTACGGTATGAGACGTACCCAAGTAGGTTTTGTCTTATAATTGAGGCACATACATGATTGCAATTCATTGATGTGATGTGTTGGCTATATTATTGTCTAATGTGCAGGGATGTGCATGAGGGGTTCCAGGTAAGATTGTTTGTGTATGTTAGTTTGGTAGTAGGTTGTGTCTTATGTGTGTTTTCGTCTGGCGGTACGTGAGAGCCTATGTGGGGTTTGGGGTTGTACACTTATTGAGATTCGTCTCATGGTTGTATAACCACCATTTTCAAACCCCCTGCCGTAAACCCAAGGAGCTCGCCTACTTTTTTTGAAGTACGAAGAGTCACCATGGTGCCCAGTGGAGTTGTAGGCGATGCCCAAGAGATCTTTTGGAGGATCAAGCTAGATGAATTAGGAGCAGATTGGACGGAAGACGACCAGTAGGCTTTCCCTAAACTATTTTAGTGGTTGGTTAGAATAGGTCGACCTATAGTGAAGTTAAATTAACCAGACCCCTGATCCTTTTTGTTAAGTCGGTGGCTGTTGATGCTTATTTGTTAAATATGTCAGTAATGTGATGTTTGTATGTTCAGTGCAGTGGTAAGGTATGGTATTATATAAAAATGTGGTTGTTGTTGTTTGATTGCTCTTATGATCTTACTCGTCGTCATCTTTTTAGTCCAAGGTTTTTATACTCGTTTCCGCATGTGCCTCTGATGTTTTGGTTGGGTCAGCGATGTTCCTGGGACATCGTAACTAATCGATCGAAGTGGGATGTCGCGAGCTCGATGGGGTTCGGGGCGTGACATTCCCGTTTTGAATTGGTATCAGAGCAAGGCTAGCTCAATGCCGGTAAGGTCGAGACCTGGAGTGATAAGGAGCGACGACTTCGGGGTAGTCAGTTAGGGAGCCCTTCGTAGAATACGTGTTTATGTTGATTGTGCATGTTTTGTGAGTACGCGCCTATGATTGCAGAGTGGTTTATTGTGGTCATGAGGTTGATTGAGACGAAGGTGCGGCAAGACTTGAGATGAGTATGGGAACCCTGTTGGTTATTTGGTGATGTTGCTTGATCGATTTGAGGATTGGTTGGGTGTTGGGTGTCGAGTGTTGGTTATTGAGTTTTATGCTTAGGGCTTAGACTAGTGTAGTTGGCCTAGGTCCCTAATACTAGTATGGAATTATAGTAGGTGGGAGAGTGGTAGGAAGCTGATATGATGAGCAGCAAAGGAAGAGGAGTAAGAAGAGTCCCAAGAAGGGGCGCAGGAAGAAGAACAAGAGATGGAGGTCGTGCTCGATCTAGAGCTGTAGAGGACTTTGGTGTAGGTGCTAAAGCTGTAGAAAACTCTAGAATTGATGTTAGAGCTACAGTAGACCCCAGAGCTAATGTTAGACCTATGGAAGATCCGCGTATGGAAGGAGTCCTCAGGGTGTTAGAGAGAATTCGGAATATGTTGGACAGACAAGCTCAAGAGCAAGAGAATGCAACTGCCCAAGCTGCTGAGGCTGCAATTGCAGTAGTTAATGAGAATGCTAGTAATGGAAACGGGAATTGATAGATGTATCAGATAGTAGAGCAATTTCTGAAATTAAAACCACCCAAGTTAGAAGGAGTAGGGGATCCGGAAGCTGCCTCTAAATGGGTTGAGGAGTTGGAAAAAGCTTTTGCTTTATTAGGATGTACTGAAGTAGAGAAAGTGACGCTAGCAGTGTACCAGCTACAGAGTAATGTGAGCGACTGGTGGAAAGCCACGCAAGAACGAGTGTTCCCAGCGGGTGTGGATCGGAATTGGACGGCCTTCGTTCAAGCCTTTAATGAGAAGTTTTTGTTGGTAAGTGCCCGAGAAAGAAAGATGATAGCTCTTCTTAGGTTGCAGCAGAATCAAATGACCATGGAACAATATGAGGCAGAATTTGCCAGGCTGTCTAAGTTCGCGTCGAGAATGGTAGAACATCTTGAGGATAAGGCGCGAAGGTTTCGGGATGGATTGAGGGCCAATATTCGCAGCCAAATGTTATTGGTGAATTTGAAGACCCATGAAGAATTGTATAAGAGAGCCCAGATTATCGAACGGGATATGATGGATAGAGTCGCCGTGTCTGGATCACGGTATATCTCAGCTAGGGACGATCGTCAGCAAGAGAAAAGGCCGATGATGGAAAACCGACGTTTTGTCCCTCTGGCAAGAAGGAATATTGGGAAAGCGGCACATTCGTCTAATTCAACTTGTAGACGTTGTGGGAGACATCATGGGAGTGGTCCTTGTCCAAGTGTAACTGGGGCATGCTTTGGGTGTGGTGGAATGGGACATCACATAAGGAATTGCTCGAATCTTCAGGTTCGACCACCCCCATCAATCCGACTAGTGCAGTTCCACCGGCTAATTCAAACAGACCGCCGGCACAAGGATGAGTGTACGCCCTGGTGCAAGGGGAAACTGATAAGGCACCAAGCGTAATTACAGGTATGGTTTTTCTGCATAATTAAGTTGTATATGTTATATTGATTCGGGGGCGTCGCACTCGTTTGTGTCTGTTCGATATGTTAAATCGATTAGATTGAAACTGTCTTTAGAAGTGCAAGTGTGTGTGACTGTATCGTTAAGGAATAAGATATGCATGTTGTTGGGATGTTCATACTGTAAAATTGTGATTGGTGGTGTAGGGAGCAAGATAGATTTGGCTATTTTAACTACGTATGATTTTGAAACGATTGAGAGTATGGATTGGATAGTCAAACAGAATGCTGTAATGGATTACAGCAGTAGAGTGATTCAGTTTAGTCCGGCTGGACGCCTTATATATATATGTGTTTGTAGGGAGTCGAGGAAGAACCTCGATAGTCGCGCCGTTGACGGGATTACTTACAAAGGGTTTGAAAATGGATAGTACTAAGAGGAAACCATATTTCTAAGTGCTGAGGATGGAATTTTGAAGTTTTGAGGATGATTGTACGTGCCCAATGATTTAGAACTCAAGGAAGAGATTTTATCGGATGACAAGTCTGAAAGGATTATGCAGACTTTAGAGGATATGCTGTGAGCATGTGTACGGGATATTCGGGGCAATGGGAAGGAACAAGTTTTAAGGATTAAGACGGTCCCATTGGTCAAAGTTGTTTGGGAATATTGTGAGACATAAGGTACCACTTGGGGAGAAAGGAATAATGAAACGTCATCACCCCCATCAGTTTGGATAGCTGGGCATAGTTGTAAATTTCGAGGATGGGATTTTTATTAGAGGGAAGAATTGTAATAGTTTGAATTTTCGATCATTTTCCCGGGATTTATGAAATGAATATTTCGGTCAATACACTTATAGTGAGATCTCTCCCGGAACTGCGCGTTCTCGGGATGCTAACCTTAGGGGTAAGGCCATTACGGGATTGAGTTCGCACGACCAAAGAACTCGATCTTGGTTCGATCGTTGACCATAAGGATTGACGAGGGAATGTTTTGGGCCAACAGAGACCGATCTATTTAATTGATCGTGTCCGAAGAGAACTAGCGACAGACTCTCGCAATTATATGACAACCGAGGTCATCTTGGGTAGAGTAAACTTAAACGTAATTTGACTTAGTGTTGGTCACGGGTCGAGAGCACGAAATTCCAATGAGCCACCCATTAACCAGAGATAAGCTAAAATCGCAATTGTTCGATTTTAGTTATTTCTTGGAATTCGTACCCGAGAATCGAGAATTTTGAAAGTGACAATTTTGAGTGGCCGATGACGTTTTTGGTGTGACCAACCTTGGGGCCACCCGTTTTTGTAAAAAAATGAATTGCAGTTTAGGATCGAAAAAATGACCATTTTGCCCCTGGGACCGCGAACGAATTTTGGGGACTGGATTAAGTTGGGGGACTGAGAATTACCCAGTATGGCCGAAAATTTGAAGGACAAGAATGCCCCTCTCCCTTTTTGAGTAATTACCTTTTTGCCATATGACTTTTTGGATAAGGTTAAACGTGGACCGTTGAATTTCGAATAAGATCAAATCTTAGCCATTGGATCAGAAGGTAGTTAGAGGGGTATTTTGGTAATTTTTGGTGGGGGTTTTGAGATTAATTATTGGGAGTAGATATTTATATTCATTTCCTTCTCTCTCTCTCTCTCTCTCTCTCTCTCTCTCTCTCTCTCTCAATTCAAGTCTCTTTCTGTCTCCTCACCCCTCTACCGAACCGGTTCTCTCTCTCTCCCCTCTCCCCCGTGCGTGAGCCACCTTGGTCGGCCACCAGCTCGCCGCTGTTTGGCTGCTGGCAACGCTGTTGCTATTACTGCTACTGGACCACCTGTTCCAGCCCCTGTTCAGCCTTGTTGTCCTTTTTTCTTAGGTAAGTGTCTTCCCCAAACCTTCCTTAGGACATCGGGTATTGTTGGACATGTTAGGGATGATTTAGTGGCTGTGGATAGTTGATTTAGTGGCTGGTGGTGTTTGGTTTGTTTGGTGGTGCATGTTAATTGATTTCCGGTAAGGTTGCTGCTGCGTCACTGGATTTTGCTATTTTTACTGTGACTTGTGTGGCCCGAATTTGAGGAAGTTTTCTCATGAAAGTTGTTTATAACATCTTGAAGTTTGACATATATTAAATCTGGAATTTTTGGAGATCATTTAGTACCATTCGTAAATCCATTTTTGGACCGAATTCAGTCTGTCGGATTTACTGTTCACCCGACCTTCTGGTCTCTCCAATTTTCTATAAATTTTTCTAGACCTATTTTCAAAATACTTCATTCACAAAAATTGTTAGGGACACTTGTGTCTATGACATATAAAAATTTCAAGGCTTTCCAAAGTAATTTGGGTACTAGTTGAGATATATATTGATGATCAGGCGGACTGACCGGACGGGTTGATTTTCGTCTGTCTTCAAGTGACAAAAAGAGATGGTTCTAGATAGAAATGGATTTTGTGTTCTCATGAAAAATGTTCATCAAGATGTTTTGTACAACATATCCAAATTTCATAATTTTTGGAGTTGGTTTATTAATTATTTCAAATGGATTTTTGTCACTGTGCAACTGCCAGTTTGGACCCGATTTTGTATATTCTCGGTTTTTCTCTCTCTCAAGAATTATTCGGTGTTATCGTGGCTTTTTTACGGGTAGCTTGATGCTTGAATGAGCTCATATGTGTCATTGCGTAGCTGTGAGAGTGTGGTGGGGTGACCGTGCAATGAGACCGTGTGCCGAGTGTGTGTGGCTATGTGGCATGATTGCGTGATGGTGTTGTGTTTGGCCATGTGGTACGAGTGGCTTGATGATCCGAGATTGTTAGAATGATTGGAAAAGTGGTACCCTGAGACATGTACGTTTACACGGGGTAAGGTTCCGTCCTGAGGCGTGTTACACGGGACGATGCCACGAGCTCGATGGGGTTTGGGGTGTGACATTTTCTTTGAATGCATTTGAGTCAGAAAAGTTGTACATAATCTACGGTCTTTCAAATCCTATCCAAAACCAATAAAATTGACCAGACCAATGGGTGCTTAATTAACAATTTAAAACAAATAAAATTAATAGAGAATTTGGAGTTTTTGTGTATTTGTGATTGGGCGGAATTGTTTGAATAACGCGGTGTTCCATGAAAGAAATGGTGTATTTTGTAAGATGGCTAGTTGGTAACTTGATTACTACAGTCTTTGGCTTCATGGAGCCTTTATTTGTCTGTAAATCCTCGTCAATTGATCTTTCGCAAGACAAGAATCAAAGCCTCTCTTGTTCTTCATTTTGTATTGACATCTACATTGAAAGGGGAACAAGAATGTCTCTAGAAAGCTTTGCAAATCGTTGTCTTCCAGCTAAAGAAAAAAGCCAACTTGTCGAATGCCGGTCGGTAGATTATCATCTGAGCTTGTGGGAGGATTACTTGACTTTACAAGGGTTAATTACCTTGAATGAAAAAAGCACACATTTTTTCAAGACAAGACATATGTCAATTTTTTTTAGTGGAAAAAAAACACATGTGAATTCTCAAGAGCCACCCCCCCACTTTTTGTTTGAAGGCATTTGAATCAGAAAAGTAGTACATAATCTACAGTCCTTTAAATCCAATCGAAAGCCAATAAAATTGACCAGCTTGATATGTTCTCAATTAACGGTTTAAAACATATAAAATTAACAGAGAATTTGGAGTTTTTGTGTATTTCCGATTGGACGGAATTATTTGAATAAGGTGGTGATTTGTAAAAGAAATGGTGTATTTAGTAAGATGGCTGGTTGGTAACTTGATTACTATCGTCTTTGGCACCATGGAGCATTTGTTTGTGTATAAATCATCTTCAACTGATCTTTTGCAAGACAAGAATCAAAGCCTCTCTTGTTTTTCTTTTTGTATTGACATCTATGTTGAAAGGGGAACAAGAATGTCTCTAGAAACCTTTGCAAATCGTCCCCTTCTTACTAAAGAAAAAACTAGATGGTTGAATGCCGGTTGATAGACTACCATTCGAGCTTGTGGTAGGATTACCCGACTTTACAATGGTAAATTACCCTTAATGAAAAAAGCACACATTTTTCGAGACAAGACGTATGTCAATTCCTTTTAGTGGAATAAAACACATGTCAATTCTCAAGACCCCTCCCCCCCACCATTTTGTGTGAATGCGTTTGAATCAGGAAAGTAGTACATAATCGACAGTCTTTCAAATCCAATCCAAAACCAATAAAATTGACGAGACCAATATGTACTCAATTAACAGTTTAAAGGATATAAAATTTACAGAGAATTTGAAGTTTTTGTGTATTTGTGATTGGGTGGAATTATTTGAATAATTTGGTAATTTGTAAAAGAAATGTTGTATTTTGTAAGTTGGCTAGTTGGTAACTTGATTACTAGTCTTTTGGCATCATGGAGCGTTTGTTTGTCTATAAATCCTCTTGAACTGACCTTTTGCAAGACAAGAATCAAAGGCTCTCTTGTTCTTCATTTTGTATTGACATCTACATAGAAAAGGGAACAAGAATGTCCCTAGAAACCTTTGCAAACTGTCCTCTTCCTGCAAAAGAAAAAAGCCAGATGGTTGAACGCCGGTCGGTAGACTATCATCCAAGCTTGTGGGAGGATTACCTCGCCAAATATTCTTCTTCTCCCTCCAACTCAATGGTAAGACTTAAGTCGATCCACCTTCCTTTAGTGTGATCTTGCAAGTTACTACAAAATCGATTACTTACTTAAGGTAGGAAAAGAGGGAGAATATAGACTAAAGATAACAACTTAAGGATAGGCCTTGGGTCTATGAACGTTTCTAGCTCTTAGTATCGGAGCGAAATTAACATGTATTCTTGTTTGTGTAGGATAATGGCTATGATCAGCAGGCGGAACAAGAAATCCGAAAGCTGAAGGACGAGGTTAAGAGGATGCTATGTGCTAATGCCGGCTGGCCGACCTTGAAACTGGACATGATTGATCAAATACAACGCTTAGGCATTGCGTACCACTTCGCAAACGAGATTGATTATGTGCTGAAACAACTTAACGAGACCTGCTTTGTTTGTAATAATGGAGATCATGATATTGACGACCTCTACACGGTCGCTCTCCTCTTCCGTTTATTGCGACAACAAGGTGAACTGATTTCATGTGGTGAGTGGCCCTTTCTCTGTTTTTATCATTTCGCAAATTACTACTGATATACTATGATCCTTTGCGATTATCTAGAATCTATCCGTCTTGCGTTTCCCTGCCGTGGATTGAGGTCATTCAACAGTCAATCTCCCGAAGTTGTACACGACCCACCCGAGTTACTGCACAACATGACCCCAAAAGGGACAATCTGACAAAAACATAACACACATAAAAGTACTCCTACTGGACAAGATGTGACTGTATGGAATTTGACAAATGCGTTAAACTGGAGGCATTCTTCACGTTCTTGACCACAGACACATATAGTGTTGGAAAACCCTAGAATATAACAAAATGAAACATATCTATGTAGATGCAAACTATTTCTTTTAGAAAAATTCTAGAGATATAGAGATTGATTCTCACTTTCTCAATACACATTAAACGTTTGACACACAATTTGTTGTATCAATAGGGACAACTATTATAAACACCATCCGTGGCCAAAAAAAATCCTCTACAAGTGGCCGAATCACCATTCATGTGTTGGTTGTTACTGTTACTATCTACTCTTTCGGTAACCAAAGGTGTTTAGACCGCTCGTGAAGAATCTTTTTGTCTAATAGGGATTTTTCAATAGAAATCCTGATTTCACTATGATTTATAAGCAGACATCTTCAACAAGTTCAAGGACACCAGTGGGAAGTTCAGTGTAAAATATAAAAGTGACGTGCGTGGATTACTAAGTTTGTTTGAAGCTAGCCATCTGAGTGTGCATGGAGAAGATGTTCTAGATCAAGCGCTTAATTTCAGTTTAACCCATCTTGAGTCCATTGATGAGGAGCAACTAAGCCCTCCTCTCGCAATGCAAGTCCGTCATGCCTTAAAGCAAACAATTCATCGAGGGGTGCCGAGGCTCGAGGCGAGACTATACATCTCCATGTATGAAGCGGAACCTTTGCATAATGAAGTCTTACTATCATTGGCCAAGTTAGATTTCAACCACATGCAAGAGCAACACCAGGAGTAATTTGATCTTGCAAGGTTGATCAATTACGCTGTCTCAGGATTAACTTGATATGTTGTTTATACTCTATGGAAGGTGGTTTTAAGTAATTGTGAATATTGCCCTTTTGCATGTAGGTGTTGGATGGCTCTGGACTTCAAGAGGAAGTTACCATTTGCAAGAGATAGGCTCGTGGAAGGATACTTTTGGATTTTGGGAGTTCATTTTGAGCCCGAATTAGTGCTTGTTAGAAGAATGATGACCAAAGTGATTGCAATGACTTCAGTTATTGACGACATATATGATGTCTATGGCACCTATGAAGAGCTAGAGCTCTTTACTCAAGCTGTTCAAAGGTTAGATTTGCACCGCACATGTGTCTTATTTCAAGTGGATTTTGTTTCATATTTGCATGACCTACAAGATGTGGCAAAATGGATCTGATTGGCAACCCTTTGCATTGATAGATAATGGCGTTGGTAGATTAACCTTGTCATAGTTCTGGGGTAATATTGTGATTAGCAAATCCTCGTGCAACGTAAGGTTTTCAAAATATCCTGTAATATATTCCTATCTGATAATTTCAGGTGGGACATTAATTGCATAATTGAACTTCCAGAGTATATGCGATTCTTCTACAAAGCATTTATAGATGTCTACGTTGAAATTGGAGAAATACTGGCTTGCACAGGAAGATCCTATGCCCTCTACTATGCGAAAGAAGCAGTAAGATCGTAACTTCTCTGCTATATTCTACAATCATAGTGTTATTATTCTCGATTGATAGGAATTAAATGTATTGCCTTTTCATTTCAGATGAAAAGGCAAGTGAGATCCTACTTTGCTGAAGCAAAATGGCTGCACGAACAACACAAGCCCACAATGGATGAGTACATGTCCATTGCAGAAGTAACGAGTGGCTACCACTTGTTAGCGATCACATGCTTTGTTGGATTGCAAGATATGGTAACAAAAGACAATTTAGATTGGTTGTTCAACGACCCAAAGATGCTCAAGGCTTCAACAATTATTTGCAGGCTCATGGATGATTTGGCCACTCATAAGGTGCCTTTTTTACTTTCACTTGTTAAATGAAGATATAGACCCAACCCAACTGCTATGAAACATGAAACATCAGATCTCGTGCATATGTCTCGTTGCACGTATCTTTGCAGTTTGAGCAAGGAAGAGAACATGCAGACTCGGCCGTGCAATGTTACATGAAGCAATTCGGTGTCACGGAATAAGAAGCGGAAAACGACCTTCGCAAGAAAGTTGATAACGCGTGGAAGGACATGAATGAGGAGTGTCTTTGCCCGACTGCCGTCCCGATGCCGCTTCTCATGGGAAATCTCAACCTCACACGAGTGATGGACGTGCTGTACAAGGACGGAGGAGATCATTACACCAATCCTCATATTACGCTGAAAGATTACATACGTTCGGTGCTCATGGACCCAGTGCAATAGTTTTGATATACATGTGTCAAGTGTTAATGAGATTGGCTTGGGAATAAGACATGGGATCCATATGTCAGTTGAAGTGCAATAAAGCTTTTAGCGAGAATGTTATGGTTGTGTCAGTATGGATATCTGGTAGTTTACCCTCATATTATTCATTGGAGAATGAAATGATGCATATAATTTACTCATCCAAAAAAATTAAATTAAATAAATTAAGCTTTCGAAGAGCTATTTTCATTTTGGATTTCAAAGGATGTGATTAAGAATGGTATGGTGATAAAACAAGTTGATTTTAGCTGTATGGACAATGGAAAGATGAGAATGAGATCTACTATGAGAAAGTTTGAAGGTCACATTTTCCGAAAGGAACAATCTTCTTCTTCTTCTTCTTATACCACTGCTACTCTTGTATTAAGCTAAACCGAGATTAAACCGCCGGACACATACAGAGCTAAAGTACGAAGCATCGTAACATATGATCAACAGAGAAAAAAGTGGCATCCTATCATGCGGCTCCAACACCAAGAAAAGCAGTAGAACATCCACCAGCTTGAACCTTGCTATTCTTTTTTCCCTTCTTTATCTTTTTCCAGATAAACCAGGAAATACAGAGGGAAAAATTGACAAAAACAAGAAAAAAAGAGAAAAAGACGAAAGGGACATGGTCCAAACTCACCATCATTTCGGGTTCTTGAACTGAATCTGCAGAGAAAAGAGAGCAAGAAGTCATTTTTTCTTCTCGCTGTGACGGACCAACTGCAGCGGGCCAACAGTTTCAAGCCAGAAAGCAGAAGTAAATGAACACGCGTGCTGTAATCAAGTCTTCTCTGCCTCTAGAAATTGATAAGATCCGAGGATTTGTCGAATTTGGGCTTTATCAAATGAATCTGGTGTCGACTCGGACTCTTCATGGTCAGGGTCAGGGTGGTCACTGGTCACAATGCGACAAGCAGCTGTTAGATTCGATATAAAGTTATTAATGAACATGAGAATGGTAATTCTGGCTTCGAACTTTTTTTTATCTTACTTGAGTCTTAATTCTGACTCTCATGATGTGAAATTTTCAAATTATTTGGGTCAAATTTGGAATTTAAGTTAAAGTTGATGAAATTTTCCATTGCTTATCGTTGCGCCTTCTCTATCAGTCTCTTTCCCCATGTTGTCCCTCCATGTCTGGCCACGATCATCACCACTGCCATTTCCATCGACGATGAGTAGGGAGTAGAACATTCTCTTGCATTATGCTTGGCTCCTAAGCACCTCAATAGGCTAGCAACGACTCCCTTATAGGATCAAATTCCGTCTTTACATCAATCGAATTTGAATTTGCCAACGTCACGTGTGCGATAGGGGATGTGACATTCCGAAATTTGCCCATTTGGGATTATAAAATGAATGATTTTATTAATGTACTAGTAGTCGATTCTCGCCCAGAACTGATTATTTCTGGGATACTAATTATTAGGGAAAGACTAAATAGGGATTTAAATTCGTACGACTAGAGAAATTCGATCGTTAACCGATTTTCGACCATAGAATCGTCGATGTGATATTTTGAGCTAATGAGAGCCGATCTTAGGATAGTTATAGGCCCATTCGTCACTATCATACTAGTTGATCACGGATGATTCCGTTTAACCACGAAATGAATTGACGAACAATCCAGAACCTATATCGAACGATCGCGACCATCGGAATTAACGATTGATCCTCATAATTTCATTGACAACCGAGGTCATTACGATTTGAACAAACTTGCACGTGACTTGATTTAGTATCAGTTACGGGTCGAATACGTGAATTTTCCAAAAAGCCACCCGTTAGTCTGAGAATCGCTCAAGTTGCGTTATATAAAATTCAATTATTAATTAGAGACCAAATTAGGCATCGAGAAATTAGAAAGTCACGACAGGACATTAGGACGACGTTACGATTGGAATGTAGAGCTTTAGATTTTCTGAATCCTTCAAAAAAATTCAATTTCGGCAAAGGATGGGAAAATGACCATTTTACCCCTAGAGGTTAATAAAGGCCGAGTGTTAAGAGGCAATGGCATTTTGGTCATTTTGCCCTAATTTT
This sequence comes from Syzygium aromaticum, assembly GCA_024500025.1. Lineage (NCBI taxonomy): Eukaryota > Viridiplantae > Streptophyta > Magnoliopsida > Myrtales > Myrtaceae > Syzygium > Syzygium aromaticum. The sequence goes on along the minus strand of CM044894.1, from coordinate 14,447,808 downwards.
TGGAAAGGACAATATTGCCCTTAGAATTTTTTAGAAATTCCTAAATTGCCCTTGGATATTTTGGAAAAGACTCGATTCGGGCCGTCGATTTCAAGATAAGATCGAATCTAAGCCATTGATTAAAAATATTAGAGAGGGACAAGATGGTAATTTGCCAAAGTGATAAAAAATGGACTATTTTAGTCCAAACCTCTCTCTCTCCTCACTCCCTCTCATCTCTCACTCGGTAGCCCCCCCCACTGAACTTCCCTCTCCGGCTGTCTCTCTCTCTCGCCGAATCGCCGCCACCGTGCCGCACCGCCGCTCCACCGCCGTCCCACCGCCGATCAGGCTCCCCACCCTCACGCCTCCACCGCCATCATTCTCTCTCTCCCTCTCGGTTTCTCTCTCCCCCTTTGGCCGTGAGCCAGCCGGCCACCGCCAAAGTCGCCGCTGCTCACCGATTGCCTATCGCCGCTTGCCAATCGTTGCCGCCATCATGAGGCCGCCGTTATCACCCCCGTTTTACTCTAGCTGCGTTAGTCTAGAGTCGGGTAAGTTCAATCTAAACCCTTGCTTAGTATATCGAGTAATTTTGGACCCATTTAGGCGAGTTTTGGTAGAAATTAGTGGTTGGATTGATTTGCGGGTCCTAAGATTGAAACCGAGAAGTTTTGGTGGAATTTTGGAGGCCGATCGATGGCTGTGAATTGCTGTTTGGTGTGCTGTGATGTGCTATTTGGCATGTGGTTTACACTGTTAGGTCCGGCTCTGAATTTCATGAAAGTGTCGTGAAGGGCCGGGAGTGAGATATTGCAGTTTTGAGTGCGAAAAATGTCAAATTGTGTGTTGGTCGTGTGTTCGTGATGTGATTGAGTTGTAATGAGGAAATTAGGTGAAATTGTGTACATGAATTTAATGCTCGAATTGTGTGCAAGTGTGAGAATGGGATTGGGCCGAGGCATTCTAAGCTCGGGTCATGATCACGTAGGCCTGTCGCCTTTTGCGTTGGCTGAGGAATGAGAAAGTGGGAAATGTGATCGGTCCGAGACACAATCAGCTCGGGTGAGACCGGGATCGGACTGAGGCATTCTAAGCTCGGGACTTGATCATGTAGGCCTTTCGCATTTGTTGAAGGCTGAGGAAAGTGTGAGAATGGGATCTGACCGAGATGTTTCAAACTCGGGTCACGATCATGTAGGCATGTCGTATTTGGTGCAAGCTGAGGAAAGAAAGAGGAAATGAGATTGGGCTTGAGGTGTATTTACACGGGTCGCAATAGGAAAGTGAAAGCCTGAGGCGTGTCTACGCAGTCTGAAAAAGTGATTGAGCAAGTATTAGTACGACGAGGCAGGAATAAATGAAATTGATGTGATGGGGTGTGATCGAGTGTGAAATGTGGGCTGAAAATATGGCGTGATTGATGTGTGCATTAGCACGTGGATGTGTGTGGAAATCACGTGTGTTTTGAATTTTGTGCAAGAATTGAATATAGTAATTGTGGACTAATGTGCAGGCTGATTATGTAAGGAGTCTAGGTTAGTGTGATTGTTTGGTTGGTGTTTGTGTGGATTGTTTGATTGTATGTCTGGATGTGTTTGGAAATACGGGTAGCCTAGGTAGGATTTAGGTTGCAACTTTTTGAGAAATGTCTCATGGTTGTTTCAACCCAACCATTTTGGAGCCACTGCCCGAGCCATGAATCTCCCGCCGTTACCGCCGTAGCGTTTTGGAGTCCTTATGCACACCGATCACGAAGTAGTAGAATATCTAGTGGACGAGAATCACACATGGGTTAAGCACAACTTTGTAGTTTGGGTAGACATAGAGCTACCCCTCTAGCAGGCTCACACTTATACCGCGTCGATATTCAGAGAGAGGATGGACAAGTTTGGACCCGTCTGCGGTTTTGATGTTCCGTTCGATGACATGGGTGATTGGGATCCGGCAGCTATATCCCCTCCTAATGGGGAATTGACTAGTGCGGAGATTAGTATAGCCCAGTCCGGATATCATCTTGCACCAGCAACGCCTGGTTCTTCAGTGAATGAACTAGATCCGAATCTAGAAGGGTCCCAGGTAGGATTTGACTCTATTGACATAGATCTAGACGGGATACCTGAGGTAGGACCGGAGGATGAGTATGGTGAGAACCCCGGAGAGGAGCCAGCTAAGGATGAGCCTATGGACAAGCCGGAGGATGAGCTCGCAGAGGAGCCATAGGAGGACAGAAAGGATTCAGATACAGAGGAGCAAGCTGAGGATCAACCTAAGTCAAGGGATGAGCGAAATCCGATTGAGGTTGGACTTGATTTAGAGTAATCGGATGAGCACGAGCAGGAGGAGGATGCAGATGAGGAGGACGACGAGAGCGAGTCCAAGTGGACGCCCTCCAAAGGGGCGTAGGGACTAGTTTTGGGAGTGAGGTGATAGTTTGAGAGTATCCATTTTTGGATAGTACTGACCTAGGATACTGATCTTTTGTACTTTAGAAGTTAATAGTTACTGATTTGGTGTGCCTGTAAATTATTGTGGATATTGTGAATCTTTGGAAGTGTAATATATATATGTTTGGCGGTTCGGCGATCTAATTATTGCTAGTAGTCTCCAATTTTATTGTAACATCCCGAAATTCGACCCACTTTCGTTATCAATGAAATTGATATTATTTCTCATTGCGTTTTAGAAAGTCTCGCCTGGATCTGATCAATCTCGGGATACTGACTGATAGGGATGGGCTAACTAGGAAAAACAGTACGTGGATCCAAGAACTCGACCGCGAATTGAGTCCGATTCCGAGATACGACGAGAGAATATTTTGTGTCAAGTGGGCCGGTCCAAGGAAAGTGACGGATTGAGTTCGACCGATGACGTGCGATCGGATAGCGGGTGATTCTGCACGACCGAGAGCGCGCGCTGTGAACGATCCCAAACTTGTTTCGAACGACCGTGACCCCCGGGACTAGCGATAGGTTCTCGTGTTCTCCGGGAAATTGACATCGTCACGGCTCGAGTATCCTAGGTCGATACGCATAACCCCTAAACAGCCGCCCGTTAGTGAAAAACGCTAAAACTGCAAATTGAGTTAAATTGATCGTGGAATTGAGTACGGACTTCGGTGTCGAATTTCGTGGGCGTATGCGATTATTTTGCAAGGACGATGTCATTTTTATGTGGCCACTCATATATGGGCTCAATAGAGTCGAAATTTGGAAATTTGACCCGGGACCAGAAAATTACGATTTTGCCCCTAGGCCTAAGTATGGAGTTTCGAATTTTGGATTTAATTGGAGGATATTTGGGGTTTAAATTATGGTCTAATCAGCCCCAATAATTTAGATTTGCCATGGACAAAATTGCCCCTCCACCTTTGAATTTGGATCAATCTCAACCATTGATTTAGGGACAAGATTGGCATTTTAGAGAAGTTGGTCAACTACCCCCACTATCACACACTCTCTATCCACTCTCTCACTTTTCATTTCACTCTCATCTTCAGCCGGCAACCCCCTCCCCCACGCCATTTCCTCTTCTTCCTCTTCTTCTTGTTGCGCGAGAGATCGCCGGAAACCGCCGCCGCCGCTTGCTGGAATCCACCGGCCAAGCGTCACCATCACCACCACCACCTTGTTCCCCCATCCAGCTGTCCCTTTTCTCTCTTCCTTCAGCCACACGACCAGTTTCCTTTTCCCCTTCGCCGCTTTGGATCACCGCTGCAGGTCGCCGCCACATGCGCCACTGCTGCCCCGCCACTGTCCAGCCACCGTCGCTACTTGTTCAACCTTGATTAGAGCTTGGGATTTCAAGTGAGTTTGTCCCTAAACCTTAGTTAGGCTAGATTGCATTTCTAGGTGGCTTTAGGGGTTAAATTAGGGTATTTTAGGGGTTAGCTTATGAAGGCTGTTAGTGGCTGATTTGGTGGTGCATTTAGTGACCTAGATTGATAATTTGACTGAGGTTTGATTGTCCATAATGTGTTGCGTGGTGGCTGATCATGGGAGTTGTGATTTGGACAAAAATTTTGGTTTAGGCGAGTGAAATTGTGATCCAAATTGTGGCTGTTTTCATGGTGGTTTTGGTGGTCTAATGGAGGGACCGAGAAGTGATTCAATGGCCTAGAATGGACTGATTGTCGGCTAATCATTGCGGACTTGATTTGAGCGAAATGGTAGTTTTGATGGAGAAAAACTTGTGGACCGAATGGTGGCTGTTCTTGTGGCTAACTTACGGCTTAGTGCGAAGATATTAGTGGAGGTTGGAAGGTTTAGATGGGGCTATGTAATGCCTGAACAGATTAGGTTGAACCGGCGCAAGTTTGGAGCAAGTTCGGATTCAAACGCGGATTCTAGTGCGCACCCAAGGCAGTCCTCTCGATGGATGATTTTATGGTGATTTATTGGACTAGTGTGATGAATTGGAAGTGGATTAGGAGCTTAGAATGGACTGTTTAAGAACTGAGTATGGCGGGACCAATTGGGACTCGTTCGGATATCATGTGTGATTTACTTGTGAATTGCTTGTTTTGCTACGAATTGCCTATGAGATGATTGAAATGTGCACTATCTTGGAATTGATTATGTGATGCCATTTTGTGCGCTTGGTATAGCTAATTGATGAGAAGCTTAGCGGACCTTAAGCATGTGTAATTCTATTGGTTCGATTATATGAATTTGTGTGCCAATTAAGTACCATGGCTATTTTGAGTGAATTGCTTAAGTGAGTATGTTATGGCACTAGTTGAGCATGTTGCAATAATTATTAAGTGTGTGGTCAATTGAAATTGAATGCCCAATGTAGAAGTTTGGGTGCTTGAATATGATTGTTATGGCCATGAGCATATATACCAAGCATTGGCATAGTATGTGCATCTTGTGAGTGTGCATGAGTGACATAAGCGTGTGGTCACCTAATCGCGCTGATGTGTTTTATGCGGGGTTCAGATAATAACTGGTGAGTGGATGTGTGATCACATGAGACCCTAATGCGTTTTACGCGGGTTAGTGAACCGTCCTGATGCGTTTTACACAGGACGATGCCCGGATTACCGGAAGATGACCAGCCTGATGGGTTTTACGCGAGTTGAGTGTCATGAGTCTGATGCGTTTTACGCGGGTCGGAGATCGATTTCAAGATAATAGACCTAATGCATTTTATGCGGGTCGATGAAATTGGAAATTGCAAGTGTGCAGGAGTGCCAATGTGCGACGTGCATCAATGTCGCATGAATATGAGTGTGAGCACGAGCATAAACATTTCATGCGTTGTGACTAATTAATATGCACATTTATGGCGTGATCAGATTCTGTGATATTATTGCAAATGTGTATAATGCCTAACCTGCAGGGTGGTCACATGTTGGATTTGGGCCCGAGGGCCTAGGTCGCTTTTTGTTAGTCTCGGTATTGTTTGGTGTCTGTCAGGAGGTGCATAATAGCCTAGCATAGGTTTAGGGAACTTACTCACTAAGATTTATTCTCACGGTTGTTAAAACCCACATTTTCAGACCCTCAACCTTGAGATGCCTCCGATACCGGTGCGTTTTGGGATTCCTCTCTGGATTGATGTGGAGGAGTTAGTGTACCCCGCTGGGAACAGGGACTTTTGGGTTAGATACCTTTCTACAGTTTGGGTCGAGGCGGGCGAGGATTCCCACCAGGCTCACAAGTATATAGCTTAGTGTATCTGGGACCAGGAGGGGACCTACGGACCTTTCCGAACCTTTGAGGTTCCGCTGACGGATGCCGGGGATTTGGAATCCTAGTGTCCCAATGGGGAATTGGCGAGCCCCGACCGTATGCCGGAGGATGGGAGCGCAGATCTGGTGCCGATGGAGTCAGAGGACGAGGGACCCGAGCCTATGGAGCAAGATGCAGAGTCGGAGGACGAGGCCGAGCAAATGGATTCCGAAGAGGAGTCTTTGGGGGCCGAGTCCAAGCAGGATTCCTTGGACTCTGAGCTTGAGATGTCTGACAGCTCTTCCGAGTCATCGGGATCCGACTTGGACTGGATCCCGTAGGTTAGTCTTAGTCTTAGTTCCGAGAGGGCCAGCATCTTTTTGACCAGAGCCCTATTAATGTTAGTATCTCTGACCGTCCCAGGCCACTTACCCCTTTTTGTCAGTGGTGGCTATTGACCCGGTTTTGATTTTTGAGCGCAGGCTGTAATTGGATACTGTATATGATGCCTAGTTTTAATGCAAGTGTATATCTATTCATGTTAGGTGTCGTGTGGCTATCCGTGGTTATGCGGTTTAAATTTGTTTGGGTGTTGTATTGCTTCTGCGTGTGCTTTAATCTCTGTGTTGGGCGTTGGGTCGGTGACGTGTCCTGGGACGTCGCACTCGAATCGACCTTTGTGAGGGATGTGACGTACCGTAGGGTGCGGGGTGTGACCTCCCCGTCCGATTTGGTGTCAGAGCAAGGTTAGCTCGATCCGATTCGGTCGAAGCCTGGAGTGATAATGAGCAATGACCTTAGGTAGCCAGTAGGGTGACCATGTGTGCTAAGTGTACCTCCTGACTGTCTGTGTTTGGATTGAGTGATTGTTGTAATTGACTCGTAAAGCGCTGGTGCGGTCGGACCTGAGGTGAGTACTCGAACTTCCTTGGTTGAGATGTTGTGATGTTTGTGTAGAACCGCATGTTGATTGCTTGGTTGATATTGTGATTGAATTCCCTGCCTAGGACTTTAGACCGGTTTAGCTCGGCTTAGGTCTCTAATCCCTGGGTGGGAATTATATCAGGTAGGCGAGCGTGTGTACTTGAAAGATGAGTAGCCGAGGAAGAGGTAGAGGCCGAGGTCGTGGTAGAGGTAGAGGTCGAGGTCGTGAGCAGGACCGAGTAGCACCGCCAGTGGAAACTGCCGAGGGTCGAATAGTAGAAGGGATTATGAGAACTCTTGGAGAAGCTGGAGTCCTAAGAGGTAGACTGAACCAGGAAAGAGATGCCACTATTGTCGCTGCAGTTGGGGCCGCTATTGCTGCAACTAATGGAAACAATAGGAATAATGGAATTCAGGGGAACAATGAGAATCCAGTTCCGGGACCAGTGAATGTAATCAAACCCATGTCTAAGTTGGTAGATCAATTTCTGAAGTTGAAGCCGCCAAAGTTTAATGGCAAAGGTGATCCCGAGACCGCACCCCGTTGGGTTGAAGAACTGGAGAAGGCCTTCGAAGTATTAGGATGCACCGAGACTGAAAAGGTAACATTGGCAGTATATTAGCTGCCAGATAACGCCAATGATTGGTGGAAGGCCACTAAAGGAAGGGTATTTCCCGAAGGGACCGACCAAACTTGGGCCGTGTTTTCTGAGAATTTCTTGGGCAAGTTCTTTTCTGAGAGCGCTAGGGAGAGAAAACTGGCTGAATTTGTGAGACTCCGCCAAGGATCAATGACCGTAGATCAGTACGAGGCAGAGTTCGCAAGACTGTTGAGGTTTGCACCAAGGATGGTAGAACACCCTGAGGACAAGGCGCGGAGGTTTCGAGATGGACTGAAGCCCGACATTCGTAGCCAGCTGATACCGGTAAATTTGAAAAACATATGAGGATTTGTATGAGAGGGCACAGGCTATCGAGCAGGAGCAGGTGGATAGGGCGGCCGCATATGGATCGCGGTTCGCCTCGACTAGGGATAACCGCCGTCCGGGGAAGAAACCGATGGCAGGAAACAAGCGATTTGTCCCATCGATCAGGAAAAATATCGGAAAGCCGAATCATCAGCAGAACAGATTTGGGGCTTGCTTCAAATGTGGAAGTATGGACCATCAGATCAGGAATTGTCCCCAGCAACGCCCCGCAGGACCCTTGATGCAACAACAACCCCGAGTTGGAAATCAGACTAGGAATCCATCACCGACCAATGGGAACAGGCTACCGGCACAAGGACGTGTGTATGCCATGGCGCGGAGGGATGTTGAGAATGTGCTAGGGGTGGTCACAGGTACGGTTTCTCTGTGCAATCATGTAGCATATGCGTTATTTGATCCGGAAGCATCACATTCGTTTGTATCTGCTCAGTTTGTTGAGTTGGCTGGATTACATCCTATTCTGTTAGAAGTGCAATTGTGTGTGACTACGCCCTTAATGGATAAGGTATGTATATCGTTAGGATGCCCGAATTGCGAGATAGTAATTGGTGGTGTAGAAAGCAGGATAGACCTAGCGGTTTTGCCAATGTATGACTTTGATATGATTGTGGGCATGGACTGGCTAGTCAAACAAAATGCCATGATGGACTGCAGTAGTAGGGTGATCCAGTTTAGCCCAGCTGGACATCCTAGATTCGAGTTTATAGGGAGTCAAGGAGGAATCTCGATCCCTTGGGTTTCATCAGTAAAGGCAGCTAAGTTGTAGGATGAGGACTGTCAAGGTTATTTAGCAAATGTGATTGATTCGATGAAGGAAGAAGTGCGACTGAAGAATATAGCAGTGGTGTGCAATTTTCTCGATGTCTTCTCTCAGGAATTGCCGAGATTGCCATCGGAGAGAGAAGTGGAATTCGTCATCAAGTTGGCACCTAGGACTAAGCCAATCTCGAAGCCGCCTTATAGGATGTCGTTATCAGAGTTGAAAGAATTGAAGGTTCAGATGCAAGAATTGCTAGACAAAGGTTTTATCCGACCGAGTGCGTCTCTATGGGGAGTGCTGGTATTATTCGTCAGGAAAAATGATGGGTCGTTGAGACTGTGTATCGACTACCGTCAGCTGAATCAAGTGATAGTCAAGAATAAGTATCCCCTCCCGAGGATTGACGACCTGTTCGACCAGTTGCAAGGAGCCTCGGTATTTTCTAAGATGGATTTGAGGACAGGGTATCACTAGTTAAGAATCCAAAATTGGGCTATCCCAAAGACCGCATTTAGGACGAGATACGAACACTACGAATTCACAGTGATGCCATTTGGACTGACGAATACCCCTGCTGCTTTCATGGACTTGATGAATCGAGTATTCAAGGAATTCTTAGACCAGTTCATCATAGTTTTCATCGACGATATTCTAGTGTATTCAAAGAGCTCTAAGGAACATGATGCACACTTGGAGAAGGCTCTACAGACATTAAGGAAACATGCACTATATGCTAAGTTTAGCAAATGTGAGTTTTGGCTGAACCGTGTAGCATTTCTTGGGTACATAATTTCCAGGGAAGGAATCTCTATGGATCCATCAATGATCGAAGCAGTAATGAATTGGCCGAGACCGACAACAGTCATTGAGGTTTGGAGTTACTTAGGGTGGGCAGGTTACTATCGACGATTTGTAGCGAGATTCTCAGCGATAGCCACTCCATTGACGAGGTTGCTAAAGAAGGAGACTAAGTTCGAGTGGACGGAAAAGTGCGAAGAGAGCTTTCAAGAGTTAAAGCAGCGACTAACGACTGCACCAATGTTGATGATTCCTTCAGGACCGGGCGGGTATGAAGTTTATAGCGATGCCTCACTTAAAGGATTGGGATGCGTACTAATGCAACATGGGAGGGTGGTCGCCTATGCATCACGGCAGTTAAGACCTCATGAGATGAACTACCTAACCCATGACTTAGAGCTAGCAGCAATTATTTTCGCACTTAAAATTTGGAAGCACTTCTTATGTGGAGAAAGGTTCCAAATCTACACGGACCACTAGAGCTTCAAGTATTTGTTTTCGCAGAAGGAGTTGAACATGAGGTAGAGGCGTTGGATGGAACTGTTGAAGGACTACGACTGCGATATCTTGTACCATCCCGGAAAGGCCAATCGGGTAGCGGATGCCTTGAGTAGGAAGTCGAGCATCGCGTATTTATTAATCAAAGAATGGACTCTACTAGAAGGAGCGTGAGACTCAGAATTTAAGTTTGAAATAGGACACCTCTCCAGCTTGATAGTGATATTGAGGGTTGAACCAGAAGTGCAAACCAAGATTAAGGTGTTGCAGTCTACGAACCTTGAGGTTCAGAAGATTCTAGAGATGGACGACGCTAAGAGAAAGTTGGACTTCCAAGTATCCGAAGAGGGAATTCTGAAGTTTCGAGGACGGTTGTGCGTGCCAGATGATTTGGAACTTAAGGAAGAGATTTTGTCGGAAGCTCATAGGAGCAATTATAGCATTCATTCGGGCAGCACGAAGATGTACCAGAACCTTTGACAACATTACTGGTGGAACGGGATGAAAGTGGATGTGGCCAAGCATGTGGCCAAGTGTCTGACGTGCCAACAAGTGAAGGCATAACATTGTAAGCCTGGTGGAATGTTGCAGCCGTTGGAAATCCCAAAATGGAAGTGGGAGCATATTACAATGGATTTCGTGACGGGATTGCCAAAAAGCCAGAGGGGACATGACTCTATTTGGGTGATAGTGGATAGACTTACCAAATCAGTGCACTTCCTAGCAGTGCGAAAGGACCTTGAGCTAGAAAAGCTTGCAGAGGTATATATCTGACAGATAGTTCGTCTTCATGGAATGGCAGTATCGATCACTTCGGATCGTGATCCCCAATTTACTGCGAATTTTTGGAAGAGTCTACAGTCGGCCTTGGGAACAAAGCTGCAATTCAGTACGGCCTATCATCCGCAGACGGATGGCCAGTTAGAGAGGACCATTCAGACTTTAGAGGATATGCTGAGGGCTTGTGTATTAGATTTTCAGGGCAAATGGGAAGAGCTGTTGCATTTGGTAGAGTTCGCCTACAATAACAGTTTTCAGCAGTGTATCGGGATGGCACCGTTCGAAGCACTATATGGCAGAGCGTGCAGAACTCCTCTGTGTTGGGATGAAGTAGGAGAAAGAAGTATAACAGGTACAGAACTAGTACAGTAGTCGGTGGAAATAGTCAAGATTATCCAGGAAAGGCTGAGGACAGCTCAGAGCCGTCAGAAAAGTTACGTAGATCGAAGGCGTAGACCATTAGAATTCCAGGTTAGCGACCATGTTTTTCTCAAAGTTTCTCCGATAAGAGGACTGTCCCGATTTGGCAAGAAAGGAAAGCTCAGTCCAAGGTACATAGGCTAGTTCGAGATTTTGGAAAGGATCGGAACGTTAGCTTATCGTCTCGCCTTGCCGCCGAATTTGTCGCAAATTCATAACGTCTTCCACATGTCGATGTTGAGAAAGTAAGAACCGGATCCGACACATGTGTTGAATCATGAGGTAATAGACGTGGACGACAGAGTGTCGTACGTGGAGAAGCCAGTGCGAATCGAGGACAGGAAAGAGCAGGTTTTGAGGAACAAGACGAACTCGCTGGTTAAGGTTGTTTGGGAACATCACGGGACGGAAGGCGCCACATAGGAAAGCGAGGAAGTGATGTGACGTCAACACCCCCATTTATTTGAGTAGTAAGGTTATAGTGCAAATTTCGAGGACGAAATTTTTGTAAGGGGGGAAGAATTGTAACATCCCGAAATTCAACCCACTTTCATTATCAATGAAATTGATATTATTTCTCATTGCGTTTGAGTAAGTCTCACTCGGATCTGATCAATCTCGGGATACTGACTGATAGGGATGGGCTAACTAGGAAAAACAATACGTGGATCCAAGAACTCGACCGTAAATTGAGTCCGATTCCGAAATACGACGAGAGAATATTTTGTGCCAAGTGGGCCGGTCCAAGGAAAGTGACGGACTGAGTTCGATCGACGACGTGCGATCGGATAGCGGGTGATTCTGCATGACTGAGAGCACGCACTGTGAACAATCCCAAACTTGTTTCGAACGACCGCGACCCTCGGGACCAGCGATAGGTTCTCGTGTTTTCCGGGAAATCGACATTGTTACGGCTCGAGTACCCTAGGTCAATACGCATAATCCCTAAACAGCCGCCCGTTAGTGAGAAACGCTAAAACTGCAAATTGAGTTAAATTGATCGTGGAATTGAGTACGGACTTCGGTGTCGAATTTCGTGGGTGTATGCGATTATTTTGCAAGGACGACATCATTTTTATGTGGCCACTCATATTTGGTTCAATAGAGTCGAAATTTGGAAATTTGACCAGGGACCAGAAAATTACGATTTTGTCCCTAGGCCTAAGTATGGAGTTCCGAATTTTGGATTTAATTGGAGGATATTTGGGGTTTAAATTATGGTCTAACCAGCCCCAATAATTCAGATTTGCCATGGACAAAATTGCCCCTCCACCTTTGAATTTCAATCAATCTCAACTATTGATTTAGGGACAAGATTGGCGTTTTAGAGAAGTTGGTCAACAACCCCCACTATCACACACTCTCTATACACTCTCTAGCCACTCTCTCACTTCTCATTTCACTCTCATCTTCAGTCGGCAACCCCCTCCCCCACGCCATTTCCTCTTCTTCCTGTTCTTCTTGCCACGCGAGAGATCGCTGGAAACTGCCGCCGCCGCTCGCCGGAATCCGCCGGCCACGCGTCACCGTCACCACCACCACCTTGTTTCCCCATCTAGCTGTCCCTTTTCTCTCTTCCTTCAGACACACGACCAGTTTCCCCTTCCCCTTCGCTGCTTTGGATCGCCGCCACAAGTCGCCGCTGCACGCGCCGCCGCTGCCCCGCCACTATCCAGCCACCATCGTTGCTTGTTCAACCTTGATTAGAGCTTGGGATTTCAAGTGAGTTTGTCCCTAAACCCTAGTTAGGTTAGATTGCATTTCTAGGTGGCTTTAGGGGTTAAATTAGGGTATTTTAGGGGTTAGCTTATGAAGGCTATTAGTGGCTGATTTAGTGGTGCATTTGGTGACCTAGATTGATAATTTGATTGAGGTTTGATGGTCCATAATGTGCTGCGTGGTGGCTGATCATGGGAGTTGTGATTTGGACAAAAATTTTGGTTTTGGCGAGTGAAAATTGTGATCCAAATGGTGGCTAATTTCATGGTGGTTTTGGTGGTCTAATGGAGGGACCGAGAAGTGATTCGATGGCCTATAATGGACTGACTGTCGGCTGATCGTTGTGGACTTGATTTGAGCGAAATGGTAGTTTTGACGGAGAAAAACTCGTGGACCGAATGGTGGCTGTTCTTGTGGCTAACTTACGGCTTAGTGTGAAGATATTAGTGGAGGTTGGAAGGTTTAGATGGGGCTGTGTAATGGCTGAACAGATTAGGTTGAACCGGCGCAAGTTTGGAGCAAGTTCGGGTTCAAACGCGGATTCTAGTGTGCACCTAAGGCAGTCCTCTTGGTGGATGATTTTATGGTGATTTATTGGACTAGTGTGATGAATTGGAAGTGGATTAGGAGCTTAGAATGGACTGTTTAATAACTGAGTATGGCAGGACCAATTGGGACTCGTTCGGATATCATTTGTGTGTTGACACCTAAATTTTACTAATCATTTAGTCGTAATTTGCATAGAAAATTAGGGATTAATTTTTAACCCCTAAACAAAAATATTTAAATTGCATAACATATAGTTTATGTTCATTTTAATTTAATCGCATTTTGCATCGGACCGGTGATGGCGAACGAGCTTAAATTTCATCGAATGGGACTCGGTTCGCTCGGAAAGGCAAGGGCCGAAAATCACGAGTCAAATAGGTTTGGTCGTTTTAATTTGAGCTTAATTCAGCCCATTATGTTCAATTAAATTAAAGCCCAAGTTAATTCAGCCCGCTTAGGAATTAAATAAAATCAGAAATTAGATTAAGGCCTAAGCCCAAATCTAAGCCCATTAGGACTAGAGAGCCCATCTAATTGACCTAGGTTAGTATTATATAAACATGTTTAGGTCAGAATTTTGAAGGGGGAACACAGTTTTTTCAGATCAGAATTTTCAAAGAGCGCAAGTGTGAGTGAGAGCAAAAAAAACTGAGAGAGAGGGAGAGGTGATTGCGGGTCGGTTCAACCGCATCCACCCTATACCACCGCCGTGCTCCGGTACCGCCATGCCGTGCTCAGCTCACAACTCACCGCCGCGCCGCCATTCCCGCGCCGTGTCCAAGTCACCGCCCGTGCTGTTCCCGGCAACTTGAGCTGCCACTCCGCCTGCTGCCCATCGCCGCACCTTCCGCTCACGGCCAGAGCTGTGGCCGTGAACCTTTGGCGGGCGCCTGAATCGACCGACTCTCCAGCTTGCTCTGTCGTGCCCAACCGAGTCGCACTCCCCTCCGGCAAAGCAATTCAGCGGACGAATTTTCAGCGAACTCCAGCAACGTCCACGCAGCCTCCTCCCCAGTCCACGCTCTCAAGTTGACCTTCAAGTCTTGTTGCTGAGTTTCCACGATCTGCATAAGAAAAAGCCAAAGAAAAGAATGTAATAAGTGGTGGAATTCATCCCTTCTTGGCTGGTGAAACATGGAAAGTTGACTTATGTTCCCATGAAGAAGACACGTGGAATTGAACACAAAAGAAGACCGTGACTTTGTGGTTCAGTCGAGGATCAACGGGTTGTTACTCATTACATTATCAACCCTTCTGAATCCCGACAACGTATACTCGGCGTCCACTGCCTCATTCTTCACCGCCACGGAGGCATCCCTTTGTCTTGTTCGAATGCTCTTTTGCAGGTGTCTAACAACTTTTCCAGTGATTCCGACGAGCTTAGTTTCGAGCCATAGCTTTCCCTCATCGGTGGCCGTAAAACTTGTTGCTGCCACTCCTTCGTGAAGCCGGAGAAGTCCACACTATTGCAAGTCGCCCGAGTCCGATCCCGATCCGCAAACTCGATCTCGAGTCGGTTCAAATTTGGAGATTATCTGCAAATTAGGTAATTGGACATTATCCGATATTTTTTCAGAATATTTAATTTACTAATTTGAGTGTTTGAATATTTCGTGAACATCGTGTGGAATATTAGATATATTAGGATAATTATTTGATATCCGCAATATTTTTAAAATATTCAAAATTAGGAAACTTTCCTAATTCAGCAACGTATCTGGACGACTATCCGACCTTATCCCTAAGGTACGATACGCGGTGATACGGAAAATCATTATCCTATCCATAATCACTTGGGTACGATAATGACTTTTATCTGCTTTCCAAATTTGAATGATCGACTTTCCGTCAATATCTGTAAGCCTATAGATATGATCGATAGTTCGATTTTTGTGCCTAATCTGAATTTGAAACGAATTTTACGGATCGCGTGGCTGTTTTAAATGTGAATGCTATCTCTGTTTAAATTGTTTTTCCTTGTCTTTTTCTTATTATTTGCTTTCCTTTAAACAGAAAATTCAAAAAATATCAGTTAGGATTTGAATTTGAGTTTTGCATGTTTAGGGAACCCTAAATGTATCTAGAAGATAGAGTAATTATTTAATTTAAATTAGGACTTGAGATAATCTATTTCCTAGTTTAAATTAAGCAATATTCTAATCTTGTTAGATTATTTAGGTTATTTTTTAATTCCGAATTTTCATGAAAACCCCAAAAAAAGAATGAATTGCTTTATAGTAGATTAGGATAGATTGCATTCTTAATTTAAGTAATTTATTATTTCGAATTTTAACAAAAATCCCAAAAATAAGTCATGTTAGGATATGTTAAGTCATCATAGGTTGCATGTTATTTTAGGCATATTTTTATTCCGAATTTCATTAGAAAATATCAAAAATAAATCATTTGCCTGTCATTAGAATTAGGTCACGTCGTCGCATGACATATAGTTTGCATGCTAGGTTGCATTAATTGCATGTCATTTTTGCACGTCATTGTATATAGATTAGATTTCATTTAAATAAGTGAAAATCAAAAGAGAAATTGAGTGAATTGCTTGTTAATTAGAAATCATATTAGGATGTTAATATAATTTTCTAGCTAACAATGCAGATGTTTGCGTTGCTTCCAGGTAAGTAATTCTTCCAAACTTGCAATTTATTTAATACTTTCCTGGGTGTTAAATTGGTGGTTTGCACACCCGCATGAACACCTCACATGTTAGCAATGAAGTTGAAATGGATCCAAACTGCATGCCAAAATATTTTTGAAAAGAAAAGGTACCGAAAGGGCGTTAGACTAGATCTAGCGTAATCAAGTCCCCGGGCATAGAATCTCTGGTTCGTAGGAATAAAACATATCTCTCTATGTTTTATTTAGGTTTCTAATCGACCTACCGTAAATTGATTAGTGGCGACTCCAAGCATAAAAATATTTGCATGTTAAATACTTAAACCCTAAGTTGTGAATTGGAAGGGCTTGGGAGGGCCCGAGTTAAGATTAGTCTTAATAATCCATTAGCCCGAAAAAATGAAAATTTTTTAGGTCGCGACAGTGTGTTTTACTTGCGAATTGCTTATTGTGCTACGAATTGCCTATGAGATGATTGAAATGTGCATTATCTTGGAATTGATTATGTGATGCCATTTTGTGTGCTTGGTATAGCCAATTGATGAGAAGCTTAGCAGACCTTAAGCATGTGTAATTCTATTGGTTCGATTATATGAATTTGTGTGCCAATTAAGTACCATGGCTATTTTGAGTGAATTGCATAAGTGAGTATGTTATGGCACTAGTTGAGTATGTTGCGATAATTATTAAGTGTGTGGTCAATTGAAATTGAATGCCCAATGTAGAAGTTTGGGTGCCCGAATATGATTGTTATGACCATGAGCATATATACCAAGCATTAGCATAGCATGTACATCTTGTGATTGTGCACGAGTGACATAAGTGTATGGTCACCTAATCGCCCTGTGCGTTTTACGCGGGGTTCAGATAATAACTGGTGAGTGGATGTGTGATCACATGAAATCCTGATGCGTTTTACGCGGGACGATGCCCGGATTACTGGAAGATAACCAGCCTGATGTGTTTTACGCGAGTTGAGTGTCATGAGCCTGATGCGTTTTACGTAGGCCGAAAATCGATCTCAAGATAATGGACCTGATGCGTTTTATGCGGGTCGATGTAATTGCAAATTGCAAGTGTGCAGGAGTGCCAGTGTGCAACGTGCATCAATGTCACATGAATATGAGTGTGAGCACAAGCATAAACATTTCATGCGTAAAAAAATTAATATGCACATTTGTGGCGTGATCAGATTCTGTGATATTATTGCAAATGTGTATAATGCCTAACCTGCAGGGTGGTCACATGTTGGATTTGGGCCCGAGGCCCTAAGTCGCTTTTTGTTTGTCTCGGTATTGTTTGGTGTCTGTCAGGAGATGCATGATAGCCTAGCTTAGGTTTAGGGAACTTACTCGCTGAGAATTATTCTCACGGTTGTTAAAACCCACATTTTCAGGCCCCCGACCTTGAGATGCCTCCGATACCGGTGCGTTTTGGGATGCCTCCGATACCAGTGCGTTTTGGGATTCCTCTCTGGATTAATGTGGAGGAGTCAGTGTACCCCGCTAGGAACGGGGACTTTTGGGCTAGATACCTTCCTACAGTTTGGGTCGAGGCGGGCGAGGATCCCCACCAGACTCACAAGTATATAGCTTGGTGTATCCGGGACTAGGAGGGGACCTACGGACTTTTCCGAACCTTTGAGGTTCCGCTGACGGATGTCGGGGATCTAGAACCCTAGTGTCCTAATGGGGAATTGGCGAGCCCCGACCGCATGCCGGAGGATGGAAGCGCAGATCTGGTGTCGATGGAGTCAGAGGATGAAGGACCCAAGCCTATGGAGCAGGATGCAGAGCCGGAGGACGAGGCCGAGCCAATGGATTCCGAGGAGGAGTCTTTAGGGGCCGAGTCCGAGCAAGATTCCTTGGACTCTGAGCTTGAGATGTCTGACAGCTCTTCCGAGTCATCGGGTTCCGACTTGGACTGGGTCCCGTAGGTTAGTCTTAGTCCTAGTTCCGAGAAGGCCAGCACCTTTTTGACCAGAGCCCTTTTAGTGTTAGTATCCCTGACTATCCCGGGCCACTTACCCCTTTTTGTCAGTGGTGGCCATTGACCTGCTTTTGATTTTTGAGCGCAGGCTGTAATTGGATACTATATATGATGCCCAGTTTTAATGCAAGTGTATATCTATTCATGTTGGGTGTCGTGTGGCTATCTGTGGTTATGCGTTTTAAATTTATTTGGCTGTTGTATTGCTTCCGTGTGTGCTTTTATCTCTGTGTTGGGCGTTGGGCCGGCGACGCGTCCTGGGACGTCGCACTCGAATCGACCTTTGTGAGGGATGTGACGTACCGTAGGGTGCGAGGCGTGACATTTATTGTCCAGGTTTTTAAGAATGGTTTCCGCCGCAAAAATTACTCTGATGGGTATGTTGGGTCGGTGACGTATTCATGGGACGTCGCGCTCATTCGACCAAGAAAGAGGGATGTCGCGAGCTCGATATGGTTCGAGGTGTGACATCCCAGTTCGAATTGGTATCAGAGCAAGGATAGCTTGATTTAAGTTGATCAGAGCTTTGAATGATAAGGAGTGGAGACCCAGGATAGCTATAGTTAGCTAGGGAGACCTTAGTGAGCTATAGGTGTACCTAGTGCTATACGTATTCTAGACTGTTTGTCATGATTGTTGATGGATTGGGTGTGTCTAATGGTTGGAGTGCAGGTGCGTCTGGACTCGAGATAAGTGCACGAACCCAATTGATTGTGGTTTGGTGTTGTGTGATTGATTGTCTGCTAAGTGGATTATTGTTGTAATTCACTGCCTAGGACTAGACTGGTTTAGTTGGCCTAGGTCTCTAATTCCTGTATGGAATTATAGCAAGTAGGATAGTGGTAGAAAGCTGGGGCAATGAGTAGCGAAGGAAGAGGTGCAGGACGAATCCCGAGAAGAGGCGCAGGTAGAGGAGCAAAAGGTCGAGATTGTGCTCGAGCTAGAACTGTAGAGGACTTCAGAATGGTTGCTAAAGCGGTAGAAAACCTTGGAATTGATGCTGGAGCTACAGTAAACCCCAGAGTGGATATTATGGCTGCAGCGGATCCTCAAGTGGATGGAATTTTAAGAGCCCTTGAGGAAGTTGAAATTTTGATGGGCAGGTAGACTCAGGAGCGAGATGCCACTATTACCCAGGCTATTGAAGCTACAACAGCCGCTGCCATAAATGATAATAATGGGGATCAAGGACAGGGGCAGATGAACATGAATAGGCAGATGCACTAGTAATGGAGCAATTCTTGAAGTTAAAGCCCTATAAGTTTGATGGTAGAATTGATTTGGAGGCTGCATAAATATGGGTAGAGGAGTTCGAGAAGGCTTTTGATGTATTGGGATGTATTGATGAGAAGAAAGTGACGTTAGCAGTGTATCAGCTCCAAGATAATGCAAACGATTGGTGGAAAACCACCAGAGGACGAGTATTTTTAGCTGGTACCACCCAGACTTGGACGATCTTTGTAAAGACTTTCAATAGTAAGTATTTCTCTGATAGTGTCAGGGAACAAAAGTTGGCGGAGTTTATGAGGCTTCGCCAGAGGCAAAGAACAGTGGACTAGTACGAGGTTGAGTTCACGAAGTTATTTAAGTTTGCCCCAAGGATGGTAGAGGATCCATGGGATAAAGCCCGGAGGTTCCAAGATGGATTGAAACCGGATCTCCGTAGTTAGATGATTTCACTCAATTTAAGGGACTATAATGAGATTTATGAGCGAGCTCAAGCAATTGAGCAGGATTTAGCGGATAGGGCTGCTGTTTCTGGGTTAAGGTTTGCCCAGGGAAGGGACAATCGTCACTTATGGAAGAGGCTAATAACAGATAACTGACGTTTTGTCCCTCCTGTTAGAAGGAATATAGGGAAATTGGCCCATTTTCAAAATGGTCCATGTCGGATATATGGAGAAAGACATGGAAATAGACCATGTCCCAGTAGGGGCATTATATGTTTTAAATGTGGCGGAGTGGGCCACCAAGCGAAGAACTATCCCAATATCAGACAGGTTAGGCCGTCTGTGCTGCCACCACCGCCCAGAATTGGAAATCAAGTTGGGCCGCCTTTACCTCCGAATTAGAACAGACCACCGGCCTAAGGATGAGTATATGCAATGGTCAGAAGGGAAGCGGAGAATGCGCCAAGCGTGGTTACAGGCACGATCTCTCTCTGTGATCATGCTACATATGCTTTATTCAATCCGGGGGCATCGCATTCTTTCGTGTCTGAGCAATTCGTTAGATCGATTGGTATGGAGTTGCGACTACTTGATGTGATGTTGTGTGTGACCACTCCCTTAAATGATAAGGTGTTAGTTTCGTTGGGGTGCCCGAATTATAAGATCGTGATTGGTGATAGGGAAGAGAGGATTGATTTAGTGGTTCTAGTGATGTATGATTTTAATGCGACAGTGGATATGGATTGGTTGATTAAACAGATTGCAGTAGTGGATTGTGGTAGCAGGGTGATCCAATTTAATCCTATTGGACATCCAGAATTCAAATTTGTGGGAAATCGAGGAGGAACCTCGATTCCCTGGATTTCGTCACTAGAAATGATGAAGTTATTGGATGAAGAGTGTAAAGGATTTATAGCGACTGTGATTCATTCGACGGCTGAGGAGCGGCAGCCAGAAGACATAGCCATGGTGTGCAATTATCCCGATGTCTTTCCTCAGGAATTATCGAGATTGCCACTGGAAAAGAAAGTGGAGTTTGTGATCAAATTGGCCCTTGGGACTGAGCCAATTTTGAAAGCGCCTTATAGGATGTCGTTGTCGGAGTTAAAGGAATTAAAGGTTCAAATGCATGAGTTATTGGACAAAGGATTTATCCGTCCAAGTATGTCTCTATGGGGAGCATCGATTTTGTTTGTAAGGAAGAAGGATGGATCGTTAAGGCTGTGTATTGATTATCAGCAGTTGAATCAGGTGACGATTAAGAATGAGTATCCTCTACCAAGAATTGATGATTTGTTTGATCAGTTGCAAGGAGCATTGGTGTTTTCTGAAATTGATTTGAGAACGGAATATCACCAGTTGAGGATTAGAAAAGAGGATATACCGAAAACTGTATTTAGGATGAGATATGGACATTATGAGTTTACAGTAATGCCGTTTGGATTGATAAACGCCCCTGCTACATTTATAGACTTAATGAACAGGGTGTTCAAGGAATTCTTAGATCAATTTGTCATAGTCTTCACAGATGACATATTGGTGTATTCGAAGAGCCCAGAGGAACATGAATCCCATTTAAGTAAGGTTTTGTAGACCTTGAGGGAACACGCATTATATGCTATGATTAACAAGTGCGAATTCTGGCTCAATCGAGTTGCGTATCTTAGACACGTGATCTCTGGGGAAGGAATCTCAGTAGATCCAGCGAAGAACGAGACTGTAATGAATTGGTCGAGACCAACGATGGTAACTGAGGTTCGAAGCTTTTTGGGTCTAGCCATATATTATAGACGCTTCGTGAAAGGATTTTCGGTAATAGCAATACCGTTGAAACATTTATTGAAAAAGGAAACGAGATTTGAATGGACCGACAAATGTGAGAGGAGTTTTCAGGAGTTGAAACATAGATTGACGACGGCACTGGTGTTGACTATTCCGTCAAGACCCGGAGGATATGACATATATAGTGATGCGTCGTTGCAAGGATTGGGATGTGTACTCATGCAACATGGACAAGTTGTGGTCTATGCGTCAAGACAGTTGAGACCGCATAAGTTGAATTATCCGATGCACGATTTGGAATTAGCCACAATAGTGTTCGCCTTGAAGATTCAGCGACACTATTTATGCGGGGAGAAATTTCAGATTTATACTGACCATCAGAGCCTTAAGTATTTATTCTTTTAGAAAGAATTAAATATGAGGCAGTGCCGTTGGATGGAGTTGTTGAAAGATTACGACTATGATATTTTATATCACCTCGGAAAGGTAAACTGGGTAGCGGATGTATTGAGTAGGAAGTTAAGCATTGCGCACTTGATGGTTAAGAAATGGACTTTGTTGGAAAAAAATGCGAGACTCGGAGTTTAGATTTGAAGTAAGTTGAGTCTCGAGCTTGTTAGCCACATTGAGGATTGAACCGGAAATTCAATCTAAGATTAAAGCTTTGCAGTTTATGGATCGAGATATACAAAAGATTATGGAAAGGGATACTACTAAGAGGAAACCGGACTTCCAAGTATCCGAGGATGGGATCTTGAAGTTCCAAGGACGATTATGCGTGCCTGATGATGCGGAGCTTAAAGAAGAGATTTTGTCGGAGGCGTATCGTAGTAGTTATAATATCCATCCGGGGAGTACGAAGATGTACCAAAATTTAAGATAGTACTACTAGTGAAATGGCATGAAGGTAGACATAGCCAGGCATGTGGCTAAATGTCTGACGTGCCAGCAAGTGAAAGCGCAACACTGCAAGTCCGGAGGATTGTTGCAACCTTTGGAAGTCCCAGAATGGAAATGGGAATACATCACTATGGATTTTGTGATGGGATTGCCAAGGAGCCAAAGAGGCCATAACTCCATCTGGGTAATTGTCCATAGATTGACCAAATTAGCACATTTCTTGGCTGTGCGAAAGGACTTCGCACTGGATCGATATGCTGATTTATATGTACAACAGATCATTAGATTGCATGGGGTACCAGTGACTATTATATCAGATCGTGATCCTAGATTTACTGCCAATTTTTTGAAAAGTCTGTAGACAGCATTAGGATCAAAGTTGCAGTTTAGTACTGCTTATCATCAGCAAACGGATGGTCAGTCTGAGAGGACGATTCAGTCTCTAGAGGACATACTTCGGCATGCGTGCTGGATTTTCAGAGCAAGTGGGAAGAACAATTGCCCTTAGTAGAATTCGCGTATAATAACAGTTTTCAGCAGAGTATTGGAATGGCGCCATTTGAAGCGTTGTATGGCAGGGCATGTAGGACACCCGTGTGTTGGGACGAAGTGGGAGAAAGGACTATAACCAGGCCAGAGTTAGTCCAATAGTCGATTGAGGCAGTTAAGATTATATGCGAAAGGCTGAAAATAGGGTAAAGCCGTCAAAAGAGTTATGCAGACAGAAGGCGAAGACCTTTGAAATTCCAAGTGGGGGATCACGTGTTCCTTAAGATGTCGCCCATGCGAGGATTGTCCCGATTTGACAAGAAAGGTAAGTTGAGTTCGAGATACGTGGGACCCTTTGAAGTGTTGGAGAGGATTGGAGAATTATCGTATTGCCTTGCGTTGTTGCCAAACCTGTTGCAAGTGCATAACGTGTTCCATGTATCAACGTTGAGAAAGTACGAATCGAACTCAACTCATGTGTTGAACTATGAAGAGATAGAAGTTGACGATAGGGTGTCGTACGTTGAAAGACCAGTAAGTATTGATGACAAAAAAGAATGAGTTTTGAGAAGCAAGATGATCTTGATGGTCAAGGTTGTGTGGGAACATCATGGGACAGAAGGTGCGATATGGGAAAGTGAGGAGCTAATGCAACGTCAATACTCCCAATTATTTGAGTAATAGAATGAGTTGTAAATTTCAAGAACAAAATTTTTGTAAGGGGGGAAGAATTGTGACATTCCGAAATTTGCCCATTTGGGATTTATGAAATGAATGATTTTATTAATGTATTGGTAGTCGATTCTCATCCGAAACTGATCATTCCTAGGATACTAACTATCAGGGAAAGGTTAAATAGGGATTTAAATTCGTACAACTAGAGAAATTCGATCGTGAACCGATTTTCAACCATAGAATTGTCGAGATGACATTTTGAGCCAATGAGGGCCTATCTTAAGATAGTTATGGGCCCATTCGTCACTATCATACTAGTGGATCACGAGTGATTCCGTTTAACCATGAAATGAATTGACAAACGATCCAGAACTTATACCGAATGATCGCGACAATCAGAACTAGCGATTGATCCTTGCAATTTCATTGACAACCGAGGTCGTCACGATCTGAAGGAACTTGCACGTGACTTGATTTAGTATCAGTCACAGGTCGAATATGCGAATTTCCCAAAAAGCCACCCGTTAGTCTGAGAATCGCTCAAGTTGCATTACGTAAAATTCAATTATTAATTAGAGACCGAATTAGGCATCGGAAAATTAGGACGTCACGACAGGACATTAGGACGACGTTGCGCTTAGAACGTACAGCTTTGGATTTTCTCGAATCCTTCAGAAAAATTCAATTTCGGCTAAGGATGGGAAAATGACCATTTTACTCTTAGAGGTTAATAAAGGCCAAGTGTTATGAGGCAAGAGCATTTTGGTCATTTGGCCCTAATTTTTGGAAATGACAATTTTGCCTTTGGACTTTTTTGAGAAATTCCTAAATTGCCCTGGGATATTTTGGAAAAGATTCGATCCGGACTGTCAATTTCAAGATAAGATCGAATCTGGGCTGTTGATTAAAAATATTAGAGAGAGCAAGATGGTAATTTGCCAAACTGGTTAAAAATGGACTATTTTAGTCCAAACCTCTCTCTCTCTCCTCACTCCCTCTTATCTTTCACTCGGCAGCCCCCCCACCAAGCCTCCCTCTCCGGCTATCTCTCTCTCCCACCGGATCGTTGCTGCCATGCCATACCGCCGCGCCATTGCCATCCCGCCGCCGATCTGCCTCCCCACCTTCACGCCTCCACCGCCACCATTCTCTCTCTCCCTCTCGGTTTCTCTCTCCCCCTTTAGCTATGAGCCAGCCGGCCACCGCCCAAGTCGTCACCGCTGACTGATCACCCATCGCCACTCGCTGATCGTCACCACCGTCGCGAGGCCGCCGTTTATCACCCCTGTTTTACTCTAGCCACGTTAGT
The DNA here is from genome assembly GCA_024500025.1 of Syzygium aromaticum. Lineage (NCBI taxonomy): Eukaryota > Viridiplantae > Streptophyta > Magnoliopsida > Myrtales > Myrtaceae > Syzygium > Syzygium aromaticum. Next base: position 14,423,272 of record CM044894.1, on the reverse strand, counting down.
CTAGAGTCAAGTAAGTTCAATCTAAACTCTCGCCTAGTATATCGAGTAATTTCGGACCCGTTTAGGCGCGTTTTGGTAGAAATTAGGGGCTGGATTGATTTGCAGGCGTTAGGATTGAAACCGGGAAGTTTTGGTGAAATTTTAGAGGCCGATCGATAGCTATCAATTGCTGTTTGGTGTGCTGTGATGTGCTATTTGGTGTGTGCTTGCACTGTTAGGTTCGGCTTGGAATTTCATGAAAGTGTTGTGAAGGGCCAGGAGTGAGATATTGCAATTTTGAGTACAAAAAATGCCAAATTGTGTGTTTGTGGTGTGTTTGTGATGTGATTGAGTTGTAATGAGAAAATTGGGTGCAATTGTGTGCATGAATTTAATGCTCGAATTGTGTGCAAGTGTGAGAATGGGATCGGGCCGAGGCATTCTAAGTTCGGGTCACGATCACGTAGGCCTGTCGCCTTTTGCGCTGGCTGAGGAATGAGAAAGTGGGAAATGGGATCGGTCCGAGACACAATCAGCTCGGGTGAGACCGGGATCGGATTGAGGCATTCTAAGCTCAGGTCTTGATCATGTAGGCCTTTCGCATTTGTTGAAGGTTGAGGAAAGTGTGAGAATGGGATCGGACCGAGACGTTTCAAACTCGGGTCACGATCATGTAGGCCTGTCGTATTTGGTGCAGGCTAAGGAAAGAAAGTGGAAATGAGATCGGGTCTGAGATGTATTTACGCGGGTCGTAATAGGAAAGTGAAAGCCTGAGGCATGTCTACGCAGGTTGAAAAAGTGATTAAGCAAGTATTGGTACGACAAGGCAGGAATAAATGAAATTGATGTGATGGGGTGTGATCGAGTGTGAAATGTGGGCTGGAAATGTGGCGTGATTGATGTGTGCATTAGCATGTGGATGTGTGTGGAAAGCACGTGTGTTTTGAATTTTGTGCAAGAATTGAATGTGGTAATTGTGGACTAATGTGCAGGTTGAGCATGCAAGGAGTTCAAGTTAGTGTGATTGTTTGGTTGGTGTTTGTGTGGATTGTTTGACTGTATGTCTGGATGTGTTTGGAAATACGTGGTAGCCTAGGTAGGATTTAGGTTGTAACTTTTTAATAAGTGTCTCATGGTTGTTTCAACCCAACCATTTCAGAGCCACTGCTCGAGCCATGAATCTCCCACTGTTACCATCGCAGCATTTTGGAGTCTCCATGCACACCGATCACGAAGTAGTAGAATATCCAGTGAACGAGAATCACACTTAGGTAAAGCACACCTCTGTAGTTTGGGTAGACATAGGGATATCCCTCTAGTAGGCTCACACTTATACCGCGTGGATATTCAAAGACAGATGGAAGAGTTTGGTCCCGTCCGCGGTTTTGACGTTCCGTTCGATGGCATGGGTGATTGGGATCCAGCAACTATACCCTCTCCTGATGGAGAATTGACTAGTACGGAGATTAGTATAGTCCAATCCGGATATCATCCTGCACCAGCAGCGCCTAGTTCTTCAGTGAATGAACTAGATCCGAATCCAGAAGGGTCCCAGGTAGGATTTGACCCTATGGACATAGATTTAGATAGGATACTTGAGGTAGGACCAGAGGATGAGTACGGTGAGAACCCCGGAAAGGAGCTAGCTGAGGATGAGCTTGTGGACGAGCTGGAGGATAAGCCCGCAGAGGAGCCAGAGGAGGATAGAGAGGATTCAGATGCAGAGGAGCAAGCTGAGGATTAGCCTGAGTCAGGGGACGAGTGAAATCCGATTGAGGTTGCACCTGATTCAGAGTCATCGGATGAGCACGAGTAGGAGGAGGATGCAGATGAGGAGGACGAGGAAAGCAAGTCCGAGTGGACGCCCTCCAAAGGGCGTAAGGACTAGTTCTGGGAGTGAAGTGATAGTTTGAGAGTGTCCTATTTGTGGATAGTGTTGACCTAAGATACTGATCTTTTGTGCTTTGCAAGTTAATAGTTACTGGTTCGGTGTGCCTGTAAATTATTGTGGATATTGTGAATATTTGGAAGTGTAATATATATATGTTTGGCGGTTCGACGATTTAATTATTGCCGGTAGTCTCCAATTTTATTGTCCTGGCTTTTAATAATGGTTTCTGTCGCAAAAATTACTCTGATGGGTATGTTGGGTCGATAACGTATTCCTGGGACGTCGCGCTCATTCGACCAAGAAAGAGAGATGTTGCAAGCTCGATGGGGTTCGAGGCGTGACAGGAGATGTAGGAGAACCCACACCAAGCGAGATTGGACAAATCTCAAGTAGAGGTGACACTATTTCCCTCTCAACAATCCACTAAACTTGCTTTCCCCAATAGAACCCCCCCTGAAAGGGTCATGACATATTAAACATCTTCAAATTTGGCCAAAATTTTCATTGGTTTGCCAAAATATGGAATCACTGTACAATATGGTAAAATGCTGATTATTACTGTTCTTTTTTATTAGTCAATAGATCTTCGAAGTCAGATATATCGTGTGCTATGATAAAATGAATATTAAATGACAAACTAACTTTTGGTACGACTTTTCATGATTGTTCCATTGCAGAGCCAATACGATATCTAAAATTGCATTTTTTTATAAAACTTTCAAAAATGCAATTAAGTCATAAAACTTATCATATTTGTGTAATCATGTCATTCCGTTAATTCCATCCAATTTGGCTACAGAAAAATGTTGACGTGAATTTTTTTATTATTTTCTCTGACATACGTGGTGCCGACGTGGTTAAAACGAATTTATAAAAAATTTATTTAAGTTATATTAAAAAATAAGCACAATTTATAAAAAATATGAAAGATAAAAAAAGAAGAAGGAAAGGCAGGCGAGGGTTGTTGGGCTAGGCCAAGCACTAGATTACCTTTTTTTTCCTTCTTCTTTTTATGAGAAAGAAAAAAAAAGTCTCATCAACATTTTCCGTTAGCCAAGTTGAATGGAGTTAATGGAAGGACTTGATTGGACAAATTTGACAAGTTTAAAGACTTAATTGCATTTCTTGAAAATTTCCGGACTCAATTGTACTTTTATGACAAGTTTTTAGGCTTTCGATGCATTTATCCCAAAAAAATATCATCAAGTTCCCATTGAAAAAGGATCCACACAAGGAAAAGCACTTGTCATTAGTTGGTTATTAGGAGCATCCCGTAAACATCCGAATCGAAATATGACTTTCAAATTAAGTTTCAAACTAGTGGATGCTGCCAAAGGAAGTGGCAATGCCATACTCAAAAAGGAAGAAACTCATAGAATAGTAGATGCAAATAGAGCTTGTGTGCATTTTTATTAATCCATGAACAAAGGATCTATATAGACACATAGATCCGTGGATCCATATATCTCGATTGGAAAAGAATTATTAAAAAAAGAAAGAATCGAAATTGATCGATATATTTCTCAAAACAAACAAAAAAGAAACGAAAGTAAAAACATAAATCATGGATCAACTAAGCCCTCTCGTGGCTTGCTTAACCAAATTGAGGCAAACTCTGAAAACTAGATATGATATTCAAATAATAGGGTCAAGGTCGGCTTGTGAGAGGATGAGGGATAAGTTTCATCATCGAGAGAGAAACAACCTGGATCACCATCTAAGGCCACTAAATGACTACTTAGTGATAAATGAGGTAGGGGGCAAAGACAGCTAAGAAGTTTGCCTAGAAGAAGCCTCCCTTTAAAGAATGTGTAATAGGTCATTGATTGAGCGCTCTTGCACCGAAGATGAATGGGGCAGAGTCATTTGCCGAAGCTATGGGATGTAAAAATACATTGGTAAGGAAGCATTCCGTCTTAGAGGGAAGTACCCACAAGAGCAGGGGTGGACGAAGTGGAAGAGAGAATGTTGGCTTGAGTAATGCAAACATCGATGAGAATCCAATGCCCCGAAAACTTAGGGTTCCTTCACAAGATTTGTTCACGTAGGGTAAGTCAGGGCCTAAGATCAGGTCAAAAGGCACAGTCATTAGACAATAGGGGAAACCCCTTATTGTTCCCGAGGGACAAAGGAGGTTTTCTTTCCTTTTGCCCCATTTCGCTAAAAAAAGGAACAACTTGAGCAAAGATTTTATAAATCAAACGGAAGCTCTAATAAAGGATCCATTACTCTAGATGTACTTGAAAAAAGAACTGGATTGTATAATGATGAAAATAAAAAAGAATACTTGCCTAAAGTATATGATCCTTTTTTGAATGGCCTTCTCGTGGAAGGGTCAAAATTCTTTTTTCATCCCCAATCCTAAATAAAATTTTCTTAAAAAATTACATCAAGACAAGTTAGATAAAGAAGATTCATGTTATACTTTTTAATATTGATTATTGACACCTGATTTTTTGCCAATGTTTCAAATTTACCCAAAAACCACAAAATTATGATTAGGAACCTTGGCCATGCTTAGGAACCTATTTCTAAACAAAAAATAATTTTTTTTTATAATTTGCATGAATTTTTCCTTAATTTCTTTTGGCTAAAATGAGTGAAAAATCAAGAAAAATACTAAATCGAAATAAAAAATTCCATAAAAATAGCCATTAGTTTTCTTTTAAATCAAATTTCGGCCCTGTAGTTTCAATTTTATAAAATTTCAGTTGGGGATGTGTTTTTCCCAAAATTGGGTAAAATTCATACCCTAATTGAACCAAAAATCCAATTGAGTCATTTTTAGGCTATTGTGTCTTCACAACAATTGATCATAGACCTTGAATTGCATATTGGTCAATCCAATTTCACAATTTGACAAAACAATTGAAAAGCCCCAAAAATTAATTGAAATTAGGGATTTTAAGACTCAAATTGGGGATCTTATTCAATTTGAAATTTCCGATCGACACTTATATCTTTCCTAGGGGTAATTGATCATGGGTAATTCAATTTTGGCCTCAATTTTGCCTAATTAGGTCATTTGGACATTGAACTGAATAAAAACCCAATTAAACCAAATACAAATCGGGGAATTTTTGGGTTTAATAAGGATGAAAATTCAAATTGATTTCACATTTTGATGTAAAATGCATCAAGGATTCGAAATTTGGGGTTGTAATTGAGAAATTAGGTCAAAATTGGGTTTAATTGATAAATTTGGATCAACCCGGGTTGGTCGGATTGACTTGACTCGACTCGGGTCGGTCATCCTTATCACATGACTAGGCACAAGCGAGAAAGGGAGAAAATATCCGACTCAGCCTGCCCTTTCACTAACTTTGTTTGATTGTTCCAGCACGTTTTAAATGGCATGAATAGCCGGAGAATTTCCAGCTGTCCATCCTTATCATTTCTAACCGATTCCAAGTCGGTTGAGGGTGATAACCAACTCGGGGGAAGGGGATAGAAACTGAAAAAACTTGTTATCAAAGCATGGAAAGTGCTTGATCAAATGCCAAAGAGAGAGAAAGAGAAAATGAGCGAAACCAAAGAGAGAAAGCTAGAAAGAGGGTCAGAGGTCCCTAACCAAGCATCCAACGCCGCCCTAATCGGCGGAGTACTGGTAGTTAGACCTTGGCCATGACTTCCCCTCCTCATTTTAGTCACACCGGTTGATTGCGAGCACCTAAAATCGAGGCTTCTCCGACCATTCAAGGAGCTTCCCGGTGAAGTGAAGGACATCAATTCAAAGAGAAGGTGTCGGAGCATCATTCTATAGCCGGTGTACAGCTCAGAATTTCCTATTCAAGCTTCGAAGAAGAAGGTAAAAATGCTTGCTTATCACCCGCCGCCTATTTGTCAAAAGTTCAGAATGATGACATGAGTTTTATTGAGTGTAATCTTGAAATTCTGCTTATGATTTTGTGATCTATGATGCCTTAAACATGATTCTAATCATTTACTTTGTCGTTGTTCCATTTTTTATCGATAGAATGAATAATGCATTGAGTTGGCACTAACAAGCCCTTCGCTGGAGCTCCCAAAACCTTACTGGAGTGCTTCTTAACGGCCAATAGTTGTTACAAGTAAGTTTTTCTTACTCTTTGATTGATGTTTGATCACTAGAAATGGTTAGGGCATTCTTGATTTAATGATTTGAATGTTAGATATGTTAGGTTGAGTTATGATTTTCATTGTTAAGTAGGAAAGTTTGAGCTCGAAAATCAATGGCTTAGGGATGTTAAATGGCAATCTAATGGGCATATATGTATATACGGTTATTCAGTGAAGGTTTTGGATGAGATAGAATGGTCGGAATGTGGCCAGAAGATCATTGGAGATTAGGTTAAAGTGGCTACCCCGGTAAGGTAAAACATGAAAAAACCAGAAATCCATGTCAAGTAAGGAAGTTTGAGCTTGACAATCAATGGCTTAGGGGTGTTAAATGGCAATAAAATTGGTATGGATGTATAGAGGGTCATTCGGTGAAAGATTAGGATCAGTTAGGTTGGACAGAATATGGCCGGAAAGCCACTGGCACGGCAGCCAAAGTGGCAGTCCCAAAATGATAAAACCTAAGTTCAAGCCCACCAAGTGTTTTGAGAAATGCACAAATGAACAATAATCAAAACGGCGCCGTTTTGGCATTGTGCTCGCCAGAGCACAAACTAGCGTCGGCCAAGCCAATCCAACTTGGTTGGACCGATCTGAACCAGTTTGGTCCGATTCACTTCTAGTGAGAAAATTAAAATTTTAAAAGAAATTTAAAAAAAATCAGAAAAATTCTAAAAAAATTCAGAAAAATCATAAAAAATTTAGAAAATTAAAAAAAGCATAAAAATATAAATTTCAGAAAATCTAGAAAATCAGAGAAAATTCTTAGAAAATCCATAGAAATTCGGACAAAACAAAAAATTCATCAAAAAATAAAAAAAATTCCAGAAAATTCATAAAAATTTAAAAAAATTCCAGAAAACTCATAAAAATTTGCAAAACCCCAAAATTCACAAAAAAAATTCATAAAAACTTTCATAAAAAAAATTTTGAGAAAGTAAAAATTCTCAATAAACTTTTCCCAAAAAAATCAAAAAATAAAAAATAAAAAATTCCAATAATTCACATAATGGCTTAGAATACTTGTGGCTATCCATCTTAAGTGAAATTTGACTTTTTTGAGGTGCCCAAGTAGTATTTTTGAAGATTCCTTAGTTTAGGGATTAAAAGGGGTTTTAACCCCTAAAAATCTTAAAAGGGGTTTAACCCCCAAAAGGAGTCTTTACTTCTAAAAAATCCTAAAACCCTTGGATAACACAATCCTTTGAATGAATAAGTCTTTAAGGCTTTACTAAGGTCTTTTTGTTTTGATTGACTTTCATTTTAAAGACCATTTTAGGATTGCCGTGTTTGATTGAAATTCATTGTTCGTAAAATTCTGCACGTGTCAATGAATGTGTTGAACAAGTAATACAATGATGATAAGAGTATCGTCCCACATAAATTGATGATAATAAACCAATTAAATATTAAAAATAGACTAATTCTAAAATTTATCTAACAGATCAAAATATAATTGAGAAAAAATAAAAATTGACAATTTTTAAAAACGAAATTTATAAACTAAAGGCAAATAATCAATCAGGTAAAATATGTTAGAGCATCCGATTTCACCATAACCACTAGATATGAATTTTGGATTATTATGCACACAAGAACAATATCAAACATGTGATAGCGGAATTTCCTAGTCTATTTACTATCCTATCTCTGGGTATAGCAAACCTACTCAGTTTATCAATTCATTATATTTCTATGTGAACTTAAATAAACATAAGCGCATTAAAATCTGTGAATGTTCCCGATTTACAATGATTCTTTTGGACCACCTTCTCAAATAAAGCTACACAAATAACATGGTATATTTCGATCCACATTTAATTCATGGTTATATATTATAATGAGCAATTGCATATTATCACTTCTCATTCTCAAACATGCACATCAAATCATTTAAGTGGTGGCCAATTACCTAAACACATTAAGTACAATAATATATAACTCACAGGAATGAAATTACTTGCAAAGCATAAAAAATATGAAATTTACATCATTTTGGTAAGGTTACATCGTAGCTCTAACAAAGAAAATTAGAACATAATAGAAGAAGAAACGAAAATAGAAATTAAACCAAACATCTTAAATCAAAGAACAAAAATTCTGTCACTACTTTTATCTTCTATTCAAAATACTTAAAAAACTCTCAGAATACTGAAAACAAAAACGATCTAAAAAGAAAAAAACTCCATGTTCCCCCAAGTTATCCTATTTATATGATAACATCCAAGACTCCTCTCACAAGGCAATTGCTTCTTTTTTGTATAAAATTAGGGAATAAATCGTAGCATTCCTAATGTGATATCCACCTTCTAACTCTTCTCTGGGTCGCATATTCCTTTCCTTCTTTTTGCGATATTTTTCTTATTTTCTTCATATCTCAATATTCTGCATAAACAAGGAAAAATTAAGTAAATAAAAGGAAATCCAAATATATTCTAAAAAAAATTGCATTATTTATTGCCTAGTATAGATAAAATAACTCTATTTTTATAGAGTTATCAAACCTCCAAACTTAACATTTTGCTAGTCCTCGAGCAAAAGCAAGATATAAGACATACTCAAGCTAACAACCCCCTCCTTGACTTCCCTCCATAATTGCTTGAAATCACAATTTAAAAAAAAAACACAAATTTCATCCAAACATTGAAATAGATTTATAAGTTAAAACCAATTCTAACTATGTGATCCAAGTGTGTGTGTGAGTCCTCATCTTTTCGAATTATATGCAATCCAAATGAGTTCACATTAGTATGCAACCTCTCAAAAACTTTTTATAATTATAATCAAATCTCATAGGTTTGCTTTTCATTCCTCTCTCTACTAATGTAAGCTAATCATCCAACCAAAAATTAATAGGACTTCCCTCAGGTTGTAATGTAAGGCTGGGCTAACGGTGAGATAAAGGTAAATTTAAGCTCAAATCATCCATGAACACATTGATTTCTAGGATCTAATTAGAGCACATGCCACTATCCTCAATTTCACATCTTCAAAATAATCTTTCTGCCACTACGGATTATCATTCTTCCTCTTTTTTTTTTCTTTTTTTTTTCATTGCTTTATGGTGGAGTTCCTCTCTAAGTCCCTCATAATATAACGTGAACATTCCCAATTAATTGAGTATCCAAAAGGCTCACTCAATTGAAAATTAGATGGGGAACCATAAAAGCAAAATTTTCTTTTTCTCTTTTATTTTTTAAGAAGAAGAAACACCTCAAACAACCATAGCAATCAAATTATTTCCATGCTCCATCCTTCCTCCCAAATTGCTATTACGCTCAAATAAACTTTTATCCAAAAAAAAATCAACTTGTTCATGGGGCGTGGGACAATGATATAATTTGGCAAAGGTAAGCTATAAAGTACGTGGGTGCCAATAAAAGATTGGATAATAATGAAGGCTCAACGGGGTGACTATGGATAAATAAATAGGGTTGGTTTGAATGGCTCAATCGATCCAAAAATTGCATAAATCATCTTCTCAATTAAATGTAGCCTAGGATTTCGCCTCAAGAGAAAATTAAACAAATTCTAAGATTTGGGTGAGATCTAAGAAAAGCACATACTTCACATGAATGTTCTCTAGATGTACACACTACTAAAAAATTAAGGACTTCTAGTACTTAGTAAGTGGATTGACATCACCAGAATCAAAATTAACTTACATATCATTTGCAAGTTTGAACAAAATTTAAATTTTCCTAAGAATCGCAAAAATTCACAACAAGGAATGCAATAAAAAGATTTCAGATATAGCAAAAAAATTTTGAGCAAAAAATTTGTCTCCCCCCAAACTTAAATGAAGCATTGTCCTCAATGCAAAGAACAAAAGAAACAAAAGAAAAATAGGAACAAGAAAACTCCCCTTGCTATAGGATGTGTCTATGGATGGTCTTGATGACTAAACTCCAAAAAGGTGATCCTTCAAGAAAGAAAATTAACTTAGATAAAAATTATTAATCATATTTTTTTTAACAAAAATAAGCGTAAATATTAATGAGGAAACATAATAAAAATGCTTGGGTTGCCTCCCAAGAAGCGCTTGCTTTATAGTTTTCAACCAAACTATCTCAGATATCGCTATTTTGGAGGATAAAGTTCAATAGTGGTCTTCTGCTTGTTGTAACCACTTTCAAAGTAGGGCTTCAAACGTTTACCGTTCACCTTAAATGTGCCTTTAGTGTCATGTGCAACTTCAACTGCTCCATATGGAAATATTTGTGTGATTGTATAAGGACCAGACCATTGAGAACGTAACTTTCCTAGAAAAAGTTTAAGACGAGAGTTATAAAGTAAAACTTTTTGGCCAATTTCGAACTTTCTTCTAAATATATGTTTATCATGCCATATTTTGGTATGCTCCTTGTATATCTTAGCATTTTCATAGGCCTCATTGTGAAATTCCTCCAATTCATTTAGTTGCAATAATTTTCTTTCACCTGCAAACTGCATGTCAAAATTCAGAAATTTCAATGCCCAATATGCTTTGTGCACTAATTCCATCGGTAGATGACAAGCCTTCCCAAACACTAGCCTAAAAAGAGACATCCCAATTGAGGTTTTGAATACTGTTCTATAGATCCAAAGTGCATTATCAAGTTTCATTGACCAATCTTTCCTATAGGCATTCACTGTTTTTTCTAAAATTCTCTTGATTTCCCTATTTGAAACGTCTACTTGACTACTAGTCCAAGGATGATAAGGGGTTGCAACCTTATATGTGACTCCATACTTACTCTATCACACCCTAAACCCTATAAGCGCGCGATCATCCCTTAAAAGTCATCAAGTATAAGATATCCCAGGACTTGTCGCCGACCCAATCAAAACACTAACAAGTAAAGCATGTGGAAGCAACCTCGAACTCTCCGTACAACATATAAACAACAGGATAGTAGAGAGACAAAGAATACACATCAACAAGACACTTTTATAAACATAACATCGATTACAACACATACATTTTGCAAGCCTTCTATGAGGCCACTATCTACAAACCACGCACAATAACAAGGATCGAGTGGTTGATAAGCTTAACTCCCCTACAAAAAGGAGCACTTAAAAGATGAGGTAACTCGACCTATCCTCAATCCCTGTAGTATCCTGGCAGCATCTCCAGATCAATCACGGTCGCGGGTCTGAAATGGTTTAGTTATCCAATCATGAGAACACTTTTCAATAAGCAACTACCTAAGCCTCGCTTGAGCCAAAGCGTATCTCTGAACAATTCTAAACATACAATACCGACATCCAACATGTCATAACAATCACAGGCACCCTTACCTCTCTTCGGCATATACGTGAACCTTGCACGTTAGAATATCGCCATAACATGGCAATTCATTCTTCGAGCACATAATGCAACCACATAACGTAAACATGTATAAAACGGTTATTAATCCAAACATACTCAACAGCAACACAAGCACATTGCATTCCCCAATACATAACACACGATTATAAATGTCTAGATTATTAACGGCCCCTTCGGCCATCGAACCCCTGCCGGTCTTCTAGCGTAACTAGGCATCGTCCCACTACTTTGACAATAGCAACGTCTGGAACTCCCGCCCAAATGGCATTACACAAAGGAGCATCGATCCGGCCTCCACTGCGATCGGCAATGTCTAAAACCCCCGCCTAGATGATATCCGAACCCCCATCGGGTATTGTCTAGAACCCCCGCCTAGACGGAACGTGTCGTGACCATGCACACACTCAACAACCATTACCGATTCTTATCTTTATGAATTAACCAAATGCCAACTAAGTCTACACTCATCAATTAAAAAACCTCGCCTTTCTTTTGTAACAAAATCTCCGAAAAGTCCCCGAGAGAGAGAAAAATTGAGTATGCACAGAATCGGGGCCAAATTAGGCAGTTGTGCAGTGACGAGTGGCTTTTAGGAATTATGCGTATCGACTCGTGGCCGATTTGATATCGAGCTACATTTAAGTTTACTCGAGCCGTGGTGATCTCGATTGTCATGTAATTGCGAGAGTCAATTATTAGTACCGAATGACGCGATTGTTCGGATTAGGTTTAGGATCGCTCGAAATTCATACAATGGCTATGCGGAATCACCCGCGATCCAATTGCACAATATTTGCGAATCGTTCCATAACTATCCTTGGATCGGATTATAACAGCCCAAAATATTCTCTTGTCAATCCTTATGGTCGAAATGTCAAATCATAGCCAAGTTCTTAGGTCATTGTACTTGATTCCTAGCTAGTCATTCCCTAACAGTTAGTCTACATGAAAGTGATCAATTCCGAGCGAGATTTAACTGAAAGTGCATTGAAGAAATATTCATTTCATAAATCCCGAAAATAGGTCGAAATTCAGAATGTCACAAACTTTTCTCCCTTGCAAAAATTTCGTCCTCGAATTTTTCAACCAACTACACTGCTCAAACAAATAGGGAGTTGACATCTCATGATCTCTTCACTTTACCAAGTGGCTTCTTCCGTTTCGTGATGCTGCTATACGACTTTAACTAATGGGATCATCTTTTTTCTCAAAACCTGCTTCTTTCTATCCTCAATTCGGATAGGTCTTTCCACGTATGACACCCTGTCGTTCATGTCTATCTCTTCATAATTCAACACATGAGTTAGATCCAGTTCGTGCTTCCTCAGCATGGATACGTGGAAAACGTTGTGAATTTGAGACAAATTTGGCGGCAAGGCTAATCGATAGACCAAAGTTTCAATCTTTTCTAATATCTCAAATAGACCTACGAACCTTAGACTCAACTTTCTTTTCTTACCAAATCAGGACGTTCCTCGCATGGGCAAGACCTTAAGGAAGACATGATCTCCCACTTGAAATTCCAAAGGCCTACTTCTCTGGTCTGCATAACTCTTTTGGTGACTTTGTGCAATTTTTAGTCTCTCATGAATGATCTTAACTGTTTCAACTTATTGTTGGGCCAACTCTAGGCCTATTGTACTTTGCTCGCCGACTTCGTCCCAACATACTGGCGTTCTACAAGCCCCGCCACAAAGTGGTTTAAAATGGTGTCATTCCGATACTCTGCTGATAGTTGTTGTTATAGACAAATTCTACCAAATGTAACTGTTCTTCCCATTTGCCTTGAAAGTCCAAAACACATGCATGTAGCATATATTCCAAGGTTTGAATTGTCCTTTCACTGCCCATCCATCCGTGGATGATATACTAAATTGTAACTTTGTTCCCATTGCTATCTGCTGACTTTTCCAAAAGGTAGCAGTAAACTTAGGATCTGTGTCTACCGTAATTGTAACTGGCTCTCCATGAAGACAAACTATTTGTCGCATATACAGCTCAGCGTACTTATCCATTGCGAAATCCTTTCGCCCTGCTAAAAAATGTGCTGACTTAGTCAATCTGTCAATGATAACCCAAATTCAATCATGGCTTCTCTAGCTTCTCGGTAATCCCACGACGAAGTCCATAGTGATGTGTTCCCATTTCCATTTGGGAATTTCCAATTGTCGTAACAGTCCACTAGGCTTATAATGTTACACCTTCACTTGTTGGCACGTTAAACACTTAGCTACATTCACTTTCATCCTGTTCCACCAATATTGCTGACGCCAGTTTTGATACATTTTCGTACTGCTCGGATGAATGCTATAGTTGCTACGGTGAGTTTCTGCCATGATTTCCTCTTTAAGTTCCGCGTCCTTGGGCACGCACAATCGTTCACGAAACTTTAAGATCTCGTCCTCGGATACTTGAAAGTCAATTTTCCTCTTAGTTGCATCCATATTCAAAATCTTTTGAATATTAGGATCCGTAGCTTGTAATACCTTAATCCTCACCTGAATCTCTGGTTCGATCCTTAAAATAGCCAATAAACTTGAGAGGTGACTTTCCTCAAACTTGAATTCCAAATCTCGCACCCCCTTCAAGTAAAGTCCATTCTTTAACCATCATATACGCGATGCTTGACTTTCAACTAAGTGCATCCGCCACTTTATTGGCCTTTTCTGGGGTGGTACAGAATGTCACAATCATAGTCCTTAGGAAGCTCCATCTAGCAACGTTGTCTCAAGTTCAATTCCTTCTGAGAAAACAAGTATTTTAGGCTCTGATGATCTGTGTAGATTTGAAGTCCTTTCTCTACATACATAATGCCTCCAAATCTTAAGTGTAAAGATGATAACCACAAGTTCCAAATCGTGCGTTGGGTAATTCAACTAGTGAGGCCTCAATTGTCGCGATGCGTATGGAACCACTCTTCCATGTTGCATTAACACACATCCTAATCCCTTTAGCGATGCATCACTATAAATCTCATTTCCTCCTGGACCTGACGGTATTGTCAACACAAGGGCGGTAGTCAACTTGTGCTTAAGCTCTTGAAAACTCCTCTTGCACTTATCTGTCCATTCAAATCTTGATTTCTTCTTAAGTAAACGAGTCAGAGGAGTAACTATCACAGAGAACCTTTCCACGAAACATCTATAATAACCTACAAGTCCTAGGAAACTCCGAACCTCTGTCACTATTGTCGGTCTTGGCCAATTCGTAACTACCTCAATCTTTGTCGGGTCAACTAAAATTTCATCCCCGGAGATGACATGTCCAAAAATGCCACTCGGGTGAGCCAGAACTTGCATTTACTAAACTTGGCATAGAGTGTGTGTTCTCTTAAAGTCCATATAACCATCTATAGATGTTGCTTGTGTTCCTTGAGGCTCCTTGAATACACTAAGATGTTGTCGATGAACACTATAACAAACTGAGCCAGGAACTTCTTGAATCCTCGATTCATCATATCCATGAAAGCAGCTAGGGCGTTAGTCAATCCAAATGGCATGACAATAAACTCATAATGTCCATATCTCATACGAAATGCCATCTTCGGTATATCCCCTTTCTTGATCCTCAACTGATGGTAGCCCATTCTTAAGTTTATTTTTGAGAATACCGAAGCCCCTTACAGTTGATCGAACAAGTCATCTATTCTTCATAATGGATGCTTGTTCTTGACAGTCACTTGATTCAATTACCGATAGTCAATGCACCCATGCAATGAACTATCTTTCATCCTTACGAAGAACACTGGTGCTTCCCACGACGACGCGCTCGAATGAACCCTTTATCCAGTAGTTCTTGCATCTGAACCTTCAACTCTTTCAACTTCGACAATGCCATTCTATAAGGCACTCTAGAGATTGGCTCCGTCCCATGGCCAACTCAATCACAAATCTCACTTCTCTCTCAGATGGTAATCTCAACAATTCCTGAGAAAAGACATCAGGAAGATTAAATGCCTTGGCTGTGTCCTCTAGCCTTGATTCCTCACTTAGCTATTTAATTATGGTTAACGAATAACCTTGGCAACCCTCATCCAATAAGTTAACTACAAGATAGTTATCTTTCTACACCTCAAAGAGAAAGCTCAATCCATCAAATTTCAATCTAACGGTCTCCCAAAACAAATCACCCCGGTTCTTTACAAAATCCAAAATTTCCAAGCGATAACCCATTCATCAAAATTTGTCAAAGGATATTATCAGTAATTCCAAAATCCATAAACTGATTGCGTCTATTCACCATGAGCAATTATATATCTTACACGACCATTCAAGTCTATAATTTCAAAAATCACTTCTAATACACCAAATATCCTCACACATCACATTTAGACCTTTAAGACAAATCATTTGCTTCCTTCCTAACCACAGTGTACACCTTTCCTTACGCTCGTAGTCGATTCTGATTATTCTATGGGACAGCTCCCGCTTGATGTCCAACTTGTGGTTGCTGCGGTTACATCGGTAGCCTAGCTTGTCAGTTCGGGCAGTTTCTCACTTGGTGACTATGTTGGTCATATCCAAAACACGCTCCAGGTCCACCTGGGCAAGGGCCATTCACGTGCCTCCTTCCGCAAGACCAATGTGCAACGTGAGAGTACTAGTTCGGTTTTCCAAAGTTCTTTCTCACTAGAGAGACAAATCGCCTATTCCCAGTCATAGGCTTATTTCCAAAGTTCCTATTATCCCTAGTTAGCACGTACCACGATCTAGAAGCAGTAGTCCTTTCTGTCATGTCTCGCTCAACCATCTGAGCCCTTTCATACAGCTCATTGTAGTCCCTTAGACTTAGGAGTATCAACTGACTACGGAGTTCTGATTTCAGACCATTATGGAATCTCCTTGCCCTATCCATAGGGTCCTCAACCATCCTTAGTGCGTACTTAGACAACCTTGAGAACTCAACCTCATACTAATCCACATTTATCTAATTCTGACGGAGTCGTAGAAACTCTACCATTTTCTATTCCTGTGCAGTCTCAAAGAAGTATTTCCCATTGAAGGTCTCAACGAAGGCCATCCAGTTCGGAACTGTGCCTATAAGGAAAACCGTACCTTGGGTGGCCTTCCACTAGTCATTTGCTACACCATGAAGTTGATACATTGCCAGGGTCACCTTTTCTTCCTCAGTGCACCCCAGCAGTGCAAAGGCTTTCTGCAATTCTTGAACCTAGATAGTAGCGGCCTCGGGATCTCCCTTCCCGTCGAACTTGGACGGTTTCAACTTCAAGAACTATTCTACCAGTTGGTGTATCTAGCGATTTCTATTTCCATGAGTACCATTATTCTTATTATTTTCATTAGCCCCATTGACAACGGCAACACCAGCCTCAGCAGTGGCAGTAACAGTAGTAACTCATTCTTGAGTATGCCTACCCATCAAGTTTCCAACCTCTGCAAGTGCCCTCAAAATCCCATCCACTCTGTGATCCTCTACAGCTCTAGCTCGTGAACCCGATCGGCCCCTTGTTCCCCCTTCCTCGGCTGCTTATTCTCATAGGGTTCTCTCACCAAACACCTAAATTGCTATAATTCCGCCTAGGAATTAGAGACCTAAGTCGTCTACTCAAGTCTAGTAGTTCTAGGCAGCAATTCGGCAACAATCACAAAGCAGGCAACCATAAAACAAGCATCGTAAGGACACAATCAACAGAGTTATCACTCTCACCTTTAGTCTTGCCGCACCTGCAATCAACAATAATAACACGAAACCAACCAGCACTCACAAGCAAATAACCACGAGATATGCATTAAACACCCCACATGATGCAAACTCAAGCCTATTAACCACATGCACATAATCTCGAGACATGCATAACGCAATCTATTCATGCGATCAGTGAAGGTCTCCTTAACTAGCTACCCCAAAGTCATTGTCCTTATCACTCTAGGTTTCGACCAAACTTAGATCGAGCTAACCTTGTTCTGATACCAATTCAACGGGGATGTCACACCCTGAACCCTACGAGTGTGCGATCATCCCTTAAAGGTCGTCAAGTATGCGACATCCCAGGACTTGTCGTCAACCCAATCGAAACACTAACGAGTAACGCATGCGGAAGCAACCTTGAACTCTCTATACAACATATAAACAACGGGATAGTAGAGAAACAAAGTATACACATCAACAAGACACTTTCATAAACATAACATCGATTACAATACATACATTTGCAAGCCTTCTACAAGGCCACTATCTATGAGCCACGCACAACAACAAGGATCGGATGGTTAGTAAGCTTAACTCCTCTATAAAAAGGGGCACTCAAAAGATGGGGTAACTCGACCTATCTTTAATCCCTGTAGTATCCTGGCAATATCTTTGGATCAATCACGGTCGCGGGTCTGAAATGATTTGGTTATACAACCATGAGAGCATTTCTCAATATGCAACTACCTAAACCTCGCTTAGGCCAAATCGTACCTCCGAACAGTTCTAAACATGCAATACCGACATCCAACATGTCATAACAATCACAGATGCCCTTTCTTGGCCTTGGAACATATGTGAACCTTGCACGTTAGAATATCGCCATAACATGGCAATTCGCTCCTCGAGCACATAATACAACCACATGACGTAAACGTGCATAAAACAGTTATTAATCCAGACATGCTCAACAGTAACATAAGCACATTGCATTCCCCAATGCATAACGCATGATTATAAATGTCTAGATTATTAACAGCCCCTCAGGCCACCGAACCCCCGTCGGTTTCTAGTGTAACTAGGCATCATCCCGCTACTTTGACGATAGCAACGTCTGGAACTCCCGCCCAAACGACATTCCACAAAGGAGCATCGATCCGACCTCCATTGCGATCGGCAACGTCTAAAACCCCCGCCTAGATGATATCCGAACCCCCGTCGGGCATTGTCTAGAACCCCCGCCTAGACGAAACGTGTCGTGACCATGCATACACTCAACAACCATTACCGATTCTTATCTTTATGAATTAACCAAATGCCAACTAAGTCTGCACTCATCAATTAAAAAGCCTCACCTTTCTTTTGTAACAAAATCTCTGAAAAGTCCCCGAGAGAGAGAGAAAATCCGAGTATGCACAGAATCGGGGCCAAATTGGGCAGTTGTATAGTGATCGAAATCTATTTGAAATAAATAGTAAATCAACTCCAAAAATTCTGAAATTTGGATATGTTGTATAAAACATCTTGATAAAAATTTTTCATGAAGGACACAAAATCTAGTTCTAATTGTAAATGCCTCGTTTTGACACTCAAATCCAGACATAATTCGGTTAGCTTGGACAGCCCCTCAGACCATCAAAATGCAACTCATTCAGTACCCAAATCACTTTGGATAGCTCTGAAATTTTTATATGTCATAGAAACAGATGTTCTTAACAATTTTCTTGAAGATAGTTTGTTGAAAAGAGGTCTGAAAAAATTTATAGAAAATTGGAAAGACCAAAAGGTCAGGTGAACAGTAAATCCGGCAGACTGAATTCAGCCCAAAAATAGACTTACGAATGATCCTAAATGATCTCCAAAAATTCCAGATTTAATACATGTTGTACTACAAGATGTTATGAGAAAACTTTCATGAAGAACACTTCCTCAAATTTGGCCCACACAAGTCATAGTAAAATAGCAAAATCTAGTGATGCAGCAGCAACCCTACCGGAAATCAACGAACAAGCACTACCAAACAAACCAAGCACAACCAGCCACTAAACCAACTATCCACAGCCCTAATCCACCCCTAAACATATTCATTAGTAACCCATTATCCTAACCAAGGCTTAGGGTGTAACATCCTCAATTTCAGTTCCTAGGAAATGACTATGGTTTAAGTTTGGTGGTTTTCCAATCGGAACTAAATTTTTTACTCTTGTTTTGGAAAGCCCAATTTCAGATCCTTTGTACCCTTCATTTTGTTATTTCTGGGGAGACTTTTGTGATCCGAATTTCCAACCACTTTCTTCTTGAAAGTTTCTCCAAACATCTTGAAGTTTTACATACTTTAATTTCAGAATTTTTGGAGTTGATATGAGTAGTACGATGGCCTAATTTTCGAACCATGTAAAACTACCCAAAATGGGTATTTCGGTAATGTTCACCCTTTCTTTATTTTTTACAAGCTTTTCTGGGCCAATTTTGGAAAAGTTTCATTCACAAAAGTTGTTGAAAACTTCTTTTTTCTCTAACGTATATAAATTTGGGAAATTTTCGAGATGATTTGGATTCGGGATAGAGCTTACTTTGAGAAACAAGAATTCTGTTCCAGTAAACTGTTTTTAGTCTGTCTTTGAGCTACTAAAAATGGTGTTTATAGAAAGATTCCGAATTTGTGTTCTCACGAGAAATGCTTGTTAAGGCATTGTTTATGACATATTCAAATTTGAGAATTTTCGGGGTCCGTTTACTATATTTTCAAGTATGATTTCGTGAACAGTGTAAAGCTATTCGGTTTTGTCAGATTTCAAATATTCAGCATTTTCTATCCGAGAACGTTGGAATCTCAACTTGATGTCTTTTGGTGATATTTGAGGATATTTTTGCGTCGAACCTTGGGTTGAACGAGATTATTATGCGTGTTTATCGTGGAAAATCCTCAGAAAATCTTGTGATTAAGTATGGCGTGGGTTGTGGTTTTTGTGCCAATTGGTCTATTTTGTGTGACCCGATTGGCCCGAGTCATTTGCATGAGAATTCAGTAAATCCAGAAAACTCTAGGGAGTCCACGGTCTGGAAATTAGTAGAAGAACCTAGAAGCCTTGACAAAGTCAAAGCTTATCCTCCAAGTTTCATTAATTGGCTTAGACTTTTAGGTCATCTTCATGATGAACCTTATTAATTAAGGTAGACTTTAGTGGCCCTCCATGATGACATGCATTAATGGTCTTGAGTAGTGACCAAGAAAGGTCTTCTATTAACAGGGAGAGAGAGAGAGAGAGGGGAGTCGGCCAAGAAGAAAGTCGGCCGAGAGAGTTACCGAGAGAGAAAGAGAAGAAGAAAAGGAGAAGCCTCACATGAAGGCCCCCCCTTCCTCCTTTCTCACGCCATCCTCCATTCCCATGCCACTCTCAAGCCATCACCATCTTGTTTCTTGGTTCCTTGCTTCTTGTTTTCATGCCAAGTGAAAGAGAGAACAAGAACCTCCCCACCTAGCCCTCGTCTTCCTTGTTGTGCGGCCACATAAAGAGCTCATTGACTAGCCCCTGCCTCTTCTTGTTGTTCGGCAACTAAAGAGCTCAAGGTCGAGAACCTACCTTCCACGTGCTTAAGCAACACGCCAAGAATTGCTCGAGAGTCATTGAAGTTCTTATGTTCTTCACACGTAACCCGTTTCTCTAGTTCTTGTTTGAAATCGTTGGGTAAGTAAACTTTCTAATATCGAGAAAGGAAGTTGTGATACGTTGTGACACGGTTTGCTTCGATCGTTTCTCGATTGTTTGGTTGGTTATTGTTGGTTCATTTTTCAATTTAATCATGTTTCGTGTTTGATGTTTATTTTGGAGATAGAACCGAGACTTAAATGACAAGGTGCACATGTTATAGCCATGCTTGATGTTTTCTCGTATGAACTTTGCTATTGATCTGCCATCGATTCGGGTGCGGTAAGGGCCGACTTGTGCTAACAGCAATCCCCTCGTCCTCGCTTGATATTAGTAGGTTTACTTGCTGAGTCTCCCCAACTCATCCCCCGTTGTTTCCTTTTTAGGTCTGAAGAATGGCGTCTCCCCCGACCCAGTTCGGCAACCCCGTAGAAATATGAGCCGAAGTGCTCAACGTGATAGATACCCAAGAAGACCGAGTCTACCGCCGGATCACGTCGTATGTGACGATCGATGAGGGCCTAACGAACTTGGTGCCTCACCTGTACATACCATGGCATGGCTGTACTGACGGAGAATGGGTCGGACCCTTGTGTGGGTTCAATAGACCTTTTGGCAGTGTAGGCAGACCGGCTCCGAGGCATGTCATGGGTGGGGTGTAGATCGGCTATGCGGATGGGAAGCGGGGAGGAGATATGGATAGAGTTAGAAGCGAGAAGATGAAGTAGAGGGGATAGGATCACCCAAGCTGAGTTTTGCTATTCATAGTGTGTGTGAAATATGTGTTGTTTGCCATGGCCCGAAGGGCTTGTTAAAATATATTTGCATGCACTGTAAACATAAGGTTTGCTCATTATGTTTCTTGTCTTATTCCGCTGTATGTATTAATTATGATTGTCCCGAGAAATGCTTCCACTTGTGTATAATGAAAGATAATAATGAACGAGATGTCGCGTTAATGACCCCGAGGTGGGGGTGTTACATAGGGAGTACTTACTCTTAGCCTCAACAAGAAAACTAATAAGAAAAGGCAACAGCAACTCTGGCGGTGAGCTGAGCTCATGGTGGCTAAACGACTTGGCTATGGTGTCAGTGAGCAGCTAGTTTGGTGGGATGAAATGGAGACGCAAGAAGCCGTAGAAGCGAAAGGAAGCAAAAGCAAAATGAAGGAACCAAAGAAGCAAAGAAGAAATAGAAGGGAAGAAGAAGTAGCAGCAGCAACAACAATTGAAGGATAGAAGTAGCAACAACGTAGGGCAAAAATGAAGCAAAAACAGCAGCAAATGTGGGGGTGGTCAGCAAAGCAATAGCAATGGTCAGCAGAAAGCAATAATTGAGTAGCAAGGGAATAAGTGGAAGTTAGTCACAGCAGAGGGAAAGCAAAAGCAGCAGCAGCAAGCAACATAGAAGCAGAGCAGCACGTGAGGCAGCATGGGGTAAAGCAGAAGCTGCAGCACATGAAGAAGTCAATAGCAGAAGTCAACAGCAAGGCAGAAATGTAGGGAGCAGGGGAAACCAGCAGTCAACAAAGCAGCATGGTAGAGGTCAACGGCAAGCAGAAGTAAGCAGAAGTCAGTAGCAGTAGAATAGAAGCAGGAATGTGGGGGAGCAGACGAAGTCAGCAGTAGCAAGGTAGAAGTCAGAAGCAACGTGGGGGCAGCATGGGGCAGCAAAAAAGAAGGAGAGGAGAGAGAGAGAAGAGAGAGAGAGAGAGGGAAGTGCTCAACATAATCTTAACCATTAATTCGTCCATAAATTTCCCCTTTTCTGGAATTTTGATCAACCCGGTAATTGGCCACACTTTAACAAGACAATGTCCGATAAATTAGTCGTGGAAATCTTGAAACTTCGATGCCCAATTCGGATTCTAATTAATGACCAAATTCAATGTGACTTTAGAGTATCTCAAACTAACGGGTGGCTTTTAGGAATTACTCATATCGACTCTTGGCCGATTCGATATCGAGCCACATCTAAGTTTACTCGAGCCGTGATTACCTTAGTTGTTATGTAATTATGAGGGTCAATCACTAGTTCCGAATGATGCAATTGTTCGGATTAGGTTTAGAATCGTTCGAAATTCATACAATGGCCATGTGGAATCACCTACAGTCCAATTGCACAACATTTGCAAAAGGTTCCATAACCATCCTTGGATCGGCCAATAACGGCCCAAAATATTTTCTTGTCATTCCTTATGGTCGAGTGTCAATCCATGGCCATGTTCTTAGGTCCACGTACTTGATTCTTAGCTAATCATTCCCTAACGGTTAGTCTACTTGAAAGTGATCAATTTCAGGCAAGATTTAACTGAAAGCGCATTGAAGAAATATTCATTTCATAAATCCCGAAAATGGGTCGAAATTCAAAATGTCACATACTCAAAAGTGCTTCAAACTATTTGTTGCAAAAGTGTGTCCTCCTATCACTTATGATTGCCCTAGGAGTGCCAAATCACGTAAAAATATTTTTCTTCAAGAATTTGACAATAGCCTTAGCATCATTTTTTGGCAATGCTACAGCTTCTACCCATTTAGACATATACTCCACAGCCACTAAAATGTATAAATTACCTTAAGAATATGTAAAGGGTCCCATGAAATCAATACCCAAAACATCAAATAATTCACACACAATAATATTGTTTAAAGGCATCTCATTTTTTCTAGAAATATTTCCAATTCTCTAACACCAGTCACATGAAGCTACAAAGGAGTAAGCATCTTTAAAAAGTGTGGGCTAATAAAATCCAGATTGTAAAACCTTAGTTGCAGTTTTGGTGGCAACAAAATGGCCATTTGCCTCTCTGTCATGACAATGATGCAGAATATTTGCCTTTTCTTTATCTAGAACACATCTCCTTATGACCTGGTTTGCACATACCTTAAAAAGAAAATGTTTTTCCCAAAAATAATTTTTAACATCAGAAAATAATTTTTTCTTCTGTTGATATGACAATTCAAGAGGAAGAATATTACTTACTAAATAATTCACAAAATCACTATACCAAGGAATTTTTGTGGATTGATGGAAAAAATTTGCTCATCAGAGAACTTTTCTATAATTGGATTTACCTCTTCCTTTAAATTCAGAATTCTTGACAAGTGATCTGCAACTAGATTTTCAATCTCCTTCTTATCTTTGATTTCCAAATCAATTTCTTGCAATAATAAAATCCATCTGATTAAACGTGGTTTTGATTCTTTTTTTTCAAGCAGATACTTAAGAGTAGAGTGGTTAGAATAAACTATAACTTTTGAGCCAATTAAATATGAACGAAATTTATCAAAAGCAAAAACTATTGCCAAAAGTTCCTTTTCTGTTGTTGAATAATTCAATTGTGCACTTGACAAGGTTCGACTGGTATAGTAAATGGTTTGAAAAATTCCATTCTTCCTCAGTCCCAAAACAGCTCCCACTGTAAAATTGCTAGCATCACACATTAGCTTAAAAGGTAAATCCCATTCTGGTGTTGCCATAATTGCTGCTGATATTAACTTCTCCTTTAAAGTGTTAAAAGCTTGCACTCATTCATCAGTAAAATTAAATAATGCATCTTTTACCAAAAGATTAGACAGGGGTCTAGCAATTTTTGAAAATTCTTTTATAAACCGCCTATAGAATCTTGCATGCCCCAAAAATCCTTTGACAAGTTTTATAGGTGTTGGTGGAGGCAATTTTGCAATAACCTCCACTTTGGCTCGATCGACTTCTATTCTATTTTTAGAAATCTTATGCCTAAGCACTATTCCTTCCTATACCATAAAATGACACTTCTCCCAATTTAAAACAAAGTTTGTCTCCTCACATTTTTGTAAGACCAAAGCCAAATTATTTAAACAAGAGTCAAATGATGAGCCAAAAAGGGAAAAATCATCCATAAAAATCTCAATATATTTGTCAACCATATAAAAAAAATAGCCATCATGCATCTCTGAAAAGTAGTTGGTGCATTACAAAGACCAAAGGGCATTCTTCTAAAAGCAAAAGTACTATAGGGACAAGTGAAAGTATTTTTTTTCTTGAACTTCTGGTGCAATAGGAATCTGATTGTACCTTGAATATCCATCAAGAAAGCAATAAAACTCATTTCCTGTAAGTCTTTCCAACATCTGATCAATAAATGGTAAAGGAAAATGATCTTTTGTAGTGGTATCATCAATTTTCTGTAATCCATGCACACACACCATCCAGTAACTGTTCTAGTAGGAATCAATTCATTATTGTCATTTTTCTGAACAATCATACCTCCTTTTTTTGGCATAACTTGCACAGGACTTGCCCATGAACTATTAGAGATAGTATAGATGATCCCTGCATCAAGTAACTTAATTACCTTAGCTTTCATCACTTCTTGCATTTTCGGGTTCAAACGCCTCTAAGGTTGGATAGTGGGTTTCTATTGTTCCTCCATCAAAATTTTGTGCATGCAAATTGAAGGACTAATTCCCTTGATGTTAGCTATTTTCCATCCAATTACACCTTTATGTTCTCTCAACACTCTGAGTAGTTTCTCCTCCATCAAATCTGTTAAAGGAGAATATATAATTACTGGTAAAGAAGAATTTCCATCTAAATAAGCAAATTTCAAATGAGAAGGTAAGGGTTTGAGTTCAACAATAGAAGGCTCTTCAATTGATGGCTTAAGCTTCGTGGTGTGTTGTCCTAACTCCTCAAATTTTGTTGCCTTATGCCTTGAATATGTTGGATTTGCCTCCATAAAATTTGCGTACTCCATTATCTCCTTATTCTCAATTTCTTTGTCTTTTAGTTGAACCAAACATGCTTCAAGTGAATCTTTAAAAATATTTTCTTGAAAAACATTGTTCACCAACTTGTCAACTGTCTCAACTCTAAAACAATAATTATCATTAAAGGGATATTTCATTGCTTTAAAAACATTGAAAGAAACATGATCATCTTGAACTCTAAGAATCAACTTCCCTGTTATATATCAATAAGAGCTCTTCTTGTTGCTAGAAAATGACGACTTAAGATAAGTGGTATCTCAAAATCTTCCTCTATGTCAAGAACTATGAAATCAACAAGAAAAATAAACTTGTCAACTTTTACCAATACATCTTTGACAATCCCTCTCAGATATTTAATTGATTGATCAACCAGTTGAAGCAACACTGTGGTTGCTTTTACTTCACCCAGTCCTAATTTCCTGAAAACATAGAAAGGCATCAAATTAATACTTGCACCTAAATCACACAAAGCCTTTTCAAAGTAAGAATATCCAATAATGCATGGAATTGTAAAACTCCCTAGATCTTTTAACTTCTGAGGCAATTTATTTTTTAGGATGGGAGAACATTCCTCATTCAACTTCGCAGTTTCGTAATCCTCTAGTTTTCTTTTGTTTGCCAAAATCTCTTTAAAAATTTTTTGCATAGCTAGCATTTGCGCTAAAGCATCTGTAAAAGGAATATTAATGTGCAATTTTTTAAAAAATCAAGAAATTTAGAAAATTGCTTATCTATTTTGTGCTACTAGAGTCGCTGAGGGAATGGAACTGGTAGTACGTATGGCTTGGGATTATTTGGAAAAAGTTTGCTCTTGCCTATCTCCTTTGGTTATTTCTTGATCTCTTCTTCTTTGTCTATAAAAATCTCTTGTTTGGTATCTTCTTCACCCATTTGTTTACCACTTTTTAGGGTTATAGCCTTTGTATTTTCAATTGGATTTTTCTCTATGCTGCTAGACAAAGAACCCTATTGTCTCCCAGACATTATGTTTGCTAATTGCCCCACTTGCATATCCAGATTTATGATTGAAGTCTCTTGGTTCTGAAAGCTCACATATGTGCTCTTGATAAAGTCCTGAGTAGTGTTGGTAAGTTTTGTGGCTATATCTTCTAGACTGGACTTTGTCTCTTCTAATTGTTTGAATCCCAGTGGCAGTCTCATCACATTTTGATTATTCCATGAAAAATTTGGATGATTGTACCTTCCCAAATTATATGTGTTGGAGTAGGGATTATTCTGTGATCTGTTAAAATTCCCAACAAAGTTAGCATTTTTATTAGATTGAGTAAAAGTGTTATCTACCTGGCATTTTGTGCTAGCATGTCCTCCACCACAAAAATTGTAATGTCCTGGAATTCAACCCACTTTTGTGATCAATGAAATTGATATTATTTCTCATTGTGTTTTAGTAAGTTTTGCCCGGATCTGATCAATCTCGGGATACTGATCAATAGGGAAAGGCTAACTAGGAAAAATGGTACGTGGACCCAAGAGCTCAACCGTGAATTAAGTCCGATTCCGAGATACGACGAGAGGATATTTTGTGCTAATGTGGGCCGGTCCAAGGAGAGTGACGGATTTAGTTCAACTGACGATGTGTGATCGGATAGCGGGTGATTCCGCATGACCGAGAGTACGCACGGTGAACGATCCCGAACTTGTTCCGAACGACCGCAACCCCCAGGACTAGCGATAGATCCTCGTGTTCTCTAGGAAATCAACATCGTCACGACTCGAGTAGCCTAGGTCGATACACGTAACTCCTAAATAGCTGTCCGTCAGTGAGGGATGCTAAAACTGCAAATTGAGTTGAATTGATTGTGAAATTAAGTACGGACTTCAGTGTCGAATTTCGTGGGCATGCACGACTATTTTTGCAAGGATGACGTCATTTTTATGTGGCCACTCATATTTGGAATCAAGAGAGTCAAAATTTGGAAATTTGACCCGGGACAGAAAAATTACCTTTTTGCCCTTGTACCCCTAAGCTTGGATTCCGAATTTTAAAGTTAATTGGAGATTATTTTAGGGTTTTATATTAGTGTATTTCAGCCCAATAATGCTGAAAATATTGGTCCCTATTGCCCTTGGATATTTTGTCAAGTCTCTCTCTCTCTCCTCTTCATTTTCCCACCACCACCGGCCACTCTATCCTCTCTCCCTCAATCCCGCGAGCTCCCCCTCCCGACCTCACGTCGCCGCCACTGCTCGCTGGGAAGCCGCCACCCCCGTCGGTGTTGCCGCCCCATGCCTCACCCCACCGTCACCATCCCGTCTCCCTCTCCTCTCCCTCTCGCCGTATCTCTCCCTCTCTCGTTCCCCCTTTCTTTCTCGGTTGCTCAAGGGCCTCGCCGGAGCTACCGCTTGCCGTCACTGTTCTGGCGCGGAACCACCGCTGCCCAGCCGTCCTCGCCACTTGCTCAACCCTATTTGAAGCCTAAGAATCCAGGTGAATACAACCCTAAAATCGATTTAGGCTAATTTACATTTCTAGATAGGTTTTAGGGGTTAATTAGGGTATTTTAGGGATTAAATTGTGGAAATTGTTAGGAGCTATTATTGTGGCTGATTTCACGGCTTAGTGTGATGAACAATCTTGCGTGAATCTTTGAGCGATATTGCCATATCCATGAAATTCTTGAGTAAACTTTAAATTATGAATTATTTCCTGATTTCATAACGTGCATACGATCTTCAGTCCGATTTCATGCCTGAAATATGACTCGCGATCACACGAAAAATCGTCAATTTGATCTTCTGCCCAAGATATGATTCTCGATTGCGTGAAAAATTGGCCAATTCGATTCTCATGCCCGGAATACGATTTGTCAATCTATTGTTTCTAAATTTAAATGGATATGGATACTATTGATTTGGTGTCGTGTTAATTTGATTGCTATTTCTTTCCCTTTTTTTGTCTTTGCATAAAAAAAATACAAAAAGATTAGATAAATTTTGAATAGATAACATATTGCATGTTTAGGTCAAATTTTGATTATTTTCTTAGAATAGATTAGATTCATTTCTTAGACATTTATTATTACATGTTTAAATTAGGCTAGTCATTTATTCCGAATTTAAATTAAAAAATATATAAAAATACCATGTGCATGTCATATTAGAGTAGTTGCATATTAATTAATTCTCGTCATTAGAAATTTCAGGTCTAGGTTCATTTGCATGCCATATTAGAGATAGTGCATTTAATTGTTAGTAGAATTAGGACTTTTAGGCAAATTATATGTAGCATGTCATGTTAGACTAGTCGCATGCATTGCATATAGTTTAATTTTCACTAAATAAGAGAAAACTCCAAAAAATACGTTGAGTGGAATTGCGAGTTAAATAGAAATCATATTAGGGTTGTCAATGTGATTTTCTAACTAACATTGCAGGTGCTTTCGTTACTTTGAGATAAGTCCGTATCTTGCAATTTGTTTAATGCTTTGCATTATTGAGTGTTATATTATTAATTGCACACCCGCATGATCACCTCGCATGTTTATAGATAGTTCTAAAATTAATCCAAGCTGCCTGCAAATATTTTTTGAAATAAAGAGAAAATGTGCCGAAAGGGCATTAGAGTAATCTAGTGTAACCAAGTCCTTGGATCCACAATCTCTGGTTCGTAAGAGTAAAGTTATTCTCCTGATATTTTATTGGGGTTTTTAATCGATTCACCAAAAAATAGATTAGTAGCAATTCCTAATTGAAATGATTTGCATGTTAAGAACTTAAACCTTAAGTCACGAGTTGGTAAGGGCCTAGGAGGGCCCGAGTTGGGCTTAGACTTAATAATCCATTAGTCGAATCCCTAGGTGGCACACCCAAGGGTAAGATACTATAGCTTGGCGACTCCGCTGGAGACTTGAGTTAAAATTCTTAGTGGACTTAGGCCGAATTTTCTCTTTTTGAAAAACAAATTTATGTTTGGTAGCGAGGATTTCAAGTATGTCCCTATCATTTAAGATATTAAATGTTTTTGCAGAATGGGAGGTATAAGGAATGGAGTGTTTGTTAACCTTTGTCTTGCAAGGAGGTGTTGAGAATTGAATGTTCTAATTTTGATATTGAAGTGTTGTTTGCACATGAATTGTTGTGTATGTCTATGCATTTTCACTACACTCTAGCACACATAACCTGTCACCGGACCTGGGCTGCATAGGATCACCTAGGATGGTATTGAGATAGATACCACTCCAACTGTCTGCCCGCAGTACGAGTTGCCCATCTCAATCCTGAAATTTCTTTCTTGATGTCAAAGAGATTACCACCCTGGTCTGCATGCCCACAACATGGGTCGGCTTTTTGATGATGCTGAAGTTACGAGGATCTGACTTAGTCCGCATGCTCGCGGCTAGTCCGATCATCCTCGTAGCTTCACTTTGTTAAGCCTTTTAGATAGAAATCGAGCCTCACATTTCATGTGCATGTCTATGTGGTTGCCATGGTTCTACTAGGTGAAGTAAGTCTTCTGAACTCTTATTTTTGCAATTTACGTAGTTATTGCAATTTTCGGGTCGGTCTATGATAGGTCTAGGTCGGTTTTAAAATTTGAAAGTAATAATCATTGAGCCTTAAAAAAAACTTTTTTAGAGATTTTATTTTTAGTCTATGCCTTTATTTTCCTAGATACGTCATCGGTGATTTTGTTTTTAGTTCATAATTTCTAGGGAGTCTCAATTTTGTTTTTCCTAGTTTTATGATTAAGGATTTCGATGCCTCTATTTCCTAGGTTGTTTATAGGGTGTTATTTATATTTCTCTACCTAGATCACTTCTTCATAAAGTTTCAAAGCATGTCATGGACCAACTTTGTCTTGACTATATGCGTATTTGGTTCATTTCTCTTGAATTAGGTGACTACGGATCACCCACGATTGTCAACCTATCGCTCGAGCCTCGCCAAGAGGTGACCCCGCCAAGTTCCTTTGTTGGTGATCCTCCGCCACCATGAGCTCACTACTCGGCACAAACCGTAGCTCCGTCCACCACTTGCCGTTCTCGCAGTGACTGTGGCTTCTCTGCATAAACGCCATCTGTGTCTTTATTTCTCGAAGTCCCATACGTTAGCTAGCTACTAAGCCAAAACGCCCCTAACCATGAGCCACCGTGAGGAAGTTGATACTTGAGCTAAGTGATGATAGATCGTCGACCACCGATTGTTCCCGCCTGGCCACAACCGAAAATAAGTGATCAAAATAAAGTGATGAATTGCCTTGCTAACATTGAGAAGGACCTGAAGCAAGCCTCTATCATTCTTCGACAACTCTCAAAGCATGCAAGCATATCTGATAGATTGCTTCGAAAAACTACTATGACCTCTCCTTGTCCTCGAGGACCAAGGGTAATGATTCAAGCAAAGCCTTTCAACTCGAATGGCAAAGTAGTTGTGCATAGCGATGCTCCTGAGTCCCTTAATCCTATGGATTTGAGTGTTCTGTGCCCAAAGTTCATGGAGCATGAACAAGGCGGATTTGAAATACTCGTTCCAACATCGCGCCCCTAGCAAAGCAAAGCACGACTACTCTGTGATTGTCAAGACAACCCACCGAGACATCCATTCTCTAATCGATGACGAGGTGCTAGAAGACAATTCACTGCTCTCCCTGGGTCTCTATTCCAAGTATTGATGATCCTCCGGAAGAAGGGTTTGCTCTCTACCCAGCCGAAGTAGCATAATCCTGAACGTTTCTACAATTATGATCCTTCTAAAAAGTGTGACTATCACTTGGGAGAAGTAGGTCTCTCCACTAATGACTGCTATGTTCTAAAGCACAAGGTCCAGGACCTCTTAGATGCTAGGGCATTCATATTCCGTGCTTTGCGTCTCTGCGAAGGTCAAGATGATCTTCTCGTAGCTCCAAGCATTCGGACCACATTCCCAAGCCCTGCAAGGATGATACATGAAGAGAAAAAGGTGAGCGACACATTAGGACAATCAAGTGGCAAGTTCAACTACTATGTTGACCTGCATGATATTATCTCCGATGGATAGGGAGGTATGGATAATCCAACCCTCTAGTGACAAAAGACTCTGATGATGCAATAGAAGGAATCACTGCCCTATTCGGTGACATCCTTATTGAAGCTATCGAGGAAGGACTATCGAAGGGAATGGGTACTGGCCCGCAAGAGTAACATCTTTACTTTTTTCACACACTCTCATACGTGGGATTTTTTACTGTTTTTTAGGACTTGCCCCATCTCGAGAACTGCTTTTCAAGACCTTTTTTTCTAAGACTTGATTGTTGCAATTTCCATTCCAATAAATTCAATTCATTTGGTGATAATCAATGAAATTACAAGTTATTTTCATTTTTGAGGACATATTGAGGTACATCAAATTAGCCCGGTGATGATATCCAACTAATGAAAGAAAAATATAGTCTAAGAAGAATTCGGAGGCCTGAACTTCATGCTTCCTCATGTTAAAACCTTTTTGAAAAGAATTTTAGAAAAAATCACGAAAAAAATTCCAAAAAAAAATTTAGAAAAAAATGAGAAAAATTTAGAAAAAACCTGCACTGTTTAGCACTGTTTGTTCTTCTGAATCCCCTACTTTATGTTTCAGGGGCTATCTTGTGACATGCGAGGGTATAAAAACGGTCCAATTTGATGAATTATGCGCCATTGAGCTTGATCCTGATGACACCGACAAACTCAATGACTCCTTAGATATTTAGCGTGATCTAGAGTGGTATGAGAGGCCTAAAGTCCTCACATCAAACTAAACTATCACTATTAACCTGAGTGATTTAGGGGAGTCCAAAGAAGTGAAGAGAGGAGCAACCCTTCCCAAAGGTGAAGCAAAATGCTTGGTCCAATTGCTGAAGGATTACTAGGATGCCTTTGCCTGATCATATGCCAACATGTCGGGTTTAGACCCTTCTATTGTGGAGCACAGTCTACCTACCAATCCGGACATGCCGCCCAAGAAACAGAAGCTGCAAAGAACCAAACCTGAACTTTTAAAGAAGATAGAGAAGGAGGTCATGAAACTCTTGAAAGTGAGATTCATTAAAGTCACCCGATACCCCTGCCGGGTGGCTAACATTGTGCCAGTCATGAAGAAGGATGGCCGAGTTCAGGTTTGCATTGATTATCGCGAGTTGAATAAGGCCAGCCCTAAAGACGATTTTCCATTGCCACATATAGGCATTCTGGTAGATAGTACTGCTGGATTCGAGCTATTTTCCTTCGTAGATTGTTTCTCGAGTTATAATCAGATAAAAATGAAAGACAACGATAAGGAGAAAATGGCATTTACCACTCATTGGGGGACATTCCACTATAAGTCCATACCCTTCGGCTTTAAAAATGCTGAGGCAACGTATCAACAAGCAATGGTGATGCTTTTCCATGACATGATGCATAAGGAGATCGAGGTCTATGTCGATGATATGGTCACCAAGTCTCGACCTAGGAAGAGTCACATCTATACCTTGAAGAAATTATTCAAGAGACTCAGTTTAAGCTCCGTTTCAACCTAGCGAAGTGCATATTTAGAGCAACCTCGGGCAAATTACTCAGGATCATAGTAAGTAGTAAAGGCATTGAAGTCGACCCCTCTAAAGTGAAGGCTATATATGAGTTACAACCTCCATCAACCGTGAAAGAAGTGCAAAGCTTCCTAGGTAGATTGAACTACATAGCTCGCTTTATTTCCCAGCTCTTCAAAATTGCCAAGATATTCTTTAAACTCCTAAAGAAGAATGCTCGAGTCAAATGAGATGATGATTGTTAGAAAGCATTTAACGAATTGAAACAGTACCTGATGAAACCACCGGTGCTAGTCCCACCAATGCCAGGGCGACCCTTGATCCTTTACCTTATAATTTACAGCGAGTCTCTGGGTGTAATGCTAGCCCAGAAAAGGGCCTGAGGATGGAAAAGAGTGAGCCATTTATTTCCTGAGTAAGAAGTTCACTGTCTCGAAATTGAATTATCCTGAAGCCGAGAAGACTGGTGTTGCACTAGTATGGGTGCTCCATAGGCTGCAATAGTATACATTGCATTATCGGACGTTTCTTGTGACTAAGAATGATTCCATCAGATATTTACTTGATCAACCAACTTTGGTAGGGAAGTTGGCCAAGTGACAGATTTTAATTTCAAAATTTGGTATTCAAATGATGCCACAAAAGTTAGTTAAATGTCAAGTAATTGCTGACATATTAGCTGAAAATCTGGGAGTCCCAGATGCTGATAGATATTCTCCAGAAGATCGCATTTTGGTGATAAAAGAAGACACATGAACTATAACATCCTCAATTTCAGTCCCTGAAAAATGGCTATAGTTTAAGTTTGGTAGTTTTCCAATCGGAACCAAGTTTTACTCTTGGAAAACCCAATTTCGGATCCTTTGTACCCCTTCATTTTGTTATTTTTTGGGAGACTTTTGTGATCCGAATTTCCAAACACTTTTTTCTTGAAAGTTTCTCTAAACATCTTGAAGTTTTACATACTTTAATTTCAGAATTGTTGGAGTTGATATGAGTGGTAAGATGGCTTGATTTTTAGAACATGTAAAACTGCCCAGAATGGGTATTTTGGTGATGTTCACATTTTATTTATTTTCTACAAGCTTTTTTGGGATGATTTTAGAAAAGTTTCCTTCACAAAAGTTGTTGAGAACGTCCTTTTCTATAATGCATATAAATTTGGGAATTTTTCGAGATGATTTGGATTCTAGACAGAGCTTACTTTTAGAAACAAGAATTCCGTTCCAATAAACTGTTTTTAGTTTGTCTTTGAGCTACTAAAAATGGTGTTTACAGAGAGATTCAAATTTCGTGTTCTTCATAAGAAATGTTTGTTAAGGTCTTATTTATGACATATTCAAATTTGAGAATTTTCGGAGTTCGTTTACTATGTTTTCAAGTCCAATTTTGTGAATAGTGCAAAGCTGTTTGGTTTTGTCAAATTCAAAGATTTAGCATTTTCTATATGAGAACATTGGAATTTAGACTTGATGTCTTCTGATGATTTAAAGCATATGTTCTAAGCTTTCAAATGAGATATTTTAGGCTTTGATTGGAGGTCAGCCCAGGGGGAAACCAAGAGAGAGAGAGAGAGAGAGAGAGAGAGAGAGAGAGAGAGGCAAGCTTGGAATTGGATGAGAGAGAGAGAGAGAGAGAGAGAGAGAGAGAGAGAGGCAAGCTTGGAATTGGATGATTTTAGAGATATCAAAACTTGAAGCCCAAGTTTGGAAATGAATGGTCAAGAATGAAGCTTGTTCAAGAAGCCTAATTAATAGCCATAAGACTTTAGGGACCCCCTTCATGATGACAAGCATTAATAGTCTTGAGTAAGGAGCAAGTTAGGAATTTTATAAATAGAAAGAAGGCCATTCGGCCAAGGGGAGGAAGAGAGAGAGAGTAGCCGAGAGAGAGAGAGAGAGAGAGAGAGAGAGAGAGAGAGAGAGAGAGCCAATAAGGTGAAGATAAGGTTGGCCTCTTCATCATTTTAGTTCATTAATGTCATTTAATACATGCCATCATGAGTCTTGACTTTGGAGGCCTTGTCATGATGACCATGTATCTTCTTGAGTAAGTTAGAGAGCAACTTGGTGAGCAAGTTTGGCTTGCCTATAAATAAGCTTAGCCACCCTCAAGCTCTCTCACGCCACTCTTTCCTCATCCTCACGCCATCTACTATCTTCCTCTCCATTTGTTTCTAGTTTTCTCACATTTTGGCCGGGAAGCTTACGCCCTAGAAGTCTCGAACCGGTCTGTGTTTCTCCTCGTTTCCACCCAAGAGCCCATGGTTTGGCCTTTGTGTGTCTTGTATTAGTCGGCCAAGCAAGAAGAAAGCCCGAAGATCAGCCGAGCTCGTCTACCTCTAACTCGTTCTCTAGTTTTGTTAGTTGTTGTGTAAGTGAATTCTCTAATACCGAGAAAAGATTTTGAGATGCGTTGTGACGTGGTTTGCTTGGACTGTTTCTCGATCGTTTGGTTGGTCGTAATTGGTTCATTTCCTTGATTTGATCATGTTTCATATTTGATGTTGTTTTGAGATAGAACCGAGCCTTAGTTGGTAAAGTGTACATGATGTGGCCATGCATGATGTTCTCTTGTTTGAACTTTGCTATTGATCTGCTATCGATGCGGGTGCGGTAAGGGCCGACTTATGTTAACGACGATTGATATATCCTCACTTGATATTAGTGTTTTCACTTGCCAAGTCTCCCCGACTCATCGCTCGTTTTTCCCTTTTAGGTCTGTAGGATGGCATCTCCTCCAACCTGCGTTGGCAATCCCGTGGAGATGAGAGCCGAAGTGCTCACCGTGACGGATGCCGGAAAAGGCTGCGCCTACCGCCGAATCACAAGGCTTGTGATGTTCGATAAGGACTTAATGGACTTGGTGCCTCATCCGTACGTGGCATGGTATCGCTATGCGAAAGGAAAATGGGTTAGATCCCTATGTGGGTTCAACGGTGTTTTGGTGATGCAGGTGGGTCGGCTCCGGGATAAAGCCACGGATGGGATGTGAGATAGCTAGGTGGACAGGACCAGAGTGGAGATAAAGAAGCGAGAAGCCGTAGTGGGTATAGGATAACATAAGTCAAGTTTTGCTATTTATAGTCGGCTATAAAAATATGTGATGTTTGCCATGGCCCAAAGGGCTTGTTAAAACATGTTTGTATGCACTGTAAACATAAGATTTGCTTATGATGCTTATTGTCTTATTTTCGTTGTTGTTCTTAAGGTGATTGTCCCGAAATTATGCTTCCGCTTGTGTATAAAGAAAGATAACAATGAACGGGATGTCACGTGAATGACCCTGAGGTTAGGGCGTTACATGAACCATGTTTTTCGATGGAGCCGTAAACTTGTCTAGGTCCGACACGAGGGAAGTTGAAGACATCCTTGGACTCTAAAGTTGATGTTCAAAGTTGATGTCCATCTAGATGGACAACATTATCCAGTAATAGCAAAGTTGATATTCTCTTGTACCAACAACATAGCCGAGTATGAAGTTTGCATCCTCGGACTCCAAGTGGCGATTGAAATGGAGATAACTGAATTGAAGGTATATGGTGATTCTGCTCTAATGATCCTTCAAACGGTGGGAGAATAGAAAACGAAGGATGCCAAACTAGTGCCATACCACGAATACCTCAAAAAAATCATTGAGGAATTTGAAGACATCTCTTTTGAGTACTTGTCAAGGTCTCACAATCAATTCGCTGATGTGTTAGCTACGTTATCATCGATACTGCAAGTAATTGGTGGATTGTAGGTAGAACCATTAAAGATCAAAGTCCTAACAAAACTGGCCTACTCTATGATTGTAACCGAAGAACCTGACGGAAAGCTGTGGTATTACGATATCATGAGTTACATCTAGAAACAAAAATTTCCTGAAGGAAGTACCCCAGCCGATAGGAAGTACATAATGAGAATGGCTTCAAAATTCTTTGTCAGTGGTGAAAGGCTATACAAAAGATCCTATGATTCCATCCTGCTGAGGTGTGTGGACGTGGTTGAAGCTACCAGAATCATGCAAAAAGTACACAATGAGGTATGTGATCCACACATGAATGGCCACATGTTAGCCAAAAAGATCATGAAGTTGGGCTATTATTAGCTCAGTCTTGAAAGTGACTGCATCCAGCATGTCCGAAGATGTCATTGTTGTTGGGTTCATGGAGATAAAATAAATGTTGCCCCGACGGAACTACATCAATTGTCTAAGCCATGACTCTTTGCAAGGTGGGGCATCGATGTGATTAGCTCAATTAATCCTAAGGAATCAAATGGACATCAATTTATCTTGATCGCGATTGATTATTTCTCTAAGTGGATTGAGGCGGCATCATCTACAAACGTCACTGCAAAGAATGTTGTAAGATTTATCAGGCAAAACATAGTCGCTCGTTATGGTGTCCCTAAGGCTACTATCACCGACAATGGAACAAATTTGAACAGTAAGTTCATAGATTAGTTGTTCAACAAGTTCAAGATCCGGCACTTGAATTCATCTCCCTATTGTCTACGGATGAATGGAGCAATTGAAGTTGCTAACAAGAACATCAAGAAGATCTTGGCCAAAACGGTTGAAAACTATCATGATTGGCATGAAAGGTTCCCTTTTGCACTAATGGCATATCGGACTTCGATCCGAACCTCTGCCGGGGCAACACCTTTTCCTTGGCGTATGGCTTGGAAGCAATCTTGCTACTCAAAGTAGAGATCCCTTCCCTGCAAATCTTGTCCCAGGTGGAGTTGTTCGAGGCGGAATGGATGCAACAAAGGCATGAGTAGTTGAACCTGATTGATGAGAAGCGATTGAAAGCCATTTGCCATGGTCAAACATATCAGCAGAGGATAGTTAGATCCTTCAACCAAAAGGTGCGTCCAAGATTGTGACATTTTGAAATTCTGCCCATTTTTGGAATTTATAAAACGTGTATTTCGTCAGTGCAATTATAGTAAAATATCCCCCAGAACTAATCACTCTTGGGTAATTTTTTTTTAAATTAGAGATTTTGCTAGAATCGCACTCGATCTAATTTGTTCGTTATTTAAAGCCTAAACTTTGGTGTCGAATTTCCTGAAGTTTCGTAACGAATTTAGTTAGACGGTGTCGATATTATTGTGACTAGCGTCGATATTGCCTGGAATTATTTAAAAGTGAAATTTGGATCGGGTGCGAATTTGAACTAGTAGACTTCTATCGTAGTGTGTTTTATTTAGTATCTTTTGGCCAAATCCTAATTTATAATTAGGATTTTTCGTGGACCGTTGGATCGATTTCGAGTTCAAATGTGGGCCGTGGGATTACACTCGAGTGCGTTGACTTTCCCTGTTTCCCTCTCTCTCTCTGTCTCTCTCTCTCTCTTCCCCCCGGTCACATCCTCTCCCCCATGCTGTGCGCACGTCCCCTCTCCTTCTTCCCCATGCAAACTCTCTCTCTCTCCTTCTTTTTCTTTTCTTCTTCTTCTTCTTTCCTTCCTTCTTCTTCTTCCTCCTTCGTCATTGCTTCTGCTCCTTCTCCTTGTTGCTTACCGTCGACCACCATTCGTCGTCCACCATGCACCACTGCTTGCCTGTTGCTACAGCCTAGCCACTGGACGCTGTCGCCGTCGTCGGCTCGCTCACCCAGCAACTCGATGGGCTGAGCTCATTACCGCCCAACTCAGCTCATCGCCGCGTGCCGCCGTCCCGGATGCCGTTTCCCCCCTTGGCTCACCACCACCCCCCAGTTTTCCCACCCCAAGCCACCATCACCCCTGCTACTCCGGCAATGACGCGGTTGCCTTTGCTTCTCCCTCATGTTCTGGCTGAGCTTGTCATTGTCGCCACCCAACTGCTGCTCATCCTGTTGCCGTTGTCGTTGCTGCCGTCACTCCCTGTCGTCGCCATGCTGTCCAGCTAGCGGGATGACTCATGCACCAGCTAGCCCAGCCGCCTGCCCGGGCACACCTGGTCGTCCTTGCCGTGGCTGGACGGTCCTTGCCATGGCCGAGCACGCTGCCCAAACGCTTGGCCGTGCCCAAGCCGTCCCAACCGCTTGCTCGCTCGCTCGCTCAGCTACTCACCTAGCCATGCCCGAGCCGTCCAAGCCGCTTACTCGCTGGCCCAGCTGCTTGCCCGTCATTTGGCTGAGTGCCCTACCGTGGCCAAACACCTTGCCCATGGCTGAGGGCCTTGCCGAACGCTATGCCGAGGGCCCTGGCCGTGGCTGAATGCCTTGTCAGTCATTGTGCCCGTACTGCGCCGAAACCGACGCCGCTCCGATAGGCCTTTGCTGGCTTTTGCTTGGCCCCCTTGGCTTTGGACCTAGGTAAGTGACTCCCTAAAATCTACTTAGTATAATGGGTATTATTAGACTTGTTTATAAGTTAATTAGTATCGATTTAGTGGCCAAACTTAGAAGAGGATTGATGTGTGAATGTAGCTAGTTGGTAGATTAAATTATGGTGATTTTGTGGCTAAATTAGTGATTGATTGAGATGGGTTCAATGACCGGGTTGTTGTGGCATTTGTAAGTGAAATTGATGTTTGAATGTGCCGACTTGAATGTCGAGTTGGTGGGCTAATGTGGAGAGCATGGTTTGAGTTTGGAAATTATGATGTGTTAGAATAGCGAATTGTATTGTGGTGTATATGCATGAGAAATGTCCTGAGGCAAGGTTACGCGGGACTAAGCTCGGATTGACTGGAGGGCTGCCGACTTGAGGTGTGGTTACGCGGGTGTAGGGAGAAAGGCAAGAAATGAACTGAGGCGTGGTTACGCGGGTCGAGAGAAATGTCCTAAAGAGTAGTTACACGGGACTAAGCCCAAATTGATCAGAGGGTTGCCAACCTAAAGCGTGGTTACGCGGGTATGGCTAGAAAGGCAAGAAATGACCTAAGGTGTGGTTACGCGGGTCGTGAAAAATGTCCTGAGGTGTGGTTACGCGGGACTGAGCCCGGATTGATCGGAGGGCTAGACCTGAGGAGTATTGACGCGGGTCGTGGAAAGTGACTAGACGCGCATGCGAAATGTGCTTTGTTGAATTGGGTGAATGTGCGTGTATATGGCGCTTGAGTGTTTATATTACGTTTTTGAGTTATTATCGCATTATTGTGATTTAACTAATATGCAGAGTTGGCACTTAGTTTAAGGTGAGGTAAGTATGTTAGTGTGGATTCGATTGTGTTGGCTGTTAGATCGCCTGTTAGACTTGTCTGGGTACGCATTGTCCTATGTGGGGTTTAGGAGTCTGCTTATTGAAATTTGTTCTCATAGTTGAATTATAAACCATTTTAGACCCCTGACCCAGACCTTGATCATGCCATCTTGGCTTTTTGGGATACCTTTACATATCGATCACATGGTGATAGAGTATCCAGTGGGGGAGAACATGGTGTACTAAAGGCATGCTAGTGTGGTGTATGTAGATATGGGCTCTGTGAACTGGAAACCCATGGTGTTTTTGGCTTGGTTGTATCGAGAGAATAGCGGAGAATTGGTGGGATCGATATAAGGATTTGATGTTCCCTAATAAGGCTTAGTGGAAGGACATGGGGATTGGGACCCAATGGAAATTGTCCTTCTTGATGGTGAAGTCATCGATCCGGAGTTTGTCCCAAGAAACCTTGACCCGGAATCGAAGCCGATGGAGTCTGACCTAGAGCCAGAACCTGTAGTTGAACCCTCTGAGTCCGAGCCGAAAGGAGAGCCCATGGAACTGGAGCCCGAAGAAGAACTGATCGAGATCGAAGCTGATACGGAGTTGGAATCTATGGGGTTTGATTCCGATTAAGCACCGTAGGAGCATTTAGGTGTCGGGTTTAGAAGCTTTTTGGTAGAGCCCTTTTTGTGCAGCTAGCTAGCCTACCCTACCACTTGTTCCTTTTTTTATGATGAAGGTGGATGCTAAACCTAGAAGCCTAATGTATGAATTTTATAGCCTCAAGCTAAAGATATGAGTTTATTGATTTGTACAAGTATTAACCTTTTGTCAGTGTTTATTGTCTAGGTTGTTTGATTTTCGCTTCCGCTTGCATTTGTCTTCGAGTGTTTCGTTTGGGTCGGCGACGCGTCTTGGGACGTCGCGTTCAATATGACCATCAAGGGGCGTCGCGAGCCCGTTGGGGTTCAGGATGTGACATGCCCAGTAATTTGGTATCAAAACAAGGTCAGCTCGATCCAAGTTGGTCAAAACGTAGAATGATAAGGACCGATGACTTTGGGGTATCTAGTTAGGGAGACTCGTGTGCCATGCATACCCTAAACTATGTGATTGTGGTTGTTGAGTGATCTTATGCATTGATATTTGAGGTGCAGGTGCGTCAGGACTTGAGGTAAATGCATGAACCTTGTTAGTTGCGATTGAGTACTGTTTGTGATTGGTTGCCTGCTTAGTGAATTATTGTTGTCATTCACTTTTAGGGCTTTAGACTGGTATTGTTAGTCTAGATCTCTAATTCTTGCATGGAATTATAGCAGGTAGGCGAGTATGAAATCCCGTGAGTATGAGTAGCCGAGGTAGAGGTCGAGGTCGCGTGGTCCTGCAAGCTAGAGTTGTGGAGGATCCCCAGGTGAATAGAATTTTGAGGGCACTACAAGAAGTCAGGATTTTAATGGGTAGACAGACTAAAGAGTGGAAAGCTATTGTCACTGTTGCTATTAATGTCGCTGTTGCTACCACCAACAGAGCAAATGGGAATATTGGCAATAATGAGAACCACGGGAATGGCGGGCACCCCGTTTAGGGCCAAGTATAGGCAAACTGACCAATGTTTAAGCTAGTTGAATAGTTTCTAAAGTTGAAGCCCCCGAGGTTTGATGGGAGAGGCGACACTGAGACTGCACCTCGATGGGTGGAAGAGCTAGAAAAAGCTTTCGAAGTGCTGGGATGCACTGAAGAGGAAAACGTAACCCTGGCAGTCTACTAGCTTTAGGAAAATGCAAACGATTAGTGGAGAGCCACTAGAGGTCAAGTGTTCCCCGCTGGAACTGCCCCGACTTGGACTGTTTTTATCGAGACCTTCAATGGCAAGTTTTTCTCAGAAAGTGCCCGAGTGCAGAAGTTGGCTGAATTCATGAGACTTTGCTAGGGTTATATGTCGGTGGATCAGTACGAAGCTGAGTTTGCAAGGCTGCCCAAGTTTGCCCCAAGAATGGTAGAGGACCCAGCAGACAAAGCTAGGAGGTTTCGAGATGGACTAAAGTTGGACATTCGCAGTCAGATGATCTCACTGAACTTGAGAGGATATCATGAGATTTATGATCGGGCTCAGGCAATTGACCGTGATTTGATGGATCGGGCTGCCGCCTGTGGATCGCGACAGGCCTCGGTTTAGGACAATCGTCATTTTGGGAAGAGACCTATGACGGGAAATAATCGTTTTATCCCCCTTGTTCAAAGAAATATCAAGAAGCCTAATAGCTTTCAGAACGCCCCGTGTAGGTTATGTAGAGGGAGACACGGGAATAGACCTTGCCTACATAAGGGCGGGGCATGTTTTAAATGTGGTGGAAGGGGCCAACAGATGAGGAATTGTCCCAACAATAGGCAAGCTAGGTCACCTACACTATTGACACCATTGCCCCGGAATGAAAATAAGTTCAAAGCTATTCAGCTAGCCAATTAGAATAGGCCGCCGACCCAAGTATGAGTATATATAATGGTGAGAAGGGAAGCTGAGGACGCGCCTGGCGTGGTCACATATACAGTCTCTCTCTGTAATCATGTTGTATATGCTTTATTTGATACGGGGGTATCGCATTTATTTATATCCAAGCAATTTGTTAAATTGCCTGGAATTGAGCCGAAACCGCTTGAAGTTATGCTGTGTGTGACTACTCCGTTGAATGATAAAGTGCTAATTGCGTTTGGATGCCCTGATTGTAAAATAGTGATTGGTGATAGGAAAGAAAGGATAGATTTGGCGGTTTTAGCTATGTATGACCTTGATTCCAAT
Organism: Syzygium aromaticum; assembly: GCA_024500025.1. Lineage (NCBI taxonomy): Eukaryota > Viridiplantae > Streptophyta > Magnoliopsida > Myrtales > Myrtaceae > Syzygium > Syzygium aromaticum. Next base: position 14,380,519 of record CM044894.1, on the reverse strand, counting down.
TATTGGTATGGACTGATAGTTAAACAGAAAGCTGTAATAGACTATAGTAATAGGGTGATCCAATTTAATCCAGTTGAACATCCTAGATTCGAGTTTGTGGGAAATTGAGGGGGAACCTCGATCCCTTGGATCTCGTCACTTGAGGTGACTAAGCTGCTAGACAAAGGGTGCCAAGAATTTCTAGCAACAGTAGTTGATTCGACGGCTAGAGAGTTGAGGCTAGAAGACATAGCCATAGTGTGCAATTTCCTCAATGTCTTTTCTCAGGAATTGCCAGGATTGCCACCTGATAGAGAAGTGGAGTTCATAGTTGAGTTGGCCCTAGGAATAGAATTGATCTCGAAAGCGCCCTATAGGATGTCATTGTCAGAGTTGAAGGAATTGAAGGTTTAGATGCAAGAGTTACTAGATAAGGGCTTTATTTGCCTGAGTGCATCCCTATGGGGAGCACCAGTGTTATTCGTGAGAAAGATGGATAGGTCTTTGAGGTTGTGCATTGACTACATACAGTTAAATTAGGTGACTATTAAGAATAAGTATATACTATCAATGATAGATGACTTGTTTGATCAGCTGCAACGAGCATCGATATTTTCTAAGATCGACTTGAGCACGGGTTATCACCAGCTAAGGATTAAGAAGGACATGCCGAAGATGGCATTTAGGACAAGATATGGACATTGCGAGTTTACGGTGATGCCGTTTGGATTGACTAACGCCCCTGCAGTCTTCTTGGATTTGATGAATCGGGTGTTCAAGGAATTCCTGGATCAGTTTGTAATCGTGTTCATAGACAATCTCGTGATACATTCGAAGAGTTCCGTCGAGCATGAGTTATATTTGGAAAAAGTTCTATAGACTTTAAGGGAATATGCACTTTATGCTAAATTTAGTAAGTGTGAATTATGGCTTCATCGAGCGGCGTTCTTAGGACATGTGGTATATGGGGAAGGAATTGTATTGGATCCGACGAAAATTGAAGCCGTCAAAATTGGCCAAGGCCGACAACAGTAACCGAGGTTCGGAGCTTCTTGGGCCTAGCAGGTTTTTATAAACGCTTCGTGGAAAGGTTTTTGGCATTAGCAACACCGTTGACATGGTTACTAAAGAAATAAACGAGGTTTGAATGGACGGATGAGTGTGAAAGGAGTTTCCAAGAGTTAAAATAGAGATTGACGACCACGCTAGTGTTGACCATCTCGTCAGGTCCGGAAGGATATGAGATCTACAGTGACGGATCGCTAAGGGGATTGGGATGCATGCTAATGCAACACGGAAGAGTAGTGGCATACGCATCGCGACAATTGAGTCCACATGAGTTGAATTATCCGACTCATGACTTGGAATTGGCCGCAATTATCTTCGCTCTTAAGATTTGGAGACACTACTTGTGTGGAGAGAAATTTCAGATTTATAAGGACCATCATAGTTTAAGGTACTTATTCTCCTAAAAGGAATTTCAGATTTAACATGAGACAGCGCCGTTGGATGGAACTCCTTAAGGACTTTGACTGCAATATTTTGTATCACCCTGAAAAAGCTAATAAAGTAGCGGATACACTGAGCCAGAAATCGAGCATCGCGCATATGATGGTCAAGGAATAGACTTTATTGGAAGGAATTCGAGATTCAGAGTTTAGGTTTAAAGTGAGTCATGTCTCAAGTCTGCTTGTAGCAGTGAGGATTGAATTGGAAATTTAGACTAAGATTAAGGCTTTTCAATCGATGGGTCTAAAGATTCAGAAGATTCTGGGTATGGATGTCACAAAAAGAAAATCGGATTTTTAGGTATCCAAGGATGGGATTCTGAAATTCCGTGGACGGTTATATGTACCCGGTGATGCAAAATTGAAGGAAGAAATTTTGTCAGAAGCTCACCGTAGCAATTACAGTATTCACCTGGGTAGTACGAAGATGTATTAGAACTTGTGACAGCATTATTGGTGAAATGGCATGAAAGTGGATGTGGCCAAGCACGTAGTCAAGTGTTTAACATGTCAACAAGTGAAGGCGTAACATTGCAAACTTGGTGGAATGTTGTAACCATTAGACATTCCTGAATGGAAGTGGGAACACATCATAATGGACTTTGTAATGGGATTACCGAAGAGTCAAAGTGGTCATGATTTAATTTGGGTGGTAGTCGATCGATTAACAAAGTCAGCGCATTTTCTGTTGGTGCGAAAGGACTTCGCCATGGAAAGGTATATTGAGATATACAAGTGACAAATAGTCCATCTTCACGGAGTACTAGTGATGATTACTTTAGACCGCGATCCTAAGTTTACTGCCGCTTTTTGAAAAAGTCTTCATACATTATTAGGAACGAAGTTACAGTTTGGTATGACCTATCACTCCCAAACAGATGGCCAGCCTGAAAGGATAATTCAAACATTAGAAGATATGCTAGGGCATGTGTATTGGATTTTAAAGGTAGTTTGGAGGAATAGATGCATTTGGTTGAATTTGCCTACAACAATAGCTACTAGCAGAGTATCAGAATGGCACCGTTTGAAGCGTTGTATGGCAGAGCTTGCAAAACACTGGTTTGTTGGGATGAAGTCGGTGAAAGAAGCATTACGGGTCTCGAGTTGGTTCAGCAATCAGTCGAAATAGTTAAAGTGATTCGAGACAGGCTTAAAACTGTTCAAAGCCGCCAAAAGAATTATGCAGACTAGAGACGTAGGCCTTTGGAATTTCAAGTGGGGACCATGTTTTCCTCAAAGTATCGTCAATGAGAGGATTGTCACGGTTTGGCAAGAAAAGGAAGTTGAGCCCGAGGTACGTAGGTCCACTCAAGGTCATAGAGATAATTGGCACCTGGCTTATCGTCTCGCATTGCCATCGAATTTGTCCCAAGTTCACAATATGTTCCATGTGTCTATATTAAGGAAATACGAACCGAATCTAACCCACGTGCTAAATTATGAAGAAATAGACGTGGACGACAGAGTGTTATATGTGGAAAGGCCAGTAAAGATCAAGGACAGAATGGAACGAGTATTGCGTTACAAGACAATTCCGATGGTCAAGGTAATTTGGGAGCATTATGGAACCGAAGGTGCGACATGGGAAAGCGAAGAGCAGATGTGACACCAATACCCCCATTTGTTGAAATAATTGGATTAGGTTGTAAATTTCGAAGACGAAATTTTTGTAAGGGGGAACAGTTTTGACATTCCAAAATTTGGCCCATTTTTGGGATTTATAAAACATGTATTTCGTCAGTGCGCTTATAATAAAATCTCGCCCGGAACTGATCAATCTTGGGTTATTTTTTTAAAATAGAGATTTCGTTAAAATCACACTCAATCGAATTTAGCTGTTATTTAGAGCCCGAACTTTGGTGTCGAATTTCTCGGAGTTTCGTGACCATTTTTATTGAACGGTGTCGATATTATTGTGGCCAACATCAATATTGCTCGGAATTATCGAAAAGTGAAATTTGGACCGGGTGCAGATTTGGATAAGTATACCTCCCTCGTAGTGTGTATTATTTAGTGTCTTTTGGCCAAATCCTAATTTATAATTAGGATTTTTCGTGGACCGTTGGATCGATTTCGAGTTCAAACGTGGACCATCGGATCGCACTCAAGTGCATTGACATTTCCCTTTTTCCCTCTCTCTCTCTCCTCCCCCTCGGTCATGTCCCCTCCCCCCATGCTGCACGCACATCTCTTCTCCTCCTTCTCTATGCAAACTCTCTCTCTCTCTCTCCTCCTTTTTCTTTTCTTCTTCTTTTTATTTCCTTCCTTCTTCTTCTTCCTCCTTCGCTGCTGCTTCTACTCATTCTCTTTATTGCTCGCCGTCAACCACCACTTGCTGTCCGCTATGTGCTGCCGCTCGCCCGTCACTGTCGCTTAGCCACCTGATGCCGTCACCATCATCGATTCACTCACCTAGCAGCTCGCTGCCGCTAGCCCAGCTCATTAGGCTGAGCTTGTCCCCGCCTAGCTTAGCTCGCCGTCGCGCGCCGCCATCCCAGACGCCGGTTCGCACACTATCCAACCTAGCTGCCCGCCCAGTAGCCCGCCCAGCCACCCGTCCAGCTCGCCGACCACCTGCCTAGGCCATGGCCAAGCATTCTTGGCTGTCCCTACCGTGGCCAAACTATCTTGGCCATGGCCGAGCCTACCACTTAAGCACCTAGCCGCCATCCCGATTGTGGCCGAGCTCGTCCAGTCACTTGCCCAACCATGCCTGAGCCGTCCCAGCCACTTGTTCGCTCGCCCGACCGCTCGCCCGTCGCCTGGCCGAGTGCCCTGGTATGGTCGAGGGCCTTGCTCGTGGCCAAGGGCCGTGCTGAGCGCTATGCCGAGCACCCCGGCCATGGTCGAGCACCTCGCCAATCGCTATGCCCATGCCGCGCCAAGCTCGATGCCGCTTTGACAAGCCTTTGCTAGCTTTTGCTTGTCCCCCTTGGCTTTGGACCTAGGTAAGTGACTCTCTAAATCTTACTTAATATAATGGGTATTATTATACTTGTTTAGAAGTTAATTAGTATCATTTTAGTGGCTAAGCTTGGTAGAGGATTGATGTGTGAATGTAGCTAGTTGCTGGATTAAATTGTGGCAATTTTGTGACTAAATTAGTGATTGATTGAGATGGGTTCAATGATCGGGTTGTCATGGCGTTTGTGGGTGAAATTGATGTTTGCATGTACCGACTTGAATGTCGGGTTGGTGGGCTAATGCAAGGAGCATGATTTGAGTTTGGAAATTATGATGTGTTAGAATGGCAAATTGTGTCATGGTGTATGTGCATGAGAAATGTCTTGAGGCATGATTACGCGGGACTAAGCCCGGATTGATCAGAAGGCTGCCTACCTGAGGTGTGGTTACGTGGGTGTGGCGAGAAAGGCAAGAAATGAACTGAGGCATGGTTATGCGGGTCGAGAGAAATGTCCTAAAGAGTGGTTACGCGAGACTAAGCCCGAATTGATCAGAGGGTTGCCAACCTGAAGCGTGGTTACGCGGGTGTGGCTAGAAAGGCAAGAAATAACTTAAGGTGTGGTTACGCAGGTCGTGAAAAATGTCTTGAGGCGTGGTTATGCGGGACTAAGCCCGGATTGATCGGAGGGCTAAACCTGAGGCGTGTTGACGCGGGTCGTGGAAAGTGGCTAGACACGCATGCGAAAGGTGCTTGGTTGAATTGGGTGAATGTGCGTGTATATGGCGCTTGAGTGTTTATGTTACGTTTTTGAGTTATTATCGCATTATGGTGATTTAACTAATATGCAGAGTTGGCACTTAGTTTGAGGCGAGATAAGTATGTTTGTGTGAATTCAATTGTGTTGGCTGTTAGATCGCCTGTTAGATTTGTCTGGGTACGCATTGTCCTATGTGGGGTTTAGGGGTTTGCTTATTGAGATTTGTTCTCATAGTTGAATTATAAACCATTTCAGATCTCCGACCCAAACCTTGATCATGCCGTCTCGGCTTTTTAGGATGCCCTTACATATCGATCACATGGTGACGGAGTATCCGGCGGGGGAGAACATTGTGTACTATAGGCATGCTAGCGTAGTATATGTAGATGTAGGCTCCCTGAACTGGAAACCCATGGTGTTTTTGGCTTGGCTGTATTGAGAGAATAATGGAGAATTAGTGGGGCCGATACAAGGATTTGCCGTTCCCTAAGGAGGCTTAGTGGCAAGACTTGGGGACTGGGACCCAATGGAAGTTGTCCCTCCCAACGATGAAGTCATCGATCGAGAATCCGTCCCTAAAAACCCTGACCTAGAACCGAAGCCGATGGAGTCTGACCTAGAGCCGGAACTTGTAGTTGAACCGTCTGAGTCCGAGCCCGAAGGAGAGCCCATGGAGCTGGAGCTCCAAGAAGAGCCGATCGAGATCGAAGATGATACGGAGTCGGAGTCTGTAGGGTCTGATTCCAGTTGGGCACTGTAGGAGCATTTGGATGCCAGGTTTAGAAGCTTTTTGGTAGAGCTTTTTTTTGTGTAGCTAACTAGCCTACCCTACCACATGTTCATTTTTTATGATGAAGGTGGATGCTAATCCTAGAAGCCTAATGTATGAATTTTATGGTCTCAAGCTAATGATATGAGTTTATTGATTTGCACAAGTACTACCATTTTTTCTTTGTTTATTGTCTAGGTTGTTTGATTTCCGCTTCCGCTTGCGTTTGTCTTCGAGTGTTTCGTTTGGGTTGATGACGTGTCTTGGGATGTCGCGTTTAATATGACCTTTGTGGGGTGTCGCGAGCCCGTTGGTGTTCAGGAACTGACAAAGACATTTCGAGATAAATGATCTAGTCCTAAGAAAAGTACTACTAGTCTTTTTTGTTCCTGGGGACAAATTCGTCCCAAACTACATCAGTCCATATGTGATTATTAAGGTGCTTCCCAGAGGTGTGCTAATTCTCGCAAAAATGAACGATCGTGAGATCTCTACTCCTGTTAATTCAAATGTTGTGAAGATGTATTACTCCTGATAGAATCTAACATTTTGCCACAAAAGTTTTCAAGTGTTTGGCTTTCGTATTTTGAGTTGCAAACATTTCACTGAGGAATAAATGGTTTCAATCAATTTCAAGTTAAGATGTATGCATTGGCTTTAAATTCTGCATGGTTATTTTGTCAATATGCATCATCGATTTTGAAAGGTGAATCAATTTAGACAATCTAATAACTCATATGGAGTAAATTGAATGTGTTAAATGAGGTGCATCGGGATGAAGAAAGGAAAAACACACCCCATACACAATTTCATATACTCATCCCCAACAAGTTGAGTGGAAAAATTCCATGTTGGTAAGGTAAAGAGTTATCTCGCAAAAAGTACAACAACCAAAAAAATGAGAGGCATGTCATTTCTCTATCTCAAACACTACAGGTTGCCCATTGTTTTGCCACTTTGAGCTTAAACACTTAGAGAAGCTCTTTCAAAATTACCCTTGTTAAGAACTACTCCACGTCGGAGTAAACTGGAGGTAAGTCGCTATCAGGAGGTGATAAAATGGATAGAAATTTCCTTGCTCTCACTTGCATCAATTTTCGAGTATTACTTTTTCAGATGAATGTCTACAAAGCTCAAGTGCCTTAGGATGACAAAGAGTATTTATTTCTCTATCCTATACATACTTTATCCTTTGCTAAGTCCAATTGAGCCCGCAAATTTATTTTTTAAACCCAGTTGGTGATCATCCCCTATACTGGGGCAAGATAAGAGCTATCCCTGTCCAAGCAGTATCTTCGAAGCATCGATAGAAGACAAAGACCTCTGAGAGTCCAAATGTCGAGTCATTCGGTCAAAATGAGCCAAAGTGTGGTTGGCTAATGTATGCATTGTAGATAGTGTGTGTCAAAAGTAAAAAAAAAATGAAAGTTATGGGGCATGAAAAAGCAGTGTGCCTAGTAAAAGTAAGGCTAATGCCCATAGATGTCAAAGTCAAAAAATATGGGAAGAAAAAGAGTTGAAAAAAATGAATGGATGAAAAAGCAAAATAGGGGGCATGAAAAAGCAATATGCTTGATAAAAGCAAGGCCGATGTCTAATAGAAAAATAGGTGTGTCAGAATTATCCCAAGTGGAGCAATATACAAAGGATCAGAGTTGATTGTATATCCACAAAGATATACCTAAAAAGCGAAGAAGAAGACTGGTGACAATGCCGAGATGATCACCAACTCTTTCACCCCAGCTATACACTTTTTAAGCCTAACGATCCTTTCGATTCTCAAACCTCTGAACCTAGCCTACATTACGTCCCTTACAAAGTCCTTTCAGATTAGGGCACTTGAACTCGTGTGGGAATTCAGATGCTTAGCTCAAAGAAGTGCGAGCAAGTCCATTTCTATCTCATTTCACAGGGTTTTTGACTTGTAAACCCGAAGACGATTGCGGAGTATTTTCCTTCAATAGTCTCGACTCGATGAGTCCTCCTATACTAAGCCATTGACCAAGTCCATGTTACGGTCTTAGAAAAGACCTCTCAGATTGGTAAGTTCGTACTACTTGCGAGAATACTCGGACCCTTGTCCACATGATGAAGGTGAGATGGAGCGATTCTCATAAATAGCCACTTTTCGAGGAGGATGAGAGAAAGCCCTTTCGGACCAAGAGTCCATCATTTGACATTTTCAAGACATCCACTTGTGAATCCGGATTGTCTTGTCATGATTCTCCCCAATGAAATTTTGTAATGTTGATTTGACAAAATCGTCATGCATGAAAACCAATTGAATCTATAGTACATGAGTATATGCATCCTTGATTGCTCATGAATGTATATTACTTGTTGTTTATAATCATGTCTAGTAGGAGACACGCCCTTAAGAGTCAGAGATATCAATAGGTAAGTATGTCTTTACCACTTCAGATGCCTATGTTTATCCATGTATTCCTTAACATGTTCTTGCAATCGATAGGCCCCCAATCTTTAATCAATTGTGATGCAGTCGTTCGGCATTTTTGGCAACATCCAAACGTCTATTGATCAAGCCTTTTTAGGTACCTCTAATATATCCAAGTACTTTGTCAAGGAATCCTTGAGCGTTTAGGCTAGCCCCTAGTTCACCCAATCATTAAGTACTCACGACGATATCCAGGTATTTATCAATCAAGTCCTTTCAAATATCTTAGATGATAACTAGATATTTTGTTAGGCACACTTTTCACACAATCATGGACGATGTTCCCCCACGTCGAACCTAAGACGATAACTAGGTGCAACGGCCAAATCTTTACGAATACCTATGAGGAAGGTATAGGTATTTTGTAAATGTCGAAATATTCTTTCAATCTCGGAAAGTTCCCTGGTGTCGCACCTATGACGATAAGTAGGTGTAGCGACCAAATCTTTACGAGTACCTATGAGGAAGGTATAGGTATCTCATAAAGGTCAGAACATTTTCCTTACCTAGCGAGGGTTCCCTCGTGTCGCGCTTATAATGATAACTAGGTGTAGTAGCCAAATCTTTACGAGTACCTACGAGGAACGTATGGGTATCTCGTAAAGATTGGAACATTCTCTCAACTATCAAGGTTCCCCCATGTCACACTTATGAAGATAATTAAGTGCAGCGGCCAAATCTTTATGAGTATCGATAAGAAAGATATAAGTATCTCATAAAGGTCAGAACATTTGTATGAATTGAACAAACTCCCCCGTTAAACACCTACGATAATATTTAGGTGTGGCGGCTAAACTTTAACGAATACCTCAAACGATAACTGGGTATTTCATTAAAGTTGGAATGAACTCCATTTCACTAAATCTTTCTCTTGGGCATCCCAGATGATAACTAGGCGCCTCGAACTTTCTTCGTGTGTCTTGACTAAATTACAGGTCACCGAAGTCCATCAGCGTTCATCAGGCAACTCCTTTGGAACAAAGCCCAAGTGATTGTCAAATGATACAGAATCAAGTCATGTTTCGATCTACTTCACCACTCCTACAAGGTATGTAACTTCAGGTACGTTTTATTATTCATGTGCATCATTTCTTATTGCATTTCAAAATGGCACTCATACTCCCACAAAAAATAACATTCATTGCATGGTCAAAATTTAGGTATCATTTAGTCTTTGAATGCAACTTCTTCAAGCTCACCTTTAAAGAGAGGCAGCTATTGACACCTAAATTTTAACTAGTCATTTAGGAACAATTGGATAGAAAATTAGGGATCGACCCCGACCCTTAAATAAAAAATATTAGTTAAATTGCATATAGTTTTTAGGAGTATTTATCATATAGTCCAGTTGCATTTTGTATATTAATTGGACCGGTATCGGATGGACTTGAATGAATAATTCTGTGCTTAATCAAGCTAATTGAACTATGCCCGTAAGAGCTAAAAAGGTTGGCAAAAAGCCCATGCTACGACAGAAAGTTTGATGGACTTAGAAAATTCTTTCCCACGGCATGGTCAGATAAATGAAAGGAAAGAATAGCATGTAGGGCACGTATCGTCTTCACATGTATCTTTGATTTAAGGGCACAAGTGGATGAATGATGTAAAGAATAAAAGAAAATATTTGGTTGAGCTGGTGCTGTGAGGACAAAGGAAATAAAAGGAAGGCAAGAAAGGATTTTTAGCATTATTCACATATAATAAATATCGAACAAGAGGTAATATTGCGCGTGGCACATATAGTTGATCTTAAGCAATATATCTTTTTGACAATATTTGTTATACACAAAGAAGGTAGTAGATAGGTGCCTTTTTATTCATATATTCATATGTCCTCTTTTGAAGAACAAAGGAAGATATTATAAAAGGGACCCAAAAAAGTGACAGGGAGGAAATACTCTATACAGAGAGAGAAAGAAAAAAACAATAGAGAGATTTTGCTCTCCTTTTGTAGCTCGCTACATGTGGTCATGATTGCGACTGTGCCTATGTTGCTGCAACTGCTTCCCACATGGTGACAAGCAACACATCCCTCTTAGAGCTCCTTCAACAAAATCCAATTTGATCTGAGCCTCAACAACAAAGCATTCTGTTCATGGAGATGAGCCGATCCCATCGACGCCAGTGATTTTCTTCCTCAACACTAGCTATTTTCACCGCGAGCCAAAAGCCCTCGTGACGAGCTGCTCTAATATCGAGTTCGCTGCCCTATTCGCTACTGATCCCATGGAGGTCTTTGGCCCGACAAGCCTTCATCCCTTGTGCTACTGGCCACCAACACAGTACCTTTGCTGTTTGCCCCCACTTTAACAATCTGCTCGTGTTTCAACTTCATCACTATTTCCGGTCTTGAGATCACCTCAGAAGATGACGGCGATCTACTATCCTTCATCCAATCGAACGAAGTTGCCCTCTTTTATAGGTTGCCACGGAGTATCTCGCGCCCTACCATCCGTGAAGACCCAGCTGTAAGTCCTCTTCATCCTCAACTTTGTCGCGACCTACCTCTCAAGGGCCGAACTTGATGAAACAGGTTTAGAGGTAAGTGTTCATGCAACAGTCCATATGGCACATCATAAAAGACACATTTACCGAAGCATTGATCTTTTAGTCATCCATACAGTCCGCATGGCATATCATAAAAGACGGCTTACCAAAGCGTCAATCTTTTAGTCATCCATATAGTCTGTTTGGCACATCATAAAAGATGGCTTACCAAAGCATCGATCTTTTGGTTAACCATACGGTCTATTGATCATGAACGTGGATTTTTCCTAAATCCATACCTTGCGTAACAGCGGATCAATTCTATCTTTTTTAGGAGTCGCCACTAGTCTAGGTCGAGGGTTGGCTAGAATACCTAATCGAAACACTAGAATTTCATTTCGATTTCTACGAAAGCGAGATATCATGAGCTCAGAGACTAGATTACGTTAATATTTCTATTAACGCCTTTTCGGTACCGTTAAACTTAACATGACTGATATTTAAATTGTCGTACATTTATTTTTTACCATTTTTTATGCCAAAATCTTAGGCCACTAGGTGATTATGCATATTGTTTTTGTGTTTTCATTTAAAATTCTAAACTAATCCTATCTTAGTCTAGAAAGGAAAGAGACAAACAACTGTATTGAAAAGTATTGTGCAAAGTAAACACTTAAGGTATTAAAAGGACTAGCTAATTCTAAGTGCGAAAAAGTAAAACCCACAACTCGTCGGGTCTTTATTACAACACAAATTGAAAACTCGAGATATGATCGGGAATGAATGAAACGAATACAAATTGAGACCGGATTGGATATCGGTCTATCGCCTTGGTCTTTTACAATTTTGGACTATCCCCTCCATGGGCTGCCTCTCGGGTGTAGGTGTTTATATCCATAAGATACAGTTATGACAAAAAATGCACAAAGGAACAACCAAAGAAAGGTAATGATGCAAACAATTCACCAATCAAATACGAGCCTCGGGATCGGTCTTTGCTTGACATGCATTTCAATTCACCCACCCACTTAATCATCTAATATTATTTGATTAATGGTTAATGATAATGGGTTACCATTTGCATTCATAAAACGGCAATTCATATCGATTAACCTCCTAACGTCGGGTTCTAAGTGACCATAATGGACTACCCGCCAAACATTCAGCGGGCCTAACATACATCTAGCAAACACATGCATTCAGGCCATGGGCCTTGTTTCTCAACCAATCAAGCAATGAGAAGTGGGCCTCATAAGAGGACCACTTAATCAATTATTCGTTACTAAATTCGGACCCATTATGTTTGAGTATGATTAATCAACCTAATGATATCAAAATGAAGTGATTTAGGTGTCACTAGAAAGCTTATGTCATGAGGATAAAAAGTCAAGAAGACTACTTTTCCTAGTTCCCCACTGATTTTCACGAAAAAGACAATTCTATCCTCGGTGACAATCTAGACTCGGCTTGAATTTGAATTCAAAAAAAATTGCGAGAAAAATAGTAACCATTATCAAAATCCCGCCACAAATTTTAAGCAGTTAGGATTCTTCGTGTGTGATAGTTGTCATATTTTGAGTCTTTTCTGAAAGCCTTCCAAATTTTTATAAAATTCAATTTTCACCAAGGACTTGTTTGCAAATCAAGTTTAAGCCCGAGAAGACCTTATCTGAGACTTTTAGCAAATTGACCCCATAAAAATTCCTATTAGGCCCTCAAAATTTTTAGTATACATAATAAGGCCCTAATGAACAACTTCGTAGTTTTAAGTTTTCGCAAAAAATGACTCAAAGTTTACCAAATTTGGAGAAACTTGTTTGGACTTCGAAGAAAGAAAAATCAGATCAGAACACAGATATTGACTAAATCATAAAAATTCCTTTGAAAATCCAAATGAACTCTGATTTTTATAAAATTTGTGTCACTGCAAATCTCTTGATCTCAGTGTGAACTTTTATGAAGAACATTTTTTCATATTTTGAATATACAAATTTATAAAAATCGAAAAACACATGAATGTCATTCAAAAACTCATCTGTCACCAGGACTATGCCTAGATGATGTTGCTAATTGTCATAACCTAACATACTTGGAATTTTATGAAATTTTTACAGTGAACATATCTAAATGTGCTCGACAACTTTTATGAAGGAAGTTTTCTTGAATAATGAACACATGAAATCAGAAAAATCATCCAACCGAACAAGGTCATTCGGTATCTCAGAAGAACAGAACACAGTATGATCATTCGAGATTCTGATTTCGACTTTAGAAGGAGTTTTAACCTAGCAAACAATGTCCATTTAAGGCGTGCAGCCTATCAAATTGAAGCTCAAGATGTATTCTATGACTCTCGTTTATCATTTTGCGAGATTCTAGCATTTACTAGCTCGAATCGGTAATGGAAGCACACTAACTCAAAGAGCTGCGATTTTTACAGACTTGCAAGCAATCAGCGAATAATCAACCAATAGCTTCGAATGTCAATCAAACACATCGTAATAACATCACAATGACTCCTAAACACACTAAGTCTGTGTTAAGCTAACCTCAGCAAAAATCGAACGAAGTTTGATGAAGTTCTACTTACCTTCAACTCGCTCAACGTTTCAACACAGATGTTGATCTACAAGAAACATGCAGAAAAATAAATGTGGAATCTGTGTTGATCAAAACCAGAGGAAGGAAGTGAATCACTTAGCTTTAATTCATTGCCTTAGTCTTCGGAGTTCCAGAAAGTTCAATGTATACGAGGATGAAACGAGAATTGAAAGGATTCTCCACGACATCAGCCAGAGGCTGAGCTCTCTTCAGTACACAGATGATTGAATTGAAGATGCATTCAGAGCTCATATGTAGCAAGTTCAAATGAGATCCTGGAATTTCACCAAAAATACTGAGAAATCAGCGTTGTTGATTGAATCAAAGTCGTAAATACACAAGCGAAATAGAGAACTTAGCTTTTAATCTTGCTTCCGTTATCTTCTAGAAATCGGAAAACCAGCAATGGATTGTCCAACTTTGATGAAGATGAAAATGCTGGAATCAAAAGCTGCGAATTAGCCGAGAGAATGAGGGAGTGAGCTTCACAAAATATGAGAGAGAATGAGTGGAGATGTTGCAGAGAGAGATCATGGAGAGTTTTATCAATCCAAGCCGCTTCCATTATTCAAGATCCACTCCGCTAATCTTGAATATATAGAGAGAGAAAAAGAGAGAGAGAGAGAGAAGGGAGGATAGAGAGAGAGAGAGAGCTAGAGAGAGAATTGAGGAGAGAGAAACCAAATCTGAAAAATGAGAGTTCCCCTCCAATTTTGGAGGGAAAAAGCTTATATATCCCCAACTTTAAATCCTTACCCATAAGTCGATCTAATGACTTATAATGCATCATTAGTGATTAAAAATATTCTTTAAGGGCTAAGGATATGTGACATGGCATTATGAATGGTCATGATCAATTCCAAATGAATGGCCATGATTAATTTGCTTACCCCCTAAGTAATTTGCTTAATTCTTAAGGAAGGGTATTTTAGTAATTTTACTTAGGGCCATTTTTGTAATTTTCATTTAAGGGCATTTTTGTCATATTGGGCTCAAAGGGATGTGGCTGACCTTGGCTGGTCGGAATGGACTGCCGGCCGCCAAATTTTTTATTGGAACATGGCCAGCCCGATCGAACCGGTTCAATTCGGGTCAAACCAGGTTGAACCGGTTGGACCGGTTTAACTCGAGTTTGACCGATTGAACCGAATCAATTTTTGGCTCAATTTGTTCTTAATTTTGTGCAATTTAATCCCTATCATGATTGATTTACCTAATTAATATTTAATTTTTTAAATTTGATTGAACCAATTTGAAATTTTTGCACAAATTGATCCAATTTAACTTGTTTAGCCCAATTGTTCTTTAATTTGAGTTAAATTGCATGGCCAAGCCAAACTACTGAATTTGATTGAAGTCTAATTAGCCAAATTGAGCCTCAATTCATCAAATTGGATATTAGTCTAGAATGGATCAAGTTGAATTGCACTAATTGGACCAATTACTCTTAGATTTGTCAATCATTGGATCACTAAATTGATCATATTAGCTCAAATTCATGTGAATCTTCTAAAATTGATTTCGAATTTAGATTTCATATAAGAAATTAGTCTCGTTTTGTGTCTTAATTGTGCAAATCATGAAAAATTGACCAAAATCACTTATTAGAGCCTAAATTGTGGGTTTTTGCACTTGGCTTGGAATTACAAAATTGGTTCCAAAATTGAATGTAATACAATCTCTAGATCAAACGTCGTGAAGGAAACTAACCTAAAAAATGACTAGAAATGAAGTAATTTCATTTTTGGCCGATTTGAACCAAATTCTGCAAATTGGGAAAAATTGATTCTAAATTGATTTTGCACAATTTCAAATGCCAAAGAGAAATTGAATGTAAATAAGATAATTTTGGGATTTTTGTATTTTCTAATTTTTTTGGTCAAAGGTTTGACTAAAAGTCAAGTCAAACCGTAATTGACTTTTCACTAGAAGTTTGATTTTGTGGTCAAATCTTTGAATTTTCTGAAATTTTCACTTTTAAAGTGAAATTAAACTCAAAAGAAATCTTTTTGTATGAAAAGCCTCAATTTGACCAGGGTTGACTTTCGGTTAAAGAGTTGACCAAAAAGTCAACCCAAAAGTCAATCGTATGACCTTTTCAGGTTTTCATGTAAAATGAATAGAAAATTGTTTATAAAAGCTGAATCCACAAACAGAACTGAAAAACGATACTTTTTGTTCGATAAATGAACTTTGTCACGATCAGAGACCTAAATCCCAAGTTTTCTACCTTTGATGACACATTAGCTAAAAATTATGTGTTAACAGGCTTTCGTAACATCAGTCACGCGAGCCAGGAAAACCAGCTTTTCTCGTGATGACGCACTACTATTGCTCGCACAAGACACGCTCCTGGTGAAATCCTTCATACCGTTGTTCCTAGTCGACAAACTCTTCCCTGCACTTTGTCTTTAATCTTGCAGAATTTGCGAAACTAATCAGTGAAGGTGTCCGGTGAAACCACCGAAAGAACCACGGCAAAGTCAAAGCTCTTCTTGGTTAAACTTTCTCACCATCCGAGAGCTCATTTGTGAATTTGCCATCGCGAGCCCATCACGTGCGCCACCGCGAGCACCGTAGCTGCTACCACTGCCAGTCCACCACCATCCTCTGGTCCAAACTTGGAAAACAAATATTCGAATTAGTTAAATTTTTCATCTAATTTGATTTTCGAGTATATTGTTTTCTTGTTTGAAATATTACAATATTGCATGAATTTTTGAGCGATACTACTGTATCTATGAAATTCCCGAGTAAACTTCAAATTAGGAATTATTTCATGATTTCATAACATGCATATGATCGTCAGTCCGATTTCATACCTGAAATATGACTCATGACCACACGGAAAATCGTCAATCCGATCTCCTACCCGAGATATGATTGGCGATTGTGTGAAAAATTGGCCTATTCGATCCTCATGCCCGAGATACGATTCGTCAATCTATTATTTCTAAATTTAAATGGATATGGATACTATTGATATGGTGTCGTGTTAATTTGATTGCTATTTCTTTCCCTTTTTTGTCTTTGCATTAAAAAAATACAAAAAAGATTAGATAAAATTTGAATAGATAACATATTGCATGTTTAGGATAAATTTTGATTATTTTCTTAGAATAGATTAGATTCTTTTCTTAGATATTATTATTACATGTTTAAATTAGGCTAATTATTTATTCCGAATTTAAATTTAAAAAATATTAAAAAAATACCACGTGCATGTCATATTAGAGTAGTTGCACATTAATTAATTCTCGTCAATTGAAATTTCAGGTCTAGGTTAATTTGCATGCCATATTAGAGATAGTGCATTTAATTGTTATTGGAATTAGGACATTTAGGTAAATCATATGTCGCATGCCATGTTAGACTAGTCGCATGCATTGGATATAGTTTAATTTTCACTAAATAAGAGAAAACTCCAAAAAAATCAATAACTCTATAAAAATAGAGTTATTTTATCTACTTTAGGCAATAAATAATTCAATATTTGTCAGAATATATTTGGATTTCCTTTTATTTATTTAATATTTCTTTGTTTATGCAAAATATTGAGATATGGAGAAAATAAGAAAAATATGGCAAAAAGAAGGAAATGAATATGCAACCCAGAGAAGAGTTAGAATGTAGATATCACATTGGGAATTCTGCGATTTATTCCCTAATTTTATGCGAAAAAAGAAGTAATTGCCTTGTGAGAGAAGTCTTAGATGCTATTATATAAATATGACAACTTGGGGGAACATGGAGTCTTTTTGTAACGTCCTGAAATTCGATCCACTTTCGTGATTAATGAAATTGATATTATTTCTCATTATGTTTCAGTAAGTCTCACCCAGATCTGATCAATTTCGGAACATTGACCAATAGGGAAAGGCTAACTAGGAAAAACGGTACGTGGATCCCAGAGCTCGATCGTGAATTGAGTCCGATTTTGAGATATGACGAGAGAATATTTTGTGCCAATGTGGGCCAGTCCAAGGAGAGTGACTAATTTAGTTCGACCGATGACGTATGATCGGATAGCGGGTGATTCCGCACAATCGAGAGTACGCGCGGCAAACGATCCCAAACTTATTCTGAACGACCGCAACCCCTGGAACTAGGGATAGATTCTCATGTTCTCTGGGAAATCGACATCGTCATGACTCGAATAGCCTAGGTCGATACGTGTAACCCCTAAACAGCCACCTGTAAGTGAGAGACACTAAAACTGCAAATTGAGTGAAAACGATCGTGGAATTGAGTACAGACTTCGATGTCGAATTTCATGGGCATGCGCGACTATTTTTGCAAGGACGACATTATTTTTATGTGGCCACTCATATTTGGAATCAATAGAGTCGAAATTTGACCTGGGATCGGAAAATTACTGTTTTGCCCTTGTACCCCTAAGCTTGGATTCCGAATTTTGGGTTTATTTGGAGATTATTTTGGGGTTTTATAATGATTTGTTTCAATCCAATAATGCTGGAAATTGAGGACCATAATGCCCCAAGATTTTTTTAGCAAGTTTTAATCCAAGCCCCTGGATTAGGGGCAAGATGGTCATTATGGAAAAGTTGGTCAACCACTCCACCAAGCCAAAGCCATATACACTCTGGCTTCTCTCTCTCTTCCACATTTTCCACCATCACCAGCCGCCCATCTCCCCTCCCACACCAACTCCTTCCTTCCTTGGTCCTCTTCATCTGGCCGTGAAAGGCCAAGCCCACCGGAGGAGCTCCACCGCCGCCAGAGACGATTTGCCGCCGCCACCACCACCTCGCCTAGCACCATCCAGCTGTCCCACTCCCCTCTCTCTCTCTCCCGTCCACCGCGACCAGCATCCCCCTCCCCTTCGCTGCATTAGATCGCCGTCCATCGGGGAGCCGCACACCGCCGTTGTTAGCGCCGCCGGAACCGCCGCTCTCCGCCACTATTCAGCTGCCCTCGCCTTCTGTCCAGCCTTGTTGGGAGCTTAGGAAATCTAAGTGAGTATAACCCAAAACCCGATTTAGGCTAATTTGTATTTCTAAGATGGATTTTGGGGTTAAATTAGGGTATTTTAGGGGTTACTTTGTGGAGGCTATTAGGGGCTGATGTTGTGGCTAATTTGAGGGCCTAGGGTGATTATTTGATTGAGGTTTAGTGGGCTGTGGAGTGTTGTGATGAGGTGAAGCATAGACGCTTTGATTTGGGTGAAATTGTGGATTTGGCGGAGGAAATTTGTGGACTGAGTGGAGGCTATCCTTGTGGCTATTTTGTGGCTTAGCATGAAAATTTTTGTTGAGGTTTGAAGGCTTAGAATGGGCTGTGTAATGACTGGACAGGTTGGGTTGGATCGGCACAAGTTTGGAGTAAGTTCAGGTTCAATTGCGGATTATAATGCGTGCCTAATTTGGTCCTCGTGGTGGCTAATTTGAATGATATTTGGAGAGCCAAATGGAGTGTTTTGAGGATATTTATTGGCCTAGGGCGACCTGTTTAGTGGTTGTCCATGTCGGGATTTAATTGGACAAGGTGCGATCAATTTTGGGGTCAATTGTGTGATCATCAGGAATGTTTAGGTTGGCGGATTAAGTGGCTAATTTTGTACTCAATTGTGAACAATTTTGTGGTTCTACATCATGTGCCTAGTGTGACTAAGAATGGAATATCTTGGCGGGCCTCGGGTGCTTGAATTCATGTTGATCTAAGTGCGTGATTTGTTGTATGTAGATCATGTACCATGCAAGGGTGTTTTGAATTGCTTAGTGGGTGTTCTATTATGTTGATTGGGCATATCAAAATGTGAACTGAGCATGTTGTGGCGTTATTTGGATTAAATAGCCGAATCGTGTTGACTGCTCAATGTGAAATCATTGAATGCCCAAGTGTGAACTTTATGGCCATGAGTGTGCATCTTGAGCATTGGCATCGCATGTGCATATACGAGTGTGCATGAATGACATGAGCATGTGATCACCTAATCGCCCTGATGCGTTTTATGCGGGGTTCAGATAATAACCGGTGTATGCGAAAGTATGATCACATAAAACCCTGATGCGTTTTACGCGTGGTAGTGAACCCATTCTGATGCGTTTTACGCGGGACGATGCTCGAACTACCGAAAGATGGCCAAACCTGATGCGTTTTACGCGGGTGTTGTGCTATGAGTCTGATATGTTTTACGTGGGCTAGAGATCGATCTCGAAGTGATGGACCTAATGCGTTTTACTCGGGTTGGTGAAATTGGTAATTGCAAGTGTGCAAGAGTGCAAGTGTGCAAAATGCATTGATGAGACTTGAGCACGGGTGCGAGCACGAGCATGTGCATGACACGCGTCGTGGCTGAGTGATGTTCGTATATGTGCCATGATTGAGTCCTGTGTTATTACCGTGATTTATATAGTGCCTAACCTGCAGGGCAAGGTAAGTATTGGATTTGGGCCCGAGGGCCTAAGTCATTTATGATTTGATTAGTGCGTTGATTGGTGCTCGTCAGGAGGTACATGTTAGCCTAGTTAGGTTTAGGGGACCTACTCGCTAAGATTTATTCTCATTGTTGCTTAAACCCCACTTTTGATAACTCTATAAAAATAGAGTTATTTTATCTACTTTAGGCAATAAATAATGCAATATTTGTTGGAATATATTTGGATTTCCTTTTATTTACTTAATATTTTTGTGTTTATGCAGAATATTGAGATATAGAGAAAATAAGGAAAATATGGCAAAAAAAAGGAAAGGAATATGCAACCCAGAAAAGAGTTAAAGGTGGATATCACATTGGGAATTATGCGATTTATTCCCTAATTTTATGCGAAAAAGAAGTAATTGCCTTTTGAGTGGAATCTTGGATGCTATTATATAAATAGGATAACTTGGGGGAACATGGAGTATTTTTTTTTAGAGAGAGACAGATCATTTTTGTTTTTAGTGTTCTAAGAGTTTTTCAAGTATTTTGAAGAGAAGACAAAAGTGGTGACAGAATTCTTGTTCTTTGATTCAAGATGTTTGGTTTAATTTCTATTGTTATTTCTTCTTTTATTATGTTCTAATTTTCTTTGTTAGAGCTACGATGTAGCCTAACCATGATGATATGAATTTTATGCTTTTTATGCTTTGCAAGTAATTTCATTCATGTGAGTTATATATTATTGTGCTTAATGCGTTTAGGTGACTGATCACCACTTGAATAATCTGATATGCATGTTTGAGACTGAGAAGTAATAATATGCAATTGCTCCTTATAATATATAACCATGAATTAAATATGGATAGAAATATACCATGTTATTTATGTAGCTTTTGGTGATAAGGTGGTCCAAAAGATTCATTGTAAATCAGGAATATTCACAGATTTTAATGCGCTTATGTTTATTTAAATTCACATAGAAAAATAGTGAATTAATAAACTGAATAGGTTTGCCATACCTAGAGATAGGATAGTAAATAGACTAGGAAATTCCGTTATCACATAATTGATATTGTTCTTGTATGCATAATGATTTCAAATTCATATCTAGTGGTTATGGTGAAATCGGATGCTCTAACATATTTTACCTTATTATTTATTTGCCTTTAGTTTATAAAATTTCGTTTTAAAAAATTGACAATTTTTATTTGTTCTCAATTATATTTTGATATATTAGATAAATTTTAGAATTAGACTATTTTTAATATTTAATTGGTTTATTATCATCAATATCTGTGGGACGATACTCTTCTTATCATTATATTACTTGTTCAACACGTTCGTTGACACATACAGAATTTTACGAACAAGTTTTTGGCATCGTCGCCGGGGATTGTTTATTTAATACCAATTAATATTGATACCGGATAATTCTAAGTTTAATCTAGCTTTTATTTTATTTTATTTTATTCAGAGTATACATTGGTGCATGACACGAAGCCAACAAGGAAAACTTACTAAGTTTGATCCAGAAATCGAACGCACATTTAAAAGGCGACTGAAAAAATAGAGAAATCACATTAAAAAGATAGAGGGAGTTGATGATGGTAGAAATCAACGTAGACTCTTAAAAGATTATGCTGCGCCAACAATTGAGGGCACCATATCAAGTATCAGGAGACCTGCAATTCAAGCAAACAACTTTGAGATCAAGCTATCACTAATTCAGTTGCTTCAACAATCAGTGCAATTTAGTGGGCTACCAAGCGATGATCCAAACGCTCACATCGATACTTTTCTTGAAATCTGTGACACAATTAAATATAATGGAGTTTTCAGATGATGCTATTAGATTGAGATTATTTCCATTCTCTCTTAGAAACAAAGCTAAAGGTTGGCTCTCTTCTCTTCCTGCAGGATCAATCACTACATGGAATGATATGGCCCAAAAATTTCTTGGCAAGTTCTTTCCACTTGCAAAATCTGCAAAAATGTGCAACGATATTACTAATTTTATGTAGATGGATAACGAATCATTGTATGAAGCATGAGAAAGATTCAAGGAGTTTCTTAGAAGATGCCCACATCATGGATTACCCGTATGGATGCAGGTACAAACTTTTTATAATAGGTGTAGTACAAATCTCCGTTCTATGATTGATGCAGCTGCAGAGGGAACTCTGAATAATAAAACACCAGAAGAAGCCTACAACTTATTAGAGGAGATGGTATCCAATAGTTATCAGTGGCCTACTAAGAGGATACCAGTGCGAAAAGCTAGCGGAGTTCATGAGGTGGATGCTTTCACGGCAATCGCTGCGCAAATTGAAGCACTCAACAAAAAGATAGATAATATGAGTGTTTCAGGCATGAAAATTCAGAATATGACATGCGATTTTTGTGGTGGAGGACATGTTAGCACAGAATGTCAGGTAGGTAATACTTTTGCTCAATCTAATGAAAATGCTAACTTTGTTGGGAATTTTAACAGATCACAAAATAATCCCTACTCCAACACGTACAATTTGGGATGGCGCAATCATCCAAATTTTTCATGGAGTAATCAAAATGTAATGAGACTACCATCGGGATTCAAACAACCAGAAGAGACAAAGTCCAGTCCAGAAGATATAGTCACAAAACTTGCCAACACTACTTAGGACTTCATCAAGAGCACAGATGTGAGATTTCAGAACCAAGAGTCTTCAATCAAAAATCTGGAGATGCAAGTGGGGCAGTTTGCAAACATGATGTCTGGGAGACAACGGGGTTCTTTGCCTTGCAACACGGAGAAAAATCCAATTGAAAATGAAAAAGCTATAATCCTGAGAAGTGGTAAACAAGTTGGTGAAGAAGATACCAAACAAGAGATTTCCAGAGACAAAGAAGAAGAGGTCAAGAAACAACCAAATAAGATAGGCAAGAGCAAACTTTTTCCAGATAATCCCAAGCCATACGTACCACCAGTTCCATTCCCTCAGCGACTTCAGCAGCACAAAATAGATAAGCAATTTTCTAAATTTGTTGATGTTTTTAAAAAATTACACATTAATATTCCTTTTGCAGATGCTTTAGCGCAAATACCTAGCTATGCGAAATTTTTGAAGGAGATTTTGACAAACAAAAGAAAGCTAGAAGATTATGAAAATGTGAAGTTGAATGAGGAATGTTCGGCCATCCTACAAAATAAATTACCTCCGAAGTTAAAAGATCTAGGGAGTTTTACAATTTCTTGCACTATTGGAGATTCTTACTTTGAAAAGGCATTATGTGATTTAGGTGCAAGTATTAATTTGATGCTTTTCTCTGATTACATGAAATTAGGATTGGATGAAGTAAAAACAACTATAGTGTCACTTCACCTGGCTGATCGATCAATTAAATATCCGAGAGGTATTATAGAAGATGTATTGGTAAAAGTTGACAAGTTTATTTTTCCTGCAGATTTCATAGTTCTTGACATGGAGGAAGATTTTGAGGTACCACTTATCTTAGGTCGTCCTTTTCTAGCAACAGGAAGAGCTCTTATTGATGTACAACAAGAGAAGTTGATTATTAGAGTTCAAGATGATCTTGTTTCTTTCAATGTTTTTAAAGCAATGAAATATCCCTCTGATGATAATTCTTGTTTTAGAGTTGAGACAGTTGACAAGTTGGTGAATAATGTTTTTCAAGAAAATATTTTTAAAGATCCACTTAAAGCATGTTTGGTTCAACCAAAAGACAGAGAAATTGAGAATGAGGAGATAATGGAGCACACAAATTTTATGGAGGCAAATCCAACATATTCAAGGCCTAAGATAACAAAATTTAAGGAGTTGGGACAACACATAACAAAGCTTAAGCCATCAATTGAAGAACCTCCTATTCTTGAACTCAAACCCTTACCTTCTCATTTGAAATATGCTTATTTAGATGGAATTTCTTCTTTACCAGTAATTATATCTTCTTCTTTAATAGATTTGATAGAGGAGAAACTGCTCAGAGTGTTGAGAGAACATAAATGTGCAATTGGATGGAAAATAGCTGACATCAAGGAAATTAGTCCTTCAATTTGCATGTATAAAATTTTGATGGAGGAACAACATAAACCCATTATCCAACCTCAGAGGCGTTTGAACCCGAAAATGCAAGAAGTGGTGAAAGCTGAGGTAATTAAGTTACTTGATGCAGGGATCATCTATCCTATCTCTGATAGTTCCTGGGTAAGTCTTGTGCAAGTTGTTCCAAAAAAAGGAGGTATGACTATTCAACTAAATAATGATAATGAATTAATTCCGACTAGAACTATTACTGGATGGCGTGTTTGCATGGATTATAGAAAATTGAATGATGCCACTCGTAAAGATCACTTTCCTTTACCTTTTATTGATCAATTGTTGGAGAGACATGCAAGGCATAAGTTTTACTGCTTTTTAGATGGATATTCTGGTTATAATCAAATCCCTATTACACCTGAGGATCAAGAAAAAACTACTTTTACTTGTCCTTATGGCACTTTGCCTATAGGAGGATGCCTTTTGGTTTTTGTAATGCGCCTGCTACTTTTCAAAGATGCATAGTGGCTATTTTTTCTGACATGATGAAAAAATATATTGAGATATTTATGGATGATTTTTCTGTTTTTGGCTCATCTTTTGATTCATGTTTGAATAATTTAGCTTTGGTGTTTCAAAGATGCGAGGAGACTAACCTTATCTTGAATTGGAAAAAGTGTGACTTTATGGTGCAGGAAGGGATTGTGCTAGGCCATAAGATCTCTATAAGAGGAATTGTGGTAGACCGAGCTAAGATTGAAGTTATTTCAAAACTACCGCCTCCTACCTCTGTGAAGCTTGTTCGAGGATTTTTGGGACATGTAGGATTTTATAGGTGTTTCATTAAAGATTTTTCTAAGATTGCTAGACTCCTTTCAAAATTGTTAGAAAAAGATTTTAAATTTGATTTCTCTGATGATTGTTTGTAGGCATTCAACACATTGAAGGAAAAGTTAGTTTCGGCCCCTATCATGACTGCGCCTACTTGGGATTTGCCTTTCGAGTTGATGTG
The DNA here is from genome assembly GCA_024500025.1 of Syzygium aromaticum. Classification (NCBI taxonomy): domain Eukaryota; kingdom Viridiplantae; phylum Streptophyta; class Magnoliopsida; order Myrtales; family Myrtaceae; genus Syzygium; species Syzygium aromaticum. The sequence continues at coordinate 14,355,627 of CM044894.1, read as the reverse complement.
TGATGCTAGTGACTCAGCTGTTGGAGCCGTACTTAGACAAAGAAAGGATGGAATTTTTCGAACCATATACTATGCAAGTCGCACCCTATCTGGAGCTCAATTGAATTATGTCACAACTGAAAAAGAGCTTTTGGCGGTAGTGTTTGCTTTTGATAAATTTCGTTCTTATTTAATTGGCTCAAAAGTTATACTTTATTCTAATCACTCTACTCTTAAGTATCTACTTGAAAAGAAAGAATCAAAATCACGTTTAATCAGATGGATTCTATTGCTGCAAGAATTTGATTTGGAAATCAAAGATAAGAAGGGGACTGAAAATCTAGATGTAGATCACTTGTCAAGAATTCTGAATTTAAAGGAAGAGGTAAGTCCAATTATGGAAGAGTTCCCTGATGAGAAAATTTTATCCGTCAAATCTACAAAAATTCCTTGGTATGCTGATTTTGTGAATTATTTGGTAAGTAATATTCTTTCTCCTGAATTGTCATATCAACAGAAGAAAAAATTCTTTTTTAATGTTAAAAATTATTTTTGGAAAGAACCTTTTCTTTTTAAGGTATGTGTAGACCAAGTCATAAGGAGATGTGTTCCAGACGAAGAAAATGTAAATATTTTGCATCATTGTCATGATAGAGAGTCAGGTGGTCATTTTGGTGCCACAAAAACTGCAGCTAAGGTTTTACAATCTGGATTTTATTGGCCCACACTTTTTAAAGATGCTTACTTCTTTGTAACTTCATGTGACCGGTGTCAGAGAATAGGAAATATTTCTAGAAAAAATGAGATGCCTTTAAACAACATTATTGTGCGTGAATTATTTGATGTTTGGAGTATTGATTTCATGGGACCCTTTACATCTTCTTATGGTAATTTATACATTTTAGTGGCTGTGGAGTATGTGTCTAAGTGGGTAGAAGCTGTAGCATTGCCAAAAAATGATGCTAAGGCTGTTGCCAAATTCTTGAAGAAAATCTTTTTTATGCGATTTAGCACTCCTAAGGCAATCATAAGTGATAGGGGGACACACTTTTACAACAAACAGTTTGAAGCACTTTTGAGTAAGTATGGAGTCACACATAAGATTGCAATCCCTTATCATCCTCAAACTAGTGGTCAAGTAGAGGTTTCAAATAGGGAAATTAAGAGAATTTTAGAAAAAACAGTGAATGCCTCTAGGAAAAATTGGTCAATGAAATTTGATGATGCACTTTGGACCTATAGGATAGCATTTAAAACCCCAATTGGGATATCTCCTTTTAGGCTAGTGTTTGGGAAGGCTTGTCATCTACCGGTGGAATTAGAGCACAAAGCATATTGGGCATTGAAATTTCTGAATTTTGACATGCAGTCTGTAGGTGAAAGAAGATTGTTGCAACTAAATGAATTAGAGGAATTTCGCAATAAGGCCTATGAAAATGCTAAGATGTATAAGGAATGTACCAAAAGATGGCATGATAAACACATATTATGAAGAGAATTCGAAATTGGCCAAAAAGTTTTACTTTATAACTCTCATTTTAAACTTTTTCCAGGAAAGTTACATTTTCGATGATCTGGTCCTTATACAGTCACACAGGCATTTCCATACGAAGCAGTTGAAGTTGCACATGATACCGAAGGCACATTTAAGGTGAATGGTCAACGTTTGAAGCCCTACATCTAAGGTAGTTACAATAAGCAGAAGACCACTATTGAACTTTATCCTCCAGAATAGCGACATCTGAGATAGTTTGGCTGAAAACTATAAAGTAAGCGACTCTTTGGAGGCAACCCAACCATTTTTATCATGTTTCTTCATTAATTTTTATGTTAAAATTTAAAAAAAACATGATTAATAATTTTTATCCAGGTTAATTTTCTTTCTTGAAGGATCACTTTTTGGAGTTTAGTCATTAAGACCATCCATGGACACATCCTACTGCAAGGGGAGTTTTCTTATTCCTATTTTTCTTTTGTTTCCTTTGTCTTTTCGCATTGAGGACACTGCTTCATTTAAGTTTGGGGGGAGACAAAATTTTTGCTTAAAAAGAAAAAAATTTTTTTTTTGCTAAATCTGAATTTGTTTTTTTTGTTGCATTCCTTGTTGTGAATTTTTTTGATTCTTAGGAAAATTTAAATTTTGTTCAAACTTGCGAATGATATGTGAGTTCATTTTGATTATGATGATGTCAATCCACTTACTGAGTACTAGAAGTCCTTAATTTTTTAGTAGTGTGTACATCTAGAGAACATTCATATGAAGTATGTGCTTTTCTTAGATCTCACCCAAATCTTAGAATTTGTTTGACTTTCTCTTGAGGCGAAATCCTAGGCTACATCTAACCGAGAAAATGATTTAGGCAATTTTTGGATCGATTGAGCCTTTTAAGCCAACCCTGTTTATTTATCCATAGTCACTCCGTTAAGCTTTAATTATTATCTAATCTTTTATTGGCACCCACGTACTTTTTTAGCTTACCTTTTGCCAAATTATATCATTGTCCCATGCCCCATGAATATGTTAATTTTTTTGGATAAAGTTTATTTGAGCATAATAGCAATTTGGGAGGAAGGATGGAGCATGGAAATTATTTGATTGCTATGGCTGTTTGGGGTGTATCTTCTTCAAAAAAAAAATATTGCTTTTATGGTTCCTTATCCAACTTTCAATTGAGTGAGTTTTTTGGATACTCAATGGATTGGGAATGTTCACGTTATATTAGGAGAGACTTAGGGAGGAACTCCACCATAAAGCAATGAAAAAAAAAAGAAAAAAAAAGAAGAGGAAGAATGATGATCCGTAGTGGCAGAAAGATTATTTTGAAGATGTGAAATTGGAGATAGTGGCATATGCTCTAATTAGATCCTAGAAATCAATGTGTTCATGGGTGATTTGAGCTTAAATTAACCATTATATCACCGTTAGCCCAGCCTTACATTACAACCTGAGAAAAGTCCTATTGATTTTTGGTTGGATGATTAGCTTACATTAGTGAAGAGAGGAATGAAAAGCAAACCTATGAGATTTGATCATAATTATAAAGAGTTTTTGAGATGTTGCATACCAATGTGAACTTATTTGGATTGCATATAATTCGAAAAGATGAGAAGTCACACACATACTTGGATCACATAGTTAGAATCGGTTTTAACTTATGAATCTATTTCAATGTTCGGATGAAATTTGTGTTTTTCTTTGAATTGTGATTTTGAGCAATTATGGAAGGAAGTCAAGGAGGGGGCTGTTAGCTTGAGTATGTCTTATATCTTGCTTTTGCTCGAGGACTAGCAAAATGTTAAGTTTGAGGGTTTGATAACTCTATAAAAATAGAGTTATTTTATCTACTTTAGGCAATAAATAATGCAATATTTGTTAGAATATATTTGGATTTCCTTTTATTTACTTAATATTTCCGTGTTTATGTAGAATATTGAGATATGAAGAAAACAAGGAAAATATGGCAAAAAGAAAGAAAGGAATATGCAACCCAGATAAGAGTTAGAAAGTGAATATCACATTGGGAATTCTGTGATTTATTCCCTAATTTTATACGAAAAAAGAAGTAATTTCCTTTTGAGAGGAGTCTTGGATGTTATTATATAAATAGGATAACTTGGGGGAACATTGAGTATATTTTTTTAGAGAGAGACAAATCGTTTTTGTTTTCAGTGCTCTAAGAGTTTTTCAAATATTTTGAAGAGAAGACAAAAGTGGTGACAGAATTCATGCTCTTTGATTCAAGATGTTTGGTTTAATTTCCATTGTCATTTCTTCTTCTATTATGTTCTAATTTTCTTTGTTAGAGCTACGATGTAGCCTAATCATGATGATATGAATTTTATGCTTTTTATGCTTTGCAAGTAATTTCATTCATGTGAGTAATATATTATTATGCCTAATGCGTTTAGGTGATTGGCCACCAATTGAATGATCTGATATGCATGTTTGAGACTGAGAAGTAATAATATGCAATTGCTTCTTATAATATATAACCATGAATTAAATGTGGATAGAAATATATCATGTTATTTGTGTAGCTTTCGGTGATAATGTGGTCCAAAAGATTCATTGTAAACCGAAAATATTCACAGATTTTAATGCGCTTATGTTTATTTAAATTCACATAGAAATATAGTGAATTGATAAACTGAGTAGGTTTGCTATATCTAGAGATAGGATAGTAAATAGACTAGGAAATTTCGCTATCACATGATTGATATTGTTCTTGTATGCATAATGATTTGAAATTCATATATAGTGGTTATGGTGAAATCAGATGCTCTTACATATTTTACCTGATTATTTATCTGCCTTTAGTTTACAAAATTTCATTTTTAAAAATTATCAATTTTTATTTGTTCTCAATTATATTTTGATATGTTAGATAAATTTTAGAATTAGTCTATTTTTAATATTTAATTGGCTTATTATCATCAATCTCTGTGGGATGATACTCTTATTATCTTTATATTACTTGTTTAATACGTTCGTTGACATGTGCAGAATTTTACGAACAACTTTTCAAACCTCTAGCCTTGAGGATGGCAGACGTACCAATATGTTTCAGGAGGAACCCGGCTAGATATAGTGCCTGATCGCTGAGCCACGTACTCCCTTTCGATGTTGGTGGCTGTTGACCCACTTTTGAATTTTGAGCGTAGGCTGTAAATGGATATTGTATATGGTTCCCAGTGTCAATGCAAGTGTATTTTTAATCATGTTGTTTGTCATGTGGCTACCCTTAGTGATATGGTCTAAAATTGTCCGGGTGATGTATTGCTTCCGTGTGCACTTTAATATCTGTATTGTGCGTTGGGTCGGCGACGCGTCCTGGGACGTTGCACTCGAATCGACCTTTGCGAGGATGTGACGTACCGTAGGGTGCGAGGCGTGACACTTTTCAGAGAGAGAGATCGTTTTTGTTTTCAGTGATCTAAGAGTTTTTCAAGTATTTTGAAGAGAAGACAAAAGTTGTGACAAAATTCTTGTTCTTTGATTCAAGATGTTTTGCTTAATTTCTATTATCGTTTCTTCTTCTATTATGTTCTAATTTTCTTTGTTAGAGCTATGATGTAGCCTAACCATGATGATATGGATTTTAGGCTTTGCAAGTAATTTTATTCAAGTGAGTTATATATTATTGCGCCACATGGGAAAGCAAGGAAGTTATGCAACATCAGCACCCCCATTTATTTGAGTAGTAGGGTTAGATTACAAATTTCGAGGGCGAAATTTTTGTAAGGGGGGAGAATTGTAACATCCCGAAATTCGACCCACTTTCGTTATCAATGAAATTGATAATTATTTATCATTGTGTTTCAGTAAGTCTCACCCAAATCTGATCAATCTCGGGACACTGACCAATAGGGAAAGGCTAACTAGCAAAAACGGTACGTGGACCCAAGAGCTCGACCGTGATTTGAGTCCGATTCCGAAATACGACGAGAGGATATTTTGTGCCAAGTGGGCCAGTCCAAGGAGAGTGACGGATTGAGGTCGACCGACAAAATACGACCGGATAGCGGGTGATTCCGCACGACCGAGAGTACGCACGCGGCGATCGATCCCGATCTTGTTTCAAACGACCGCGACCCCCGAGATTAGCGATAGATCCTCGTGTTCTCTAGGAAATCAACATTGTCATGACTCGAGTGCCCTAGTTCGATACGCGTAACCCCTAAACAGCCACCCATTAGTGAGAGACACTAAAACTGCAAATTGAGTTGAATTGATCGTGGAATTGAGTACGGACTTCGGCGTCGAATTTCGTGAGTGTATGCAATTATTTTGCAAGGACGACGTCATTTTTATGTGGCGACTCATATATGGAATCAATAGAGTCGAAATTTGGAAATTTGACCTAGGACCGGAAAATTACGATTTTGCCCCTAAGCCTAATTATGGTATTCCGAATTTTGGAGTTAATTGGAGGATATTTGGGGTTTAAATTATGGTCTAATCAGCCCCAATAATTCAGGATATCATGGACAAGATTGCTCCTCTATTATTGGACTTGGATCAATCTCAACCTTTGATTTAGGGGCAAGATGGGCATTTTGAGAGTTTGGTCAACCACTCCAATAACTCACACTCTCTTTAATCACTCTAGTCTTTCTCTCTCTCTCTCTTCTCATTCTTTCTCCCCCAAGTCACCGGCCACTCTCCTTTCTCTCCTCTCCCGCGAGCTCCTCTCTCCCCTGCCTCACACCGCCGCCGCCGCCGCCGCTAGTGCTATTGTCCCCTCGCCTCACCCCACCGTCACCATCCCGACCCTCTCTCTCTTCTCCCTCGCCGTGATTCTCCCTCTCCCGCCTCCTCCTCTCTTTCTCGGTTGCGCAAGGAGACTCGCCGGAGCCGCCGCTCGCCGCTACTGTTCCGGCGCGGTTCCACCACTACCCAGCTGCCCCCGCCACTTATTTAGCCCTGTTGGAAAGCCCAAAAATCCAAGTGAGTTTGTCCCTAAACCCTAGTTAGGCTAGATTGCATTTCTAGATGGATTTTAGGGGTTAATTAGGGTATTTTAGGGGTTAAATGGTGGAGGTTGTTACGGGCTGTTGTGGTGGCTGAATCGAGGGCCTAGGGTGATCATTTGATCAAGGTTTAGTGGCCCGTATTGTGCTGTGTGTTGGCTGGAAGCATGGGATTGAATGGGCCCGAGTTTAATCAAGTTTGTGTTCAAATGCGGAACGCAGTGTGCGTCCGATATGACGCTCATGGTGGCTGATTTTGTGGTGCATTTGGTGACCGAGAGTGATAATTTGATTGAGGTTTAGTGGGCTTTGGAGTGCTGTGATGAGACGGAGCATAGGCGCCTTGATTTGGGCAAAATTGTGGATTTGGCAGAGGAAATTTGTGGATCGAGTAGTGACTGTTCTTGTGGCTATTTCGCGGCTTAGTTTGAAGATTTTGGTGGAGATTTGAAGGCTTGAAATGGGCTGTGTAGAGGCTGGACAGATTGGGTTGGATCGGCACAAGTTTGGAGTAAGTTCGGGTTCAAATGCAAATTTTAGTATGTGCCTAAGCCGGTCCTCGTGGTGGTTGATTTTATGGTGATTTAATGGACTAATGTGGTGATTTGAAGGTGGATTAGTGGCCTAAAGAGGGCTGTATGGTGGATGTACATTATGGAGCTAATTGGGCCTTGTTCGGTTAATGTGTGATTTTTGTGTGAAATGCTTAAAATGTCTTGATCGCCTATGTAGTGGTTGAACTGTGCACAATTTATGATTGAATATGTGATGCCATGTTGTGTGCTTGGTGTGGCCAATTGATGAGATGCTTGGTGGGCCTTAAGCACGTGTAAATTCTATTGACTCGATTGTGTGATTTTGTGTACCAATTAAGTACCATGGCTATTTTGAGTGAATTGCATAAGTGAGTACATTATGGCACTAATTGAGCATGTTGCGATATTCATTAAGTGTGTGGTCAAGTGAAGTTGACTGCTCAATGTAAAAGTCTGCGTGCCTGAATGTAATTGTTATGGCCATGAACATATATACCAAACATTGGCATAGCACATGCATCTTGTGAGTGTACACGAGTGACATGAGTGTGTGATCACTTAATAGCCCTGATGCGTTTTACGCGAGGTTCAGATAATAACTGGTGAGTAAATGTGTGATCACATGAGACCCTGATGCGTATTACGCGGGGTAGTGAACCATCCTGATGCGTTTTACGCGGAACGATGCTCGGATTACCGGAAGATGACCAGTCTGATGCGTTTTACGCGGGTTGAGTGTCATGAGCCTGATGCATTTTACGCGGGCCGGAGATCGATCTCAAGATAATGGACCTGATACGTTTTACGTGGGTCAGTGAAATTGGCAATTACAAGTGTGCAGGAGTGCAAGTTGGCGACGTGCATCAATGACGCATGAATATGAGTGTGGGCACGAGCATATGCATTTTATGCGTCGCGACTGATTATTATGCACTTATGTGATGTGATTGGATTTTGTGACATTATTGCAAATGTGTATAATGCGCCTAACCTGCAGGGTCAAGTATCACTAGATTTGGGCCCGAGGGCCTAAGTCACTTTTAGTTAGTCTTTGGATTGTTTGGTGTCCATCAGGAGGTGCATGTTAGCCTAGCTTAGGTTTAAGGAACTTACTCACTGAGATTTATTCTCACGGTTGTTTAAACCCAAATTTTCAGACCCCCGACTTTGAAATGCCTCCAGTAGCAGTTCGTTTTGGGATTCCTCTTTGAATAGATGTGGAGGAGTCAGTGTACCCTGCATGGAATGGAGATTTTTGGGTCAGATATCTTTCTACTGTTTGGGTTGAAGCAGGCAAAGATCTTAATCAGGCCCCCAAGTATATAGCGTGGTGTATCGGGGATCAGGAGAGGATTTACGAACCTTTCCGATCTTTTGAGGTTCCATTGACGGATGCTGGGGATCTTGAACCCCAGTGTCCCGATGGGGAACTGGCGAGCCCTAATCATATGCCGGAGGATGAAGAGCCTGTACCCATGGAGTCGGATATGGAGCCAGGGGACAAGGCCGAGCCGATGGATTCCGAGGAAGAGTCAGTAGGGGCCGAGTCCGAGAAGGATTCTTTAGACTCCGAGATTGAGATGTCCGATAGCTCTTCCGAGTTATCGGGATCCGACTCGGACTGGGTCTCGTAGGTTAGCCTTAGTCCTAGTTATGAGAGGGCCAATACCTTTTTTATCAGAGCCCTTTTAGTGATAGTGACTTTAACCGCTTGGGCCACTTACCCCTTTTTGTCAGTAGTGGCCATTGACCCGCTTTTGATTTTTGAGCGTGGGCTATATATGAATATTATATGTGTTTCTCCATGTCAATGAAGTATATTTTTGTTCATGTTGGTTGTTGTGTGGTTATTCTTGGTTATGTGTTTTAAATTATCCGGGTGTTGTATTGCTTCAGTGTGTGCTTTAATCTCTATGTTGGGTGTTGGGTCGATGACGAGTCCTGAGACGTCGCACTCGAATCGACCTTTGCGAGGGATGTGGCGTGCCGTAGGTGCGGGGCGTGACATCCCCGTTCGATTTGGTATCAAAGCAAGGTTAGCTCGATTCGATTCGGTCGAAGCCTGGAGTGATAAGGAGCGATGACCTTGGGTAGCCAATAGGGAGACCTTGTGTGCTACGTGCACCTCCTGACTGTTTGTGTTTAGAATGAGTGATTATTGTAATTGACCCGTAAAGTGCAGGTGCGGCCGGACCTGAGGTGAGTACGCGAACCTCTTTGGTTGAGATGTTGTACTGTTTGAGTAGGATCACATGCTAGTTGCTTGACTGCTATTTTGATTAAGTTCCCTGCCTAGGACTTTAGACCGGTTTAGCTCGACTTAGGTCTCTGATCCCTGGGTGGGAATTATACCAGGTAGGGGAGCGTACGTATTTGAAGGATGAGTAGCCAAGGAAGAGGTAGAGGCCAAGGTCACAGTAGAGGTAGAGGTCGAGGTTGCAAGTAGGACTGAGTGGCACCGCAAGTGGGAATTGCTGAGGACCAAATAGTGGATGGAATTTTGAGAGCTCTCGGAGAAGCTGGAGTTCTAGGAGGTAGATTGAACCAAGAGAGAGATGCCGTTATTGCCGTCGCGGTTGGAGCCGCCATTGCTATGGCTAATGGAAACAACGGGAATAATGGAAATTAAGGGAACATTGAGAATCTAGTTCCTGGACCGGTAAATGTGGTCAGACCCATGCCTAAGTTAGTCGATTAGTTTCTGAAGTTGAAGCCGCCAAAATTTAATCGCAAAGGTGATCCTGAGATCACACCACCCCGTTGGGTTGAGGAATTAGAGAAGGCCTTCGAAGTGTTAGGATGCACTGAGGCCGAAAAGACGACATTGGCGGTATATTAGCTACAAGACAACGCCGATGATTGGTGGAAGGCCACCAAAGGAAGAGTGTTTCCCGAAGGAACCGCCCAAACTTGAGCCGTGTTTTCTGAGAATTTCTTGAGCAAGTTCTTTTCTGAGAGTGCCAGGAAAAGAAAAATGGCTGAATTCATGAGACTTCACCAAGGATTAATGACCGTAGATCAATACGAGGCAGAGTTCGCAAGACTGTCGAGGTTTGTACCAAGGATGGTAGAACACCTTGATGATAAGGCGCGAAGGTTTCGCGATGGATTGAAAGTCGACATTCGCGGCCAGCTGATACTAGTGAATTTGAAAACTTATGAGGATTTGTATGAGAAAGCTCAGGCTATTGAGCGAGAGCAGGTGCCGCATCTGGATCGCGGTTCGCCCCGGCTAGGGATAACCGCCGTTTGGGGAAGAAACCGATGGCGGGAAACAGACGATTTGTCCTACCGATCAGGAAGAATATCAGAAAGATGAATCATCAGTAGAACAAATTTAGGGCATGTTTCAAATGCGGGAGGACAGACCATTAGATCAGAAATTGCCCCCAACAACGCCCCGCAGGACCCCCGATGCAACAATAACCCCAAGTTGGAAATCAGACTAGAAATCCACCGCCGACTAATGGGAACAGGCCGCCGGCACAAGGACGTTTGTATGCTATGGCGTGGAGGGAAGTTGAGAATGCGCCAGGGGTGGTCACAGGTATGATTTCTCTGTGCCATCGTGTAGCATATGCATTATTTGATCCGGGAGCATCACATTCGTTCGTATCCGCTTAGTTTGTTGAATTGGCTGGATTACATCCTGTTCTGTTAGAAGTGTAATTGTATGTGGCTACACCATTAATGGATAAGATATGTATATCATTAGGATGCCCGGATTGTGAGATAGTAATTAGTGGTGTAGAAAGCAGGATAGACCTAGCGGTTTTGCTAATATATAATTTTGATCTGATTGTGGGCATGGACTGATTAGTTAAACAGAATGCCATAATGGACTGCAGTAGCAAAGTGATCCAGTTTAGCCCGGCTGGACACCCTAGATTCGAGTTTATAGGGAGTTTAGGAGGAACCTCGATCCCTTGGGTTTTATCAGTAGAGGCAACTAAGTTGTTAGATGAGGGCTGTCAAGGTTATTTAGCAAATGTGGTTGATTCAATGAAGGAAGAAGTGCGGATAGAAGATATAGCAGTGGTGTGCAATTTTCCCGATGTCTTTCCTTAGGAATTGTCGGGATTGCCACCGGAGAGAGAAGTGGAATTCGCCATCGACTTGGCACCTGGAACTAAGCCAATTTCGAAGCTGCCTTATAGGATGTCGTTGTCAGAGTTGAAAGAACTAAAGGTTCAGATGCAGGAACTCCTAGACAAAGGTTTTATCCGACCGAGTGCGTCTCCATGGAGAGCGCCGGTATTATTCGTCAGGAAGAAAGATGGATCGTTGAGATTGTGCATTGATTATCGTCAGTTGAATCAAGTGACAATCAAGAATAAATATCCTCTTCCAAGGATTGACGACCTGTTCGATCAATTGTAAGAAGCCTCGGTATTTTCCAAGATTGATCTGCGAACAGGGTACCATCAGTTAAGGATCCAAAAGGAAGATATTCCGAAGACCGCATTCAGGACGAGATACAGATACTACGAATTCATAGTGATGCCGTTTGGACTGACAAATGCCCTTGCTGCTTTCATGGACTTGATGAACCGGGTATTCAAGGAATTCTTAGATCAGTTCGTTATTATCTTCACTGACGATATTCTAGTGTATTCGAAGAGCTCTGAGGAACATGAGGTACATTTAGAAAGAGTTCTACGGATGTTAAGAGAGCACGCATTATATACTAAGTTTAGCAAATGCGAATTTTGGTTGAACCGTGTAGCGTTTCTTGGGCACATAATTTCCGGAGAAGGAATCTCCATAGATCTGGCAAAGATTGAAGCAATGATGGATTGGCCGAGACCAATGACAGTTACTGAAGTTCGAAGCTTCCTAGGATTGGCGGGTTATTATCGGAGATTTGTAGAAAGATTCTCAGCGATAGCCACTCCTTTGACAAGGTTGCTTAAGAAGGAAACGAAGTTTTAATGGACGGAAAAATGCAAAGAAAGTTTTCAGGAATTGAAGCAGAGATTGATGACGGCACCAGTGTTGACGATTCCTTCAGGACCGAGTGGATATGAAATTTATAGTGATGCTTTGCTCAAAGGATTAGGATGCGTACTAATGCAACATGGAAGAGTGGTCGCCTATGCATCGCGGCAATTAAGGCCTCATGAGATGAACTACTCGACCAACGACTTGGAACTGGCCGCCATTATTTTCGCGCTTAAGATTTGGAGGCACTACTTATGTGGAGAAAGGTTCCAGATCTACACGAACCACCAGAGGCTCAAATATTTGTTTTCATAGAAGGAATTAAATATGAGGCAGAGGCGTTCGATGGAACTATTGAAGGACTACGATTGCGACATCTTGTACCATCCCGAAAAGGCTAACCGGGTAGCGGATGCCTTGAGTAGGAAGTCGAGCATCGCGTATTTATTGATCAAAGAATGGACTTTATTAGAAGGAGCGCGAGACTCAGAATTCAAGTTTGAAATATGACACCTTTCCAGTCTGATGGCGACATTGAGAGTTGAACCAGAAGTGCAAACCAAGATTAAGGCGTTGTAATCTTCAGACCCTGAGATTCAGAAAATTCTGGAGATAGATGGCGCTAAGAGGAAACCAGACTTCCAAGTGTCCAAAGAGGGAATTCTTAAGTTTCGAGGACGGTTGTGCGTGCTCGATGATTTGGAGCTTAAAGAAGAGATTTTGTCGGAAGCTCACAGGAGCAATTATAGTATTCACCCGGGCAGCATGAAGATGTACCAGAACCTTCGACAACATTACTAGTGGAACGGGATGAAAGTGGATGTGGCCAAGCATATGGCCAAGTGTCTGACATGCCAGCAAGTGAAGACCCAACATTGCAAACCTGGTGGCATGTTGCAACCACTGGAAATCCCAGAATGGAAATGGAAACATATCACAATGGATTTCATAACGGGATTGCCAAGAAGCCAGAGGGGACATGATTCTATTTGGGTGATAGTGGACAGACTTACCAAATCAGCATACTTCCTGACAGTACGAAAGGACCTTGAGCTAGAAAGGCTCGTAGAGCTATATGTCCGACAGATAGTTCGTCTTCATGGAGTACCAGTATCGATCACTTCGGATTGTGATCCCCGATTTGCTACGAATTTTTGGAAGAGTCTACAGTCGACCTTGGGAACAAAACTGCAATTTACTACGGCCTACCATCTGCAGACAGATGGCCAGTCTGAGAGGACCATATAGACCTTAGAGGATATGCTGAGGGCATGTGTCTTAGATTTTCAAGGCAAGTGGGAAGAACAGTTGCATTTGGTAGAATTTGCCTATAACAACAGTTTTCAGTAGAGTATTGGGATGGCCCCGTTTGAAGCACTTTATGGCCGAGCGTGTAGAACTCCTCTGTGTTGGGACAAAGTGGGAGAAATAAGTATAGCAGGTCCAAAACTGGTGCAGCAGTCGGTAGAAACAGTTAAGATTATCCGGGAAAGGCTCCGAGAAAGGCTAAGGATAGCCCAAAGCCGTCATAAAAGTTACGCAGACCGAAGGCGTAGACCGTTAGAGTTCCAGGTTGGCGACCATGTATTTTTTAAAGTCTCACAAATGAGAGGACTATCTCGGTTTGGCAAGAAAGGAAAACTGAGTCCAAGGTACATAGGCCCATTCGAGATTTTGGAAAGGATTGGAATGTTGGCTTATCGTCTTACCTTGCCACCGAATTTGTCGCAAGTCCATAACGTCTTCCACATGTCGATGTTAAGGAAGTACGAACCAGATCCGACCCACGTGCTGAATCATGAGGCAATAGAAGTGGACGACAGGGTGTCATACGTAGAGAAGCTAGTGCAAATCGAGGATAGGAAAGATCAGGTTTTGAGAAACAAGACGATTCCGTTGGTCAGGGTTATTTGGGAACATCACGGGACGGAAAGCACCACATGGGAAAGCGAGGAAGTGATGCGACATCAGCATCCCCATTTATTTGAGTAGTAGGGTTAGATTACAAATTTCGATGACGAAATTTTTGTAAGGGGAGAGAATTGTAACATCCCAAAATTCGACCCACTTTTGTTATCAATGAAATTGATAATTTTTTCTCATTGCATTTCAAGAATTCTCGCCCAGATCTGATCAATCTCGAGATACTGATCAATAGGGAAAGGCTAACTAGCAAAAAGGGTATGTGAACTCAAGAGCTCGATCGTGATTTGAGTCCGATTCCGAGATACGATGAGAGGATATTTTAAGCCAAGTGGGCCGGTCCAAGGACAGTGACGGATTGAGGTCGACCGACGACGTACGATCGGATAGCAGGTGATTTCGCATGACCGAGAGTACGTACGCAACGAACAACCCTGAACTTGTTTCGAACGATCGCGACCCCTGGGACTAGCGATAAATCCTCGTGTTCTCTGGGAAATCAACATCATCACGACTCGAGTGCCCTAGGTCGATATGTGTAACCCCTAAGCAGCCGCCCATTAGTGAGAGACACTAAAACTGCAAATTGAGTTGAATTGATCGTGGAATTGAGTACGGATTTCGGCGTCGAATTTCGTTGGCGTATGCGATTATTTTGCAAGGACGACTTCATTTTTATGTGGCGACTCACATATGGAATCAATAGAGTCGAAATTTGAAAATTTTTATGTGGACCGGAAAATTACGATTTTGCCTCTAGGCCTAATTATGGTGTTCCGAATTTTGGAGTTAATTGGAGGATATTTGGGGTTTAAATTATGGTCTAATCAGCCCCAATAATTCAGAATATCATGGACAAGATTGCCCCTCCATTATTGGACTTGGATCAATCTCAACCTTTGATTTAGGGGCAAGATGGGCATTTTGAGAGTTTAGTCAACCACTCCACTAACTCACACTCTCTTTAAACACTATAGTCTCTCTCTCTCTTCTCATTCTTTCTCCCTCAAGTCACCGGCCACTCTCCTTTCTCTCCTCTCCCGCGAGCTCCTCTCTCCCCGGCCTCACACCGCCGCCGCCGCTGTTCGCCGGAAAGCCGCCGCCGGTGCTGCTGTCCCCTCGCCTCACCCCACCGTCACCAACCCAATCCTCTCTCTCCTCTCCCTCGCCATGATTCTCCCTCTCTCGCCTCCTCCTCTCTTTCTCGGTCACGCAAGGAAACTTGCCGAAGCCGCCGCTCGCCGCTACTGTACCGGCGCGGTTCCACCACTGCCCAGCTGCCCCCGCCACTTATTCAGTCCTGTTGGAAAGCCCAAAAATCCAAGTGAGTTTGTCCCTAAACTCTAGTTAGGCTAGATTGCATTTCTAGATGGATTTTAGGGGTTAATTAGGGTATTTTAGGGGTTAAATGGTGGAGGTTGTTACGGGCTGTTATGGTGGCTAAATTGAGGGCCTAGGGTGATCATTTGATCAAGGTTTAGTGGCCCGTATTGTGTTGTGCATTGGCTGGAAGCATGGGATTGAGTGGGCCCGAGTTCGATCAAGTTCGTGTTCAAACGCGGAATGTAGTGTGTGTCCGATATGAAGCTCATGGTGGCTGATTTTGTGGCGCATTTGGTGACCGAGAGTGATAATTTGATTGAGGTTTAGTGAGCTATGAAGTGCTGTGATGAGACAGAGCATAGGCGCCTTGATTTGGGCGAAATTGTGGATTTGGCGGAGGAAATTTGTGGACCGAGTAGTGGCTATTCTTGTGGCTATTTCGCGGCTTAGTTTGAAGATTTTAGTGGAGATTTGAAGGCTTGAAATGGGCTGTGTAGAGGCTGGACGGATTGGGTTGGATCGGCACAAGTTTGGAGTAAGTTCGGGTTCAAATGCAAATTTTAGTACGTGCCTAAGCCGGTCCTCGTGGTGGCTGATTTTAAGGCGATTTAATAGACTAATGTGGTGATTTGAAGGTGGATTAGTAGCCTAAAGAGGGCTGTATGGTGGCTATACATTATGGAGCTAGTTGGGCCTTGTTCGGTTAATGTGTGATTTTTGTGTGAAATGCTTAGAATGTCTTGATCGCCTATGTAGTGGTTGAACTGTGCACAATTTATGATTGATTATGTGATGCCATGTTGTGTGCTTGGTGTGGCCAATTGATGAGATGCTTGGTGGGCCTTAAGCATGTGTAAATTCTATTGGCTCGATTGTGTGATTTTGTGTACCAATTAAGTACCATGGCTAATTTGAGTGAATTGCATAAGTGAGTATGTTATGGCACTAATTGAGCATGTTGCGATATTTATTAAGTGTGTGGTCAAATGAAGTTGAATGATCAATGTAAAAGTCTGAGTGCCCGAATGTGATTGGTATGACTATGAACATATATACCAAACATTGGCATAGCACGTGCATCCTGTGAGTGTGCATGAGTGACATGAGCGTGTGATCACTTAATAGCCTTGATGCATTTTATGCGAGATTCAGATAATAACTGGTGAGTGAATGTGTGATCACATGAGACCCTGATGCGTATTACACGGGGTAGTGAACCATCCTGATGCGTTTTACGCCGGACGATGCCCGGATTACCGAAAGATGACCAGTTTGATGCGTTTTACGCGGGTTGAGTGTCATGAGCCTGATGTATTTTACGCGGGCCGGAGATCGATCTCAAGATAATGGACCTGATGCATTTTATGTGGGTCGGTGAAATTGGCAATTACAAGTGTGCAGGAGTGCAAGTGTGCGACGTGCATCAATGACGCATGAATATGAGTGTAGGCACGAGCATATGCATTTTATGCGTCGCGACTAATTATTATGCGCTTATGTGACGTGATTGGATTTTGTGACATTATTACAAATGTGTATAATGCGCCAAACCTACAGAGTCAAGTATCATTAGATTTGGGCCCGATGGCCTAAGTCACTTTTAGTTAGTCTTTAGATTGTTTGGTGTCCATCAGGAGGTGCATGTCAGCCTAGCTTAGATTTAGGGAACTTACTCGCTGAGATTTATTCTCACAGTTGTTTAAACCCAAATTTTCAAACCCCCGACTTTGAGATACCTCCAGTAGCAGTTCGTTTTGGGATTCCTCTCTGGATAAATGTAGAGGAGTCAATGTACCCCGCAGGGAATGGGGATTTTTGGGTCAGATATCTTTCTACTATTTAGGTTGAAGTGGGCGAAGATCTTAATTAGGCCCATAAGTATATAGCGTGATGTATCAGGGATTAGGAGGGGACCTACGGACCTTTCCGATCTTTTAAGGTTCCATTGACGGATGCTGAGGATCTTGAACCCTAGTGTCCCGATGGGGAACTGGCGAGCCCTGATCATATGCCGGAGGACGAAGAGCCTGTACCCATGGAGCAGGATGTGGAGCTAGGGGACGAGGCCGAGCCGATGGATTCCGAGAAAGAGTCAGTGGAGGCCGAGTCCAAGCAAGATTCCTTAGACTCCGAGATTGAGATGTCCGATAGCTCTTCCGAGTTATCGGGATCCGACTCGGACTAGGTCCCGTAGATTAGCCTTAGTCCTAGTTATGAGAGGGCTAGTACCGTTTTGACCAGAGCCCTTTTAGTATTAGTGACTTTAACCACTCGGGCCACTTACCCCTTTTTGTCAGTAGTGGCCATTGACCCGCTTTTGATTTTTGAGCGTGGACTGTATATGAATATTGTATATGTTTCCCTATGTCGATGAAGTATATATTTGTTCATGTTGGTTGTTGTGTGTCTATTCTTGGTTATGTGTTTTAAATTGTCCGGGTGTTGTATTGCTTCCGTGTGTGCTTTAATCTTTGTGTTGGGCATTGGGTCGGCGATGAGTCCTGGGACGTCGCACTCAAATCGGCCTTTGCGAGGGATGTGGTGCGCCGTAGACGCGGGGCGTGACAGAAATATAGTGAATTGATAAATAGAATAGGTTTGCTATACTTAGAAATAGGATGGTAAATAGACTATGAAATTTCGCTATCACATGATTGATATTATTCTTGTATACTTAATGATCCGAAATTCATATCTAGTGGTTATGGTGAAATCGGATGCTCTAACATATTTTACCTGATTGATTGTTTTCCTTTAGTTTATAAAATTTCATTTTTAAAAATTGTCAATTTTTATTTGTTCTCAATTATATTTTGATCTGTTAGATAAATTTTAGAATGAGTCTATTTTTAATGTTTAATTGGTTTATTATCATCAATCTCTGTGGGACGATACTCTTCTTATTATTATATTACTTGTTCAACACGTTCGTTGACACGTGAAGAATTTTACGAACAAGTTTTTGGCGCCGTTGCCGGGGATTGTTTATTTAATACCAATTAATATTGATACCGGATAATTCTAAGTTTAATCTAGCTTTTATCTTTTTTTTTTCATAGTATACATTGATGCATGACACATAGCCAACAAGGAAAACTTACTGAGTTTGATCCAGAAATCGAATGCACATTTAAAAGGCGACTGAGAGAATAGAGAAATCACATTAAAAAGATGGAGGGAGTTGATGATGGTAGAAATCAACGTAGACTCTTGAAAAATTATGCTGCGCCAACAATTGAGGGCACCACATCAAGTATCAGGAAACCTGTAATTCAAGCAAACAATTTTGAGATCAGGCCATCACTGATTCAGATGCTTCAACAATTAGCGTAATTTAGTGAGCTACCAAGCGATGATCCAAACGCTCACATCGATGCTTTTTTTGAAATCTGTGACACAATTAAATATAATGGAGTTTCAGATGATGCTATTAGATTGAGATTATTTCCATTCTCTCTTAGAGACAAAGTTAAAGGTTGGCTCTCTTCTCTTCCTGCAGAATCGATCACTATATGGAATGATATGGCCCAAAAATTTCTTGGTAAGTTCTTTCCACCTGCAAAATCTGCAAAAATATGTAACGATATTACTAATTTTATGCAGATGGATAACGAATCATTGTATGAAGCATGGGAAAGATTCAAGGAGTTTCTTAGAAGATACCCACATCATGGCTTACCCGTATGAATACAGGTACAAACTTTTTATAATGGGTGTAGTAAAAATCTCTGTTCTATGATTGATGCAGCTGCAGAGGGAACTCTGAATAATAAAACACTAGAAGAAGCCTACAACTTATTAGAGGAGATGGCATCCAATAGTTATCAGTGGCCTACTGAGAGGATATCAGTACGAAAAGCTAGTGGAATTCGTGAGGTGGATGCTTTCACAGCAATTCTGCGCAAATTGAAGCACTCAACAAAAAGATAAATAATATGAGTGTTTTAGGCATGAAAATTCAGAATATGACATACGATTTTTGTGGAGGAGGACATGTTAGCACAGAATGTCAAGTAGGTAACAATTTTGCTCAATCTAATGAAAATGCTAACTTTGTTGGGAATTTTAACAGATCACAGAGTAATCTCTACTCCAACACATATAATTGGGGATGGCGCAATCATCCAAATTTTTCATGGAATAGTCAAAATGTGATAAGACTACCATTGGGATTCAAACAACCAGAAGAGACAAAGTCCAGTCTAGAAGATATAGTCACAAAACTTGTCAACACTACTCAGGACTTCATCAATAGCACAGATGTGAGATTTTAGAACCAAGAGGCTTCAATCAGAAATCTGGAGATGCAAGTGGGGTAGTTAGCAAACATGATGTCTAGAAGACAACAGGGTTCTTTGCCTAGCAACACGGAGAAAAATCCAATTGAAAATGAAAAAGCTATAATCCTGAGAAGTGATAAACAAGTAGGTGAAGAAGATACCAAACAAGAAATTTCCAAAGACAAAGAAGAAGAGGTTAAGAAACAACCAAAGGAGATAGGCAAGAGCAAACTTTTTCCAGATAATCCCAAGCCATACGTGCCGCCAGTTCCATTCCCTTAGCGACTCCAGCAGCACAAAATAGATAAGCAATTTTCTAAATTTGTTGATGTTTTTAAAAAATTGCATATTAATATTCTTTTTGCAGATGCTTTAGCGCAAATGCTTAGCTATGCAAAATTTTTGAAGGAGATTTTGGCAAACAAAAGAAAGCTAGAAGATTACGAAACTGTGAAGTTGAATGAGGAATGTTTGGCCATCCTACAAAATAAATTACCTCCGAAGTTAAAAGATCTAGGGAGTTTTACAATTCCTTGCACTATTGGAGATTCTTACTTTGAAAAGGCATTGTGTGATTTAGGTGCAAGTATTAATTTGATACCTTTCTCTGTTTTCAAGAAATTAGGATTTGGTGAAGTAAAAGCAACTACAGTGTCGCTTCAACTGGCTGATCGATTAACTAAATATCCGAGAGGTATTGTGGAAGATGTATTCATAAAAGTTGACAAGTTTTTTTTTCCTGCAGATTTCATAGTTCTTGACATGGAGGAAAATTTTGAGGTACCATTTATCTTAGGTCGTCCTTTTCTAGCAACAGGAAGAGCTCTTATTGATGTATAACAGGGGAAGTTAATTCTTAGAGTTCAAGATGATCTTGTTTCTTTCAATGTTTTTAAAGCAATGAAATATCCCTCTGATGATAATTCTTGTTTTAGAGTTGTGACAGTTGACAAGTTTTTGGCACCGTTGGTGAATAATGTTTTTCAAGAAAATATTTTTAAAGATCCACTTGAAGCATGTTTGGTTCAACCAAAAGACAGAGAAATTGAGAATGAGGAGATAATGGAGTATGCAAATTTTATGGAGCAAATCCAACATATTCAAGGCCTAAGATAACAAAATTTGAGGAGTTGGGACAACACACAACGAAGCTTAAGCCATCAATTGAAGAGCCTCCTATTCTTGAACTCAAACCCTTACCTTTTCATTTGAAATATACTTATTTAGATAGAATTTCTTCTTTACCAGTAATTATATCTTCTTCTTGAACAGATTTGATGGAGGAGAAACTGCTCAAAGTGTTGAGAGAACATAAAGGTGCAATTGGATGGAAAATAGCTGACATCAAGGGAATTAGTCCTTCAATTTGCATGCATAAAATTTTGATGGAGGAATAACATAAACCCATTATCCAACCTCAGAGGCGTTTGAACTCGAAAATGCAAGAAGTGGTGAAAGCTGAGATAATTAAAGTACTTGATGCAAGGATCATCTATCCTATCTCTGATAGTTTCTGGGTAAGTCCTGTGCAAGTTGTTCCAAAAAAAGGAGGTATGACTGTTCAACTAAATAATGATAATGAATTAATTCCGACTAGAATCGTTACTGGATGGCGTGTTTGCATGGATTATAGAAAATTGAATGATGCCACCCGTAAAGATCACTTTCCTTTACCTTTTATTGATCAATTGTTAGATAGACTTGTAGGGCATGAGTTTTACTGCTTTTTAGATGGATATTCTAGTTATAATCAAATCCCTATTGCACCTGAGGATCAAGAAAAAACAACTTTTACTTGTCCTTATGATACTTTTGCCTATAGGAGGATGCATTTTGGTCTTTGTAATGCACCTGCTACTTTTCAAAGATGCATGATGGCTATTTTTTCTGATGTGATGGAAAAATATATTGAGATATTTATGGATGATTTTTCTGTTTTTGGCTTATCTTTTGATTCATGCTCGAATAATTTAGCTTTGGTGTTACAAAGATGTGAGGAGACTAACCTTATCTTGAATTGGGAAAAGTGTCACTTTATGGTGCAGGAAGGGATTGTGTTAGGCCATAAGATCTCTATAAGAGGAATTGAGGTGGACCGAGCTAAGATTGAAGTTATTTCAAAACTTCCGTCTCCTACCTTTGTGAAGTTTGTTTGAGGATTTTTGGGACATGCAGAATTTTATAGGCGTTTCATTAAAGAATTTTCTAAGATTGCTAGACCGCTTTCTAAATTGTTGGAAAAAGATTCTAAATTTGATTTCTCTTATGATTTTTTGCTGGCATTCAACACATTGAAGGAAAAGTTAATTTCGGCCCCTATCATGACTGCTCCTACTTGGGATTTGCCTTTCAAGTTGATGTGTGACACTAGTGACTCGGCTGTTGGAGCCGTACTTGGACAAAGAAAGGATGGAATTTTTCGAACCATATACTATGCAAGTCACATCCTATCTGGAGCTTAATTGAATTATGCCACAACTGAAAAGAAGCTTTTGGCGATAGTGTTTGCTTTTGATAAATTTTGTTCTTATTTAATTGGCTCAAAAGTTATACTTTATTCTGACCACTCTGCTCTTAAGTATCTCCTTGAAAAGAAAGAATCAAAACCACGTTTAATCAGATGGATTCTATTACTGCAAGAATTTGATTTGGAAATCAAAGATAAGAAGGGGACTAAAAATCTAGTTGCAGATCACTTGTTAAGAATTATGAATTTAAAGGAAGAGGTAAGTCCAATTATGGAAGAGTTCCTTGATGAGAAAAATTTTTCCGTCAAATCCATAAAAATTCCTTGGTACGCTAATTTTGTGAATTATTTGATAAGTAATATTCTTCCTCCTGAATTGTTATATCAACAGAAGAAAAAAATTCTTTTCTGATGTTAAAAATTATTTTTGGGAAGAACCTTTTCTTTTTAAGGTATATGCAGATCAGGTCATAAGGAGATGTGTTCTAGACGAAGAAAAGGTAAATATTCTGCATCATTGTCATGATAGAGAGGCAAGTGGTCATTTTGGTGCCACAAAAATTGCAGCTAAGGTTTTACAATCTTGATTTTATTGGCCCACACTTTTTAAAGATGTTTACTTCTTTGTAGCTTTATGTGATTGGTGTCAGAGAACTGGAATTATTTCTAGAAAAAATGAGATGCCTTTAAACAACATTATTGCGTGTGAATTATTTGATGTTTGGGGTATTGATTTTATGGGACCTTTTACATCTTCTTATGGTAATTTATACATTTTAGTGGTTGTGGAGTATGTGTCTAAGTGGGTAGAAGCTGTAGTGTTGCCAAAAAATGATGCTAAGGCTGTTGTCAAATTCTTGAAGAAAAATATTTTTATGCGATTTGGCACTCCTAAGGCAATCATAAGTGATAGGAGGATACATTTTTTCAACAAACAGTTTGAAGCACTTTTGAGTAAGTATGGAGTCACACATAAGATTGCAACTTCTTATCATTCTCAGACTAGTGGTCAAGTAGAGGTTTCAAATAGGGAAATCAAAGAATTTTAGAAAAAACAGTGAATGCCTCTAGGAAAGATTGGTTAATGAAACTTGATGATGCACTTTGAGCCTATAGGACAGCATTTAAAACCCCAATTGGGATGTCTCCTTTTAGGCTAGTATTTGGGAAGGCTTGTCATCTACCGGTGGAAATATAGCACAAAGCATATTGGGCATTGAAATTTCTGAATTTTGACATGTAGTCTACAGGTAAAAGAAGATTGTTGCAACTAAATGAATTGGAGGAATTTCGCAATGAGGCCTATGAAAATGCTAAGATGTATAAGGAGCGTACCAAAAGATGGCATGATAAACACATATTCAGAAGAGAGTTTGAAATTGGCCAAAAAGTTTTACTTTATAACTCTCGTCTTAAACTTTTTCCAGGAAAGTTGCGCTCTCGATGGTCTGGTCCTTATACAGTCACACAGGTATTTCCATACGGAGCAGTTGAAGTTGCATATAATACCGAAGGCACATTTAAGGTGAACGGTCAACGTTTAAAGCCCTACTTCGAAGGTGGTTACAATAAGCAAAAGACCAGTATTGAACTTCATCCTCTAGAATAGCAACATCTAAGATAGTTTGGCTGAAAACTATAAAGCAAGCGATTCTTGGGAGGCAACCCAAGCATTTTTATTATGTTTCTTTATTAATTTTTAGGTTCAAATTTAAAAAAAAAAAACAAAAAAACATGATTAATAATTTTTATCCAGGTTAATTTTCTTTCTTGAAGGATCACTTTTTGGAGTTTAGTCATCAAGACCATCCATGGACACATCCTACTGCAAGGGGAGTTTTCTTATTCCTATTTTTCTTTTGTTTCTTTTGTTTTTCGCTTTGAGGACACTGCTTCATTCAAGTTTGGGGGGAGACAAAATTTTTGCTCAAAAAGAAATTTTTTTTTTTGTTAAATCTGAATTTGTTTTTTTTTTTGTTGCATTCCTTGTTGTGAATTTTTGTGATTCTTAGGAAAATTTAAATTTTGTTCAAACTTGTGAATGATATGTGAGTTAATTTTGATTCTGATGATGTCGATCTACTTACTGAGCACTAGAAGTCCTTAATTTTTTAGTAGTGTGTACATCTAGAGAACATTCATATGAAGTATGTGTTTTTCTTAGATCTCACCCAAATCTTAGAATTTGTTTGATTTTCTCTTGAGACGAAATCCTAGGCTACATCTAACTGAGAAAATGATTTAGGCAATTTTTGGATCGATTGAGCCTTTTAAGCCAACCCTGTTTATTTATCCATAGTCACCCCGTTGAGCCTTAATTATTATCCAATCTTTTATTGGCACCCACGTACTTTTTAGCTTACCTTTTGCCAAATTATATCATTGTCCCATGCCCCATGAACATGTTGATTTTTTTAGGATAAAAGTTTATTTGAGCATAATAGCAATTTGGGAGGAAGGGTGGAGCATGGAAATAATTTGATTACTATGATTGTTTGGGTGTATCTTCTTCTTAAAAAAAAAGGAAGAAAAAGAAAGAAAAAAAGAAAAAAAGAAAATATTGCTTTTATGGTTCCCTATCCAACTTTCAATTGAGTGAGCTTTTTGGATACTCAATGGGTTGGGTATGGTCACGTTGTATTAGGAGGGACTTAGGGAGGAACTCCACCATAAAATAATGAAAAAAAAAAGAGAAAAAAAAAAGAGGAAGAATGATGATCCGTAGTGGCAGAAAGATTATTTGGAAGATGTGAAATTGGAGATAGTAGCATGTGCTCTAATTAGATCCTAGAAATCAATGTGTTCATGGATGCTTTGAGCTTAAATTTATTATTATCTCACCGTTAGCAATTATGGAAGGAAGTCATGGAGGGGGCTATTAGCTTGAGTATGTCTTATATCTTGCTTTTGCTCGAGGACTAGCAAAATGTTAAGTCTGGGGGTTTGATAACTCTATAAAAATAGAGTTATTTTATCTACTTTAGGCAATAAATAATGCAATATTTGTTAGAATATATTTGGATTTCCTTTTATTTACTTAATATTTCTTTGTTTATGTAGAATATTGAAATATGGAGAAAATAAGGAAAATATGGCAAAAAGAAAAAAAGGAATATGCAACCTAGAGAAGAGTTAGAAGGTGGATATCACATTGGAAATTCTACTATTTATTCCCTAAGTTTATGCGAAAAAAGAAGTAATTACCTTGTGAGAGGAGTCTTGGATGCTATTATATAAATAGGATAACTTGGGGGAACAAAAAGACTTTTTAGAGAGAGAGATCGTTTTTGTTTTCAGTGCTCTAAGAGTTTTTCAAGTATTTTGAAGAGAAGACAAAAGTTGTAACAGAATTTTTGTTCTTTGATTCAAGATATTTGATTTAATTTCTATTGTCGTTTTTTCTTCTATTATATTTTAATTTTCTTTGTTAGAGCTACGATGTAGCCTAACTATGATGATATGAATTTTATGCTTTTTATGTTTTGCAAGTAATTTCATTCATGTGAGTTATATATTATTGCGCTTATACGTTTAGGTGACTGGCCACCACTTGAATGATCTGATGTGCATATTTGAGACTGAGAAGTAATAATATGCAATTGCTCATTATAATATATAACCATGAATTAAATGTTGATAGAAATATACTATGTTATTTATGTAGCTTTCGGTGATAAGGTGGTCCAAAAGATTCATTGTAAGCCGAGAATATTCACAGTTTTTAATGTGCTTATGTTTATTTAAATTCACATAGAAATATAGTAAATTGATAAAATGAGTAAGTTTGCTATACCTAGAGATAGGATAGTAAATGGACTAGGAAATTTCGCTATCACATGATTGATATTATTCTTGTATACATAATGATCCGAAATTCATATCTAGTGGTTATGGTAAAATCGAATGCTCTAACATATTTTACCTGATTGATTATCTGCCTTTAATTTATAAAATTTCGTTTTTAAAAATTGTCAATTTTTATTTGTTCTCAATTATATTTTGATCTGTTAGATAAATTTTAGAATTAGTCTATTTTTAATATTTAATTGGTTTATTATCATCAATCTCTGTGGGACAATACTCTTCTTATCATTATATTACTTATTCAACACGTTCGTTGACACGTGCAGAATTTTACGTACAAAAATATATTGAGTGGAATTGCATGTTAATTAGAAATCATATTAGAGTTGTCAATGTGATTTTTTAACTAACATTGCAGGTGCTTTCGCTGTTTTGAGGTAAGTCTCTATCTTGCAATTTACTTATTGCTTTGCATTATTGAGTGTTATATTATTAATTGCACACCCGCGTGATCACCTCGCTTGTTAGTGAATAGTTCTAAAATCAATTTAAGCTGCCTATAAATATTTTTTGAAATAAAGAGAAAATGTACTGAAAGGGCGTTAGAGTAATCTAATGTAACCAAGTCCCTGGATCCACAATCACTGGTTCATAGGAGTAAAGTAATTCTCCTAATACTTTACCTGGGTTTCTAATCAATTCACCAAAAAATATATTAGTGGCGGCTCCTGATTGAAATGATTTGCATGTTAAGAGCTTAAACCTTAAGTCACAGTAAGGGCTTAGGAGGGCCTGAGTTAGGCTTAGACTTAATAATTTATTAGTCAAACCCCTAGGTGGCGCACCTGAGGGTAGGTCGCGACAATGGCCAAATTAGACTCTGATTCAGACTCAAACTCAAACTCAAACTTAGATTCTGATACTAAAGTCGAAATCGAGGTAAAGTATCCTGAAATTCCAATTGAACTGTTAAATTACATTGATGAATTATGGTCTGAATTTAAGGTTGCTCTTAAAATAATCTCCTAATTGAAAAGGAAAATTCAATGATGAGGCAACAGGATATTTCTCAAAAAGACAAAGTTGATTTTCTGCAAAAAAAATTTCATCAAATTAAGGAAAATTGAGATTTACTTGCTAAAGAAAATTCTGTTTTAAAAAGAAAGTTTTCTGATATTACTTCCAAATTTTCAAATGGTTCAAAAATGCTGGAATATATTCTTTCCATTCAAATTCCTTACTATAACAAGTCAGGACTTGGTTTTGTTAAAGAAAGTGGTCACTTTATTGATTTTCCAAAAGTCAAGGAGAGATTAAGACAAAGACCTCCTAGACAAACCTACAAGAATCACTTTCAAAAGAATTTTATAAAACCTGTTGGCCGAAGTGCTCTTAAGTGCTCAAAATGTGGTGATCCACAGCACTTTGAGAATAAATATCCTAAAGTCTGGAAACCAATTCGGAGAGCTTTGTAAAAACAGCCTATACTACTAACTCTCAAGGACTCAAACGAATCTGGGTACCAAAGAAAACTTCAGTATATGTGATTTTTGCAGGTTACCAACAATAGAAAGAGAAAATGGTACTTGGACAGTAGCTGTTCAAGACATGATAGAAGATCCAAGCATGTTTATTAAGTTTCAAAGTCTGAACAGTAGGAGTGTCTCCTTTGGAGGAAACAACAAAGGAAACATTGTTGGAAAATGAATCGTTGAAATTAGAGGACTTGCTATCAATGATGTTTCATTGCTAAAAGATCTTAATTACAATATTATAAGCATAAGCCAATTATGCAATACTGGCTTCAAAATAAGCTTTCAAGAGAACATTTATTCTTGTTCTAGCAAAGACTGCTCTAAAACATTCACAGGACAAAGACATGGTAATGTCTGTCCTTTGGATGTAAAATATGATACTACTCAATGCTTACTTTCTATTAAGGAAGATGAAGACCTATGATATAGAAGATTGAGACACATCAATATGAAATAAATTTCAAAGATCTTAAACAAAAATTTTGTTTGAGCTCTGCTAGATTTAAAGTGCAAAAGAATAGAGTTATGTATAGCCTACACCTTAGGAAAACAGGTCAAAAGTTTTTTTGACATCTATACATCATGTTTTTATTAATCGTGCTCTGTAGTTTCTATATATGGATCTGTTTGGATCAATCAGAATTCAAAGCATTTGTAATAAGAAGTATTATTTAGTTATTGTTGATGATTTTACTAGATTCACTTGGATATTTTTTCTTATACATAAAAATAAAATTCGTTTATATTTTTTAAAATTTGCAAAAAGACTTTACGTAGGTTGTCAAGTGTTGAAGCCAAAGCAAAAACTTTACGTAGGTTGTCCAAGACGTCCTATTCGTCCTTTATCGTCTCTGTGCGGCATCTCTTCCACAAGAAGGAACCTGTTTTAGCCAAAAAAAAAGGAACGAATCCACTGGTGGCTTTTACAAGAAGAGGACGAGTGTGGCCAAAAGTAAAACCCCCATGTTGTACTTTGTTTTCTTTTCTCAGACAAGGACCTTTTCAGTTTTCACCCAGCAATAAATATATTATTGTAAATATGGAAGCCCTTATTTTGTCCTATAGTGGCTTTCTTTAGGGAACTTTTACTTCTCTTATGCGGCTACACATAGGAGTCAATCAACCACACATCTCCTTTGACCAAAACCGAATAAGCCAATAACATTGGCCCCTTTGTTGGAAACCGATCGAGGAAACTACATCGTCTATGAATCCTCATCCAAATAAGAAAATGAATTTCTTAAGATTTCTCATACAAACTCAAACTCATGATATAATTTAATAATTTTTTATTTTGGTTCGATATTTGCAACCAAGTCATATTTCTCATCATCCATGCTACTCCACCAATGCCTTAATGCGTGCACACCCTTTATAAACGTCAATTGTGTTTAAACAAAGCTTGAACTTCGCCAAAGGAACATTCTTAGTTATTATGTTTGGCGGATTCTCCACTATCGCTATTTTCTTCACAATATTTTTACCTTTCGCTAGGACATCTCCGATGAAAACGGTACATGACATTGATATGCTTCGTTTGCTTGCAATAAACAGAATTATATGCCACATATATCGCACATTGATTATCACAATCTATATTAACACTTTTCTGTCCTAACCCAAAGTTCAAAAGCAAATCTTTTGACCATATCGCTTCTTTCGCTATAAAAGTCAGTGCCATGTTCTTTGCCTCAGTAGAAGATAAGATAGTGTGGTCCTGTAAGAACACTTTCGGCTTATTGCACCACCTACTAGTGTAACCGCATACCCAGCTAAAGACCTGCACTCATTCAAGTCACTTGTGTGATCCGATATACATTCCAAGTTGTCTCATTACCATTGCCTTCTCTCTAATACATCATACCAACTTATGTTGTCCCATTTAAATATTTGAAGATCCACTTCACAGCTTTTCAATGAGCTTTATTAGAATGCTTGATATAATGGCTAACTATGTTTACAACTTGTGAAATGTCAAGCCTAGTGCATACCATATCATACAAAATACATTACCCACTGCAATAGAATAAAAGAATATGCAACATATGCTCCTCCTCCTTGTAAGACTATGGTGACAGCTTATCAAAAAGTTTAAATTGCTTTGCGAAAGGTGTACTCACAAATTTCGTTGATTGCATATTAAAGCGTGATGCAATCTTCTCAATGTGTTCCTTTTGTGACAAATACAAAACTCTCACTGTCCTATCTCGTAAAATCTCAATACCTGATATTTTCTTTACAACACCTGAATCTTTCATCTCAAGCTCTGCACTCAACTGCCTCTTCAACATATCAATATCATATATATTCTTACTTGCTCAATATGTGGTCAACAGATAATAACAGATATATCAAATACCCATCTTCTAATGTCCTAAATTAAACATAACTATCCAATTGACTTTTCGAATAGTTTTGACTAGTCATGAAAGCATCAAAATGCTTATACCACTCACTGCTAGGAGACTATTTCAACTCATATAAAGATTTCTTTAATGAGCAAAAATAATCTTTCTTACTCGGAATAGCAAATCCTTCTAGTTGCCTCATGTAAATCCGCTCCTCCAACTCACTGTGAAGAAACGCCATTTTCACATCTAACTATCCCGTTCAAGATCTTATGCAGTAAATAAGGCAAGTAATACATGAATAGAAGTATGTTTTATCATAGGAGAAGACACCTCGTTGTAGTCAATGCTCTCTCGATGTATATACCCCTTCGGATTTCTATTGCATGCACTCCCAACAAAAATAACAACTAATAAAAATAGATTTATTTCTTGCTAGGGGGGTCCGCTATCCCCAATCTAAGCTTGTTGTTTTCAATTTATTGAAATTGTTTTCTATTGATTGATTAATTTTCTATCATCAACGATGAAAGTCCAAAAAAGATTTCCTGAAAATAGTTTTTCATCAAGCAAACTGACCCCGATATATGTTTAGCCGATGTCCATAACCCTCTAAACAATGCTAAACTATGTACAATGAAGACAAAACAAGAAATGGAATACTTAGAGATTGAAAATAGTTCCTCAAGAGGAGCTATTTCTAAAGTATCCACAGCTGGAGCCACGGCCCTTCAAGTAACTGACAAAAACACTCTTACTCTCAGGGTCAATCATAGTGCAAAAAAGGCAAAATTGTCCAAAAAGCACTAAACTTGTTGTATGGTAGCTAATGCAGTCATAACCCTACAAATTATGCTAATTTAGTCCTAAATCTTTTGATAATTTGTCAATTCAATCTTAAATCTTTCAATTTTATGCTAATATAGTTATAAACCTTTTGAGGATTTGTTAATTAATTCCTAAACCTTTAACGAATTATCAATGTAGTTCTTCCGACTAATTTTGACCGAAAATCGTTGATATGCTGATCCAATCAGCACCAACCATCTTATGTGGTATGACCGGCTAGTCATCCTACATGGCATAACTGGTACTAACATGGATAATATTTTAATTATTTTAAATTTTTGATTTTTTGATTTTTTTACTTTTTATTTTCTATTCTTTCTTTTCTTTTTCTTCTTGCTTTATTCATAGGGTCAGAAGGCCTGAAGGATGTCGCACGTGGTGCTGTCAGCACTAGCGTGGACCATTTTTAATGTTTTTAGATTTTCTAAATTTTTTCTAAATTTTTTATTGATTTTCTTATTTTTGTTTTTTAGTTTCATTTTATTTTTTATTAAAAGGGCTGGCCGAATAGACAGCTGTCCTATGTGACATAGCCAGCATTGACATGAACGAATTTTCAATTATTTTAAAATTTTTTATATTTTTATTAATTATTAATTTTTTGTTTTATTTTTTTACTTATAAGGCCGGTGCCTCCACCCAGGGGCCATTAAGGGTTGCCGATACTCACCTAGTGGTTGGCGGCCTTGCTAGCCCTATGAAGAACAAAATAATAGAAAAGAAAATAAAAAATCAATAAAAAATTTGGAAAAATTTTAAAAAATTAAATAATTTTTCACGTCAAGGCCAGCTGTGCCATGTATGACTTCTAGCATTGAGTGGACCTCCACGTCAGTGATTTCCTGTCAAAATTAGCCGGAAAGACTACATTGGCAATTTGTTAAATGGTTCATGACTAAATGGGCAAATCTTCCGTCTAAAAAAACAAAGGCAAATCCATAAAATGTTTTGAACTAAATTGGCCCAATTTAAAAGTTTAAGATTGAATTGACCGCTATATAATAGGTTTAAGATTTTTTGAATAATTTTCCGATGAAAGAACTCTGTATTAAACTCTTTCTCTTTCCTGCCTTTTACCCCCCTCTGTGAGTGCAGACACCATTGAAGCACGTGAGAAGATGCGAGTGTTGTGTGAAGTCAATTGACCAACACAATTGAATAAACAAGAAATCAATTGACCCCACTATTCTCAACCAAAAAAAAAAGAGAATTGATCGAACAAAGTTGAAAAATATGTAAATTTTTCAGGATTAATGCCATGAAAAACTCTAAATTGGTATACCCATGACTAATTTATCCTAAACTAATTTTTTGATCACTAAAAATCCAAAACTGATACATCTATGACAAATTTACCCTAAACTAATTTTTTGATTACCAAAAATCCAAAACTAGTACATTTGTGACAAATTTATCCTCCGTTAAATTGGATTAATAATACAAAAATCACAAACTAGTACACCCGTGACAAACGGAGGGTAAAATCCAAAATTGGTACACCTATCAACTGCTACGTGTCATCCAATTAAGAAATTTGACAATAAATTCAATCCTGGGTCTTGACCGTGTAGAAAGCATATTGAGTTTAGGCGATACTCGGGATTGATTGCCTTGATTGTGTCTACTCGTGGAAATTTAGCAGGAAAAACACATGCGAAGTGGGGTTGAATGATTTGAATTACATTTGCATCAATCCTTTTATTTAGGGCACGAATGACAATCATTCTATTTCAGAAATCAATTTCTGGTCAGAAATAGATTTTTTTATTTCTATTCCATGGACAAGTTTCTAAACCAAAATACGCATTTGACAATGACATAAAATTTCTCTTTCTGAAATAGAAATTCGTTTGGTAACGATACAAAATTTCTTCCTCCCAAGTGGCTAGCAAGAGGTGGCCGATGACGGGAGGCAGGTGGCGGCAGGAGGTGGCTAGTGTTGGGTGGCGGCAATAGGTGGCCGAGGACAACAACAGGAGGTGGCCGATGGTGGAGGACAATGACGGGACGTGGCTAGCAATGGAGGACAATGACGGGAGGTGGGCGGCAGGTGAGTGTGCAGCGACGGGAGGTGGGCGGTGGCGGTCAACGGTGGGGGGCAGGTGGGGCAGACCAATGGTGGGAGGCGGGCAGCGGGCG
This sequence comes from Syzygium aromaticum, assembly GCA_024500025.1. NCBI lineage: Eukaryota > Viridiplantae > Streptophyta > Magnoliopsida > Myrtales > Myrtaceae > Syzygium > Syzygium aromaticum. The sequence continues at coordinate 14,323,032 of CM044894.1, read as the reverse complement.
GTGGAGGAAGATAAAGGTGGCCAGTGTTGGGCAATGGCAAGAGGTGGCTAGTGTTGGGCAGTGGTGGGAGATGGGCGGTGGCGATCAATGGTGGGGAACGGGTGGTGGGGGCCAGCGACAGATGGTGGGAGGGGGCAAGTGTTGGGCCGCGGCAAGAGGTAGCCGATGTTTGGCGGCGGCGGGAGGTGGGCAATGGAGGTCAACGGTGGGGGGTGGGTGGCGGTGACCGACAATGGGAGGCGGCTAGCGTTGGGTGGTGGCGATCAACAATGAGGGGTGGGTGGCGGCGACCGACGGTGGGAGGCGGCTAGCGGAGGAAGGCAAACGGCGGGTGATGGGAGGTAGGTGATCACGAAGGACGGCAATGAATAGTAGGCAGCGAAGGACGATGGTCGACGGACAACAACAAATGGTAGGCGGTGGAGGATGACAACCAGCGGCGGTGAGAGGCGACTGGTAGTGGCAGTGTGGCGGCAGGTGGATGGCCGGCTAATAGTAAGAGCAAGTGATAAGAAAAGTTTATTTCTCATTTTTGTTTCAAAAATAGAAAAGTAGAAAATTTTTACTTCTTATTTCTACTCCAAATCTAATTCTAGAGTAGAAATTTGTTCCAGAAATAAAAAATGGAAATTGCGTTACCAAATAAATTTCTATTCTAAATCTGTTCATGAGACCAGAAAAATAGAAAAACATAGAAATAAAATGATTATCATGCACGCCTTAATAACTAAAGACAAATAATTAAGGATGATGATTCTAGAAGACGTAGAAAAAAAAAAGGAGGCATACCTTCCGTATTTTCCATCTGCAGCTTATAGCAAAAGAAAGGTTGGATGACAAAGGCGGATCAAGCACACACAATGAACCAGAGCTCGGGGAGTGCATCGTCTACGTTCCTCGATTCGGAGAGCGAAATCCTGTCATGAGGAAATGGTAGCTTGGTGAAACCTTTCTTTTTCTTTTTGCTGAATTGATCCAGCGATGTGACAATGATGCAATCCTGAGCATTTGGCATGCACACCTCTGTGTGAATTCTACTGGCTTTGGCGTGGAAGGTAGAATTTTAGGTTTGTTTGACTGAGTAGAGGGCTTGATTTCTCTGTTATTTGATCCTGCGAATTGAATGAAACTGTGAACCACTCTACAGAAAACCCATGGAATGAACATTGGATGACATCCAGAAATGAGAATCGGTTCACCTGAGCAGGAACTTTCTTAGCTACAAGCAATTAAAAATACAAAAGAAGGAAGAAGAATGAGCAGCATGTAAGGTGCGTAATGTTTTGGAAACAGATACCAGAAACGCTGACAATGTGGTTTAAGACAGTACGCTTCTGATGTAAAATATCAGAAGCCCTAAGGAAGAATTTTGCCAATCAACTCGAACAAGTCAATTGAAATGTGGCAAAAGCAGGTATTTTTGAAAAAAGGTTCAGGCAATGGAAAGTCACCACCGTTTCAACACATTGCAAGCTCTTCAATAAACAACAGAAGATGAGGCTTTTGTCAAATGTTTAAAAGAATCCCCAGATCAGATTGGCCTGTTGGTATTGTTGGATATGTTTGTTTGTAAAACAAATATTTAAGGCACTTTCCTTGTCCCACATATGAAAGAAATGAATGTTTTGGTCACTTTATCAGTGAAAAGTGGATTATACTACTTTGAAATAAGAAAATGGTTTAGTGGGCTAGACCCCACTATACCCGCGTGCGGGTGCGCGAGTAATTGCGTATTTTTGACGCGTTTATTAGACGCACTTAGCAATTATTATTTTCATTTTCGAAATTATTTTTTAATTTATTTATTTTTACTCATTTTAGCTTGTGACTGGTCGGACATAATTTTCATTTGTGACTGTTCGAAAAGAAAAGAAAAAAACCGTCTGTTTTAGGACACGAAAAGGTGTGTCTGAATTGCAAGTTCCGAACGTGAATGGTCATGTTAGAACGACGGTTATCACAAACGAAGAGTCATGTTCGAAGTTCAATTTTCGGACATGAACAGGTGTGTCCGATTCGACATGTTAGATACCAAAAGGTGTGGTTCACTTGTCGTATATATATATTTTAGAGAGCATTTTTTTCCATTGACCGGTTTTCTTCAAGAAAAAACACAGCCTTCTCTCTAATTGTTTCTTTTGAGAGTTTAAGGAGATTTTTTGGAATTGCTATCCAAAAAATCTCACGTGACTTTGTTGTATCCTGAAGGGAATTTGCCAGAAGCCTGTAGCAACTTTGTGGGGCAAATTGATCCTAAAAGAAAGTGATTACACGCCTCAAAGTCCGATTAAATTTCGATTTCATTTCTTCCTCGTACAATATTTTCCGAACAGGTATATCTTAAGTGGGTACAGCGGGCCCAGAAGGCCATGTTATTCCTCAATCAGAAAATGAAAGTCAAGCATTCAGTGTCAGAAATTACTTCACTATCCCCATCATCTCTCCTCCTGGGAAACGCCCAAGACATCTCCTCGCCGCCGCAATCTCACTGAACTCGTAGACAGAGTCACCGTTAAAGGCTTGTATTTGATTGGTCCCTCCCTCTTTTTGCCTAGCCACATTTTCTTCCAAGTCTTCTCCATTCTTAACGGTAGGAGGGGGAAAGGGATCAAGAGAAGTTTCGGCAAGAACCGAGTCGCCACCTACAGCACCGACAAGGTCCTTCAACCAACATAACGCAAATGGAACAGGTTCAAAGCTGTGATCTCCATATTCGACTGGTGTAGAGTGATCCCCATTCACGGAAAGAGGGTACTGAATTTTCCCAGTTGATTCCGCTTGCCAAAGCAGTCTGCCTTGTTGCCCAACAGCAAGGTTGACTGTGCATGCGACGATCCGCTGTAGCATCTACAAAGAAGTCATGTGACTTGCATGTGAAAAGGCATGTGCGCAGCGCAGTTGAAGCATGTATATGGCACATGACCACTCTTGTTAGGCGCCTATTCCAGTGTGTGTCGTCTATGGAGATGTAGTGGCCACGTGAACGGCACATGATTGACTCATGGGCGAGGCATGTGAGCATTGGTCATGTGAAATGTGTTAAGAAAACTTCCTAACATATTTTGAAGTTGACAAAATTATCCATGGTTATGTTTCAAGTGATATTCATTTTGAAAGGATTTTTTATGACTGAAAACCTAGATGAACAATTGTAGAAGAATGGAGAGTTCATATTGACTAGGAAGTTTCAAGATTTTATGTCTACAGTATCTACGTAACTATCATTGTCAAGGCATATTGGTTAGAAAAGTTGATCATATCCAAGAAGCCAAAAACAATTGATATCAGCAAGGTAACCGCGTGGATATCAGCAAGGCAAACGCTGGATATCAGCAAGGCATACGCTAGATATCGGTAGAGTACTATGATAGTTGAATATTAGCAAAGTACCTATAGTACTCGCGATGAAGTTCTTGCCATGATTTTTCATATTAATATGTTAATAGTTTATGATCTGGTATGGTCTCCTACCTTAGAAGAAATTGATTGAATATCAATCATAAACATTATCTTCACAGAGTATTAAATCACATAAGATATCTTGATTGATTGATAATCATCTTAAAGGCAAATTCCTTTCATAGCTAAAGCACTCCATTTTGGGAACCAAGGTTTGATCATATGGAAGATCAAATCTAGGGGGATTTTGATTGATCAACCTCAAAGACTACCTTATCTTCTCAAAAATTATCCAAAGAGTGAATTTGGAAATTGATGCTCTTGAAGATTGTCTAATGGGAAGTTTGGAAATAAAAGTAGACCAAGGTGCTAAAGAGAAGATGGATCAAGAGTTCATAATTCCAAATTAAGAGAGCTTTACATATTTTCATTTGTCTTCTGTGAGCAAATTGTAATCTTTTGAGAAGTGTTGGATGTATTTTAAGTGTATGCTTACGTGGAGATAGCAAGTATAAGTAGCACTTGCTTTGTGAAGAAGTGCTTGGGTATGAGTATGAACATATGACTGTAACTTCTCAAGAATTCACTAGTGAAATTCAGCCAATAAACTATTAGCGTGGGAGTGTGGATGTACGATTACACTAAAACCAAACTACTATGAACTATGTGCACATTATCTTCTATCTTTTTGCTCATATTCAATCATTGCTTTATAGAAACACTGCACTCGATAACTTCAATATAACATGGACCCGATTATATTCACACTTATTATACTTGTTCCTGCTCATATTTGTCTTGACTTTTGAATTCCACAATACTTTGTCAAGATTTTTTGAATTACTTATTCACCCTGCTCTAGATGATATTGTTAGCCACCATCCACATGTGACAGTGAATTAAGATAATGTGACTATGAATTTCAAGGCTTGTGAACATGAATTTGAGGGCTTATGGACACCCGTGATTGTGTCACATGATATCGTGTGATACTCCATCTCCTACAATCTTGGAATCGTTGAGTTACTATTCGAGACCCCAGGGCTTCCACAATCTTGGAAAGCTTAATCTCGAAATCATCAAGATGCTTTCGAGCTCCCATAATGCCATAAATTTAATTCTAGACTTGCCTTACCTTTCGAACCCGAACTTGAACTCCAAGAATATTGGAAATTCAAATCCCAACCTCATCTCTAATGTTCGGGACCAAGAATGTTGGAATTCTCAATTTCAGGCACAATTCTCTTGCTTGATTACGAATTCTCTCCAGGCTACTCATCAATTTCATATATGGTTCTTGTAACATGGGTTAATCCTAAAATGGAATGAGAGCTATCCTAGAATCTAGATGTAAAACAAATATGGATGATGTAAATGATATTTTTTTTAGGTGTTGGGGTTGATTCCTAAATTTTTGATACAACATTTGGGGAGCCAAAATTTAGGTGTTAACAATACCATTTGTCTTCTAAAATTGCAACCTAGGTTTAGGATCACCGAACGTGTGTGGAGAGGTGTAATGCTAAAGTATATAAAGCATGCACGATAGTTTATACGATACATGCACCGATTAAAAAATTCTAATACATTAAAACATACATCTACAACACCTCCCTGCAAAATAAATGGTTAGCAAACACTCCTCTTACAACTCCCACTTGCAACATTATTTAACACAAAAATAAGAAGCATCTTGGATCCCGTGCGCATTGAGAGATCATATAAAAAAAATTTTCAAAAGAGAAAGTCATAGCCTAAGTCTACTATGAGTTTTAACTCAAGCCCCCAGCATAGTCATTTGATGAGACTAGCAAATGTCACTTAGAGGGAGGTAAATAGGTGATTAAAAACAATTCTTGGCCAATTTAAAGCGGAAGTAATAGATCAAAGTTAAAGTTTAAACAAAGTTCAGATTTTGAACTATCTTTGAAAGGAAAACAAATAAATGTGCAATTAAAGAAATAAAAAGAGTTTTAGGGATGAGAAAATTTGCACTCAAATGTATGGTGGTTCGGCTTAGATCAAGCCTATGTTCACTTTCCCACACTAACAACCTATTGGCTAGATTCCATTAGATGTTCAATCAAGAGATTACAAATTCCAAGTGATAACTTCCATGTGAAAGATAGGTCACTTTATCTCACTCAATCACTCTAACAGTAACTCTCTTAATATCACAAATTTTAGCTCAAGAAGGGCAAGTTATATACTATTTGGAGTATGCTCAAACTTTGGAATGGATGGTTTTAGATATCGCCTCTCTATTTTTGCTCCTTGACAATTTGTCTCTTTTTATACTCCTCCACTTCCAAGCTAGCCGTTAGACAGTCTTTAGACGATCATCTTCCAATCTTCACTTTGGATAGATTTATACAAGAAAGGATTGAATAGCCGTTGAGTGATAAAGTCTGAATTTTGCCAAATCTGGTTGCCCATACGGCCAAAACTTTGGTTGCCATAAGCAAAGCTTCTCCATTAAGAAATAAACTTGTTGTAGGGTTGATTGTCAATCAATTAAAGATATTTTGCTATTTGAATATTTCTTGCAAAATAGCCTTTAAGATCAAATCAATCAATACTTTTTGTAACAGCTCGAATTTCGATGTAATTCCGGGATCAATAAAATTGAAATTATTTCGCATTTCATTTTAGTAAGCCTCGCCCAGAGCTGATCACTCTCGGAATACTAACCAATGGGGTATGGCTAACTAGAAAATGATACATGGACCGGGGACCTTGTCCCTAAACGAAAACTGATCACGAGAGACGCTAACGGAATATTTTGGGCCAACATGGGCCGATCATAGGAAAGAGTAATGGATTAGGTTTGGCTAAAGCCAACAATGTACAACAGGGACGCAGGTGATTCTGCAAGACTGAAAGTACACGTGGCTAACCAGTCCTAAACTTGAACCAAACGATCGAAACCTCTGGAACTAGTGATAATTTCTCATTCTCTCAATGAACGAGACCATCATGAAACAAATAACCCTAGATCGATACACGTAACCTCTAAATAGCTGCATGTTAGTGAGAGACCCTGAAATTGAAAGTTTAAAGAATTTTGTTCACAAAATTGGACCCAGATTTTGTCATCGACTTTCGAGGGCTTAAGAGACTATTTTTAGGAATCTGATGTCATATTGTGCTGGCCACGCATATTTAGAGTTAGTATGGTTAAAAATTGAAATTTCGGTCCGGGAGTGAAAAATTACGATTTTGCCCTTTAACTTCGACGTGGATTTTCGAGGGCTTGCGCGACTAATTTCACAATTCCGACACCACATTATGTTGGCCATGCACATTTGGGGTTGGTATGGGCGAAAAATGGAGTTTTGACCTAGGACCGGAAAAATGACAGTTTTACCCCTGGGCCATTTTTAGTTCCGAATTTTTGGAAATTAATTAAGGTATTAATTATTTTGGACAAGCACCAATAATGAGGGCCAAAGACCATTTTTCCCTTCAATTTTTGGATAAGGATAAATCAAGACCGCTAGATTAAGGACGTTTTGGTCATTTGCGCGGATCGGCGACACTTGGCGCCACCAGCCCCCACTATTTGACCAAGATTGGACCAGCTTCTCTCTCCTCTCACCCCATTCGGCCAGCCTCCCTCTTCTGATCACTCTCTCTCCTTCTCTCTCTCTCGGCCAATTCTTGCCGGAGCAACCCGCTGGCCACCGGAGCGCTGCCGCCGTCCATCGTGCCGCGCTACCGTCTGCCTCAGCCCCCAACCTCAACCTCACCTTTGTTCGGCCCCTTTCTCTCTTTCTTTCCCTTTTCCCTTTCGCCGGAGCCTCACCGCCGCCGCGCCGGAGCCCAAACGGCTGAGCCACTACCGCCGTGACGCTCCAGCTGTCCATACGACGCTGTACGTCACCGTCTGTACGACATATCATGTGTCCGTACGCGCCGTTCGTACATCGCCACCGGGAACGCCGCCGCCGGTACCACTATTCACCAGTGATCGGTCGCCGTTCCTCGTCGTCGTGAAGTCGGTTTAAGTGAGTAAAATTCCTAAACCTGGATTAAGACTGATAGTGCATTTTCTGGACTAGTTTAGGAATACTAGTACCTGCTGAGAGAAATTAGTATACCGATTGGTAGGAATTATTATCGGAAAAATTTAGTAGATCAATGAAGATTATTTGAGGACAAAAATTGGCCTAGAAGTGATGATTTAATGGCTGTCCATTGAGGACTAATTGGACTGAATGGCCAATTTAGGAGCCCATTGGTAAAATTGCTGGGTATGTCCGGGTTGACTGATTATTACGTAAATCGTGCTTAATTGTGGTTGATTGTGTACCGCCATGTCGTATGTTTATGTGATTGACTAATGTGGTGTGCGATTAGTCAGTGATTGGCTTGAAATTAATTGTTGATTTATGAATCACACGTTAGGCCACACGGTATTAATTGGGCCAATTGAGCACGTGTTGTGACATTGAGTGTTTGAATTATATTGATGCTCATGGTGCACTGTACTGCATAACATGGACACGCATTGTGTATGTTGAGAGTGAGGCATATGATGAAATTGTGCGAGAATGCGTGTCCGCCATGAACATGTGATCACCTAAAATACTCTGAAGCGTTTTATGCGGGGTTCAGATAATAACTGGTTGTGTGATCACCTAAGGGCTTTCGGGTCGTGACCTTCAGGTCGATGCTGTCTTCATGCACTTTGAAGCAAGATGATGCCCGGTACATCCGGAAGACGACCATCCTTATGCATTTTGTAGCAGGCTCTGGTTCGTGAGGAGATCAGTGTTGCGCCTCATGGACTTTGAAGCAAGCTAGATGTCACGCCCCATACCCCACGGCACGCAACATCCCGTCACGGTCGATTAAGGTGCAGCGCTCCCAGGAAGCGTCGCCGACCCACGCTCAAACAGAGATCAATCACATGCGGAAGCAATAAATAATTAAACCCTGACACAACCGATATGAGAACCAGGGCAGCCAACATCACATAAGAAAATAATTACATAATTGTATTACTATTAAAAACCATTTAAACAATATTTACAAGTATCAAAAGAAAATACAAACGGTTAGTAACCACCAGGTCAAAAAGGGGGGTAAGTGGCTAAGGGGTCAGGCTAAAACTCAAGTAGAAGGCTATAATCCAAAAAGATAATGGCCCTCACTGCTAACTAAGGGTATTGGTCGAACCTAAGGCTCCCAGTTGGGATCAGACGACTTAGTGGAATCATCTGACGGCTCCTCAGAAGTATCCTCGCTAGTCCTCGAATCCTCCGAATCCATGGCTTGGGCTCGCTCGTCCTCAGAGTCCGGCTCCAACTCCAGGTCAAGATACATTTCGAACCCCTCCTCATCTTATCCTAACTCAGCAACCTCTCTATCCTCCTTAACATCCTGCGCTATGGCCTCGGGTCCGTCAACCTCCTCATCCATAGGCTTGGGGTCCTCAGCTAGCACGTCGGGCTCCTTATCAAGCTCCATCAACTCAGGTGTGACCTCAGGGTCTATCACCTCACTATCGGCTATGTTGGGCTGCATCAACCCGCCCTCGACTGGGATATCAAAGGTCCTGAGGGGCTCTCCCTCATTCCCATTGGCATCCCGGTGGCACCATGCGACGTACTCCTGCTTCTAATAATAATCAACGCCTATATTCACAACTACTTCTGATCTATACCTCACAAAAGCCTCCCCATTTCCTGAGGGGAAGGTACTAGTATATTGCCGGATCTGCAGAGGGATCCCAAAAAGTGGCGATGGTCTCTCCATCTTCACGGCCGGGGGTCTGAAAAGTTTCGGTTTAAACAACCGTGAGACGAATCTCAGTGAGTTCAACCCCTAAACCTTGGCTAGGCTAACATGCAATCTCCTGACCGTAAACAATCATTTAAAATCATAACACAACCATAATCAAACAATTCTCTGACCCTGCAGGTTAGACAGTTCAATATATAATAATCATGGCACATACGTGGCACACACAGTCACACGTACGCTAGACACATGCTCATGTACCGAGTCTCACACGCTCGCATGCAATCAATGCATGTTTATGCATGCAAATGTCATCGACATGTCATGCACATTTCCCCGGCCCACTGGCCCACACTGGCATACTTGCCCAATTCATTATTATTTATTACGACACGAGTCATCACTTTTTCACGGCCCGGTGCGTCTAGCCTGCTCCAAAGTGCATGAGGCGCAGCAACCGATCTGGCCCAGTGTCTCTAGCCTGCTTCAAAGTGCATGAGGCGCAACACTGACTCCTTGCGAACCAGAGCCTGCTTCAAAGTGCATGAGGATGGTCGCCTTCCGGACGTACCGGGCATCGTCCTGCTTCAAAGTGCATGAGGACGGTATCGACCCGAAGGTCCTTAGGTGATCACGCAACTCATTATTATCTGAACCCAGCGTATGACGCCTCAGGGTATTTTAGGTGATCACATGCTCATGGCAGACACGCATTCTCGCACAAGTTCATTACATGCCTCACTCTCGGCGTACACAATGCGTGTCCATGTTATGCAATGCAATGCACCATGAGCGCCAATATAAATCGAACACCCAACATACAACATGGCAATACGAAATCAATCACTATCAAGCACAATTGCCATACAATCAGTCAACCCGGGTATACCCGGCAATTCCACCAATGTACTTCTAACTTTGCCAATTAAACCAAATATCCTTCCTAAACAATTCTTATTGGCCAACTACAATTTCCGGATTATAAATTCTATCGAACAGTACACTAATCTTTCTCAGCCAGTACCGGTATTCCTAAACCAGTCCAGAAAATCGCACTAATCAGTCCTAATCCGGGTTTAGGAATTTTACTCACCTAATCCAAGCTCACAACGACGGGGAACGGCGGCCGATCACTGGTGAATAGTAAAACCGGCAGCGAATTCCCGATGAACGGCGTACGGATCGCAGCGGCCGGCGTGTGAACAGTGCCGGGGGTGAACAGTGCGTGTGAACAGTGCCGGTGAACAGTGATTCTGTACGGACACTAAGCAGACAGCGGGAAACGGTGGTCGGCGAGGCGCCGGTGACGGTGGCGACGTGCCGTACGGCGGCGTACGGACGCGGTGAACAGTACCTACCGTACGGACAGGCACGGTCAGCGTCGTGCAGCGTGGCTGGACGGCTGGGTGGCGACGGAACGGCGATCGGAGCTCCGGGGAAGCTCCGGCGGTACTGTTTGCAGAACGGGAAAGAGAAAAAGAGAGAAACAAGGCTATTTTGGACAAAAACCGGGGCTGTGGTGGCTGAACAGGTGAAAGGGAGGTCCAAGGGTGCTGTGGCGACGGCTGGTGGGTGAACAGTAGCTCCGGCTGGTACTGTTCTGGCGTGAACAGTACCAGAAAATGCAGAACCGGAACTGCAGAGCAAGAAACGGAGAAGAAGAAGAAATTGCACGGGGAAAATGACTAAATAGCTGAGAGGAGAGAGATAGGGTCTGGTTAAATGGTCAAAGGTGGTCTAAGTGGAATCCATGTGTCAAAATTGAGGGCTATTTGACACTTTTGCCCTTGATCCTAGGGCTAATATTCATCCAAATCCAATAATTTAGGGGTAAAATGGTCATTGGTCCTTAACCCAAGCTGACCAGACCTGGTTTAGCCCTAACTAACCTTGGTTAATCCCAAAATTAAATCCAAAATTCGGAATTAATCAAAAGTGGCCTAGGGGCATTTTCGTAATTTTCCGATCCCGAACTGAAATTCCAATTTTCGCACATACGCGTTCCATATGTGCGTGGCCAACGTAATATGGCGTCGGAATCGTGAAATTCATCGCGCAAGCCCTCGAAAATCCACGTCAAAGTTTCGGGAATAAAATTATATTATTTTTCCAATTTTTGTCGAAATTCCACTTTTTGTCCAAAATGACTCTTGGTAAGCGTGGCCACCCAAAAATGGTCTTGGCCACAAAAAAATAACCTCATTTGGCCTCGAAAAGCGACGCTAGCGTCCCGAGGGGCAAAATCGTAATTTTTCACCCCCGGACCGAAATTCCAATTTTCGTTCGTACTAACTCCAAATGTATGTGGCCAGCTCAGTATGACGTCATATTCCCAAAAATAGTCTCTTAAACCCTCGAAAATCAACATCGAAATCCGGGCTCAATTTCGTGAACAAAACTCGCTAAACTCTCAATTTCAGAGTCTCTCACTAACGGGCGGCTGTTTAGAGGTTACGCGTATCGACCTAGGGCTATCCGTATCATAATGGTCTCGATCATTGAGAGAATGAGAAATTATCGCTAGTTCCAGAGGTCACGATCGTTCGGTTCGAGTTCAAGACTGGTTGGCCACGTGTACTTTCGGTCTTACAGAATCACCTGCATCCCTATTGTACATTGTAGGCCTTGGCCAAACCCAATCCATTACCCTTTCCTACGATCGGCCCACATTGGCCCAAAATATTCCCTCAGTGTCTCTCGTGATCGACGTCCGTTTCACGATAGGATCCTCGGTCCACGTACCGTTTTCTAGTTAGCCATACCCCATTGGTTAGTATCCCGAGAGTGATCAGCTCTGGGCGAGACTTACTAAAATGAAATGCGAAGTAATATCAGTTTTATTGATCCCGGAATTACATCGAAATTCGGGCTGTTACACTAGAGACACTGGGCCAGATCGGTGTTACGCCTCATGCACTTTGAAGCAGGCTAGACGTACCGGGCCGTAAACATTGTTGACTTGAGTCGTAATAAATATTAATAAATTAAGTAATTGCTAGAGTGCCAGTGTGGGCCAGTGGGCCGGAAAATGCATATGACATGCTGACGACATTTGCATGCATAAGAATGCATGGACTAGCGTGTGAGTGTGTGAGACTCGATGTATGGCATGTGGTACAAACATTGAAGAGCATAGGCATGTGTTTGGCGTACGTGTGACTATGCGTGCTATATATGTGCCGTGATTTTTATATATTGAACTGTCTAACCTGTAGGGTCAGAGACTTATGTGAATATTGTTGTATTATGCTTTTGAGTGTTTATTTCCAGTCAGGAGATTGCATGTTAGCCTAACATAGGTTTAAGAGTTATACTCGCTGAGATTCGTCTCACAGTTGTGTAAACAGAAACTTTTCAGACCCCTAGCCATAAGGATGGCGAGACCACCGCCTCTTTTTGGGATCCCTATGCAGATCCAGCAGTATACCAGTACTTACCCCTTAGGGAACAGGGAGGCTTTTGTGAGATACCGCTCAGTATTGTTTATGGATGTGGGCGAGTATTTTTACCAGATGCAGGAGTATGTGGCTTGGTGCCATAGGGATGCTGATGGGAATGAGGGACAGCCCCTCAGGACCTTTGATGTCCCGGTTGACGAGATTGGGTTGATGGAGCCAATTATAGCCGATGGTGAGGTGATCGATTCCAAGGTCACACCTGAGTGGATTATGCAGGAGGAAGAGATGAATGAGGAGCCTAATGTACTAACTGAGGACCCCGAGCCGATGCAAGAGGAGAAGGATGAGCTAGAGGCCATGGTGCAGGACGTAAACGAGGATGGAGAGATTGCGAGGCTAGATTCAGATGAGGAATATACTTTCGATGAGATGTTAGATGATCTTGCCGAGTCGTCCGACCCTGATTGGGAGCTTTAGGGTCATCCCCTGTCCATAGCTAGTAGTGAAGGCCATTACTTTTTGGACTATAGTCCTCTCCCTGAGTTTAGCCTAACCTCCCTAGCCACTTATCCCTTTTTGACTTAGTGGCTGCTTACTGTTGTATCTTTTTGTTGTACCTGTAACTATTGTACAAACGGTTTTAATAGTAATATAAAATATTTATTTATTTTCTGCGATGGTGATTGGTGTGTGGCTATCCTTGGCTCATACTGTAGCTGTCCGGGTTCATTTATTCATTGCTTCCGCTTGTGCCTTGTTATTTGTCTGGACGTTGGGTCGGCAACGTTTCCTGGGACGTCGCAAGTACATTGACCAAAGTAGGAATGTTGCATGCCGAGGGGTTCGGGGCGTGACACTTTCTATTTGTGAAATCCAAGCCAAATCATTAACCATTGTATACGTTCTGAGTAAGTAATATCATCTAGATAAGGTCTGATTCCTATTTTGCACTCAGAATATGAGTCGGAATGGTTTGTTCTATAAATATAGATTCTTTTGATTCCAATATATAAACTGAAGTTCTTCAACTGTTGTGTACAGAATTTGAACTCTGTCCTTTATGGTGCAGAACCTGAACTTCTCCTTCTGATACATGTAAAGTCTAGACTTCATAATAAAGCTTCCCGGACTTAGAATACTTCAAAACCATATGTCAGACTTTATTCATGGATAATTTTGTCAACATTAAAATCTATTAGGAAGTTTTCCCAACAATCTCCTCCTTTTTTATGATAACAAAAATTTCCAGGCAGATAAATAGATTTTGTAAAATATTGTGTAATAAGATGAAAACATGTAATTTGGCAGATATTCAAATATTGCACTAAGGCACAGATAGCATTTAATGATTTAAATATTCTAAGCATCTAATCTGTGACCTTTCTTTGCTCCGTATCCTGCATTTCGAATTTGATCATTGTATTCTGCATTACAAATTACAATTGTGCATACTTTCTTCCCCTTTTTGTGAATAGCATAAATAGATAACCATAGTAATATAATAAAATTCAAAATACTAGTCATAAAAATTCAAGTCAAACAAGAATTTTAGAGTAAACACATAGTCAAGAAGTTAACACACAAAACTAGAAATAGATTCCGAAAAACTAGGGCTTAAAAGGGGCACGAACAAGTTGAAAGTTCTCCAAGTTCTGAACAGCATCCTCAACCTTTGACATGCATTGACCAATTGCTTTCTCAATTGTTGCCATATTTTGCTCTGCTTGAAGATTGACATTCTGAATTCTTTCTTCAACAATTGTCTTCAAGTTCTGCATATCTTCTTCCAATGAAGATTGTTTTTCTTTAATTTCAAGCAACAGAGAAATAATGGTCTCGTCATGAGAGGGACCTTGGAATTCTTCAAAGTATGGCTGTTCAATTTGGACTCCTTTATCTTTCTGAAGCTCCCCCTGAATATCAGCACCCATAGTAGTTGTTGCTTGATTCTCCTCAAACTCTTCAATGTCTGCAGTTGGTGGAGATTTGCTTTCCTGAGTCTGAGCATGAGCATCACTAAGATTTGTTTCCTTCATTAATGATTTAGCACCTTTGACAATTTCTTGTGCCGTCGTATCATCCACAGCTTTCTTAGCTGTTGTCTTGTCAGTGGCTTGAGCTTCTATAATATCATGCTCTTTCTCATCCTCTTCATCCTGCAGAATAGTCTATTTTTCTCTTCTTCCTAGTGACTTGAGCAAATTTCTGAACATTAGACTTACCTTTTTTCTTTTGTTCAGACTTTTCTGAAGTCTTTCCTTTATTCATCATCTCAGGCTTTTCTGGGGTTTGTTCTTTTGTACTCTCATCAAGCTGAGTAAATCGCATTTTGGATGTCATCTTTTGACCCACAGACATTTCAGGAAGACATATCTTTGTGAACTCAGCAGGAATTTCAATGTTAAGAAAATTAAAAATCCTGGTGATTAGAGCTTCATATGGAAGTTGCCCTTTGTTCTTCAGCACAAATCAATACATATGAAGAATAATGATATGAGGTAAAGAGAATGGAACCTCATTATGATAGCCCATATCATCTCTGCTTCAAACTTTGATAAGTCTGTCCTGGAAGATGCCTTGGGTCTTAGGCAATTGATGATGATCTTGTGCAGAATCATATTCTTCTTTGTCAGACTGGAGTAAGAAATGTGAGTCTTGGAGTCTTGAGTAAAGTCAGGATTTTCAGAAATTACCATATATGCCTCCTTAGGAGTGACATTAATTGGAATAAAATTCCAAGACTTTCCCCCAATAATTTCAGCAAGTTGTGTTGCATCAAGATCATATTTCTTTTCAAACACAGTAAAGCTTATTCTATTTGGAGAGAGAATAGACAAATTTGAATAGAAATAAGCAGTTAATTCGAGATAAACAGGAGATGATTGTTGGCAGAATACTTCCATTCCTAAATGTGCAAAGTGTTTTCTCACTGAAATTCCAATTTTGTCGAGGAATGAGAAATCGACAATTCAATGATTCATAACTCCTCTAGACAAAAGAAGAGCGTGATATTCTTGATGTAACTTGGTTCTGAATAATTTACCAACAGAACCTTTTATCCTTGTAGCAATTCCAATCTTAATCTCAAAATTCCTGAATAATCTGTCATCATCATCCTCTTCTTTCCTTCCCTCTTCGTTTCAGAACCACTTTTGGATTTTGGGGATTTAAAAACAGATTCTTTCAACGTGAGTCCATAAGGTTCACCCACTTTTTCTTTCCCTTTATTAGACACATTTTCCGTCTTTCTAGAGTCATGCATAGGCAAAACAGTTTGTAAAGGTTTTTTTTTTTTTTGGGTAAAGTAAGAAATTTATAAACTTTTCCTATGAACGGCATATAGAGAAAGAGAGTTGAACACAAAAACCTCGCACTTGAAGCGACACAACAAGTGTCCCAACAGGTGTAAAGGTGTAGCGACTCAAGCATGGGCTACAAGCGATAGCATATCCACAAAGATGACGAACCTAAAAGGATGTCAATGGACTACATACATAGTGATGAAAGATTACTAAAAAACGGAAGGGGAGAAGCCCCATTTTTGCTGAAGTCTTCTGTTGCGGTCATTGTCTACCACCGGCTTCATGGACAGGGCTTTGTCCCTTACCAACTTGGTGAGATGATTGCAGATGGCTGGCATAAAGATAGGTCGATTGCTGAAAAGATAATTGTTTCGCTCCGACCAAATAATATGGCACATTGCACCAAGTGCAAAATGAGTAATTTGCTGATGAAAGTTCCGTCCACCAATAACTTGGGTTGCCCACTGGAGGTTTTCTTGCCAAGATTTGTTTCGCCACTTTAGATTACACTTGTTTGCCCAAAAATTAGCAAGGGTCCCGGTAATAGCATATCCAAATTAGCAAGGGTCCCGGTAACAGTTTGTAAAGGTGTAGATGTATGGGAAATCAGAAATTCTTCCTCGGAGCGAAACCCATTATCTTTGAAGAATTCAAACATAACTGTTTCAGAAGCATTTCCCTTTTCGAGATACTCGTAGGTCTTCCAAACAAATCGAGAGTGTTTGAAATAAAAATTAGTTTTACCGACAGATGTTGACAATTTAGGTTGAGACGAATCAGACGGAGATGCTTTCTTGTTTGATTCTGTTCCATACGAGTCAGTGATTTCCAGATGCTCGGTGCTTCTTTTCGTCTGCGAGAAGATCATCGTTTTCTCTGTGATGCTTCAGATTTTGGAGACATTTCAACTTTGGAGAAAAATCAAGAGAGAGCTTTGATCTTTTGAGGGAGGAGACGCAAGTGAGGTCGAGAAAGACGATTTTCGAAATACTTAAGCTAAGTATAATGAAGCGTCGCATCCGACGAAGATAAAAACTGAATATTGGCAGTTTTCCTTTTAAAGATCCGGAATTATAGGAAATTTAAAACGATAGTTTTTAGTAGCAACCAAATAACCCAATCAAATACATACCTGATGATTTTCCAGAAATAAAACTTACCTGCCAAAATTTGAATATTTATATATGGTAAGATCTATCTTCCATCTGAGACTTAGGATCCGGTGGGATGTCCATACTTTGCATATTCTGCTTGTTAGAATTTGATCCTATTATTGTCTAATAAGCTTCAAGCAAATGGATAAGTAATTGATAATTTATTTCTAATAAATTCAAAAGAGTTTTTATCTAAAGGTTTTGTAAAAATATCAGCTAATTGATTCTTTGAATCAATGAATTGAATATTCACATTACTGTTATGAACATGATTTCTTATGAAATGATGCTTGATTTTAATGTACTTTGCTCGAGAATAAAGAATCGGATTCTTGGTCAAGTTGTTTGTGTGACATCCTGAATTTCGGCCCATTTTTGGGATTTATAAAACGTATAATTCGTCAGTGCGCTTATAATAGAATCTCGCCCAAGAACTGATCACTCTCGGGTTTTTGTTTTTTTTTTAAAATAGAGATTTTGTTAGAATCGCACTCGATCGAATTTGGCCGTTATATAGACCCCGGACTTGACAATCGATTTTCGAGAGTGTCGGGATGAAATAAATTGGACGGTGTCAATATTATGGTAGCCAGCGTTGAGATTGTCAGGAATAATAGAAAAAGGGGAGTTTTTTACCAAGTGCGAATTTGGTCTAGTAGACCTCACTCGTTATAGTTTGGTTCAATTAATTTGGCCTTTGTCCCTTTTTATATGCGAGGCTTATTTTGGACTGGTAGATCATTTTCGGTTTTGAATTTGGGCTATCGGATCGCGTTTAATATTTGAATGAAGTTTATTTTTTTTTATTTCTCTCTCTCTCTCTCTCCTCTCTCCTCCGCGCGCACGCTCCCCCCTCTGTCCGCGCACGTCTCTCTCTCTGTAACGTCACCTCAGCCCACGTCATGCAGACCAACCCCCCTAACAATTCTCTCTCCTCTTCCTTCTTTCTTTTTCTCTTTCTTCTTCCTTTTCTTCTCCTCTGGTCTTCTTTTTCAGTCTTCTTATTCTTTCCCCGAACTCGCCTAGTTCTGGTTCTGCTTCATTCCTAGTCAGCTTCGCCCGACGCTACTGCTTCTGTTTCTTCTCCTTGCTACCCGTCGCCGTACGCCCCAGCTCGCCCGTCGCCGACTCATCCGGCCAGCTACCGCCGGTCCGCACCCCCCCAGCCCAGATTCCTCTCTCCCTCACCCTTTCCCTTGAGGCTTTCCCCTCTCCCTGTTCACACGAGCAGCAAGCTCGCTGCCGCGGCTGCCCCTCGCCTGTGTGCTCGCCGCTCGGCCGGCTGTCTCGCCCAGCTCTGCCTGGTCGCCTGGGTCACGCCGTGCCGTTTAGCCACAGCCCCAGCGACGTTGCTGCTACTTCTCTCCTTGTTTTGGACGCCCTCGCCGGAGGAGCTTCGCCGCCGCCGGTGCTATTTCGCTACCACCACCACCTCGCCCAGCCATCCACCTAGCCGTCCCACTCCTCTCTCTCTCCCTCCCGACCGCCGCGACTAGCCACCCCTCCGCCTAGGCTCGTGCCGTTCGCCGGAACCGCCACTGCCGTTATGGTTTCGGCGAGGGGTCGCCGCTGTCCAGCCGCCATCGCTGCGTGTTTCGCTTAGTTGAAGCTTAAGACATCCGGTGAGTTTGACCCTATACCCTAATTAGGACAATTTGCATTTCTAGACGGGTTTTAGGGGTTTATTAGGGTAATTAGGAGCTAAATGGTGGCTGCTATTAAGGGCTGATTTTGTGGTGTTTGTGGTGACCAAGGATGATTATTTGGTCGAGGTTTAGTGGCTGGTATAGCGCTGTGATGTGGCGAAGCGTAGGTGTCAAAATTTGGACAAACTGGTGGACTTAGTGAATGAAATTAATAACTCGTGTGGTGACTGATTTGGTGGCTGTTCTATGGGCTTAGTGTGATAAATTAATGGAGGTTTAGCGGCCCGATAGGTATCGTTCAATGGCTGAACAGATTGGGTTAGAATGGCTCGGGTTCGGAGTAAGTTCGGGCCTTAAGTGTGGATTTTTGTGCGCGCCTCATTAGTTCTTGTGAGAGCTAATCCAAGTGAAGTTTTGGGGAGTTTAATGGAGCATTTTGGCGATAATTATTAGCCTAGAAATTGCGGTATAGTGGATGGCCACGACGGGATTTGATTTAGGCGAGGCGCGATCAATTTGGGGGTTAGTTGGTGGACGTTGTTAAGAGAGGATGTTGTGGCGTATTTGGTGGCCTAGCGTGATGTTTTAATCGAGGTCTAGTGGTTTCTGGTGTGCTGAATAGCGGCTAAGCTTAGGAGCCTTAATTTGGGCGAAATTGCGGATTCGGCAGATATGATTTGTAGGCCGAGTGGAAGTTGTTTATGTGGCAAATTGGGGAGCTTAATGTGATGAGTTGACAGTGAATTGAGCGCCTAAGACAAAACGTTCATGGGTGGTTTAGTATCGGGAGACTTCGAGCCATAATTGTTATTCGAGGTTTTAGGGTGAACGGCTTAGGGAACGATGATCACCCGAGAGGATGCTAAATTAAACGTGGCTTGAATGTGATTGTATGATGCCATGTCGCATGTCTAGCGGGACTAAAAATGGAATCGCTTGGCGGGCCTCGAATGTGAGAGTTCTTGTTAACCCGGTTGTGTGGATTGTGCATGGATTGTGTGTAGAGTTGATGCCATGGCTCATTTGAATTGATTGTCTGATTGGGCATGTTGATTTATGAAATTGAATATGCGTGGTGCAAGTGCGCATGATTGCATCGTGATTTGAGTAAGTGGTACGGTGCAAGTGAATGCCCAGATGTGAATGTTATGGCCATGAGTGTGCATCTCAAGCATTGGCATGGCATGTGCATATACGAGCGTGCCTGAGTGACATGTGTATTGTGATCACCTAAAATGCCCTGATGCGTCTTACGCGGGGTTCAGATATAAATTGGTGCTTGTGAATGTGTGATCACAATAAACCCTGATGCATTTTACGCGGGGTAGTGAACCCGTCCTGAGGCGTGTTATGCGGGACGATGCTCGGTTTACCGGAAGATGACCAACCTGATGCGTTTTACGCGGGTAATGTGTTATGAGCCTGATGCGTTTTATGTGGGCCAGAGATCGATCTTGAAGTGATGGACCTGATGCGTTTTACGCGGGTTGGACCTGATGCGTTTAACGCGGGTCGGAGGAGAAATTGGTAAATGGCAGAATGCTAGCATGCAAGTGTGCGTTACTACATTATTGAGGCATGAACATGAATGCGAGCACGAGCATATGCATTACATGAGTCGAGACCGAGTGATATGCGTATACGTGCCGCAATCTAATTCCTTGGTGCTGCTGTGATTGTATATATATGAAATGCCTACCTACAGGGTCCAGTATGAATTAGATTTAGGCCCGAGGGCCTGAGTCAGCTATGTTTTGATTTATGCTTCGTTTAGTACTCGTCAGGAGGTGCACTTTAGCCTAATTTAGGTTTAGGGAATTACTCGCTGAGATTTATTCTCACGGTTGTTTAAACCCAAATTTTCAGACCCCCAGCCTTGAGGATGGCAAACATACCGATGCATTTTGGGAGGAGCCCGGCTAGTAGTAGTGCTTGATCGCTGAGCCACGTACCCCCCTTTTACGTTGGTGGCTGTTGAATCGCTTTTGATTTTTGGGCGTGGGCTGTACATGAATATTGTATATGTTTCCCGATGTCAAAACAAGTGTATAATTGTCCATGCTGGTTGTTGTATGGCTATCCTTGGTTATGTGTATTTTAATGTACGGGTGGTTTTAATTACTTCCGCATGTGCTTTAAATCTCTGTGTTGGGCGTTGGGTCGGCGATGCGTCTTGAGACGTCGCACACGAATTGACCTTTGCGAGGGATGTGGCGCGCCGTAGAGTGCGGGGCGTGACAGTTTGCACTAGTGTTGTCACATTTGATTTTTGTGCATGATTCTTCAATTCTAAAATCTCTTAGTTGTTGCTTCATCCATAAAATCTAAGAGCAACAACTTCCAGGTGCTACATATTCTGTTTCTGTTGTTGATGGGGCAACTGTTACTTGTTCCTTTGAATACTAGGATACTACCATGTTTCCCAAGCTGGCATGTTCCTGAAGTACTTTTCCTGTCTACTTTACAACCAGCAAGATCAGCATCAAAATAATCCGTTAGTATAAAATCCGATCCTTTCAAATACCAAAAGCCTAACATTTGATAAGTTCCAATGTACTTAATTATTCTCTTAATAGCGGTAAGATGTGACTCCCTTGGATCTAATTGAAATCTAGCACACATACAAATACTAAACAGAATATCAAGTCTAGAAGCAGTAAGATATAATAGTGATCCAATCATGTTTCCGTGTAACTTAGGGTCAACCTTTTACCACTCTCATCCTTGTCCAGTTTGGAAGAATGAGACATTGATGTGTTTGTTTTCTTGCAATTTTCCATGCCAAACTTCTTCACGATCTCTCTAGCATACTTTTCTTGACATATAAAGGTATCATCATTTGTCTACTTCACTTGGAGCGCGAATGATAACCATTCTATTCCAGAAACAATTCCTGAAACAGAAATAAATTTTTCTATTTCTGTTCCCAGAATGAGTTTCTAAGAAAAGAAATCCGTTTGATAACGACAAAAAATTTATATTTCTAGAACAGAAACTCGTTTGATAACAATATAAAATTTTTATTTCCTAAAACAGAAACCCGTTTGATAATAATAAAAATTTCTATTTCCCGGAATAAAAATTTGAAACCCATTTGGGGGTTAAAACCTTTTTAGGGTTTTTTAGTGGTTAAAACCCCTTTTAAATGCTTAAACTAAGGAGTCTTCAAAATTACCATTTGGGCATCTTAAAAAATTTAAATTTCACTCAAAGTGGGTGACCAAAGGTATTCTAAGCCATCTTGTGAGATTTTGAAATTTTTGTTTTTTTGTTTTTTTTTGAAAAAATTCACAAAATTTCCTATTTTCCCAAAATCTGGCTTTTTTTATTTTCTAGAAATTTTTTTGAATTTTTCTGGAATTTTTCAATTTTTATGGATTTTCTGAATTTTTTTTTTTAGATTTTTAGAAATTTTCTGGATTTTCTAAATTTTTTATGAATTTTTTGAATTTTTCTAATTTTTTT
The DNA here is from genome assembly GCA_024500025.1 of Syzygium aromaticum. Taxonomy (NCBI): domain Eukaryota; kingdom Viridiplantae; phylum Streptophyta; class Magnoliopsida; order Myrtales; family Myrtaceae; genus Syzygium; species Syzygium aromaticum. The sequence goes on along the minus strand of CM044894.1, from coordinate 14,300,923 downwards.
ACTATTTTTCTAATTTTTTTTAGAATTTTTTATTTTCCTGCTGGGAATGAACCAAACCAAACCGGTTCGAATCAGTCTGACCAAGTCAGACTAAATCCAAATTAGGAAAATATGTGTTTTGAAGAGAGATAATAGGTTCTTTTAAAAATGATTTTCATTTTTCGTCCATAAACAGAAAACTTACTTTTTTTTTTTGTTTTGATTTTTGGTCCAAAACTAGTTCCGGAACAAAAAGTTATTCCAGAAATAGAAAAATGGAATTGCATTACCAAACGGATTTCTGTTTCAAATTTATTTTCGAGAACATAAAACTTGACAAAAAGAGAATGGTTATCATTCGCGCCCTTGAAGTCCTAGAAAGAATGTCAGTTCTCCCATTAAGCTCATTTCAAATTCATTCTACATAGACTTTGAAAAATCCTTACAAAGTAATTCATTAGAAGATCCAAAAATTATATTATCGACGTAAATTTGAACTACTAAAATGTCTTTACCTTCTCTTTTAATAAAAAGAGTTGTGTCTACTTTACCTTTCAAAAAGTTATTATCTGTAAGAAAGTTGCTAAATTTATCATACTAATCACGAGGTGCTTGTTTCAAACCATATAATTCTTTCTTCAATTTGTAGACATGATCAGACTTTCTTACTTCTTCAAAACCAGGAGGTTGTTCTACAAATACTTCTTCTTGGATGTATCCATTTAGGAAAGCACTTTTGACATCTATATGAAAAAGTCTGAAGTTATAGAAGCAAGCATAGGATAAGAATAGCCTTCTGGCTTCTAACCTGGCAATTGGTGCATAGGTTTTATCATAATCTATTCATTCTTCTTGTGTATAACCTTTTGCAACTAGTCTTGCTTTGTTTCCGGTAACCTTCCCTTTGTCATTCAGTTTATTTCTGAAGACCCATTTTGTTCCAATCACTATTTGATTCTTGGGTCTTCCCAAACTTCATTTATCTTGAACTGATGGAGTTTTTCTTGCATTGCTTCTATCCATCTTTCATCTAAGAATGCTTCATCAATTCCTTTTGGTTCTATTTTAGATATAAATGTCAAGGTACCAATGTTTTCCTTATATTTTGACCTTCTCTTGATGCCTTCTTCTACCTTGCCGATGATTAGATTTTTTGGTTGACTGGAATTGTGTTTCCAGTTTTTGTTGTATTTGTCATTTTCTTTACCATCAGTTTCTGAAGGTGTTAGCTGAATCTAATCATCAGTTTTGTCGACTTCTGCTGATTGAATTTCATTTTGGAAGTTCTGTTTTGATTCTTGAAAATGTTCTATCACTTGATGTGACATTCTGAAATTCCACCAATTGAAATTTACAAAATAACTGAGTTTTATGAATTGTGCTCGTAGTAAATTCTCACCAAAAACTGATCATTCCTGGGATGCTAACCATTAGGGAAATGCCAATAGGGGAATTAAATTCACACGACTAAAGAAAATTCGATCGTGAATTGATTTTCAACCATTAAATCGTTGAAGTGATATTTTGAGCCACTATTGGCCAATCCAAGGATAGTCAGGGGTCAGTTCGCCATTGTCCTAGTAGTGGATCACGGGTGATTCTGTTGAACCATGAAATGACTTGACGAATGATCCTGAACCTATACCAAACAATCATACCCCTCGGGTCAAGTGATCGATCTTCGCGATTTTAATGACAATCCAGGTCATCATGTACTGAACGAACTTGCACGTGACTCGATTCAGTATCAGTCATGAGTCGATTATGCGAATTTCCCCAGTAAGCCACCCGTTAGTTTGAGAAACGCTCGAATTGGGTTTAATAAAATTTAATTATTGAATTTAGCCCAAATTGGACATCGAAAAATTAGGAAGTCACGATGGAACGTTAGGAGGACGTTGCAGGGGACACGTGCGATTTTAGGTGCACTCAAATCCTTCAGAAAAATTCGATTTGAGCAAGAAACGGAGAAAGTGACTAAAATATCCCTATGAATTATTAAAGGGAAAGCTTTAAGGGTAAAGGGCATTTTGGTAATTTTGCCCTAAAAATTTGATTGGACATTTTTACCCTTGGATTTTTAGGAAATTACAAGAATACCCTTGGATAATTTTGGGTGAGATTCGATCTCGGCCGTCGGTTTCAAGATAAGATCGAATCTGGCCCGTTGATTTTGTTTGTGAGAGAGGGGTATGATGGTAAATTCACATTTTGGTCAAAATTGGCACTATTTGGTCCAAGACTCTCTCTCTCTCTCTCTCTCTCTCTCTCTCTTTCTTTCATCACTCTCTCACTCTCATCTCTTGGTCTCATCTCTCCCCTCCCTCTCTCGATTTTTCCCCTCTACCGTGAAGCCTATGACGGACCGCCGCCCATCACTACCGCATGCCGGTCACTGTCGTTCGTCGCCAAGCCGCCGAACCACCGCCCTTACGCCACCACCAGCCTCACCGCCGTCCCACTCTTCCTCTCTCTCACCGTGAGGCCAAGACTCACGGCCAGGACAGTCGCGCCACCACCGCACATTGTTGAGCTTCACCGCCATCCCCGCCGTTCCCGATCGAGTGCCGCCGCTTTCCGTTCTAACCGATTTAGTCTAGAACTCGATAAGTCGCACTCTAAACACGATTTAGGACATTGGGCATCAAAGGATGATTATTTTGGGGTGGATTCGGGTTTATGCAGGTGTGAATTTGGGTGGAATAAGATTGGAATATTGTGGCGGGCCTTAGGAATTAATTTTGGAAATTTTGGTGGAAATTCAGAGGGTGAAAATGGGCTGTAATTCACTGTTCATAGGGTTGTGATGGGTTGATCGGGACGCAAGTTGGATTTTTAGAACCGGCAATTAATTGTGAGAAAATGTCGTGAAGAGCCGGAAGTGCGATTTTGTGATTTGGAGTGCGGAAATTACTGTTTACTAGCTGTGATGTGTTGTGTGATGTATTGTGAGTGGTTGTTTGGCACGTAGATGGTACCGTTAGGTCCGTCTTTGAATTTAATGAAAGTCCCGTGAAGGGCTGAAATTGATTTGAAAATGTTTGAATGCGGAATAATGCTAATTTATGCGTGATTGCACGTGTGAGGTGTGACAATGTGTTTTTGAGTGCAAATGTGTGCACGGAAACTCATGTGAAGGTGTGAGAGTAGGATCGGGCCGGGTATCATAAGCTTGGGCAACGATCACGTAGGTCTGTTGCTTTTGGCACAGGCTGAGACTTGAAAAAGTAAGAATGAGAATCGGTTTGAGGCACGATCAGCTTGGGTGAAACCAGGATTGGACCGAGGCATTATAAGCTCGGGTTCCGATCATGTAGGCCTGTCACATTTGGTGCAGGCTGAGTATTGGGGTCAGGCCTGAGGTGTGTGATGCTCAGGTTGCGATTGGGGCTTGAGGCGTGTATGAGTATGTGGGTCGGAAGTGGTATGATGAATGGTCGCAGTGTGCCTGAGGTGTGTATTTCGATGCGAGTCACTGATGAGGATTGTGAAAGAGGAAATGAGAATGGAATGAGTACACGACATGGGAAATTACATATGCTTGAAATTGTGTGTGAAATGCCTGCTATGTAATGATTTAGCGCGTATGATCGTGTTTTGTAATTGTCTGGAGGTACGTAATAGCATAAGTTGGGTTTAGGGGTGTACTTGCTGAAATATAATCTCATAGTTATTTCAACCAACAATTTTCAGAACCCCGACCTGAGACATGAACCCTCCACCACCACCACTAGTACATTTTGGAGTACCAGTGCACACGGAGTACGAGGTGGCAGAGTTTCCGATAGATGATAGGATGACCTGGATTAGACATATTACGACCGTGTGTGTAGAAGTAGGATTGCTGTTGTGGGAGACCAATGTGTACACAGCTTGGTATTTTCGGGATGTAGATAGGGACGAGTTCGATCCAGTTAGAGGCTTTGATGTCCCATTTGATTTAGTTGGAGATTGAGATCCGGCTGCTGTACCCCTGATAGACGGAGAATTGACTAGAACTGAGGTTAGTTTAGTCCAGTCTGGTCTACATCCAGACCCCACAGTGTAGGGATCTTCAGAAGCTGAACACGAACCTGAACCCGAAGCGTCGCAAGCTGAAGCTGACCCGATGGATATAGATTTAGAACCGATCCATGAGGAGGTACCAGGAGAGGTGGAACTCGAGGCCAAATCTGAGAATAATCCTATCGAGTTTGAGGAGCCGGAAGGAGAACCGGAGTATATACTCCCGTTTGAGCAGTATATGGATCCCAATTTTGAACTTGAGTTCCATTTCTGGGATGCACTAGTTGAGAATGGTCAAGATGAGGTTCCAGTGGAATCAGGCGACATCAATCACCCGATTGTGATCGAGGCAGAGCCGAAGTCCTCGGAGGAGTAAACGGATCGAGTAAGCTCATAATCGGATAAAGAGGAGTTAGACTCAAAATGGACGCCGAGTAAGGGTCGTAGAGGTTAGGGTGTCGGTTGGAAAGCCAAGCTTTTGACAATGACCATTTTTGAGGATGAATGCCAGGTTAACGATCCCGTTTGATTTTCATGATTTTAGGAAGGTGTGCACTTGTATATTAAGTTTGTAAAATTGTTAATATTGTGGTATAAGTTTGTTGAGAAATGAAAATGTATATTCTCCTTATTGTCCCCAGTTTCAATTGTCATGGTGTTTTTATGGTTTCCGTTGCAAAATTAAATCTCTGATGATTATATGAGGTCGGCGATACCCTGGGATATCATACTCTTCGACCGAAGGCGGGATGTCGCGGGCTTGACGGGGGCTCAGGGTGTGTCATCCTCGTTTGGATTGGTATCAGAATAGGTCTGCTTGATCTAAAATTGGTCGAAGATTGGAGTGATAAGGAGCAGAAACCTTGGGGTAGTAATTAGGGAGATCTCAATGAGTTGTAGGACGGAACGAGTTACACGTGCCTCCAGATTGTCTATTGTGATTGCTTGAGTGAGTCAATTGTTGTGTGGCAATTGAATTGCAGGTGTGTCTGGACCTGAGGTAAGTGTTCAGACTTTGGTGATTGTGATTTCGTGATTGATAGTGGGGAAATGCTTGCTGAGTGAGCTCTCGTGTAAATTCGCTGCTTAGAATCAGATGGATCTAGTTGGTCTAGATCACTAATTCCTGAGTTGAATTATAGCAGGTAGGAGAGTGGTAGAATTGTGACCATGAGCAGCGAAGAAAGAGGTGTAGGAAGAGTCCCAAGAAGAGACGCAAGTAGAGGATCAAGGGGTAGAGAATATGCTCGAGCTAGGGCTGTAGAGGATCTTGGAATGGGTGCTGGAGTGATGGACAATTTAGGGGTCAATGCTAGAGTAGCAGCAAACCCCAGAGTAGAAGTTAGACCTGTTGAGGATCCTAGAATGGAAGCCGTTATGAGGACTCTGGAACGGATTGGTGATATACTAGAACGGCAGACTCAGCAGCGAGCTGCTCTGATTGCTCAAGCTGCCGAGGCCGTTGCTGTTGCTAACAATAATGAAAATCAAGGGCAGGGGCAAGTGGTTGTGAATAGACCAATGAACTAGTTGGTAGAGCAGTTTATAAAGTTCAAACCACCTAAGTTTTCTGAGAAAGGTGACCCTGAGGCTGCACCTCGATGGGTAAAGGAGCTCGAGAAAGCTTTTGAGGTGTTAGAGTGCAATGATAATGAGAAAGTGACTCTGGCAGTCTATCAATTGCAGGATAACGCGAATGATTGGTGGAAAGTTACCAGGGATAGGATTTTTCCAGAAGGTACAGCCAGGACTTGGGCTGCTTTTACTGAGAGTTTTTATGAGAAGTATTTCTCGGCCAGCGCTAGGGAGAGAAAACTCGCAGAATTTATGAGACTCCGCCAGGGTCAGATGACGGTAGATCATTATGAGGCGGAATTTGCGAGATTATCTAAGTTTGCGCCGAGAATGGTAGAACATCCCGAGGATAAGGCGCGAAGATTTCTGGATAGATTGAAAGCTGATATCCGTAGCCAATTATTACTGGTAAATCTGGGGACGTATGAGCAAATATTTGATAGGGCCCAGATTCTTGAGCGGGATCAGATAGGGCCGCCGCTTCTAGGTCGAGATTTATCCAGGGTTGGAATAATCGTAATCCAGGGAAGAGGCCGATAGTGGATAATAGGCATTTCACTCCTTCGGTAAAAAGAAATATTGGAAAGCCAGTCCGGATCGAATATGGTTCGTGTAGGATTTGTGGAGGTAGACATAGAAATGGACCTTGTCCAAATCAGGGTGGAGCATGTTTTGGATGTGGAGGATTTGGTCACCAGATAAAGAATTGCCCTAATCCCAGACAAAATAGACCGCCTGCTTTGCCGCCATCTCGGAATGGGAACCAGAATGGAACGGCCTAGACAGCGAACCAGAATAGGCCTCAAGGGCAAGGACGAGTGTATACTATAGCTAGACGAGAAGCTGAGAATGCACCAGGGGTTGTCACAGGTACGATTTCTCTGTGCAACCATGCTGCATATGCTTTATTTGATCCTGGAGCGTCACATTCTTTTATATCGAAACAGTTTGTTGAGTTGATTGGAATAGAACCGTAATTGCTTGATGTTGTGTTATGCGTAACGACTCCCTTAAATGATAAGATGCTGATTTCGTTGGGTTGTCCAAACTGTAAGATTGTGATTGGAGATAGGAAGGAAATGATTGACTTAACAGTTCTAGATATATATGACTTTGATGTGATAGTATGAATGGATCGGCTGTCTAAGCAGAGGACTGTAATGGATTGCAATAATAGAGTGATCCAATTTAATCCTATTGGACATCCAGAATTTAAATTTGTGGGAAGTCAAGGAGGACCCTTGATTCCATGGATTTCCTCAACGGAGATGGCGAAACTGTTGGATGAAGGGTGTCAAGGATTTTTAGCTACAGTAGTGGATTCGATGGCTGAAGAACCGAGACTTGAAGATATAGCGGTAGTGTGTAAGTATCCTGATGTGTTTCCTCAAGAATTATAGGGATTACCGCTGGAAAAGGAAGTAGAGTTTATAATCGAGTTGGCACCTGGAACTGAGCCAATCTCGAAGGCACCTTATAGAATGTCGCTGTTGGAGTTAAAGGAATTAAATGTGCAGATGCAAGAATTGTTAGACAAGGGGTTTATTCGTCCCAGTGTGTCTCCGTGGGAAGCGCCGATGTTATTTGTAAGGAAAAAAGATGGGTCATTAAGAATGTGTATAGATTATAGGCAGCTGAATCAGGTGACGGTTAAAAATAAGTATCCTTTGCCGAGAATTAATGATTTATTTGATCAGTTACAAGAGGCTTCGGTATTCTCTAAAATCGATTTGAGAATGGGATATCATCAGTTGAGGATTAGGAAGGAGGATATACCGAAAACGACATTTAGGATGAGATACGGGCATTATGAATTTACAGTGATGCCATTCGGATTGACGAACGCCCCTGCTGCCTTTATGGATATGATGAATCGAGTGTTTAAAGAATTTTTAGATCAGTTTGTGATTGTGTTTATCGACAATATGCTGGTATACTCGAAAAGCCCAGAAAAGCATGAGTTTCATCTACATCAAGTGTTACATACTTTGCGGGAGAACGCACTATACGCTAAGTTTAGCAAGTGCGAATTTTGGCTCAGTCGAGTAGCATTTCTCGGTTATGTGATTTCCGGAGAAGGAATTTCTGTGGATCCATCGAAGATTAAGGCTGTGATGAAGTGGCCTAGACCGACAACGGTAACAGAAGTTCGGAGTTTTTCTGGGTTTGGCTAGATATTATCGTCGTTTTGTGGAAGGATTTTCGGCAATAGCAATGTCGTTGACACAGTTATTGAAGAAGGAGACGAGATTTGAATGGACAGATAAATACGAAAGAAGTTTTCAGGAGTTGAAGCACAGATTGACAACGGCACCGGTATTGACGATTCCATTAGGACTTTGAGGGTATGAGATATACAGTGATGCATCGTTGAAAGGATTAGGGTGTGTGTTGATGCAACATGGGAGAGTGGTAGCCTATGCATCCAGATAGTTGAGGCCACATGAATTGAATTATCCGACGCACGACTTGGAGCTAGCCGCAATAGTGTTTGACTTGAAAATTTGGCGACATTATTTATGTGGAGAAAGATTTTAGATTTATACTAACCATCAGAGTCTTAAGTACTTATTCTCGCAGAAGGAGTTGAATTTGAGGTAGCGACATTGGATGGAATTATTAAAGGACTATGACTATGACATTTTATATCACCTCGGAAAGGCAAACTGGGTAGCGGATGCGTTGAGTCAGAAATCAAGCATCGCGCATTTGATGGTCAAGGAGTGGACCCTGTTGGAGAAAGTGCGAGACTTGGAGTTTAAGTTTGAAGTAAATCGAGTCTCAAGCCTGTTGGCTACATTAAGGATTGAGCCAAAAATCCAGGTTAGAGTTAAGACTTTGCAATCTACGGACCCAGAGATACGGAAGGTTATTTGGATGGACGCTACTAAAAGAAAACCAGATTTTTAGGTATACGAAGACGGTACATTGAAATTTCAAGGACGATTATGTGTGCCAGACGATGCAAGAGTTAAGGAAGAAATTTCATCATAAGCGCATCGTAGCCATTATAGTATCCACTCGGGTAGTACTAAAATGTACAGGAATTTGAGGTAATATTATTAGTGGAATGGTATGAAGTCAGATATTACTAAGCACGTGGCTAAGTGCCTGACGTGTCAGCAGGTGAAAGCACAACATTATAAACCTGGAGGATTGTTACGGCCATTGGAAATCCCAGAATGGAAATGGGAGCATATAACTATGGATTTTGTGTCGGGATTGCCGAGAAGTCAAAGAGACCATGACACTATTTGGGTGATTGTCGACAGATTGACTAAGTCGGCACACTTTTTGGCAGTGCGAAAGGATTTCGCGTTGGAACGGTATGCTAAGTTGTACGTGCAGCAAATAGTTCGCCTGCATGGAGTACCAGTGTTGATAACTTTGGATAGTGATCCTAGATTTACCGCCAATTTTTGGAAAAGTCTGCAGACGGCATTAGGATCTAAATTACAGTTTAGTACAGCTTATCATCTTCAGACAGATGGCCAGTCTGAAAGGACGATTCAGACGTTAGAGGATATGCTCAGGGCGTGTGTACTGGATTTTCAGGGTAAATGGGAATAGCAATTGCCCTTAGTGGAATTTGCTTACAATAATAGTTTTCAGTAGAGCATTGGAATGGCGCCCCTCAAAGCACTATATGACAGGGCTTATAGAACGTCCGTGTGTTGGGACGAAGTGGGAGAAAGGGCTATAACAGGGCCAAAGTTAGCCGACCAATCAATTAGAGCAGTTAAGATCATTCGCGCAAGGCTGAAGACAGCCCAGAGCCATCAAAAGAGTTATGCAGACAGAAGGCGAAGACCTTTGGAATTTCAAGTAGGGGATCACGTATTCCTTAAGGTTTCGCCTATGCGAGATTATCCCGATTTGGTAAGAAAGGAAAGTTGAGTCCGAGGTACGTGAGACCCTTCGAGGTGTTAGAAAGGATTGGAGATTTGGCATATCGTCTTGCATTACCGCCAAGTATGTCGCAAGTACATAACGTATTCCACATATCGATGTTGAGAAAATATGAACCGGACCCGATGCATGTGTTGAATTATGAAGAGATAGAAGTGGATGATAAAGTGTCATATGTCGAGAGACCAATAAGAATTGAAGATCGAAAGGAATGGATTCTGAGGAACAAGACAATCCCGATGGTCAAAGTTATCTGGGAATACCATGGGACTGAAGGCGCAACTTGGGAAAGCGAAGAAATAATGCAACGTCAATATCCCCAGCTGTTTGAGCAGTAGTAGGAATTGTAAATTCTAAGTAGTGGTGAGATTATAAATTTCAAGGACAAAATTTTTGTAAGGGGTGAAGATTGTGACATTACGAAATTCCACCAATTGGAATTTATAAAATAACCGAATTTTATGAAATGTGCTCGTAGTAAATTCTCACCCGGAACTGATCATTCCTGGGATGCCAACCATTAGGGAAATGCTAATAGGGAAATTAAATTCACACGACTAAAGAAAATTCGATCGTGAATTGAATTTCAACCATTAAATCGCTAAAGTGATATTTTGAGCTACTGTTGGCTGATCCAAGGATAGTCAAGGGTCAGTTCGCCATTGTCCTAGTAGTGGATCATGGGTGATTCCGTTGGACCACGAAATGACTTGACGAATGATTTTGAACCTATACCAAACGATCGTACCCCTCGGATCAAGTGATCGATTTTCGTGATTTTAATGACAATCGAGGTTGTCATGTACCGAACGAACTTGCATATGACTCAATTTAGTATCAGTCATGAGTCGATTTTGTGAATTTACCCAGTAAGTCGCTCGTTAGTTTGAGAAATGCCCGAGTTGCGTTTAATAAAATTAAATTATTGAATTTAGCACAAATTGGACATCGAAAAATTAGGAAGTCATGACAAAATGTTAGGACGACATTGCAAGGGACACGTGCGATTTTTGGGTGCACTCAAATCCTTCAGAAAAATTCGATTTGGGCAAGAAACAAAGAAAGTGACTAAAATACCCCTAAGAATTATTAAAGGGAAAGTTTTAAGGGTAAAGGGCATTTTGGTAATTTTGCCTTAAAATTTTGATTGGACATTTTTACCCTTGGATTTTTGGGAAATTACAAGAATACGCTTAGATATTTTTGGGTGAGATTCTATTTCGGCTATCGGTTTCAAGATAAGATCGAATCTGGACCGTTGATTTTGTTTGTGAGAGAGGGGTATGATGGTAAGTTCACATTTTGGTCAAAATTGGCACTATTTGGTCCAAGACTCTCTCTCTCTCTCCTCACTCTCTTACTCTTATCTCTCGGTCTCATCTCTCCCTTCCCTCTCCTGATTTTTCCCCTCCACCGTGAAGCCCACGCCGAACCACCACCCACCGCTGCCGCACGCCGGTCACTGCCATTTGTCGCCAAGCCGCCAGACCACCGCCCACTGCTGCTGCACGCCGATCACTGCCGTTTGTCGCCAAGCCGCCGGACCGCTGCCCTTAAGCCACCACCAGCCTCACCGCCGTCCCTCTCTTCCTCTCTCTCACTGTGAGGCCGAGACTCACGGGCAGGACAGCCGCGCTGTCGCTGCACGTCACCGAGCTTCGTCGCTGCTCGCCGTCGTCCCCGCCGTTCCCGATCGAGTGCCGTCTCTTTCCGTTCTAGCCGATTTAGTCTAGAACTCGATAAGTCATGTTCTAAATCCAATTTAGGACATTGGGTATCAAAGGATGATTATTTTGGGGTGGATTCGGGTTTATGCGGGTGTGAATTTGGGTGGAATAAGATTGGAATATTGTGGCGGGCCTTAGCAATTAATTTTGGAAATTTTAGTGAAAATTTAGAGGGTGAAAATGGGATGAGAATCACTGTTCATAGGGCTGTGATGGGTTGATCGGGACGCAAGTTGGATTTTTAGAACCGGCAATTAATTGTGAGAAAATGTCGTGGTGAGCCGGAAGTGCGATTTTGTGATTTGGAGTGCAGAAATTGCTGTTTATTGGCTGTGATGTGTTGTGTGATGTGCTGTGAGTGGTTGTTTGGCACGTGGATGGTACCGTTAGGTCCGTCTTTGAATTTTATAAAAGTCCCGTGAAGGGCTGAAATTGATTTGAAAACGTTTGAATGCAGAATAATACAAATTTATGCGTGAATGCACGTGTGAGGTATGACAGTGTGTTTTTGAAACTCATGTGAAGGTGTGAGAGTGGGATCGGGCTGGGTATCATAAGCTCGGGCAGCGATCACGTAAGTCTGTTGCATTTGGCACTGGCTGAGGCTTGAAAAAGCAAGAATGAGAATCGGTCCAAGGCACGATCAGCTCGGGTGAGACTGGGTTGGACCAAGGCATTATAAGCTTGGGTTCCGATCATGTAGGCCTGTCGCATTTGGTGCGGGCTGAGTATTGGGGTCGGGCCTGAGGCGTGTGATGCTCAAGTCGCGATCGAGGCTTGAGGTGTGTATGAGTACACGGGTTGGAAGTGGTGTGATGAATGGTTGCAGTGTGCCTGAGGTGTGTACTTCAACGCGAGTCACTGGCGAGGATTGTGAAAGAGGAATTGAGAACGGAATGAGTGCACGACATGGAAAATTGCATATGCTTGAAATCGTGTGTGAAATGCCTTCTGTGTAATGATTTGACGCGTATGATTGTGTTTTGTAATTGTTTGGAGGTACGTGATAGCTTAGATTGGGTTTATGGGTGTACTTGCTGAGATGTAATCTCATGATTGTTTCAACCAACAATTTTCAGAACTCCGACCTGAGACATGAACCCTCCACCACCACCACTAGTACGTTTTGGAGTACCAGTGCACACGGAATACGAAGTAGCAGAGTTTTCGATGGGTGATGGGATGACCTAGATTAGACATACTACAACCGTGTATGTAGAAGTAGGATTACCGTTGTGGGAGACCAATATGTACACAGCTTGGTATTTTCGGGATGTAGATGGGGACAAGCTTGGTCCAGTTAGAGGCTTCGATGTCCCATTTGATTTAGTTGGAGAATGAGATCCGGCTACCGTATCCTCGATAGACGGAGAATTGACTAGTACCGAGGTTAGTTTAGCCTAGTCTGGTCTGCATCCAGACCCTACAGTACAGGGATCTTCAGAGGTTGAACACAAACCTGAACCCGAAGCATCGCAAGCTGAAGCTGACCCGATAGATATATATTTAGAATCGATCCTTGAGAAGGTGCCAGGAGAGGTGGAACCCGAGACCGAATCTGAGAATAATCCTGTTGAGTCTGAGGAGCCAGAGTGTATACTCCCATTTAAGTAGTATATGGATCCTAATTTTGAGCCTGAGTTCCATTTCTAAGATGCACTAGCTGAGAATGGTCAAGATGAGGTTCCAGCGGAATCGGGCGACATCAATCACCCGATTGTGATCGAGGCGGAGCTAGAGTCCTCGGAGGAGCAAACGGATCAAGAAAGCTCATAATCGGATAATGAGGAGTCAGATTGAGAATGGACACCGGGTAAGGGGCATAGAGGTTAGGGTGTCGGTTGGAAAGCCAAGCTTTTGACAAGGACCATTTTTGAGGATGAATGTCAGGTCAACGATCCCGTTTGATTTTGATGGTTTTAGGAAGGTGTGCACTCGTATATTAAGTTTGTAAAATTGTTAATATTGTGGTACAAGTTTGTTGAGAAATGAAAATGTATATTCTCTCAATTCTCCTGAGTTTCAATTGTCAAGGTGTTTTTATGGTTTCTGTTGCGAAATTAAATCTCTGATGATTGTATGAGGTCGGCGATACCTTGGATTATCGCACTCTTCGACCGAAGGCGGGATGTCGCAGGCTTGACGGGGTTTCGGGGCATGACACTTGAGGTTGTTCAAATTTGTCATTTTGAGTCTGCTTCTACTCATCAAATCTAACGTTCATTAACTCTTCCACAATCTGAGTATTTTTGCTGTAGACTTTGTAGGCTTTGCTTAATAAGGAAAATCTAAGAAAAATTCCTTCATTTGCTTTCTCATCAAACTTTCCAATAGAGTTTTTTGCTTTTTTAAGAATAAAGTATTTGCATCAGAAGGTATGAAAATATGAAATGCTCGGTTTTCTGCCTTTGTCCAGCTCATAGGGGGTTTTCTCAAGAAGTGTCCTTAAAAAGACTTTATTAATAATATAACAAGCTATAGAAATAGCTTCTACCCAAAAACAATATGAAAATTTGCCTTTAATCAACAGAGTTCTTACCATTTCTTGTAAAATACGATTTTTCCTTTCAACAACATCATTTTATTCTGGTGTATAGGGAGAGGAAAAATTATGTTGAAAACCATTTTCATCACAAAAGTCTGCTAAACTCTGATTTTCAAATTCTCTCCATTGATTAGTTTTGATGTTAGAAATTGCGTACTCCTTTTCATTTTAAATTCTTTTTGCAAATTTTGAAAAATATGAGAAAGCTTCATTTTTGTGAGGAAGAAAGAATACCCTAGTAAATCTTGTAAAATCATCAATAATTACTAAGCAATATTTATTATCACCAATACTCTTGTTTCTTGTAGGGCCAAATAAATCCATATGAAGAAGTTGCAGAGCATGATTAGTAGACACATGATGTATAGATTTAAATGAACTCCTCACCTATTTTTCCAAAGTGCAAGCTGTACATAATTATGTTCTTTTGAATTTTAGTTCTAGCAATCCTCAAACAAGCCTTTTTGTAGAAAGCTTTGATCTTTGTTTCATACTAATATGCCTAACCTTCTGTGCCATAAGTCTATATCTTCCTTGATGGAAATTAAACATTAAGCAGTGTTATATTTTACATCAAGACGATAAATATTACCTTTCTTCGACCGGTGAATGTCACGCCGTGAACCCCACAGTGCGCGAGCATCCCAACCGAGGTCGAATAATGCACGTTCCAGGATGTGTCGCCGACCCAACACCCAAATAGAGATCATTGCACATGCGAAAGCAATATAAATAAATCACCCGTACAAATTAAAACATGAGACCAATGATAGCACAAACAATGATAACAGATTAAACAAATATATATACTTTCGTTAACAGCAAAGAAACATTTACACAACTCATTTACAACAATATACATACAATACCAAAACGGGGTTAATGGCCACTACAGTCAAAAAGGGGGAAGTGGCCTAGGGAGTCGGGGGTACTAACTAAGGTGGGGCTCCGGTCAAAAAGTGTCGACCTCACCAACTAGGGTCCAAAGCCTACTCTAGGGCGTCTAGTCTGGGTCAGATCCTGATTGGTCGAAAGAGCTCTCGGATTGCTCTGGCTCGAACTCCATAAACTCTAACTCTCCGTCAAACTTGGATGACTCTCCGTCTGCAACATCCTCATCTGGCTTGCTCTCCAGCTTGGGGTACATCGCCATAAGCTCCTGCTCAGGGTCTAGCTCCATAGGCTTTACCTCATCTTCCACATCCATCGGCTCCGGGGCTGGGTCCAGAACTACTGGCTCATAGTCCACCACACCAAGCTCATCATCCACCTCCACGGCTATACGCTCGCCATCGAAACTCGAACTCTCCTCAATCGCGGCATTGTGGTCCACTATATCACCATCAAGGCACTACGAATCTGTCTCGCCCTGCCCGTTAAACGGGACATCAAAAGTTCGAAGAGGTCCATACTCTTCGAATCGGTCTCTAAAACATCAAGCCACATACTCATGGGTCTGGTAATAGTTCTTCCCCACGTCAACCCATACTATAAATTAGTGCCTAACATACGCATCCCCGTTCCCCACGGGGTGTATAGTCAACGTACGCTCGATCTGGTACGGAATCCCAAAAAGCACCGGAACTTCTGCCATCCTCAAGGTCGGGGGTCTGAAATTTTGGGTTTACACAACAATGAGATGAATCTCAGCGAGTAAAAACCCTATAAACCTAAACTAGGCTAATATGCACCTCTTGACAGGCAAACAATTCGTACAACAGTTCAATTCATCAAAATAATAATTGACCTAGGCCCTCGGGTTCAGATTGATCACCTTTCTAACCCTATAAGTTAGACAGTTTATTATAATATCACGGCACATACGCAAACACACTTGGTCACACGTACAGCATACACATGCTCATTCTCACTAGTGCCAGTCTCACACACAAGTCACCGAGTTTCACACACTCGCACACTAGCCCATGCATTCTTATGCACACAAATGTCATTGCTATGCTATGTTCACAATCTGGCTCAACTACACACTGGCACACTGCTCGTTTCTTAATTAGAGCTCAACCTGCGTAAACGCATCAGGTCTGACCCACGTAAAATGCATCAGGTCTATATCAATAACAACACTTCTTGGCCCGCGTAAAATGCATCAGGCCCAGTGTCTCTAGCTTGTGTAAAACGCATCAGGGTGATTTGTGATCACACATACACACAACCAGTTTATCTAAACCCTGTGTAAAATGCATCAGGGCATATGAGATGATCACATGCTCATGTCAAGCACGTATACACACACAATTACTGTCTCATGCCCATTCTAGGCATACAAAATACATGGCCATGCAATTCCCGCACTCCGGTAATAATGCAATGCATCATGAGCATCCAATCCACAAAGGTATATAAAGAATTAATGCCAAATCCGCATGCATCTCAACATGCCAAACTAAACCACATCAATCTATTCACTTCGTCAATTAATACCATGTGGCACATCACACAATTCACAAACTTGGGCACTAAATTCACGCCAAATCAATGGCCAATCACACTCCATGTTTCTCGGCCATATGAGCACACGACATGGAATCACAAAATCAGCCAACAAACTGCACCAATAAGTCAATTCAAGACAATCACGGCAATCACGGTAATTACGCCACTTAATCCTCAATTAACCGATTTTAGTCCAATAATCTCCCGATATGGACAGCCACTATTCAGCATATTCTCAGCTCTTAATCCACTTCCAAATCGACATATAGCCCACCAAAAATCACCACGACACTAATCACTAACAATCGGCACCAAAATTATCCTTAAATCACACTAATTGTCCACCAAAATGCCCTAAACCCGTCTAGAAATGCATAATAGTCCTAAATAGGGTTTGGAGGGTAATACTCACTTAATCTCATGCTCCAAAAAGGTGGCTGAACCGGCAGAACAAACGAGCAGCCGAGCGAGTTCGCGGTGGCAAGCACGCGGCTCACGGCGATCACGTCGGGCAATCTTCTCGACGGCGGCTTCGGTGTGGTCCTCATGCAAAACAAGGGAGAGGGGGATGAGAGAGGGTTGGTCGGAATGGTGGTGGTGCACGGCGGCGGGTTGACGGACGACGGACGGTGGCTCCGGCAAGCGACGGTGAGCGGCCGAGAGAGATGGAACCGGCAGAAGAGAGAGAAATGAGAGGGAGAGAGAGAGAACTGATGGATGAGGGTGGTGGTGAGGTGAGACAATGGTGGTGTGGCACCGACGTGCGATGGACGGCGCTTCGGTGAACGACGGTGGCCGAGAGGGAAGATGCCGGCGAGAGGGAGAGGAAGAGAGAGAGAGAGAGGGATACTTGGCTTGAGGAGTAAGCAAATGAGGAGAGAGAGTGTGGGGGAGGATTAAATAATGGGGGTGAATGGAATACAAATGTCAACATCTCCTTGGATTGCCTTTTATGCCCTTAATCTAATGGCTCAAGTTCATTCTAATCCAATAATTGAAGGGCTCTATAGTCTTTCAACATCTTGCATTATTGGCCTTGACTTATCCACTTAAATATCCAAAATTAAATTCCCAAAATTTTCCAAAAATTCGGAACACCAAATAAGGCTTAAGGGCAAAATCATCATTTTTCCGTTTTCGGGGGCCGAATTTCCATTTTTCGACCGTACCAACTCCAAATATATTTGGCCACACTAAAATGACATCGTCCTTGCCAAATAGTCGTGTACGTCCACGAAAATTGACGTTCAAGTCCGAATCCAATTTTGTGATTAAAATTGCTCAATTTTAATTTTAGGGTCTCTCACTAACGGGCGGTTGTTTAGGGATTACGAGTATCGACCTAGGTTTGTCCGAGTCATGACAATCTTGATTATCGGGAATACACGAGGAATTATCGCTAGTTCCAGAGGTCGCGATCGTTCAGTTTAAGTTCGGGATTTGTTCACCACGCGTACTCTCGGTCGTACGGAATCACCCGCGATCCAATCGTACATCATTGGCCAAACCAAATCCATCACCTTCCTAGGATCAGCCCACATTGGCCCAAAATATTTCCTCGTCGTTTCTCAAAATCGGTACTCAATTTACGATCAGATCCTTAGTTCACGTACCGTTTTCCTAGTTAGCTATTCCCCATTGGTTAGTATCCTGAGAATGATTAGTTTCGAGCTAGACGTGCTAAAATTAAATGAGAAATAATATCCATTTCATTGATCTCGGAATTGGGTCGAAATTCAGGATGTTACAATTCCTCCCCTCTTACAAAAATTTCGTCCTCGAAATTTGAAATCTATCTTATCTACTCAAACAAATGGGGGTATTGACATCGCATGGCTTCTTCACTTTCCCTGGTGGCACCTTCTATTCTGTGGTACTCCCAAACTACTTTGACCATCTGGATCGTCTTGTTCTTTAGCACTCGATCTTTTCTGTCCTCGATCCTTACTGGCCTTTCCACGTATGACATTATTGTCCACTTCTATCTCCTCGTATCTCAAAACATGGGTCGGGTCTAGTTCATATTTCCTTAACATTGACACATGAAATACATTGTGCACTTGGGACAAGTTGGGCGATAAGGCGAGTCGGTAAGCCATATCTCCAATCTTCTCAAATATCTCAAATGGACAGACATACCTCGGACTCAGCTTTCCTTTCTTACTAAATCGAGACAATCCCTTCATTGGCGACACCTTGAGAAACACATGGTCTCCAACTTGAAACTCCAAGGGTCGTCGACTCCGATCGGCATAACTCTTATATCGACTCTAGGCTGTTCTCAGTCTATCTCGAATCTCGACAGCCTCAACGGTCTATTGTACCAACTCTGGGCCCGTTATACTTCGCTCACTAACTTCATCCCAACATAACGGCGTCCTACAAGTTCTGCCATGCAAGGCTTCAAACGGTGCCATTTGAATGTTCTGTTGATAACTGTTGTTGTAGGCAAACTCAACCAAGTGTGGCTGTCTTCCCATTTACCTTGGAAATCCAATACACAGGCACGCAGCATGTCTTCCAAGGTTTGGATCGTCATTTTCGATTGGCCATCCGTCTATGGATGATAGACCGTACTAAATTGCAACTTTGTTCCTAAGACCGTTTGCAGACTGTTCCAGAAATTGGCTGTAAATCTCGGATTACGGTCCTAAGTGATCGTTACTGGTACTCCATGTAATCGGACGATTTGTCGCACGTACAACTCTGCATATCTTTCCAACTCAAAATCCTTTCGCACTACTAGGAAGTGTGCCAACTTAATCAGTAGATCGACTATCACCTATATAGAATCATGCCCTATCTGGCTTCTTGGCAACTTTGTGACAAAATCTATTGTGATGTGCTCACATTTCCACTCAGGGATTTCCAGTGGTCGCAATAGCCCTCTAGGCTTGTAGTGTTGTGCCTTTACTTGTTAGCATGTTAGGCACTTCGCCATGTGTTTGGCAACATTCTTTTTCAATCTATTCCACCAGTAGTGTTGTCTCAGATTCTGGTACATCCCTGTACTACCTGGGTGAATACTGTAATTGCTGCGATGTGCCTCTCTTAGGATTTCTTCCCTAAGCTCTACGTCATTAGGCACGCACATTCATCCTCGGAACTTCAAAATTTCGTTCTTGCTCACTGGGAAATCTGACTTCCTCATAGCGGTGTCCATTCCAACAATCCTTTGTATTTCTTGGTCCGTAGACTGTAGTGCCTTAATCTTGGCCTGGATCTTTGCTTCGATCCTCAATGTAGCCAGCAAGTTCGACACGTGGCTCACTTCAAATTTGAACTCTGAGTCTCTTAGCCTTTCCAATAAAGTCCACCCTTTGACCATCAAGTGCGCCATAATCGACTTGCGACTTAGTGCATCTGCGACTTGATTCACTTTTCCAGGATGGTATAAGATGTTGCAGTCATAGTCTTTCAAAAGTTCCATCCATCGACGTTGCCTCATATTTAATTCCTTCTGCGAGAACAAGCACTTGAGGCTCTGGTAATCTGTATAAATCTGGAACTTTTCTCCGCACAAATAATGCCTTCAAATTTTAAGTGCGAAGATAATAGCTACCAGTTCCAAATCATGTGTCGGATAATTCATTTCATGTGGCCTCAATTGGCGCGACACATATTCTACCACTCTTCCGTGCTGCATCAAAACACAGCCAAGTCCTCTCAAGGAAGCGTCACTATTGACTTCAAATCCTCCGGTTTCGAATAGAATGGTCAATACCGGAGCAGTTGTCAGCTTATGCTTCAACTCTTGAAAGCTTCTCTCACACTTATCATCCCATTCGAACTTGGCTTCCTTCTTAGGCAGTCATGTTAATGGCATGGCTATTAATGAAAATCCTTTTACAAAGGGTCGATAATAGCTAGCTAGACCTAGGAAGTTTCGAATTTTCGTTACGGATGTCGGCCTTGGCTACTTAGTTACTGCCTCAATCTTTGTCGGATCTATAGAGATTCCATCTCCTGAGATGATCTGTCCAAGAAATGGCACTCGACTAAGCCAAAACTCGCACTTGCTAAACTTAACGTAGAGTGCATGTTCTCTTAATGTCCATAGCACTTTAGTTAGACGTACTTCATGTTCCTCGGGACTCTTCGAGTATACCAGTATATCATCAATGAAGACTATTACAAACTGGTCCAAAAATTCTTTGAACATCATGTTCATTAGGTCCATAAAAGCAGCAGGGGCATTCGTTAGACCGAAGGGCATCACTGTAAACTCGTAGTGCCCGTACCTCGTTCTAAAGGTAGTCATAGGAATATCCTCCTCCATCCTAAGGTCTCTAGCCTCTTGGCCTACAGCACTCGCCTGACCTTGAGGTTACTTTCCCCTTCTTCTGCTCATCCTTACAGTCATTTTCACTTACCTACCTGCTATAATTCCATCTAGGAATTAGAGACCTAAACTAATCTATATCGATATAAGGTCCTAGGCAAGTATCATAACAGTAATCAAACACTCAGCGTGTGGCCTAACACAATAGCACAGAACTTCACCCTAGGAGATACACGTACTTACCTTGGGTCCTGCTGCACCTATACTTTACGGGTCAATTAACCACTCACTCAATCAAAACACAAACAGTCAGGAGGTATACTTAGCACACAAGGCCACCCTACTGGCTACCCATGGTCATCGCTCCTTATCACTCCAGGCTTTGACCAAATTGGACCGAGCTGACTTTGCTCTGATACCAAGTCTTACGGGGGATGACACACCCCGAACCCTACGGTGCGCAAGCATCCCAACTGAGGTCGAATAATGCGATGTCCCAGGACGCGTCGCCAACCCAACACCCATACAGAGATCATTGCACATGCGGAAGCAATATAAACAAATCACCCGTACAAATTAAAACACGAGACCAAGGATAGCACAAACAATGATAACAGATTAAACAAATATATATACTTTCGTTAACAGCAAAGAAACATTTACACTATTCATTTACAACGATATACATACAGTACCAAAACGGGTTAACGGCCATTATAGTCAAAAAAGGGGAAGTGGCCCGATGAGTCAAGGGTACTAACTAAGGTGGGGCTCCAGTCAAAAAGTGTCAACCTCACCAACTAGGGTCCAAAGCCTACTCTAGGGCGACCAGTCTAAGTCAGATCTTGATTGGTCGGAAGAGCTCTTAGATTGCTCTAGCTCGGACTCTATGGATTCTAACTCGGCGTCAGACCCGGATGACTCTCCATCTACATCATCCTCCTCTAGCTCGCTCTCCAGCTAGGGATGCATCGCCATAAGCTCCTGCTCAAGGTCTGGCTCCGTAGGCTCTACTTCATCCTCCACATCCATTGGCTCCAGGGCCAGGTTCAGAACTACTAGCTCACAGTTCACCACACCAAGCTCATCATCCACCTCTATGGCTATAGGCTCGCCATCGGAACTTGAACTCTCCTCAATCACGGCATTATGGTCCACTATATCACCATCAGGGCACTGCAGATCCATCTCACCCTGCCCGTTAAACGGGACATCAAAAGTCCAAAGAGGTCCATACTCTCCGAAGCGGTGTCTAAAACACCAAGTCACATACTCATGGGTCTAGTATTAGTTCTCCCCCACGTCAACCCATACTATAGAATAGTGCCTAACATATGCGTCCCTGTTCCCTACGGGGTGTATAGTCATCGTACACCCGATCTGGTGCGGAATCCCAAAACGCACCGGAATTTCTGCCATCCTCAGGGTCGAGGGTCTAAAATATTGGGTTTATAAAACAATGAGATGAATATCCGCGAGTAAAAACCCCATAAACCTAAACTAGGCTAACATGCACCTCCTGATAGGCGAGCAATTCACATAACAGTTCGATTCATCAAAACAATAATTGACCTAAGCCCATGGGCCTAGATCGATCACCTTTCTGACCCTGTAGGTTAGACAGTTTATTATAATGTCATGGCACATACGCGAACACACTTGGTCACACATACGCCATACACATGCTCATTCTCACTAGTGCCAATCTCACACACAAGTCACCGAGTTTCATACACTCGCACATTGGCCCATGCATTCTTATGCACACAAATGTCATTGCTATGCTATGTTCACGATTTGGCTCAAACTGTACACTGGCACACTGCTCATTTCTCAATTAGAACTCAACCCGCGTAAAACGCATTAGGTCTGACCCACGTAAAACACATCAGGTCTATATCAATAACAATACTTCCTGGCCTATGTAAAACGCATCAAGCCTAGTGTCTCTAACCCGCGTAAAATGTATCAGGCGCAAGACCGATCTCCTCGTGAATCAAAACCCGCGGAAAACGCATCAGGCTAGCCGTCTTTCGAACGAACCGGGCAACATCCCGCGTAAAACATATCAAGATGGGTTCAACCCCGCATAAAACGCATTAGGGTGATTTGTGATCACACATACACACAGCCAGTTTATCTGAACCCCGTGTAAAATGCATCAAGGCATATTAGGTGATCACATGCTCATGTCAAGCACGCATACACGCACAATTACCGTCTCATGCCCATTCTAGGCATACAAAATACGTGGCCATGCAATTCCCGCACTCCGGCAATAATGCAATGCATCATGAGCATCCAGTCCACAAAGGCATATAAACAATTAATGCCAAATCCACATGCATCTCAACATGCCCAACTAAACCACATCAACATATTCACTTCGCCAATTAATACCATGTGGCACATCACACAATTCACAAACTTAGGCACTAAATTCACGCCAAATCAATGGCCAATCACACGCCACGTTTCTCGGCCATATGAACACACGACATTGCATCACAAAATCAGCCAACAAATTGCACCAATAAGTTAATTCAAGACAATCACAGCAATCTCGGCAATTACGCCACTTAATCCTCAATTAGTCGATTTTAGTCCAATAATCTCCCGATATGGACAACCACTATTCAGCATATTTTGGGCTCTTAATCCACTTCCAAATTGGCATATAGCCCACCAAAAATCACCACGACACTAGTCACTAACAATCGGCACCAAAATTACCCTTAAATCACACTAATTATCCACCAAAATGCCCTAAACCCGTCTAGAAACGCATAATAGTCCTAATTTGGGTTTAGAGGATAATACTCACTTAATCTCATGCTCCAAGAAGGTGGCCGAACAGGCGGAACAAGCGGGCGGTCGAGCGGGTTCGCGGCGGTGAGAACGGTGGCCCACGGCGGTCATGGCGGGTGGTCTTATGGGCGGCGGCTCTGGCGTGGTCCTCATGCCAAACGAGAGGGAGGGGAATGAGAGAGGGTCGGTCAGGATAGTGGTGGTGTACAGCGGCAGCTTGACGGACGGCAGACGATGGCTCCAGCAAGCGGTGGTGAGCGGCCGAGAGAGATGGAATCGGCGGAAGAGAGAGAAATGAGAGGGATAGAGAGAGAACAGCCGGATGAGGGTGGTGGTGAGGCAAGACGATGGCGGCGCGGCACTGGCGTGTGGTGGGCGGTGCTCCAGCGAACGGCGGTGGCCGAGAGGGAAGACACCAAAGAGAGGGAGAGGAAGAGAGAGAGAGAAGGATACTTGGCTTGGGGAGTAAGCAAATGAGGAGAGAGAGTGTGGAGGAGGATTAAATAATGAGGGTGAATGGAATACAAGTGTCAACATCTCCTTGGATTGCCCATTTTGCCCTTGATCTAATGGCTCATGTTCATTCTAATCCAATAATTGAAGGGCTCTCTAGTCATTCAACATCTTGCATTATTGGCCTTGACTTATCCACTTAAATATTCAAAATTAAATTCCCAAAATTCTCCAAAAATTCGGAACACAAAATAGGGCTTTGGGGCAAAATCGTCATTTTTCCGTTTTCGGGCCGAATTTCCATTTTTCGACCATACCAACCCCAAATATATTTGGCCATACTAAAATGATGTCGTCCTTGCCAAATAGTCGTGTACGTCCACGAAAATCGATATCCAAGTCCGGATCCAATTTTGCAATTAAAATTGCTCAATTCTAATTTTAGGGTCTCTTACTAACGAACAGCTGTTTAGGGGTTATGCGTATCGAACTAGGGTCGTCTGAGTCGTGATGGTCTCGATTACTGGGAATACACAAGGAATTATCGCTAGTTCCGGAGGTCTCGATTGTTCAGTTTAAGTTCAGGATTTGTTCGCCACGTGTACTCTCGGTCGTGTGGAATCACCCGCGATCGGATCGTACGTCATTGGCCAAACCAAATCCATCGCCTTCCTAGGATCAGCCCACATTGGCCCAAAATATTTCTTCGTCATTTCTTGGAATCGGTGCTCAATTCGCAATCGGGTTTCTGTTCCACTTACCGTTTTCCTAGTTAGCCATTCCTCATCGATTAGTATCCCGAGATTGA
Organism: Syzygium aromaticum; assembly: GCA_024500025.1. NCBI lineage: Eukaryota > Viridiplantae > Streptophyta > Magnoliopsida > Myrtales > Myrtaceae > Syzygium > Syzygium aromaticum. The sequence continues at coordinate 14,276,378 of CM044894.1, read as the reverse complement.
TTAGTTTCGGGCGAGATGTGCTAAAATTAAATGAGAAATAATATCAATTTCATTGATCCCGGAATTAGGTCGAAATTTAAGATGTTACAGTGAAGGATTGAGAACAATCTTTGCTTGAGCCAGAGTAAGTATTCTCTTGAAAGTTGATTTTGAATCATGTATCATATAATTGACTTATGCTGATCAAATTGTAATAGAGACCTTTTATGAAGGAGATATCATTGATCACTAGGCTTCCGATTTTAACAGTTTCTTTGCCTGTGATCTTTCCATTGTTGTTTCCTCCAAAAGATACACTTTCACCATTTAATTTTTGGAGTTTGATAAATATGCTTAAATCTCCTGTCATATGTCTTGAACATCCAATGTCCAAATACCATTTATTCCTTTTTCTTCTGGATACTTGCAAGAATTAGAGAAACTCAAGTTTTCTTTGGTACCCAAATTTGTTTGGGTCCTTTGGAGTTAGTAGTATATGCTGTTCTTATCCAGTTTCTCCAAATTGGTCTCCAGACTTTAGGACAATCATTCACAAGGTATTGTGAATCACCACATTTTGAACACTTGAGGGCATTTCGGCCAACAAGTTTTACAAAAAAATTTTGAAAGTGATTTTTATAAGCTTGTCTAGGAGGTCTTTGTTTAAGTCTCTCCTTGACTTTTGGAAAATCAATTAAAAGATCACTTTCCTTATTAAAACCAAGTCCTAACTTGTTATAGTAAGGAACTTGTATAGAAAGTATATGTTCCAAAATTTTTGAACCGTTTAAAATTTTTTACGTAATATCTAAAAATTCCTTTTTCAAGATAGTATTTTCTTTGGCAAGTAGATCTCGATTTTCTTTAATTTGATGAAATTCCTTTTCCAAAAAATTTATTTTATCCTTTTGAGAAACACCATGTTGTCTCAGCAATGAATTTTCCTCTTTCAATTCGGAGATCCTCTTAAGAGCAGATTTGAATTCAAAACATAATTCATAAATATAATTTGATACTTCAATTAGATTGTCTAGATACTTTTACCTCAATAACTTCTTTAGTTTCTAAACCAGAGTCAGAATCTAAGTCTGAGACAGATTTTGCCATTAAGTAGATGTTAGCATATTCCTCATCACTATCTTCACATTCTATGTCGCTCCATGTTTCTAATCTTTCTTCACATTTTCATACTTCCCTTTCTTTTTCTTCAAAAGTGGATAGTTGGGTTTTATGTGTCCACGTTTCCTGCAATGGAAGCAAATCGCATCCTTTGTTACTTCTGTTTCATCAGGAATCTTCTTCTTCTCATTAAACTTGTTTCCTTTGAGCATTTTTCCTCTCTTTTTCATCTTCCCGAATTTCTTGATGATAAGTGCTAATTATTTGTCACTGTCTTCATCTGAATTTGCATCATCAAAATCAATGTTAGATTTTAAGGCTAATGATTTCTTACCTTCTGATTCATCTCCTCCTTGATTTGCTCTATTTCATAAGATTGGAGAGTTCCAATGAGTTCATCAACAGATAATGGCATGATTCTCTAAGTCTCTTGAAGTGAGGTTTTGATATTGTTCCATTCCTTCGAAAGTCCTCTTAACAGCTTGTTTACTTTGATAGGTCTGGAAACTGGATTCCCTTGATATACAAGACCATTCACGATTTTTGTGAATCTGTCATACATTTCAGTAATTGATTCTCCTAGCTTCATCTTGAAGGATTCATATTGTCCGAGGAAAATATTTATTTGAGTCTCTTTTGCTCGATTTGTTCCTTCATAGATGGTGTAAAGTTTATCCCAGATTTCTTTTGCTGTTTCGCAAGAAGCAATTTTTTTTATATTCAATAGATGCTAAAGCACAATAAAAAGAATAAATTGCTTTTTCATCTAAAGTTTCTCTTTTGGTTATCTCATATTGAGATAATGAAGCAGCTGTTGGGGTTTTGCCATCTTGTTGTTCACTTGAGATAGTTGTAGGAGGAGGTGGTTTGATTCCTCTGAGAACAACATCCCAATGCAAATGATCAATGGATTTGATGAATGCTTTCATTTTTTTTCTAGACACTGTATTCTTTGTCATCAAAGTATGGAGGTCTGGTATTACTCTATCCTTCCACTAGACCTGGAGCACTCATGGTAGCCATAAGATTGTTAGCTCATAAGTAAAATACTTTAATAAATGAGTAACCTGCTCTAATACCAATTAATGAGACTAGCAAATGTCACTTGGGGGGTGGATAGGTGATTTGAAACAATTCTTGGCCAATTTAAAGCAAAAGTAATAGATTACAGGTAAAGTCTAGACAATGTTCAGATTTTGATCAATCTTTGAAAGGCAAACAAATAAATGTGCAATTAATGAAATAAAAAGAGTTTTAGGGATGAGAATATTTGCACACAGATGTATAGTGATTCGGTTTAGATCAAGCTTGCGTCCACTTTCTTATGCTGACAACCTACTGGCTAAATTCCATTAGATGTTCAATTAAGAGATTACAAATTCTAAGTGATAACTTCCATGTGAAAGATATGTCACTCTATCTCACTTAATTACTCTAACAATAAAACTCTTAATATCACATATTTTAGCTCAAGAAGGACAAGTTATACTATTCGGAGTATGCTCAAACTTTGGAATGGATGATTTTGGATATCGTCTGTCTTCTTTTGCTCTTTGACAATTTGTTTTCTTTTATACTTCTCCACTTCCAAACTAGTCGTTGGATAATTTTCAGAGGATCATCTTTTAATCTTCACTTTGTACAAAATTGTCTAAAAAGGATTGAGTAACTGTTGAGTGACAAAGTCTAAATCTCGCTTAATCTAGTTGTCCATACAATCAGAACTTTGGTTTCTAGAAGTAGAGCTTCTCCATTAAGAAATAAACTTGTTGTAGGGTTGATTGTCAATCAATTAAAGATATTTTGCTATTTAAATATTCCTTGCAAAATAGCCTTTTAAGATCGAATCAATCAATACTTTCCATTTTTTAAATTCAAGTCAGATTACTAGTTATTGTATATGTTTTAAGTAAGTGATATCATCTGGATAAGGTTCGATTCCTATTTTGCACTCAGAATATGAGTCAGAATGGTTTGTTCTATAAATACAAAATCTTTTGATTCCAATATATAAACTAAAGTTCTTCAATTGCCATGTACAGAATTTGAACTCTGTCCTTTGTGGTGCAAAACTAGAACTTCTCCTTATGATACATGTAAAGTCTGGACTTCCATAATAAAGTTTCCTGGAATTAGAATACTTCAAAAGCATATGTCAGACTTTACTTAGGATAATTTTGTCGACATCATGTGACATTCCGAAATTTCGCCCATTTGGGATTTATGAAATGACTAAATTTATTAATGTTCTTGTAGTTGATTCTCGCCCGGAACTGATCATTCATGGGATACTGACCATTAAGGAAATGCTAATTAGGGATTTAAATTCGTACGACTAGAGAAATTAGATCGTGAAATGACTTTCGATCATAGAATCGTCAATGTGACATTTTGAGCCAATATAGACTGATCTTAGGATAGTATGGACCGATTCGCCACTGTCATACTAGTGGATCATGGGTGATTCCGTCTGACCACAAAATGAACTGACAAACGATCTAGAACCTATATCAAACGATCATGCCCATCGGAACTAGCGATCAATTCTCGCGATTTTATTAACAACCGAGGTTGTCACAATGTGAACGAACTTGCACATGACTCGATTTAATATCAGTCACGGGTCAAATATATGAATTTCCCCAAAAAGCCATTCATTAGTCTGAGAATCGCTTAAGTTACGTTACGTAAAATTCAATTATTAATTAGAGACCGAATTGGGTATCGAAAAATTAGGAAGTCATAACAGGACATCAGGACGACATTGCAGTTGGATCGTACAACTTTAGATGTTCCCGAATCCTTCCGAAAAATTTGATTTCGGCAAGAAAATGGGAAAGTGACAATTTTACCCTTAAGGATTTATAAAGGGTTAGTTATAATGGATAAGGGCATTTTGGTAATTTTGCCCTAAAATTTGGAAAAGACAATTTTGCCCTTGGACTTTTTGAGAAATTCCAAGATTGCCCTTAGATATTTTAGAAAAGATTCAATTTGGGTCGTCGATTTCATGATAAGATTGAATCTAGACTATTGATCAAAAAGATTAGAGAATGGCATTTTGGTCATTTGCCAAATTTTGATCAAAACTTGGAGATAAAGGCTTGACTATCTCTCTCTCTCCTCATTCTCTCATTTCCTCTCTTTCTCCATCCCGTTCGGCCCCCCCACCGTGACTGTCCCTCTCCCCCGCTGAATGCCACCCTTGGCTGCCCGTCGCCGCGTCGCCGTGCCATTCCACCGCCATCCACCGAGCCTCACCGCCTCACGCCACCCAGCCGCCGTTCCCCCTCTCCCTCTCGGTTTCTCTCTCCTTGGTCGTGAGCCAAGCCACTACCACCGTGAGCTACCGCCGTTCGTCCAAGCCAATCACCGCCCGCCGTGAGCCGTACGTCGCCGCCGCCACCACAAGCCGCTGCCTATCGCCGCCCGTTTCACTCTAGCCATGTGAGTCTAGAGTCGGATAAGTCGTGATCTAAACCTCGCCTAATTTATTGGGTATTTTTGGACCCGTTTAGACGCAGTTCCGTAAAAATTAAGGGCTGATCGAAATAACAGGCCTTATGATTGAATTTGGAAATTTTTGGTGGAATTTTAGAGGCTGAGTGTTGGCTGTGAGTGGCTGTTCGGAGTGTTGTGGTGTGCTTTTTGATACGTGATTGGTATCGTTAGGTCCGGCTCGGGATTTTGTGAAAGTGCCGTGAATGACCGGAATTGATTTGACAACATTTGGGTGTGGAAAAATGCCAATTTGTATGTTGATCGCGTGTTTGTGATGTGATCGTATTGTCGTGATGTATTGGGTGCAATTGTGTGCATGTAAATGCGAATATGTGTAAGTGTGAGATTGGGATCGGGCTAAGATATTTTAAACTCGGGTCGCGATCATGTAGGCCTGTCGCATTTGGTGCTGGCTGAGAAATGAGAAAATGGGAATGAGATTGGTCGAGGGACGATCAACTCGGGTGAGACCGGGATCAGACCGAGGCATGTTAAACTCGGGTCTTAATCATGTAGGCTTTTCGCATTTGGCAAGAGCTGAAGAAAGTGTGAGATTGAGATCAAACCGAGGCATGTAATGCTCGAGGCACAATAAAGTGGGCCTGAGGCGTGTTTACGAGGTCCGAAAAAATGATTGAACAAGTGTGGGTACGGCGAGTGGGCTGAAAATGTGGTGTGATTGACGTGTGTATTGATATGTGGAAAGTACGTGTGTTTTGGCATGTGCGTAAGAATTGTATGTTGGGATTGTGGCTAACATGCAGATTGCGTACGCCGAGAGTCCAGGTTTGTGTGATTGTTGATTGCTGTTTGCGTGGATTGATTGGTAGTATGTCTGAATGTGTTTGGAATTATGTGGTAGCTTAGGAAGGGTTTAGGTTACAACTTATTGAGAAATGTCTCATGGTTGTTTCAACAAAACCATTTTAGAGCCACCGCCTGAGCCATAAATCAGCCACCACCACCGCCAGAGCATTTTGGGGTAGTCATGTACACCGATCATGACGTGATGGAGTATCCGATGGGCGATAATTTCACCTGGGTTAAACATACGATCGTAGTTTGGGTAGATATAGGATTACCCCACTGGTAGGCCCATGCCTACACGGCATTGATGTTTAGAGATAGGGTTGATGAGTTCGGCCCTGTCCGAGGCTTCAACGTTCCCTTTGATGGAGTTGGGGATTGGGATCCATCAGCCGTACCCCCTCCCAATGGCGAGCTGACTAGCTTGGAGACTAGTCTGGCTCAGTCTGGACTCCACCCTGCTTCTGCGGTACCTGAACCCTCAAGAGCTGAGCATGAGCCTGAACCAGAAGAATCCTAAGCGAGATACGATCCAATGGACGTAGATCTCGAGGCAATTCCCGAGAAAGGACAAGAATGAGAAGAAGAAAACCCTAAAGCGAAACCATAGGAGGTTCCAGAAGCAGAGTCTGAGGATGAATAGGAGGGCATACCCGTGTACTAGTATAATCCCTATTATGTGCCAGAGATCGAGCCAGTTGAGAAGCCAGTCAAGGAGGAGCGGGATGAGGTCCCGATGGGGGAGTCAGGTGACATAGACCATCCGATAGAGATCGGAGCCGAGTCGAAGTCCTCAGGGGAAGCAACGATTCGAGAAGAGTTAGATTCGAGTGATAACGAGTCGGACTCTGAGCAGACGCCGTCTCGTGGACGCCGGGGCTAGTGGAGAGGTTCGGAGCAGAAGTTTTGAAGAGTACCATTTTTGGAAAACTAGGAAACCCAGGTTGTCTACCCCTTTTTGAAGTTATGGTGATCGTGAATAATAGTGAGTGTGCATGTGTTTTACGTGGACTAGTATATTGGCGGTAAGGTATAAGTATGTTGTAAATGGATATTGTAAATATTTGAAAGTGTAATGTTTAAATGTTGGCGGTTCGGCGATCTAGTTATCTTGGTAGTCTCCAATTTTATTGTTCGGGATTTTACAATTGCTCCGCCGCGAATTAACTTTGATGGGATTATTGGGTCGGCAACGTATTCGTAGGCGTCGCACTCATTCGACTCGAGGTTCGAGATGCCGCGTGCTCAATGGGGTTCAGGGTGTGACACATCAAAATCTATTAAGAAGTTTTCCTAACATCGTCAAGCTGTTGTGACCTTCCTGAGGTGAACTGCCAAGGAAAGAGCAAGCGATTACTAAGCTAGAACGAAGCTTCCTCGGACGAGGTGACACTCTCAATTAGCATGGACCCTCCCAAACCCTACCAACTACAACTTAGATTTTCTATTCGATCATGCAATTCGACTTACCTTAAAGCCACAACTAACCAATTACAGGTCGGTTAGAAACGCAGGTATGATATGGGAAAACCATCTTACCTCAGCAAACCAAAAATTCTAGATACAGGGAACTTGATTATGTTAAATTAATTTAACGCCCTTTCAGTTCATTTTCTATTTTATGAAAATGTTTTGCATGCAATCATCATCAATTTATTATTTTTAAGCCACTAACATGTGAAAATGATCATACATTGTGCGCAAAAGATAAAAGTAACAATCTATAATAAAATTGGTACATAAAAAATAAATATATTACCAAAAAAAAATTAAGGAACCTGAGATGCACCCAACAAGTGCCACGTCCCGACCCCACGGCACGCGGCATCCCAACCAAGGTCGAACTTGGGTGACACCCCAAGACGCATCACTGACCCAAAACCCAAACAGAGCACAAGTCACATGCGAAAGCTACGTAACACCCGAACAAAATAAATAACAAGACCAAGGGTAGCTAACACCACAACCGAAAGATCAAATAAACACTTGCCACTAACACAGGAAGCATATACAATATTCATATACAACAACGACCCAATCCCAAAAACAAGGCGATGGCCATTACTGACAAAAATGGGTAAATGGCCTGGGTCAGGGATACTATCTAAGGTGGGGCTTTAGTCAAAAGTCACTAGCCCGATCTAACTAAACTGAGGCTGACCTAAGCAGCCCAGTCCGGGTCTGATCCCGATGACTCTGATGAGCTATCGGACAACTCGATCACTGAGTCAAGGGAATCTGGCTCGGACTCGATCTCAGCTGGCTCCTCCTCGGAATCCATTTGCTCGGGCTCACCCTCCGGATCCATGTCCTCCTCCATAGGCTTCGGCTCGTCCTACACCTCATCCGTCGGCTCTAGTCCCACGTCAAAAACTACCGAATCCTCGGCCATCGCATCGGGCTCCTCCACCTCCCATGAGGCAGGTCTGTCGTCCGAGCTCGAGCTGTCCTCAGTTGAGGCATCCACCACGTCTCCATCTGGACACTGCGGATCGGCCTGGCCTTGCCCACTGAAAGGGACATCAAAAGACCGGAGAGGTCCATACTCTCCATCGTGATCCCTAAACGTCCAGGCAACGTACTCGTGGGTCTCATAAAAGGTTGCCCCTACATCTACCCATACTATAGTATAATGTCTGATAAATGCATTCCCGTTCCCTACGGGGTGCACAGTCACCGCACGCTCTACCTGGTGCGGGATTCCAAAACGGACTGGTACCTCAGGCATCATCAGGGCCGGGGGTCTAAAAGGTTGGGTTATACAACAATGAGAACATGTCTCAACGAGTAAAACCCTCTAAACCTAAACTAGGCTATCATGCACCTCCTGACAGGCAATAACCACATAAAACCAATATTACAATCAAATAACCTAGGCCCTCAGGCCTAGATCAAACACACCGCAAACCCTGCAAGTTAGGCATATAATATCACGATAATAACATACACATGAACATGTTTAGTCATACGTACGCCATGCACATGCCTGCCCACTAGCCAATGCATTCAAGCACATGTATGTCATCAGTATGCTCATGCTCCTGATTCGACTCAAAAATGCACACTGCCATTTTCTTATTAAAATTTGACCCACGTAAAATGCATCAAGTTTGACCCGCGTGAAACGCATTAGGTCCTTAGGCATTCTCAACACTTTGTGGCCCGCGTGAAACGTATCAGGCCCAGTGTCTCTAGCTTGTATAAAACGCATCAAGTGCAACACTGATCTCCATATACGAACCAAAACTCGCGTAAAACGCATCAGGCTGGCTATCTTCCGGCAATCTAGGATTCGTCCCGCGTAAAACGCATCATGACAGGTTTAATACCCCGCGTAACATGCATCAGGGTTTTATGTGATCACACGTACACACTGCCAATTTTTATCTAGACCCCGCGTCATATGCATCAGGGCGATTAAGTGATCACAAGCTCATGTCAGGCACACACCCTTGCACAATGCACGTATCAAGCCAATGCTCAGCATGTGAAATACGTAGTAATGCAGTCCGACAATCGGGCAATCACATGATCTATGATGAGCACTCAATTTCAACATAGGCACATAATCACATTTTTCCAAGGCATGCTTATACAATGCCACTACGTGCTTGAATCATTAATGACATGCTCAAATAATAATACAACATGCCCACTTGACCAATTAAACTCCACTCGGCATAATGTACAATTGGTATTCATAATCATGTACCGAATCTATGAAATTCATGCCAATTCTTTGCCAATCACACCTCGCATTGTCCGACCACACAAACACGCAGCAAGGCATATCAAGATTGATCAGAAACGAGCACAAATCAGCCATCAATTGGACAATACGAGCATTCACAATAATTTCACAATTAAACTCAACTTAGCTTGACATAACCCAATTAATCTCCAATAAAACCAGCCATTAAACAGCCACTCAAGGGTACTAATCCACACTAAAAATTAACACACTGGGCTCTTAAATCACCACATGATCAGTCCCTAACATCTGGTTCACTAACTAACCCCTGAATTACCCTAATTAACCCCTAAAATACCCTAATTCCATCTAGAAATGCTAATTAGCCTAATTAGGGTTAAGGGTTAATTACTCACCAAGCCTAAAGCTCCTAATTAGCAGTTGAACCGGTGGAAAATCGAGCGGCTGGACGGCGGCTCATGGCGGCGCTCCGGCGTTCCTTGCGGTGGCCCTTGCGGATCTGGCGTTCTCGCGGTGGTCACGGCGGCGAAGGGGGGTTGCTGGTCGGTGATGGTGGATGGGGTAAGGGAAAGAGAAAGGCGGTTGGTGGTGGTGATGGTGGCGAGACAGGCGATTGACGGCGATGGCGAGCGCGCACGACAGCGGTGATTGTCGACTCCGGCGTAGTTGATCCCCACGCGGCCGAGAGGGGTAGAACGGAGGGAGAGGGGGAGAAAGAGACAAGATGGTGGTGTGGTGGTGGTGGTGAGGCGACGGACCAGCTCGAGCGGCGGCGTGCAGTGGGCGGTCCTCCAGCAGGTGGTGGCGAGCGGTCGGGAGAGGGCCGAGAAAGACGGAGAGAGAGGCTGGCTTGGAGAGAAAGAAAATGAGGAGAAAGTGTGAGTGGAAAGTATTTTTTTGGGGGAGATAGTGGAGTCCAAGTGTCACCATCTCCCATGGCTTGACCAAAATGACCTTCAATCCAAGGGTTGTGGTTCAACTTAATCCAAAAATTGATGGGCATTAATGCATATTGCTAAGCTGAATTATTGTGTTGAAATTATCCACCAATTAATCCCCAAAATGTCCAAAAATTCGAAATACACAAAATGGGCCTAGACGCAAAATTGTAATTTTCTCGTTTCGGGCCGAAATTCCATTTTTCGATCATACCAACTCCATATATTTTGGCCACGCTAAAATGACGTCGTCCTTGCCAAATAGTTGCATACGTCCACGAAAATCGACATCTAAGTCCAGTTTGAATTTCACAATCAAAATTGCCCAATTAGAATTTTAGGGTCTCTCACTAACGGGTGGCTGTTTAGGGGTTACGCTTATCGATCTAGGGTTACTTAAGTCATGATTGTTTTGATTACCGGGAAAACGCAATGATTTATCACTAATTCCAGAGGTCACGGTCGTTAGGTTTAAGTTCGGGATTTGTTCGCCACGCGTACTCTCGGTCCTGCGGAATCACTCGCAACCCAATTGTATCGCACTAGCCAAACTAAATCCGTCACCTTCCTATGATCGGTCCACATTAGTCCAAAATATTTCCTCGACGTTTCTCAGAATCGGAGCTCGATTCGCGATCGGGTCCCTAGTCCACACACCGTTTTCCTAGTTAGCCATTCCCCATCGATTAGTATCCCGAGAGTGATCAGTTCCGGGCGAGACTTACTAAAACTAAATGAGAATAAAATCAATTTCATTGATTTCAGAAATGGATCGAAATTCGGGATGTCACAACAAGCTAAAATAAATGCCTCATTATTGATCCTAAAAAACCCTGCGGACTACGAATCACTAGATGAAGATGCAGTACCTTAATGCATGACTGACATGAAACGCCTAAGGTACGGGTGACTACGCACAAATATGAAAGTTACCCACATTACACTTCATCATCTTTTTATAGCCACATTAGACAATTTGTGTCTGAGGGACTTCATTAGACAAATTCGTGTATGTAGAAGGACTTGATCATAAAAGATAAAAATGCCTAACTTTTTAGAACATGCTCAAAAGTACAAGGACTACAAATATGACTTCTAAAAATGAAACCCATATCTAGATTTGGTTGAGTTCACTGTACTTAGTGGGTTCATCGTGTTTCCTCCTTCCTAGCAACATGCTGTAAGTTATAACGTAATCCTTTTATGCGGAAAATTTATGACATCTAGGATCTTATGTCACGCCCCAACTCTACTCCAATGCTTTCCACTAATCACCTCCCTGAGTCGAATGGTGTGACATCCCAGGAATACGTCGCCGACTCAATTTTCTCACGTTAGAGTTAAATGCGGCAGAAACAATTAATAAAACCCGAACAAATAAATTGGAGAACACCAAAATAACTAAGCACGCCTAACCGCCAATACTAAAACATTACAAAACCAAATATATACAATATTTGTTTACAAGCTGTTGACACTTAATTTTTAGCCGACGCGACATTAAAAATAGAAAATTCAAGATAATGGTTTTCGATCGCGACGGAACCCGTTTCTTGAGCAAAAAGTGTCATTTTTAAATTCTGTCTGTTGGCCAGGCTTTTGTAAACAATTTCCTCTTCATTTTATACAAAAACCCGAAAAGTCCAACGGTTGACTTTCGGGTTGACTTTTTGGTCAACCCTTTGACCAAAAGTCAACCCCGGGTCAAATTTGGGCTTTTCGCATAATAAGATTCATTTCAAATTTAATTTCACTTTAGAAGTGGAAATTTCAAAAAAATTCAAAGATTTGATTATAAAATCAAGCTCCTAGTGAAAGGTCAACTGGGGTTTGACTTTTGGTCAAACCTTTGACCAAAAAATCAGAAAATACAAAAATTCAAAAATCATTTGATTTCACATTCAATTTACCTTTGGCATTTGAAATTTTGCAAAAATCGGTTTAGAATCAACTTTTTCCCAATTTGTGGAATTTGATTCAAAATCGGCCAAAAATGAAATTACTTCATTTCTAGTCTTTTTTTAGGTTAGTTTTCTTTACGACATTTGATCTAGAGGTCATCTTATATTCAATTTTGGAGCCAATTTTGTAATTCCAAGCCAAACACAAAAACCCCCAATTTTGGCCATAATCAGTGATTTGAATCGATTCTTCATGATTTGCACAATTGACACACGATTAAGCCTAATTTCTTATATGAAATCCAAATTCAAAATCAATTTTGAAAGATTCACATGAATTTGAGTCAATTTGATCAATTTAATGATCCAATGATCAAGTAATCTAAGAGTAATTGGTCTTAGTGCAATTCAACTTGACCCACTCTAGACTAATATTCAATTTGATGAATTGTGACTCAATTCGGTTAATTGGACTTCAATTAAATTTGTTAGTCTTGCTTGGCCATGCAATTGTTACCCAAATTCAAGAGCAATTGAGACAAACAAGCTAAATTGGATCAATTTGTGCATAAATTTCAAATCGGTTCAATCCAATTTGATTCGATATTAATAGACTCAATTAATCATGACAAAAATCAAATCACACAAAATTGGAACAAATGAATCGAGGGTTGAACTACTTCAATTAGGCCAAATTCGGGATTAATCGGCTTAACTCGGTTTGATTCAAATTGAACCAGTCCGATCTGACTGGCTATTTTTTGGTTAAAAATTCGGAGATTGATGATCCATTCCGACTAGCCAAGGCCGACTCCATCCCTTTGAGCTCAAAAATTACAAAAATGCCCCTAAGTGAAAATTACCAAAATGCCCTTCTTTAAGAATTAAGCAAATTAATTAGGGGATAAGCAAATCAATCATGGCCATTCATCTAAAATTGATCATGTCCATCCATAGTGCCTTGTCACCAATCCTTAGCCCATAAGAAATATTCTTAATCCTTAAGGATGCATTTTAGACCATTGGATCAATTTAAGGGCTAAGATTCAAAGTTAGGGGAAGTATATAGTGTTTTTTCCCTCCAAAATTTGGGACTCTCTCATTTTCAGATCTGGTTTCTCTCTCTCTCTCTCTCTCTCTCTCTCTCTCTCTCTCTCTCTCTCTCTCTCTCTCTCTCTCTCTCTCGCCGGCCATCTCCCTCTCTCCGGCCACCTTTTCGGCGAACCACCAACTCACCGACGTCCCCCACGGCGGCCCAAGGCTAGTCGCAAGACCAGCCATCATCGCCGGTGGCCGGAATAGCAAGTTCCGGCCAGATCTTCTTCTCGGCAGTATCACCAGCGGCAACGCCGGTGATGTGATCAGCCGGTTCAAACGGCTGATCGGCGGCTTCCTCCGGCGATCCAAAGTTTGCGACCACATTCCTTGGTGTCCTCACGTCGCTGTGGTGTCCGGCGACTCGTTAAACGGCCACCGGATCGCATCTTTTGATTTGATTCTTCGTTACTAGCTCAATAGTGCAAAAACGGACGGATTCTCATTTAGTTTGTGCAATCTATTATCATAGGTTGGCCGAGCTTTCGGAGACTTCTTCGTGCTGTCTTTGATCTGAACACGGAGGCCGGATCGCTCGATTTTATGCCGGAGCATTGTTGAACAAGGTAAGTGTACTTTTGCAAAATCGTGTACACTGAAACCTGCATGCTTGTGATGTCGATTTCAACTCATTAATGTCGAAATCTTGCGAAGTGATGAACTAGAGAATCGTAGAGCACGTTTTAAGCTTCGATTTGATATATCATATTCCTTGATCGGATTTGATTTACTATGTCAAAACTATTTCGGAAGTTAGGATCAGAATCTGAAATGTAATGTGCAGATCTGTTCTGATGATGTCCTGATTGATGTTGTGCTGTTTTATGATTTTTCTGATTTTCTATGATCATTTTTTGAAAAAAATTTCTCATGAAAGTTGTAGATCACATCTTAATCTATTCATCATAAAAGTTTCATAAAATTCCAAGTATGTTAGCATGATACGATCTGCAACGTCATCTAGACATGAATCGGGTGACAGACTGATTCTGATTGACCTTCATGTGTTCTTCAATTTTCATAAATTCGTGTGTTCAAATTCTGAAAAAGTTTTCTTCATGAAAGTTCACACTGAGATCGAGATCTTTCCATTGATACTAATTTCATCAAAATCGGAGGTCATTTGAATTTTCAAAAGGAATTTTCACAATCTGATCAGTATCTGTGTCCAGATCTGATTTTCATTCCTTTAGAGTTTAGAAGATGTTTTTCCGAATTTGATAAAGTTAGAGTCCTTTTTTGCAAAAAATCAAAACTACAAAGTTGTTCATTGGGGTTTCATTATGTTTACTGGAGAACTTGAGGGCCAAATAGCAATTTTTAGAGGGTCAATTTGCTCAAAATTTCATAAAAGGTCTTCTCGGGCTAAAATGTGATTTGCAATTGAGTCCTTCGCAAAAACCGAATTTTATAAAAATTTGGAGAACTTTTTAGAAAAACCTCAAAACATGAAACTTGTTGCACATGGAGAATCATAACTGTATAAAAATTCTCACATGGTTTTCATAAGGTTTGATATTTTTTCCGTCATTATTTTGAAATCATAACAGAATCGGGTCCAGTCTGTCACCGAGGATAAATTTGTAATTTTCGGGAAAATCGGTTAGAAATCAGAAAAAACGGTCTTCTTGACTTTTGATCCACATGTCATGAGCTTTCTAATGAAACCTGAATGGCTTCATTTAAACATCATTAGCGTAGTTAATCACATCTGAACAGAAGCAATCCGAATTTGATAAAAACTGGATAAGTGGTCTCCTTATGAAGCCCACTTCTCATTGTCTGATTGGCTTCGAAACAAAGCCCACGGGCCTAAATGCATGCTTATTTCATTGCCATGCATGTGTTTGTTAGATGAATATTAGGCCCGGTACATGTTCGTTGGGTAGCCCATTGTGGTCATTTAGAGCCCAACTTTATGGGTTAATTGATATGAGTTGCCATTTAGTGAATGCAAATGGTAGCCCATTATCATTAACCATTGATCAAATAATGTTAGATGATTAGGTGGGTGGTGAATCGAAATGCATGAAAAACAAAGGCCGATCCCGAGGCCCGTGTTTGATTAGTGAATTGGTTGCACCTTTGTTTTTCTCTGGTTGTTTCTTTGTGCATTGTTTGTCATGAATGAATGTAATGAATGTAAACATCGATACTTGAGAGGCGGTCCATGGGAAGATAATCCGAAATGATAAAAAACAAGGTGATCGACCGATGTCCAATCCAATCTCCATTTGTATTCATTTGATGATGGTGATAAACCGATGTCCGATCCGGTTTCAATTTGTACTCAATTCATTCATCCCCGATCATGTCTCAGGTTTTCAATTTATGTTGTAATAAACGCTCGACGAGTTGCGGGTTTTTACTTTCTTGCACTTAGAATTGGTCCGTCTTTTCAATATCTTGAGTTTTTATTTTACAAAAATGTTTTTTTTTCAATACAATTGATTGTTTCATTCTTTTTCTAGACTAAGATAGGATTAGTTTAGAATCTTAAATGAAAATACAAAAATATGATGCATGATCACCTAGCGGACTAAGACTTCAAACATGAAAATGGTAAAGAACAAATGCATGACAACTTAGATAACAACCATGTTAAGTTTAGCGGTACCGTAAGGGCGTTAATAGAAATATTAACGTAAGCTAGTCCCTGGACATTTGATCTCTGGTTTTCGTAGAAACTGAAACGAAATTCCCACGTTTCGGTTGGGTATTCTAGCCGACCCTCGACCTAGGCTAGTGGCGACTCATAAAAAAGACAAAATCAATCCGCTGTCACGCAAGATATGGATTTAGGGGAGATCCACGTTCATGATCAATGGATCATATGGATGATCAAAAGATTTATGCTCCAATAAAATCATTTTTTATGATACGCCATATGAACCATTTCGTGAACACTTATCTCTAAACCCGCCTTATCGAGTTCGGCCCTCGTGAGGTAGGTCGCGACAGGCTTGGCGACTCCACTGGGGAATAAGTTACAAACCTAAGTGGATTAAAGCCGTAACAAACTTGTTAGTTGTTATCTCACTTGTCTACATTTTGTAGCATCGACCGCATGTCGAAGTCACGTGGAAAATGAGGTTAGTCCACTAACCATGTGTTTAATGGTTTTGTAGGTGGGAGACATAAGGGGTGGAGTGAATGCAAACCCCTTGTTTTGTAGGTGGCATTCGGATGAATGTCGAATGTATGAGATTATATTGAAGTGTTGTTTGTTTTAAATTCAAATGCATGTTTACTTGCTTTAGTACGACACAATGCACCCACATCCCGCGATCTAAAACCCCGGATCGCTTTTAAGGCACCTTTAGGAGGTATTAAAAGTGGAATCTGCATGTGAATGCATGTGCTAATCCATTCTTCAATACCGCTCAACTTGATTAGTAAGAAGTGCACCGACCGACGTTAGCAGCGGTGGGTAAACTCTTCTTATCTAATTAAGGTGAGGACCATAAACCTTTAGAATCCTACCCTTAGATCTCAAACCTCACAAGTCCTCATGCGATGTGTCAATGTGTTTGCCATTTCTTCTTCGTGGTAAGGTTGATTGTATCGTTCTACAATTTCAATTATGCCATTTCAATTCCACGTTATATTTCTTTTCTATAATACATGGTGATTAATCTCGATGCCCCAAATTAGGGTAAGTTAAAATGGATATGTCGGAGATTCGAATCATCCCTGTACCAATAGCTCTTGTGACCATGTGGGAAAGTCTCGAGTCAAGGCACAAGGATTACGTGGAAAAAAGAATTGGATATCTTCGTGCACTCTTATACATCGAGCCTCGTGTTGCTATGATCAAAGCATTGTCTCATTTTTGGAACTCAAAGATATCCACTTTTGTGTTTGGTCGAAATGAGTTGACCCCTACAATTGAGGAGTACGATATTGCCATTGGAAGAGTCGGTTCTTTTGGTCTAGTTAGTCCTCCGATAGATATAGATCCGATAACTCTTTTGAACCAATTCTTAGGAGTTGACATTCTCCAAATCAAATGCATCCTTAGAGGAAATTCCAATGCACTCTCCTTCACATTCTTGGAACGACATTTTTCTAGCTTACCAAAGGAAGCGGGTAATCAAATTCCTCGAGTCTTTCTCTTAGCATTCTTTGGTTTTGTGGTTTTTCCATTCACCAAAAAGACCATGGATCCTTCGGTAATTCACATTGTCAATCAAGTGTGTATGTTCAAAAGATTTTCCAATATGATCCTAGGTGAGACCTTCATATCATTCAATAGGTTCAAACAAAACAGAAATAGTGTCTTTAGAGCCCCAATAGGTTTACTCCAAATTTGGTTAGTTTCTCATCTCAAAGACTTCAGTTTGAGCTTGAAAATCATAGAAGTGTCCAAAGATTGTCATCCTATCTCGCTTTTCCGAGAAAAAGAAGAAATCTTTCCTTATTGGTCATTCTCAACTAGGTTTAATTTTTTCAAGAACCTTGTTCCAAATCAAATCCAATGGCATGTTCGTTGGCTTGGAAATCCCGAGGTGCGCCTTAATAATGGATCAGACAACCCAATCTCACTTTTGGGTCTCACGGGGTCCACGTCATATTACCCTTTTAGGGTGATCCGTCAATATCTCGCGCTTCAAAAGATTCCACCATTCCTCAAACTGGGATTATATCATTTTGACTACCGCAAAGATGTCATCCAAAATGACCAAATGGTGGATTTGAAGGAAATGATCAAGTCCATCATTGATATGTGGTACAAATGCTGCCCGGAGTTGATTCACATTACCGATGAGTCCGAGTTGGAAGGAGAAATGAAGATACATCATGCATTGCCGGAGTACATACACCATCATCTTGAGCCCGAGCTTAAAGTGGATCTCCCTAATGTCTCCGAGAAGCCAACTCAACAACAAGCTATAGCCGTAAGAGCTCTTAGGGAAAAGGATGAGGCTTTAGCTGAGGTTGAACGTTTGAACCAAGAAAACAAACGAATTCGCCTCGCATCTAAAGAGGATCCATTACAATTTTGCTATATTCAATGAGGAAATCTCCTTTCATGTAATTTTCGTTTTATAGATTTGATGTATAAGGTCTCATTTTTACTCATTTTAGCAATGATGTAATAGGATTCTTTTCTTGTTGATCTAAAGGGATTGTATTTCACGAATTTTGTTGTTAATAGTGAAATTTCCCTTTGTGTGTACTTTCTTTTCCGAGATTCCAATGGAATATAGATGGGGCATCTTGATTAATCATTGTGTGTTACCCCTTTAATTATATAATTTCTTGTGAAGAAATTGTGATAAGAGATTATTCACATGATATTGAGATCATGAGAATATTTCTTATCTCTATTTCATCCAAAGAAAATATAAAATTAAAGGGTTTTATATTTTCGTCTCAATTCATTTTCCGCATACTAACTTGATTTTTTTTTTAAACAAGAAGGTACTAAAATACGGCTGAGACGCATTCTATTATACGCACCCGTCGCTAAGCAAGGATGGAAAACGAGGACACTCGTACTCGTGTTATGACCATTGAGAATTAGATGACGCTCTTAACTGATCTTGCAAACCAAGTAAAGAATCTCACGCCTATGGTTCCTGCTGCTACAGCTTCTACTCCTAATGCACCTGCTAATGCACCGATGATTGATCCTGTTGAAAAAGGACCGGCTGAAGAGGTCTCCATTAATGCTATTCCTGCTGTCATTGATTTGGAAGCTCCGCCTAAGGAGTCGTCTATTGTTCGTATGGATGAAGAGAGTGCGAGACGTATTGCAAAATTGGAAGAACGTTTATGCATGTTGTAAGGTTACCAACTCCAAGGCTTTGATAAGCTATTGCCTTTTACAAAGGTGAAAGTCCCTGATTTTTACAAGGAGCCCGAATTCTCAAGGAAGTATGATGGAACTGGGTGCCCTAAGACCCACTTGAAATATTACTTGAATAAGATGGCTCGTTACTCTAATAACACTCCGCTGTTAATCAACAATTTTCAAGATAGCTTGGCTGATTCTACTTTAACGTGGTTCATCGAGTTGAAGAGAAAATTTGCACCTGGGAAGACCTTACAGACAAATTCCTCCAACAATACAAGTTTAATACCGAAATTGCTCCAACTCGTGAAGAGTTAGTCCGAGTTGATAAAAGGAGAAATGAAACTTTTAGAGCATATGCCCAAAGGTGGAGAACTATGGCGTCCTAAGTTAAACCTCCGCTGTCCGAGAAAGAGATCATGCAGCTGTTTCTTCGAGCTCTACCTCGAGAATACTTCGATAAGATGTTTAATAACACTTGCATCAATTTCCCTGCAATGGTTGAACTGGGAGAGCGTATTGAAGGAATCATGCGAGAGGGTCGATTATCCGAGATGACGACTCGCAGATTTATCCCAAAGAAGGATAAGGAGCTAATGGTGGAGGTTGCCTATATTCAAAATCCTAATACTCAAAAGCCATTAAACACACCAGTTCAAAGGTCCGTTATGGAAACAGGGGTCTCTTCCCGAAATTTTGACCGAAAAGGAAAAGCTCCACAAAGACAATTCACTCCGTTGCCAAGACCTATGTCTCACTTGCTGCTGATGTTGATTGAACAAAGACTCGTAGCAAAAGAAATCCCGAGAGATAACCCGTCGAAATTTGTTGGGTTTGATTTGGCAAAATCTTGTGTGTACCACATGGGCGAGAAGGGTCATGATATGGACAACTGTTATACTCTCAAAATCAAGATTCAGAACCTGTTGGATAAGAAGATCTTGTCGTTTAAAGATGCTACACCAAATGTTCAACAAAATCCGCTCCCCAATCATACCAAAGTTGTTAATGTGATATTTGGAGACGAGAATGAGAAACCTTTCTTGTTCGACATGGTGAAGTTGGAAGAGCTATTGACTATAGCTAGAGATCAACCGAAAGAAGGAAATGTATCCCGAGAGGAGAAAATGTATTGCTTAGCCAAGATGGCTGCTTTAGGCATAATTCAGCCTCTTCAAGGAAGGAAACCCGAAAGGTCCATCGAGACTGCTGTAATTGATTTGTCATCCGAAAAATTCTCTTGCAAGTTCACAGACGAAATCTTATGCTATAAGTTGAAAGATGATGGATACGAACCAGATGTTGATGAACCACGGAGTGACATATTTTTCGATGGTGATTCGGAATGTGAGAGCGAGAAAACCCGTCGAGGTCGTGAATTTATGAAGAAGGCCCACGAGAAAGACACTGTTCTAACTGAATGGAATGATGAAGATAATAGAAAGACTCTTTCCAATGCTGATTCGGAATTTGAACGCCATACCTCCTATTGGGATCGAGAGTTCGTTAAGAAGGTAATTGAAAAAGGTGAAATTGTTGATACTCTCGGGCAGCCGAGTGGTAAATATGACTTCATGGTAAAATACTCTCCTCCTCCAAGCGCTTTTATCGACCCTAAGACTATCATCCCAAGTGGATGGGGGTCCAAATTTGAAGATGATGGCATGGTAGCCATGATTGATCCCGTTGTGATTGAATTGAATGCTACTGGTGAAATCCAAGCACATGTTGTGGAACCTGTGGTTATAGATTTATTGGCTGATGGCTTCGGAGATATAAAGATCTCTAATGAGGATTTTGAGCCTGTTATGATCGAGCTGCCACCGAAGAAAGACGAGAATTTGAAAGCAAGAATACCTCCTGTTTACAACTCC
This sequence comes from Syzygium aromaticum, assembly GCA_024500025.1. Lineage (NCBI taxonomy): Eukaryota > Viridiplantae > Streptophyta > Magnoliopsida > Myrtales > Myrtaceae > Syzygium > Syzygium aromaticum. The sequence continues at coordinate 14,255,655 of CM044894.1, read as the reverse complement.
AAGGCAGTTCCTTGGAATTATGAGTCTAATGAAATAGATGTTGTTACTCGGTTAGGCCGATATTTTCCATCTCCTGAAGGTGTTGAGAAAAAGGCTGTAACCGAAGAGGAGGCGGAGCAACTCCTCAAAACTCTCAAAACTAGTGAAGTAGAAGTGATCGAGCAGTTAAGAAAAATGCCGGCTCAAATCTCGTTACTTGAACTATTCAAGTCTTCTGAGAAACATAGGAATGCTCTCTTAAAAATTCTTAATGAAGTACATGTACCCGAGACAATCGGAGAGGTACAATTGGAGGAGTTTGTAGGTGCTATTCTTCTTAAGGATCAAATTTCTTTTTCCGAAAAGGATTTGCCGCCGGAAGGGCATGCGCACTCTAAAGCATTATACATCTCTGTTCAACACTTCGATATAAGGATATCGAGAGTACTCATTGATAATGGTTCAGCTCTCAATATCTATCTGTTATCAACCTTGCGCCGTCTAGGCTTAAGTATGGATAATGTTCGTTCTTCCGAAACTCCAGTCAAAGCCTTTGATGGCATGAAGAAGGAAGCTCTAGGAGAAATTGACTTGCAGCTGATGATTGGTCCAGTCATGTTCACTCAGAAATTTCAAGTGCTCGATATCCCAAATAACTTCAGCTTGTTGCTGGGACGACCTTGGATTCACGTTGCGGGTGTTGTACCCTCAAGTCTACATCAGATGATCCGCTTTGTTGTGTGTGGTAAGATTATAACTGTCCATTGCGAGAAGGATACCGAAACCTTTAACAGTACTGCAATTCCCTACGTGGAGCCAGAAGTAAAAGGAGAATCAAGCTACCATTCATTTGAGTTGGTGTCAGTATCTCATGTGCCCGCAAGCACTGTTATGAGAAAACCTCACTATTCAAAGGCGGCCATTATGTCTAGTAAAGTGTTGATCGAACATGGATTTACTATTGGCAAAGGATTGGGAAAGCTATCCCAAGGCATTCTCACACCAATTGAGGTGACTAAGAAAAAGAAACGAGAAGGCTTAGGTTATCAAGGCGATCAACATGATCAAGGTAATCAGAAAAGCCCGAGAGTCAATGAAAAGAGTTATCGACGTTTGCTCCCTCCTCCGTTGAAAGATTTCTTCCCTGGACCGCCAAAGTTTCTCCAAGATGAAGAAATAGATATCGTTGATATCATTGATCTATTTGAAGAGAGTTCTGTGGGTGTCATTTCCGAAAGCTTTGAGGATGATCTACCTACCAATCCCGCTGTGTAAGGGATGTTTCTGTGTTCTACTTTGTTTTCAGTTGTAATCCATCTAATTCTCCCCTGCAAGGAATTTCCATTTGTTCATTTGTTTCGTTCATTTCATATGATGTAATAATTCGGATCACAAACTTTGGATCCAAAACATTATATGACATTTACTACATATCAATAAAAGCATTCTCATGTTTTGTTAATAGATGTGCGAAAGTATACCAAACCAGCCCTATGATGATGCTTTGAGGCCTGGACTTTTGCACAATCTATAGTTTTCAAAATAATCATTTGGAACAAGGATGTCCAATGATATGAGGACGAGTTCCCCATGAAATTTTCGAAAATCTGGAATTCGAAAAGTTTTTTTTTTCATTACATCTTCATGCATTGTATTTCTTATCTTCATATACTAACCATTTGTTGTTGCATCTCAGGCATGACACTCTGCATAATCATGATAGTCATATGCATGACTTGGATTCATGTCCAAAAAACTCATATGAATTTGATTATTCTGATTCTGAAAATGAAGAAGATTCCCAGGCTATTAAAAGAGAATGAATCCAACATGAAGAATCCAAACCTCCCACGGAAGAACAAACTGTCATTATAAATTTGGGTGATTCTGAAAATCCCAAAGAAACAAAAATTGGGGCAAGTCTCTCTCAGACAGATGCTGATCGACTGATTAAACTATTGAAGGAGTATCGGGATGTCTTTGCTTGGTCTTATGCTGACATGCCGGGTCTGGACCCCAACATTGTAGAACACACGTTACCTCTTGATCCTGCCATTCTGCCTAAGAAACAGAAGCTTAGGAGAACGAAGCCAGAATTATCCAAAAAGATTGAGGAAAAAGTCATGAAACTGTTAAAAGTTGATTTCATTGAAGTTACTCATTATGCTGACTGGATTGCTAATGTTGTCCCAGTCATGAAGAAGGATGGGCGAGTTCGGGTATGTGTCGATTACCGCGACTTGAATAAAGCAAGTCCCAAAGATGATTTCCCATTACCACATATTGACGTCTTGGTCGACAGCACAGCAAGATTCGAATTATTTTCCTTCATGGATGGTTTCTCTGGCTATAACCAAATCCGAATGAAGGAAGAAGATAAGACTAAAACATCTTTCATCACCCCATGGGGAACATTCTATTACAAGGTTATGCCTTTCGACTTGAAGAACGCGGGGGCAACTTACCAAAGAGCCATGGTGACACTATTCCATGACATGATGCATAAAGAGATTGAAGTTTACATCGACGACATGATCGCTAAATCACGACAAGGTGAAGACCACATTAAAGTCTTGAGAAAACTGTTTGATCGACTTAGAAAGTTCAAGCTAAGGCTTAACCCTGCTAAATGCGTATTTGGGGCAAAGTCTAGAAAGCTCCTTGGATTTATGGTTAGTAACAAGAGCATAGAGATTGATCCCTCAAAGGTGAAGGCCATTTGCGATTTGAAACCCCCTTCTACCGTCAAGGAGGTTCGAAGCTTGCTGGGAAGACTGAATTATGTTGCGAGATTTATTTCCCAGTTATCTGAAACAGCCAAGCCATTCTTCAAGCTATTGAAAAAGAATGTCAAAGTTGAATGGAACGAAGATTGTCAGAAATCCTTTGAACAATTAAAGCAGTATCTTTCACAACCACTGGTTTTAGTACCGCCTACTCCAGGTATACCTTTGATTTTGTATCTCACCATTCATGATGAATCTTTAGGAGCTATGTTAGCACAAAAGAGACCGGAGGATGGAATGGAACACGCTATTTACTACCTCAGCAATAAGTTTACCTCTAGTGAAGCTCGATACCCTGAAGTTGAGAAAACATGTGTAGCCTTAGTTTGGGTATTACATAGATTACGACAATATACTCTTCATCATCGTATTCTACTTATGAATGAAAATAATCCTATCAAGTATCTTTTGGAAAAGCCTACGCTGGTTGGAAGGCTTGCCAAATGGCAAATATTGCTCTCCGAATTTGATATCCAGAGCATGTCTCAGAAATCCGTCAATGGGCGAGCCATAGTTGACATGTTAGCTAAAAGTCCCTTAAAATCAGACGATTGGTATGAAATTGATGAAAGAATCCATTTTATGTCATAAGACAAGTGGACCATGTATTTTGATGGAGTTGTTAACCTCTCTGGTTCTGGCACTGGAGCAGTCCTGATATCCCCAGTGGGTCAATATTATCCAGTAACTGCAAAGTTGGTATTTCCTTGTACCAATAACATTTCAGAATATGAAGCTTGCATTCTTGGTCTCCAATTAGCCATCGATATGAAGGTTAAAAGATTACAAGTTTATGGTGATTCCGCACTTATCATTCTCCAAATAGAAGGTGAATGGCAAACTCGTGATTCAAAACCGATTCCTTACCATGAGTATCTTAAAGGCCTGGTGGAAGAATTCGAAGAGATCTCATTTGATTATTTGCCAAGATCTCATAATCAATTTGCTGATGCCTTGGCAACATTGTCCTCAATGTTATAAGTAATCGATGGTTTGAATAGTGATCCTTTGCAAATCGATGTTTTGAAAGAGCTTGCGTATTGCATGGTTATAGAAGAAGAACTCGATGGTCAGCCATGGTACTATGACATCATGAATTACCTTCAAAAAGGAAAATTTCCCCAAGGAAGTCGAGCTACAGATCGAAAATACTTGACTAAGTTAGCTTCTAAATTCTTTCTTAGTGGAGGTGCTTTATACAAGAGATCTTTTGATTCGATCCTGTTGAAGTGTGTAGACACCAAAGAGGCCAATTTATTAATGAAAGAGATACATGAAGGAGAATGTGGTCATCATATGAACGGCCATCTTTTAGCAAGGAAGATCATGAGGCTAGGTTATTACTGGCTAACTATGGAAGCCAATTGTATTCAACATGTTAGATGTTGCCGTCAATGTCAAGTTTATGGAGACAAAATCAATGCTCCTCCAAATGAATTGCATCAAATGTCCGAAGCATGGCCTTTTTCAATATGGGGGATTGACATTATCGGACCAATTAATCCTAAGGCATCAAATGGACACCGTTTTATTCTAGTAGCTATCGATTACTTCACCAAATGGATCGAAGCCAATTCTTATGCCCACGTCACTGCAAGAAGTGTGACAAAATTTATTCGTCGAGACATTATTGCTCGATACGGAGTTCCAGAAGCAATTATCACAGATAATGGGTCAAACCTGAATAACAAAGTATTGGATGAGCTACTCAATAAGTTTCACATTCGTCACTTGAATTCTTCTCCTTTCCGCCCACAAATGAATGGAGTTGTGGAGGCGGCAAACAAGAATGTAAAGAAGATTCTGTCCAAAACGGTAGAGAATTACCGAGATTGGCACGAGAGGTTGCCATACGCATCAATGGCTTACCAAACTTCTATTCGCACTTCGACTGGGGCAATGCCATTATCATTAGTATAAGGAATGGAAATAGTTTTACCTGTGGAAGTGGAAATTCCTTCATTAATGGTACTTTCGCAAATAAAGCTTTCTGAAGCAGAATGGATTCAACAAAGATTTGAACAGCTTAACATGATTGATGAAAAAAAGGTAAAAGCCCTGTGCCATGGACAAAGCTACCAAAAGCGAGTGGCTAAGTCATTCAACCGTAAGGTTCGACCCAGGCATTTTGAGGTCAATGACCTGGTTTTGAGAAAAGTCCTACCCATCATTCCAGATCGTGGGAAATTCACCCCCAATTATGAAGGACCGTATGTCATCAAGAAAGTGTTGCCAGGTGGAGCATTGATTCTTGTAGAAATAAATGGCCGAGAATTGCCAAAATCTTTAAATGCTGATGCTATCAAGAAATATTTTCCTTGAATAAGAAGCCTTTAAGCTTCTTTTGAATTGAATCCAAGTCACTTTAGGACATTTGTATCATGCATACATGGCATTTTTTGCATATTTGTTCATTTTGTAGGTACTCAATTATTCCCCAGGGAAGCTATTCCAAACTTCAAGGAGTCAAGCTCGAGGAAGTAGCTAAAAAAAAATCATATATCAAAAATCAATCTTTTCCCTAGAGTTTAGGAAGTAGATCCTTTTTGTAAGGACCTTTTCTATCTAAAATGCTTTTCAAGTTCGAAATTTTATTAAAAAAATCCCCAGAGGAATCAAAAATATTTTCAAATGTTTTGATTTATCAAAATTCTCCACAGATGGGAGATTTAACCAAATGATCCTTTGAAAAGAAAAGGATTTCTCAAAAATGTCGAGTGGAAATGCTTAAAATGATAAAAGGCAAACCTTTGATTAAACACGTCCTTACACACATTTTGAGAGAATTGAGCAAAAAAATCATGTCTTAGGACGTATGATTCCTTCACATTGAATATATGGATTGAAGTGATAAAAGGCATTTCATTTCTCTATCCTAAACACTCATTTTATCCTTTGCTAGCCACTTTGAGCCAAATAGGGAGAATTTTCAAAATACCCCTGTCAAGAACCACCCCATATTGGGGCAAGTTAAGAAGTTGTGGTTGATCATTTTTGGAGCAAAAAGATTAAGAAAGATTGTATTGCTTTCACTTGCATTAACCTTCTTGTGATAATTTCATGTGAATCTTTATGGACGCTTGAAACATCCCAAAGTGAAGAAGAACATTCTTTTCCTCTACCCAAACACAGTTATCTCTTGTTTAGCCAAATTGAGCCTTAAGCATGTTCATTTCAAAGCCCAAAATGTTGATTATCTCCCTACATTGGGGCACTACATATGATTTACCAAGAAAATTTGGAAAAATTGCTGAATATGTATAAAATGTCTCAAGAGTCCAAAGAGCTCAAAACATAAATATTTAGGGGCATGAAAAAGCAGTGTGCCTGGTAAAAGCAAGGCCGATGCCCATGAAAAAAAAAATGTATCAAAAGCAAAAGCAAAAAAGCAGCATGCTTATGATGAAAACAAAATTCTCATTGCAAAAGATGCTTAGAAAGAGCAAAGCTCTTATGTTACAAGAAAAATGGACTCTCGAGACAATTTGATTTTCAAGAGTCAAATGACATCAAATTTGATTAATTTGGTAATGATGCCCAGATAATCATCATTTCTCTTTCAAACCCCTTCTACAAAATTTCAAGCCTTTTGAGCCTAACCCGAACCGACATTACAACCCTCTCCGAAGTCTCTTCCAATTAAGATGGTTTGAGTTGACATAAAGATTTCACAAAGAAACTACCGCTAGAAAGAGTGGAAGTAATCCTATCTAGTCTTATCTTCAAGGTTCTTGACTTGTAAACCCGTTGAAGATGTTGATGATATATTTCTTTTCTCGGCCTCAAAGAAATATTACGGTCCTTTTGAAAGACCTTTTTGATCAATCAATTTGTATTCAATGTGAACGTTTCCGAAAACCTTTGACATAGGTTCGTGAGGCATCACTAGTGAGAATTGAATAGCTTCCCTACATCAATGGATGGGAATCAAAGCCTTCATGAGAGCCGGTGCGAAAGACCTTTTTGATTAGGTTATTTTCAATTTGGCATTTTTATCTAACCTCTTCAGATGATTATTCAAAGCATCATTTTGTTAAAATTTCCTCTTAAGGATTTTGATAGTCAGTATCTCTTACTAAAATAAGAATAATTCCATTTGATTTGTTGTTAAACAATCTCGGAACTTCTTTCAAAATATATTTCCCCAGTGGATCGGTTTTTGGTCATCCAAAACCATAACCGTCATTTTCGGTTTTTGGTCATCCTAAACCATAACCCTCATTTTCGGTTTTTGGTCAGCCTAAACCATATCCCCCATTTTCGATATTTGGTCAGCCAAAACCACACCTCTCATTTTAGGTTCCTGATCATCCTTAAACCTTATCCTTAGGTTCTAGGTCATCCTTAAACTTTGTTCTTAGGTTCCTGGTCATTCTTAAACCTTGTCTTTAGGTTCCTGGTCATCCTTAAACCTTGTCCTTAGGTTATAGGTCATCCTTAAACCTTGTCTTTAGGTTCTTGGTCATCCTTAAACCTTGTCCTTCGATTCCTAGTCATCCTTAAACCTTGTCCTTAGGTTTTAAGTCATCCTTAAACCTTGTCCTTAGGTTCTAGGTCATCTTTAAACCTTGTCCCTCGGTTCCTGGTCATCCTTAAACCTTACCTTAGGTTCTAGGTCATCCTTAAATCTTGTCCTTAGGTTCTAGGTCATCCTTAAACCTTGTCCCTCGGTTCCTGGTCATCTTTAAACCTTACCTTAGGTTCTAGGTCATCCTTAAACCTTGTCCTTAGGTTCTAGGTCATCCTTAAACCTTGTCCTTCGGTTCCTGGTCATTCTTAAACCTTATCCTTCGATTATAGGTCATTCTTAAACATTGTCCTTAGGTTGTTGGTTATCCTTAAACCATAGATTTCCTATAAAGTCCTTTTCTTTTTCTTTTCTTCCTTCATTCCACCGTGTGAGAGAGAGAAGAGAAAAACGCATGAATGAGCTGACAATTCAAAAGGTCAATGGTAAGTGTTTCAGGTAAGACTCTGATCAAATGTCTTTGTCTTTAGCTTCTTTTATTTCCTAAGTGGGATCGACTAAAAATTTGCAGGTGCCAATTGGTCTTTGAGCGGAACTTCTTCGAACTCCCACTCAAAGAGGGGCAGCTGTTGACACTTAATTTTTAGCCGACGCGACATTAAAAATAGAAAATTCAAGATTAGGGTTTCCGATCGCGATGGAACCCGTTTCTTGAGCAAAAAGTGTCATTTTTAAATTCCGTCTATTGGCTAGGCTTTTGTAAACAATTTCCTAGTCATTTTATACAAAAACCCAAAAAGTCAAATGGTTGACTTTCGGGTTGACTTTTTGGTCAACCCTTTGACCAAAAGTCAACCCTGGGTCAAATTTAGGCTTTTCGCATAATAAGATTCCTTTCAAATTTAATTTCACTTTAGAAGTGGAAATTTCAAAAGAATTCAAAGATTTGATTATAAAATCAAGCTCCTAGTGAAAAGTCAACTTGGGTTTGACTTTTGGTCAAACCTTTGACCAAAAAATTAGAAAATACAAAAATTCAAAAATCATTTGATTTCACATTCAATTTACCTTTGGCATTTGAAATTTTGCAAAAATCGGTTTAGAATCAACTTTTTCCCAATTTGTGGAATTTGATTCAAAATCGGCTAAAAATGAAATTACTTCATTTCTAGTCATTTTTTAAGTTAGTTTTCTTCACAACATTTGATCTAGAGGTCATCTTATATTCAATTTTGGAGTCAATTTTGTAATTCCAAGCCAAACACAAAAACCCCCAATTTTGGCCATAATCAGTGATTTGAATCGATTCTTCATGATTTGCACAATTGACACACGATTGGGTCTAATTTCTTATATGAAATCCAAATTCAAAATCAATTTTGGAAGATTCACATGAATTTGAGTCAAATTGATCAATTTAGTAATCCAATGATCAAGTAATCTAAGAGTAATTGGTCCAATTAGTGCAATTCAACTTGACCCACTCTAGACTAATATTCAATTTGATGAATTGTGACTCAATTCGATTAATTAGACTTCAATTAAATTTGTTAGTCTTGCTTGGCCATGCAATTACCCAAATTCGAGAGCAATTGAGACAAACAAGCTAAATTGGATCAATTTGTGCATAAATTTCAAATCGGTTCAATCCAATTTGATTCGATATTATTGGACTCAATTAATCATGATAAGAATCAAATCACACAAAATTGGAACAAATAAATCGAGGGTTGAACTAGTTCAATCAGGCCAAATTCGGGATTAACCGGCTTAACTCGGTTTGATTCAAATTGAACCAGTCCGATCTGACTGGCCATTTTTTGGTTAAAAATTCAGAAATCAATGATCCATTCTGACTAGCCAAGGCCGGCCCCATCCCTTTGAGCTCAAAAATTACAAAAATGCCCCTAAGTGAAAATTACCAAAATGCCCTTCCTTAAGAATTAAGCAAATTAATTAGGGGATAAGCAAATCAATCATGGCCATTCATCTAGAATTGATCATGTCCATCCATAGTGCCATGTCACCAATTCTTAGCCTATAAGGAATATTCTTAATCCTTAAGGATGCATTTTAGGCCATTGGATCAATCTATGGGTTAGGATTCAAAGTTAAGGGAAGTATATAGTGTTTTTTCCCTCCAAAATTTGGGACTCTCTCTCATTTTCAGATCTGGTTTCTCTCTCTCTCTCTCTGTCTCTCTCACGATCTCTCTCTCTCACCGGCCATCTCCCTCTCTCCGGCCACTTTTCCGGCGAACCACTAGCTCACTGACGTCCCCCACGGCGGCCCAAAGCTGGTCGCAAGACCAGCCATCATCGCCGGTGGCCGGAATAGCAAGTTCCGACCAGATCTTCTTCTCGGCGGTATCACCCGCGGCAACGCCGGTGATGTGATCAGCTGGTTCAAATGGCTGAACCGGCTGATCGGTGGCTTCCTCCGGTGATCCAAAGTTTGCGACCACATCCCTTGGTGTCCTCACATCGCTATGGTGTCCGGCGACTCGTTAAACGGCCACCGGATCGCGTCTTTTGATTTGATTCTTCGTTACTAGCTCGACAGTGCAAAAACGGACCGATTCTCATTTAGTTTGTGCAATCTATTATCATAGGTTGGCCGAGCTTTTCGAGACTTCTTCGTGCTGTCTTTGATCTGAAAACGGAGGCCAGATTGCTCGATTTTATGTCGGAACATTGTTGAACTAGGTAAGTGTACTTTTGCAAAATCGTGTACATTGAAACCTGCATGCTTGTGATGTCGATTTCAACTCGTTAATGTTGAAATCTTGCGAAGTGATAAACTAGAGAATCGTAGAGCACGTTTTAAGCTTCGATTTGATATATCATATACCTTGATCAAACTTGATTTGCTATGTCAAAACTATTTTGGAAATTAGGATCAGAATCTGAAATATAATGTGCAGATCTGTTCTGATGATGTCCTGATTGATGTTGTGCTGTTCTATGATTTTTCTGATTTTCTATGATCATTTTTTTGAAAAAACTTTCTTCATGAAAGTTGTAGATCACATCTTAATCTATTCATCATAAAATTTTCATAAAATTCCAAGTATGTTAGCATGGTACGATCTGCAACGTCATCTAGGCATGAATCGGGTGATAGACTGATTCTGATTGACCTTCATGTGTTCTTCAATTTTCATAAATTCGTGTGTTCAAATTCTGAAAAATTTTATCATGAAAATTCACACTGAGATCGAGATCTTTCCATTGATACTAATTTCATCAGAATCGGAGGTCATTTGAATTTTCAAAAGGAATTTTCACAATCTGATCAGTATCTGTGTCCAGATCTGATTTTCATTCCTTTAGAGTTCAGAAGATGTTTTTCTGAATTTGATAAAGTTAGAGTCCTTTTTTGCAAAAAATCAAAACTACAAAGTTGTTCATTGGGGTTTCATTATGTTTACTGGAGAACTTGAGGGCCAAATAGCAATTTTTAGAGGGTCAATTTGCTCAAAATTTCATAAAAGGTCTTTTCGGGCTAAAATGTGATTTGCAATTGAGTCCTTCGCAAAAACCGAATTTTATAAAAATTTAGAGGACTTTTTAGCAAAAACTCAAAACACGAAACTTGTTTTACATGGAGAATCCTAACCGTACAAAAATTCTCACGTGGTTTTGATAAGGTTTGTTATTTTTTTTCGTCATTATTTTGAAATCATAACAGAATCGGGTCCAGTCTGTCACCGAGGATAAATTTGTAATTTTCGGGAAAATTGGTTAGAAATCAGAAAAAATGGTCTGCTTGACTTTTGATCCTCATGTCATGAGCTTTCTAATGACACCTAAATCACTTCATTTAAACATCATTAGGGTAGTTAATCACGTCTGAACATAAGCAATCCGAATTTGATAAAAACTGGATAAGTGGTCTCCTTATGAAGCCCACTTCTCATTGTTTGATTGGCTTCGAAACAAGGCCCATCGGCCTAAATGCATGCTTATTTCATTGCCATGCATATGTTTGTTAGATGAATGTTAGGCCCAGTGCATGTTCGGTGGGTAGCCCATTGTGGTCATTTAGAACTCGACTTTAGGGGTTAATTGATATGAGTTGCCGTTTTGTTAATGCAAATGGTAGCCCATTATCATTAACCATTGATCAAATAACGTTAGATGATTAGGTGGGTGGTGAATTGAAATGCATGAAAAACAAAGGCCGATCCCGAGGCTCGTGTTTGATTAGTGAATTGGTTGCACCTTTGTTTTTCTTTGGTTGTTTCTTTGTGCATTGTTTTTTTTTTTTTTTTTTTTTTTTTATAACCCAGGGAACCCCCGCACGGCCGACAGCCGGGGAGTAAACCCTAGAGGCGACACGTGCTAGCCACCACACACGTGCCACCGGTTAAGTCACCCTGCGGCGCCCAGGATTCGAACACTCAACTTTTTGCGAGAGGAAGAGTGCGCGCTCCAGCAGCGCCACCCAGGCGGGTGGTTTCTTTGTGCATTGTTTGTCATGAATGAATGTAATAAATGTAAACATCGATACCCGAGAGGCGATCCATGGGAAGATAATCCGAAATGATAAAAAACAAGGTGATTGACCGATGTCCAATCCGGTCTCCATTTGTATTCATTTGATGATAGTGATAAACCGATGTCCGATTCAGTTTCAATTTGTACTCAATTCATTCATCCCCAATCATGTCTCGGGTTTTCAATTTGTGTTGTAATAAACACCCGACGAGTTGCGGGTTTTTACTTTCTTGCACTTATAATTGGTCCGTCTTTTCAATATCTTGAGTTTTTATTTTACAAAAATGTTTTTTTTTTCAATACAATTGACTGTTTCATTCTTTTTCTAGACTAAGATAGGATTAGTTTAGAATCTTAAATGAAAATACAAAAACAAGATGGATGATCACCTAGTGGACTAAGACTTCAAACATGAAAATGGTAAAAAACAAATGCATGACAATTTAGATAACAACCATGTTAAGTTTAGCGGTACCGAAAGGGCGTTAATAGAAATATTAACGTAAGCTAGTCCCCGGACCTTTAATCTCTGGTTTTCGTAGAAACCGAAACGAAATTCCCACGTTTCGGTTGGGTATTCTAGCCGACCTCCGACCTAGGCTAGTGGTGACTCCTAAAAAAGATAAAATCAATCCGCTGTCACACGAGATATGGATTTAAGGAAGATTCACGTTCATGATCAATGGATCATATGGATGATCAAAAGATTTATGCTCCGATAAAATTATTTTTTATGATACACCATATGAACCATTTCGTGAACACTTATCTCTAAACCCGCCTTATCGAGTTCAGCCCTTGTGAGGTAGGTCGCGACACAAGCACAGCGTACCATTCTTCTCACAACCTTGTCTATCAAGCAACTTACGACACAACCCATCTCACCATAATCATACACATAAAAAGGGGAAGACTTCCAACTTCCCCAAAAATGGTACCCTTGATCAACAACTCCCAACCTCCTCGATCAGCCCCGACGACCTCGCCACGGCGTCCATTCTGAATCCGACTTACTGTCACCTGAATCTGATTCCTCCTGGATCGTCGCCTCCACTAAGGATTTCGACTCAACACCGATCTCTATTGGGTGATTTATGTCACCCGATTCCCCAGGGGTCTCATCTAGTTCTACGGCAGCGGGGTCCTCGTTTGGTTCAATCTCTAGCACAAAGAAAGGATTGTAGTCATACTCGGGTATGTTCTCCTCGCCCTCATCAGCTTCTACCTCAAACTCCGGTATGTTTTCCTCGTCATCCTTTGCTCCTACCTCTGGCTTGTCCTCACCTGGATCATCGCCATGCTCCTCCTCCTGCTCACCCTCTGGAATCTCACCCAAGTCTATATCCATAGGATCAAATCCTGCTTAAGACCCTTTCGGATTTGGGTCTAAGTCATTCATTGAAGAACCCGGAGCTACTAGGACAGGGTGGTGTCCAGACTGGGCTACACTAAGCTCTGTACTAGTCAACTCCCCATTAGGCGGGGGAACAGCTGCTGGGTCCCATTCCCCAACTTCGTCAAAAGGAACATCAAAATCAGAAATAGGGCCAAACTCATCAGACCCATCTCTAAACGTCCAAGCTGTATAGTTGTGAGCCTGCCAAGAGAGATGTCCTATGTTTACCCACACAGTCGAAATATGCTTGATTTAGGTGTACTGTTCATCCATAGGGTACTCCACAAAATTGTTATCCGTGTGCATAATTATCCCAAAACGCTCTGGCGGCGGTGGTGGCAGCTGATTTATTACTCAAGTTGATGATCTGAAATGGTTTGGTTTATACAACCATGAGACACTTCTCAATAAGTTGTAACTTAAATCCTACCTAGGCTGCCACGTTATTCCAGACACACAACCAATCAATTCACTCAAACCCAATCCACAATCACAACAATCAATTCCCAAACACAGCCACAACATACGAACTTCACACATATCAAATCACACGTCAATCGTACTGCATTCCCAACCAACTCATCGTGCTAACACTTACTCAAACACTTTCCTAGCCCGGAGCATCACATGCCTCGGTCTGATTCCACTTTCACACTCGATTGCACCCCAAGCGTCACACGCCTCGGTCCAATCCCATATTCACACTTGATCGCACCCCGAGCATCACACGCCTCGGTCCGATCCCACATTCACACTTTCCTCAACCCGCACCAAATGCAACAGGCCTACATGATCAAAACCTGAGCTTATAATGCCTCGGTCCGATCCCGGTCTCACCCAAGCTGATCGTGCCTCGGACCGATCTCATTCTTGCTTTTTCAAGCCTCAGCCTGTGCCAAATGCAGCAGACCTATCGCTGCCCGAGCTTATAATGCCTTAGCCCTATCCCAATCTCACGTTCACATTCAATCACATCGAATTCCGTGCACACACTTGAACTCCACACCTCACAACATCACAATCACATCACGAATACTCAATCACGCATAAAATAGCGTTTTTCCATACTTAAACATTTTCAAATCATTTTCGGTCCTTCACGGGACTTTCACAAAATCCCGACACGAATCTAACGGAACCAACCACACAACAAACGATGCCCTACAGCACATCAAACAACACGTCACAGCCATCAAACAGAAATTTCCGCACCCAAAATCGTAATTTCACACTTTCGGCTCTTCACGACACTTGCATAAAATTCCAAGCCAGACTTAACGGTGCAAACCACGTCCTGAACAGTACCCTACAGCACACTGAGCGAGCAATCACAGCATTGATCGACCTCTAAATTTTCCGTCAAAACTCCCCAGATTCATTCCTAGGGCCCGCAAATCAACTTCGCCCGAAAAACCATACGGAACCGCATCTAACTAGGCTTGGAACAACCCAATATACTAGATAAAGCTTAGGTTGAACTTACCGAGCTCTAAGCTATCGCAGTTAGAGCAAAAGCGGCGGCAAAACCTGAGATCTAACGGCGGCTTGCGACGGTGGTGGTGTACGACAAGCGGCGGCGGTGACGGTGGCTTGGGCGATCGGCGGCGTGGTTCACGGCCAAGGGAAACCGAGAGGGAGAGAGAGAGAGAAAAGGGGAGGTGGCATTTGGCGTGAGGTGGGGACGGCGATGGCACGGCATGGCGGCGGCGACGCGGCAACAGTCCGATGGTGGGGGAGAGAGCTCACGGTGAGGGAGAGCTCGGGAGAGAGAGAGAGAGAGAGAGAGAGCCATGAGAGTGAGAGAGAGAAATGGGGAGAGAGAGAGAAAGAAATCCAAACTTAATCCCCAAGTTTTGACCATTTTTGCAAAATGACCAAAATGCCATTTGCCCATAAAACTAGCCATTTATAAATCCTTAAGGGTAAAATGATCACTTTCTCCGTTTCTCGTCTAAAACGAGTTTTTTTGAAGGATTCGGGCTCACCCAAAAATCGCAAGTTACAACCGCAACATCGTCCTAACGTTATGCCATGACTTCCTAATTTTCCGATGCCCAATTTGATCTCAATTTAATAATTGAATTCTATATAATGTAACTCGTGCATATCTCTGACTAATGGGCGGCTTTCGAGGAAATCCGCAGAATCAACTCGTGACCAATACTAAATCGAGTCACGTGCAATTTATTTAGACCGTAACAACTTCGGTTGTCAGTAAAATCGCGAAGATCAATCATTAGTTCCGATGAGTACGATCATTTGGAATAGGGTCTGGATCATTCGTCAATTCATTTCGGGGTCAAACAGAATCACCCGTGATCCACGTGTATAACGAATCGGTCCATCACTATCCTAAGATCGGCCTACACTGGCTCAAAATGTCACATCGACGATTTTATGGTCGAAATTCAGTTCGCGGTCAAATTCCTCTAGTTGTACGAATTTAAATCTCATATTGGCCTTTCCCTAATGGTTAGTATCTTGAGAATGATCAGTTCCGGGTGAGACTGCCTACAAGTACATTAATAAATAATTCCTTACTTAAATCCCCAAACGGGTGAAATTTCGGAATGTCACAATCTTCCCCCCTTACAAAATTCCGTCCTCGAAATTTACAATCCAACTAACAATCAAACAAATTGCGATAATGACGTTGCATCAACTCCTCGCTTTTCCAAGTCGCGCCTTCAGTCCCGTGATGCTCCCATACTACCTTGACCATTGGAATCGTCTTATTCCTCAAGACTCAAGACTCGTTCTTTCCTATCTTCGATCCTTATCGGTCTTTCAGCATACGACATCCTGTTGTCGACTTCAATTTCTTCGTAATTAAGCACGTGAGTTGGGTCCGGTTCATACTTCCTTAACAACGATACGTTGAACACGTTATGCATTTGCGACATATTTGGCGGTTATGCAAGGCGATAAACCAAATCTCCAATCCTTTCCAATACCTCAAAAGGTCCCACGTACCTCGGACTCAACTTTCCTTTCTTACCAAACTGGGATAATCCTTGCATGGGCGACACCTTAAGGAACACATGATCCCCTACTTGGAAGTCCAATGGTCTTCACCTTCTGTCTGCATAGCTCTTCTGACGGCTCTGCGCAATTTTCAGTCTTTTGCGTATAATCTTAACAGCCTCAATCGACTGTTCTACTAACTCTGTCCCGGTTATAGTCCTTTCTCCCACCTCGTTCCAACACACGGGCGTCCTATAAGTCTTGCCATACAACGCTTCAAATGGTGCCATTCTAATACTCTGCTGAAAACTAATATTATACGCAAATTCCACTAAGGGTAACTGCTCTTCCCACTTACCCTGAAAATCCAACACACACTCCCGAAGCATGTCCTTTAAAGTTTGAATCGTCCTCTCAGACTGGCCATCCATTTATGGATGATAAGCAGTACTAAACTGCAACTTCAATCCTAACGCCGTCTGCAAACTTTTCCAAAAATTGGCAGTAAATCTGGGATCACGGTTCGATGTAATAGTCACTGGCACCCTATGCAACCTAACAATCTGTTGCATATACAAGTCCGCATATCGATCCAATGCGAAATCTTTTCGCATAGCCAAGAAGTGTGCCAATTTAGTCAATCTATCAATAATCACCCAAATAGAATCTGGCTCCTTGGCAATCCCATCACAAAATCCATTGTGATATGTTCCCACTTCTATTCTGGGATGTCCAAAGGCCGCAACAATCCTCCTGGCTTACAATGTTGCGTTTTCACTTGCTGGCAAGTCAGACATCTAGCCACATATCTGGCTATATCTACCTTCATGCCATTCCACCAGTAATATTACCTTAAATTCTGATACATTTTCGTGCTCCCCGGATGGATACTATAACTACTCCGATGTGCCTCAGACAAAATTTCTTCTTTAAGCTCCGCATCGTTAGGCACGCACAAACAACTTCGGAACTTCAATATCCCGTTCTCGGATACTTGGAAGTCCGGTTTTCTCTTAGCAGCATTTATCTCCACAATCTTTTGTATCTCTGAATCCGTAGACTGTAAGGCCTTAATTTTAGCCTGAATTTCCGGCTCAATCCTAAGTGAAGCTAACAGACTTGAGACTCGACTCACTTTAAACTTAAACTTCGATTCCCGCACCTTCTCCAATAAAGTCCATTCCTTGACCATCAAGTGCGCGATACTTGATTTCCGGCTCAACGCATCCACTACTCGATTTGTCTTTCCGAGGTGATATAAAATATCACAATCATAGTCCTTTAACAACTCCATCCAACAACGATGCCTCATATTTAATTCTTTCTGAAAGAATAAACACTTGAGGCTCTGATAGTCGGTATAAATCTGAAATCTCTCTCCGCATAGATAATGTCGCCAAATCTTCAAGGCAAACACTATTGCGGCTAACTCCAAGTCATGCATCGGGTTATTCAGCTCATATGGCCTTAACTACCTTGATGCATAGGCTACTAGTTGCTCATGTTGCATCAGCACACACCCCAATCCTTTCAATGATGCATCGCTATATAACTCGTACCCTCCAGGTCCTGACGGAATAGTCAACACTGATGCCGTCGTCAATCTATACTTCAACTCCTGAAAACTTCTTTCACATTTATCAGTCCATTCAAACCTCGTTTCTTTTTTCAACAAATGTGTCAACGGTGTTGCTATTGCAAAAAATCCTTCCATGAAGCGTCAATAATATCCAGCTAAACCCAAAAAGCTTTGAACTTCCATTACTGTCGATGGCCTTGGCCATTCCATTACAGCCTCAATTTTCGCCGGATCTACCGAAATTCCATCTCCCGAAATCACATGCCCAAGAAGAGCAACTCGATTAAGTCAGAACTCGCACTTACTAAATTTAGCATACAGTGCGTTCTCTCTCAAGGTCTACAAAACCTTACTCAAATGGAATTCGTGCTCCTCTGAACTCTTCGAATACACCAATATGTCGTCTATAAAAACTATGACAAATTGGTCTAAGAATTCCTTGGACACTCTGTTCATTAAATCCATAAACGCAGTAGGGGCATTCGTCAATCCAAACGGCATTACAGTAACTTGTAATGGCCATACCTTGTCCTGAACACCGTTTTCAGTACATCCTCCTTTCTAATCCTCAACTGGCGGTACCCTATTCTCATATCAATCTTAGAAAACACCGAAGCCCCTTGCAACTGATCAAACAGATCATCAATTCTCGGCAACGGATACTTATTCATGATGGTCACCTGATTCAATTGCCGATAATCAATACACAACCTCAGTGACCTATCCTTCTTCCTTACAAACAAAATTGGCGCTCCCCATGGAGATGCACTTGGACGAATAAATCCTTTATCCAATAATTCCTGCATTTACACCTTTAATTCCTTCAACTCCGATAACAACATTCTATAAGGTGCCTTCGAGATTAGCTCAATCCCAGGTGCCAACTCGATCACAAACTCAACTTCCCGTTCTGGTGGCAATCTCGGCAATTCTTGAGGAAAGACATCGGGATAATCACGCACCACAGCTATATCCTCTAGCCTCGGCTCCTCAACTATCGAATTCACTACAGCCGCTAGAAATCCTTCACACCCTTCACTCAACAATTTCGTCATTTCCAGTGGCGAAATCCAAGGAATCGAGGTTCCTCCTCGACTTCTGACAAATTTGAATTATGAATGTCCAACAGGATTAAATTGGATTACCCTGCTACTACAGTCCATCACTGCCCTCTGCTTAACTAGCCAGTTCATCCCTACTATCACATCAAAGTCATACATTACTAGGACTGCTAGATCAATCCACTCTTCCCTATCACCAATCACAATCTTGCAATTGGGACACCCCAACGAAACTAGAATCTTATCATTCAAGGGGGCGGTCACACACAATACCACATCAAGCAGTCGCGGTTCCATACCAGTCAATTTAACAAATTGATCAGACACAAACGAATGCGACGCTCCTAGATCAAATAAAGCATATGTAGCATGATCACACAGAGAGACCGTACCTGTGACCACGCCTAGCGCATTCTCTGCTTCCCTTCTAGCCATAGCATAAACTCGTCCTTGTGCCAACGGCCTATTCTGGTTCATGGGTATAGGTGGCCCAACCTGATTTCTAACTCTGTGCGGTGGCGATAACGCTAGCGGTCTAACCTGTCTATTATTAGGGCAATACTTCGCTTGATGGCCCATTCCGCCACACTGGTAACATACCATTTTCCTACTTGGACACGGTCCATTCCCATGCCTTTCTCCACATACTCGACATGGACCATTCTGAAAATGAGCTGATTTCCCAATATTTCTTCTAGCAGGAGGGACAGCGTCTGTTATCTATCATCGGCCTCTTTCCCAAACGACGATTGTCCCTACCTTGGGCAAACCTCGATTCTGAAGCAACATTCCTATCCGCTATATCTTGCTCAATCGCCTGGGCTCGCTCATAAATCTCAATATAGTTTCTCAAATTCAGAGAAATCATCTTATTATGGAGATTTGATCTCAACCCATCTCTAGACCTCCGAGCCCGATCTAGTGAATTTTCCACCATTCGCAGGGCAAACTTAGCCAACCTAGTGAACTCATCCTTGTACTGATCCATTGTCCTCTGCCTCTGACGAAGTCTCATGAATTCAGCCAACTTCTGTTCCTAGGCACTCTCAGAAAAATACTTGCCGTTAAAAGTTTCTACGAACACTGCCCAGTTCGGTACGATACCAGCTGGGAATACTCATCCCCTGGTGGTCTTCCACCAATCATTTGCATTCCCTTGCAACTGATATGCTGCTAACGTCACATTCTCCTCATCATTACACCCCAGTACTTCAAAAGCTTTCTCCAACTCTTCTACCCATAGTGACGCAGCCTCTAAATCACTTCTGCCATCAAACTTAGGGGGTTTCAACTTCAGAAATTGCTCGACTAGCTGATGCATTAGTTGATTAGCATTTGCCTGCCCCTGTCCCTGATCTCCATTATTACCATTTACAGCCGCGACTAGTGTAGCCTTAACGGCTTGGGCAATGGTGGCATTTCGCTCTTGGGTCTGCCTACCCATCAAAACTCTAACATCCTCGAGGGCCCTTATCACTCCATCCACTTGAGGATCCGTTACAACCCCTACATCAACTCTCGGATTTACTGCAGCTCCAGCACCAACCTCGGGGTTTTCTACTGCTCTAGCACCCATTCCGAGGTCCTCTACGGTTCTAGCACGAGCGCGACCTCGACCTCTTGCTCCTCTTCCTACGCCCTTTCTTGGGCCTCTTCCCACACCTCTTTATGCACTGCTCATGATTCAGGCTTTCTACCACGCTACTACCTATTATAATTCCATACAAGAATTAGAGACCTAGGCCAACTAATCCAGTCTAGCCTTAGGTAGCGAATTCATACAGTAATCCACTTAACAAACAATCAATCGCACAACACCAAACCACATCAATTCGGGTTCGTGCACATACCTCGAGTCCAGACGCACTTGCACTCCAGCCACTATCACAATCAATCATTCACAATCACAACAAATAGTTTGGAATACGTGTAGCACTAGGTATATCTATAGCTCACTAAGGTTCCACTAACCAACTATCACTATTCTTGGTCTCCACTCCTTATCACTCAAACTCTGACGAACTTAACTCGAGTTGTCCTTGCTCTGATACCAATTAAGCTAGGTTGTCACGCCCCGACTCTACTCCAACGCTTTCCACTGATCACCTCCCTGAGTCGAACGGTGCGACATCCCAGGAATACATCGCCGACTCAATTTTCTCACGTCAGAGTTAAACACGGCGGAAACAATTAATAAAACCCGAACAAATAAATTGGAGAATACTAGAATAACTAAGCACGCCTAACCGCCAATATTAAAACATTACAAAACCAAATATATACAATATTTGTTTACAAGCACATCGTACCATTCTTCTCACAACCTTGTCTATCAAGCAACTTACGACACAACCTATCTTACCATAATCATACACATTAAAAGGGGTAGACATCCAACTTCCCCAAAAATGGTACCCCTGATCAACAACTCTCAGCCTCCTTGATCAGCCCCGACGACCTCGCCATGGCGTCCATTCCGAATCCGACTCACTGTCACTCGAATCTGATTCCTCTTGGATCGTCGCCTCCACTGAGGACTCCGACTCAACACCGATCTCTATCGGGTGATTTATGTCACCCGATTCCCCAGGGGTCTCATCCAGCTCTACGGCAGCGGGGTCCTCGTTTGGTTCAATCTCTAGCATAAAGAAAGGATTGTAGTCGTACTCGGGTATGTTCTCCTCGCCCTCATCAGCTTCTACCTCAAACTCCGGTATGTTTTCCTCATCATCCTCAGCTCCTACCTCTGGCTCATCCTCACCTGGATCCTCGCCATGCTCCTCCTCCTGCTCACCCTCTGGAATCTCATCCAAGTCTATATCTATAGGATCAAATCCTAGCTGAGACCCTTCTGGATTTGGGTCTAAGTCATTCACTGAAGAACCCGGAACTACTGGGGGACAGGGTAATGTCCAAACTAGGCTATACTAAGCTCTGTACTACTCAGCTCCCCATCAGGCGGAGGAACAGCTGCTGGTTCCCAATCCCCAACTCTGTCAAAAGGAACAATCAAAACCAGTAATAGGGCCAAACTCATCAAGCCCATCTCTAAATGTTCAGGCTGTATAGGTGTGAGCCTGCCAAAGGAGATGTCCTACGTCTACCTACACAGTCGAAGTATGCTTGATCCAGGTATACTGTTCATCTATAGGGTACTCCACAAAATTGTTATCTATGTGCACAACTATCCCAAAATGCTCTGGCGGCGGCGGTGGCGGCTGATTCGTTGCTCAAGCGGGTGATCTGAAATGGTTTGGTTTATACAACCATGAGACACTTCACAATAAGTTGCAACATAAACCCTAGCTAGGCTACCATGTTATTCCAGACACACATAGACACACAACCAATCAATTCACACAAACCCAATCCACAATCACAACAATCAATTCCCAAACACAGCCACAACATACGAACTTCACACATATCAAATCACACGTCAATCGCACTACATTCCCAGCCAACTCATCATGCCCACACTTACTCAAATACTTTTCCAGCCCCGAGCATCACACGCTTCAGTCCGATTCCACTTTCACACTCGATCGCGCCCTGAGCATCACAGGCCTCAGTCCGATTCCACTTTCACACTCGATCGCGCCTCGAGCATCACAGGCCTCAGTCCGATCCCATATTCACACTCGATCACACCCCGAGCATCACACGCCTCGGTCCGATCCCGCATTCACACTCCATCGCGCCCCGAGCATCACACGCCTTGATCCGATCCCACACTCACACTCCATTACGCCCCGACTATTACATGCGTCGGTCCGATCCCACATTCACACTTTCCTCAGCCCGCGCCAAATGCAACAGGCCTACATGATCGAAATCCGAGCTTATAATGCTTCGGTCCGATCCCGGTCTCACCCGAGCTGATCGTGCCTCGGACCGATCTCATTCTTACTTTTTCAAGCCTCAGGCTATGCCAAATGTAGCAGACCTATCGCTGTCCGAGCTTATAATGCCTCAGACCGATCCCAATCTCACGATCACATTCAATCACATCGAATTCTGTGCACACACTTGCACTCTACACCTCACAACATCACAATCACATCACGAATACCCAATCACACATAAAACATCGTTTTTTCCATACTTAAACATTTTCAAATCATTTTCGGTCCTTCATGGGACTTTCACAAAATCCCGACACGAATCTAACGGAACCAACCACACAACAAACAGTAATTTCCGCACCCAAAATCGCAATTTCACACTTCGGGCTCTTCACGACACTTGCATAAAATTCCGAGCCGGACCTAATGGTGCAAACCACGTCCTGAATAGTACCCCGCAGCACACTAAACGAGCAATCATAGTGTTGATTGGCCTCTAAATTTTCCATCAAAACTCCCCGAATTCATTCCTAGGGCCCGCAAATCAACTTCGCCCGAAAAACCATACCGAACCGCGTCTAACTAGGCCCGGAACAACCCAACATACTAGATAAAGCTTAGGTTGAACTTACTGAGCTCTAAGCTATCGCAGTTAGAACAAAAGCGGCGGCAAAACCCAAGATCTAACGGTGGCTTGCGACGGCGGCAGTGTACGGCAAGCGGCGCGGCAACGGCCAAAGGAAACCGAGAGGGAGAGAGAGAGAGAAAAGGGGGGTGGCGTTCGACGTGAGGGTGACGTGAGGCAAGGACGGCGATGGCGCAGCATGGCGGCGGCGGCGCGGCGGCGGTTCGGCCGTGGAGGATAGAGCTCACAGTGAGGGAGAGTTCAGGAGAGAGATAGAGAGAGCCATAGGAGTGAGAGAGAGAGAGAAATGGGGAGAGAGAGAGAGAGAGAGAGAGAAAGAAATCCAAACTTAATCCCCAAGTTTTGACCTTTTTTTGCAAAATGACCAAAATGCCCTTTGCCCATAAAACTAGCCTTTTAGAAATCCTTAGGGGTAAAATGGTCACTTTTTCCGTTTCTCGTCTAAATCAACTTTTTCTGAAGGATTCAGGCTCACCTAAAAATTGAATGTTATAACCACAAGGTCATTTTAACGTTCTGCCGTGACTTACTAATTTTCCGATGCCCAATTTGGTCTTAATTTAATAATTGAATTCTATATAATGTAACTCGTGTATATCTCTAACTAATAGGCGGCTTTCGGGGAAATTCGCTAAGTCAACCCGTGACCGATACTAAATCGAGTCACGTGCAATTTATTCAGACCTTAACAACTTTGGTTGTCAATAAAATCACGAAGATCAATCACTAGTTCCGATGAGTACGATCATTCGGAATAGGATCTGGATTGTTCATCAATTCATTTCGAGGTCAAACGAAATCACCCGTAATCCACGTGTATAACGAATCGGTCCATCACTATCCTATGATCGACCTACACTGGCTCAAAATGTCATCTCGATGATTTTATGGTCGAAATTCAGTTTGCGATCGAATTCCTTTAGTCGGACGAATTTAAATCCCTCATTAGCCTTTCCCTAATGGTTAGTATCTCGAGAATGATCAGTTCCGGGTGAGACTGCCTACAAGTACATTAATAAATAATTCCTTACTTAAATCCCCTAACGAGTGAAATTTCGGAATGTCACATCTTAGATCTTTATGATTTTCACAATAAAAGGGATGAAGATATACCTTTATCCATGGCGTTTCCCTTGAAGATAATTGTTGTAGAAAACAGAAGAAACGAAGAAATCTAATTTCTCTCCCTTAACCCACTTTTCTCTTAACGTATCTTATCGATGGAGGATAAAAAATACAACATTCTTTTCGTGCATTGTTGTGGGTGGAGAGAGGACTAGCTTATTTTATATATACCCTTTCAAGTGGTGCCTTCCATCAAAGCATATTCCACTTCATAAGAGTTGCACCTCTTCGGAGGAACTTTAACTTCTCGATAGAATTATGCTTTTCATCTAGTTTTCATAGCCAATACGTTTTAGCACTTAAATATTTATTAAACCATTAATTCATAACATCATGTGGGCCATATTATTCTTTCATTCTCCCACTTGGCCCATATGACCTTCATTTCATGGTTTAATAAAGACCATAATGTGCACAATAACATTATGTTAAAACCTTTCTTAAATTGCATATCACATAATGATCATAGTTAAATAAAGAAACTAATGCGACTCATAGCGGTTGTATACCATTAATCGACATAGTCCATTCCATGTACTACAACTATAGCTCCCTACTTAGCATGATCCATAAATGAGAAATATAGTAATGGTCTAACTATAATGTCTCTATTAGAGACTGTCCTGTTATACATTCATCTATTTCCATCATGTATACCAAATAGAAAACATGAAATATCATAAACACATAATTGAGCTCATATTGTCAAATAAATAAACTTAATGCACTCATAATATAATTAGTAATGACATCCAATAATACCCATCCTTTCAACATGTTCTTTAAATATTTTGGGCGGCAGTCATTTTGTTAAGGGATATGCAATCATATGGTTGATGCTAATGTGCTCAATTGACACTCTTTGTTTATGAACTTCTTCTTTAATTGACAAGTATTTAATCTCTATATATTTATCACCCTTTGAGTACTTGTCGTTCTTAGAGAAGAAAACTGCTGCAGAGTTATCACAATAAATTTTCAGCGGCCTGGCAATACTGTCGATAATCACAAGCCCTGAAATAAAGTTCTGCAGCCATATCCCACGAATAGTGGCCTCAAAGCATGCCACAAGCTCAGCCTCCATAGTAGATGTAGCAACAACTAACTACTTTGCACTTTTCAATGAAATTGCACCTCCAGCCAAAAGATACAAATAACCAAAAGTTGATTTTCTTGTATCAGTACATCCGGCTAAGTCTAAATCTGAATATCCAATTACCGCAAAATGATCATATCTTTTATAAGTGAGCACATGATTCTTCGTTCCTTGCAAGTATCTAAGAACTTTCTTTCCAACTTTCCAATGATCTAATCCTGGGTTACTTTGATACCTGTCCAGCATTTCGACAGCAAAACTAATGTCTAGTCTGGTGCAAGTTTGAGCATATATTAAGCTTCCGACAACAGATGCATAAGGAATACTTTTCATTCGTTCTTGTTCCAATTCACTTTTCGGATATTGCATAAGACTAAATTTGTTACCTTTCTGAATTGGTACTACTTCCGCTGAACATTTATCCATATTAAATCTCTCTAAAATTTTATTAATATAAGCTTTTTGAGACAACCCTAACAATCATGTGATCTATCACGAAATATTCCTATTCCTATCACATACGTTGCCTCTCCCATATCTTTCATTTCAAAATTTTTAGAGAGAAATTTCTTGGTTTCATGTAACAAACCAAGATCACTAGTAGCAAGCAAAATGTCATCAACATACAGAACTAGAAAAATAAACTTGCTCCCACTGACCTTCATGTATATACACTGATCAATAGTGTTTTCCTTAAATCCAAAAGAAGTTATGATATCATTAAACTTAAAATACCATTGTTGGGAAGCTTGTTTAAATCCATATATTGATTTTTTTAACTTACACACCATGTGCTCCTTTCCTTTAACTGAAAAGCCCTTGGGTTGGTCCATATAAACTTCTTCCTCTGAATTCCCATTAAAAAATGTAGTTTTAACATCCATTTGATGTAGCTCTAAATCATAATGAGCCACCAAAGTCATAATGATTCTAAGTGAGTCTTTCTTGGAGACTGGTGAAAATGTCTCCTTATAGTCAGTGCCTTCTTTCTGAGTAAAACCTTTAGCAACAAGTCTAGCCTTATATTGTTCGATATTACCTTTTGAGTCCGCTGGTCTTAAAGACCCATTTACGCCTGACCTTTTTGCATCATTTAGGCAATTCAACAAGAACCCAAACTTGATTTTGATCCATAGATTTTAACTCTTCTTCCATGGCATTGAATCAATTAGTAGAATCATCACATTCCATGGCTTGTGAAAGTAAACCTGGATCATTACCAATTCCTAAATAAATTTCTAACTCTTGTAGATAAACCATGTAGTCATTAGAAATAGCCGACCTCCTTTTTCTTTGAGATCTTCTTAATGCTATTTCCTGTGGCTCAACTACTATAGGTTCAATATTAACATTTTCATTATGAACTGTTTGATCATTAATTTGTTGCTCTTGATTATTGTTGGGTTGAACTATAATATTAGGAACAACAACTTTAGAAGTTCTGGGTAGAGAAACTTCCACCATAACTTCTTGAATGCAAACATCATGTATTCTTTCACTCCCACTAATGTCAACATTTTCAATGAATCTAGCATTTCCAGATTCAATAATTCTCGTACTATGATTAGGACAATAAAATCTATACCCTTTCGATTTCTCTGCATAACCGATAAAGTAACAACTGGTTGTTCTTAAATCCAATTTCTTTTCATGTGGATTATAAATTATTACTTCTGCTAGACAATCCCAAACATGCAGGTGTCGTAAACTGGGTTTTCTTCCCGTCCACAGTTCAAAGGGAGTCTTTGGAACTACCTTACTAGGAACCCTGTTTAATAAATACATAAAAGTCTTTAAAGCATGCATCCACAATGATAAGGGTAGAGATGAGTAACTCATCATACTCCTAACCATTTCCATTAAAGTACGATTATATCTTTCTGTTACACCATTTTGTTATGGTGTACCTGGCATTGTGTATTGAGCACAAATACATGTCTTTCAAGGAATTTAGAAAACGGACCCGGATATTATCCCGATTCATAATACTTTCCATAATATTCACCACCTCTATTCGACCTTACTGTTTTCACCTTTTTATCTAATTGCCTTTCAATCTCTTTAATAAACACCTCAAGTGCATTCACTGATTGAGATTTATCATGCAATATATAAATATAACCATAACGTGAAACATCATCAATAAAGGTGATAAAATAACTTTTTTTACTAAAAGATGGAACATTAAAAGGACCTCATATATCGGTGCGTATAATTTCAAGAAGCTCTAAGCTTCTTGTGGCATCTTTCTTAGTGTGTTTTGTTTGTTTACCCTTAATACAATCAATACACACTCCAAGATCAGTAAAATCCAAATTTGGAAGAATTTCATTCTTCACTAATTTTTGCATTCTTTCTTTGGATATATGACCCAAATGTTTATACCATAAGTAAGCAGAATTCTCATCTACCATACTGCGTTTAGTGCCAACATTATAATGCAAGGTCGTTAAGGTCTTAGCAAAAGCATTATCAAGTTTAAACTTGTAGAGACCATCACACAAAATTCAAATTCCAATAAGATTATTATTCTTATACAAACTGAAAGATCCACAACCAAGCTTAAAAGAGAATCCCGTTACATCAAGTTTTGGCAAAGAAACTAAATTGCAGGAAAAAGGAGGTACATAAAGGGTTCGAAACAAATCAAAATAATGCCCAGTATCTAAGATCAAACAGTAAGTGCCAATGCCTTCAACTTGAGCTTGGTTTCTATTCCCCGTGAACACATAATTCTCATTTGGTTTTATCGTTTGGATTGAAAGAAATTCCTGCATCGTATTTGAAACATAAGTAGTGGCACCAGAATCAATCCACCAAATATTATGAGGAATTTCAGTAAAGTTTGATTCAAAACATACTAAAGCACAAGGCATACCTTTCTTTTCGAACCAAGCTTTACGCTTCAGATAATTTTTCTTCAAGTGTCCAATTTTATTACAAAAGTGACACTTCATAAGATTGTGTTCCTTCTTGTGGATTTGAGAAGCTTTAGAAGAGTTATTCAGATTGTGTAAACCTTTCTTCTTGCTCCTTCCATCTTTCCTCTTGGAATTCTTCTCAACTTCTTGATGACTTAAAAGATGAACAGAATAAGCCTTTTGATTCTTTATCCTTGTTTCCCCTTGAACAAGCATACTGGCCAATTCATTTACATGCCACTTGTCCTTTGTAGTGCTGTAATTCATTTGAAATGGCTCATACTGTTCATGAGGCAAGGAGTTAAGTATGAACTGTACTAAAAGGTACTCATCCACATTCATTCCCAAAGTCCTTAATTTTGCTGCTAAGTTTGTCATCTTTAGTACATGTTCATGCATGGTACGTGAGCCATCATATTTCATAGTGCTCAAAATACTCATCAATGTACCAACAAGTGACTTATTAGCAGTTTGAAAATGCTCTTCCACAAATTTCATAAATTCCTTAGCATTATCAGTTTTGGGAAGAGTTGTCTTTAAGTTATTTGCAACTATCATTCGCATAACCATTAAGCTTAATCTATTCGATTTTTCCCTAGCTTTATGAAAAACTTTTCATTATCGCTGCTCTCATCAGTAATAGCAACCGGTTTCTCAATTTGAAGTGCTAAATCAAGATCCAAGACACTTAGGTGAAATTGGACTTATTCACTCCAATCAGGGAAATTCATTCCATTGAATAAAGGAATAGATGAAGCATGCGAATGAAGAGAAACATGTACAGTTACTGCAAATATATAAGAATATACCCATACATTAATGCTTTGAGAATATCACATTATCATATTCAAATTAAACATTATGTGTATATCATCGTTCTCCTTTAGGTGATCCTATAATATACAAACATACAATAAACCACAATGATGCTAATAACTTTTATTCGGTAATTATAAATACACCCCATTAAAATTTATTTGATATCTTTGGAAACAAATTTAACAAGACGTATTAATTACCAACTATTTTGTTCATGAATTATAAGAAATTGATTAACCTTTCGGTCAATCCCTAAGTCCTTATAAGAAATAAACTTCAATATACCCATGACACCAATAAGGATATGTAATATATCAATTCCAATCATAGCATCAATTAATCATGGGTAATTGAAAGAAACATTATACAATTTCAAAAATTCAAGACATTATGGTTGGCCACTTCGGTGACTAACAAATCACTCATAATTGAATTCTTGAAATTGTAAAACATTATAATTATTTCATTCACAAACATTTACCAAAATTGCATGCTGAGGGTAAAATCATAAATTAATGCGTAAGGGCAAAACTGTAAAATTAGGATAGATAGGGGGCAGAACCGTAAATTCAATAGCCAAGAGCAAAATGGTAAATACTTCGGTCAATGGCAAAACAATAAATAAAATATTCAAGGGCAGAACCATAAAATCATGCGAAAAAGGGCAGAACTGTAATTAGAGAAGGGAGATAGAAGGTGCGTGCACGGCACGCACCCATGTCTGCCCCGCGGGCTGCATGCACCTGCATCCGCAATGCGGGCGCGTGTGTGACACGCGCCTCTCTTCACTATCCACATGCCTGCAACCGCGCCACGCACATGGGTCCACGCACCTTCTTGATCGCACCCATTAGCCATTTTTTTTTCGACCAGGCATTCTACCATTCAAGTCTCCTCCAACAGCCGATCTCTGATCAAATTAATGAGTGGGTTTTGGAGACCACTTTGCCACAACCACACAAATCCAAGATTCGGCGAAATAAATCGAAATAAGAAATCATTTCAACAACTTGGGCAAATAACAAGAAAAGAGCAACATGTATCTTTATCCCAAAAAACCATAACCGGAAAAACCATGGGATCCTAAACTTGGCTATGATACCAACTTTAAGTTATAACGTAATCCTTTTATGCGAAAAATTTATAACATCTAGGATTTTAGATCTTCATGATTTTCACAATAAGAGAGATGAAGACATATATTTATTTATAGCGTTTCCCTTGAAAATAATTATTGCAGAAAACAGAAGAAACAAAAAAATCTGATTTCTCTCCCTTAACCCACTTTTCTCTTAATGTATCTTTTTTATGGAGGATAAAAAATACAACGTTCTTTTTGTGCGTTGTCGTGGGTGGAGAGAGGACTAGCTTCTTTTATATATATCCTTTCAAGGGGTGCCTTCCATCAAAGCATATCCCACTTCATAAAAGTTGCACCTCTTTAGAGGAACTTTAACTTCTCAATAGAATTATACATTTTCATCTATTTTTCATAGTCAATACGTTTTAACACTTAAATGTTTATTAAACCATTAATTCATAATATCATGTGGGCCATATTATTCTTACACATACGACTGGATAGTGTTTCAATTTTGAATTTCATCTTCTTATTTTTTGTTCTTGATCAAGATACGCTGTTCTCGAAATTTCAATTGTTATATTCTATTGTCATGGCGGAAGAACATTAACAGCTGAAGAATTTAAAATGAACAGTTGCATGATTCAATACCCATCACTCCCTTAAGAAAACTGCCCCGGAGGCAACATGAGAAAACACCTGACAAGATAAATTTAGTCATTGTAAAGCAAGCCATCGTGTGTCTAAGACAGAGATACTATATCCTCAGAGAACCCAATGAATCAATCACTCCCACTTGCATTGAATCCTGTGAGTGTGCCAAAAATCACACTGGAGCACCAAACTCCCATCCAATCTTGTCAGAACAAAGCTCTCCACCAAGATATAGCAACCAAATCTTTTCCACTACTCGTCACCTTTGAACTCTTCCACTCTCTCCACTCTCACTTCTCTTCCCGATTCACCACCATCATCAACCCAACCTCCTTCCCTCATCGCCCACTTCATCTTCTCAGCAATGGCCTCACCCAACCCCAATCTGATCCCTTTCCTTGCCTCATCATGTGTCATGACCCTGAACCACACAAAGCCATCGCTAGTCTCATCATCATCCTTCACTGCCCTCATGCCAAAGACCGAAGCCTCCTCCTTTGGCAAAGCCACATTCACACTCGCCTTATTATTGCCCTTGTTGACATTATTCTCACATGTGTGCAGCTCCTCCCACTTTTGCTCAAGTGACATCTTGTAGAACATTGACTTCTTGATTTGGTGCTTGGTCTCAACGCCTTCGTCCCTGACAAACAGACATGGGCAATACCATTTGCCCACAACAACAGGAGCAGGAGCTGGATGATTGCCTGAGATTGGGAAAGTGAAGTCGAGGAGGCAGGCTCTCAGAGTCATGTCGAGGCCTAAGGCCTCTTCTAAGTGAGGTCGGAGAGAGTGTGAGGTGCGAACTTCCCATGAATTCTACTGTAGGTGCTTCGGAGGAAAACCATCCGGAGCCACTAATTCAGCAAAGATGCTCCCGCTGTTGTGACGGTGAATCTGGAACACTTGGTATGTGTCTCTGAGGTTGAAATGGCTCAGTCTGGTGTCCTTGATGGATGTACCGAAACAAGTTGGTTCTATGTCCACGTCCCTTGAACATATGCATGATTTTCTGTGGAAATATCAAGATTGGTGATCAGTGATCAAGCAAATTGATGCAGGTAAGACGGTGATATGATTATTGTCTGTCACTAACTTTTTTTTTCTCTTTTTTGTGAACAAAGATGGTTCTTTATCTTATCTGTCGAACATTCCAAGACGAAAAGGCCTTGTAATGAAAAAAACTGGTAGTGAGTAGACTTGACTCACACCTAGCCTCTGGATTAATAAATGCTTGTGTGGGTATCAGAATGCAACAGATGAATAAGCTGTTATTCGGATTCAGTTGCGACAAAAGTAGTTTAATATAACATAGATGTTATTAATGTTTGTTGTGACTATAATTGGTCAAGAGAAATCAACGCGTATGGCATATCCGTAGAACAAGTTGAGCGCAAACTGTAGTTAGTGCTATTACACGTACCCTCGATATTTGCCGTCTGCATTTATGACGTAATAGTTGTTCAACGAGAGAGGCCTGTCGAGTGCCGGAATGAGCCAGAGCTTGGTGTTTGGGGACTCTTCATAAATTGACAGGAAGGTTAGGACCCTGTCTTGAGGAAACGGAAACTTCGTCACCAATGTGTTCTCGCATATCCCGCAGCAACTCGTGTTCTCTGCTCCGCTTCTGCTTCCTCGTCTGTGATCACCAGGTAGCCTGAAAATGGACCTTCATTTGGCAACTCCTCAAGAGTGCTTGATGACTTCCTGCAAGCAGACAGAGGCCGCGTCACACACACACACACACACTCTCTCTCTCTCTCTCTCTCTCTGATTGTGTGATTGAGAAGACTACTGCACCAATTCTTGATTGAGAGAATGGAAACTTACTTTAATGAAGGCCAAATATGAAATTTTTTATGTTTATTGAATCGTTCCAAGGGTAGAATGAAATGTACGCAATGCATTTCTCTAGCGATCACTCGTGCATTTCTTTCGAGCAAAGATTACTTATCAGATTTTTGTTTATGCGCCCTAGCGCATCTATCTGTCTTTGATTGCGGCGAATTTTAGTTATGCCTTTTGTATTGAAACCACAAACAAACAAATAAAAGGGAGAGAATTTCTGAGTAGTTGACAAATGAGAAGAGTAGTGCAACATACGTGGCGCGACCGACATTAACGTGAATAATTTTTTAATTTTTTCCTAATTTTTTATTAATATTTTCATTTTTTGTCTTTTCTCTCTTTTCTTTCTTTTACTTTTTAATTCACAGGGCCGGCAAGGGCAACGGCCATCCTACTTGTGCAGCCCACACTAACGTCAAAATTTTTTTATTTTAAAAAAAATCAGAATTTATCATTTTTTTGTCTTTTTTATTCACATGGCTAGCAACCCCCGCCAACCTTAGGCCAAGGGTCACAATCCCCACCAACCCTAGGGAGACGGCCGTGAAGCCCTCTCGTGCCACACGCGAGGGTTGCGGCCCTCGTGCAAGCCCTCCTCAATCACAACAAGGGCTGGCAAGGGCCGCAACACCCTCGCAGGGGCCCGCAAGGGCTGGTGAGGCCTCGCACATGGCCGGGGAGGACTTTGAGGCACTCACCTAGGGGGCCAACGGGGGTTGGCGGCCCTATGAAGAAAAAACAAGAAAAGAAAGAGAATCAATAAAAAATTTAGAAATTTTTTAAAAAAATTTAAAAAATTATTCACGTCAAGATTAGACCACCATACCAACGATTTCCGATTAAAATTAACTAAAAAAATTGCATTGGCAATTCGTTAAAAAGTTTATAACTAAATTGGCAAGTCCTCAAAAGATTTAGGATTAAATTGGCATAATTGAAAAGTCTAAAACTAAATTAGCCATCGTGCAATAAGTTTAGGACTTTTAAGACAATTTTGTACTAAACTCTTTCTCTTTCCGGCCTTTTCACCCACCTCTATGAGTGCATACACCATTGAAACACATAAGAAGATGTGAGTGTTTTGTGAAGTCAATTGACCAACACAATTGAATAAACAAGAGATCAGTTGACCCACTTTTCGCAACCAAAAAAAAAAAAAACGAATTGAACGAGCAGAGTTGAAAATATGTAAATTTTTTATCTCATAGATCAGTAGAACTGTTGTGAGCAATGGGATGAGCATAGAAGTAGGCCATGGCCGTGTCAGGGAAAATTACTGGAACTGCTGGTATGTATCTTCCGGATCAAATGCTTTAGGCTACTCATTCTGTTAGGTCTTTTGCAAAAACAATCGCCGACCATAATCTTGCTCCCTCGAGCACGTGCACGACTACCTGCCAAACCAGCAAGAAGTTTGTTTCCATCCATGAGTTGATCAAACTTACGGAGTTCAATGACTGTAACATGCTCAAACCTGGATCTTGACAGTGTAGAAAGCATACAGAGTTTAGGCGATACTCGGGATTGATTGCCTATGGTTCTTGACTGTGTCTACTCGTGGAAATTTAACAGGAAAAAAACATGCGAAGTAGGGTTGTAGCGAGTTGAATTGCATCTGCGTCAATCCTTTTGTTTAATAACCGGAGACAAATAATTAAGGATGATGATTATAGAAGATGAATAAAAAAAAGAGGCATACCTTCTGTATTTTCCATCCGCAGCTAATAGCAAGAGAAAGGTTGGATGACAAAGGCCGACCAAGCACAAAGAATGAACCAGAGCTCAGGGAGCGCATCGTCTATGTTCCTCAATTCGAAGAGAGAAATCCTGTCTTGAGGATGGTAGAATGGTGAAACCTTTCTTTTTCTTTTTGCTGAATTGATCCAGTGATGTGACAATAATGCAATCTTGAGCATTTGGCATGCACACCTCTATGTGAATTCTACTGGCTATGGCGTGGAAGGCAGATATTTAGGTTTGTTTGACTGAGTACAGAGTTTGGTTTCTCTGTTATTTGATCCTGCAAATTAAATGAAACTGTGAACCACTCCACAGAAAACCCATGGAATGAACATTGGATGACATCCAGAATTGAGAATCAGTTCATCTGTGCAGGAACTTTCTTTGGTACAAGCAATTAAAAATACAAAAGAAGGAAGACAAATGAGCAGCATGTAAGATGCGTAATGTTTTGGATACAAATACCAGAAACACTGACAATGTGGTCTCAGAAATTACACTTCTGATGTAAAATATCAGAAGCCCTAACGAAGAATTTTGCCAATCAAGTCGAACCAGTCAATTGAAATGTGGCAAAAGCAGGTATTATTGAAAAGAAGTTCAGACAATGGTAAGTCACCACCGTATCTACACATTGCAAGCTCTTCAATAAACAACAGAAGATGAGGCTTTTGTCAAATGTTTAAAAGAATCCCCAGATCAGATTGGCCTGTTGGTATATCTTAAGTGGCTACAGCGGGCCCAGAAGGCCATGTTATTCCTCAATCAGAAAATGAAAGTCAACCATTCAGTGTCAGAAATGACTTCACAATCCTGATCATCTCTCCTGGAAAACGTCTGAGACATCCCCTCGCTGCTGCAATCTCACTGAACTCGTAGACAGAGTCACCGTTAACGGCTCGTATTTGATTGTTCCCTCCCTCTTTTTGCCTAGCCACATCTTCTTCCATTTCTTCTCCATTATTAACGGTAGGAAGAGGAAAGGGATCAAGAGAAGTTTTGGTAAGAGCCGAGTCGCCACCTACAGCACCGACAGGGTGCTTCAACCAACATATCGCAATGGTTCAAAGCTGGGGTCTCCATTTTCGACTGGTGTAGAGTGATCCCCAGTTACGCAAAGAGCGTACTGAAATTACCCGGTTGATTCCGCTTGCCAAAGCAGTCAGGCTAGTTGCCCAATAGCAAAGCTTGATTGTGCGTGCGACGATCTGCGGTAGCATCTACAGAGAAGTCATGTTAAGAGCCATGCACTCAGCACAGTTGAGGCATGCGTATGGCACATGACCACTCATGTTAGGCGCCTATTCCAGTGTGTGATGGTCTATGGAGAAGCAGTGGAATGACCATGTGAATGACACATGATCTTGGCATGAAATTCGGACATGATCGACTCATGGTTGAGGGATGTGAGCATTGGTCATGTGAAATGCACATGTGACCGTGAATTAAGATAACGTGAGTGTGGATTTCAAGGCTTGTGAACATGAATTTGTTCGACCAAAAAAAAAACATAAATTTGAGGGCCTATGGATACCTGTGATCGTGTCACATGATGTGATGCGATACTGCCTTATTTACCATGTCCGTCTCCCCAATCTTGAAATCGCTCGAGTTACTATTCGAGACCCCAGGACATCCCCATTCTTGGAAAGCTTGAGTTCAACTTGATGGTTTCGAGCTCCCATAATGTTGAAAATTTAATTCTAGACTTGCCTTACCTTTCGGACCCGAACTTGAACACCAAGAATATTGGGAATTCAAATCCCGACCTCATCTCTAATGTTCCGGTCCAAGAATGTTGGAATTCTCAATTTCAAGCTCATCTCCCCTCCTTGATTACGGATTTCTCTCCGGGCTACTCATCAACTCATCTTTGGTTCTTGTAACATGGGTTAATCCTAAAATGCAATGAGAGGTATCCTAGAATCTAGATGTAATTCAAATATGGATGATGTAAATGATATTTTGTTTTGGTGTCGGGGTCAATTCCTAAAAATCCGATACAACATTTGGGGGAGCCAAAATTAAGGTGTCAACAATGCCATTTGTCTTCTTAAAATACAACCCGGGTTTAGAATCATCGAATGTGTGTGCAAAGGTGTAATGCTAAAGTATATAGAGCATGCACGATAGTTTATATGATGCATACGCCGCTTAAAAAATTCTTATACATTAAAACATACATCTACAACACCTGCCTGCAAAATACTCCTCTTACGACTCTCACTTGCAACATCATTTAACACAAACATAAGAAGTGTCTCGAATTGTGGGCACGATGAGAGATTACACAAAAATGTTTTCAAACGAGAAAGTGATAACCTAAGTCCACTATAAGTTTTAACTCAAGCCTCAAGCGGAGTCATAAAACTGTTGTGACCTTCCTGTTGGAAGATATGCAATATCTTCGACATTATTTAGATTGCGATTGATACGCAAGGATCAATAGGATTGGATTTGATTTGTAAAATATATTGTTTCCATTATTCTTTTTCACGTTTTATTATAAGTATGTACATTGAGTATCGAACAATATAGAAAAATACACATTGAACTTCTCCCAAACCCTTTTCTTCCTATCTTTGATCTTGCTTTCTGTCATGGTATCAAAGCTGCTTCATTCCTGATTTAACTTCCGCAAACACCAAACGATTGCCTGCCGAGTTTTTTTTTTTTTTGGACTTGAAAAACAAGGTACCCTTCCGGCGAAGGAATCAAATTTTTTAAAGCAAGAATGAAGAAAGGCTATACACTTACCTCATCATGGATCAGCAGCCACCAACCTTTGACCAGACTTCCACGGAGGAGACCACCACAGCTTCCGATCAGACTTCCACAGAGGAGATCAACCCACAAACCTCACTTACTCAGGAGTCAATACTAGATCCACAGACTGTGTTTTCCACAGCACAGATCCGGCCCATCTTCTGGCAACCCTTTCAGGCTCAGACAAATATGGGGTGGCCCATACCGGGCTCGCCCATCGTGGGCCAGCCAATCGGGGGCCAGCCTTTCCAATGGATACCGAATCCATGGTACCATGGGTCGAACCCAAATGCATCATTGTCACGACCTACCTCTCGAGAGTCGAACTCAATAAGGTGGGTTTAGAGGTAAGTGTTCATGAAACGATCCATATGGCACGTTGGTCATGAACATGGATTTTCCCTAAATCCATACCTCGCGTGACAACGGATCGATTTTATATTTTTTAGGAGTCGCCACTAGCCTAGGTTGGGGATCGACTAGAATACCCAACCAAAACGGGAGAATTTCGTTTCGGTTTCTACGAAAATCAGAGATCATGAGTTCGGGGACTAGCTTACGTTAATATTTCTATTAACACCCTTTTGGCACCACTAAACTTATCATGGTTGTTATCTAAATTGTCATACATTTATTTTTACCATTTTCATGCTAAAGTCTTAGTCCACTAGGTGATCATGCATCTTGCTTTTGTATTTTCATTTAAGATTCTAAACTAATCTTATCTTAGTCTAGAAAAAGAAAGAAACAATCAATTGTATTGAAAGACATTTTGTAAAATAAATACTCAAAGTATTGAAAAGACGAGCTAATTCTAAGTGCGAGAAAGTAAAAACCCGCAACTCGTCGGGTGTTTATTACAACACAAATTGAAAACCCGAGACATGATCGGGGACGAATGAATTGAATACAAATTGAAATTGGATCGGACATCGGTCTATCGCCTTGGTCTTTTACAATTTTGGATTATCCCCTCTATGGACCGCCACTCGGGTGTCAGCATTTACATTCATAACATTCATTCACAACAAACAATATACAAAAGAATAACCAAAGAAAAGCAATGGTGTAAACAATTCACTAATCAAACACGGGCCTTGGGATCGGCCTTTGTTTTTCATGCATTTCGATTCACCACCCACCTAATCATCTAATATTATTTGATCAATGGTTAACGATAATGGGCTACCATTTGCATTCACAAAACGGCAATTCATATCAATTAACCCTTAAAGTTAGATTATAAATGACCACAATGGACTACCTGCCGAACATGCACCGGGCCTAACATTCATCTAACAAACACATGCATAGCAATGGAATAAACATGCATACAGGTCCATGGGCCTTATTTCTCAACTAATCAAGCAATGTGAAGTGGGCTTTCTAAGAAGACTACCTATTCAATCATTATCTAATTCGGATTACTTCTGTTCATATGTGATTAACTAACCTAATGATGTCCAAATGAAGTGATTCAGGTGTCATTAGAAAGCTTATGTCATGAGAATCAAAAGTCAAGCAGACCATTTTTTCTAAATCCTCATATATTTTCCCGAAAATATCAAATTCATTCTCGGTGACAGGCTAGACCCGGTTCTGTGAAGAATTTCAAAATAATGGCGGGAAAAATAACAAACCTTATCAAAACCATGTGAAAATTTTTAGGTAGTTAAGATTCTCCGTGTGTAACAACTTTCATGTTTTGAGTTTTTGCTAAAATGTCCTCCAAATGTTTATAAAATTCGGTTTTCGCGAAGGACTCAACTGTAAATCAAATTTTAACTCGAGAAGACCTTTTATGAAATTTTAAGCAAATTGATCCTCCAAAAATTGCTATTAGGCCCTTAAAATTTTCAATCAATGTAATGAGACCTCAATGAAAAACTTTGTAATTTTGATTTTTTGCAAAGAATGACTCTAACTTTATCAAATTCAGAGAA
This sequence comes from Syzygium aromaticum, assembly GCA_024500025.1. Classification (NCBI taxonomy): domain Eukaryota; kingdom Viridiplantae; phylum Streptophyta; class Magnoliopsida; order Myrtales; family Myrtaceae; genus Syzygium; species Syzygium aromaticum. The sequence continues at coordinate 14,216,439 of CM044894.1, read as the reverse complement.
ACATCTTTTGAATTTCAAAGGAATGAAAATCAAATCTGAACACAGATACTGATTCAATAATAAAAATTCCTTTTGACATTTCAAATGAACTCAGATTTTGATGAAATTAGTATCAATGGAAAGATCTCAACCTCAGTGTAAACTTTCGTGAAGAAAACTTTTTCATATTTTGAACATACGAATTTATGAAAATCGAAGAACACACGAAGGTCAATCAGAAACCAGTCTGTCACCCGATTCATGCATAAATGATGTTGCAGATCGTACCATGCTAACACACTTGGAATTTTATGAAAATTTTATGATGAACAGATTAAGATGTGCTTTACGACTTTTATGAAGAAAGTTATTTCAAAAATGATTATAGAAAATTATAAAAATCATCAAACAGCACAACATCAATCGGGAAATCATCAGAACAAACTTGAACATCATAATCTAGATTCTGATCCTAAATTTCAAAAGAGTCTTGATCTAGCAAACTAAGTCTGATTAAGACATACAATATATCAAATCGAAGCTTAAGACGCATTTTACGATTCTCTAGTTCATCACTTCGCAAGATTTTGACATTAACAAGCTGAAATTAGCATCTCAAACATACAGGTTTCTCTGTACATGAACTTGCAGAACAACATCCAAGTTTACTTACCTTATTTAATGATGCTCCGACGCGCAATCGAGCAATCCGGCCTCCGTATTCAAATCAAGAACAGTACAAAGAAGTCTCGGAAAGCTCGACAACCTAAGAGAAGATTGCACAAACTATAATGAGGATCGATTCAATGTCGCACTAGTGAACTAATAAAGGAAAATCCAGTCAAAATAAACGATCCGGTGGCTGTTCAATGAGAAGCCAGCGACCACAGCGACATGAAGATGCCGAGGAATGCTGCTGAAGGTTCTGGATTGCCAGAGGGAACACCAGTTGGCCGATTCAGCCGCTTGAACCGGTGGATCAAATCACCGGCGGCAATGCCGGTGATGCTGCTGTGGAGGAAAACTTGCCGGAATGAGGAGCTCCGGCCACCAGCAGACTTGGCTGGTCTTGCAACAAGCTTCGTGGCACCGTGGGAGACAACGGTGAGGCGATGATCCACCGAAAAATAGCCGGCGAGGAGACGAGATGGCCGGCGGCAAGAGAGAGTGAAAGAGAGAGGGATACGTGAGCTTAGAGAGAGAGAGAGAGAGAGAGAGAGAGAGAGAGAGAGAGAGAGAGAGAGAGAGAGAGAGAGAGAGAGAGTGAGTGAGTGAGTGAGGAGAGAGAATTCAAATCTGAAAAATAAGAGTCCCCTCAAAATTTTGGAGGGAAAAAACACTATATACTCCCCTCAACTTTGAATCTTAGCCCTTAGATTAATCTAATAGCTTAAAATGCACCATTAATGATTAAGAATATTCGTTAAGGGCTAAGGATTGGTGACATGGCATTATGGAATGACATGATCAATTCTAAATGAACGGCCATGATTGATTTGCTTATCCCCTAATTAATTTGCTTACTCCTTAAAGAAGGGCATTTTGATAATTTTCACTTAGGGGCATTTTCGTAATTTTCAATTAAGGGTATTTTTGTCATTTTTGGGCTCAAAGGGATGGGGCTGGCCTTGACTGGTTGGAATGGACCGTCAATTGCCGAACTTTTGACTGGAAAATGGCCAGTCCGATCAGACCGATTCAATTTGAATCAAACCGGGTTGAGCCGGTTAGCCTCGAATTTGGCCTAATTGAACTAGTTTAATCCTTGATTCCACTTGTTCCAATTTTGTGTAATTTGATTCCTATCATGATTAATTGACCCCATTAATATTGAATTCAATCAAATTAGATTGAACCGATTTGAAATTCATGCACAAATTGATCCAATTTAACTTGTTTGTATCAATTGCTCTTGAATTTGGGTAATTACATGGCTAAGCTAGACTAACAAATTTAATTGAAGTCCAATTAACCAATTGAGTCTCAATTCATCAAATTGAATATTAGTCTAGAGTTGGTCAAATTAAATTGCACTAATTGGACCAATTACTCTTAGACTTCTTAATCATTGGATCACTAAATTGATCAAATTGACTTAAATTCATGTGACTCTTCCAAAATTGATTTTCAATTTGGATTTCATATAATAAATTAGGCTTATTCGTGTCTCAATTACGCAAATCATGAAGAATCGATCCAAATCACTAATTAGGGCCAAAATTGGGGGTTTTTATGTTTGGCTTGGAATTACAAAATTTGTTCCAAAATTGAATATAAGATGACCTCTAGATCAAATATCGTAAAGAAAACTAACATAAAAAATGACTAGAAATGAAGTAATTTCATTTTTGGCCGATTTAAACCAAATTCCGCAATTTGGGAAAAAGTTGATTCTAAACCCATTTTTGTAAAATTTCAAATGCCAAAGTCAAATTGAATGTAAAATCATATGATTTTTGAATTTTTGTATTTTCCGATTTTTTGGTCAAAGGTTTGACTAAATTTCAAACCCTAGTTAACTTTTCACTAGAAATTTGATTTTATTATCAAATTTTTGAATTTTTCTGAAATTTTCACTTCTAAAGTGAAATTGAACTTGAAAGGACTCTTTTTATGCGAAAAGCCTCATTTTGACATGGGGTTAACTTTTGGTCAAAGGGTTGACCAAAAAGTCAACTCGAAAGTCAATCGTTTGACTTTTTGGGTTTTTACATGAAATGAATAGAAAATCGTCTACAGAAGCTAGACCAACAGACAAAATTTAAAAACGACACTTTTTGTTCAAGAAATGGGTTCCGTCACGATCGGAAACCATAATCTCAAATTTTCTATTTTTAATGACGCGCCGGCTAAAAATTAGATGTCAACAATCATTGCTTGGGGCGAGCCCAGAAAATGCCTAGCCCAATAGCGGCCCACCAAGCGCAAGCGAAGTAGGCCCAACTAAAGGATCTAGAACGATCAATGCGGGGGTATCAAGCGGGTCAGGGAATCCGGGTTTGGGTCCAAATCCCTACCCAGTTCTGCCACCCGGTTACTTGCCATATCCAGCAGCATCCGTCAATGGCCGACGAGAGCCCGGCGACGTTCTCTACGTCTCCGTCATCGAAGGACCGGAGTTGCGGCTCATTAGCCACCATCTCACGGGATCTGGAAACTACTCGATCTAGGCACAAGAATTCCGACGAGCTCTGGTGACGAAGGACAAAGACGGTTTCATAGATGGATCTGTTCCGATCTCGACTGACGAGAGAATGGCAAGGCAATGGAGAAAATGCAACCAGCTCGTTAGAACATGGATCGGGAATTGTATTAGCCCAGAAATAGCCGTTGGACTTCCCCCACAGAAGATGCAAAGAAGATGTGGGATAATATACGAGAAATGTATGGGAAATTAGATCGTACAAGGATTTTGTCTCTCACCTAGGAGCTTTCAAAGCTAAAGCAAGGGAATATGAGCATAACCGCTTGCTTCAACAAGTTGTCGGCCCTCTGGAATGAGCTATAATCAGTCGAAGAAAAGCTCGAGGGGCCTAAAACCATGCTACAACAGTATAGGGCAATGAAAGACAAGGAGAAAGTCACACAATTTCTCTTGATTTTGAATGAATCATATCTCACCTTTAGATTGCAAATCCTCACCATGGACCCGGTGCCACCGCTCGGACGCATCTTTCAACTGGCGGTACAAGAAGAGAGCCTACAACTCTCCTCGCTGGAGCATGCAAGGGGAACGGAAAGCAACGCCCTCGCAACCCATGATGAGCATCGCGAATTGGGTTCTAGAACTCTAAACCGAGAGAAAGAACGGCGAAATGGGAAGCTAGGGTTTACAAGTGATGATCCACAGCAAACAAAAGGGAGTGGGACGGACGGTGCATATCACGAGTCACGATCTAAAGGCTGGAAGAGTTCCGATTCCTTAATGGAATCGAATGGTGGGCAGCAAGCCCAACCAAAAGCATCTAATGGCCAATTTTTTTCGGGTGCACAAAAGAATTATAGGCAGAATTTAAAGGCCAAAAAATTATTTTGTGAATATTGCAGGTGGCCCCATCACACAATCGATAACTGCTGGAAATTGCATAGTAAACCTCGGGAAAAAGGAAATAAAGAAACAGAATCTTCGGCTGCAGCTTATCAAGTTACTGGTCCGAACAATGATCAGCTCATCACATATGGGCAATATCAACAAATTATCCAGGCATTACAGAAATTGTATACTTCCAACAAAGGAAGCATTTTTTCAGGTACTACTCATTGCCTGATCAATTCTATTTCTAGAAATGCATGGATTATTGACTCAGGGGCCAGCGACCATATTATTTGTAATAAGGAATTATTTTCCATTATTCATAAAGAATTAAATATCCCTATCTTTGTGAAATTGCCGAATGGGAATATTACACTGGTCACTACAACAGGAACAGTAAATCTTAGTCCTTGGATCACACTCAAAAATACCCTTTATGTTCCAGACTTCCAATTCAACCTCATATCTGTGTCTAGAGCTTGCAACAAAAATTCTGGCCGAGTCATTTTCGATGTCGATACTTGTCTCTTTCAGGCTCTTTCGATTGGCAGACTAATGGGCTTGGGTAGTCACTCTGAAGGATTATATTTTTGGACTAGCTTTCCCAGAAATTTCAATTTATCCCACATTTCTTTCAATAAATGATCATTGTGTAATTTGACTGCCAATGATAAAAATTTCCTCATGCATTCCAGAATGGGACATAGTGTTTTATTTCCTTATTCTCAGTGTCATATTTGCCCACTTGCAAAACAGTCTCGCACGCCTTGTCCCCTTAGCAAGAGTAATGCCACTGATATTTTTTCATTAATTCACATTGATGTATGGGAGCCATATCACATGCCGCACTATGATGGATCTCGATTCTTTCTCACTATTATGGATGATTATTCCAGAGCTACATGGGTTTTCCTTATGCAATCTAGGCTAAAGTATTACATCACTTGAAGACATTCATTTCCTTATCAAGGACACAATTCGGGAAACATTCGACGTATCCGGACAGATAATGGAAGGGAATTCTTCAATCGTGAGTGTGACTATCTTTTCTCATCCCATGGCATTCTACATGAAAGCTCATGTACTTATACTCCACAACAAAATGGGGTAGTTAAAAGAAAACACCACCATCTCTTAGAGGTTGCACGTGCGTTGAAATTTCAAGCTTTTTATCCCAGATGCTTTCTGGGGAGATTGCGTGACCATTGCAGCCTACTTAATTAATCGAATGCCATCGAAAGTACTCAATGGACGGTCACCATACAAGCTCCTATTTGAAAAAAAGCCAAAGTTGGATCATTTGCAGATTTTTGGATGTTTATGTTACGCTACTTTTATGGGCCCTCGGGACAAGATGAGTCCCTGTGCTCAGTGATGTACATTCATGGGATACTTGAATCTACAAAAGGGTTATCGTCTCTTTGACCCATCAACGGGAAAATTTTTCGTAAGCAGGGATGTCATATTTCACGAAATCATTTTTCCTTTTGAAAGTGACTTCCCTAAGGAAGATGTAGGGGCAAACAACCATTCTCGTATTCTTCCCACTGAATAGGAAGGATTGAAAAATCCCATATATGTTCCGACTATCAAAGGCTTCAAAACACCTAAGCAAATTTCTACTGAAGATATTTCTCTGTAAACAGCATTGGAACTAGTGGAAGACGATGCATCAATTAAAGATATTCCAATACCCGCACCAGAACCCTTTGACAGAGAATCATCAATTGTTATGGAGGAAACTTCACCATCACGACCAAGAGATCCTCCACGACATTCCGGGTGTGTCACACATCCACCCACATGGACTAAAGACTTTGTCTGTGCTGCACAAAATTTGCTAAGTATTCAATATCCCATCTCATCCTATGTTTCGTTCAGTAAACTCTCGTTGGAACATAAGCATTGTATTAGCCGAATATCTGAAAATCAGGAACCGTCTAGCTATGATGAGGCTTCCTCTGATCCACGATGGCAAAAGGCCATAGCCACAGAATTACAAGCCTTAATTGAAAATAACACATGGGAGCTTGCGCCATTGCCTCCTCATCGGAAGTCAATTGGGTGCAAATGGGTGTACAAAATAAAGTATAGGGCAGACGGATCCATCGAACGTTACAAAGTTCAATTGGTGGCTAAGGGTTTTACACAGCGAGAAGGTTTTGATTATCACAAGACATTCTCCCCAGTAGCCAAAGATGTCATTGTCCGATCTTTCCTATCAGTCGCAGCTTTCCAAAATTGGGCATTACACCAAATGGACGTCCATAATGCTTTCCTTCATGGTGATTTGGATGAGGATATTTATATGGAAATTCCACATGGTTTTCGAAGACAGGGGGAGAATAAAGTATATCATCTCTGTAAATCTCTATATGGTCTTAAACAAGCTTCCCGGCAATGGTGTGCAAAATTTGCAATTGCACTCACAATTGCAGGATTCAAACAATGTCATTTTGACTATACTCTTTTTATATGGACAAGAGGTATGTCATCCATCTATTTAATGATATATGTTGACGATATACTCATTATGGGAAATGACAACCATGCCATGAAGAGCCTCAAAGAGTATCTGCATTCCACATTTCATACAAAAGACCTTGGATCACCCAAGTATTTTTTGGGAATTGAAATTGCCCAATCCGACCAAGGAATTTCCCTCAGTCAACGGAAATTTGTATTGGAAATTATATCAGAAGTAGGTCTGTCAGGATGCAAGCCAGCTATTGTTCCAATCGAACAAAATACCAAGCTAACCATAGCAGAATATGATGAGGGATCTTCCCAAGAAGATGACCCCATGCTCAAAGATCCAGCAGAGTATCAAAAACTTGTTGGGAAACTCATATACTTGACTATGACCAGGCCGGACATATGTTATGTGGTGCAGATGCTCAGCCAGTTTATGCACAAACCAAAACAGTCTCACATGAATGCTACACTGAAGATTGTGAAATATTTAAAAAAATGCCCAAGACTTGGGATATTTCTTTTTTGAAAGTGCAACATGGAAATGACGGCTTATTGCGATGCAGATTATGCAACTTGTCCAATGAGCAGAAGGTCTGTCACAAGTTTTGGCATTAAGCTAGGAGACTCCTTGTTCTCATGGAAGATAAAAAAACAGCCGACTGTTTCACTGTCTTCAGCAAAAGCAGAATATTGAGCAATGGCGAAAACCACTTGCAAGATAGTATGGCTATGAGGCTTACTGCGAGATCTTGGAGCACAAATTAAGGGTCCAACCAGACTATTTGGTGATAATGATGCCGCTCTCAAACTTTCAGCTAATCCTATGGTGCATGAGAGGATGAAACACATAGAAGTAGATTGTCACTTCACACGGGAGAAAATTCAGGAAGAGATAATTGAAACAAGAGGGATTGGGACTGTAGAACAACCCGCGGATGTTTTCACTAAACCACTTTGTCAGAAACAGCACGCATATCTATTGAGCAAGCTAGGTATCTTGGACATCTACAAGCCACCAGCTTGAGGGGGAGTATCGAAAGATATGCATTATCTTCGATATTATTTAAATTGCGCTTGATACGCAAGGATCAATGGGATTGGATTTGATTTGTAAAATATATTATTTCCATTATTCTTTTTCACATTGTATTATAAGTATGTACGTTGAGTATCGAACAATATAGAAAAATACACATTAAACTTCTCCCAAACCCTTTTCTTCCTATCTTCGATCTTGCTTTCTTTCACTTCCCAAGGTGAACTACTAAGGAAAAAGCTGGTGAATTACTAAGCTGGAACGACGGTTCCCCTAACGAGGTGACATTATCGATTAGCATGGGCCCTCCCAGGCCTTAATAACTACAACTTAAGTTTTCTATTCAATCATGTAATGCAACTCACCTTGGAGCCGCAATCATCATTTTTAACGCCCTTTCGATGTATTTTCTATTTTATGAAAACGTTTTCCATGCAATCATCATCACTTTATTATCTTTAAGCCACTAACATGTGAAAAGGATCATACATTGTGCGCAAACAATAAAAGTAACACTCTATAATCAAATTGGTAATCAAAACGTAAATATATTACAAAAAATAAAAAGTTAAAGAACCCGAGATGCACCCAACAAGCTAAAATAATGCCTCATTATTGATCCTCAAAAACCCTGCGGACTAGGAGATGCAATACCATATTGCGTGATTGACATGAAACGCCTAAGGTACGGGTGACGATGCATAAATATGAAAGTTACCCACATCACACTTCAACATCTTCTGATAGCCACATTAGACAATTTGTGTCTGAGGGACTTCATTAGACAAATTCGTGCATGTAGAAGGACTTGATCATAAAAGATAAAAATGCCTACCTTTTCAGAAAATGCTTGAAAGTACAAGGACCACAAATATGACTTCTAAATATGAAACCCTCATCTAGAGTTGGTTGAGTTCACTGTACTCAATGGGTTCATTGTGTTTCCTCCTTCCTGGCGACATACAACTGGTTGGTGATTAAATTTTGAATTTCATCTTCTTATTTTTCATTCTTGATCAAGGTACGCTGTTCTCGAAATTTCAATTGTTAGAGTCTATTATCATGGCGGAAGAACATTAACAGCTGAAGAATTTTCAATGAACAGTTGAATGATTCAATACCCATCACTCCCTTAAGAAAATGGTTCAGGAGGCAACATGAAAAAACACCCGACAAGATAAATTTAGTCATTGTAAAGCGACCCATCGTGTGTCTAAGACAGAGACACTATATCCTCAGAACCCAATAAGTCAATCACTCCCACTTGCATTGAATCCTGTGAGTGTGCCTAAAATCACACTGGAGCACCAAACTCCCATCCAATCTTGTCAGAACAAAGCTCTCCACCAAGATATAGCAACCAAATCTTTTCCACTCCTCGTCACCTTTGAACTCTTCCACTCTCTCCACTCTCACTTCTCTTCCCGATTCACCACCATCATCAACCCAACCTCCTTCCCTCATCACCCACTTCATCTTCTCAGCAATGGCCTCACTCACCCCCAATCTGATCCCTCTCAATGCCTCGTCATGTGTCATGACCCTGAACCACACAAAGCCATCGCTAGTCTCATCATCCACCTTCACTGCCCTCATGCCAAATACCAAAGCCGCCTCCTTTGGCAAAGCCACATTCACACTCGCCTTATTATTGCCCTTGTTGACATTATTCTCACATGTGTGCAGCTCCTCCCACTTTTGCTCAAGTGTCATCTTGTAGAACATTGACTTCTTGATTTGGTGCTTGGTCTCAACGCCTTCGTCCCTGCCAAACACACATGGGCAATACCATTTGCCCACAACAACAGGAGCAGGAGCTGGATGATTGCCTGAGATTGGGAAAGTGAAGTCGGGGAGGCAGGCTCTCAGAGTCATGTCGAGGCCTAAGGCCTCTTCTAAGTGAGGTCGGAGAGAGTGTGAGGTGCGAACTTCCCATGAATTCTACTGTAGGTGCTTCGGAGGAAAACCATCCGGAGCCACTAATTCAGCAAAGATGCTCCCGCTGTTGTGACGGTGAATCTGAAACACTTGGTATGTGTCTCTGGGGTCAAAATGGCTGGGTCTTGTGTCGTTGATGGATGTGCCGAAACAAGTTGGTTCTATGTCCACGTCCCTCGAACATATGCATGATTTTCTGTGGAAATATCAAGATTGGTGATCAGTGATCAAGCAAATTGATGCAGGTAAGACGGTGATATGATTATTGTCTGTCACTAACTTTTTTTTTCTCCTTTTTGTGAACAAAGATGGTTCTTTATCTTATCTATCGAACATTCCAAGACGAAAAGGCCTTCTAATGACAAAAACTGGTAGTGAGTAGACTTGACTCACACCTAGCCTCTGGATTAATAAAGGCTTGTGTGGGTATCAGAATGTAACAGATGAATAAGCTGTTATTCGGATTCGGTTGTGACAAACGTAGTTTAATATAACATAGATGTTATTACTGTTTGTTGTGACTATAATTGGTCAAGAGAAATCAACGCATATGGCATATCCGAAGAACATGTGGAGCGCAAACTGCAGTTAGTACCATTACACGTACCCTCGGTATTTACCCTCTGCATTTATGACGTAATAGATGTTCGACGAGAGAGGCCTTTCGAGTGCCGGAATGAACCAGAGCTTGGTGATAGGGGAATCTTCGAAAACTGGCTGGAAGGTTAGGACCCTGTCTTGAGGAAACGGAAACTTCGTCACCAATGTGTTCTCGCATATCCCGCAGCAACTCGTGTTCTCTGCTTCCGCTTCTGCTTCTTCGTCTGTGATCACCAGGTAGCCTGAAAATGGACCTTCATTTGGCAACTCCTCAAGAGTGCTTGATGACTTCCTGCAAGCAGACAGAGGCCGAGTCACATACACTCTCTCTCTCTCTCTCTCTCTCTCTGATTGTGTGATTGAGAAGACTACTGCACCAATTCTTGATTGAGAGAATGGAAACTTACTTTAAAGAAGGCCAAACATGACATTTTTTATATTTGTTGAATCGGAGATAATGCATTTCTTTAGGGATTACTCGTGCATTTCTTTTGAGCAAGATCACTTATCAGATTTTTATATCATGCGCCCTGACGCATCTCTGTCTTTGATTGCCGTGTATTTTACCTATGCTTTCTATATTGAAACCACGAAAAAAAAAAAAAAAAGGGACAGAATTTCTGAGTAGCTGACGATTGAGAACACTACTGCAATGTCGTCAGCACTAGCGTGCATAGTTGTTTAATCTTTCAATTTTTTTTCCGAATTCTTTATTAATTTTTACTGATTTTTTTATTTTTTTCTTTTCTTTTTTTTCTTTTTCTTCCTATTTTATTGATAGAGCTATTAGCGCCGACATCCGTCCTACGTAACATGGCCGGCACTGAAGTTAAAATTTTTTAAATTTTTTCCAATTTTTTATTGATTTTTTTTCTATTTTTTTAGTTGCAAGGCCGGCAGGGCCAATGGCCATCTTGCACAGCCCACACTAACACCACAATTTTTTTATATTTTGAAAAAAGTTCCAAACTTTTGTCTTTTTTATTTACATGGCTAGTGGAGGCCCGGCCTCTAGTCGTGGGCCAACGACCCCCGCCAACCCCAGCCAAGGGTCACGATCCCCGCTAGTCCTAGGGAGAGGGTCGTGAAACCTTCGCCTTTCGCATCGCCCAAGCCCTCATTGGCCACAGCAAGGGCTAGCAAGGGCTGCGACACCCTCGCTATGGCTTGCAAGCCCTCGCCCACGGCCAAGGAGGGCTTTGAGGCCCTCGCCCAAGGGCCGGTCCTTGTGAAAAAAAAAAAGGAAGAAAAGAAATTGAATCAATAAATAATTTATAATTTTTTTATATTAATTAAAAAACTATTCACATCATTGCCGATTGCACCACGTAGGATTGGACCGCCATGTCAACGATTTCCGATCAAAATTAGTGGGAAAAGTTACATTGGCAATTCATTAAAATGTTCATGATTAAATTTACAAATTTTCAAAAAGTTTAAGATTAAATTGACATGATTGAAAGGTTTTATGGCTAAATTAGACACAAATTTAGGATTTTTAAGATAATTACGCCATGAAAGAAGCTAGTAATTCTCTACTTTTCTTCCCGGCCTTTTCACCCACCCATGAGTATACAGACACCATTGAAACACAAAAGAAGCTGCGAGTGTCGTGAGATATGACCAACACAGTTGAATAAACAAGAAAAGCTTAATATTACAAAAAAACCCCAAATTGGCACTCATGTGATAAATTTACCTTAAACTAATTTTTTCACTATAAAAAATCTCAAATTGATATATCTGTGATAAATTTACCTTCTGTTAGTTTTCATTAAATTTTACCATCAAATTGCTGAGTTGGATAACACGTTGCAGTTGACAGGTATAACAGTTTAGAGATTTACACCTCTGTTTGTCACATATTTACTAATTTGTGATTTTTCGTTGTATTAATTTAATTTAACGGAAAGTAAATTTGTCACAGGTGTACTAGTTTGGGATTTTTTGTAATCGAAAAATTAATTTGAAGTAAATTTTTCACAGGTCTACTAATTTGGGATTTTTCATGGTATTCACCCAACAAGAAATCAATTGACCCACTTTTCTCAACCAAAGAAAAAAGAAGAATTGAACGAACAGAGTTGAAAATATGTAAATTTTTTATCTCTTAGATCAGTTGAACTGTTGTGGGAAATGGGATGAGCATAGAATTAGGCCATGGCCGTGTCAGGGAAAATTACTGAAACTGCTGGTATGTGTCTTCCGGATCAAATGCTTTAGGCTACTCATTCTGTTAGGTCTTTCGCGAAAGCAACCGCCGACCACAATCTTGCTCCCTCATACACATGCACGACTAACTGCAAAACCAGCAAAAAGTTTGTTTTCATCCATGAGTTCACCAAACTTGCGGTGTTCAATGACTGTAACATGCTCAAACCTGGATCTTGACTGTGTAGAAAGCATAAGAGTTTAGGCTATACTCGGGGTTCTTGACCGTGTCTACTCGTGGAAATTTAGCAGGAAAAAAACATGCGCAGTGGGGTTTTAGCGAGTTGAATTACATCTGCGTCAATCCTTTTGTTTAATAACCGGAGACAAATAATTAAGGATGATGATTATAGAAGATGAAAAAAAAATAGAGGAATACCTTCTGTATTTTCCATCTGCAGCTAATAGCAAGGGAAAGGTTGGATGACAAAGGCCGATCAAGCACAAAGAATGAACCGGAGCTCGGTGAGTGCCTCGTCTATGTTCCTCAATTCGATGAGCGAAATCCTGTCTCGAGGAAATGGTAGCTTGGCGAAACCTTTCTTTTTCTTCTTGCTGAATAAATCAGTGATGTGACAATAATGCAATCTTGAGCATTTGGCGTGCACACCTCTGTGTGACTTCTACTGGCTATGGCATGGAAGGTGGGTATTTAGGTTTGTTTGGCTCAGTACAGAGTTTGGTTTCTCTGTTATTTGATCCTGCGAATTGAATGAAACTGTGAACCACTCCACGGAAAACCAATGGGATGAACAATGGATGACATCCAGAGATGAGAATCAGTTAATCTGTGCAGGAACTTCCGTAGGTACAAGCAATTAAAAATACAAAAGAACAAAGACGAATGAGCAGCGCGTAAGATGCGTAATGTTTTGGAAACAAATACCAGAAACACCAACAATGTGGTTTCAGAAATTACGCTTCTGTGGTGAAGTATCAGATGCCCTAAGAAAGAATTTTGCCAATCAAGTCGAACGAGTCAATTGAAATGTGGCAAAAGCAGGTATTATTGAAACAAAGTTCAGATAATGGGAAGTCACCACCGTTTCTACACATTGCTACCTCTTCAATAAACAACAGAAGATGAGGCTTTTGTCAAATGTTTAAAAGAATCCCCAGATCAGATTGGCCTGTCGGTGTATCTTAAGTGGGTACAGCGGACCCAGAAGGCCATGTTATTCCTCAATCAGAAAATGAAAGTCAAGCCTTCAGTGTCAGAAATGACTTCACTATCCGCATCATCTCTCCTCCTGGAAAACGCCCAAGACGTCCCCTCGCTGCCGCAATCTCACTGAACTCATAGACAGAGTCACCATTAAAGGCTCGTATTTGATTGATCCCTCCCTTGTTTTGCCTAGCCACATCTTCTTCCAAGTCTTCTCCACTCTTAACAGTAGGAAGGGGAAACGGATCAAGAGAAGTTTCAGCAAGAACCGAGTCACCACCTACAGCACCGACAAAGTCCTTCAACCAACATATCGCAAATGGAACAGGTTCAAAGCTGTGATCTCCATATTCGACTGGTGTAGAGTGATCCCCAGTCACGCAAAGGGCGTAGTGAAATTTCCCAGTTGATTCTGCTTGCCAAAGTAGTCTGGCTAGTTGCCCAATAGCTTGGTCCACGGATTCCAATCCTTTTACTTTGAAAACACTTGCCTTGTCATGGCCGGCATCATCTATTGCCTGCACTGAGATAATGGAATATCACTACCCCCAGAATAGTCATAATCTTCAAGGACAACGCCTTATAAATTATCTTGACACCCATGCTCAGTAGATAAAGTAAACATTCACTATTGGATTTACCAAATAAAGATGATAAAGATATTAAAGAATCAATGTTCTATAGAGTAAGTGTTTCTGAATTCTTCTATCAAAAACAAAACTTAATGCAAATTAATTCAATGCGCAAACAAAAGAAAGAGGAAAAAAAGAAGCTGTAAGGTTCTCTTCCTTCTCTAGGATGTAAACCCGGAAATGTGCTGACCTTAATATGGAGGAAACCAAAATCATAGCCACTTGGTCGACCTGGTTTGTCCATGTCCTCCCCCGGCACGAAAACTTTTGGACAAACATGCAAAGGAGCTGAGAGTGCACTAGCTATTGCAGATACTTTGGATGTCAAAAGCGTCCGATAATCTCCAGTTGCTCCTGGAGCTTGTAGGATATCAATATCAAGTGATAGGCCTAGACCAGCTATGATTTTTGTGGGAGCTACCATGCATGGCCACAAACCATGTTTCTTAACAAATGGAAGAACCTGCCATTAAATACTCAAATGTTTTTAATGCTGAATAGGGCTGCGTGTTAACAAAGGGGGGAGGGGGTATTTCAACTCATGCATTCAAAACTTAACTGTAAATGCACATAAAATAGCATTTTCCTAGGACCCTCGCGCTCAGATAAAAAAGTGCACCTTCTCACTTAGAAAGCTACCACAGAGAGGAAGCAACGAAGTCCAGAGTTTGGACAGATCACCACCATAGTTTAGCTCTATCCCTGATTGCATTCCAGTATCTCTTATCCCTAAAACCATTTTGAACCTCATACTTCTCATTCCTATGTTGCTTTGTTGAAAATTTAATATGCCAAGATCCAAATCTGGATGACGAGTCAGATAACTACTTGGAATATTAAGCAATTGGAGCTTTAAATATGACAAACAAACTTATTAAACATGCAACGTTAGATTTTAACAACAACAAGCATAAAAAATGAATTCTAGGTTTACAGTTTCCATTAGAAAATCTAAATAATCTCAAACATGGTGGCAGCCACACTTACATACCCAGGGCCAAAATAAGGCATAGAAAGTAAAGATTATTGCTACATTGCAGCAAGAAAAACTCACTGTAACTTAAAAGAGAAACATGCAGCCTTGTCCCTTCAGTTCAAACTGACCTCAATTCTTATCCCACAACCTCTTAGCAGGACAACATTTGCAATGTTTTTCCCTTCTGCCGCTCTTTTGGCATTCAATGGATGAGAAACTAGAATTCGAGAAATTTCCTTGGATAGCTCATTAACAACAGTGGCAGTATGCCTTGCTTCTTCAGTATCATCGAAAGGCTCAACTTGCAAAAGTAAGCGATTGTCTTTCAATGGATCAGTCCCAGATACATTCCCACTCAACTTTGGACCCTTTACAACCACCCCACACCTGTGCTCAGTTGCATACCTGTAAAAAAATCCATTATTACTTCCCAGATTTTCAAAAAATAACTGGACTGGAAACTCAAATTTGATCAACAGCTGCATGGATCCACAGGGTCACTTGGATAGAGACACCTTTTCCAATCTGTAATAAGTTTGGTATTTCATGGGAAATAACGTTTGCATTATCTATGGAAAGCAAGTTTGAAAATTTTGAAAGTACAAGTGAGATCCCTTTAGCAGCTTCATGTAGTTCATAGACAAAGTTTCAATTGAATACCCAAGGCAGGTTCACAGAAGATTCTGTGATGTAAATCTGGCTAGCGAAATTTCAAAAGAGAGAAATATTGGTGAACTCACCTGACTCTGACTTCATACTCAGGAAAAGACGGGAGCTTCATCCCATCCAGTGCAGCACAAAGAATGGGCCCTTCTTCTTCAAAATGTCTGTCAGCCCTCCTACTGATGACTATTCCAGTTTTCTCATCCAAGGTTGCAAAATTCGACTGAGGATCAGAAAATGGCGTGACCTTGTTATTAGGTTACTGGCCAAGAAATACCATTAATGACCATGATCAAACAAAGTCCTCCATTCTATACAACGGAACAACAAAATGGTGATATGTACAAGAAAGTTCAAACCAACACTCAGATTAGACTGTACATGGAGAAAAGCCTCCCTCCACAACTCACAAACTTCAATAGTATTCATTTGAAAGAGAATAAGTTATTCCATATTCATGCATGCATGTGTAATTCCAAGCGCTGCATCATAACTTAAGTAATTCCCTTCCTTTATGCTAAAATGAACAAACGTGATTTTGTAATAGCATGATTTGCAAGATCTTGCCAAAATAGCTAATGAACTAACTCTTCCACTGCACAACCAAGGGATTCAAAGATGAAGAAACCAAATGATTCAACCCTAGGATTGTACTTCTTGAAATTAGAACACGTACTTGTACACCTAAATGACAAGAAACTAGAAAAATATGTGTACACAAGAACCAAATTGCAACAACGGTATGTCCTCATTGACCTCCTTGGATTTCTAATGACACGGTATTGCCAAAATTAGAAAAAATTCTAGGAATTACAAAACCCATAATTATGAGGGAAGGACAATTTAAACCAGATACACACCTTAAATGCAATATCACCTGGCGACATAGCTAATCCTGCACCCATGGACTCAAACGCGCCACGGCCTCGGTAATACACTCTCGGGTCATAACCCAGCAAGGAAAGATGAGCAGTATCGCTTCCGCAACCCAATCCTACTTCAACAGGGTCCATGAGACCATTCACACCAGCGGACGCAATGGCATCCAAATGAGGCACTTTAGCTGCTTGGAGAGGAGTCTTGTACCCAAACCTCGGCAGAGACACATCGCCCACACCATCAATCAGCACGAATGCCACTCTTCTCTTTGGATGCTTGGTGCTTGCCATGTCTTATGTGTTAACAATTCCGACAATGGCTCTACTAACAGTATCAATAAAAAATTGCACATGTTAGATAGCAATTCAAAGGAGACATTACTTTGACACATTCTCACATTTTGGCATGTATTAGTAAAGCCATCTACGGCAGGTGAGGCTAGGTAATACATGCCACAGGCAAACAAAAATCACAAGTAACTGTTTGGTTCATGGCCATGGAACCATGAAATGAAATCCCATTCCAAGTAATCAAATTTCTTGTAGATGGGGTTCCTTTTCTATTGTTCAGTTTCAACTCTAGAAATGAACATAAATGATCAATTTCAATTGCAAAATGGAGTTCAAATGTACAAAATGGAATGTGTGAATACTTTATCAGATCCACAGATACAAAATAGCAAACTGAAAAAAAAATGATCAATTCCAAATGAAGAATCACATACAATGATCCCTCTATAAGTTCCACGTTATTGTCCTACAATAGAAACATATTAACAGTTCAGACAAGTATTTTCACAAACATTTCATCTGCGATACTGCAAAATCTCAATGCAGATCGACAAAGAGTAAGTCAAGCCTTTTGCACCAAATCCAAGGCGACAAAGATGAAGCCATGTCCATGAACTTCAAGCTATCACAGAGAAGTTACCTCAAGCCATTGCGATACACATTATTTTCTTTGCTTCGTCCTGAGACAAAGATCTAATCATGATAAGGAATGGATTAACAGTACCTTGGCCAAGCTTGCGGCAGGGGCGGGGGTTTTAAAGATAATGAACGAAGCTCACCACTTCACGAGTGGGTTGAGTTCACAAGCTAATTCTTTTTCCCCAGAATCGCCATATCAGCTCTACCCGAATATTCAAATTCCGCATTTTTAGGGGAATCCAATTCTCTGGGTGATTTTAGTCCATTATGATGAAGGGGATTCCATTACCATGCCACATTCCAAGGTAAAGCAAACAAGGTCCCAGTGTCATCGGTACATCAAAATCGGGTTTCAGAAAGCTGTAACACAACACAACAGGGGGACTTCAAGATCAGCCAAGTCGACAATTCTCTGCTTGCTTATCGCATGTTGGCACGGTAAAAGTACACAGAGATGATTACCAGCAACAACCATAAAGGAGAAAGAAACAACACAGAGATGGATACGAACAATGGGCAGTCACTCGATCGGACCACAACACTTTACAACAAACAACACCATCGTCTGCAAATGAAGCAGAAAACAGAAGTACCCAATGAACATCGCCGTCCGCGGTCACAAACATGCAGAAAATGGACAAAGCCACGAAACCCAGAAGCAAAAATTTCGACCCAGAGAGAGAGAGAGAGGGAGAGGGAGAGAGAAGGAGACCCACCAGTCGTAGGAAAAACCAGAGAGCCTCGCGAGAGCGCGAGAGAGAGGGAGAGCGAGTGCAAAGGGTTCGATCAAATGCGCAAACTTGTCCGCCGAGGGACTGGCTTCCGTCCCAAGCCAGTGCGCTCCAGGAAATCAATGGCCAAAGAGGGAGATTCTTCTCCTTTTCTTGTTCTGGGGGAGAATTTTATTCCTGAGGAATGATTGTGTTCCTGAGAATCTGCCCCGGCGAAATTATCTGCTCCGGCATGGTGATAGAGAGAATGGGCCCGGCCCATACCCCTGTTACTGTTAGGGCGTGGGCCTGCCAATTGATGACCTCTTTACTGTTTTTATTTGAGAAAATGGTACAAATAATTTCTAAATTTTTAATTTATTCGATATCATCTCTAAATTTTTGGTGAATGTTCAATTTGGTCATTTGAAAATGTTCAATGTAATCCCTACTCTTAAATTAATGGAATGATTACATTAAATATTTTCATATAGTAGAGATTACATTAAACATTTTCATATAGTTCAGGAACTAAATTGAACATTCACCAAAAATTCAAAGATTTCATTGAACAAATTAAAAGTTCAGGGTCCACATTAAATGTTAGGCTAAAGTTCAGTAACTACATTGAACAAATTAAAAATTTAGGAACTATATTGCACATTAGGCTAAAATTCAGGACTATTTGTGTCATTATTTCTTTGTGTTTTGATGGCGCAATTGCTAGCGCGATTAAGTGTTGTAGAAACTCAAACCAACATGTTTTCCGGCCATTCTTGTATGACAAAATATATATATATGAACACGAAACTATTTCACATAAACCAACCCATGTGGAACAAAGTCAACATCTTTGGTTTTGGTACGTGGCTGACAGAGGAGGGCCAAGGAGAATATAGCAGGAGGAGGAGATGTTTTCTTCTCTCGATTGTGCGTGTATAAATTTGAGAGGATGATGTGATATACAGAGAAGTTGAGGTTAAGGTCCGGAAATTTACGGCGAGAGAGAGCAGAGCTAGGTCGTGAGTTGAAGGCGGAGGCAACGGACGAGGCGGCGGCGGCGGCAATATAGAGTGGAGCTAGGTCGCAAGTCCGGAAGAAGAGTGGTCGCGTGAGTAAGGAGAGCAGAGCGTCGTCCGTGAGGGAGTCGGGGAGAGACCATGGAGAGAGAGAGAGAGAGAGGGGATTGGTGGACCCAGAGGAGTCGCTCAAGTCAATGCATCATTGCAAAAGTGACGTGACATCATTCCCGCACCCGCTCTTTTGTCGGCTTTTTTTTTTCGGCATAGCGTCTAAGCTTGCACCACACGCACCCTGAAAAGGACACTGTTGACTCGTAACTTGTAATCGAGCAAAACCACCAAATTCTTCGTCTCTTCTTCTCGGCATCCATCCTATTTCTGTCAGCATGTGGGTGAAGATCATGTGTGGATTGGTTCTCTACGGACTGTATCAGAGCTTCTTCTCCGACGACGATGACCTCTTGGACTTCGACTTCTCTGCTGCCAATGCCCTCCTCTCCGTCGCTCCCCGGTACTTCCTACTTTTCCTGCTGCTTCTTTTCTTCTTCTCTTTGCTCGTGTCATGTGATCAGAGATCCACCACCGTTCATCGCTAAGCTAAGCTAAGTTGATAGTGAAAGTGATAGTTGATAGTGTTGGTCGACTCGTAATTCTGTGTGATAGGCTTGAGAAGCTTTATGATGGGAAGGCTTATGTTGGTCTCCTGATTCCCGATCCGGACACCGGATCCAGGCAGCACATCGACTTGGCCTTAGTCGCTAAAGGGTCTCTCTCAACCACGTTGAACTTTCAGGTAGTATTAATCTTTTAAATTCCTCTTTAATCCTCAACAATTTGCACCTCTTTTTTTCCTTTTCGATTGCAGAAAAGCTCTGGTGGTTTCTGTTAAAAGCTTTGCGGGCTTCATTGCCAGAAGCGCAGATGGCAGCTGGGTCTGTAGAAATGAATCTCGTTACAAAGAGGAATTGCATCCTGACCCGGTACGTCCTATTTGCTCGAGTCTCTTTGTTCAACTTTATATTTCATCTGTTTCTTAAATTTCAGGCTGCAGAAGCTAGGAAGGCAGCTTCAATTCTTGAATCATATCTTATAAGGAGAGGAGTTGCTTCACCTGTCGGATGCCTTCCTTACTCAGTTGTTCTTCCTAAACCAAAGTTTCAGTATGTTATCAAATTTTTACTGAAAATGTGATTGTCTACGGAGTGATTTCACACATGTTTTGTGCACTTTTATATTTTTCGAAAATTAAGGACTTATGGTATTGTCGAAATAACTGCTCATTTGCGAGACTTTTTGTTGCATGGGAAAATTATTTATGATTGACCAAGTTTAAGGGCCTCAGGAGTTGCAACTTTTCCAGTAACTTTTTTAGTTTATGAGCATTGTATAGCTCTGGGATAGATGAAGAGAATTTTTATTAACTGCGGCATGACAGCTATTCGTAAGCAAATAGTTGCAGGACTCTCCTTATAACCATAGGCGCGACAATTTATCTTGATCTTCAGTGATCGTCTTCTGTTCTTTGATTGTTTGTGAGAGCAACAGCTAGCGAATGAGAAGGAAACCTTAATAATGTGCATGACATGCAAATGCGTGTCCGACCTCTAATTGATGTACCGAGAGAAGAGATTCTCATCCACCGTAGTCTGTTTGGGGGTTGACGTGGACCTGCAAATGGTCGCTTCTCTAAATCATATATTTATGACAGAAGTGATTGGAGTGATTGTGACTTAGTCTGTGTGGGAAGTAACACCAACAGTTGAATGATCTTAAACCACCATTATGTGCAATTTTTTGGGACATCATGCTATAGATTGCTTATGTTTCCGTTTCTTCTCTAAGGTTCCGTTCATTTGGCGAAAAATATTACGTTTTTGGAAAATATTTTCTCGAAAGTCATTTTCCTAGAAAATGTTTTCCCAAAACATAATTTTTCGGTATTCGGCAACCAATATGAAAAAGTTTCGGAAAATATTTTTTGCCGGTGGTGGCGGCGGCGGCGGCGGCCAACGGCGGTGGCGAACGAGCGGCGGGCAGCAGGTGGCGACCGACGAGCGGCGGCCGGCAATTGGTGACAGCCGGCGACTGCGGCCGGCGACCAACAGTCCGTGACTGCGGCCGGCGGTGGCGGCGACCGATGAGCGGCAGCCAGTGGCCAGCCACGGTGGTGGAGGTGGCCTGCGACCGGCGACCGGAGGGGGAAGGAAGAGTTTGGCGGAAAATGATTTCCGTTTTTCAAAAACGGAAATCATTTTCCTCAAAACAATAAAGGATTTGAGGGTAGGGGCGGAAAATGTTTTCCACGGAAAATATTTTCCGCCCCTAAACACCGGAAAACACGGAAAATGTTTTCCGGAAAATTTTTTTCCCTGAAATGAACGGAGCAAGTTCCTTAATTTTCTGCTCTCGGGCTATTGGCCACCACCGGAGGTTATTAGTTGAAACCAGAATAAAAAAGAATGGTTTCTGGTTGGACAAAGGGAGCTTTCCGTGTTGCCAAGAAAGAGATGCAGGAAACCATGCATCAGCAACTTAGTTATGTTCTCAGTACCTCTCCAGTGTGGGATAGGTTCGTTTCTTATGTTTAATGAATGTTGATCGTTGTATTTGGCCAATGTGCGGGTGCTGCATGTTTTGTACTCTGTCGTGATATTTCTAATGATCTTTCCTTGACATCCTCGTTAAGTTGCTTGACTTGGAGAACCTAACCTGGTGGCCTTGTACATTAGTTTTGCAATCAGCGTTTCAAAATCCAGACTAGACTGTCTGGTTTATCTAGTTCAACCAGGAACTAGACTTCAGTCTGCTCCTCTTTTTCTTTGGCTCTTCTTAGTGAAAGATGGGAAGAGCCAATATACGAAGAGCCAATAGTGCAATCGTATCTGGCCAGTACAGGTTTCTGTAAAATGATGAATCTTCATAAAAGAATCTGGACTCATATCCCCTCCGCAACCTGGTATTCTTTGTTTTCCAAAGGCACCAATGACAAATATCAATATTTAAAACTGACAAGTATGGACGGACGATAGGAATAGAAGAGAATCCCTCCTAGGTTTGAGCAAGAGTAATGTGCAAGCTCGTGCTCAAATCTTATTGCAAAATGGTAATGTGGAGGAAGAAATGTGTGTGAGAAGGAAGGAGAATCAATTATTAAGAAGCGTACTTGAAAGATGTTGGGATATTGATACAAATGGTATTGGTCTAATATGCAATGGAGTCTCTAAATTGTTAATATATTTAATGTGGTCCATAAACTTTAGCCTCAGATGAAATGTAATTCTTGAATTTTTAATTTGTTCAATGTAATTCTCGAACTTTTGGTATATGTTCAGCATAGTCCTTGAATTATATAAAAATATTCAATGTTGTCCTTCAATTACTTCAAGTTCAGGAATAACATTAAATATTTTCATATATTTCAACGACTAAATTGAATATGTACTAAAAATACGGAAACCACATTAAACAAATGAAAGTTTATGGACCACATTGCACGTTGGGCTATAGTTTAGAGACTACATTAAACAAATTAAAGGTTTATGGGCCACATTGCATAATTAGGTCAAAGTTCAAGAAATATTTGTATCATTTTCCCAAAGATGTTTGAGCAGGCCGGAAGAAATAAGCAGGCCGTGCAGGCACATTCTGCGGCCAGTCCTTAACTTTGGTGCCTGAGCCCGCCCACTATTGAAGAAAGAACATTGCATGCTATTCCTCAGGGCAGGTGCCCATTATTTATATGCTATGTACTTGGACTAACCATTTATGTAATTTTCATTTCTTGTAATCTTTTATTTACATTCCTTTAATTTTCATTTCTTGTAACATTTTTATTTGGCAAAAGAACAGTATAAGTGTCATAACTTCTGTACAGCACTCACTGTGGTGCCTTAAGTTTTTTTGATCACTTTAGTGCTAAAAATTTTAAAAAACGATCACTTAAGTGCTAAAATTTTTGAAAAACGACCACTTTAGTGCCAACTGCGGTGCTGTACACAATTTTTTGCCGGAAATCCGACGTGGCATCTTTTTTATTAATTCTGAAGCTAACGTGGCTCACCAGAGATTGGCACTTAAGTGATCGTTTTTCAAAAAATTTAGCACTTAAGTAATTGTTTTTCAAAAATTTTAGCATTAAAATGATCCAAAAAAAACTTTTGGCACTTAAGTGATCGTTTTTCCTCTGATTTAGCATTTAAGTGAACCGGCGAAAACTTTTGGCACTAAAGTGAGCACCGTACACAAGTTATAACATTTATAGTGTCATTTTGCCCTTTTTATTTACAGTCTTGTAATTTTCATTTATTGTAATCTTCTATATTCTATACGTATATTCAAATATTTACCACCTATATGGTTGGTTTTATCATATTACTTCTTATCTTATATAGTGTTTATGGTCTTTATTTTTCTAACTAGTGAAATACTACATTTCACTAGTAGGTCCAAAATTGTTTCTAACCATTGCATTTTTACTTTTTGACATAGAACATGCCAATAGTATCACCGATGGTACGTAAATGTAACTTGTTGTTCAAACAACTATTCAGAGTTCCTAAAGCTCCTTGTAAGGCTTGTTGAAAAACCGTCGTCAGACTTGATTAATCCCTCTTTGTTGTTCAAAATGAATAGTTTCTTTTTTTGTAATTTTCTAATTGTTCCAAGGTCTTATAAGTTGAATTAATCGGATTCAACTTTTCTTGTTCTATCTTAGAGTAGTCATTCACTCAAAACTAGTCACTTCCATTTCCATTTTCCGTAAATGGGCCTGGACTTTTTCTAGATATTCAATGGCCCCCCACGTAATTCTTCTGAATTTTGAATAGTATTCAAGATCCTCTATTTTCGATTATCTAATAAATTTTATTATCCTGCTCATGCGTATCATTCTCTTCTTCTTACTTATGTTCTTTATGCACCACTATTAGCCCTCGCAACATTCTCTGCCAATGACCATAAGGGTTACAGTTAAGGCTATGGCTACAATCCATGTTCATAGCACTGGCTGAGTTTCCACGACGCTTGGCTGTTCCACTGGATACGGAAAGGTCATTTTGCTAGGAAGCTAAAAGCAATCTCCAGTTCTGGTAACTCCTCAAGGACAATGCATCGAGGATCTAACACCCCACTAGCTTTTTCGTCCTAAAAAAATCTTGAAGACTTGGTCTCAACAATGATGATGGGGAGCAATGGGCAATCAAACAACTATCCCTTAATCAATGGATCAATACGAGAAGGAACTAGAGGTCACAAGGTGAGAATAATTTACTTCAACCAATATGCCCTTAGGCACGACCGGGCATATATGTTTGGAGTAGATTCCATTTTGAGAGAGTTAAAAAAGCACTATCTCGTTGATCGATTATATACAATTGTCCTTTCTCAACACATTTCTTTAGATAAAAATTCTATTTTTTCCTCTTTACGGATGGTAAATATTTATCAGAACAAGCTTCTTAATCGTAAAATACTTTGCACAAATAGCTAGAAGTCGATTAACTGCCTCTCATTTTGTTATGATTGCCATTTTTGCAAGCGTAGACATGCCTAGTGCGCCTCTAGACCCGTGGCATCTATCTATGGGTGTCACGACCTACCCTTGGGTGGTGTACCACTTAGGGGTTCGGCTAATGAATTATTAAGTCTAAATCTAATTCGGGCCCTCCTAAGCTTTACCAATTCCCGACTTAGGGTTTAAGTTCTTCACATGCAAATGTTTTCATGCTGGAGTCACTATTAATCCATTTACGGTAAATCAATTAGAAACTTAAATAAAACATATAGAGATATGTTTTATTCCTACGAACTAGAGATTTTGCATTTAGAGACTAGATTACACTAGAGCTAGTCTAACGCCTTTTCGGTAACTTTTCTTTTTTAAAAGAAAAATGTTAGTGCAAGCAGTCGGGATCCATTTGATTACCTATTCGCTAACATGCGAGGTGACTATGTGGGTACGCAATTCACCAATTTAACACCCAAAAAGTAGTAAATAAATTGTTAGTTTAGGAGAACAACATACCTTTTAGCAACATAAGCATATGTATTGTTAGTTAAAAAATCACATAGATAATTCTATTATGATTTCTAATTAACAAGCGGGAAAATGTCAAATAAGGACCCAAAGTGCTCAAACTAGTCTCAAATAAGAACCCAGTTCGCTGGCCGGCGACCGTGAGACATTTTTTGACGTTGGAACAGGGGCAATTTTGTCTTTTTCTTTTTCTTTTTTCCTTTTTTCTTTTCTCTCTTCCCTCTTGTGGCTATCACCGGCGACGTTCGCCGGCCTCAGGCAAGGGCGACCTTCGCCGGCGGATGTCATCGGCGATGGCCACAAGAGGGAAAAGAGAAAAGAAAAAAGAAAAAAGAAAAAAAAGAGAAAAAGACAAAATTGCCCCTATTCCGATGTCGGAAAATGTCTCACGGTTGCCGATCGGCGAACATTTGGCCGACTAGCAAGCTGGGTCCTTATTTAAGACTAGTTTGGGTACTTTGGATTTTTAATTGAAGTATTGTCCACTTGGAGTCTTTATTTGAGAAAAGGGACCCACTTTGGGTCCTTATTTGACATTGTCCCTTAACAAGCACTTCAATCAATGTGTTCTTTAGGGTTTTCTCTTTATTCAAATGAAAACTAACCTACATGCAATAACGTATGAAATATGACATGCGATTAATGAAACCTAACATGCAATCTATATGTCATGCGACGATATGACTTATTTCTAATGACGGGCAAATGATGTATTTTTGGTTTTTTTCATTAAAATTCGGAATAATAAAAATGCCTAAAATAACATGCATTCTATTCTAGAAAGTCACTCTAACTTATCCTAAAATGACCTCCTTTTTTCACTTTTTTTTTTATGAAAATTCGAAATTCTAAAATGTCCTAAATAATCTATTAGGACTAGAATAACCCCTCATTTAAACTAGGAAATAAACTACCCTAAATCCCAATTTAAATTAAGCAATTATCCTATCTTCTAGATATATTCATGATTTCCTAAACATGCAAAATTTCTAATTTAAACCCTAATTAATATTTTTTGGATTTTCTTTTATCTCAAAGATAAAGTAATCAAACAAAGGATAGAAATCGCATTCAAATAGTCTACACAATCCGCATGATTTATTTATCATGTTCAAATTAGGAAAACGATTCGAGCTAATGATCATATTTATATGGTTATAGATATCGATGAAAAGCTAACCGTTTAAATTTGGAAAGCAAATAAGATGTATTTTCGTATCCAAGTAGTTATAGATAAAATAACAATCTTCCGCACTACCATGCATCGTACCTTGGGGTTCAGGTCAGAGTGTCATATAGGTATGTTGCTAATTTGGGGTATTTTAAATATTGTGGATGCCGCATGCATTATCCCTAAGTTATCTAACAATCCACCAAAGATATCCACAAAATATTCAAATACCGAAAAATTAGGAAATTAAATATTCTAAGAATATCAGATGAGAATATTACCTAATTTCGTGGATAATCTCCAAATTTGAATTGTCTCAGGATTGGAATCATGGATCGGGATTGGGTGCCCGACAGTAGACACGGCCACAGAGACAGCGGCGGTGGCGAGCTGGCCTTGCGCAGTGCTCCGGTTAGTCTGTAAAACAAGAACATGGACCGCAGCGATGTAAGGATGCCATGGCCACGGAGGAAATAGGGAACGTCGATTCTGGGTGGTGAGGTCTCACTCAGCTAAATACCGCGGCAACACGGTTCATCAAGACGTCACCGAACAATGGGAGGAATGGCAGCTGAGAAGGTCAAGGCTCACACCATAGGTCTGACCGTGAGGGAGGTAGTGGCGACGGAGGGCAGCAGCAAATTCATCAGAGCATGGCATCAAGCGCGGCACTGATGCAAGAGGCATCGTTGGTGCAGGCACGGCTCGACAGCGGCGTCAGGCACGCGAGGGCAGTAGGGATTAGCAACTTGGCATCATCGTTGGTGCAGATTGGAAGAAGTAACAGCGGCGCGAGCGAGGGGTCTGCGGTTCAGGTGGTCGCGACGATAGGGAGACGCGGCATTAGGCGCGGCACAAGTGCATGAGACGACCCTTGGCTAGGCACAACAGCGAGCACAATGGCTTGAGACGGCGCGGCATCGGGACACTCACAGCCATGGGAGGAAGGTGGCGGCCCAGGGAGCAGCATAGGCGTGACGTGGCATCGGGATCCTCACAGCCACAGGTCCGACAGTAAGGGAGGCAGCGGCTGGGGTGGGATCGACTCAGATGCGAGGGGGGCCCTACTGGTCTCGCTCTCTCTGTCTTTCACTCTCACTTCTCTCACTCATGTGTTCTAAAAATTATAAGTGCTCTCTCCTTTGATTGAGGGGTATAACCACATATTTATAGTACATGCATAGGTTAATTAGCTGGGCTCTCAAGACTTAATGGGCTTTGGCTTATGCTTTGTCATTTAATTTTATTTTAATTTCAAATGGATTGAATTAATTTGGGCTTTCATCTAATTAAGCTTAATGGGCTGCTTTAAGCTCAAACTAAGACAACTAAGCCCCCTTAGACTTGCAATTTTTTTTTGGCCCTTTCCCTCTTAGCTTGGCCGAGTGGGACCTGATGTGTGGGCTGGGCTCGTGCGATGGATTTCGAGCTTATTCACCGTTGCCGGCCCGATGCGGGATGTAATTAAACTATATGGTCCTAAACTACATGCTATGCGATTTGATATTTTTGTTTAGGGGTTAAAGTTTAATCCTTAATTTTTTATACAACTATTTATTAAATGGTTAACCAAAATTTAGGTGTCAACAGTGGAAAAATTACCAAAATAGTCCTAAACCTATTGTAATTATGCCAATTCAGTCATAAACCTTTTTTTTGTGTCAATTTAGTCTTAAATCTTTTGTATTTATGCCAATTCAGTCCATCTGGCCAATTTTGGCCAGCTAGCGCTAACGTGGATACCGGTCAATGTTGACGTGGCAATTTTTAAATATTATTTTTATTTTTTCGAATTTATTTATTTATTTAACGCAATTTTTTTCTTTTCTTTTTCCCTTTCTTTTTTTTCCCTTCATCTTCATCTTGAACCTCTGACCATCGGCAAGGTTTGCCCTGCTGGCCGCTAGTGAGGGCAAGCCTCGCTCGCCCTTGGTGATGCATGACCTTGTGAGCGACAGCGAGACTCGTTGTCACCAGCTACTGGCAAGACCAACCTTGCCAGCCAGAGGTTGAAGATGAAGATGAAGGGAAAAAAAGAAAGGGAAAAAGAAAAGAAAAAAAAAAAAGTAAAATAAATAAATAAATTTTAAAAAATAAAAATAATATTTAAAAATTGCCGCATTAGCTTTGGCCAGCCAACGGGCATCCACGTCAGCGCCGATTGGATAAAATTGGCCAAATAGACTGAATTGGCAAAAATGCAAAATATTTAAGCTTGAATTGGTACAAAAAAAGGTTCAAGATTGAATTGGCACAATTGTAATAGGTTTATGACTGTTTAGTCCATGCTCATTTTAGATTTCAAAGTCGTAAAAATTTAATATATATATATATAGTATCCTGACATAATTATGAAAGATTTTGAAAAGAAAAAGACTGACAAACTCCTTTCGGCCGAGAAATGATGAGAATTCAAGGAGTTTTTCGGCGCCATAGATTATGGTTTGGACAGATCTACAACTGATTTTTCGTCTTCTTCTTCTTCTTGCTCTGCCACATCACCCCATGGGATTCTTGGGAAAATGCCATGGCAGTCATCTTCATTGGAATTCCCATCATGATGAGAATGAGAAGAGCCGATTTCTTCAATTTCAGAAAGGGCCTGTTTTAGCATTTCGGCTAGTTGTTGTTGGGACTGAGCTGATGCTAATCTCGAAAGTACAAATCCTTTATCATGTAGAAAGGGAGCTGTATCTTTAGGAGAAAGAGGAGAAAGAGAATTTCTATCACTGAGCCATTTGTTGACAGTCCTGACGGAAACTCTATAAAAAAATTTAAAACCATCCCATTACTTAACTTTGAATCTTCTGCTGAGAATGGGAATGCCTGTATCAGGAGATCTTCTATAATCAAAATACCAACCAAGGATCCAAGATACTCCGAAGTAATAGAAAAAGAACATCAGTTTGGGGAAGTTTTTCTCAAAAGGAAGTGGATGGAATTTCTCCAGGAAAAATTCATAACTGGGTTGAGTTTTAGGATAAAGGAGTTCATCAGTTGGTCCTAGGAATTCCCACCATCTCAAAAACCAATATAGACAAGTTTTAATATCAAAGTTATCAAAAAAGAATAGCCAAGTATGAGTATTATTGACATTCTTTCTCTAGAAAGTGTTCCACCAAGCTTGTTGGTAGTTGAAGTAGGAAAAGGTGGATCTGTATGGAAGGGCTTCAGAAATTTTTACATTGAATTTATTCAAGGATAAAGGATCAGGTTTTCATTGTGAAGGATGAATGACTTTGTGAATTTTGGCTGTGGAGTAATTCACATGTCCTTTATTAGAAAAATGTCTGAAAGTGACTGACTGCGTTTCTTCCAGAATTCTTTCATAAAACTCAAGAGTCTTGTAGACATCATGAGAATATATAAAAATTTTTCAGAAAACATATTTTGTGCAAAAACATATGGATTTTCATTATAAAATCCATTCTCAACATTGCAAATATTTTGAAAGTTTGTTTTATGAAAAAATTTTGATTTCGGAGGGGCTGTTTGGTTTGAAGAAATTACCACCTCACTAGAAATTATTTTTCCTTGAGCTTTCTGGATAGCTATTGGAGAGGGATTAGGTTCAACTACTGCCTTAGATGATTGAGGTTGGATATTGAAGGTTTGTTGCATTAACTACATGGCTCCTTCTTTTTGAGCATGAGTATTGAAAGTGTTTTGAAGAAGCGTAAGGGCTTCTTTTTGAGAAAGTTCGGCTATTGCTTCCGGGGGTGGTAGAACAGGTTTAAAGGCTTGTTGGAGCCATTTTAAAGTTTTCTCTAAGTCATCTTCGGTAGGAGGAATGGATTCATTTTTATCCGAAGGAGAAAAAATATTTAAAGGCTGCTGGACAGCTTGGAGCTAAGTCCTGATATTGGTTAGCCCTGTGGGCTTCTTTTCAGAAGAGGGTTTTGCAATTTGTTTGCCTTTATCTCTTCTGGTGGGTTTGTTGGAAGGCTTAGGAGGCATTTTCCCTGCAAAAATTCCCATGTAAGAAAATCTGGAAGTGAATTCGAAAAACCATTTATAAATTCCATGTCAAAATCAAAAACAGATAAAATGGCTTGCCATCTAGCAAAATTTTGTTTGGAGGCAATATTTTGGACATCTTTTTGCAAAATATCTTTTGCAGATTTGCAATCTATTCTCAATAGAAATTTTTGGTTTAAGAGGTCTCCTTGAAATTTAGAAATAGTAAGTACAATAGCAAGAATTTCTTTTTTGATGGTAGAGTAATTCTTTTGGCAATCGTTCCAATGTTTGAGGACAAACTGAACAATTTGTTCTTTGTTGTCTTTGGATTGCTTAAGAATTCCTCCATATCCAATATCAAAAGCATTAGTTTCAACAATTTTAAAAGCATTAGGATCCGCAAGACGTAAGCAAGGAATTTCCTTGATAGTTTGTTTGATTTTTTTAACAATATCAGTATGAATCTGAGACCAAGGTGGAGGATCTTTTTTAAGTCTCTAGTGAAGAGGTTTGCAAATTATATTGATACGAGGAAAGAAATCAATATTGTAATTCAAACTTTCAAGAAATCTTTGTAATTGGGTTCTATCCCTAATTTCATCAGGGAATTTTTCAGAAAAGATGATTGATCTTTCAATTGGTATAATAGTTCCATGATGTATATAATGTCCTAGAAAGCGAATTTTGGTTTTAAAAAGAGATATCTTGGTAGGCGAAACTACCAAATCATTCCTTTTTATTATATTTATAAAATGGTTGATATGCTTGAAATGTTTTTCTATGGAAGTGGAGAATATTAAAATATCATCAATATATACAATAATATAATCAGAACAATGATTAAAAATATCATTCATAATTCTCTGAAATTCAGAAGGAGCATTTTTTAGACCAAAAAGCATGACGTTCCATTCATATTGGCCAAAAGGAACAGTAAAAGCAGTTTTATATCTGTCCTTTTTGCTAATTTGAATTTGCTAGAAGCCTAATTTCATATCAAATTTTGAAAAGATTTTTGCATCATAAAACCTATTCAATAAATCTTTTTTATTAGGAATTGAATATCTTATCCATTTTAAAGCTGTATTCAAAGGTTTATAATTTATTACCAACCTTGGTACTCCTCTTTCTAGTTCAGCATTTTTGTTGACATAGAAAGTAGAGCAACTCCAATGAGACAGGCTTTTCCTAATAAACTTCTTCTCAAGAAGTTCTTGTATTTCTTTTTGACAGAAATTGAGAACTTCATGATTCATTTGAGAAGGTCTTGCTTTAATAGGAATATTTTTCTCAGAAAATTCTGGTTCATAAGGTAGATCAACTATATGACTCTTACGAGACCAGAAAGCATTGAGAATATTTGAACATATAGAATTTTTTATTTGATTTTCAAGAAGGGAAATCTTTTTCTGAAGACTCGGTTCAGAAAGATTTTTGTCAATTCTTTTGTATTCAAGATCTTCTTTAAGAAATTGGAGATGAGTTTCTTTTTCTTGAATAAGGTAATTTATTTCAGAAATTGAATATTGTTGAAGGGTATTCAGATTCCTTATCTGAGGTTTAGAAATAAAATCAAAACATATTCTTTCTCCCAAGGCTCTTGTTTCAATTTCCTTTTCGGTAACTTTGAAAGGTAAGAGTAAATCTATGAAAGGGGATCCCAAAATGACATTTTTTCTGATATCTTTAGCAAGAAGAAAAGGAGTTTTGAAAGATATGTGATCTTTTACAATCTCAGCTTTAGGGATTTTGAAGTTAATGTTTAACTTATTTCCTGATGCAGATATGAGAGACTGGGAAGTTTTTTCAAGATATTTAGTAGGTATAAGACCTTCTCTTATGTAATTAAGGTCTGCACCTGTATCAAAAAGGGTTGTAGTGTTTAAAACAAATTGATTTTGGACTTTTATGGAAATATTGATGATCCATTTTCTTGTGACTATTTCAGAAAGTGTTAAAAGAAAATCTGTATTTGAGGGAGAAGAAGTTTGCGAAATATTTTCTTCAAAATCTTCTTCCTTTTGTTTTCCTTTTAAATTTTTTGATTTAATATCCAAAATGTCCTTTTGCATAATATTCTGGGTAGCTTTAAGCTCTTGTATTTCTTGTTTCTGTTTATTGATCTCTTGTGTGAGATCATTTATAGAAATGGGTTTAAAACTTGCTTTTTTGGTTTTTCCAAGTATAGTAGAAATATTATATGGATTTTGGATTTGAAAAGCGGATTTAGAAACTGGTTTTGGATTTTGGAAATTATTCAGATATTTTATTTTCATTTCGGGATCAGCAATTTGGTTAAAGGTTTGCAAAAGAATTTCTTCTTCTTTTGTCAAAACATTTATTCCAAACTGGGTTTCATCTTCATTTTCACTTTCTGAAGTGGATGATGAAGAAGTTTCTAAATCACAAATCTATAAGCCTTTTTCAAAACCAGATTCATCAGAAGAATTACTGTCAGTTTCAATCATTAATTGGTTGAGCTGGTGTAAAGTTTCTTCATCTAAATCTAATTCACTTATTTTTTCACTAACTTTGCAAAAACGAGAAGTGTGGCCTTTCTTACCACAGTTATAACAAATAATATTTCTAAAATCCTTTTTCTTAGATTTTTTGGATTTTTCAAAATTATCCTTTTCTTTCTTTTCCAAAGAGTTCTTATGAAATTTTTTTTTTAAGGTTCCTTATAAAATTTATTTTTCTCTTTCTTTTTAGAAGAGCAATCACCAAAACATTTTCTTTTATGAAAAGATTCAAAAGATGGATCATATTGGGAACAAAATTCTCCTAATCCTTTTTTAGTGAGCTTTTGTTCCTTTTTGATCTGTTTTTGAAGACAAATATTGATACACAATTGTGTTCCAATTTTGTAAATATAAGAGATTAATTCTCCATAAGAAAGATGGTCATATGGAATTTGGTTTCGATATTCTTCTCTTATTTTACTTCGAACTTGTTCTTCTATAAGTTTTGGTAAACCAGCAAGAAATTTTTCTTTCCAA
Source organism: Syzygium aromaticum (assembly GCA_024500025.1). Classification (NCBI taxonomy): domain Eukaryota; kingdom Viridiplantae; phylum Streptophyta; class Magnoliopsida; order Myrtales; family Myrtaceae; genus Syzygium; species Syzygium aromaticum. The sequence goes on along the minus strand of CM044894.1, from coordinate 14,183,027 downwards.
AAAGATTGATTGCAATCTGTTGTTTGAAGAACTCTTTGCAAAAATATTTCCTTATATTCTCTGAATTCTCCTAGGGATCTACACTTCATGTTTGACAAAAGATCTTGATTTTTATCAAGGATGTGAGAAGAATTTCCTAGAAAATGTTGAGATATGGAAAATATTAAAGTATTAACAGCATCTTGAATGGGTTGGTCATCATCATCAAGAATGTTTTGACCAAAAGGATCGAGTTTATAAGCATTAAGAATTTCAGACCTTTGCTCTTCATTCAGGTAGTTATCCCACCATCCTTTGAGCTGGCTTGTAAATCCGGCTATAAAAAGATATGCAATTGAATGATCAGAAGTATCAAGAGTGGTTTTGTAAGTATTTGCAAGCATAACCATTTGAGTCAAAATATTTACGAGGTTCTGCTCAGAAACATCGTCTATGTTCCATTCATAGATAGCATCAGAGGAGTATTTATTCTGGGTTCTAGAAAAAGTTTCTTCCGTGAGAATGTTAGGAGGAGTAGCCCGAGAATAATAAAGCTTCGAGGGTCTTTCCAAGTAATGTGATTTATTTCAGGAGTGGATTCAGTATCAGATTTATCTAAAAGATTGATCTGATTGGAGGATCCAATTTGATTAGGAGTGTCTTTGACACTCAAGTTTTGTAATAAAGGGGTATCTAAAATTATAGGATTTTTAGGAATTAAAACTGCTTTTCCTTTGCGAAGGTTTCTTCGGTCCTCAAAGGCCTTAGCAAATTCAAGACCGGGATTCTTTGGAATTTCAAAATTCCTAAAGAGTGGAGGTTTTAATTCTCTTTTTTGAATAGATATTGAAGGAGATGAAAAATTATTTTGGACAGAGTTTTCTATTCGGTCCAATTGTTTTCCTATGATATGCAAATGTTGATTAGAAAAGTTATTTGGTTCAACAATTTTTTTGATTCCTATACCATCTATTTCGGAAGCAGTTTTGAAAGGGGAAGCTATGATTTTAACTTCTCGATGTTCAATTTTAATTTTTCTAAGAGGAGGATGATTAGACTCAATGACTTGGCCATCGTCTAATTTCCATTTATAAAATTGATCAAAAACAAAAATCTGTTTTTCTTTTAGAAATATATTTTCAAACCAATTAAAGAAGAATACTTGAGTTTCATGTTGGTACATGTACTCATAACATTCTTTTTTGATATCAAGAGCTTGGTTTTGGAATTTTTCAAAAAACCATTCTCTAATTTGCTTGTTTTCAAAAGAATTAAATTCTTTGTTCAAAAGTATTTTGTCAGGTTCAAAAACTATTTCTAAAACATTGATTTCTGGATCTTCCATTTCGGAAGGAGTTGGATCAGGGAAATCATAAATATTTTGATAAACTGGTCTGGAAATTCCTGACCTGTTATCTATACCATTGATGTTTGGAGGAGGAGGAGGAGGAGGAGCACTTGCAGATGCTTCCTCTGGGTGAAAAGGAATATTGGGAACATTATTGAAGGGAATATTATCAACTGATCTTCGGGAAGAAGTGGAGTGCCAAGAAGGAATAGATCTGATATCATAGGATTTTCTGGGAATATCTATAGATCTTCTGGAAAATTGAATTGTTACTCTTCCCTCAGGATGTTGGATGATATTTGTAGGTTCAAAATTTTGGACAATTTGCTAGAGAATTCTGTTTTCTAATTCCCATTGATCAGGAAGGGTTATCTAATTTCAAGGAATGGTTCTTGGAATCGTAACATTGGCTTTAGAAATGTCTGTTTGCAAAAGTAGAGTTTCTCTGTTGGAATTCAATTTGAAAGCTTTGCTACCAAATGCAGAATTCATAACTTTATAATAAACCCTGTATATGAGAGCTATGGGAATAAAACCTTCAGCTATTGAGTAATTATGAGTTTTTATCTGGAGAGTCAAGAATTTCAAAATATTCTTATTATTAAGGGAGACAGTGAGACCAGGATGACTATCAAAATGAATTGGTCCACTGCAAAGACTAGTTTCAACAGCTCCAAGAATGGATTCGTCGTATTTTAAAAGTCTGGCGTTTCTTAAAACAAGAAGTAAAGATATGTCTAAACCTTCTTTAGTAAGAGGGTTTGCACCTACTTGGACTAAACCTATATGCATATAATTCCATTTTTGGGAATGTTTCTTTATAGAATCTTTGTTCAAAAGTTGTATTGAAGCAAAAGAATTAGAAAGCCAAGGGTTGTCTAAACCTTTCTCAGTATTCCATTAATATCTTTATAATTCCCATAAGTATTTTGATGAACTGGTATCAATTTATAAATTGATGTTATGAGTACAACTTTACTAGGAATTATAATTCCTAGGACCAACTGTGACATCATGGATTTTGACCCAATTTTGGGATTTAATAAACGTGTAATTCGTCAGTGCGCTTGTAGTAAAATCTCGCCCGGGAATTGATCACTTCTGGTTATTATTTTAAATTTTGAGATTTCGCTAGAATCGCATTCGATTGAATTTGGCCGTTATTGAGAGCCCAAACTTCGGTGTCGAATTTCTTGAGTTTCGGAACACAATAAATCGGACGGTGTCGATATTATCATAGCCAACGTCGAGATTGTTAGGAATAGTGGAAAAAAGGGAGTTTTTGACTGGGTGCGAATTTGGACTAGTAGACCTTTATCGTGATAGTTTGATTTAATTAATTTGGCCTTTGTCCCTTATTATATTCTATGATTAATTTGGACCGTCGGAACGTTGTCGGTTTTAATTATGGGCCATTGAATCGCATTATTTATTAGATTGAACTTTTAAATTTTTCCCTCCTCCTCTCTCTCTCTCTCCTCTCTCCTCTGCGCCGCGCCACCCACTTCCGTGCGACGTCCCTTCGCGCACGCCTGCCGTCTGCCCTCTCTCTCTCTCTCTCTCCCTCTCTCTTTCTTTCCCTCTCTCTTCCCCCTCTGGCCGCGCACGTCTTCCCCCCATACACACATCGCCTCAGCCCACGTCCATGCAGACCACCTGACACTCTCTCTCTTCCTTTCTTCTTTTCTTTTCTTTTCTTTTTTCTTCCTTTCTCTTCTTCTTCTTCTTTGTCACGTCCGTTCCAGCCTCTGCGTCCGCTTCTATTCCTTTTTCCTGCTGCCCGACGCTGATCGCCTGAGCTCGCTTGGTCGTCGCGCACCGTCGCCAACCAGCTTGGCCGCCATCACACCGTCCGGTAGCCACCGCCCCGACCAGCTGATCTCTCCCCCCCTTCTCCGCGCGAGCCACAGCTCGCCGCTGCGTTTGCCACAGCCGAGCCCCGCCAGCTGTCAGCCAGCTTATCCGGCCAACTCCCCAACGTGGCCCGAGTCTGCCTCACCACCCCGACAGAGCCGCCGCCGTCGCTGCTTCCCTGACACCGCCGCGAGCAAGCCCAATTGCTGCTCGAGCTCGCCACGCCCGGTCTCTGCAGTCCGCGAGCTCGCCACGCCCGGTCACCGTGGTTCGCCAGCCCGCCGCACCTCCCAGTCGCCATCGCGAGGTCGCCGGTGCCGTCGCCATGGGCCGCCGTCCCTCTCACCTCAACCATCAGCCCCTCCTCCTACGCATTACTCTCCCTCTCTCTTCCTCCTTGTTTTGGCCGTGGAAGGCCCCTTCGCCGGAGGAGCTCCGCCGCCGCCGGGGACTATTCCGCCACCACTATCGCCTCACCTAGCATCATCCAGCCGTCCCACTCTCTCTGGCCGTGTCCCTTTCCCCCTCTCTAAGCCGTGAAATCACCTGGTTCGTCGCCGCCGTTCGCGCCGTTTGCCGAAGTCGCCACTCGTCGCCACTATTCCGGCGCGGGACCGCCACTGTCCAGCCGCCATTGCCGCGTGTTCAGCTTGGTTTGGAGCTTAAGACACCAAGTGAGTTTGACCCTAAACCCTAATTAGGATAACTTGCATTTCTAGACGGATTTTAGGGGTTAATTAGGGTAATTTATGGGTTAAATTGGGGAGATAATTAGAATATGTTGTTGTGGCATATTTGGTGGATTAGTGTGATAAATTAATAGAGGTTTAGTGGCCCGAGAGGCGCTAAGTATTGGCTGGACGGATTTGGATCGGAATAACCCAAGTTCAAGTGAGTTCGGGCTTGAATTGTGAATTTTAGTGCACGTCTTATTTAGCTTTGTGGTGGCTGATTCGAGGGGTGTTTTGGAGAGTTGATGGAATAATTTGAGGATAATTAATGGCCTAGAATTAGTGGACTAGTGGCTGTTCATGGCCGGGTCGTATTGGGCCGAGGCGCGATTGATCTGAGGTTAGTAGTGTAATTGGCGGAATTGTCGGACAAACCGAGTTAGTGATTAAGTTGTCCTTAATTGGGAGTGGTTCAGCGATGTTGTGACATGTTTAGCGTGGCTAAGAGTGGAATAGCTTGGTGGGCCTCTAATGCACGAAATTTTGTTGACCCGGTTGTGTGATCCCATGCATAAATTACATGTCAAGCTTGTGCCATGATTGTTTTGAATTAATTGTCGGTTTGAGCATATTGATTCATGAGATTGAATTTGTGTGGTGCAAGTGAATGCCAAGATGTGAACGTTATAGCTTGGAATGTGCATCATGAGCATTGGCACATCATGCGCATTTACAAGTGTGCCCAAGTGACATGTGCATTGTGACCACCTAAATCGCTCTGATGCGTTTAACGTGGAGTTCAGATAAAAATTGATGCTTGCGAATGTGTGATCACAATAAACCCTGATGCGTTTTACGCGGGGTAGTGAACCCGTCCTGAGGTGTGTTACGCAGGACAATGCCCGGTTTACCGGAAGATGACCAACCTGAGGCGTCTTATGCGGGTAATGTGTCATGAGCTTGATGCGTTTAATGCGGGCCAGAGATCGATCTCGAAGTGATAAACCTGATGCGTTTTACGCGGGTTAGACCTGATGCGTTTAACGGGGGTCGGAGGAGATATTGGTAAATGGCAGAGTGCTAGCGTGCAAGCGTGCGTTAATGCATTGTTGAGGCATGACATGAGTGCGAACATAAGCACGTGCATTACATACGTCGGAATTAAGTGATATGAGTAATTGTACTGCGATCTAATCGTTACGGTATTGTCGTGATTATGTTTATAGAATGCCTAACCTGCAGGGTCAAGTATGAATTAGATTTAGGCCCGAGGGCCTCAGTCAGTTATGTTTTGATTTATGTATTGTTTAGTACTCGTTAGGAGGTACACATTAGCCAAGTTTAGGTTTAGGGAATTACTCACTGAGATTATTCTCACTGTTGTATAAAACCACTTTTTCAGACCCCCAGCCTTGACATGTCTACCATTCCGGTGTGTTTTGAAATTCCGCATCACATAGAGCGGACTAGGACGATACACCCCGTAGGGAACGGGGAAGTATATACTAGGTACTATACTCAAGTTTGGGTAGACGTGGGCGAGTCACAATATCAGATCCACGAGTACGTGGCGTGGTGTTTCAGGGACGATCTCGGAGAGTATAGTCCTCTCTGGACTTTTGATGTCCCGTTTACCGAGTTGGGCACCCAGTATCCTCGATGCACAGATGGCAAGGTGACTGACCCTGGCTCGTCAGCCGAGGAGAGTGCAAGCTCCGACGGTGTACCGGTGGAGTACGAGGTGGACGAGTTCGAGCCGATAGACATAAAGCCCGATGACGGGGAAGTTGTCCCAGAGCGAATGGAGTAGGACAATGAGGAGCCTGAGCCGGTTAAGGAGGACCCTGTACTGGAGGCCGAGTCTGAGATGGACTCATCAGGGTCTGAGGAGGAGATGCCCGATAGCTCTTCATCCTCGAAGTCTTCTGATTTCGACCTAGACTGGGCATATAGGAGTTAGCACTCGCCTTAGTTTGGTAGGGCCAGTACCTTTTTGACCAGTGCCCCGCCATTAGCAGTAGACTGACCCCCGATGCCACTTACCCCTTTTTGTCAATAGTGGCCTTGACCCATTTTGTTGATCGGGCTATATTGAATATTGTATATGGTTTCTGGTATTAGTGCAAGTGTTTATTTGTAATCGTTGTTGTGCAATTTCGTGGCTATCCTCGGTTATGTGTATATTGATGTATGGGTGGTTTTAATTACTTCCGCATGCACTTTAAATCTCTGTGTTGGGAGTTGGGTCGGCGACGCATCGTGGGACGTCGCACACGAATCGACCTTTGCGAAGGATGTGGCACGCCGAAGAGTGCGGGGCGTGACACCAACTGTGAATATTGGGAACATCAATTTATCTACTATGAATTCCATTAATGGTATCAGAGCCAAGGGGTCGATAAAGATATCCTTTATAAATTCATCCGCAGTAAAGACTATTTCCTTCCTGGTGTCTTTTCGAGTGATATCTGGATGTGTTTCAGGCAGCAAAGCCCAGTGAGGTGGTAAGACCGTTGGTAAGCATCGCCGATATCTATTGAGAAGAAAAAGTAGTCTTTTGCAATGAATTTATTAAGAAGATTTGAATCTTTTTCTAGTTCTTTATCACAAATGTCCTCTGATCAATGACCTATAAATAGAGAAGAGATTAATATAGAAGATTTCAATAAATCTATTGAAAATTGGTTTCCAAAAGTTAAACTTAATAAAATTTATGAACATTCCAAGTTTAAGCTCTTTGGACACAATGACTATGTCATTGTTACCGAAGAAAGGGATGTCCCGCTTTCTAATTCTTTTGCTTCAATACAACTTTTGAACAAAAATTCTATAAAGAAACATTCCCAAAAATGGAATTATATGCATATAGGTTTAGTCCAAGTAGGTGCAAAACCTCTTACCAAAGAAGGTTTAGACACCTCTTTACTTCTTGTTTTAAGAGACGCTAGACTTTTAAAATACGACGAATCCATTCTTGGAGCTGTTGAAACTAGTCTTTGCAGTGGACCAATTCATTTTGATAGTCATCCTGGTCTCACTGTCTCCCTTAAAGATAATAATATTTTGAAATCCTTGACTCTCTAGATAAAAACTCATAATTACTCAATAGCTGAAGGTTTTATTCCTATAGCTCTCATATACAGGGTTTATTACAAAGTTATGAATTCTGCATTTGGCAGCAAAGCTTTCAAATTGAATTCCAACAGAGAAACTCTACTTTTGTGAGCAGACATTTCTAAAGCCAATGTTACGATTTCAAGAACCATTCCTTGGAATCAGATAACCGTTCCTGATCAATGGGAATTAGAAAACAGAATTCCCGAGCAAATTGTCCAAAATTCTGAACCTACAAATATCATCTAACATCCTGAGGGAAGAGTAACAATTCAATTTTCCAAAAGGTCTATAGATATTCCTAAAAAATCCTGTGATATCAAATCTATTCCTTCTTGGCACTCCACTTCTTCCCGAAGATTAGTTGATAATATTCCCTTCAATAATGTTCCCAATATTCCTTTTCACCCAGAGGAAGCATTGTTGACACCTAAATTTTAGCACATCATTTAGTAGTTAATTGCATAGAAAATTAGGGATTAAATTTTAATCCCTAAACAAAAATATTAAAATTGCATAACATATAGTTTAGGTTCATTTAGATTAATTGCATTCCGCATCGGATCGGCGGTGACAAGCGAGCTTAAAATTCATCACGTGAATCGAGCTCGGGCATCGAACAAGACTCGGCTCACTCGGAAAGTATGGGCCGAAAATCACACGCAAAAGGGCTTCGTTGTTTTAATTTGAGCTTAAATTAGCCAATTATGCTTAATTAAAGAAAAGCCTAAATTAATTCAACCCACTTAGAATTAAATTAAAGCTTAAACCTAAGCCCATTAGGACTAAGCCCGCGAGAGCTAAAAGGTTGGCCAAAAGCCTGTTCTGTGACCGAAAGTTTGATAAACTTGAAAAATTCTTCCCCATAGCATGATTAGATAAATGAAGAAGGAAGGATTTTGGCACAAGATAATAATGTTCACGTGGAAAAAGGGGTAATATATTGAGATATCTTTCTGGAAATCCAACTTCCTTAGAGAAATACACATGAAAAGAACAATCAAAGCTAGAATTCAGACAAGAAAGGAAAGTGGGCTTATAAAAGATGGACTTTCCCCCCCCCGACGGAAAATTTGGTTAATGACAAGAAGAGGAAAGAAATTTTGTTGATGCGCCTTTGCGTGTAAAGGGGGCTCTCTGGCTTTTCCCTGGGAGAGGAGAGATAGATATATGATCACCATTAAAAAAAAGGGGGAGAACACACGTGAGAGGCCACACAATCCTCACTGAAAAGAGAGAAAGAGTGAAAAAAGAAAGAGGCCTTTCTCACGATCCACTAAGAGATCTTCTGGGTCACGCTTTTTGCTTGTTCTTCGCGCTAGTTCGTGTACCGAGGACCCTGGAGGATCAGCTGTGATTCCTCATCGAGACGGGCCTTTCATCGTCGAGTCCCCTTTACGGTGCTTTCCTGAAGATGAGTTTTCCGGTGCCGGTCCAACATCCCCTTCAAGCTTCGGCCAAGTCACTGCCACCACCACACCCGTCAGCTTCCCAGTCACACTAGGAGGTCTCGGTTGGACAAAGTAAAAATCCCAGGCACAAGAGAAAAATCGAGAAAAGGAGTCGAGAGCTGGGAGCATGAAGGCATGAGTGAGCCCCAATCGTCCAGGTAATTCTTGCATGTTCCTCGGCCGCACATTGCAGCCTTCTCGACGGCCCCAGTCCAGATCGCCGTCGTGGCTTGGCGTCCTCAGCCTTGTCACGCCCAGCACTGCTTCATAATCGCGGCGTCGGACACGAGCTGCATCCTTGGGAGCCACGCCACACGGCTCCTTGCTGCCTCTGCATGATTGGTCCTGTTTTGTGCTCACCCCACCTGATCCGACGAATCTCCGACGCTCCAAGCAGCCACGTTCAGTTCTTCTCTCTTATAGGTTTTGACCTTCCAGCCCGGCGATCTGCACATTCCTGCCTTATCTCACCGTGAACACCTTGGCACCGTTTATACATCTCGTTCAAGCATTGTGCCGGTGACCCTTGGTGGGAATCTTAGCCGAGCATCAGAGCGGTGGTCACGTGGTCATAAATCTTGAGCATGCAACGTGGGTTCTAAGGGAATAAGAAAAAGACAACACAAAGAGATGGTCAGAAAGGAGAGACGAGAAAGCGGATAGGGAGAGAGTGGGAGTTATCTTTTCCCTTGAACTCCACGACCAGACTTGCTTTCTTGTTGCAAGCTTCTCACGCCTACAGCCCTTATTGCTTCTTCTTCCTCTAACGACGACGAAGATCTGCAATCATCGAACTGAGCCACCTCTTGCCAATCACGCGAGTCATCACGAACTCTTCGTGGCTAACTTCATCTGCGCCACCATCCTCCGATCCACCCACCACGTTTGCTGGTCCATTGGCCACCGTGACGCCGTCTCCGTCACCGGGTCTAGTCGCTCGTGCACCGCCGCTCTCGATGCACCGTCGATCCGCAATCCCGATCCATTGCAAATTCAAACTTGGAAAGAAATCTACAAATCAGGTAATTATCTTATCTTGATTTGATTTGAATATTTTGTTGCCTAATTGGTGTTTATTGATATCTAATTTTGCATATTTAGATAATAGGCATTATTCCAATTAGGATTTTTTTCTCTTTTTTTTTTTGAAATCTTGGAATTTTCAAAATCTTTTGAATATATCCAAGATATTTAAGATATCGAGAATTTTTCAAGATGTGATCAATTAGGAAAATTTCCTAATCCGCAACCGCACACGTGGAAATAAATCTATCTATTAGGCTTTAGATAGAGTTATTTCCATAGCGGGTATTTTGAATTTTAGGATCGATCTGTCAGGCTTCAGATTGAAACTTAATTCAAAGGATTTAGCGGTTTTATTTTTTCTTTACTTGATTTTAATTTCGAATTTTGATTTAAAAAAAATACCAAAAGATCACTCTAGAATAGGTTAATTTCTTTAGTTTAAAATTGCGTGTTTAGATAATTGGCATTTTTAATTCCGAATTTTATTAAAAAAATACAAAAAATAATATGCCCGTCATTAGAAATAGGTCACGTCGTCGCATGACATATAATTTACATGTTAGATTGCATTAATCGCATGTCAATTTTCGCACGTCATTACATATAGGTTAGCTTTCATTTAAATAAGTGAAAATAAAAAATTTCTGCACCTTTAAACTCTAAATCAGAATTTATCAAAATTACCAAATTGAGTATTTTTCTTGAAATTGGTACCGAAAAGGCGTTAGGGAATCTAGCGTAACCAAGTCCCCGAATTCATAATTTCTGGTTCGCAGAAATAAAATAGTACTCCCGCTATTTTATTTAGGTTTCTAATCAACCTACCTTAAATGATTAGTAGCGACTCTTATTGAAAATATTTGCATGCTCACAATTGGACCTAAGTTGTGATTTGGTAGAGTTTGGGAGAACTCGAGCTAGATTAGTTAATTTAATTGATCTAGTAATCCATTAGCCTAAGATCGAAAACCCGATTTTTAGGTTGCGACAGCTTGGCGACTCCACTGGGGAATACTTGAATTTTTTTTTTTTTTTTGAAAATTTAAGGAGGACTTAGGCCAAAAATTTTTTCAAACAAAAATCACTCGATTTGGCAAAATTTAATTGAATTCTCATTTTTAGGTGTTAAATGTTTTTGCAGGATGGGAGTTATAAGGGGAGTAGTGATTGGCTAACCCTTTGTTTTACAGGTTTGGTGGAGTGAAATTTAATTTAATTTTCGTACTATTGAAGGGTTGGTTGCATATAATTGTTGTGCATGATTTACAGTATTTGCACTACATCACACACAACCTGTGACCGGACCTGGGTTACACCCATAGTTTTAAGATGGTATTTAGGTGGTTCTTTAACTTTGGCGGTAAGGCTTCGCTGAAGGTTATCCTATTTGAATCCCGAAAATTTTTCCAAAAAATGGCTCAAGGGTCGTCCTCATGCACGTGAGGCTACAATGCATAGGGTTGCCCTTGTCGACCGAACCAAGTCAAAGTGATTGGACTCGACTAGTCATGACTATTGTATGCGAGGCTGCGACTAGTCATGACGATTGTACGCGAGGCTGCGACGCGTCGTTCCGTTCATCATTTCACTTTGCAAAAGCCATTAGGATAGATAGATTAAGATTTAAACTCACGATTCATGTGCATGTCTCTGTGATTGACATTTTCTCCCCAAAAACGGTAATTTCTCGAGCTTAATCTTTGGTTTTGTTCATCTTATTTTGAGTCGGTCCATGATTTAGGTTGAGTCATTTGGCACGTGGTCTATATAAGAATGGGTCGCCTCGATATCCGTTTCGTGCCTACTCCGAAGCTGGAGCTCAAGAAGCTATGGAGCCAGTTGAAGCCAGATGGTCGGCAGTACGTTCTCAAATGCATTGGATTCATGCTGCCAATCCTAGACATAGATGTTCAGAGCGGGATCATGCAGGCATTCACTTATTTTTAGTGCCCCGAGACAACCGCATTTGTGTTGGGAGGTAAGTTTGAGCTCACACCGACTCTGGAAGAATACAGTATTGCCATTGGAAAATCGATTGAGTTGGATATAGTCGAACCACCCATTAAGGTAGATCCTGTGGTAGTGCTTGCTGAATTTTTGAATTTGACTAAAAAGGAAATTGAAAAAGTGCTAAGGGGTAATTGTCAAGCATGCCCATTATCTTTTCTTATCGAATGTTTTGAAAATAACTCTGTCCTCATGAGATCTAAAATTTTTATGTTAGCTTTTTTTGGACTCATCATTTTTCCATTTCGTCAAAATGCTATTGATCCTGTCATAGCTTGGACGGTAAAACTAATATGTGGTGGAGTTAGTTTTATAAACACAATTCTAGCAGAGACTTTCATATCTCTGGCACGATTCAAGAAAGGAAAAGATAGAACTTTTCGAGCCCCGATTGAGCTTTTACAAATCTGGCTTTTCTCACACCTTTCTCAATTTGGGGAAGATATGACTGTATTTGAAATGGGCATGACTGATAACCCTATTTTAAGGTTCAAACAAATACAAGATCAAACTAAGAGTTTGCACTATACGCAATGGGTCCATCTGTTCAAAGATCCAAACTCTAAGATTTTCCTTTGGCAAGCTGTGTGGTTTCGGGAGGTCGAGGCTCGACTATACCATGGCGATCAGAAGCCCGTACCTTTGATGGGCATTTATGGGGCAACCTGCTATCAGCCCCTTCGGGTTACACGTCAATTCCGAGTTCTGCAGGATGTCCCACCTCCACTCAGGCCCAATGAATTTCAAGTCCAGTTCGAGAAAGGCGAGTCCTACAGAGTCGAGCTTAGGCGTCATTCTGAGGCTTGGCAGAATTGTTCCACTCAAAAGCTGATTTGGCCCGCAGATGAGCCCACTGGAAGAATGAAGCGTCACTTTGCCACGGACCGGTATGTTCAGTATCATACCATCCCTGCTGAGATACTCCCGAAGATCCCGGTCGTGACAGTACGGCATACCCTTCAAACTCAAATCAAAATCAGCGAAGAAAAGGCGATGAAGGCCCAGGATAAGGCAGATGCTCTGGCTGAAGAGAATGCACGATTACGGCGTGCCTTGAAGGCCCATTCGTCTATAGATCATGTAGCCTCTAAAAAGAGGAAGACCATCTGATTTCTTGTTTGGTTTAGGGAGTTTTTCTTTTTTTTTAGGAGGAAATGTTAGCTTGCTATTAACGTTTTCTGGTAATAGATGTCGAGACATTTTCCATTCTGAGCAATTCAATGAAAAACGTTAAGTTATAATTTGTAACTTTTGGAATTAGTCCAAGTTTTTATTGAATGAAGCAATTTGGAATTTCGGGATTTACCGGACGAATTGGTCTTTTGAAAGAAATTTCATCTTGAGGATTTAAGGGATGTCATGGACCGACTCGTTATTCTTACTTGTTGTATTCATTCAATCGTTACTTTTGTAGGTAATTTGCCACGGATCCCCCTCATCCTCATAATATTCAATCGGTGACCAAAAGAAGGATGGCCAATCAAGCTGAGATTGTAGCCATGATTGACGAAAAGCTGAAAGAACACATGAATACAATCAATGAGCATATCACGGCTGCTATGTCCAAAATGATGAGTGATCTCATGGCCAAGCAGCAGCAGATCAATGCTATCTCTCAATCGGAGATTCCGCCTCCAACTCGTCAAGGTCTCCGCCTCGACAAAGCTCCTGCAGTGAATACTAATCCAACCTTTCAACTGGACGATGTCATTTTGATTGACATTAGTACGTCTCCGGCGGCTGATGTTCTTCATCCACCCCCCAATGATGAAAATGCTAAATTGCTGGCTAAGGTCGACCAAAGATTACGTGAAGTAGAGGGAACTCAAAGTTTTCCGCCTGTTGATTTGTCTGTTTTTACTCGAGTCCAAGTGCCCGATAAATTCAAAATGCCAGCCTTCGAGAAGTATGATGGCACCTCGAACCCAATTCAGCACATCGAGATGTACCAGGGGCTCATGAACAGATATGTTTCTAATAGACCTTTAATGATTGAAACCTTTTAAGCAAGCTTGAAGGATGCTGCAATGAGGTGGTATACCAACCACCAGATCAACCGGAAAGACTCATGGGAAGAAGTGGCAAACCTCTTCGTCAAACACTTCAAGTTCAATCTCGACGTCACTATTACAAGGGAAGACCTAGAAAGAGCTGAGCAGAAAAAGGGCGAAACTCTAAAGGAGTATGCCACTCGCTGGAGGAACATGGCGGGACAGATCATGCTTGAACCCTCAGAACGTGACTTAATGAAGTTGTTCGTGTCCACTCTACCACAACCGATTCGTTCACAAATGTTAGTGACGGCCGTCCAATCTTTTAGCCAGTTGATAGCCATGGGTGAGGAGATTGAATCTGGGCTCAAGAAAGGATGGTACAGTGAGTCGGGTTCATTAGGCAAGAGATTTATTAGTAAGAAAGACAAAGAGCATGCCCCTGAAGTCAACATGACTTATGTACAGAAGATGCCAGCTCAGGTCCCGAAACTACAATTTACCACCAAGCAGCCGACCTTTTATGTGCAGCAAGGCCGGCAGGACCCACGCCTGCAGCGCAAAGCTCGCCAATTTACTCCGCTTCCTGGAACGTTATCTCAGGTACTAGCAGTGCTAAGGAAGAAGAATTTGCTGAGTTCGGAGCCACAAAGATCTAATGCTGCCGGTTTTACATGATACGATCCGTCGAAGAAATGCGATTACCATAGAGGTGAGGTGGGACATTCGACAGACGACTGCCAAGTGCTTAAACATCGAGTACAAGATCTACTCGAGACTGGAGCGTTTGCACTACAACCAGCCGGTAAGCCCAATGTGCAGAACAATCCACTTCCTGATCATTCGAGCAATGCAAATGTTGTCCTTGGCCCGACGGTCAAGCGAGTTCAAGACTTCAAGGTCCCTTTTGAAGATATGTTCGACGCTTTAGTCCGAACTGGTTATGTTTCGACCGGTGAAATGGTATCATTTGGTGAAATAGAAAAGATGGTGGATGAGTTGGTAAGAGAGGGAATGATTGGGATGACAGATGAATTTGGGGTAGTGGCTACTATATCTCAGGTCATCATTGACTGGAATGAAGAACTCGCAATGCTAACCGATGAACAAGTTAAGTTGGATCCTGAGCTAATTGACATGCCCCCTCTTGAGGATGCCTCTGATGATGACCTCGGGATCGTTATACCCGATGCTTCTGAAGTATTGGTGCTGGCATCACCTCAGCCCTACGCTTATGAAAGTGACAAGATGGTTCCATGGTCATACAATGTTGATCTGATAACAAGATCGGGGCGAACTTATGCTGATAATCCACCTGTCAAGCCAGTGGCCGAGAAAGAAGCGAAGGAATTCTTAGCTGTCATCAAGGCTAGTGAATATAGCGTGGTTGATCAGTTGAGAAAGTTGCCTGCACAAGTTTCGTTGTTGGAACTTCTTCAGACATTAGAGAAGCATCGGAACGCTCTGATGAAGGTTTTGAGTGAGGTTCATGTGCCCGAAAATATTGAAGAAGATAAGCTAGAGAGGTTTGTCGGGACGATCCTCCTCAAGGATCAAGTAGCATTTTCTGATGAGGAAATCCCAGTTGAAGGACGTGGTCATAATAAAGCGCTTCATATATCAGTAAAGTACAATGAGACTCACATGGCTAGGGTGCTTGTTGATAACGGGTCAGCTTTGAATTTATGTCCGTTGGCTACTTTGAAAAGGCTAGGCATTAAGCCATCTACCATGCAAGCAGCCAAGACTTCTGTTCGAGCCTTTGATGGAGCAAAGAAGGATGTGATAGGCCAGATTAACTTAGAGCTGCAAATCGGACCTTCGGTGTTTGATATTCTTTTTCAAGTACTGGATATCCCTTCTGCTTTCAATCTCTTGTTAGGACGGCCATAGATCCACAATGTAGGTGCAGTGCTCTCCAGTTTAAATCAGAAGATCAAGTTTGTCGCTGAGGCAAAGTTGGTTACAATTTATGGAGAGGAAGATCATCGAATCTTCAACGCGACATCGGTCCCATACATAGAGCCCAATCATGTTGAGGAGAATAGCTATCATTCATGTGAGATAGTTCAAGTTGTTCAAGCTTCCCCTGATATGCCGTTGCCAGCTCCAGAGGTTTCTAATGCAACTATCATGGTAGCCAAGGTCATGGTCGGTAATGATTTTGAGCCAGGACAGGGTCTTGGGAAGGAAGGTCAAGGCATTCGTGCCCCGATTGAGACAAATGGACAATCCCACAAGGCTGGTTTGGGATATCATGGGTCGGGAAGCCGCGAACAAGACCTCGGTTGTTACAGAGGCCAAAGAGGAGTAGGTCAAAGTCCCTTACCACCTCCTATTGACCACATCTTTCGCTCAACTGGAGTAGTGGGGGGGTATGAGCATTTAAAGCCGAGCCCTACTGAGGATGATCTCGGGCTTATCTTTCCTAAGTCGCCACCAGCCCTAACTGACTCGCCTAAGAAGCATGGTAAAGCGATTTTGGTCAGTTTGTCTGATGATTCTGAGGATGACCAGCCACCTTGTATTTTCAAGAAGCCGGAGTCGAGGGTGGTGGACTTTGACTTTAATGATGGTATACCCTACCTCACTGGTTGGTTTGCTGAGACCTCCATTGGTGCAATCACTGAAGGACCACTTGAAGGGATGGGCGCTGGCCCTCAAGAGTAATTATTTCCAATTTTCGTATCTCCCCTACGTGGGAATCTTTATTGTTTTCGATTTTCATTTCAATTCATGTTGCACTTAGGTTTTTCAATCCAATAAGATGTAATTCATTGATTCAATATCAATAAAATTACAGAAGTTTTTATCATTTTGAATCTTGTTGAAGTACCCCAAACCAACCCGATGACGATAGCCAACGATTGAAAAAATTTGTCATCTATGGTAAGAACTGAGGGTTGGGCTTCTCAAGAATTCTTGTCTCGAGGTCTTCGAAAGCAAAATGAATTTCAAAAAGCAATGAGCAATTTTTCGAAAATTGCATGTGGTTAAGCCCTGTCTTGTCTTTTTGATCCATTTCCTTTATGTTTCAGGACTAATCTCGAGGCATGCGAAGGGACGGGAATCATGGATCCTCATATATGTGATACAAGTCAATCCAATGACTCAGACGATTTTAATCCAAATGATGAAGAAATACAATGGAACTTGTAAATCCATGAGAAATCCAAGCCTCTAACTGTTGAAGAAACCGTGGTGATCAATCTTGGCGACACGGAGAATCCTAGAGAAGTAAAGATTGGGGCATGCCTCCCTAAAGATGTGGCTAAACGCATGACTCAATTGTTGAAGGATTATCAAGACATCTTTGCCTGGTCTTATACTGACATGCCGGGTCTCGATCGATCGATCGTTGAACATTGTCTACCGACTGATCCTTTGGTTGAGCTCGTGAAGCAAAGGCCGCGAAGAGCTAAACCAGAACTGGCAAAGAAGATCAAGGAAGAGGTCATGAAGCTTCTTGACGTGGGATTTATTGAGACTACCCAATACTCAGAATGGGTCGCTAATATAGTCCCGGTATTGAAGAAAGATGGTCGGGTTCGAGTATGTGTTGACTACCGAAATCTGAACAAAGCTAGCCCTAAAGATGATTTTCCACTCCCACACATTGATGTGCTTGTGGACAGCACAGTCGGGTTCGAACTATTTTCCTTCATGGATGGCTTTTCAGGTTATAATCAGATCTTGATGAACGAGGATGATAAGTTTAAGACAGCATTTACCACTCCATGGGGGATATTTCACTACAAGGTGATGCCCTTTGGTCTCAAAAATGCCGGAGCAACTTACCAGCGGGCAATGGTCACTTTGTTCCATGACATGATGCATAATGAGATTGAGATCTACGTTGATGACATAATTGCAAAACTCGGCATGAAGAAGATCACATAGAAACTTTGATGAAATTATTCGATAGGCTTCGCAAGTTCAAATTGCGCCTCAATCTAGCAAAATGCGTGTTCGGGGCAGCCTCTGGCAAACTACTCGGCTTCATCGTCAGTAACAAAGGGATTGAGATTGACCCGTCAAAAGTGAAGGCCATTTGTAAAATAAAATCTCCCTCTTCGGTGAAGGAAGTTCGTAACTTAATGGGTAGACTAAACTATATAGCAATATTTATTTCTCAATTATCTAAGACAGCAAAGCCTTTCTTTAAACTTCTTAAGAAGAATGCGCTGGTTAGATGGGATGAAGAATGTGAACAGGCATTTGACAAGCTTAAGCACTACTTGATGAATCCGCCGGTGCTTGTTCCGCCGACACCGGGGTAACCTCTGACACTGTACCTTACAATCCACAGTGAATCCTTAGGCGCCATGCTTGTTCAAAAAAGTAAAGAGGATGGAAAAGAGTGTACGATTTATTATTTGAGTAAGAAGTTCACCGCCTCTGAGATGAACTATTCTGAAATTGAAAGAACATGCGCCGCACTGGTTTGGGTGCTACACAGGTTGAAGCAATACACTTTGCATTATCAGATATTGCTTGTAACAGAGTGTGATCCCATCAAATACTTGCTCAATCAACCCGCTTTAGTTGGAAAACTGGCAAAATGGCAGATCCTCATCTCAGAATTCAATGTTCAATTCTTGTCTCAAAAATCAGTCAAAGGACGAGTAATTGCTGATATCCTGGCTGAAAATCCTGGAAAAAATGAGGATCTGGGTCCGCTAGAGGATAGAGTCATGCCAATTGATGAGTATGTATGGACCATGTATTTTGATGGGGCCGTAAACTTATCAGGATCAGGTATCGGGGCCGTTTTAATATCCCCAGGCGGTCAACATTATCCAGTGGCTGCAAAATTGATATTTCCTTGCACGAACAATATTGCTGAATATGAAGCATGCATCCTCGGGTTACAAGCAGCTATCGAAATGGGAGTAGCTCGACTTAAGGTGTTCGGGGATTCAGCCCTCATTATTCTTCAGACCATTGGTAAGTGGCAAACTAGGAATGTTAAGTTGCAGCCTTATCATGCCTATTTAGAGGAGTTGGTGGAAGAGTTTGAAGACATTTCGTTTGAATACTTGTCGAGGACTCAAAACCATTTTGCCGATGCTTTGGCTACTTTATCGGCAATGCTACGAGTGACAAGTGGGTTAGAAGTTGAACCTTTAAAGATAGAGGTTTTACAGAAACCAGCTTATTGCATGGCCACGACAGAAGAGTCTGACGGCAAGCCGTGGCATCATGATATCAAGGCATATCTTCAAACACAGGAATTTCCTGACAAAAGTACTGCATCTGACCATAAGTATATCAAGAAAATGGCGTCGAAGTTTTTCTTGAGCGGAGAATGTCTATACAAGCGGTCCTATGATTCGGTCTTATTAAGGTGTGTTGATTCAACTGAGGCTGTTCATTTGATGCTAGAAGTACATGAGGAAGTATGCGGTCCGCACATGAATGGTCATATGCTAGCAAGGAAGATAATGGGGATGGGTTATTACTAGCTCACCTTAGAGAGTGATTGCATTCAACATGACCGAAGTTGTCACAAATGCCAGATCCATGGTGACAAGATTAATACTCCCCCGAATGAATTGCATTAGATGTCTGAACCATGGCCATTCTCCATGTGGGGCATTGATGTGATTGGCCCGATCAATCCTAAAGCGTCAAATGGACATCGGTTTATCCTGGTCGCTATTGATTATTTTTCGAAGTGGATTGAAGCCATGTCCTATACATCAGTGATGGCACGGAATGTGGTGAAATTCATACGTCGAGACATCATTGCTCAATATGGTGCACCTGAGACCATAATTACTAACAATGGGTCGAATCTGAATAATAAATTGATGGATGATCTGTTCAAGGAGTTCAAGATCAAACATCTGAATTCCTCTCCATATCGCCCGCAGATGAATGGAGCGGTTGAAGCAGCCAACAAGAACATCAAGAAAAATTTGGCTAAAACAGCTGAGAATTATCGTGATTGGCATGAGAGATTACCATTTGCATTTATGGCATATCGGACTTCTATCCGGACATCTACAAGGGCAACTCCATATTCTCTTGTGTACGGTATGGAAGCAGTTTTACCTGTTGAGGTTGGAATTCCTTCGTTACGTATTCTTTCACAGGTACAATTGTCAGAAGCAGTTGGATCCAGCAAAGATTGGACCAATTGAACCTGATTGATGAGACAAGGCTTAGAACTATATGTCATGGCCAGTGCTACCAACAACGAGTTGCTAAATCTTTCAACAAGAAAGTCAAGTCTCGACATTTTCAGGTAGGCGACCTTGTCCTGCGGAAGTTATTGTCAATAGTTCCTCTTGCAGAAGGACAATTTGCTCCAAATTATGGCGGCCCATACATTGTGAAGAAAGTCCTTCCAAGAGGTGCTTTGATTTTGGCCGAGATGGATGGTCGTGTTTTTTCCAGTCCAGTTAATTCTGATTCTGTGAAGAAGTATTACATTTGATTTGTACTCATTCTGACTTTGTTTCTATCAAATCTCAAATTGAACTTCATGAATCAATTGATTTTCTTGTTATGTTACTAAGCTTTGTTTGAGGAAGGCTTTTGATCTGGCAATCTATTTCTGTCCTAATGAAGTGATCATATTGCATGAGAGACTTCAAGATGACGAAAGGCAAGCCATTTTCATACACGTCCTGAATAATAATCCCCAGTGCGAGTTGAGTGAAAATTCCGTGCTGACAAGGTAAAGGATTATCTCACGAAAAGTATGAAGATCAAAATGATGAGAGACATTCATTCCCTCTATCTAAACACTACAGGTTATCATTTGCTTAACCCTTTGAACGGAGTTTCATTTGTTACTCCTGTCAGGAACACCCCATACTATGGCAATTTCTTAGAAAGTTCAAAATGGTTAGAATTTTCTTACTTTCACTTGCATCAATCTTCAAGTATATTTACTACATGCAAATTCTGTGTTAGCTTGAGTGCCTTAGATATGATGAAGAGCATTTCTTTCGCTATCCTACACACTTTATCTATTGCTTAGCCCACTTGAGCCTGCAATTTCGTTTCATAAAAACCCAATTGGTGATCATCCCTTACACTGGAGCAAGGTAAAAGCCATCACTATCCATGCAGCATATCCGGAGTGCCGATAGAAAACAAAGACCCTGAGAGTCCAGATGTTAGTCATTCGGTCAAAACAAGCCAAAGTGTGGTTGGCCAATGTATGCATTGTAGACGGTGTGTGTCTAAAAAAAAAAAAGAAAAGAAAAATCTCTCGAGACAACAAAAAAAGAAGAGAAAAATCTCTCGAAAAAAAATGAGAGAAAGAAAGGTTTCAGCAAGAACTAATTCGATATGCAAGATCATTCTTCAAGGAAAAGACCATTTGAAGGTTTATTTGTGGAGCAATTACTAGAGCTGGATCAATGGTACTAGTAGCAAGATTGGATGATCACCAATTTCAATGTTTGTGATACCCCTTTTGATGGAAACAGGCCATTCATTTCAAACCTACTCGAATCTACCGAAGTCTCTTCAGAATAGGGCATTTGAGTTAACGTAGAGTTTCAAATGCTTGTAAATATTGCTCGAAGAAGTGCGAGCAAGATTTTTCTATCTCATTTTTGCAGTATTCCTGACTTGTAAACCCAAAGCAGCTGGTGATATCATTTCTTTCAAAGCCATGACTCTCATGAGTCCCCATTGTGAAAACTTTGACCAAGCCTGCGTTTCAGTCCTTATAAAGACCTCTAAGATTGGCCAAGCCATACTGATTTTGAGAATATCCGAACCCTTGTCAAGCACGACGAAAAGAGTTTGAGTGATTCTTATACCCGCATCAAAGGTCGGGTCAAAAGCCTTTCATTGAGAGTGAGTGGAAAGTCCTTTCTGATCAAAGGTCTCTCATTTGATGTGATCAAATTGTCAAAAGGACGAAATTATTGTTCTTATTGATAAATTCCCCAATGAAGCTTGATAATGCAAGCAGATTCATGAATTATGTTTTCTCTGCCCCTGCGCATGTGTTGTTTTAACCTTTTCTCAGGTAAAAATAGGTACAATGCAATTGGCGTTGCCATTTTTATAACACAAGAAGAAATCAGGTACGTTTACTAATTATTCTTCATTGTTTCTCCCTTCGGAATAGGAGAAATTATCTCTTTCATATGTTTACCAAGTGGAATAGGTGACATATCTCTGGGTGTTGCTAAGTGGAGTACGAAGCACACCCCATCTCTTGGTGTTGCCAAGTGGAGTACACGGCACACCTCATTTTATGTTGCCAAGTGGAGTACGCGGTAGCATAACACCCCATTTCATGTTCGCCAAGTGGAGTACGCGGCGGCATAATTTCCCATTTCATGTTCGCCAAGTGGAGTACGCGGCTGCATAATTTCTCATTTGATGTTTGCCTAATAGAACAAGCAGCATAGTTTCTCATTTCGTGTTCATCCAGTGGAATAGGTGGCACAACTAATCTCATGTTCACCCAATGGAAGAGGTGACATGATCCTTTTCGTGATTATCCAGTGGTATAGGCAACACGTCCCATTCTTTCTTCATATCATGCGCTATTTCGCATCTGTAGGAAACTACAGGTAACAAATAGGCAATTCTGTACCTCGAGAACCTTACTTCTAGTGGGCTAGGAGTTTGGAGTTCGAGAGAGTTAGCAGCATTATAAAGCATCCCCTCACTTGGACGCTTTTTGTGCGATCCGTATGTAAGACTCTTTCACCACTCTACACGAAGTGAGAAGCCTTAGCATACGTTCCTTATTGTTTGCATATCACGCATCATTGCATTCAAAAAAAAAAAATCATTCATTATTTTGCATAGTTTAAATTTAGGTCTCAGTCTTTGAGCGAAACCTCTGCGAGCCTCCACTCAAAGAGAGGCAGTTGTTGACACCTAAATTTTAGCACATCATTTAGTAGTTAATTGCATAGAAAATTAAGGATTAAATTTTAATCCCTAAACAAAAATATTAAAATTGCATAACATATAGTTTAGGTTTATTTAGATTAATTGCATTCCGCATCGGATCGGCGGTGACAAGCGAGCTTAAAATTCATCACGTGAATCGAGCTCGGGCATCGAACAAGACTCGGCTCACTCGGAAAGTATGGGCCGAAAATCACACGCAAAAGGGCTTCGTTGTTTTAATTTGAGCTTAAATTAGCCAATTATGCTTAATTAAAGAAAAGCCTAAATTAATTCAACCCACTTAGAATTAAATTAAAGCTTAAACCTAAGCCCATTAGGACTAAGCCCGCGAGAGCTAAAAGGTTGGCTAAAAGCCTGTTCTGTGACCGAAAGTTTGATAGACTTGAAAAATTCTTCCCCATAGCATGATTAGATAAATGAAGAAGGAAGGATTTTGGCACAAGATAATAATGTTCACGTGGAAAAGGGGGTAATATATTGAGATATCTTTTTGGAAATCCAACTTCCTTAGAGAAATACACATGAAAAGAACAATCAAAGCTGGAATTCAGACAAGAAAGGAAAGTGGGCTTATAAAAGATGGACTTTCCCCCCCGACGGAAAATTTGGTCAATGACAAGAAGAGGAAAGAAATTTTGTTGATGCGCCTTTGCGTATAAAGGGGGCTCTCTGGCTTTTCCCTGGGAGAGGAGAGATAGATATATGATCACCATTAAAAAAAAGGGGGAGAACACACGTGGGAGGCCACACAATCCTCACTGAAAAGAGAGAAAGAGTGAAAAAAGAAAGAGGCCTTTCTCGCGATCCACTAAGAGATCTTCTGGGTCACGCTTTTTGCTTGTTCTTCGCGCTAGTTCGTGTACCGAGGACCCTGGAGGATCAGCTGTGATTCCTCATCGAGACGGGCCTTTCATCGTCGAGTCCCCTTTACGGTGCTTTCCTGAAGACGAGTTTTCCGGTGCTGGTCCAACATCCCCTTCAAGCTTCGGCCAAGTCACTGCCACCACCACACCCGTCAGCTTCCCAGTCACACTAGGAGGTCTCGGTTGGACAAAGTAAAAATCCCAGGCACAAGAGAAAAATTGAGAAAAGGAGTCGAGAGCTGGGAGCATGAAGGCATGAGTGAGCCCCAATCGTCTAGGTAATTCTTGCATGTTCCTCGGCCGCACATTGCAGCCTTATCGACGGCCCCAGTCCAGATCGCCGTCGTGGCTTGGCGTCCTCAGCCTTGTCACGCCCAGCACTGCTTCATAATCGCGGCGTCGGACACGAGCTGCATCCTTGGGAGCCACGCCACACGGCTCCTTGCTGCCTCTGCATGATTGGTCCTGTTTTGTGCTCACCCCACCTGATCCGACGAATCTCCGACGCTCCAAGCAGCCACGTTCAGTTCTTCTCTCTTACAGGTTTTGACCTTCTAGCCCGGCGATTTGCACATTCCTGCCTTATCTCACCGTGAACACCTTGGCACCGTTTATACATCTCGTTCAAGCATTGTACCGGTGACCCTTGGTGGGAATCTTAGCCGAGCATCAGAGCGGTGGTCACGTGGTCATAAATCTTGAGCATGCAACATGGGTTCTAAGGGAATAAGAAAAAGACAACACAGAGAGATGGTCAGAAAGGAGAGACGAGAAAGCGGATAGGGAGAGAGTAGGAGTTATCTTTTCCCTTGAACTCTACGACCAGACTTGCTTTCTTGTTGCAAGCTTCTCACGCCTGCAGCCCTTATTGCTGCTTCTTCCTCTAACGACGATGAACATCTGCAATCATCGAACTGAGCCACCTCTTGCCAATCATGCGAGTCATCACGAACTCTTCGTGGCTAACTTCATCCGCGCCACCATCCTCCGATCCACCCACCACGTTTGCTGGTCCATTGGCCACCGTGACGCCGTCTCCGTCACCGGGTCTAGTCGCTCGTGCACCGCCGCTCTCGACGCACCGTCGATCCGCAATCCCGATCCGCTGCAAATTCAAACTTGGAAAAAAATCTGCAAATCAGGTAATTATCTTATCTTGATTTGATTTGAATATTTTGTTGCCTAATTGGTGTTTATTGATATCTAATTTTGCATATTTAGATAATAGGCATTATTCCAATTAGGATTTTTTTTTTTTTTTTTGAAATCTTGGAATTTTCAAAATCTTTTGAATATATCCAAGATATTTAAGATATCGAGAATTTTTCAAGATGTGATCAATTAGAAAAATTTCCTAATCCGCAACCGCACAAGTGGAAATAAATCTATCTATCAGGCTTTAGATAGAGTTATTTCCATAGCGGGTATTTTGAATTTTAGGATCGATCTGTCAGACTTCAGATTGAAACTTAATTCAAAAGATTTAGCAGTTTTATTTTTTCTTTACTTGATTTTAATTTCGAATTTTGATTTTAAAAAAATACCAAAAGATCACTCTAGAATAGGTTAATTTCTTTAGTTTAAAATTGCGTGTTTAGATAATTGGCATTTTTAATTCCGAATTTTATTAAAAAAAACAAAAAATAATGGGCCCGTCATTAGAAATAGGTCACGTCGTCGCATGACATATAATTTACATGTTAGGTTGCATTAATCGCACGTCAATTTTCGCACGTCATTACATATAGGTTAGCTTTCATTTAAATAAGTGAAAATAAAAAATTTCTGCACCTTTAAACTCTAAGTCAGGATTTATCAAAATTACCAAATTGAGTATTTTTCTTGAAATTGGTACTGAAATGGCGTTAGGGAATCTAGCGTAACAAAATCCCCGAATTCATAATTTCTGGTTCGCAGAAATAAAATAGTACTCCCGCTATTTTATTTAGGTTTCTAATCAACCTACCTTAAATGATTAGTGGCGACTTCTATTGAAAATATTTGCATACTCACAATTGGACCTAAGTTGTGATTTGATAGAGTTTTGGAGAACTCGAGCTAGATTAGTTAATTTAATTAATCTAGTGATCCATTAGCCTAAAATCGAAAACCCAATTTTTAGGTCGCGACAAGCATCTGCAAGTGTTCCTTCTCCTCCTCCTCCAAACATCAGTGGTATAGATAACAGGTCAGGAATTTCCAAACCAGTTTATCAAAATACTTCTGATTTCCCTGATCCAACTCCTTCCAAAATGGAAGATCCAGAAATCAATGTTTTAGAAATAGTTTTTGAACCTGACAAAGTACTTTTGAACAAAGAATTTAATTCTTTTGAAAACAAGCAAATTAGAGAATGGTTTTTTGAAAAATTCCAAAACCAAGCTCTTGATATCAAAAAAGAATATTATGAGTACATGTACCAACATGAAACTCAAGTATTCTTCTTTAATTGGTTTGAAAATATATTTCTAAAAGAAAAACAGATTTTTGTTCTTGATCAATTTTATAAATGGAAATTAGACGATGGCCAAGTCATTGAGTCTAATCATCCTCCTCTTAGAAAAATTAAAATTGAACATCGAGAAGTTGAAATCATAGCTTCTCCTTTCAAAACTGCTTATGAAATATATTGTATAGGAATCAAAAAAAATTATTGAACAAAATAACTTTTCTAATCAACATTTGCATACCATAGGAAAACAATTGGACCGAATAGAAAACTCTGTCCAAAATAATTTTTCATCTCCTTCAATATCTATTCAAAAAAGAGAATTAAAACCTCCACTCTTTAGGAATTTTGAAATTCCAAAGAATCTTGGTCTTGAATTTGCTAAGGCCCTTGAGGACTGAAGAAAACTTCTCAAAGGAAAAGCAGTTTTAATTCCTAAAAATCCTATAATTTTAGATACTCATTTGATACAAAACTTGAGTGTCAAAGACACTCCTGATCAAATTGGATCCTCCAATCAGGTCAATCTTTTAGATAAATTTGATATTGAATCCATTCCTGAGATAAATTGCATTACTTGGAAAGACCCTTAGAAGCTTTATTATTCTCGGGCTACTCCTCTTGACATTCTCACGGAAGAAACTTTTTCTAGAACCCAGAATAAATGCTCCTCTGATGCTATCTATGAGTGGAACATATACGGTGTTTTTGAGTAGAACCTCGTAAATATTTTGACTCAAATGGTTATGCTTGCAAACACTTACAAAACCACTATTGATACTTTTGATCATTCAGTTGCATATCTTTTAATAGCCGGATTTATAGGCTAGCTCAAAGGATGGTGGGATAGCTACCTGAATGAAGAGCAAAGGTCTCAAATTCTTAATGCTTATAAACCTGATCCTTTTGGTCAAAACATTCTTGATGATGATGACCAACCCATTCAAGATGCTATTAATACTTTAATATTTTCCATATCTTAACATTTCTAGGAGATTCTTCTCACATCCTTGACAAAAATCAAGATCTTTTGTCAAACATGAAGTGTAGATCCCTAGAAGAATTTAGAGAATATAAGGAAATATTTTTGCAAAGAGTTCTTCAAACAACAGATTGCAATCAATCTTTTTGGAAAGAAAAATTTCTTGCTAGTTTACCAAAACTTATAGGAAAACAAGTTCAAAGTAAGATAAGAGAAGAATATGGAAACCAAATTCCATATGATCATCTTTCTTATGGAGAATTATTATCTTATATTTACAAAATTGGAACACAATTGTGTACCAATATTCGTCTTCAAAAACAGATCAAAAAGGAGCAAAAGCTCACTAAAAAAAGATTAGGAGAATTTTTTTCCCAATATGATCTATCTTTTGAATCTTTTCATAAAAGAAAATGTTCTAGTGATTGCTCTTCTAAAAAGAAAGAGAAAAAGAAATTTTATAAGGAACCTTATAAGAAAAAATTTCATAAGAACTCTTTTGAAAAGAAAGAAAAGGATAATTTTGAAAAATCCAAAAAATCTAAGAAAAAGAATTTTAGAAATATTACTTGTTATAACTGTGGTAAGAAAGGCCACACTTCTCGTTTTTGCAAAGTTAGTAAAAAAATAAGTGAATTAGATTTAGATGAAGAAACTTTACACCATCTCAACCAATTAATGGTTGAAACTGACAGTAGTTCTTCTGATGAATCTGGTTTTGAAAAAGGCTTACAAATTTGTGATTTAGAAACTTCTTCATCATCCACTTCAAAAAGTGAAAATGAAGATGAAACCCAGTTTGGAATAAATGTTTTGACAAAAGAAGAAGAAATTCATTTGCAAACCTTTGACCAAATTTCTGATCCTGAAATGAAAATAAAATATCTGAATAATTTCCAAAACCCAAAACCAGTTTCTAAATCTGCTTTTCAAACCGATAATCTTGATAATATTTCTACTATACTTGGAAAAACCAAAAAAGCAAGTTTTAAACCCATTTCTATAAATGACCTCACACAAGAGATCAATAAACAGAAACAAGAAATACAAGAGCTTAAAGCTACCCAGAATATTATGCAAAAGGACATTTTGGATATTAAATCAAAAAATTTAAAAGGAAAAAAAAAGGAAGAAGATTTTGAAGAAAATATTTCGCAAACTTCTTCTCCCTCAAATGCAGATTTTCTTTTAAAACTTTCTGAAATAGTCACAAGAAAATGGATCCTCAATATTTCCATAAGAGTCCAAAATCAATTTGTTTTAAACACTACAACCCTTTTTGATACAGGTGCAGACCTTAATTACATAAGAGAAGGTCTTATACCTACTAAATATTTTGAAAAAACTTCCCAGTCTCTTAGATCTGCATCAGGAAATAAGTTAAACATTAACTTCAAAATCCCTGAAGTTGAGATTGTAAAAGATCACATATCTTTCAAAACTCCTTTTCTTCTTGCTAAAGATATCAGACAAAATGTCATTTTGGGATCCCCTTTCATAGATTTACTCTTACCTTTCAAAGTTACCGAAAAGGGAATTGAAACAAGAACCTTGGGAGAAAGAATATGTTTTGATTTTATTTCTAAACCTCAGATAAGGAATCTGAATACCCTTCAAGAATATTCAATTTCTGAAATAAATTACCTTATTCAAGAAAAAGAAACCCATCTCTAATTTCTTAAAGAAGATCTTGAATACAAAAGAATTGACAAAAATCTTTCTGAACCGAGTCTTCAGAAAAAGATTTCCCTTCTTGAAAATCAAATAAAAAATTCTATATGTTCAAATATTCCCAATGCTTTCTGGTCTCGTAAGAGTCATATAGTTGATCTACCTTATGAACCAGAATTTTCTGAGAAAAATATTCCTATTAAAGCAAGACCTTCTCAAATGAATCATGAAGTTCTCAATTTCTGTCAAAAAGAAATACAAGAACTTCTTGAGAAGAAGCTTATTAGGAAAAGCCTGTCTCCTTGGAATTGCTTTGCTTTTTATGTCAACAAAAATGCTGAACTAGAAAGAGGAGTACCAAGGTTGGTAATAAATTATTAACCTTTGAATACAGCTTTAAAATGGATAAGATATCCAATTCCTAATAAAAAAGATTTATTGAATAGGCTCTATGATGCAAAAATCTTTTCAAAATTTGATATGAAATCAGGCTTCTGGCAAATTCAAATTAGCGAAAAGGACAGATATAAAACTACTTTTACTGTTCCTTTTGGCCAATATGAATGGAACGTCATGCCTTTTGGTCTAAAAAATGCTCCTTCTGAATTTCAGAGAATTATGAATGATATTTTTAATCATTGTTCTGATTATATTATTGTATATATTGATGATGTTTTAATATTCTCCACTTCCATAGAAAAACATTTCAAGCATATCAACCATTTTATAAATATAATAAAAAGGAATGGTTCGGTAGTTTCGCCTACCAAGATATCTCTTTTTAAAACCAAAATTCGCTTTCTAGGACATTATATACATCATGGAACTATTATACCAATTGAAAGATCAATAATCTTTTCTGAAAAATTCCCTGATGAAATTAGGGATAGAACCCAATTACAAAGATTTCTTGGAAGTTTGAATTACATTATTGATTTCTTTCCTCGCATCAATATAATTTGCAAACCTCTTCACCAGAGACTTAAAAAAGATCCTCTACCTTGGTCTCAGATTCATACTGATATTGTTAGAAAAATTAAGCAAACTGTCAAGGAAATTCCTTGCTTACTTCTTGCGGATCCTAATGCTTTTAAAATTGTTGAAACTGATGCTTCTGATATTGGATATGGAGGAATTCTTAAGCAATCCAAAGACAACAAAGAATAAATTGTTCAGTTTGTCTTCAAACATTGGAACGATTGCCAAAAGAATTACTCTACCATCAAAAAAGAAATTCTTGGTATTGTACTTTATATTTCTAAATTTCAAGGAGACCTCTTAAACCAAAAATTTCTATTGAGAATAGATTGCAAATCTGCAAAAGATATTTTGCAAAAAGATGTCCAAAATATTGCCTCCAAACAAATTTTTGATAGATGGCAAGCCATTTTATCTGTTTTTGATTTTGACATGGAATTTATAAATGGTTCTTCGAATTCTCTTCCAGATTTTCTTACACGGGAATTTTTGCAGGGAAAATGTCTCCCAAGCCTCCCAACAAACCCACCAGAAGAGATAAAGGCAAACAAATTACATAATCCTTTTCTGAAAAGAAGCCCACAGGGCTAACCAATAACAAGACTTGGCTCCAAGCTGCCCAGTAGCCTTTAAATGTTTCTTCTTCTTCGGATAAAAAGGAATCCATTCCTCCTACCGAAGATGACTTAGAGAAAACTTTAAAATGGCTCCAACAAGCCTTCAAACCTGTTCTACCACCCCCAGAAGCAATAACCGAACTTTCTCAAAAAGAAGCCCTTACGCTTCTTCAAAACACCTTCAATACTCGTGCTAAAAAAGAAGGAGCCATGCAGTTAATGCAAAAACCTTCAATATCCAACCTCAATCATCCAAGGCAGTAGTTGAACTTGATCCCTCTCCAATAGCTATCCAGAAAGCTAAAGGAAAAACAATTTCTAGTGAGGTGGTGATTTCTTCAAACTAAACAGTCCCTCCGAAATCAATTTTTTTTCATAAAACAAACTTTCAAAATATTTGCAATGTTGAGAATGGATTTTATAATGAAAATCCATAAGTTTTTGCACAAAATATGTTTTCTGAAAAATTTTTATATACTCCTCATGATGTCTACAAGACTCCTGAGTTTTATGAAAGAATTCTGGAAGAAACGTAGTCAGTCACTTTTAGACATTTTTCTGATAACATATGAATTACTCCACAACCAAAATTCACAAAGTCATTCATCCTTCACAATGGAAACCTGATCCTTTATCCTTGAATAAATTCAATGTAAAAATTTCTGAAGCCCTTCCATACAGATCCACCTTTTCCTATTTCGACTACCAACAAGCTTGGTGGAACACTTCCTGGAGAAAGAATGCCAATAATACTCATACTTGGCTATTCTTTTCTATAACTTTGATATTAAAACCTGTCCATATTGGTTTTTGAGATGGTGGGAATTCCTAGGACCAACTAATGAACTCCTTCATCCTAAAACTCAACCCAGTTATGAACTTTTCCTGGAGAAATTCCAACAACTTCTTTTTGAGAAAAACTTCCCCAAACTGATGCTCTTTTTATATTACTTCGGAGTATCTTGTGTCACGCCCCGCACCCTATGATACGTCACATCCCTCACAAAGGTCGATTCGAGTGCAACGTTCCAAGATGCATCGCCGACCCAACGCCCAACACAGAGATTAAAGCAGACGCGGAAGCAATACACCACCCGAATAAATTTAAATCACATAACCACGAATAGCCACAAGACAACCAACAAAAAAATATATACATTTGCATTGACATCAGGAAATATATACAATATTCATGTACAGCCCACGCTAAAAAATCAAAGCGGGTCAATGGCCCTACTGACAAAAAGGGGTAAGTGGCTCAGGGCGGTCAGGGATACTAACACTAAAAGGGCTCTGGTCAAAAAGGTGTTGGCCCTCTCGGAACTAGGACTAAGACTAACCTACGGGACCCAGTCCGAGTCGAATCCCGATGACTCGGAAGAGCTGTCAGACATCTTAACCTCGGAGTCCGAGAAATCCTGCTCGGACTCGGCCCCCAATGACTCTTCCTCGGAATCCATCGGCTTGGTCTCGTCCTCCGGGTCTGCATCCTGCTTCATGGGCTCGTGCCCCTCGTCCTCTGACTCCATCGGCACTGGAGCTGCACTCCCTTCCTCTGTCAAGCGATCGGGGCTCGCTAATTCCCCATCGGGACACTGGGGTTCCAGATCCCCGGCATCCGTCAGTGGAACCTCAAAAGTTTGGAAAGGTCCATAGGTCCCCTCGTGG
This sequence comes from Syzygium aromaticum, assembly GCA_024500025.1. Classification (NCBI taxonomy): domain Eukaryota; kingdom Viridiplantae; phylum Streptophyta; class Magnoliopsida; order Myrtales; family Myrtaceae; genus Syzygium; species Syzygium aromaticum. The sequence goes on along the minus strand of CM044894.1, from coordinate 14,151,460 downwards.
TCCCGGATACACCAAGCTATATACTTGTGAGCCTCGTGGGGGTCTTCGCCAGCCTTGACCCAAACCGTAGAGAGGTATCTAACCCAAAAATCTCCGCCTTCAGCGGGGTACACTGACTCCTTCAGATCGATCCAGAGAGGAATCCCAAAACGAACTGGTATCGGAGGCATCTCAAGGTCGGCGGTCTGAAAATGTGGGTTTTAACAACCGTGAGAATAAATCTCAGCGAGTAAGTTCCCCAAGCCTAAGCTAGGCTAACATGCACCTCCTGACGAGCACTAAACAACCACACAAGTTGAAACATAAATGATTCAGGCCCTCGGGCCCAAATTCGAACCTTACTTGACCCTGCAGGTTAGGCATTTGATAATTAATCGCAATCACGCCACAGAATTCAATCACGACACATAAACACGTAACATAACGTCACGACGCATGTCATGCATATGCTCGTGCTCGCACTCATGCTCATGCCTCATCGATGCATCGTCGCACACTTGCACGCTAGCACTCTTGCCATTTATCAATTTCTACCTCGACCCGCGTTAAACGCATTAGGTCCGACCTGCGTAAAACGCATCAGGTCTATCACTTCGAGATCGATCTCCAACCCGCGTTAAACACATCAAGCTCATGACAAATAACCCGCGTAAAACGCATCAGGTTGGTCATCTTCCGGTAAACCGGGCATCGTCCGGCGTAACACGCCTCAGGACAGGTTCACTACCTCGCGTAAAACGCATCAGGGCTTATTGTAATCACACATTCACAGTCACCAATTTTTATCTGAACCCCGTGTAAAACGCATTAGGGCATTTTAGGTGATCACAATGCACATGTCACTCGAGCACACTTGAACATGCACATGTCGTGCCAATGCGTGATATGCGTACTCATGGCTATACCGTTCACATTCCGGCATTCACTTGCACCTTTCATATTCAATCTCATGAGTCAACATGCCCTCATCTGACAATCAATTCAAAACAGCCATAGCATAAACTTGACACACGATCCATGCACATATTCACACAACCGGGTCAACAAGAATTCGCGCATTGGAGACTCACCAAGCTATTCCATTCTTAATCCCGCTAGACATGCGACACGGCATCACAAAACCAACCACAAACAAAGGACAATAAGCCAGTCAATCAATCAGCGTGATCATTCCCGGTAATTGCATGATTAAACTCCAAATAGATCGCGCCTTGTCCAATTCAATCCGTTATGGACTGCCACTATACCGCTAATTCTAGGCCAATAAATATCTTTAAAATGCCCCCTTAAACTCCCTAAAACATCATTCTAAACAGCCACCACCAAGACTAAATGAGGCATGCACTAAAATCTATATTTAAAGCCCAAACTCACTCCAAACTTATGCCACTCCGAACCAATCTGTCCAGCCCTCTCACAGTACTTCATGGGTCACTAAATCTCAATTGAATTATCGCACTAAGCCCATGAAACAGCCACCAAGACAGCCACCATTCAGTCTCCCAATTTCACCCTCTAAGTCCACAATTCCGTCCAAATCGCGGCACCTATGCTTCGCTACATTACAGCACATTATAGTTCACCAAACCTTTATTAAATCGTCACTCTCGGTCACCAAATACGCCACAAAATCAGTACGAAAACAGCCACCATTTAGTTCACAAATTTCACTCTCCAAAACCACAATTTTTGTCCAAATCACCACTCCCATGATCAGCCACCACGCAGCACACTATGGACTGCCAAACCTAAGTCAAATTATCATTCTAGGTCACCAAATGCACCACAAATTCAGCCACTACGATCGTTCTATCGGACGCACTCCACGCTCCACGTTCGAACCCAAACTTGACCACACTCGGGCCCCTTTCAATCCCCTGTTTCCAGCCAACACACAGCACCATACGAGCCACTAAACCTCGTCCAAATGATCACCCTAGACTCTCAATTCATCCACCACAACAGCCCCTAACAATTCTCACCATTTAACCCCTAAAATACCCTAATTTAACCCTTAAAACCATCTAGAAAATGCAATCTAGTCTCACTAGGGTTTAGGGACAAACTCACTTGAAATTCCAAGCTCTAGTCAAGGTTGAACAAGCAGTGACGGTGGCTGGACAGTGGCGCGGCAGCGGCGGCGACGGTGGTTTCCGGCGAGCTTGGTTCTTCAAGGCAAAACAAGAAGGAAAAAAGGAAGAAGATGGTGCTGCCGTGGGAGAGGAATGGCTGGCTGATTGAGGGAGAAAAATGAGAAGAGAAAGAGAGACAAGAGAGTTTAAAGAGAGTGGAAGATAGCGGAGTGGTTGGCCAACTTCTCTAAATACCAATTTTGCCCCTAAATCAAAGGTTGGGATCTAATCTTGGCAAAGCTCTTGGGGGCATTTTGGACCACAAAAACTAACATTATTGGGCTGAAACAACTAATATAAAAATCCTAAAACAAACCCTAAATAAGCCCCAAAATTTTGAATTCCAACTTAAGGCACAAGGGCAAAACGGTAATTTTTCGGTCCCAGGTCAAATTTCCAAATTTCGACTCTATGGATCCCAAATATAAGTGGCCACATAAAAATGACGTCGTCCTTGCGAAATAGTCGTGCACGCCCACGAAATTCAACGCCAAAGTCCGTACTCAATTCCACGATCGATTCAACTCAATTTACAGTTTTAGTGTCTCTCACTAACGGGCGGCTGTTTAGGGGTTATGCGTATCGACCTAGGGTTACTCGAGTTGTGGCGGTCTTGATTTCTGGAGAACACGAGAATCTATCGCTAGTCTCGGGGGTCGCGATCATTCCAAACGAGTTTGGGATTGTTCGTCGCACGTGCGCTCTCGGTCGTACGGAATCACCCGCTATCCGATCGTACATCGTCGATCGAACTCAGTCCGTCACTTTCCTTGGACCGGCCCACTTGGCACAAAATATTCTCTCGTTGTATCTCGGAATCGGACTTAATTCGCGGTCGAGTTCTTGGGTCCACGCACCATTTTTCCTAATTAGCCTTTCCCTATTGGTCAGTATCCCGAGATTAATCAGATCCGGGTGAGACTTACTGAAACGCAATGAGAAATGATATCAATTTCATTGATAACGAAAGTGGGTCGAATTTCGAGATGTTACAACTCTTCCCCCTTACAAAAATTTCATCCTCGAAATTTGCACTCTAACCTTACTACTCAAATAAATGGGGGTGCTGACGTCGCATCACTTCCTCGCTTTTCCATGTGGCGCCTTCCATCCCGTGATGTGCCCAAACAACTTTGACCAACAGGATCGTCTTGCTCCTCAAAACTTGATCTTTCCTGTCCTCGATTTGCACTGGCTTCTCCACGTACGACACTCTGTTGTCCATGTCTATTACCTCATGATTCAGCACGTGGGTCAGATCTGGTTCGTACTTCCTCAACATCGACACGTGGAAAACGTGTTGGACTTGCGACAAATTCAGCGGCAAGACGAGACGATAAGCCATCGTTCCAATCCTTTCCAAAATCTCAAGCGGGCTTATGTACCTTGGACTCAGCTTTCCTTTCTTGCCAAATTGGGACAGTCCTCTCATCGGTAAAACTTTAAGAAATACATGGTCGCCAACCTGGAATTCTAACGGTCTATGTCTTCGATCTGCGTAACTTTTCTGACGGCTCTGTGTTGTCCTTAGCCTTTCTCGCATAATCTTGATTGTTTCCACCAATTGCTGTACTAGTTTTGGACCTATTATACATCTTTCTCCTATTTCGTCCCAACACAAAGGAGTTCTGCATGCTCTGCCATATAGTGCTTCGAATGGTGCCATCCCGATACTCTGCTAAAAACTGTTATTGTAGACGAACTCTACTAAATGCAACTGCTCTTCCCATTTGCCCTGAAAATCTAATACACAAGCCCTCAGCATATCCTCTAAAGTCTGAATGGACCTCTTAGATTGGCCATCTGTCTGCGGATGATAGGCCGTACTAAATTGCAGTTTTGTTCCTAAGGCAGATTGTAGACTCTTCCAAAAATTTGTAATAAATCTGGGATCACAATCTGAAGTGATTGTTGCTGGTACTCCATGAAGACGAACTATCTGTCGGACATATAGCTCTGGGAGCCTTTCTAGCTCAAGGTCCTTTCGCACTGCCAGGAAGTGCGCTGACTTTGTAAGTCTGTCTACTATCATCCAAATAGAGTTATGTCCCCTCTGGCTTCTTCGTAATCTCGTCACAAAATCCATTGTAACATGCTCCCACTTCCATTCTGGAATTTCCAACGGCTACAACATTCCACCAGGCTTACAATGTTGTGCCTTCACTTGTTGGCACGTCAGACACTTGGCCACATGCTTGGCCACATCTACTTTCATCCCGTTCCACCAGTAATGTTCTTGAAGGTTCTGGTACATCTTCGTGCTGCCCGGATGAATACTATAATTGTTCCTGTGAGCTTCTGACAAAATCTCTTCGTTAAGTCCCAAATCGTCAGGCACGCACAACCGTCCTTGAAACTTCAGGATTCCCTCTTTGGATACTTAGAAGTCCGGTTTTCTCTTAGCGTCGTCCATCTCTAGAATCTTCTGAACCTCAAGGTCCATAGACTGTAACTCTTTAATCTTGGTTTGCACTTCTGGTTCAACTCTCAATGTCGCCATCAGGCTGGAGAGGGGTCCTATTTCAAACTTGAATTCTGAGTCTCGCGGTCCTTCCAGTAAAGTCCATTCTTTGATCAATAAATGCGCGATGCTCGACTTCTTGCTCAAGGCATCCGCTACCCGGTTGGCTTTTCCAGGATGGTACAAGATGTCGCAGTCGTAGTCCTTCAGTAGTTCCATCCAACGCCTCTACCTCATGTTCAATTCCTTCTGCGAAAATAAATACTTGAGGCTCTGGTGGTCCGTGTAGATCTGGAACCTTTCTCTACATAAGTAGTGCCTCCAAATCTTAAGCGCGAAAATAATTGCTGCCAGCTCTAAGTCATGGGTCGGGTAGTTCATCTCATGAGGTCTTAACTGCCGCGATGCATAGGCTACCACCCTTCCATGTTGCATTAGTACGCATCCCAATCCTTTGAGTGAGGCATCGCTATAAACTTCATACCCGCCCGGTCCTGAAGGAATCGTCAACACTGGTGTAGTCGTTAGTCGCTGCTTTAACTCTTGAAAGCTCTCTTCACACTTTTCCGTCCACTCGAATTTAGTCTCCTTCTTCAGTAACCTCGTCAATGGAGTGGCTATCGCTGAGAATCTTTCTGCAAATCTCCGATAATAACCCGTTAATCCTAGGAAGCTTCGAACTTCAGTGACTGTGGTCGGTCTCGGCCAATTCATTACTGCTTCAATCTTTGTCAGATCCATAGAGATTCCTTCCCCGGAAATTATATGCCCAAGAAATGCTACACGGCTCAACCAAAACTCGCACTTATTGAACTTAGCATATAGTGCATGTTCCCTTAATGTCTGTAGAACCTTTTCCAAATGTGCCTCATAATCCTCGGGACTCTTTGAATACACTAGAATATCGTCGATGAAGACAATAACGAACTGATCCAAGAATTCCTTGAATACCAGGTTCATCAAGTCCATGAAAGCAGCAGGGGCATTCGTCAGTCCAAACGGCATCACTGTGAATTCGTTGTGTCCGTATCTCGTCCTGAATGCAGTCTTGGGGATATCCTCCTTTTGGATTCTTAACTGGTGATACCCTGTCCTTAGGTCGATCTTGGAGATTACTGAGGCTCCTTGCAATTGATTGAACAGGTCGTCAATCCTTGGAAGAGGATACTTATTCTTGATTGTTATTTGATTCAGCTGACAATAATCAATATACAGTCTCAACGATCCATCCTTTTTCCTGACGAATAATACCGGCACTCTCCATGGAGATGCACTCGGTCGGATTAAACCTTTGTCCAGGAGTTCTTGCATCTGCACCTTCAATTCTTTCAACTCCGATAACGACATCCTATAAGGCGGCTTCGAGATTGGCTCAGTCCCAGGTGCCAAGTCGATGACAAATTCCACTTCTCTTTCCAACGGCAATCCCAACAATTCCTGAAGAAAGACATCGGGAAAATTGCATACCACTGCTATATCCTCCAACCGTACTTCTTCCTTCGTTGAATCACCACATTTGCTAAATAACCCTGACAGCCCTCGTCTAACAACTTAGTTGCCTCTATTGAAGAAACCCAAGGGATCGAGGTCCCTCCTTGACTTCCTATAAACTCGAATCTAGGGTGTCCAATGGGGTTAAACTGAATCACCCTGCTACTGCAGTCCAACATGGCATTCTGCTTGACTAGCCAGTCCATGCCCACAATCAGATCAAAATCATACATTGGCAAAACCGCTAGGTCTATCCTGCTTTCTACACCACCAATTACTATCTCACAATTTGGGCATCCTAACGATATACATACCTTATCCATTAAGGGCGTAGTCACACATAATTGCACTTCTAACAGAACAGGATGTAATCCAGCCAATTCAACAAATTGAGCAGATACAAATGAATGCGATACTCCCGGATCAAATAACGCATATGCTACATGATTACACAGAGAAACCGTACCTGTGACCACCCCTGGCGCATTCTCAACTTCCCTTTGCTCCATGGCATACACATGTCCTTGTGCCAGCGGCCTATTCCCATTAGCCGGCAGTAGATTTCCAGTCTGATTTCCAACTCAGGGTTGTTGTTACATCGGGGGTCCTGCGGGGCGTTGCTGGGGATAGTTCCTGATCTGATGGTCCGTACTTCCACATTTAAAGCAAGCCCCAAATTTGTTCTGCTGATGATTCGGCTTTCCGATATTTTTCCTGATCAGTGGGACGAATCGCTTGTTTCTCGCTATCGGTTTCTTCCCCAGACGGCAGTTATCCCTAGCTGAGGCGAACCGCGATCCAGATGCGGCCGCCCTATCCACCTGCTCCCTCTCAATAGCTTGCGCTCTCTCATACAAATCCTCGTATGTTTTTAAATTTACCGGTATTAGCTGGTTGCGAATGTTGGCCTTCAGTCCATCTCGAAACCTCCGCGCCTTGTCCTCAGGGTGTTCTACCATCCTTGGTGCAAACCTCGACAATCTTGTAAACTCTGCCTCATACTGATCTACGGTCATCGGTCCTTGGCGAAATCTCATGAATTCAGTCAGTTTTCTCTCCCTAGCGCTCTCAGAAAAGAACTTGCCCAAGAAATTCTCAAAAAACACGGCCCAAGTCTGGGCGGTCCCTTCAGGAAATACTCTTCCTTTGGTGGCCTTCCACCAATCATTGGCGTTGTCTTGTAGCTGATATACTGCCAATGTTACCTTTTTGGCCTCGGTGCATCCTAACACATCGAAAGCCTTCTCCAGTTCTTCAACCCAATGGGGTGTAGTCTCGGGATCACCTTTGCCATTAAACTTCGGCGGCTTCAACTTCAGATATTGATCTACCAACTTAGATATGGGTCTGATCACATTCACTGGTCCCGAAACTGGATTCTCATTGTTCCCCTGAATTCCATTATTCCCATTGTTTCCATTAGCCGCAGCAATGGCAGCTCCAACCGCAGCGGCAATAGTGGCATCTCTTTCCTAATTCAGTCTACCTCCTAGGACTCCAGCTTCTTCGAGAGCTCTCATAATCCATTCTACTATTCGGCCCTCGGCAGTTTCCATTGGCGGTACTACTCGGTCCTGCTCACGACCTCGACCTCTACCTCTACCTCTACCACGACCTCGGCCTCTACCTCTTCCTTGGCTACTCATCTTTCAAGTACACATGCTCGCCTACCTGATATAATTCCCACCCAGGGATTAGAGACCTAAGCCGAGCTAAACCGGTCTAAAGTCCTAGGTAGGGAATTCAATCACAATATCAACCAAGTAATCAACATACTGTTTTACACAAACAACACAATATCTCAACCAAGGAAGTTCGAGTACTCACCTCAGGTCCAGCCGCACCTGTACTATACGGGTCAATCACAACAATCACTCAATCCAAACACAAACAGTCAGGAGGTATACTTAGCACACGAGGTCACCCTACTGATTACCCAAGGTCATCGCTCCTTATCACTCCAGGCTTCGACTGAATCGGATCGAGCTAACTTGGCTCTGATACCAAATCGGACGGGGATGTCACGCCCCGCACCTTACGGTACGTCACATCCCTCACAAAGGTCGATTCAAGTGCGACATCCCAGGACACGTCCCCGACCCAACGCCCAAAGTAGAGATTAAAGCATACGCGGAAGCAATACACCACCCGAATAAATTTAAACCACATAACCACGAATAGCCACACGACAACCAACAATAACAAATATACACTTGCATTGACATCGGGAAACATATACAATATTCATATACAGACCACACTAAAAAATCAAAGCGGGTCAATGGCCACTACTGACAAAAAGGGGTAAGTGGTCCGGGGCGGTCAGGGATACTAACACTAAAAGGGCTTTGGTCAAAAAGGCGCTGGCCCTCTCGGAACTAAGACTAAGACTAACCTACGGGACCTAGCCCGAGTCGGATCCCGATGACTCGAAAGAGCTGTCAGACATCTCAACCTCAGAGTCCAAGAAATCCTGCTCAGACTCGGCCCCCAATGACTCTTCCTCGGAATCCATCGGCTCGGCCTCGTCCTTCGGCTCCACATCCTGCTCCATGGGCTCGGGCCCCTCGTCCTCTGACTCCATCGGCATTGGAGCTGGACTCCCTTCCTCTGTCAAGTGATTGGGGCTCGCCAATTCCCCATCGGGACATTAGGGTTCCAGATCCTCGGCATCCGTCAGTGGAACCTCAAAAGTTTGGAAAGGTCCGTAGGTCTCCTCGTGGTCCCGGATAAACCAAGCTATATACTTATGAGCCTCGTGAGAGTCTTCACCCGCCTCGACCCAAACCGTAAAGAGGTATCTAACCCAAAAATCTTCGCCCCCAGCGGGGTACACTGACTCCTCCACATCGATCCAGAGAGGAATCCCAAAACGAACTGGTATCGGAGGTATCTCAACGTCGGCGGTCTGAAAATGTGGGTTTTAACAACCGTGAAAATAAATCTCAGCGAGTAAATTCCCTAAAACTAAGCTAGGCTAACATGCACCTCCTAACGAGCACTAAACAACCACACAAGTTGAAACATAAATGATTCAGGCCCTCAGGCCCAAATCCGAACCTTACTTGACCCTGCAGGCTAGGCATTCGATAATTAATCGCAATCACGCCACAGAATTCAATCACGACACATAAACACGTAACACAACGTCACGACGCATGTCATGCATATGCTCGTGCTCGGACTCATGCTCATGCCTCATCGATGCATCGTCGCACACTTGCACGCTACTACTCTTGCCATTTATCAATTTCTCCTCTGACCCGCGTTAAATGCATCAAGTCTATCACTTCGAGATCGATCTCTGGCCCGCGTTAAACGCATCAGGCTCATGACACATAACCCGTGTAAAACGCAACAGGTTGGTCATCTTCCGGTAAACAGAGTATCGTCCCGCGTAACACGCCTCAAGATGGGTTCACTACCCCGCGTAAAACGCATCAGGGCTTATTGTGATCACACATTCACAGTCACCAATTTTTATTTGAACCCCGAGTAAAACGCATCAGGGCATTTTAGGTGATCACAATGCACATGTCACTCAAGCACACATGAAAATGCACATGTCGTGCCAATGTGTGATATGCGTACTCATGGCTATACCGTTCACATTCGGGCATTCACTTGCACCTTGCATATTCAATCTCATGAGTCAACATGCCCCCATTTGACAATCAATTCAAAACAGCCATAGCATAAACTTGACACATGATCCATACACATATTCACACAACCGGGTCAACAAGAATTCGCACATTAGAGACTCACCAAGCTATTCCATTCTTAATCCCGCTAGACATGCGACACGGCATCACAAAACCAACCATAAACAAAGGACAATAAGCCAGTCAATCAATCAGCGTGATCATTCCCGGAAATTGCACGATTAAACTCCAAATAGATCGCGCCTTGTCCAATTCAATCCGTTATGGACTGCCACTATACCGCTAATTCTAGGCCAAAAAACATCTTTAAAATGCCCCCTTAAACTCCCTAAAACATCATTCTAAACAGCCACCACCAAGACTAATTGAGGCATGCACTAAAATCTATATTTAAAGCCTAAACTCACTCCAAACTTATGCCACTCCAAACCAATCTGTCCAGCCCTCTCACGGTACTTCACGGGTCACTAAATCTCAATTGAATTATCGCACTAAGCCCGTGAAACAGCCACCAAGACAGCCACCATTCGATCTCCTAATTTCACCCTCTAAGTCCACAATTCCGTCCAAATCGCGGCACCTATGCCTCGCTACATTACAGCACATTATAGTTCACCAAACCTTTATTAAATCATCACTCTCAGTCACCAAATATGCCACAAAATCAGTATGAAAACAGCCACCATTTAGTTCACAAATTTCACTCTCCAAAACCACAATTTTTGTCCAAATCACCACTCCCATGATCAGCCACCACGCAGCACACTATGGACTGCCAAACCTAAGTCAAATTATCATTCTAGGTCACCAAATGCACTACAAATTCAGCCACTACGATCGTTCTATCAGACGCACTCCACGCTCCACATTCGAACCCAAACTTGACCACACTCGGGCCCCTTTCAATCCCCTGTTTCCAGCCAACACACAGCATCATATGAGCCACTAAACCTCGTCCAAACGATCACCCTAGACTCTCAATTCATCCACCACAACAGCCCCTAACAATTCTCACCATTTAAACCCTAAAATACCCTAATTTAACCCCTAAAACCATCTAGAAAATGCAATCTAGCCTAATTAGGCTTTAGGGACAAACTCACTTGAAATTCCAAGCTCTAGTCAAGGTTGAACAAGCAGTGACGGTGGCTGGACAGTGGCGCGGCAGCAGCGGCGACGATGGTTTCCGGCAAGCTTGTTCTTCAAGGCAAAACAAGAAGGAAAAAAGGAAGAAGATGGTGCTGCCGTGGGAGAGGAATGGCTGGCTGATTGAGGGAGGAAAATGAGAAGAGAAAGAGAGACAAGAGAGTTTAAAGAGAGTGGAAGATAGGGGAGTGGTTGGCTAACTTCTCTAAATACCAATTTTGCCCCTAAATCAAAGGTTGGGATCTAATCTTGGCAAAGCTCTTGGGGGCATTTTGGACCACAAAAACTAACATTATTGGGCTGAAATAGCTAATATAAAAATCCTAAAACAAACCCCAAATAAGCCCCAAAATTCTGAATTCCAACTTAAGGCACAAGGGCAAAACGGTAATTTTCCAGTCTCGGGTCAAATTTCCAAATTTCGACTCTATGGATCCCAAATATAAGTGGCCACATAAAAATGATGTCGTCCTTGCGAAATAGTCGCGCACGCCCACGAAATTCAACGCCAACGTCCGTTTTCAATTCCACGATCGATTTAACTCAATTTGCAGTTTTAGTGTCTCTCACTAACGGGCGGCTGTTTAGGGGTTACGCGTATTGCCCTAGGGTTACTTAAGTCGTAGCAGTCTCGATTTCCGGAGAACACGAGAATCTATCGCTAGTCCCGGGGGTTGCGATCATTCGAAACAAGTTTGGGATCGTTCGTCGCGCGCGCACTCTCAGTCGTACGGAATCACCCGCTATCCAATCGCACGTCATTGGTCGAACTCAATCCGTCACTTTCCTTAGACCGACCCACTTGGCACAAAATATTCTCTCGTCGTATCTCGGAATCGGACTCAATTCGCGGTCGAGTTCTTGGGTCCATGTACTGTTTTTCCTAGTTAGCCTTTCCCTATTAGTCAGTATCCCGAGATTGATCAGATCCGGGCGAGACTTACTGAAACGCAATGAGAAATGATATCAATTTCATTGATAATGAAAGTAGGTCGAATTTCGGGACGTTACATCTTTGGTCCTTGGTTGGTATTTTGATTATAGAAGATCTCCTGATATAGGCATTCCCATTCTCATCAGAAGATGCAAAAGTCAAGTGGTGGGATGGTTTTAAATTTTTTGATAGAGTTTCCATCAGGGCTATCAACAAATGGCTCAGTGATAGAAATTCTCTTTCTCCTCTTTCTCCTAAAGATACAGCTCCCTTTCTACATGATAAAAGATTTGTACTTTCTAGATTAGCATCAGCTCAGTCCCAGCAACAACTGGCCGAAATGCTAAAACAGGCCCTTTCTGAAATTGAAGAAATCGGCTCTTCTCATTCTCACATGATGGGAATTCCAATGAAGATGAATGTTACGGCATTTTCCCAAGAATCCCATGGGGTGATGTGGCAGAGCAAGAAGAAGAAGAAGACGAAGAATCAACTGTAGATCTGTTCAAACCATAATCTATGGCGCCGAAAGACTCATTGAATTCTCATCATTTCTCAGCCGAAAGGAGTCTGTCAGTCTTTTTCTTTTCAAAATATTTCATAATTATGTCAGGATACTGTTCACTGTAAGCACTATGCACTTACCGCTACAGTAATGTCCGTGAACAATTTCTATAGAAACTCATTTGCTTATATAACAAAGCCTCACCTCTCAGAAGGGGGCATCCATCATAACCACACCAAACATTTTCTCTCCAACTTCTTTTGATCTAAACTTTCCCTCTCGAAGAAAAAGAGGTCATCAACCTCAAAACTTCTCGAGACCACTCGAATAAGTAAGTTCACCTTACACCTTTCTCAGTTCCATGTATGTATATATATAAACATGGAGATTGGAGACCACAATGTCAATGAAAGCTTTCATGTAACACACGGTAGATGTCGCAAAAAACTTGATTTAAAACTTAACACACGTTTTAAACATAAAAAAAACTTAACACGCCTTACATCAATTTACTGGTCCATTATAAGAATCATAGGGTAGGATTAGCTTCATAAAAATGGAAATTTGGTAGATGAGATTGATTAAACTGTAAGAAGAAGCAACCTTTTTGCAAGAGATAAGGTTTTTTGAAGGCTACTCCTTGGTTTTAGGAGTACATTTTCATGAACAATTTGTCCATGATTAGTGCAATGTTGATGCAAGTGACAGAGTGTACATCTACATTGCCATAGGTGAAATCCATCTACGTCTTTGACAATACCACATTTGAACAACCAGAGACTCTTTAGGTTTCACTCGAAGCTAGTGAATGGTTAGATTTGCCCCGATAATGTTTGTTCTTCAGCTGCTTGGCATCTCGATGGTCGTAAATATTAGTTTCCCTCGTAGATATGAAGCTTACGTAGATATGGAGCCATTAATAATGAGGGTCCTACGGTGGGATTCAAATGATCAAGGATGGAGATTAGCTCAATTTACATCCATAGATCATACAATATTTTTTTTATTTGTGGTACAAGTGAAACTTTTTTTAGAACCCAAAGAAGATTTTATGTAGGTTATAAACATCAGAGTTGGTGTAGGAAAACTGCAAAAGCCTAATGCCCCTTTGACAAGGAGATTCAAAAGGGGATTCAAGTCTGTATTTGGACACATCCAAAGAGGGATCTAGTTTTATAAAAAAAAAAGTGATGTAGTTATGTAACGAAAGCACTTCGATTACCAGATGGTGAACTCTAATTATTACGACCTTTATTGCCCGTAAAAACAAAAAATTCAACGGGCCACGATTCAATTCCATGGCTGAAGATTTGTTGTCACTTGATTTTGTACAATACCACCTCAATTATCCGATAAAGAACTCTATTTTATTAACACCTTTATTTCCCTTAGCGACAAGAATTCAACAGGCAGGCCATGATTCAATTTCATAGCTAAAGATTTGTTGTCACTTGTTATAGTCACATATGATGTTATCTCCGCAGGATCAAGACATGTGTTCATCTAATTCTAGTTCTCACCGTACCAATTTCAAATCTCTCTCTCGATCTCTCAATCTCAATCGAACCCAATGTAACATCTCCCTCTTTTGTCGCCACCAGCAAACTCACCATCACCACCTCCAGGCTCAGTCATGGCCACGCGTTCGAGTCGCTCCATCGTCCACCATTGTCTTCATCATTTGCAGGCTGATCTCCACCATTGTCGATTCAGCAATTCCTCTATGGTCGTTAACATCTTGATATTGCAGTAGAGTCTTGAGGCCACTGAGTGTAGAGATATATATGTGAGTTGTGTTAAAAAAGTTCCACATTGGTGGAGTAATTAATATATCCTAATTGGCCCATAACTCATTGATTTAAGTTTTTGGGTGAATGTGGGTCCAATTTGATATGTTAACGGGTTCGAGCTCAAGCTCCCTTTTAGTAATCTCCCCATATGAAGACATTGCACTTCTGCTGCGCGCTCCCAAAATTGAGTAGATGTCGCAATCACGATGTTGCGTTGAGCTCCGCCATTGGCAACTTGCACAGGCAGTTTGGTAGATGTAGACAATAGTGGACGTTGGGAGAACTGGGGCGACGATGGTGAAAGAGAGAGAGAGCTGCCGCCATTGGCACCTTGCTAGAGCAGTTAGGTAGATGTTGGCAGTAGTGGAGGCTGGGAGAGCTAGGGCGGCGATAGTGAAAGAGCGAGAGAGCCCTTGTAAGGGTGGCGCAAACACTCTGCCGCCAATCTTGTGAATCGAACATAATTGAAACTTGAAAATGGTGTGCTTATATTTTACTGCACATAATTAAAGCTTAGCCATAAAAAAGTCTATTGCCCTATTAAGCTATGAGTTTCCTTGGTTAAAAGAAAAAAAAGCTGACTTTAGAAGGGTAATTACGCCCGAATGTTAAAAAAAAGTACACATATTTTTTCGAGATAAAACACATAACATGTCAATCTCATCCCCACCATTTTTTTTGGAATGCATTTGAATCACAAAGTTGTACATATTATACAGTCCTTTCAAATCCAATCCAAAACGAATAATTGGCCAAACCGATGTGTACTTGCTACCTTTTGGTTTGTATGCTAGTATATGGGAAAATATTGAGCAAAGAAACTGTTAGAATATAAATATTAAATCACACATTCATCTAACAGCTTAAATTTTTAAAACAGTTGGCAATGATCCACCAAATTTCATATTATAATAGAGCTGGAGGTCATAAATTCGAATTTATCCATGCCTCATTTACCTCCCTAATTAAATATTTTCACGCTTAGTACTAGGCAAAAAAACCAGATTAAGCGTGAAGGGAAGTGTTAGAATATTTAAATAATAAATCATGCTTTTATCTAATAGCTTAAGCTTTTAGAACAGTTGGCTGTGTATCTCACAAAATCTCACATGGTATTAGAGATAGAGGTCCCAAGTTTGAATCTTTCCAGGCCCCATTTGCTTCCCTAATTAAATATGTCCACGCTTAGCACTAGGAAAAAGACTAGACTAAAAGTGAGAGGGAGTGTTAGAATATAAATATTAAACCACACCTTCATCTAACAGCTTAAACTTTTAGAAAATTTGACAGTGGTTCCACCAAATCTCACATAAACAACAAGGATGAATGTATGAGAGGTTATTGTCGGCTAGGAGCATAAGGGGAAAGACTTTTATCTTTTGGTGAGTATATTACATAGGGTAGAAAAGGAACCAAACTTATAGGTCTGCAACATCTAAAGATTGGACGTCCACCAAGCCCAATTTTTAGGTGTACATCACCGCCTCTCTACACCAAATATCTCTACATGTCAGATAGATTTCTACTTTCATCCTTGTCCACACAATACTAGAGACTTTGGGCGCGAATGACAACCATCCTGTTTTAGAATTCAATTTATGGCCAAAAATAGAATTTCTGTTTCTATTCCATGAATGAATTTATGAGCAAAAATATGCGTTTGATAATAACACAAAATTTATGTTCCCGAAACAAAATTTTGTTTAATAACGACACAAAATTTCTCTGCCTCAAGTCGTTGGTGAGTGGACGGTGGACGGACGGTGGCGACGGATGGTGGCAGCGAATGGCGGGCGATAGATGACGGGAGGAGGCGGCGGCGTAAGGCGATGTAGCTAGTGCACAGGATGACGGCCGACATCAGGCAATGACAAGAGGCGGGCTACGGCCGGTAGCGGGAGGTGGGTGATAGCAAGAGGAGGGGGGTGGCGGGAGATGGTGGCCGGTGGATGGTGGGTGGCGGGCCATGATGGCTGGAGGCGAGAGGTACGTGGCGGCAAGAGGAGGGTGGCAATAGGAGGAGGGCAGCCAGTGGCTGGTGGATGGCAGGTGGCGGTCCATGGCGGCAGGAGGAGGGTGACCGGTGGCAGGAGGCAAGTAGCGATGGAAGAAGGGCAGCCGACGACAAGAGGCAGGCAGTAGCAAGAAGAGGTGAGCAGCGTTAGGAGACGGTGACCGATGGATGGTGGGCGGTGGACTGCGATAGCCGGTAGTAGGAGGCAAGCAACAGTAGTAGGAAGGCGACCGGCAGTAGGAGGAGGGTAGCCGCCGACGAGAGACGGTGGCCGGTGGACTGCGGGCGATGCCCCACAGCAGCCAACAGCAGAAGACGGAAAATGGCAGTAGCCGACAAGTAGGCGAGGATGGGCGACTGGTGGGCGACCGGCTATTAGTGAGAGCGAGCGATGAGAAGAATTTTTATTTCTCATTTTTGTCCTAGAAATAGAAAAATAGAAAATTTTTACTTCTTATTTCTCTTCTAAACTTATTTCTAAAATCAAAATTTGTTCCAGAAATAGAAAAATGAAATTGCGTTATCAAACGGATTTCTGTTCCAAACCTGTTTCTAGAACAGAAAAGTAGAAACTTAATGGTTATCATTCGCAGCCTTCGACACTATTTCTAAAAATTTCTTATGCATGCTAGCCTCTTATAGACATATCCTTTATTTTAGAAAATTGGATCAATTATTTTAAGGGTACTCAATTAATAGTTTAAAACAAATGAAGTTAACAGAGAATTTGGAGTTTTGCGTATTTGTGATTGGACGAAATTATTTGAATAACGCCATGATTTGTAAAAGACATGGTGTATTTAGTAACATGGCTAGTCAAATGGGGTTTGGTAACTTGATTACTATGGTCTTTGGCATCATGGAGTGTTTGTTTGTCTATAAATTCTCTTCAACTAACTCTTCGCAAGACAAGAATCAAAGCCTCTCGTTCTTCGTTTTGTATACACATCTACATACAAAGGGGAACAAAAATGGCTCAAGTGATCTCAACAGATGGTCCTCTTCCTGCTAAAGAAAAAAGCCAGATGGTTGAGCGTCGGCCGGTAGATTATCATCCGAGCTTGTGGGAGGATTACCTCGCCAAATATGCTGCTCCCTCCAACTCAATGGTAGGACTTAAGTTGCTCCGCCTTCCTTTAATGTGATCTTGCAAGTTACTACAAAATCGATTAGTTAAGGTAGAAAAAGAGGGTGAAAATAGACTAAAAATAACAATTTAAGGATAGGCCTTGGGCCAATGAACGTTTCATGCACTTATTGTTAGAGTGAAATAAACATGTATTCTTGTTTATGTGCAGGATAATGGCCATGATCAACAGGCGGAACAAGAAATCCAGAAGCTGAAGGACGAGGTGAAGAGGATGCTATGCGCTAACGCGGACAAGCCGTCCCTGAAACTGGACATGATTGATCAAATTCAACGCTTAGGCATTGCGTACCACTTCACAAGTGAGATTGATCATGTGTTGAAACAGCTTAACGAGGCCTGCTTTGTTGGTAATAATGGAGATCATGATATTGACCACCTCTACACTGTCGCTCTCATCTTCCGTTTATTGCGACAACAAGGTTACCGGATTTCATGTGGTGAGTGGCCCTTTCTCTGTTTTTATCATTTTGCAAATTACTACCGATAGACTATGATCCTTTGCGATTATCTAGAATCTATCCTCTGTCTTTCCCTGCCTTTGATTGAGGTCATTCAACAATCGATCTACTGAAGTTGTACTCGACCAGCCCGAGTTACTGTACAACATGACCCCAAAAGGGACAATCTGATAAAAATATAATACACATAAAGTACTCCTACTAGACAAAGATTTGACTGTAAGGAATTTCACAAATATGTTAAACTCGAGGCATTCTTCACGTTCTTGACCACAGATACATATAGTGGTGAAAAACCCTAGAATATAACTAAATGAAACATATCTATGTAGATGCAAACTATTTCTTTTAGAATAATTCTAGAGACATAGAGATTGATTCTCTCACTTTCTCAAGACGTGTTAAACGATTTGTCACACAATTTGCTGTATCAATAGGGACAATTATTATAAACTCCATCCGTGGCAAAAATGATCCTCTACGAGTGGCTTAATCACCATTCACGTGTTGGTTGTTATTGTTACTATCTACTCTTTCGGTAACCAAAGGTGTTTAGACCGCTCGTGAAGATCTTTTCGTCTAATAGGGATGTTTCAATAGAAATCCTGATTTCACTATGATTTATAAGCAGACATCTTCAACAAGTTCAAGGACACCAGTGGGAAGTTCAGTGAAAAATACGAAAGTGACGTGCGTGGATTACTAAGTTTGTATGAAGCTAGCCATCTGAGTGTGCCTGGAGAAGATGTTCTCGATCAAGCGCTTTCTTTCAGTTTAACCCAACTTGAGTCCATTGATGAGAAGCAACTAAGCCCTCCTCTCGCAATGCAAGTCCGTCATGCCTTAAAGCAAACAATTCGTCGAGGGGTGCCGAGGCTCGAGGCAAGACTATACATCTCCATGTATGAAGCGGAACCTTTGCATAACAAAGTCTTACTATCACTGGCCAAGTTAGATTTCAACCACTTGCAAGAGCAACACCAGAAGGAGTTATTTGATCTTGCAAGGTTGATCAATTACGCTCTCTCAGGATTAACTTGATTTGTTGTTTATACTCTATGGAAGGTGGTTTTAAGTAATTGTGAAAATTGCCCTTTTGCATGTAGGTGGTGGATGGGTCTGGACTTCAAGAGGAAGTTACCATTTGCAAGAGATAGGCTCGTGGAAGGATACTTTTGGATTTTAGGAGTTCATTTTGAGCCCGAATTAGTGCTTGCTCGAAGAATGTTGACCAAAGTGATCGCAATGACTTCAGTTCTTGATGACATATATGATGTCTATGGAACCTATGAAGAGCTAGAGCTCTTTACTCAAGCTGTTCAAAGGTTAGATTGGCACAGTAGATGGGTCTTATCTCAAGTAGATTTTGTTACATGTATATTCGCATGAGATACAAGATGTGGAAAAATGTATTAATTGGCAACTCTTAGTACTGAAAGATGATGGGGTTGGTAGATTAACCTTGTCATAGTTCTCCGACAATATTGTGGTTAGCAAATCCTCGTGCAATAGAAGGTTTTTGAAATCTCATGTAATGTATATGATAATTTCAGGTGGGACATTGATTGCATAAATGATCTTCCAGAGTACATGCAAGTGTTCTACAAAGCACTTATCGATGTCTACGTTGAAATTGGAGAAATACTGGCTTGCAAAGGAAGATTGTATGGCCTCCACTATGCGAAAGAAGCAGTAAGATCATACCACCTCTACTGTATTCTACAATCATAGTGTTGTTATTTTCGATTGATAGGAATTAAATGCTTTGCCTATTCAGATGAAAAGGCAAGCAAGATCCTACTTTGCTGAAGCAAATTGGCTGCACCAACAACACAAGCCCACAATGGATGAGTACATGTCCATTGCAGTAGTATCGAGTGGTTACCCCTTGTTAGCGGTCACGTCCTTTGTTGGAATGCAAGATATGGTAACAAAAGACGATTTAGATTGGTTGTTCAACGATCCAAAGATACTCAAGGCTTCGACAGTTATTTGCAGGCTCATGGATGATTTGGCCACTCATAAGGTACCTTTTTTTCTTCCATGTGTTTAATGAAGATATAGACCCAATCCAACTCTATGAAACATCAGCTCTCGTTTATATGTCTTGTTGTACATATCTTTGCAGTTTGAGCAAGGAAGAGAACATGCGGACTCGGCCGTGCAATGTTACATGAAACATTACGGTGTCACGGAACGAGAAGCAGAAAATGACCTTCGCAAGCAAGTTAATGATGCGTGGAAGGACATGAATGAGGAGTGTCTTCGCCCGACTGCCGTCGCGATGCCGCTTCTCATGGGAATTCTCAACCTCACACGAGCGATGGATGTGCTGTACAAGGAAGGAGGAGATCATTATACCAATCCTCATATTATGCTGAAAGATTACATACGTTTGGTGCTCATGGACCCCGTGCAATAGTTTTTATATACAGCAATGAACTAGATGTTCATCAACTGGACATTGGAAACTAGACCAATTATTCTACTGATGATGTGTCAGATGTATGCCCTAAAGTCACCATGTAATAGTTACATGTTAGGGATTTTGTAACATCCCGAATTTCGACTCAATTTCCGGAATCAATTAAACGAGTCTTATTTATCATTTCGTTTTCATAAGTCTCGCCTGGAGCTGATCACTCTCGGGATACTGACCAAATGAGAATGGCTAACTAGGAAAACGGTACGTGTATCAAAAACCCGATCGGGAATGGCACCGGCTCCGAGAAATGACGATGAAATATTTTGGGCCAATGTGGGCCAATCATAGGAAGGTGAGAGACTTGGTTTGGCTGAGGTCGACAATGTACGATCGGATAGAAGGTGATTTTATAAGACCAAAAGTGCATGTGGCCAACCAGTCCCGAACTTAAACCGAACGATCGTGATCTCCGGAACTAATGATAATTCCTCTAGTTCTCCCGGTAATCGAGGCCGTCATGACTCGGATAACCCTAGGTCGATACGCGTAACCCCTAAACAGTCGCCCGTTAGTGAGAGATTCGAAAATTCGAAATTGAACGGGTTTGATCGCGAAATTTGGTCTGGACTTCAAAGTCGATTTTCGAGGGCTTACGGGACTAGTTTCGCAAGGACGATGTCAAAATATGTTGGCCAATTATACATGAGGTTGGTACAGTCGAAAAAAGAAATTTCAGCCCGGAACGAGAAAATTACCGCTTTTCCCCTAAGCCTAATATTAGAGTTCCGAATTTTGGGGAGTTTTTGGGGATTAATTAAGAGATATTATGAAGATGAGACAAGGCCATTAATGCTTGAGTTGGAAATGACAAAAGGGCCCTTCAATATTTGAATGAAGATGAATTATGGCCATTGGATCAAGGGTAGGAAGGTCAAGCCATGGAGATGTTGACACTTGGCACCTACTCACCCACCCCCATAAATGCCATCTCTTCTCTCTCTATCTTCACTTAGCTTCCCCTCCAAGCCAAGACACCCTCTCTCTCTCTCCCTTCACCGTTGGCCTTCCTCCACTGTTATGACCACCGCCCGCCGCCTCACGCCGCTCACCCCAACCACCGCTGTCTACGTCCTCATCACCACCAGCACCACCATCGACCTCGTCTTTCACTTACTCTCTCTCCCTTTTTCCCTCTCTCTCTTGGCCACACCACCGCTCGCCGAGACCGCCGTGCCGTTGCACCGCCGTCATCACCATCATCCTCGTTTCCCTCTCTCTCTCCATTCCTCTCTAACTCAGCCGCTTGGAAAGGATCACGCCTGGCCGCCGCCATGTCGTCCGCCACCGTACACCGAAGAGCCGCGCATCGCAGCCGTGTCCACTGCCATACCGTCGCTCGTCCGTCTCTCATCGTGAGCAGCTAGCCCGTGACCGACCATTAGCCGCTGTCTATGAGCCGTCAACCGCTCTGCCTCTCGCCGCCGCCAGGAACGCTGCCGCCGATTTCATCGTTCACCGATGATCAGCCGCAGTTCCTTATCGCCCCGACTTTGGATTAAGTGAGTAAAATTTCCTAAACTCGAATTAGGAAATCGTGCATTTTTAGACGAGATCGGTTTAGGGTATATTATGTAATTTGGGAAGTTTTTTTTTTAATATCAATTGGTGAATATAAAATTCGAGGTCAAATTGGTGAATCGATGGACTGGATTGGAGGTTGAATGGAGGTCGATAATGGAATGAATAGTGGCTGTCCATGAGTGGAATTATTAGACTAAAATCGACCGTTTAAGGATTAGACTACATGATTGCCGAGTATGCGCGAGTTGATTGGCCTCTGATTGAATCATGCGTTACAGTGCTCAATTGTGAGGTCTTGTAATTGCCATGTCGTGTGCTTGTGTAGCCAGAATTGTGCGGTATGTGTTTGGCTAATTGTGGCTTGAATTAGAGTGTCGAGTTGAGAATGGTGTAGTGGACCGCACAGTATTAATTAGCCAAGTGAGCACGTTGTTTGTGAGTTGAGCACTGTGCAGTAGCATTAATTGGATTGGGTGCTTGAGTTATGCTTGATACTCATAGTGCATTGTGTTACATTGCATGGTTACGCATTGTATATACCCAGAGTGTGGCATAAGAAGAAATTATGCAAGAATGCGTGCTTGCCATGAGTATGTGATCACCTAATTATGTCCTGATGCGTTTTACGCGGGGTTCAGATAAAATTGGCTGTGTGACTGTGTGATCACAAATCACTCTGATGCATTTTACGTGGGGTTAAACCCATCTTGATGCGTTTTACACGGGGTGATGCGCGGTATGTCTGGAAGACGACCAGCCTGATGTGTTTTACGCGGTTTGTGAGGAGAGCAGTGTCGTGCTTGATGCTTTTTGACGCGGGTTAGAAGACACTGGGCCTGGGATGTTTTTACGCTGGCCACGAAGGGTTGTTATTGATGTGGACCTGTTGCATTGGCACGGGTCGGACCTGATGCGTTTTACACAAGTCGAGCTTTGGTAATTAAATTGAGCATTGAGCTAGTGTGCTGTATGAGATAGCTTGAGATCATGGTGTGGTGACAACATTTGCATGCGTGAGAATGCATAGTGCCTGATTATGTGATGGAAAACTGTTAGGCATGATATGGGACGTGCCCAAGTGGATTTTGTCTTATAATCGAGATACACGCGCCTATGACTCATTGATGCATGGGCCAGTGTGCGAGTGTGTGAGATTCAGTGACTCGTGTGTGAGTCTGGCACTTTTGAGAATGAGCATGAGTGTGGTGTACGTGTGACTAAATGTGTTCACGTATGTGCCATGATATTATTATGAATTGTCTAACTTGCAAGGTCAATAAGGTGAGCGATTTGGGCCCGAGGGCCTACGTCAATTATTGTGGTACTATTGTTATGTATTTGGTTTGCCTGTCAGTTGGTGCATGTTAGCCTAGTTAGATTTAGGGGGTTTTTACTCGCTGAGATTCGTCTCACAGTTGTATAACCCAACTTTTCAAACCCTCGATCTTGATGATGCCAGAGGTTCCCGTACGCTTTGGGATTCCCCAGCACATCAAGCGTACTATGTCGGTTCACCCCATAGGGAACGAGGAGATGTACCTTAGGAACTATACCTTAGTTTGGGTAGATGTGGGCACGACGCATTTTGATACCCATGAGTACGTAGCATGGTATTTTAGAGATCATTTTGGAGACAAGTTTGGACCCCTCCGCTCGGTAGATATTCCGTTTAACGAGGAAGGCAAATTAGACCCGTAGTGCCCAAACGATGACGTTGTAGATACTGATACCGAGATGGAGGTGAGTTTGGATTTCGATGATGAGTTCGAGGTAGCTAACGAACATGAGAAGTTAAGAGGAGTAGATTACAAGCCCGTAATAGTAGATTTTGCCCTAGAGCCGATGGGGGTGGAAGCCACCGAGCCGATGGACATAGAGGAGGATCAAGAGCAGGACTTGGAGCTGGAGACTGAGTCTGAGGCGATGAGTTCCGATGAGGACCCGGAGTCGTCAAAGAGCTCTTCAGAGTCGTCGAGTTCAGACCCCGACTGGGAACCCTACGCTAGATCCTAGTCTAGTGATATGAGGGCCGACACTTTTTGACTGTAGCCCTCCTTCCCTTTTGTTAGTTGACCTCCCTAGCCACTTACCCTTCCCTTTTTGGACCCAATGGTGGCTGTCATCTGTATGTGTTGTTTGTATCTTTTGTTTGTAAATGGATATTGTAAAAATATTTCCTATAGTATTATAAGTGTATATTTTGTAAGCGATAATTTCAGTGTTGTGCTATCATTGATTTCATATCGTTTTCTGTACAGGTGTTATTTATTTACTGCTTCCACTTGTGCATTGTTCTCTGCTTGGGTGTTAAGTCGATAACACGTCCTGGAACATCACACTATATCGACCGAAGAGGGGATGCTCTCGTGCCGTGGGGTTCGGGGTGTGACAGATTTAAGTTGTATTTTCAATTTCATTATTTATTTAATGGCAAGCACGTATTCATTCATTTGTCCAATTATTTAAATATATGAATGATTCCATAAGATCAGTTGTGACTAAACGTATTCTTGAGACGTTGATAATATGTGTGATAGATTCATAGTTAGACTAAATCTTTAAATTGTTCCCGGTCTGTGGATAATCGAGTGGATATCAATGATCCTGTTGAGACCGGTATATTCTTAGCTTCACCATTAAATATTAGATCCTTAAGGAAATGATGAGTCATGAGTCATTGGATATTGTGATGCCCGAGTTAGAACACAGGTGCTTGTACCAAACAAGTTCATTGAACATGACACGCGTATAACGATTAGCAACATAGAAGCTTTTAGCGTGGTCAATGCCTAATCGTTTATGCTCTGGTCTTGTGTAAATAATCATTAGACCTGAGGTACTGTGTTGACTTGTGTGTTGGATGACTATGGTTCACAGGTGTACATATTGTCGGTTCATTGATCTATCTCTATACTTGATGGCCAAAGTTCGTTCACGTATGAAATTATACGTGTGTGCAAAATGGAATCTATCTCCTTGTTATAGGCAAGGTACAATAATGATGTCCTATGTAATTTAATCTTGACACTGCAATAAAATCCTCGGCCGGGGTTGTAACCGAGAATGAACTATTCATGTCTCATATAAAATGCATATCAATTAGGTTTGTACATATGATCGAATTGGTGGCTTGACAAATATTCCATGGTCTTTATTTGATCGAGACATAGTAAGACAAAAGGATTGAATTACACTGTAGCCAAAGTTAACAGGTTCATTATGTTCTTAAATTATTTACACTGTCTGGGTAGCTATGACATATTGCTAGATGTCAATCATGGCTTGTAAGACCTAGAGATCGATCGGGACAATCAATTCTCTTGGGAGTATTCATGTATTGGTGCAAGTCTTACTATCAGCTCAGTGATGAACCTAGGAATGCCACATATTATAACCAATTTATGATGACATTGTACGGAAGAGACAATATTGCAAATATGTTTGTAATCGAATCGAATCAGATTGGAATTTAATTTAATTCAATTTTTGTCATGGGAGTGTGTGCGTATGATGCTCACAAAATACACATATGCTGATCATGCACTTCTATGTTTGTATATATATGTTTACATTTATTTTAAACAAAAAATTAGTGCATGCACATGGCAAGCAAGTGCTTGCCATGTGCATGGCACGCGATCAACAAACGGTTGCTGACCGTGTGCATGGTATGCACGATTAGCAACTCGTGCAACCGTTGCTAATCGTGTGCAATGTGCACACATGCACGATTAGCAACGGTTGCCAAGTGTTGACACCTAATTTTTAGCTCATTTTTCTCAATTTTTCAAAAATTTCAAAATTAGGTCTAGAAATCTTGGCCAAGCTTAGAAACCTATTTCTAAACCCAAAAAATAATTTTTTAGCATTTTTTTTAATTTTTCCTTAATTTCTTTTAGTCAAAATAAGCGAGAACATCAAGAAAAATAGTAAATGGAATCAGAAAATTCCACAAAAATATTAATTAGTCTTATTTTAAATCCAATTTCATGAATTCATCATCAATTTTGAAAAATCTCAATCGAGTATATGTTTTTCCCAAAATTGGGCAAAATTAAACCCAAATTGAACCGAAAACGCAATTAAATTTTTTATAGTCATTTTTAGGACATAGTGCCTTCACAACAATTGATTTTGGGACCTTGAATTGTATAATGGTCAGTCCAATTGCACAATTTGACATAAAAATCAAAAATCCCCAAAATTTGATTGAAAATTAAGAATTTTGAACCAAAATTGGGAATCATGCCCAATATGAAATTATTGAAATGTGAGACCATCATTTCTAGGGTTAATCAGGTGTGGGTAATTCAATTTTGATATCAATTTTGCTTAATCAGGCCATTAGGTCATCAAATTAAACAAAGCCCAATTAATCCGAATATAAAAATGATAAAATCTTGAGCGCAATTACAATAAAAATTGGGGAAAATTACATGCTTGGGTTCAGAATATAATGGAGAATTCAATTTTGGTGTTTAATTTGAAAAATTCGGTCAAAATAGGGTCGTCCTCCTTACCCAGTTCATAAAATGCACAATAAAACCCAAAAAAATCAAACAAACCCGCAACTTTACTAGTCAGTTCCAGAAATTTAAGCGCGTTTTAATCGATCGTGCCAGCTGAAAAATGTCCAGCTGGCATGGGTTAACCACCCAAACCGATTACAATTTGGTTTTAATGATTTTTGGCCGAAGGAATCCGATCAACAAAAAAACGAAAAAAACTGACCCGAGAGAAAAGAAGGTGTTCGAAGAAATTCCAGAGAGAGAGAGAGAGAGAGAGAGAGAGAGAGAGAAAAGAGGAGAGAGAAAGAGAGAAAGTCATGAGAAGTGTGTATAGGATCCCAGAACCGAGCATTCCAAGTTTCCTCCAGCGAGGAAACGCTAGCAAATCGGTTCGGAGTGTAACCCTCCACACTTGAGTGACCAATGAAGGTCTGATCGTGGTGGCCTGAAACCGAGCCTTGTCTAGCGTCTCCAGACCTATTTCGACGAATATAAGGGCACTGGGAGGAAGAACAAGTGTCAAGGAACAATTCTCAGGTGCAAAACATTTCAACAATTTCATTTGATCATCAAACGAAGCAACCAAAATCGGTTCACGGTCAGTTTTTTCTAAATTTTCTAAATTTTGGTTTTGGTTTCAATGTGTATGTTTGAGTGATTTTATTAACAAATCTTAGCATTTGGATGTTCATTACTAATTTCTAATCATTCTGATGTTGTTTGATTGCATTTGTGGATGACAAATGACATAAACCGAGTCGGCCACATATTAAAACTTCCTCGTTGGGGCTCCGATGACTCCGCCGGAGCATTGGCATGGCCTAAGGCCATTTAGGTTAGTGTGCCTTGACCTTTGTGTGATGTTTTTTAGTAATAGGAACCGATTTAGACGGCTAGAGCGACTAATGTTAGGATTCAAGTTCTGAAAAATGAAAATTTAAACAGTTTACAAGTTAATGTTTTTGGCCTGATTTTTTGCCGGCCGGCGAAGGTCCAACAGCGACCTAATTAGGCTAGATTGATAATAGGACATAATAGTCTAAAGGCGCCGGAAGTGGATTGGGTGATGGTGCAAGTGGAATAGCATAATAGTCGCCGAAAGGTCGCCGATGGTGAGCCCAAAGTCTCAGCCTTGAAAACTGAAAACATGGGATAGTGCACACCAAGTGTTTGTAAAAATGCCCCAATGAAAATAAGGCAAAATAACGCCGTTTTGGGGTTATTTTGCCTTATTTTCCTTATTTTGCCTTATTTTTTAACAATTTTTCTGTCCAATGAAAAACGTGGTGTGCACTATTCCAAAACGTGGTCTGGATCGGTCCGGTCCAGAAAATTAGAAAAAAAAAAAGCCAAAACGTGGTGTGTATTCACCACGTTTTTCCAAAAATGACGTGGTGTGTACACCACGTTTTTCCAAAAATAAAATAACACCACGTTTTTCCAAAATTCAAATAAAAAATAAAAAAATCTTAAAAAATTAAAAAAAAACAGAAAAATTGAAAAAAAATAAAAAATCTCAAAAATTATATTTTTTTAGAAAACCAGAAAATTAGAAAATTTCATAAAAAAATTCGAAAAATTTCAGAAAAAAGAAATAGAAAATTTAGAAAAATAGTGAAAATCATAAAAATTCTAAAAATTTTCAGAAATTTCATAAAAATTCCAAAAATTCAAAAAAATATACAAATAAAAATTTTGAAAATTTTGGAAAATCAATAAAAAATTTGAAAAATTGGAAAATTCATAAAAATCTACAGAAAATCATAAAAAATCAATTTTCAGTTAAAAAAATAAAAAATTTCAAAAATTCATAGAAAGGTCCAAAATCATCATGGCCAGTCATAAAAAATGAAATTTGAATTTTTGGAAACAAAAAAAATTAAAATTAAAAAAAAATCAAATCAAAAATTTTGAAAACTCACAGAATCATTTGAAATTATCGTAGCCACTCATAAAAGTGAAATTTAAATTTTTGAAAGTGCCAAAGTGGCATTTTTGGAAAATTCCAAATTTAAGGGTTTAACTCCTAAAAAACCCTAAAACTCTAAAAATGTGTAAATCATGGAATGAACAAGCTATTAGAGATTCATTAGGGTTTAGGTGTTTTGCTTGATTTTCATTTTAGTAACCAAATTAAGGTTGCTATGATTGATTTGCCATTGATTGTGCATTTAGTTCTTGGGTGTTTAATTGTTTATTCATGATCAGATTAGTGAATTGACCTTAGAGATCCATGTGACACATTAGACATGCCATATTGTTCTTAGGTACCGAAAGGACATTAATGGTCTCAATTTGGAATCGTTAACGTAGTCAAATCCCTTATTCAAAATCTTTGGCTCGTAGGATTGTGGTACTTCTCTCTTACCTCAATTAGGTTTTTAGTCAACCTACCATAAAATGCCTAGTAGCTACTCCAAATTCAATTTTAAATCAAATAAACCACGCTGTCACATGAGGTATGGTTTGGGAGAGACTCGTATAAAAAAATATCTCCATCCTAGCACGCGAGCACATGGCGCGACACCAAGCTGATCAGCAACAGTTGCATAATGGTGAAAAAGTGTGTATGCAATTATCATTTGTTGTGAGAGTTAAAAATTACATTTTTTTCTTCCGACACTATGACTGAAATATCAAGAGTGCGGAAAATTGTCACCACGAGATTGCCAACACAATTATAGTAGTGATTGCCCGCAAGTTCTTTCTTCCATTCGTTTTGTGATTGGTGGTGTGTCTAAACTAGAGGTCCGACGATTGTGGGGCTCGAACTGAAGAACATCCACACCAAAATCGTTTTGGACATGCTATAAGAGGTAATCCGTTTAACCTCCTATGATCTTTTGATTTTTTATTGAGATATAGGAACAATGCCTTTGAAGATACATGTATGGTTATATCTTTTCACTGCATTTATATTTAATTTTAACTATGCATGTTCCGTAGAAAACCAACAATGGTATCAAGGCCAATCCTTAGGCATTCTCGTGTGTTTAATTGATTTTAGTTCACATATATTTTTGCGATCCAATGGCCAATTTACATTTATTGAGAGAATTGCTTGCTCTTAAGTGGCCTATAGAAGTTGATTAATTTATATGATAAATTTGATCAATTGAGCAAAAATTGGAAGTAAATCAATTTTGAATAAAAAATCCATAACTTGTTTTCTTTTGCATTTGTCTTCTGCAAAATGATTCACGACTATGAATCTAGAGGCGACAATGCTACCGTCACTTGGAATCACACACATGAAATTTGTTTCACTGGCTTTGATTTCTTGACGCGGCTTACGTTGCTCAGCCATGAATTTGATTTAGTGCAGAATTTTATTTGTGCCTTCTAAAGCTTTAAATTTAGAATTATGGCTCGTGAGGAAGGGTGGTAATCATGGAAAAACCCTTAATCAATATGATTGATGTATGGATGAATGTGTGGTATTCACAAGTATTTTTCGGGTTGTAATTATTAAATGGAGGCTGCGTCCTTCCTTTTATTTTTCATGTAATGTATTTTTAGTATAGTTTAGTATAATCAATCATTGATGTAAACGTTATGAGTGAATGAGCCATTAAGCCGGAGAGCTCTGTAGGCCCAGTCCGTGAAAAGTTCAAGGATCCAAGAATAAGTGAAGAGCAGGTCTTTATTATTAAAACATTAAAATGGCTAAATGGAGCTCATTGGCTCAAGACCCATTAAGTCCTAATTCCATGATCACCACGTAGGATAGATATTTATACATTTGATATCTATTTATTTATCTAGTTGTTATGTATGTTAAACCGGTAAATGTGCAAAGTGTGACCATTAATAACAGCCCAAACTTCCTTATTAATTATATTAAGTCGAAACGGGTTTTGGACTCGTGGCCTTCCATTGTTGTGGTTTGATCCAACATTATGGTGGTTGATTGACTGGCTATGAACACATGGGGATCAATTGCTATTTATAATATTAGATCACTCTATTATGCATATGATGTTGTGGGGTTGGAGCCAAATGATTTCCAATAACTGTTAGGTGAGGGAATCGTTTGTGTTTTCAATACTTGCATGAGATGATGGACTAGACTTAACTATGATCATGATATCAATAACTATCAGGTGAAACTTTCATGGTCTAGAGGTCAAAGTTATGATTGAGACTTACATATGATGCATTGAACAAGTTGGTTCACTCACTAAGTTCATAGAACACCAATAACTATTAGATGAGGTGGCCTTTGGACTGGTGGGACTCCAATCCCCACTAGTAATTTTTACCCAACAAAGATTATCATTTTCCCATTTTAAGGAGTATGGGATTCAAAAAATTTAATGAGAGGCGCTATTTCATTTAAAGGCCAAAATGAAATGGTTATTTTGAAAGACAACGGCGAATAATTTATTTTCTACACAAATATATTATTACTTTGAAAATGGTGACCACAAACCCACTCGCTTCTATACTTGACAAAAATTGTTTAACTGGGCCCAATTTCACTGACTAGGTGAGGAATTTGAGAATTGTTCTCAATTCAAAGAAAATCGGATACGTGCTTGATCAAAAGATGCCAGACTCCTTTCCTAAGGGTAGGACCCAAGAGGAGCGCATCACTTATGATAAATGGCGTGATGATGACTTAAAAGTTAGGTCATACATGCTTGCTTTAATAAATAATGAATTGCAGAAGAAGTATGAAACTATGGAAGATGCCGCTAGGTTAATCATCTTGCACTTAAAAGAATATTTTGATGAGAATGGTTGAACCTCTAGATATGAGTTATCTAAGGCATTGTACGTATGAGGATAGCTGAGGGATCATCGGTTAATTATCATGCTTTGAAGATGATCTGGCACATAGAAGAGTTAGCTAGGCTTAATCTTGTTATGGATAATGAGTTAGCTCTGTATTTGATTCTCCAATCTTTGCCCGATTCCTTCTCTAGCTTTGTCCAAAACTTCCACATGTATAAGATGGAGAAAAACTCTTGTTGAGTTACATAGCATGCTTATAGTTTATGAGAAGAAAATGCACAACACGAGACCTAATGTGGTGGTTATGGCTAGGGCTTCTTCTTCAAAGAGTAAGACTGTTTTGAAGAAAAAGAAATGGAAGAGGCCTATGAAACATGCTATGCAATCAAAGCCCAAGGTTGAAAAAGGGAATTCTCATTACTTTGGTGTTAAGGGGCACCGGAGGAGGAATTGCAAGAAGTATCTTGCGAGCTTGAAGGTCAAGTCTAAACCTTGCAAATGTATGATGTCTATGCTTATTCAAACTAATCTTATGGTTATTATTGAATCCAACTTATGGGTTCTAGATTCTACTACAACCTCACGTATTTGTATATCTTTGCAGAATCTGGAAATAAGCAGGATGCTGGGGCAAAATGAAATTATCCTAACATTTGCAAATGGAGCAAGGGTTGTTGCATTAGCTATAGGGACTTTTTGTTTATGTTTGCCTTTTGGACATATATTGGTATTAAAAAATTGCTTGCATTATGAGAATGTTGTTAGAAACATCATCTCTATACCTTGTCTGAATAAAGAGAATTATGAATTTTCTTTTGTTGATGATGTATGTTCTATTTATAATAATAGAATATGTGTTGGTTCTGGCTTATTAATCAATAATCTTTATACCATTACAATGTCTGATAATGCAATTACCAATGCCAATAAGCAATACAATAATTATATAAATGCCATAACTAATAAACGCCTTAGAGATAATCCAAACTCAAAGAATGTTTGGCATCTCCGGTTAGGTCATATTGGAGAAGACAGAATCAACAAGTTGAGTAATGAAGGGTATATTGATCCATCAATGTTTGAGCTATACTTGGCTTGTGAGGCATGTCTTCTAGGAAAAATGACCAAAGCACCTTTAGTAAGACATAGTGCGCGAGCTCCTGACATATTGAGATTGATACATGCAGATGTATGTGGACCAACTAAGAAAATACTAGATTTGGTTATTCTTACTTCATTACCTTCACTGATGATCAGTCACGGTATGGTTATTTGTACTTAATGAAGTATAAATCTGAATCTTTCAAAAAGTTCAAGGAATTAAGGGCTGAAATTGAGAAACAAACAGGAAAATGTATTACGGCTCTTCGATCTAATTGAGGAGGTGAATACCTTAGTACTGAATTCTTAGACTATCTTAAAGATAATAGCATTGTATCACAGTGCACACCTCCTAGAACTTCAAAACACAATGGTGTATCTAAAAGAAGAAATCACACTTTATTAGATATGGTATGATTAATGATGAGTTACATCGATTTGCCTATATCCCTTTGGGGATATGCCCTTGAGACAACTGTATATGTATTGAATAGAGTGCCATCCAAATCTATTCTAACTATGCCTTATGAGATATGGCATAGTAGGAAACCAAGTCTTAATCATATTAAGATTTGGGGTTGTCCAGCTTTCGTCAAGAAGCTGAAAATGAAAAATTGGAGACTAGATCTAAACAAGGTCACTTCATTGGATATCCAAAGGAATCTCTTGGATACTATTTCTATTTTCACTCCGACCAAAGAATTTCAGTCAGCAGGCATACTTCTTTTCTGGAGAATCAGTTCATCCAAGATGGTGGTGCTGGGCGGAAAATAGTCTTACAAGAAGAGAACAATGAAGTATCAAACAACCATATTCAGACAATGTTCTCTAATTCAGTGAGAGCTTCTGATACACAACCTCTTAGTAGGAGTGTGAGAACATCTTGTCCACGTGCTCATTATAAACACTTGGTTGAAAATATTGAATCATTATTCATTGTGAATGATGGTGATCAATCTAGTGATCCAAACACTTATGAGGAGGCGTTGTCGGACATCGATTCTGGTAAATGGTTAGAAGCCATGAAATCCGAAGTGGATTCAATGTATTCCAATGAAGTTTGGACCTTAGTTGACCAACCTAATGGTATTGTACCAATTGGTTGTAAGTGGATCTTCAAGAGGAAGATGAATGTTGAGGGTCAAGTTTGAACTTACAAAGTACGGTTGGTAGCAAAAGGATATTGTCAAAAAGAAGGAATCTATATGACGAAACTTTCTCACCTATAGCCATGCTAAAATCCATTCGGATTATGTTGGCTATAGCTGCATACCTAGATTATGAGATATTCTAAATAGATGTCAAAACGACTTTTCTAAATGGTTTTCTTGAGGATGACATATATATGGAACAACCATGGGGTTTTGAATTCAATGGTGAAAGTCAGAAGGTGTGTAGGCTTAAGAGATCCATTTATGGACTCAAACAAGCCTCTAGAAGTTGGAACATCCGTTTCAAAAAAGTAGTTAAATTATTTGGTTTCATCAAAAACCCGACTGAACCTTGTGTATACAAGAAGGTCAATGGGAATGCAATTGCATTTCTAATTTTGTATGTCGATGATATACTTTTGATTAGGAACGATGTATTGATGATATCATCGATCAAACTATTTTTGTCACATAAATTCTCCATAAAAGATTTAGGAGAGGCAACCTATACTTTAGGTATTAAGATCTATAGAGATAGATCGAGACGATTGATTGGTCTCTCACAGTCTACATACATAGACAAAGTGTTAACACATTTTAACATGCAATGTTCCAAAAGAGGATTATTGCCTTTTAGGCATGGAATCCATCTTTCCAAGGAGATGTGTCCCAACACTCCTGGAGAAAAAGAGCGGATGGCAAATATACCTTACACATATGCTATTGGAAGCATTATGTATGCTATGCTATGTACAAGACTTGATATTGCACATGCTGTAAGCATTACTAGCAGATATCAGTCTGATCTAGGGGAAGAGTACTGGATAGCAGTCAAGAATATCCTTAAGTACTTACGAAGGACTAAGGATTTATTCTTGATATATGGAGAAGGATTTATACTAATTCCAAATTTCAATCGGATCTTAATGATTATAAGTCTACATTTGGGTTTGTCCTTACACTCAATGGTGGCGTAGTTAGTTAGAAGAGTTCCAAACAGAGCATAACTGTTGATTCCACCATTGAGGCAAAGTATGTAGCCGCTCTAAAGCAGTAAAGGAAGCTGCTTGGATGAAGAAGTTCATTTCTGAACTTGGAGTCGTTGCTTCCATTGAACAAACAATAACATTGTTTGGCGATAGCAATAGGGCACTAGCTCAAGCGAAGGAACCAAGGTCTTACAAGAAGTCCAAGTATATTGAGAGACGCTTCCATCTCATTAGAGATATTATTAGGAGAGGTGATATCGCCTTGCAGAAAATTGCCTTAGCGGAAAACGTGGCAAATCCCTTCACTAAAGCCTTACCTTAGTCTTTTTTTGAAAGACACATTGACAAGATGGGTTTGAGGTACTAGACAAATTGGCTTTAGTGCAAGTGGGAGATTGTTAGATGTATGCCCTAAAGTCACAATGTAATAGTTACATGTTAGGGATTTAAGTTGTATTTTCAATTTCATTATTTATTGAATGGCAAGGACGTATTCATTCATTTGTCCAATTATTTAAATATGTGAATGATTCCATAAGATCAGTTGTGACTGGAGCTATTCTTGAGACGTTGAGAATATGTGTGACAAATTCATAATTAGACTAAATCTTTAAATTTTTATCAGTCAATGGATCATGGAGTGGATATCAATGATCTTGTTGAGACTGGTGTGTTCTTAGCTTCACTATTAAGTATTAGATATTTAAGGGAATGACGAGTCACTAGTCATTGGGGATTGTGATGCTTGAGTTCGAACACAGGTGCTTGTACTAGACAAGTTCACTGAACATGACACGCATTTAATGATTAGCAACATAGAAGCTTTTAGCATGGTCAATGCCTAATCGTTCAAGCTCTGGTCTTGTGTAAATAATCATTAGACCTGAGGCACCGTGTTGACTTGTGTGTTGGATGGCTATGGTTCATAGGTGCGCATATTGCCAGTTCGTTGATCTGTCTCTATACTTGATGGCCAAAGTTCGTTCACATACGAAGTTACACGTGTGCACAAATTGAAATCTGTCTCCTTGTTATACGCAAGGTACAATAATGATGTCCTATGCAATCTAATCTTGACACTGCATTAAAATCCTTGGCCAGGATTATAACCAAGAATGAATTGTTCATGTCTCACATAAATGCAAGTCAATTAGGTTTGTGCATATGATTGAACTGGTGGCTTGACAAGTATCCCATGGCCTTTGCTCGATCGGGACAAAGTAAGACAGAGGGATTGAATTACATTGTAGCCAAAGTTGATAGGTTCATTATGTTCTTAAAGCATTCACTTTGTCTGGGTAGCCATGACATATTGCTAGATGTCAATCACAGCTTATAAGACCTAAAGGTTGATCGGGACAACCAATTCTCTTGGGAGTAGTCATGTGTTAGTGTAAGTCTTATTACCAGCTCAGTAATGAACCTAGGGATGCCACATACCATAACTAATTTAGGATGATATTGTACGAAAGAGACAATATTGCAAAAATGTTTGCAATCAAATTGAATCGGACTAAAATTAAATTAAAATTCAATTTTAGTCATGGGCGTGTGTGCATATGATGCTCACAAAATACATATATGTTAATCATGCACTTCTATTTTTGTATATATATGTTTGCATTTATTTATATATAAATTTAGAAAAAATAAAAAAAAATTGGCACATGCACATGGCCAGTAAGAGCTGACCATGTGCATGGCACGCGATTAGCAAACAGCTGCTGATCGTGTGCATGGCACGCACGATCAGCAATGGTTGCTGATCGTGTGCAATGTGCATGGCACATAGTCAGCAAATGGTTGCTAACCGTATGCATGGCACACGATCAACAACCGTTGTTAATTGTGTGTAATGTGTAAACATGCAAGATTAGAAACGGTTGCTGATGATGCATGCGTTCAACAACCGTTGTTGATCACGATCAGCAACTGTTGTTGATACACATATAAAAGGCACGATCAACAACAGTTGCATAATGATGAAAAAGTGTGTATGCAATTATCATGTGCTCATGAGAGTTAAAAATTACGTTTTCTCTCTTCCGGCGCCGTGATTGAAATATTGAGAGTGCGGAAAATTATCGCCACGAGATTGCTAGCACAATTGTAATGGTGATTACCCACAAGTTCTTTCTTCCATTCGTTATGCGATTGGTGGTGTGGCTGAACTAGAGGTTCGACGATTGTAGGGCTCGAACTGAAGAACATCTTAATCAAAATCTTTTTGGACACACTATAAGAGGTAATCCGTTTAACTCCCTATGATCTTCCAATTTTTTTATTGAAATGCACGAACAACGCCTTTGGAGATACATATATGGTTCTATCTTTTCGCTATGTTTATATTTAATTTTAACTATGCATGTTCCATAGAAAACCAACATGATGCATATATATATATATGTGTGTATGTGTGTAAAGTGTTAATGAGATAGGCTTATGAATAAGACGTGGGATACATATGTTAGTTGGGGCAGTAAAGCTTTCTGCGAGAATGGTATGGTTGTATCAGTATGGATATATGGTTGCTTTACCCTCATATATTATTCATTGGAGATTGAAATGAAGCATATAATTTGCTCATAAAGAAAAGAATAAATTAAGCTTTCGAAGAGCCATTTTCATTTTGGATTTCAAAGGATGTGATTTAGAATGGTATGGTGATAAAACAAGTTGATTTCAGCTGTATGGACTATGGAAAGATGAGAATGAGATCTACTATGAGAAAGCTTCTAGGTCACATTT
The DNA here is from genome assembly GCA_024500025.1 of Syzygium aromaticum. Lineage (NCBI taxonomy): Eukaryota > Viridiplantae > Streptophyta > Magnoliopsida > Myrtales > Myrtaceae > Syzygium > Syzygium aromaticum. The sequence continues at coordinate 14,114,474 of CM044894.1, read as the reverse complement.
TCTGAAAGGGACAATCTTCTTCTTCTTCTTCTTCTTCTTCTTGCTAAATCGAGACGGAACCACCAAGCACATACAGAGCTAAAGTACCAAGCATCGTAACATGTCATGTCCTGAATCCCCATCAAGCTCGTGACATCCCTCTACGGTTGAAATAGTGCGACGTCCCAGAAAACATCGCCGACCCAACGATCCCATCAGAGTTTAATCATGGCAAAAACAATAATATAAACCCGGACAATAAAATCATGAGATACTAAGCAGAAATAAATTGCTAAGCCACCAAACATCATACTACACCTAAATAAATATACAATATCCATTTAAAATTCAAACTTATACAACAACCGCCATATATAATCCATATAATATACATGCACACCGAACTTCTAAACTATATACCACCAATAAAAAAAAGAATCAGTAGCCTGGGTATATCCTATCACTCAAAAATAGAACACGTCAAAAGGTTTACCTAACCCCCAAACTAGCCCCTACGCTCTTTGGTTGACGTCCACTCCGAGTCTGATTCCTTAGAACCCGAGTTTGAATTCTCCTGAACCACCTGCTCCTCGGAGGGCTCTGAATCAGCTTCTATCTCAAACGGGTTATCCTCATCACCCAACTCTAGCAGAACCTCAATCCGCTCTTCATCAAACTCCTCTTCTGGCCCTTCCTCTAGCTCGTCCTCAAATTCCTCTTATGGTTCTAACTCTAGCTCTTCTTCTCCGGGTTCTTCCTTTGGTATTACACCTAGATCTACTTCCATAGAATCATACCTTACCTGTGATTCTTCTGGCTCCGGGTTAGGCTTAGCCACAGAAGGTTCAGGTGCTGCAAGTGCGGGCTGATGTCCGGACTATGCTAGATTAGTTTATAGGCTAGTCATCTCACCATCAAGAGGGGGTATGGCTGATGGATCCCAATCCTTTACTCCATCAAACGGAACATCAAAACCATGGATGGGGCCAAACTCATCCATCCCATCCTTAAACATCTAGGCTGTCTAGGTATAGGCCTGTCAAAGAGGTTGCCTTTTATCTACCAAAACTACTGAAGTATGCTTGATCTAAGTCAAATTATCGTCTATCGGATACTCAACAATATTATGGTCGGTGTGCATCGGAATCCCAAAACGCTGCTGCGGCGGCGGTGGAAGGTTTATTGCTCAGGCCGAGGTTCTGAAATTGTTTGGTTGAAATAACCATGAGAACATGTCTCAGCAAGTAATAACCTAAACCCCACCTAAGCTAACACGTACCTCCAGACAAGTCCAAACACAAAGCCACTCAATAAATACACAACATGCGTATAAACACACTTACCTAGGCTCTTATTACATATAGCTTGCAGGTTAATCTCAATTCAACTATTTCTAACCACACACACTTTCCGAATAAATTTCCATGCTCAAAATAAAATCGGACACGTGGCATTTTCAAACTCTACATTTCACACACACACGCGCTCATGCACCACCATACTATTTTTATTAAACTCACCAATGATCCACGTACGACCATCTCAATTCCACGACACTTCTTAGCCCGCGTTATCGTACACGCCTCAGGCTATGTCTCTTACCAGCGTTACAGTACATGCCTCAGGCTTAACATCTTCCACCTATGGCACAACTGTAATTACTATCTCATTTTCACAACACTCCTTAGCTTGTGTTATAGTACACGTCTCATGCTATGTTTCTTGTCCACGTTATAGTACACACCTTAAGCTCAACATCCTCCACCTACGACACAACTCGCATTGAAGTACACGCCTCAAATTAGAAGTCTTCCGATAATACCAGGCATCATCCTGCGTTGAAGTACATGCCTCAGGACAGCTCATTTCCTTGCGTTACAGTACACGCCTTAGGGACTTTCATAATCACTTGCACGACATACCACATACACTTTTACTCATCGACACGCTCAAACCACGTATAAAAACTCTCAATTGACACACAAACATGCTCAATTTCCAACCCATTCAATTCAGCCCATACGCATATTATCGGTCCACATTTCAATCAATTAATTCACAAACCAACGAGCATACAAGGCCACCAATGGACCCGTAATCACAGCACAATCATAGGCATACAATTCAATAGTTCCATGTCTATTTCAAGCCACAACCACACAAACCAGCCAACCCAATTAAATTCGCATGTGCACAAATAACCTGAATTTCTACATTTTAGGCCAAATTCCGCCATCCATGAGTGTCGTACACCTACCGACAACCTCCAAACCAACACGTACTATACTTCAATCATCAATATACACCAATTCGGCCACAAAATGAATAGTAACTCGGCCATCACAGAAAATCACCATAACGGTGCATTTAAGCCCGTTTCTCATGCAATAAGCCACAATAATCACCTGGAATCATTCCGATTACTTAACTAATCCATTCTAACCTCAAATTCATCTAAAAAATCATCACAATTTCTCTCAAAACACTCAGCCAAATCAATCTAACCATTGACCCACGATTAACCCCTAAAACTCGCTAAAACGGCCCCGTACTAACTCGAAAATATCCATTATCCTAGGCGAGAGTTAGGATATCATTTACTTGTGATTCCTATGCGAAATCAAGGCCTCAATGGTGGCTGCATAGAGGGCCAACAGCAGTGGCAGCGGCGACAAGTGGAAAGGATTATCGGTGACTTGCCAGCAGACACGGGCATTGGTGAACGGCGGCGATTGGCTGCTGGCTTTCCGTGACTGAACAAAACCGAATGAGGATGGTGGTGGTGGTTTCAGTGAGGGAAAAATAGGGGAGAGAGAGAGAAAGACGGTGAGGCGTGGTGGTGGCTAGCGGCCATAGCGATGGCGGCAATGGCTCCGGCTAGGCAGGTGAGTGACGGCGATGGCTGGCCTTGGTGGCTAGCCACAATCACGGCGGGGTGGCGGGGGGCTCGGTCGAGAAGGAGAGTGAGGGAGAGAGATGGCCGAAGGAGAGAGAAAATGAAATTAAATAGGCTAAAGGCCAATTATTTATGCCTAATAGCTCTAGAAAATGACCATCCTACCCTCCTCTCTAATTCCAAATCAACGGCCAAGATTCCATCTTATCATAAGATTGACGGCTCAGATTAATCCTTGCCAAAAATATCCAGGGGCAAAATTAAAATTTCACAAAATTTCAAAGGGCAAAATTGTCCAAAAATTTATATTTATAAAGTTATTGTGAAATGACCAAAATGCCCCTCCCCCATTATACTTAGCCTTAACAAAATCTCAGGGGTAAAACGGTCATTTTCTATTTCTCGCTAGAATTCGAATTTTCTAAAGAATCCGGACAAAGCTGGGACTGACTAAGCCACTAACAACATCGTCCAATTATCCTGTCGTAACATTCATAATTTCCGAGGCCCAATCTTGGTCGTTAATTAATGATCAGATTTAATCAACATATCTTGAGCATATCTTGAATTAAATGGTGGCTTTTGGGGAAATTTGTACATTTGACCCGTGGCCAATACTAAATCAAGTTACATTCAAGTTTACTCAAATTGTGACGACCTCGGTTGTCATGTAATCGTGAGGATTGATCACTAGTTCCGACAGGCCTGATCGTTTGATTTAGGTTTAGGGTCGTTTGTCAATTCATCTCATGGTTAAACGGAATCACTCGTAATCCACTCATATGATAGCGGCAAATCGATCCTTAACTATCCTTGAATCGGCCTACATCGGCTCAAATCATCACATCGACAATTTTATGGTCGAAGGTCAGTTCACGATCAAGTTTCTTTGGTCGCGCGAATATAAATCCCTTATTAGCCTTTCTCCAATGGTTAGTATCTCAGGAATGATCAGTTCCATGCGATATCTAACTACAAGCATGTTCATCAAACCATTCATTTCATAAATCTCAAGTGGGTAAAATTTCAGAATGTCAGAACTCTTCCCCTCTTACAAAAATTTCGTCCTCGAAATTTGTAACCCGACCTACTACTCAAACAAATTGGGGTATTGACATTGCCTTAGCTCTTTACTTTCCCAAGTCCCATATTCTGTCCCGTGATGTTCCCATACAACCTTGACCATCGGGATCGTCTTGTTCCTTAAAACTCGTTCTTTCCGATCTTCGATCTTTATTGGTCTTTCAATATACGATACCCTGTCGTCAACTTCTATTTCTTCATAGTTTAACACATAGGTCGGGTCCGGTTCATATTTTCTCAGCATCGATATAGGGAATATATTATGCACTTGCGATAGATTTGGTGGTAACGCAAGGTGACAAGTTAAGTCTCCAATCCTTTCTAAAACCTCAAAGGGTCCCACGTATCTCAGACTCAACTTCTCTTTTTTGTCAAATCGGGATAATCCTCTCATGGGCGATACCCTAAGAAACACATGATCCCCTACTTGAAATTTTAAAGGTTTTCACCTTCTGTCTACATAACTCTTTTGACGGCTTTGAGCTGTTTTCAGCCTTTTGCGTATGATCTTAACCGCCTCAACCGACTGTTGAACTAATTATGGCCCAGTTATACTTCTTTCTCCAACTTCATCCCAGCATACGGGCGTTCTACAGGTCCTATCATACAGCGCTTCAAATGGCACCATCCCAATACTCTACTGAAAACTATTATTATACGCGAATTCGGCTAAGGGCAGTTACTCTTCCCACTTGCCCTGAAAGCCCGACACACATGCCCAAACCATATCCTCTAGAGTCTGAATCGTTCTCTCAGACTGGCCATCTGTTTATGCATAGTAAGCTGTACTAACCAGCAGCTTTGATCCTATTGCCGTCTGTAGACTTTTCCAAAAATTGGCAGTAAACTTAGGATCACGATTTGAGGAAATAGTCACAGGTACCCCATGCAAACGAACGATCTGTTGCACATACAATTCAGCATACCGATCCAATGCAAAGTTCTTTCGCACTACCAAGAAGTGTGCTGACTTTGTCAATCGATCGACAATCACCCAAATAGAATCATAGCTCTTTTGGCTCCGTGGTAATCCCATTACAAAATCCATCGTAATATGTTCCCATTTCCATTTTGGGATTTTCAAAGGTCACAACAATCTTCTGGGCTTATAATATTGCGCCTTCACTTGTTGGCACGTTAGACACTTAGCCATATGCCTGGCTATGTTCACCTTCATGCCATTCCATCAATAGTACTGTCTCAAATTCTGATACATTTTCGTACTACTGAAATGGATGCTATAATTACTACGATGCGCTTCCGCCAAGACTTCTTCCTTAAGTTCTGCATCGTCAGGCACACACAATCGTCCATGGAACTTTAAGATCCCATCCTCGGATACTTGAAAGTTCGGTTTCCTCTTGGTAACATCCATTTCCAGAATCCTTTGAATTTCTTGATCCGTAGACTATAAAGCCTTAATCTTAGTCTGAATTTCTAGTTCGATTCTTAAAGTGGCAAACAAGCTCAAGACTTGACTTACTTCGAACTTAAACTCCGAGTCTCGCACTCCTTCCAACAAAGTCTATTCCTTGACCATCAAGTGTGCGATGCTTGACTTCCGACTCAATGCATCGGCTACCCGGTTGGCCTTTCTGGAGTGATGTAAAATATCACAATCATAATCTTTCAGTAATTCCATCCAACGACCCTGCCTCATATTTAATTCCTTTTAAGAAAACAGATAGTTGAGGCTCTAGTGATATGTATATATCTGAAATTTCTCTCTACACAGATAATGTCGCCAAATCTTAAGGGCGAATACTATTGCGGTTAATTCCAAATCATGTGTTGGGTAGTTTAACTTATATGGTCTTAACTATTTTGATGCACAAGCCACTACTCGTCCATTTTGCATGAGCACACACTCCAGTCCCTTCAATGATGCATCACTATAAATTTCATATCTTCCGGGTCCTAATGAAATAGTCAACATTGGTGCCATCGTCAATCTATGCTTTAATTCCTAAAAACTCCTTTCACATTTGTCGCTCCATTCAAACATTGTTTCCTTTTTCAACAAATAAGTTAACGGTGTCGCTATTGTCGAAAACCCTTCCACGAAGCGTTGGTGATATCCTGCCAAACCCAGAAAACTACGAATCTCTGTTACAGTTGTTGGTCTCGGCCATTCCATTACTGCCTCAATCTTTGTTGAATCTACTGAGATTCTTTCCCCAGAGATCACGTGTCCAAGAAATGCTACTCGATTGAGCCAGAACTCGCACTTACTAAACTTAGCATACAGTGCGTTCTCTCTTAAAGTTTACAAAATCTTACTCATATGAAACTCATGCTCCTCTAGGCTCTTCGAGTATACCAATATATCGTCTATGGAGACTATGACAAATTAGTCTAAAAACTCCTTGAACACCCGATTCATTAAGTCCAAAAAGGCAGCAAGGGCATTTGTTAATCCGAACAGCATTACTGTAAATTCATAATGCCAATATCTTGTCTTAAATGCCGTCTTCGATATATCCTCTTTCCTAATCCTCAATTGATGATATCCCGTTCTCAAATCAATTTTAGAAAACACCGAAACCCCTTGTAACTAGTCAAACAAATCATCAATCCTTGGTAAGGGGTATTTATTCTTAATCGTCACTTAATTTAGCTACCTGTAATCAATACACAACCTTAATGACCCATCCTTCTTCCTCACAAATAAGACTGGCGCTCCCCATTGAGACGCACTTAAACGAATAAATCCTTTGTCCAATAACTCTTGCATTTGCATCTTTAACTCTTTTAACTCGGACACCGACATTCTATAAGGTGCCTTCGAGATTGGCTCAGTCCTAGGGGTCAACTCAATTACAAACTATACTTCTCTTTCTGGTGACAATCCTGGCAATTCCTGAGAAAAAAACATTAGGATAATCGTGCATCATGGCTATGTCCTCTAGCCTTGGTTCCTCCATTGTTGAATCTACTACTACCACTAAAAATCCTTCACATTCTTCGTCCAACAGCTTGGTCACTTCCAGTGACAAAATCCAGGGAATTGAGGTTCTTTCTCGATTTTCTACAAATTCGAATCTAGGATGTCCAACTGGATTAAATTGGATCACCATGCTGCTACAATCCATTACGGCCCTTTGCCTAGTCAACCAATCCATACCCATGATCACATCAAAATCAAGCATTACTAATACTGCTAGATCTATCCTTTCCTCCCTATCACCAATCATGATCTTGCAATCCGGACACCTTAATGAGACTAGCACCTTATCATTCAATGGGGTGGTAACACACAACACAACATCAAGCAATTGCGGTTTTATACTAGTCAATTTAATAAATTTCTCTGACATAAATGAATGTGACGCCCCCGAATTGAATAAAGCATATACAGCATGATCACAGAGAGAAACCGTCCTTGTGATCACGCTTGGCGCATTCTCAATCTCTCTCCTTGCCATAGCGTATACTCGTCCTTGGGTTGGTGACCTATTCTAATTAGCCGGCGGAGCAACACTAATTTGGTTTCCGTTTTGGGGTGGCGGCAATGCAGGCGACCTATTCTGCCTGAGGTTAGGGCAAGTCCTTATCTGATGACCAAACCCGCCATATCCGAAATAGGCTCCGCTCCTATTTGGACAAGGTCCATTTCCATGTCTTTCTCCACACATTCGACATGGGCCATTCTGAAAGTGGTTCGGTTTCCTAATATTCCTTCTAGCATAAGGGATAAAACGTCGATTACTCATCATTGGCCTCTTTCCAAGGTGGCAATTGTCCCTTCTAGGGACAAATCTTAACTCAGAAGCGGCAGCCCTATCCGCTAGGTCACTTTCAATCACTTGGGCCCGATCATAGATCTCATTATAATCCCTCAAATTTAGTGAAATCATTTGACTGCGAAGGTCAGGCTTCAAACCGTCTCGGAACCTCCGAGCCCTATCCAATGGATCCTCTACCATCCTTAGGGCAAACTTAGCTAACCAAGTGAATTAAGCCTCATACTAATCCACTATCCTTTGCCTTTGACGAAGCCTCATAAACTTGGCTAATTTTTATTCCTAACCACTCTCTAAAAAGTATTTGCCATTAAAGGTTTCCACAAACATCGCCCAAGTCAGGGCAGTACTAGCCGGGAACACCATTCCTCTGGTGGCTTTCCACCAATCACTTGCATTTCCTTGCAATTGATACATTGCTAACTATTGACACCTAATTTTTAACCGACGTATCATTAAAACTAGAAAATTCGAGATTATGGTTTCCGATCGCGACAGAACCCGTTTCTTGAACAAAAAGTGTCGTTTTTTTTAATTCTGTTTATTGGCCTAGCTTTTATAAATAATTTCCTATTCCTTTCATGCAAAAATCCGAAAAGTCAAACGGTTGACTTTTGGGTTGACTTTTTGGTCAACCCTTTGACCAAAAGTTAACCCCGGGTCAAATTGGGGCTTTTCGCATAAAAAGATTCTTTTCAAGCTCAATTTCATTTTAGAAGTGGAAATTTCAGAAAAAATCAAAGATTTGATCATAAAATCAAGCTCCTAGTGAAAAGTCAACTAGGGTTTGATTTTTGGTCAAACTTTTGACCAAAAAATCGGAAAATGCAAAAATTCAAAAATCATATGATTTCACATTCAATTTACTTTTGGCATTTGAAATTTTGCAAAAATCGGTTTAGAATCAACTTTTTCCCAATTTGCGGAATTTGATTCAAAATCAGCCGAAAATGAAATTACTTCATTTCTAGTCATTTTTTAGGACAATTTTCTTCATGACATTTGATCTAGAGGTCATTTTATATTCAATTTTGAAACCAATTTTGTAATTCCAAGTCAAACACAAAAACCCCCAATTTTGGCCCTAATAAGTGATTTGGATCAATTCCTCATGATTTGCGCAATTGACACACGATTAGGCCTAATTTCTTATATGAAATCCAAATTCAAAATCAATTTTGGAAGATTCACATGAATTTGAGTCATTTTGATCAATTTAGTAATCCAATGATCAAGTAGTTTAAAAGTAATTAGTCCAATTAGTGCAATTCAACTAGAACTACTCTAGACTAATATTCAATTTGATGAATTGTGACTCAATTCGGTTAATTGGACTTCAATTAAATTTGTTACTCTAGCTTACTCACGCAATTATCCAAATTAAAGAGCAATTGAGACAAACAAGTTAAATTGGATCAATTTGTACATGAATTTCAAATCGGTTCAATCCAATTTAATTGAAATCGATATTAATGGGCTCAATTAATCATGATAGGAATCAAATTACACAAATTTGGAACAAATGGAATCAAGAATTGAACTAGTTCAATCAGGCCAAATTCAGAACTAACCGGCTTAACCCGGTTTGATTCAAATTGAACCGGTCCGATCAGACTGGCCATTTTTTCGGTTGAAAATTCAGCGATCGACAGTCCATTCCGACCAGCCAAGGTCGGCCCCATCCCTTTGAGCCCAAAAATTACAAAAATGCCCTTAATCAAAAATTACGAAAATGCCCATAAGTGAAAATTACCAAAATGCCCTTCCTTAAGGATTAAGCAAATTAATTAGGAGATAAGCAAATCAATCATGGCCATTCATTTAGAATTGATCATGTCTATCCATAATGCCATGTCATCATTCCTTAGCCCCTAATGAATATTCTTAATCATTAATGATGCATTCTAAACCATTATATCAATCTAAGTTCTAAGATTCAATGTTGGGGGGAGTATATAGTGTTTTTTCTCTCCAAAATTAAAAAACTCTCTCATTTTTCAGATTTGGTTTCTCTCTCTTCTCTCTCTCTCTCTCTCTCTCTCTATCTCTCTCTCTCTCTCTCTCTCTCTCTCTCTCTCTCTCTCTCATACTCTCTCATGTATCTCTCTCTCTCACTCTCTCTCTCGGCCGTCGGCCATATCTCCATCGCTGGCCATTTTCCGGCGGATCACCGGCGATCCCGAACCTCCAATAGCATCCTCAGCATCTTCATGTTGCTGTGGTGGCCGGCTTCTCGTTGAGCGGCCACCGGATTGCGTCTTTTTATTTGATTCTCCGTTACTAGTTCATTAGCGCGAAAATGGATCGATTCTCACTATATTTTGTGCAATCTATTATCATAGGTTGTCGAGCTTTCCGAGACATCTCCGTGCTGTTTTTGATCTGAATACGGAGGCCGGATCGCTCGATTTCGCGTCGGAGCATCGTTAAACAAGGTAAGTGCATTTGAAGTTGATTCTGCAAATTCGTATCCTGAAGAACCAGCATGTTTGAGATGCCGATTTCAGCTCGTTAATATCGAAATCTTGCGAAGTGATGAACTAGAGAATCGTAAAGCACGTCTTACGCTTTGATTTGATATATCATATGCCTCAATCGGATTTGATTTGCTATGTCAAAACTTGTTTAGAAGTTAGGATCATAATCTGGAATATGATATTGAAGTCTGTTCTGATGATGTTCTGATTGATGTTGTGCTGTTATATGATTTTTCTGATTTTCTATGATCATTTTTCGAAAAAAATTTCTTCATGAAAGTTGTAGATCACATCTTAATCTATTCATTATAAAATTTCAAATAAAATTCCAAGCACGTTAGCATTGTACGATTAGCAACGTCATCCAAGCACAAATCTGGTGACAGATTGATTTCTAATTGACCTTCGTGTGTTCTTCGATTTTCATAAATTTGTGTGTTCGAAATCTGAAATGGTTTTCTTCATGAAAGTTTACACTGAGATCGAGATGTTTCCATTGATACTAATTTCATCAAAATCGGAGGTCATTTGAATTTTCAAAAGGAATTTTCACAATTTGATCAGTATCTGTGTCTAGATCTGATTTTCATTCCTTTAGAGTTCAGAAGATGTTTCTCCGAAATTGATAAATTTGGAGTCCTTTTTTGGCAAAAAATCAAAATTACAAAGTTGTTCATTAGGGTCTCATTATGTTGACTGGAAATTCTGAGGGCCTAATAGCAATTTTTGGAAGGTCAATTTGCTCAAAATTTCATAAAAGGGCTTCTCGGGTTGAAGTGTGATTTGCAATTGAGTCCTTTGCAAAAACCGAATTTTATAAAAAGTTGGAAGACTTTTTAGCAAAAACTCAAAAACATGAAACTTGTTGCACACAAAGAATCCTAACTGCACAAAAATTTTCATGCAGTTTTGATAAGATTTGTTATTTTTCCCGCCATTATTTTGAAATCCATAACAGAATCGGGTCCAGTTTGTCACTGAGGGTAAATTTGTCATTTTCGGGAAAATCCGTGAGGATTTAGAAAAAATGTTCTTCTTGACTTTTGATCCTCATGTCACAAAATTTCTAATGACACCTGAATCATTTCATTTGGACATCATTATGGTAGTTAATCACGTCTGAACAGAAGCAATCTGAATTTGATAAAAACTGGATAAGTGGTCTCCTTATGAAGCCCACTTCTCATTGTTTGATTGGCTTCGAAACAAGGCCCACGGGCCTAAATGCATGCTTATTTCATAGCTATGCATGTGTTTGTTAGATGAATGTTAGCCCCTAAGGAATATTCTTAATCATTAATGATGCATTCTAAACCATTATATCAATCTAAGGGCTAAGATTCAATATTGGAGGGAGTATATAGTGTTTTTTCTCTCCAAAATTAAAAAAACTCTCTCATTTTTTAGTTTTGGTTTCTCTCTCTTCTCTCTCTCTCTCTCTCTCTCTCTCTCATACTCTCTCATGTATCTCTCTCTCTCACTCTCTCTCTCGGCCGTCGGCCATATCTCCATCGCTGGCCATTTTCCGGCAGATCACCGGCGATCCCGAACCTCCAATAGCATCCTCAGCATCTTCATGTTGCTGTGGTGGCCGGCTTCTCGTTGAGCGGCCACCGGATTGCGTCTTTTTATTTGATTCTCCATTACTAGTTCATTAGCGCGAAAATGGATCGATTCTCACTATATTTTGTGCAATCTATTATCATAGGTTGTCGAGCTTTCCGAGACATCTCCGTGCTGTTTTTGATCTGAATACGGAGGCCGGATCGCTCGATTTCGCGTCGGAGCATCGTTAAACAAGGTAAGTGCATTTGAAGTTGATTCTGCCAATTCGTATCCTGGAGAACCAGCATGTTTGAGATGCCGATTTCAGCTCGTTAATATCGAAATCTTGCGAAGTGATGAACTAGAGAATCGTAAAGCACGTCTTACGCTTCGATTTGATATATCATATGCCTCAATCGGATTTGATTTGCTATGTCAAAACTTGTTTAGAAGTTAGGATCATAATCTGGAATATGATAGTTTTCTTCATGAAAGTTTACACTAAGATCGAGATCTTTCCATTGATACTAATTTCATCAAAATCGGAGGTCATTTGAATTTTCAAAAGGAATTTTCACAATCTGATCAGTATCTGTGTCCAAATCTGATTTTCATTCCTTTAGAGTTCAGAAGATGTTTCTCCGAAATTGATAAATTTGGAGTCCTTTTTTGCGAAAAATCAAAATTACAAAGTTGTTCATTAGGGTCTCATTATGTTGACTGGAAATTCTGAGGGCCTAAGAGCAATTTTTGGAGGGTCAATTTGCTCAAAATTTCATAAAAGTCCTTCTCGGGTTGAAGTGTGATTTGCAATTGAGTCCTTCGCAAAAACCGAATTTTATAAAAATTTAGAAGACTTTTTAGAAAAAACTCAAAACACAAAACTTGTTGCACACAAAGAATCCTAACTGTGCAAAATTTGTCAAATGGTTTTGATAAGATTTGTTATTTTTCCCGCCATTATTTTGAAATCCATAACAGAATCGGGTCCAGTTTGTCACCGAGGGTAAATTTGTCATTTTTGGGAAAATCAGTGAGGATTTAGAAAAAAATGTTCTTCTTGACTTTTGATCCTCATGTCACAAGCTTTCTAATGACACCTGAATCATTTCATTTGGACGTTATTAGGGTAGTTAATCACGTCTGAACAAAGTAATCCGAATTTGATAAAAACTGGATAAGTGATCTCCTTATGAAGCCCACTTCTCATTGTTTGATTGGCTTCGAAACAAGGCCCACGGGCCTAAATGCATGCTTATTTCATTGCTATGCATGTGTTTGTTAGATGAATGTTAGGCCCGGTGTATGTTCGGTAGGTAGTCTATTGTGGTCATTTAGAACTTGACTTTAGGGGTTAATTGATATGAGTTGCCGTTTTGTGAATGCAAATTGTAGCCCATTATCATTAACCATCGATCAAATAATGTTAGATGATTAGGTGGGTGATGAATCGAAATGCATGAAAAACAAAGGTCGATCCCGAGGCCCGTGTTTGATTAGTGAATTGTTTGCACTATTGTTTTTCTTTGGTCGTTCCTTTATGCATTGTTTGTCATGAATGAATGTTATGAATGTAAACCGATACTCGAGAGGTGGTCCATGGGAGGATAATCCGAAATGATAAAAAACCAGGGCAATTGACCGATGTCCAATCCGGTCTCCATTTATATTCATTTGATGATGGCAATAAACCGATGTCCGATCCGGTTTCAATTTATACTCAATTCATTCATCCCCGATCATGTCTCGGGTTTTCAATTTGTGCTGTAATAAACACCCGACGAGTTACGGGTTTTTACTTTCTCGCACTTAGAATTGGCTCGTCTTTTCAATATTTTGAGTTTTTATTTTACGAAATGTCTTTCAATACAATTGATTGTTTCTTTCTTTTTCTAGACTAAGATAGGATTAGTTTAGAATCTTAAATGAAAATACAAAAACAAGATGCATGATCACCTAGTGGACTAAGACTTTGAACATGAAAATAGTAAAGAACAAATGCATGACAACTTATATATCAACCATGATAAGTTTAGCAGTACCGAAAGGGCGTTAATAGAAATATTAACGTAAACTAGTCCCCGAACCTTTGATCTCTGGTTTTCGTAGAAACCGAAACGAAATTCCCGTGTTTCGGTTGGGTATTCTAGCCGACCCCCAACCTAGGCTAGTGGCGACTCCTAAAAAAGACAAAATCGATCCGCTGTCACGCGAGATATGAATTTAGGGAAGATCCACGTTCATGATCAATGGATCATATGGATGATCAAAAGATTTATACTCCAATAAAATCATTTTTTTATGATATGCCATATGAACCATTTCATGAACACTTATCTCTAAACTTGCCTTATCGAGTTCGACCCTCATGAGGTAGGTCGCAACAGGCTTGGCGACTCCGCTGGGGACTAGGTTACAAACCTAAGTGGATTAAAGTCATAATAAACTTGTTGGTTGTTATCTCACTTGTCTACATTTTGTAGCATCGACTGCATGTCGAAGTCGCGTGGAAAATGAGGTTAGTCCACTAACCATGTGTTAAATGGTTTTGTAGCTGGGAGATATAAGGGGTGGAGTGAATGCAAACCCTTTGTTTTGTAGGTGGCGTTCGAATGAATGTTGAATGTATGAGATTATATTGAAGTGTTGTTTGCTTTAAATTCAAATGCATGTTTACATGCTTTAGCACAATACAATGCATCCACATCCCACGGTCTAAAACCCTGGATCGCTTTTAAGGCACCTTCAAGAGGTATTAAGAGTGGAATCCACATGTGAATGCATTTGGTAATCCATTCTTCAATACGGCTCATCTTGATTAGTAAGAAGTGCGCTGACCGACGTTAGTAGCGGTGGGTAAACTCTTCTTATCTCATTAAAGTAGGGACCTTAAACCTTTAGAATCCTACCCTTAGATGCCAAACTTCACAAGTCCTCATGCGATGTGTCGATGTGTTTGCCATTTTTTCTTCGTGGTGAGGTTGATTGTATCGTTCTACAATTTCAATTATGCCATTTCAATTCGACGTTATATTCATTTCTATAATGCATGGTGATTAATCTCGATGCCCCAAATTAGGGTTAGTTAAAATGGATATGTCGGACATTCGAATCATCCCCGTATCAAGAGCTCTCGTGACCATGTGGGAAAGTCTCGAGTCAAGGCACAAAGACTACGTGGAAAAGAGGATTGGATATCTGCCCGCACTCTTATACATCGAGCCTCGTGTTGCTATGATCAAAGCATTATCCCATTTTTGGAACTCAAAGACATCCACTTTTGTGTTTGGTCGAAATGAATTAACTCCTACAATTGAGGAGTACGATATTGCCATTGGAAGAGTCGGTTCTTTTGGTCTGGTTAGTCCTCCGATAGATATAGATCTAATAACTCTTTTGAGCCAATTCTTAGGAGTTGACATTCTCCAAATCGAAGGCGTCCTTAGAGGGAATTCCAATGCACTCTCCTTCACATTCTTAGAACAACATTTTTCTAGCGTGCCAAAGAAAGCGGGTAATCAAATTCCTCCAGTATTTCTCTTAGCATTCTTTGGTTTTGTGGTTTTTCCATTCACCAAAAAGACCATGGATCCTTCGATAATTCACATTGTCAATCAAGTGTGTATGTTCAAAAGATTCTCCAATATGATCCTGGGTGAGACCTTCATATCACTCAATAGGTTCAAACAAAACAGAAATAGTATCTTTAGAGCCCCAATAGGTTTATTCCAAATTTCGATGGTCTCTCATCTCAAAGACTTTGGTTTGAGCTTGAAAATCATAGATGTGTCCAAAGATTGTCATCCTATCTCGCTTTTCCGAGAAAAGGAAGAAATCTTTCCTTATTGGTCATTCTTAACTTGGTTTAATTTTTTTAAGAACCTTGTTCCAAATCAAATCAAATGGCATGTTCGTTGGCTTGGAAATCCCGAGGTGCGCCTTAATAACGGATCTGACAACCCAATCCCACTTTTGGGTCTCACAGGGTCCACGTCATATTACCCTTTTAGGGTGATCTGTCAATATCGCGCGCTTCAAAAGATTCCACCATTCCTCAAGCTGGGATTATATCATCTTGACTATCGCAAAAATGTCATCCAAATGGACCAAATGACGGATTTGAAGGAAATGATCAAGTCCATCATTGATATGTGGTACAAATGCTGCCCAGAGCCAATTCACATTACCGACGAGTCCGAGTTGGAAGGAGAAATGAAGATACATCATGCATTGCCAGAGTACATACACCGTCGTCTCGAGCCCGAGCTTAAAGTGGATCTCCCTAATGTCCCCGAGAAGCCAACGCAACAACAAGCTATAGCTGTAAGAGCTCTTAGGAAAAGGGATGAGGCTTTAGCTGAGGTTGAACGTTTGACCCAAGAAAACAAACGAATTTGCCTCGCATCTAAAGAAGATCCATTACAATTTTTGCTATATTCCATGAGGAAATCTCCTTTCATGTAATTTTCGTTTTATGGATTTGATGTATAGAATCTCCTTTTTACTCATTTTAGTAATGATGTAATAGGATCCTCTTCTTGTTTTTAGATTGATCTATAGGGATTGTATTTCACGAATTTTGTTGTTAATAGTGAAATTTCCCTTTATGTGTACTTTCTTTTTCGAGATTCCAATGGAATATAGATGGGGCATCTTGATTAATCATTGTGTGTTACCCCTTTAATTGTATAATTTCTTGTGAAGAAATTGTGATAAGAGATTATTCACATGATATTGGGATCATGAGAATATTTCTTATCTTTATTTCATCCAAAGAAAATATAAAATTGAAGGGTTTTATATTTTCGTCTCAATTCATTTTCCACATACTAACTTGATTTCTGTTTTTTTTAACAGAAGGTACTAAAATACGACTGAGACACATTCTATTATACGCACCCGTCGCCAAGCAAGGATGGCAAACGAGGACACTCATAGCCGCGTTATTACCATTGAGAATCAGATGGCGCAAATGATAGCGCTCTTAACTGACCTTGCAAACCAAGTAAAGAATCTCATGCCTGTGGCTCCTGCTGCTCAGCTTCTACTCCTAATGCGCTTGCTAATGCACCAGTGATAGATCCTGTTGAAAAAGGACCGGCTGAAAAGGTCCCCGTTAATGCTATTCCTGCTGTCATTGATTTGGAAGCTCCACCTAAGGAGTCGCCTGTTGTTCATATGGATGAAGAGAGTGCGAGACGTATCGCAAAATTGGAAGAACGTTTGTGCATGTTGCAAGGTTACTAACTCCAAGGTTTTGATAAGCTTATGCCTTTTACGAAGGTGAAAGTCCCTGATTTTTACAAGGAGCCCGAATTCTCAAGGAAGTATGATGAAACTGGGTGCCCTAAGACCCACTTGAAATATTATTTGAATAAGATGGCTCGTTACTTCGATAACACTCCACTGTTGATCAACAATTTTCAAGATAGTTTGGCTGATTCCGCTTTAACGTGGTTCATCGAGTTGAATTTGGAGAAAATTTGCACCTAGGAAGACCTTGCAGACGAATTCCTCCAACAATACAAGTTTAATACTGAAATTGCTCCAACCCGTGAAGAACTGGTCCGAGTTGATAAACGGAGAAACGAAACTTTTAGAGCATATGCCCAAAGGTGGAGAACTACGGCGTCCCAAGTTAAACCTCCGCTGTCCGAGAAAGAGATCATGCAGCTATTTCTTCGAGCTCTACCTCGAGAATGCTTTGATAAGATGTTTAATAACACTTGCATCAATTTCCCTACAATGGTTGAACTGGGAGAACGTATTGAAGGAATCATGCGAGAGGGTCAATTATCCGAGATGACGACTCGCAGATTTATCCCAAAGAAGGATAAGGAGCCAATGGTGGAGGTTGCCTATATTCAAAATCCTAATACTCAAAAGCCATTAAACACACCGGTTCAAAGGTCCGTTATGGAAACAGGGGTCTCTTCCCGAAATTTTGACCGAAAAGGAAAAGCTCCACAAAGACAATTCATTCTGTTGCCAAGACTTATGTCTCAGTTGCTGCCGATGTTGATTGAACAAAGGCTCGTAGCAAAAGAAATCCCGAGAGATAACCCACCAAAGTTTGCTGGGTTTGATTTGGCAAAATCTTGTGTGTACCACATGGGCGAGAAGGGCCATGATGTGGACAACTGTTATACTCTCAAGATCAAGATTCAGAACCTGTTGGATAAGAAGATCTTGTCATTTAAAAATGCTACACCAAATGTTCAACAAAATCCGCTTCCCAATCATACCGAAGTCGTTAATGTGATATTTGGAAACGAGAATGAGAAACCTTTCTTGTTCAACATGGTGAAGTTGGAAGAGCTATTGACTATAGCTAGAGATCAACTGAAAGAAGGAAATGCATCCCAAGAGAAGAAAATGTATTGCCTAGCCAAGATGGCTGCTTTAGGCATAATTCAGCCTCTTCAAGGAAGGAAACCCGAAGGGTCCATCGAGACTGCTGTAATTGATTTGTCGTCCGAAAAATTCTCTTGCAAGTTCACAAATGAAGTCTCATGCTCTAAGCTAAAAGATGATGGATACGAGCCAGATGTTGATGAACCACGGAGTGACATATTTTCCGATGGTGATTCGGAATGTGAGAGCAAGAAAGCCTGTCGAGGTCGTGAATTAATGAAGAAAGCCCACGAGAAAGACAATGTTCTAACTAAATGGAACGATGAAGATAATAGAGAGATTCTTTCTGATGCTGATTCGGAATTTGAACACCATACCTCCTATTGGGATCGAGAGCTTGTTAAGAAAGCAATTGAAAAAGGTCAAATTGTTGATACTCTCGGGTAGCCGAGTGGTAAATATGACTTCATGGTAAAATACTCTCATCCTCCAAGCGCTTTTATCGACCTTAAGACTATCGTCCCAAGTGGATGGGGGTCCGAATTTGAAGATGATGGCATGGTAGCCGTAATTGATCCTGTTGTGATTGAATTGAATGCTACTAGTGAAATCCAAGCGCATGTTGTGGAACCTGTGGTTATAGATTTAATGGCTGATGGCTTCGGAGATATAAAGATCTCTAATGAGGACTTTGAGCCTGTTGTGAACGAGTTGCCACCGAAGAAAGACGAGAATTTGAAAGCAAGAATATCTCCTGTTTACGACTCCAAGGCAGTTCCTTGGAATTATGAGTCTAATGAAATAGATGCTGTTACTCGGTCAGGCCGATGTTTTCCATCTCATGAAAGTGTTGAGAAAAAGGCTGTAACTGAAGAGGAGGCAGAGCAACTCCTTAAAACTCTCAAAACGAGTGAAACAGAAGTGATCAAACAGTTAAGAAAAATGCCAGCTCAAATCTCGTTACTTGAACTATTCAAGTCTTCCGAGAAACATAAGAATGCTCTCTTAAAAATTCTTAATGAAGTACATGTACCCGAGACAATCGGAGAGGTACAATTGGAGGAGTTTGTAGATGCTATTCTTCTTAAGGATCAAATTTCTTTTTCCGAAAAGGATTTGCCGCCGGAAGGGCGAGCGCGCTCTAAAGTATTATACATCTTTGTTTAACACTTCGATACAAGGATATCGAGAGTACTCATTGATAACGGTTCAGCTCTCAATATATGTCCGTTATCAACCTTGTGCTGTCTAGGTGTAGGTATGGATAATGTTCGTTCTTCTAAAACTCCAGTCAGAGCCTTTGATGGCATGAAGAAGGAAGCTCTAGGAGAAATTGATTTGCAGCTGATGATTGGTCCAGTCATGTTCACTCAGAAATTTCAAGTGCTCAATATCCCAAGTAACTTCAGCTTGTTGCTGGGACGACCTTGGATTCATGCTGCAGGTGTTATACCTTCAAGTCTACATCAGATGATTCGCTTTGTCGTGTGTGGCAAGATTATAACCGTTCATTGCGAGAAGGATACCGAAACCTTCAACAATACTGCAATTCCCTACGTGGAACTAGAAGTAAAAGAAGAATCAAGCTACCAATCATTTGAGTTGGTGTCAGTATCACATGTGCTCGCGGCACTGTTATGAGAAAACCTCACTATTCAAAGGCGGCCCTTATGTCTAGCAAAGTGTTGATCGAACATGGATTTACTATTGGCAAAGGATTGGGAAAGCTGTCCCAAGGCATTCTCACACCAATTGAGGTGACTAAGAGAAAGAAACGAGAAGGCTTAGGTTACCAAGGCGATCAACAGGATCAAGGTAACCAGAAAAGCCTGGGAATCAAAGAAAAGAGTTATCGATGTTTGCTCCCTCCTCCGTTGAAAGATTTCTTCCCTGGACTGGCAAAGTTTCTCCAAGATGAAGAAATAGATATCTATGATATCATCGGCCTATTTGAAGAGAGTTCCGTGGGTGCCATTTTCAAAAGCTTTGAGGATGATCTACCTACCGATCCCGCTGTGTAAGGGATGTTTCCGTATTCTACTTTGTTTTCAGTTGTAATCCATCTAATTCTCCCCTGCGAGAGACTTCCATTTGTTCATTTCATTTGTTTCGTTCATTTCATATGTTGTAATAATTCGGATCACGAACTTTGGATCCAAAACACTATATGACATTTACTGTATATCAATAAAAGCATTTTCATGTTTTGTTAATAGACGTGCAAAAGTATACTAAACCAGCCCTATGATGATGCTTTGAGGCCTGGACTTTTGCACGATTTATAGTTTTCAAAATAACCCTTTGGAATAAGGATATCCAATGATATGAGGATGAGTTCCCCATGAAATTTTCAAAAATCTGGAATTCGAAAAGTTTTTTTTTTCATCACATCTTCATGCATTGCATTTCTTATCTTCATATACTAACCATTTGTTGTTGCATCTTAGGCATGACACTCTACATAATCATGATAGTCATATGCATGGCTTGGATTCATGTCCAAAAAACTCATATGAATCTGATTATTCTGATCATGAAAATGAAGAAGATTCTAAGGCTATTAAAAGAGAATGGATCCAACATGAAGAATCCAAACCTCTCATGGAACAACAAACTGTCATTATAAATTTGGGTGATTCTAAAAATCCCAAAGAAACAAAAATTGGGGCAAGTCTCTCTCAGACAGATGCTGATCAACTGATCGAACTATTGAAGGAGTATCGGGATGTCTTTGCTTGGTCTTATGCTGACATGCCAGGTCTGGACCCCAACATTGTAGAACACACATTGCCTCTTGATCCTGCCATTCTGCCTAAGAAACAGAAGCTTAGGAGGACAAAGCCAGAATTATCCAAGAAGATTGAGGAGGAAGTCATGAAACTGTTAAAAGTTGATTTCATTGAAGTTACTCATTATGCTAACTGGATTGCTAATGTTGTCCCAGTCATGAAGAAAGATGGGCGAGTTTGGGTATGTGTTGATTACTGCGATTTGAACAAAGCAAGTCCCGAAGATGATTTCCCATTACCACATATTGACGTCTTGGTCGATAGCACAGCAGGATTCGAATTATTTTCCTTCATGGATGGTTTCTCTGGCTATAACCAAATCCGAATAAAGGAAGAAGATAAGACTAAAACATCTTTTATCACCCCATAGGGAATATTCTGTTACAAGGTTATGCCCTTCGGCTTGAAGAATGCAGGGGTAACTTACCAAAAAGCCATGGTGACATTATTTCACGACATGATGCATAAAGAGAATGAAGTTTACGTCGATGACATGATCGCTAAATCACGACAAGGTGAAGACCACATTGAAGTCTTGAGGGAACTGTTTGATCGACTTAGAAAGTTCAAGCTAAGGCTTAACCCCACAAAATGCATGTTTGGGGCAAAGTCTGGAAAGCTCCTTGGATTTATGGTTAGTAACAAGGGCATAAAGATTGATCCCTTGAAGGTGAAGGCCATTTGCAATTTGAGACCCCCTTCTACCGTCAAGGAGGTTCGAAGCTTACTGGGAAGACTGAATTATGTTGCAAGATTTATTTCCCAGTTATCTGAAACAGCCAAGCCATTCTTCAAGCTATTGAAAAAGAATGCCAAAGTAGAATGGAACGAAGATTGTCAAAAATCCTTTGAACAAATTGAAGCAGTATCTTTCACAACCACCAGTTTTAGTACCGCCTACTTCGGGTTTACCTTTGATTTTGTATCTCACCATTCATGATGAATCTTTGGGAGCTATATTAGCACAGAAGAGACAGGAGGATGGAATGGAACACGCTATTTACTACCTCAGCAAGAAGTCTACCTCTGGTGAAGCTCGATACCTTGAAGTTGAGAAAACATGTGTAGCCTTAGTTTGGGTATTACACAGATTACGGCAATACACTCTTCACCATCGTATCTTGCTTGTGAATGAAAATGATCCTATCAAATATCTTTTGGAAAAGCCTACGCTGGTTGGTAGGCTTGCCAAATGGCAAATATTGCTCTCCGAATTTGATATCCAGAGCATGTCTCAGAAGTCCGTCAAAGGGCGAGCCATAGCTGACATGTTAGATGAAAGTCTCTTAAAGTCAGACTACTGGGATGAAATTGATGAAAGAATCCATTTGGTGTCACAAGACAAGTGGACCATGTATTTTGATGGAGCTGTTAACCTCTTCGGTTCTGGCACTGGAGCAGTCCTGATATCCCCAGTGGGTCAACATTATCCAATAGCTGCAAAGTTGGTATTTCCTTGTACCAACAACATTTCAGAATATGAAGCTTGCATTCTTGGTCTCCAATTAGCCATCGATATGAAGGTTAAGAGATTACAAGTTTATGGTGATTCCGCGATTATTATTCTCCAAATAGGAGGTGAATGGCAAACTCGTAATTCAAAATTAATTTCTTACCATGAGTATCTTAAAGACCTGATGGAAGAATTCGAAGAGATCTCATTTGATTATTTGCTAATATCTCATAATCAATTTGTTGATGCCTTGGCTACATTATCCTCAATGTTACAAGTGAATAATGGTTTGAATATTGATCATTTGCAAATCGATGTTTTGAAGGAGCTTGCGTATTGCATGGTTATAGAAGAAGAACTCGATGGTCAACCGTGGTACTATGACATTATGAATTACCTTCGAGAAGGAAAATTTCCCCAAAGAAGTCGAGCTACGGATCGAAAATACTTGACTAAGTTAGCTTCCAAATTCTTCCTTAGCGGAGGTGCTTTATACAATAGATCTTTTGATTCGGTCCTGTTGAAGTGCGTAGACACCAAAGAGGCCAATTTATTAATGAAAATGTGGTCCTCATATGAACGGCTATCTTCTAGCAAGGAAGATCATGAGGCTAGGTTATTACTGGCTAACCATGGAAGCTGATTGTATTCAACATGTTAGATGTTGCTATCAATGTCAGGTTTATGAAGACAAAATCAATGCTCCTCCAAATGAATTGCATCAAATGTCCGAAGCATGGCCTTTTTCAATGTGGGGGATTGACATCATCGGACCAATTAATCCTAAGGCATCAAATGGACACCGTTTTATTCTAGTGGCTATCAATTACTTCACCAAATGGATCGAAGCCAATTCTTATGCCCATGTCACTGCGAGAAGTGTGGCAAAATTTATTCGTCGAGACGTTATTGCTCGATATGGTGTTCCAGAAGCAATTATCACAGATAATGGGTCAAACCTGAATAATAAAGTAGTGGATGAGCTACTCAATAAGTTTCACATTCGCCACTTGAATTCTTCTCCTTACCGCCCATATATGAATGGAGTTGTAGAGGCGGCAAACAAGAATGTAAAGAAGATTCTGTCCAAGACGGCAGAGAATTACCGAGATTGGCACGAGCGGCTACCGTACGCGTTAATGGCTTACCGAACTTCTATTCGCACTTCGACTGGGGCAACACCATTCTCATTAGTGTATGGAATGGAAGCAGTTTTACCTGTGGAAGTGGAAATTCCTTCATTAAGGGTACTTTCGCAAATAAAGCTTCCTGAAGCATAATGGATTCAACAAAGATTTGAACAGCTTAACATGATTGATGAAAAAATGGTAAAAGCCCTGTGCCATGGACAAAGTTACCAAAAGCGAGTGGCTAAGTCATTCAACCGTAAGGTTCAACTCAGACATTTTGAAGTCAATGACCTAGTTTTGAGGAAAGTCCTACCCATCATTCCAGATTGTGGGAAATTCACCCCCAATTATGAAGGATTGTATGTCGTCAAAAAAGTGTTGTCTGGCGGAGCATTGATTCTTGTAGAAATGGATGGCCGAGAGTTGCCAAAACCTATAAATGTTGATGCTGTCAAGAAATATTTTCCTTGAATAAAAAGCCTTTGAACTACTTTTGGATTGAATCCAAGTCACTTTAGGACATTTGCATCATGCATACATGGCATTTTTTGCATATTTGTTCATTTTGTAGGTGCTCAATTATTCCCCAGGGAAATTATTCCAAACCTCAAGGAGTCAAGCTCGAGGAAGTAGCTAAAAAAATATCAATCAAAAATCAAAAATCAATCTTTTTCGTAGAGTTTAGGAAGTAGATCCTTTTTGTAAAGACCTTTTCTGTCTAAAATGTTTTTCAAGTTTGAAATCTTATTAAAAAACATCCCCAAAGGAGTTAAAAAGATTTTCAAATATTTTGATTTATCAAAATTCCCCACAGATAGGAGATTTAACCAAATGATCCTTTGAAAAATAGGAATTTCTTAAAAATGCCGATTGGGAATGTCTAGAATGATAAAAGGCAAACCTTTGATCAAACACATCCCTATACACATTTCGAGAGAATTGAGCGAAAAAACCATGTCTTAGGACGTAGGGTTCGTTCACATTGAATACATGGATTGAAGTGATAAAAGGCATTTCATTTCTCTATCCTAAACACTCATTTTATTCTTTGCTAGCCACTTTGAGCCAAATAGGGAGATTTTTCAAAATACCCCTGTCAAGAACCACCCCACATTATGGCAAGTTAAGAAGTTGTGGTTGATCATTTTTTGGAGCAAAAAAATTAAGAAAGATTTTATTGCTTTCACTTGCATTAACCTTCTTGTAGTAATTTCAGATGGATCTTTATGGACGCTCGAAACATCCCAAAGTGAAGAAGAGCATTCTATTCCTCTACCCAAACACAGTTATCCCTTGCTTAGCCAAATTGAGCCTTAAGCATGTTCATTTCAGAACCCAAAATGTTGATTATCTCCCTACATTGGGGCAATGCATATGATTTACCAAGAAGAATTGGAAAAATTGGTGAATATGTATAGAATGTCTCGAGAGTCCAAAAAGCTCAAAAGATAAATATTAGGGGGCATGAAAAAGCAGTGTACCTGGTAAAAGCAAAGCCAATGCCCATGAAAAATAAAATGTATCAAAAGCAAAAGCAAAAAACAACATGCTTATGATGAAAACAAAATTCTCATTGCAAAAGATGCTTAGAAAGAGCAAAGCTCTTATGTTACAAGAAAAATGGACTCTCGAGACAATTTGATTTTCAAGAGTCAAATGATGTCAAATTTGGATGATTTGGTAATGATGCCAAGATAATCATCATTTCTCTTTCAAACCCCTTCTACAAAATTTCAAACCTTTTGAGCCTAACCAGAACCGACATTACAACCCTTTCCGAAGTCTTTTCCGATTGGGATGGTTTGAGTTGACGTAAAGATTTCACAAAGAAGCTACCGCTAGAAGGAGTGGAAGTAATCCTATCTTGTCTTATCTTCAAAGTTCTTGACTTGTGAACCCAGTTGAAGATGTTGATGGTATATTTCTTTTCTTGGCCTCAAAGCAAATATCCTTTGTATAAGCCCATGACCAAGCCTATATTACGGTCCTTTTGAAAGACCTTTTTTTATCAATCAATTTGTATTCAATGTGAATGTTTCCGAAAACCTTTGACATAGGTTCGTGAGGCATCACCAGTGAGAATTGAATAGCTTCCCCACATCAATGGATGGGAATCAAAGCCATCATGAGAGCCAGTGCGAAAGACCTTTTTGATTAGGTTATTTTCAATTTGGCATTTTTATCTAACCACTTCAGATGATTATTCAAAGCATCATTTTGTTAAAATTTCCTCTTAAGGATTTTGATAGTCAGTATCTCTTACTAAAATAAGAATAATTCCATTTGATTTGTTGTTAAACAATCTCGGAATTTCTTTCAAAATATCTTTCCCCAGTAGATCGGCTTTTGGTCATCCTAAACCATACTCCTTATCTTTCGGTTCTAGGTTATCCTTAAACCTTATCCTTAGGCTCCTGGTCATCCTTAAACCTTATCCTTAGGTTCCTAGTCATCCTTAAACCTTATCTTTAGGTTCTCGGTCATCCTTAAACTTTGTCCTTAGGTTCCTGGCCATCCTTAAACCTTGTCCTTAGGTTCTTAGTCATCCTTAAACCTTATCATTCGGTTCCTGATCATCCTTAAACATTGTCATTAGGTTCTAGGTAATCCTTAAACCTTGTCTTTCGGTTCTAGGTCATCATTAAACCTTGTCCTTACGTTCCTGGTCATCCTTAAACCTTGTCCTCGACTCCTGGTCATCCTTAAACCTTGTCTTTCGGTTCCTAGTCATCCTTAAGCCTTGTCCTGTGGTTCCTGGTCATCCTTAAACCTTGTCCTTCAGTTCCTGGTCATCATTAAACCTTGTCCTTAGGTTGTTTGTTATCCTTAAACCATAGATTTCATATAAAGTCCTTTCTTTTTCTTTTCTTCCTTCATTCCACCTCATGAGAGAGAGAAGAGAAGAACACGTGAATGAGTTGACAATCCAAATGATCAATGGTAAGTGCTTCAGGTAAGACTCTGATCAAATGTCTTTAGTTTATTTTATTTCCCAAGTAGAGTTGACTAAAAATTTGCAGGTGCCAATTGGTCTTTGAGCAAAACCACTTTGAACTCCCACTTAAAGAGGGGCAGCTGTTGACACCTAATTTTTAGCCGACATATCATTAAAAGTAGAAAATTCGAGATTATGGTTTCCGATCGCGACGAAGCCCATTTCTTGAACAAAAAGTGTCATTTTTTAATTCTGTTTGTTAGCCTAGCTTTTGTAAATAATTTCCTATTCATTTCATGCAAAAACCCGAAAAGTCAAACGGTTGACTTTTTGGTCAACCCTTTGACCAAAAGTCAACCCTAGGTCAAATTGGGGCTTTTCGCATAAAAAGATTCTTTTCAAGCTCAATTTCATTTTAGAAGTGGAAATTTCAAAAAAATTTAAAGATTTGATCATAAAATCAAGCTTCTAGTAAAAAGTCAACTAGGGTTTGACTTTTGGTCAAACCTTTGACAAAAAAATCGGAAAATGCAAAAATTCAAAAATCATCTGATTTCACATTCAATTTACCTTTGACATTTGAAATTTTGCAAAAATCGGTTTAGAATCAACTTTTTCCCAATTTGCGGAATTTGATTCAAAATCAGTCGAAAATGAAATTACTTCATTTCTAGTCATTTTTAAGGACAGTTTTCTTCATGACATTTGATCTAGAGGTCATTTTATATTCAATTTTGGAATCAATTTTGTAATTCCAAGTCAAACACAAAAACCACCAATTTTGGCCCTAGTCAGTGATTTGGATCAATTCTTCATAATTTGCGCAATTGACACACGATTAGGCCTAATTTCTTATATGAAATCCAAATTCAAAATCAATTTTGGAAGATTCACATGAATTTGAGTCATTTTGATCAATTTAGTAATCCAATGATCAAGTAGTCTAAAAGTAATTGGTCCAATTAGTGCAATTCAACTTGACCCACTCTAGACTAATATTCAATTTGATGAATTGTGACTCAATTCGGTTAATTGGACTTAAATTAAATTTGTTAGTCTAGCTTACCCATGCAATTACCCAAATTCAAGAGCAATTGAGACAAACAAGTTAAATTGGATTAATTTGTGCATGAATTTCAAATCGGTTCAATCCAATTTAATTGAATTCGATATTAATGGGCTCAATTAATCATGATAGGAATCAAATTACATAAAATTGGAACAAATGGAATCAAGAATTGAACTAGTTCAATCAGGCCAAATTCAGAACTAACCGGCTTAAACCGGTTTGATTCAAATTGAACAGGTCCGATCAGACTGGCCATTTTTTCGATTGAAAATTCGGCGATCGACGGTCCATTCCGACCAGCCAAGGCAGGCTCCATCCCTTTGAGCCCAAAAATTACAAAAATGCCCTTAATCAAAAATTACAAAAATGCCCCTAAGTGAAAATTACCAAAATGCCCTTCCTTAAGGATTAAGCAAATTAATTAGGAGGTAAGCGAATCAATCATGGCCATTCATTTAGAATTGATCATGTCCATCCATAATGCCATGTCACCAATCCTTAGCCCCTAAGGAATATTCTTAATCATTAATTATGCATTCTAAACCATTAGATCAATCTAATGGCTAAGATTCAATGTTGGGGGGAGTATATAGCGTTTTTTTTCTCCAAAATTAAAAAACTCTCTCATTTTTCAGATGTGATTTCTCTCTCTCTTCTCTCTCTCTCTCTCTCTCTCTCTCTCTCTCTCTCTCTCTCTCTCTCTCATACTCTCTCACGTATCTCTCTCTCTCACTCTCTCTCTCGGCCGTCGGCCATACCTCCATCGCCAGCCATTTTCCGGCGGATCACCGGCGATCCCGAACCTCCAGCAGCATCCTCGGCGTCTTCATGTCGCTGTGGTGGCCAGCTTCTCGTTGAACGGCCACCGGATTGCGTCTTTTTATTTGATTCTCCGTTACTAGTTCATTAGTGCGAAAACAAATCGATTCTCACTATATTTTGTGCAATCTATTATCATAGGTTGTCGAGATTTTCGAGATTTCTCCATGCTGTTTTTGATCTGAATACGGAGGCCAGATCGCTCGATTTCGCGTCGGAGCATCGTTAAACAAGGTATGTGCATTTGAAGTTGATTCTGCAAATTCGTATCCTAGAGAACCAACATGTTTGAGATGCCGATTTCAGCTCGTTAATGTTGAAATCTTACGAAGTGATGAACTAGAGAATCGTAAAGCACGTCTTAAGCTTCGATTTGATATATATATATATATATACATATATGCCTCAATCGGACTTGATTTGCTATGTCAAAACATGTTTAGAAGTTAGGATCAGAATCTGGAATATGATGTTGAAGTCTGTTCTGATGATGTTCTGATTGATGTTGTGTTGTTCTATGATTTTTTTGATTTTCTATGATCATTTTTTGAAAAAAATTTCTCATGAAAGTTGTAGATCACATCTTAATCTGTTCATCATAAAATTTCAAATAAAATTCCAAGCACGTTAGCATGGTACGATTAGCAACGTCATCCAAGCATAAATCTGGTGACAGATTGGTTTCTGATTGACCTTCGTATGTTCTTCAATTTTCATAAATTCGTGTGTTCGAAATCTGAAAAAGTTTTCTTCATGAAAGTTTACACTAAGATCGAGATCTTTCCATTGATACTAATTTCATCAAAATCGGAGGTCATTTGAATTTTCAAAAGGAATTTTCACAATCTGATCAGTATCTGTGTCCAAATCTGATTTTCATTCCTTTAGAGTTCAGAAGATGTTTCTCCGAAATTGATAAATTTGGAGTCCTTTTTTGCGAAAAATCAAAATTACAAAGTTGTTCATTAGGGTCTCATTATGTTGACTGGAAATTCTGAGGGCCTGAGAGCAATTTTTGGAGGGTCAATTTGCTCAAAATTTCATAAAAGGCCTTCTCGGGTTGAAGTGTGATTTGCAATTGAGTCCTTCGCAAAAACCAAATTTTATAAAAATTTAGAAGACTTTTTAGCAAAAACTCAAAACACAAAACTTGTTGCACACAAAGAATCCTAACTGTGCAAAAATTGTCAAATGGTTTTGATAAGATTTGTTATTTTTCCCATCATTATTTTGAAATCCATAACAGAATCGGGTCCAGTTTGTCACCGAGGGTAAATTTGTCATTTTTGGGAAAATCAGTGAGGATTTAGAAAAAAATGTTCTTCTTGACTTTTGATCCTCATGTCACAAGCTTTCTAATGACACCTGAATCATTTCATTTGGACGTTATTAGGGTAGTTAATCATGTCTGAACAGAAGTAATCCGAATTTGATAAAAACTGGATAAGTGGTCTCCTTATGAAGCCCACTTCTCATTGTTTGATTGGCTTCGAAACAAGGCCCACGGGCCTAAATGCATGCTTATTTCATTGCTATGCATGTGTTTGTTAGATGAATGTTAGGCCCGGTGTATGTTCGGTAGGTAGTCTATTGTGGTCATTTAGAACTTGACTTTAGGGGTTAATTGATATGAGTTGCCGTTTTGTGAATGCAAATTGTAGCCCATTATCATTAACCATCGATCAAATAATGTTAGATGATTAGGTGGGTGATGAATCGAAATGCATGAAAAACAAAGGTCGATCCCGAGGCCCGTGTTTGATTAGTGAATTGTTTGCACTATTGTTTTTCTTTGGTCGTTCCTTTATGCATTGTTTGTCATGAATGAATGTTATGAATGTAAACCGATACTCGAGAGGTGGTCCATGGGAGGATAATCCGAAATGATAAAAAACCAGGGCAATTGACCGATGTCCAATCCGGTCTCCATTTATATTCATTTGATGATGGCAATAAACCGATGTCCGATCCGGTTTCAATTTATACTCAATTCATTCATCCCCGATCATGTCTCGGGTTTTCAATTTGTGCTGTAATAAACACCCGACGAGTTACGGGTTTTTACTTTCTCGCACTTAGAATTGGCTCATCTTTTCAATATTTTGAGTTTTTATTTTACGAAATGTCTTTCAATACAATTGATTGTTTCTTTCTTTTTCTAGACTAAGATAGGATTAGTTTAGAATCTTAAATGAAAATACAAAAACAAAATGCATGATCACCTAGTGGACTAAGACTTTGAACATGAAAATAATAAAGAACAAATGCATGACAACTTATATATCAACCATGATAAGTTTAGCAGTACCGAAAGGGCGTTAATAGAAATATTAACGTAAACTAGTCCCCGAACCTTTGATCTCTGGTTTTCGTAGAAACCGAAACGAAATTCCCGTGTTTCGGTTGGGTATTCTAGCCGACACCCAACCTAGGCTAGTGGCGACTCCTAAAAAAGACAAAATCGATCCGCCGTCACGCGAGATATGGATTTAGGAAAGATCCACGTTCAAGATCAATGGATCATATGGATGATTAAAAGATTTATACTCTAATAAAATCATTTTTTATGATATGCCATATGAACCATTTCATGAACACTTATCTCTAAACCCGCCTTATCGAGTTCGGCCCTCGTGAGATAGGTCGCGACACTAACGTCACTTTCTCCTCATCTGTACACCCTAATATCTCAAAAGCCTTTTGTCGCGACCTAAAAAATTTTCATTTTTCGGGTTAATGGATTATTAAGACTAATCTTAATTCGGGCCCTCCCAAACCCTACCAATTCGCAACTTAGGGTTTAAGTCTTTAACATGCAAATATTTTTATGCTTGGAGTCGCCACTAATCATTTTACGGTAGGTCGATTAGAAACCTAAATAAAAAATAGGGAGATATGTTTTTATTCATTTGATGATGGCTCTCAACCGTGTACGAATAGGCGATTGTGATCGGTCCGTAATTACCTAATTTTCATGAAACAAGCATACATAAGTGTCAAGCAAAATCACATGCCGATCCATGACATTGGTCTAACCGTCTCTTTTTATTCCCATTTTTCATGACATTTTTCATTATTCCATATATTTGTGAAAATGGTGACAAATTTCTTAGGAAATAATGACTTATGACAGACCCAGGAAAATAATGATAAGAATTGAAAGTAATTTTTTTTAAAGCTTTATTTTTTCTTTTTCTTTCCCTTTGAAAAGAACTTCAATGATTATTACTTTCAAAAATTACGATCGACTTAGACCTATCATGGACCGACCACATGTACGAAACATAAATAAAGTGCGAGAAAAAGGTTGAGAAAACTTACTTCACCGGGTAGGGTAATGGCAATCACATAGACATGCGCATGGAATGTGAGGTTCGATTTCTATCTAGACTCTGGCTTGCAAAGTGGAGATGAGAGGATTACCGAGCTAAACCAGTCATGGTGCTGGTTAGGCTAGGATTCCCCTGACTCCGGCTTAGTCAAAGAGCTGACCCGGGTTGTAAATGGCGCAACCGTGGTGGGTATTCAATGACACCATGAAAGAAAATTTCGGGATCAAGGAGGGCGACCCGTACCACATGATTTTGGTCGGGATATCCACTACCTCAGTACCATCCTACACCTATGCTGCCCAGGTCCGGCAGCGGGTAGTGTGTGCGGTGTAGTGTAAATGTAAGGCATGCACAGCAAGTTATATCAAACAACGCTTCGTGCATAAATTAAACTATACATCCAAACACCTCCTTGCAAAACAAGGGTTAACAATCACGCCTCCCCTTATACCTCCCATTCTGCAAGAACATTTAACAACTAAAATATTAGGGACGTACCTAGGATCCTCGCTGCCAAGCAAAAAATATTTTTTGAAAAGCAAAATTGGCCTAAGTCCACTAAGAGTTTTAACTCTAATCCCCAGTGGAGTCGCTAAGCTGTCGCGACCTAAAAAATTTTCATTTTTCGGGCTAATGGATTATTAAGACTAATCTTAACTCGGGCCCTCCCAAGCCCTACCAATTCGCAACTTAGAGTTTAAGTCTTTAACATGCAAATATTTTTATGCTTGGAGTCGCCACTAATCAATTTACGGTAGGTCGATTAGAAACCTAAATAAAAAATAGGGAGATATGTTTTATTCCTACGAACCAGAGATTCTAAGCCCGGGGACTTGATTACGCTAGATCTAGTCTAACGCCCTTTCGGTACCTTTTCTTTTCAAAAATATTTTGGCATGCAGTTTGGATCCATTTCAACTTAATTACTAACATGTGAGGTGTTCATGCGGGTGCGCAAACCACCAATTTAACACTT
Source organism: Syzygium aromaticum (assembly GCA_024500025.1). Taxonomy (NCBI): domain Eukaryota; kingdom Viridiplantae; phylum Streptophyta; class Magnoliopsida; order Myrtales; family Myrtaceae; genus Syzygium; species Syzygium aromaticum. The sequence goes on along the minus strand of CM044894.1, from coordinate 14,081,894 downwards.
AGGAAACATTAAATAAATTGCAAGTTGGAAGAATTACTTACCTCGAACCAAGGCAAGTATCTGCATTGTTAGCTAGAAAATCACATTAACATCATAATATGATTTCTAATTAACAAGTAATTCACTCAATTTCTCTTTTGATTTTCACTTATTTAAAAGAAATCTAATCTATCTGCAATGACGTGCAAAAATGACATGCAATTAATGCAACCTAGCATGCAAACTATATGTCATGCGACGACGTGACCTAATTCTAATGACAGGCAAATGATTTATTTTTTGTATTTTTCTCATTGAAATTCGGAATAAAAATATGCTTAAAATAACATGCAACCTATGATGACTTAACATATCTTAACATGACTTATTTTTGGGATTTTTGTTAAAATTCGAAATAATAAATTACTTAAATTAAGAATGCAATCTATCCTAATCTACCATAAAGCAATTCATTCTATTTTTGGGGTTTTCATGAAAATTCGGAATTAAAAAATAACCTAAATAATCTAATAAGATTAGAATATTGCTTAATTTAAACTAGGAAATAGATTATCTCAAGTCCTAATTTAAATTAAATAATTACTCTATCTTCTAGAAACATTTAGGGTTCCCTAAACATACAAAACTCAAATTCAAATCCTAACTGATATTTTTTGAATTTTCTGTTTAAAGGAAAGCAAATAATAAAAAAAAGACAGCGATAGAAACCACATTCAAATCGTCCACGTGATCCGCCAAATTTGTTTCAAACTCGGATTAGGCACAAAAATCGAACTATTAGTCATATCTATAGGGTTATAGATATTGACGGAAAGTTGATCGTTTAAATTTGGAAAGCAGATAAAGATCATTATCGTATCCAAGTGATTATGGATAGGATAATAATTTTCCGTATCGCCGCGTATCGTACCTTAGGAATAAGGTCAGATCGTCGTCCAGATACGTTGCTAAATTAGGAATCATTCCTAATTTTGAATATTTTCAAATATTGCGGATATATCGAACATTATCCTAAGATATTTAAATATCCACATGATATTCATGAAATATTCAAAACATGCAAATTAGGAAATTAAATATTCTGAAAAATATAGGATAATGTTCAATCACCTAATTTGCAGATAATCTCCAACTTTATCAATTTCGGAGAAACATCTTCTGAATTCTAAAGGAATGAAAATCAGATCTGGACACAGATACTGATCAGATTGTGAAAATTCCTTTTGAAAATCCAAATGACCTCCGATTGATGAAATTAGTATCAACGGAAAGATCTCGATCTCAGTATGAACTTTCATGCAGGAATATTTTTCAGATTTCGAACACACAAATTTATGAAAATTAAAGAACACACGAAGGTCAATCTGGAACTGATCTGTCATCAGATTCATGCATATATGACGTTGCAGATCGTATCATGCTAACATACTTGGAATTTTATGAAAATTTTATGGTGAACAGACAAAGATGTGATCTACAATTTTCGTGAAGAAAGTTTTTTCAAAAAATGATCATAGAAAATCATAAAAATCACGGAACAGCACAACATCAGTTAGAACATTATCAGAACGGACTTCAACATCATATTCCAGATTCTGATCCTAACTTCTGAAATAGTTTTGACATAGCAAATTAGGTCCGATTGAGGCATATGATATATCAAATCAAAGCTTAAGACGTGCTTTACGATTCTCTAGTTCATCACTTCACAAGATTTTGACATTAATGAGCTGAAATCGGCATCTCAAGCATACGGGTTTCTATGTACACGATTTTACAAAACAAAGTCCAAGTGCACTTACCTTGTTTAACGATACTTCGGCACGAAATCGAGCGATCCAGCCTCCGTATTCAAATAAAAAACAACACGGAGAAGTCTCGGAAAGCTCGGCCGACCACCACAGTGATGTGAAGACGCCAAGGAGTGTTGCTGCAAGTTATGGATCGCCGGAGGAAGTCGCCGATCAGCCGGTTCAACCGCTTGAACCGGCTGATCACATCATCGGCAGCAGCGTTAGCGGAAGGCAGCGACGTCGACGGGCGGTTGAGGCGCGACGACGGCGATGCGGCGTGCCCCCGATGGTGGTGCGCGGCGTCACTTTCTCTCTCACACTTGCCTTTCTCTAAAAACCAGATCTGAATTATGTGTTGTCCCCTCAAAATTCTGACCTAAACATGCTTATATAATACTAACCTAGGTCAATTAGATGAACTTTCTAGTCCTAATAGGCTTAGACTTGGGCTTAGGCCTTAATTTAATTTCTGATTTTATTTAATTCCTAAGCGGGCTGAATTAACTTGGGTTTTAATTTAATTGAACATAATGGGCTGAATTAAGCTCAAATTAAAATGACCAAACCTATTTGATTCGTGATTTTCGGCCTTTGCCTTTCCGAGCGAACCGAGTCCCATTCGATGAAATTTAAGCTCGTTCGCCATCACCGGTCCGATGCAAAATGCGATTAAATTAAAATGAACATAAACTATATGTTATGCAATTTAAATATTTTTGTTTAGGGGTTAAAAATTAATCCCTAATTTTCTATGCAAATTACGACTAAATGATTAGTAAAATTTAGGTGTCAACAGCTGCCTCTCTTTGAAGGTGAGCTCGCAGAGGTTGCATTCAAATACTAAATGATACCTAAATTTCAACTATGCAAATGCAATGAATGTTGTTTTTGTCGGGATTATGAATCTCATTTTTTAAAATGCAATAAGAAATGATGCATGCTGACATGAATGGAAAACATACCTGGAATTGCTTACCTGATGTCGCGAGATAATGCAATTTGAGGCATGACTCTGACTTGTATGTTGTTCGGCAAATGTCTGGGCTCAGTCCCATAGGTTTTGCCTGATACACTGTTGATGAACTTTGGTGATCTGCAATTAAGTCAAAACACACGAAGAAAGCTCGACGTATCCAATCATCATCTGGATTCGCGAGAGCAGTTTGTAGCGAAAAAAAATGTAAAAACGTTCCGACCTTTACAAACTACCTATACATCTCCATAGGTATTTGTAAAGATTTAGCCGCTGCGCCTATATCTTTGACTCATAGGTGCGTCACGGGGGAACTCAAGAGGATATTCCGACCCTTATGAGATACCTATACATCTCCATAGATATTTATAAAGATTTGGCCGCTGCGCCTATACATCGCCATAGGCATGTCGTGGGGGAATACCTGAGATTAAAGAAACATTCCGACTTTTACAAGATACCTGTACATCTCCATAGGTACTTGTAAAGATTTAGCCGTTTCACCTATACATCTCCATAGGTGAATTACGGGGGAATCTTCTCGAGATTGTGTAAAAATCTGTGATTTGGTGAACAAAGGGGCTAGCCCGAATGTTCGAGGGTTTCTTGACAAAGTACCTGGACATCATCGGAAGTACCTGAAAAGGGCTTGATCAATAGATACCTGAACATCATCAAATGCATCTGGAGATCGCAACAAAAAGCTCAAATATGGGACCTGACGATTGTTCGAACATGTTGGGAATACCTAGATAGTCATAGACATCCAAGGGATAGAGATATACTTACTGGTGATATCTCCGACTTTTGAGGGTGTGTCTTCTGCTAGAGACGGTTTTAGGCAACATGTAATATGCATTCGCATTATCAAGAACACATATACATATGCACTATGATTTCAACTGGTTTTTCATGCACGATGGTTTCGTCAAATCGGCATTACAAACTTCGCTGGAGATAAATCATGACAAGACAATCCGAATTCACAAGCGGGTATCTTGAAAATGTCAAATGAGGGACTTTCAGTCCGAAAGGTCTTTCACTTATTCTCATTGAAAAAAGCTGATTTATGAGAATCTCTCTATCTCACCATCATCATGTGGACAAGGGTTCGAGTATTCTCGCAAGCGGTACGACCTTACCAATATGAGAGGTCTTGGCTAGGAATGTAACATGGCTTGGTCAATGGCTTAGCAAAAGGGACTCTTCGAGTCAAGGCTATTGAAAGAATATCCTTCGTAATCGTCTCCGGGCTTACAAGTCAAGAACCCTGCAAAATAAGATAGAAACGGACTTGCTCGCACTTCTTCGAGCTAAGCTTATAAGCATCTGAAACACTACGTTAGTTCAAGTGCCCTAATCTGAAGAGACTTTGTAAGGGATGTAACGTAGGCTAGGCTCATGGGTTGAGAAAGGAATGGATTATTAGGCTCAAAATGTGTATAATTGGGGTGAATAAGTTGGTGATCATCTTGGCATTGTCACCAGTCTTCTTCTTCACCAGGGATTATCTCCTCGGTAGATGTTCCATTAGCTTCGAGAGTTCATCACTTGATTCATTTGAGACTTGTAGGATTGCTGCTCTACTGGGGATGATTTTGATATGTCATATCCTGACACATTTTTTGTTGGGCATTGGCCTTGCTTTTATTAGGCATACTGCTTTTTCTTGCCCTTCCTTCTCTTTTTTTTTTTTTTTGACATTTAATACATGTTGCTTACAACGTAAACACTGGCCAGCTAATTTGACTGATTGACTTGCTGCTTGAACTCAGAAGCTCCTCGTCTTTTGTCTTCTATCGACACTTCGGATATGCTGTGTAGACAATGACGACTTTTGCCTTGCCCCAGTATGGGGGATGATCACCAACTGAGTTTAAGAAATGAAATTGTAGGCTCAATTGGGCTTAGCAAAGGATAAAATGTGTATATGATAGAGAAAGAAATGCTCTTCGTCATCCTAAGGCACTTGAACTTTCGTGTGAATTCATCTGAAAAAGCAACACTCGAAGATTGATGCAAGTGAGAACAAGAAAATTTCAATTCATTTTTCACCTTATGATACTGATTTACCTCCAGTTTGCCCCAATGTGGGGTGGTTCTTGACAGGGGTAATTTAAATGAATTTCTCCAAGTGTTTAGGCTCAAAGTGGTGAAACAATGGATAAACTATAGTGTTTGAGATAGAGAAATGAAATGCCTCTTGTCATCTTGGTCGTCGTACCTTTTGCGAGATAACTCTTTACCTTGCAGACATGGAATTTTTTCAACTCAACTCACTGGGGATTAATGCATGGGACTGTGTATAGGATATGGCTTGCTTTTCATCATCCCGATGTACCTCATTCAACACATTCAATTCATTCCACATGAATTGTTAGATTGTCCAAATGGATTTCCCCCCTTGAAATCGATGATACAGACCGACAAAATAACCATGCAAAAATTAAAGCCAATGCAAACATCATAGCTTGAAATTGATCGAAATCATTTATTCATCAATGAAATGTTTGCAATTCGGAAGTATAAAACCAAACACTTGGAAATTTTTTGCTGCAAAATGTGAGATTTTATCAGAGATAATACATCTTCACGTCATCAGAATTAACAGGAGTGGAGAACTCATGACCATCCATTTCTGCAAGAATCAGGGCACCTTCGGGAAGCACTTTTTTTAACCACATATGGACCAATGTAGTTTGGGGCAAATTTACCCCCAGGAATAGGAAAGACTGGCAGTATCTTCCTTAGGACTAGATCATTTACCTTGAAGTGTCTTTGACGTACTTTATGGTTGAAAAACTTACCTACTCATGCGGCAATTGAATTGGGCGTTGCGTCTCACTCTCAGGCAAAATTGCCCCTATTTTTACCTCTTTAGTTTCTCTGGAGTCACTCAAGTTAACGATGACAGTTTGGTCTACTGTCAAGACTTTAGGTCTTTCATGATGCTCAAGATCACGCTGAAGGTCCGAGGAATCATCAAGTTTGCCGGCATCATTGGGATCAATCTCGGTTGCATATAATTCATGATGTTGGACCATTCACATACCTTCACGTGTCACAAGATTATCTCTGAAACATAAAGTAAGGGATTCAGAAGGACAAACAAGGCCAAACATTGCATTTTTTTTTTGTAATTTTTGTTTTTTTTTTGAAATTCTTTTCGAAAAAATTTTAACACGAGGGAGCATGAAGAAGCCGAAGCCTCAGAATTCTCCTTGGACTATATTTTTCTTTTATCGGTTGGATATCATCACCGGGCTGGTTTGATGTACCTCAACATGTCCTCAAAAAACTGAAAATAACTTATAATTTCATTGATCATTTCGAAATGAATTACATTTATTGAATGTAAATTGCAACAACCAAGTCCTATAAACGAGAACGGAAAGCAACACCCGAGATGGGGCAAATCCTAAAAAGCAGTAAAAACTCCCATACAGGGGAGTGTGCGAAAAAGTAAAGGTTTTACTCTTATGGGCCAGTGCCCATTCCCTCTAACGGTCCTTCTTCGATAGCTCTAATGAAGACATTATCGAACAGGGCAGTAATTCCTTCTATTGCATCATCAGAATCTCCTGTCATTTGAGGTGTTGGATCATCCATACCTCCCCATCCGTCAGAGATAATGTCACGGGGGTCAACATAAAAACTCGGGGGTGCTGAGTACTTCACATAATAGTCGAACTTGCCGCTCGGTTGCCCCAAAGTGTCGATCACTTCCTTCTCTTCGTCAGCTTTAGGCATGCTCTCTACGATCTCTTCATCATCGGTCGCGTCTTCGAGCAAAGGCATGTCTTCAGGCAAATGATCGAACTTGTCCTTCTCGGTGTTCAACGTAGCAAACTCTTCGTCCCAGTTAATGACGACCTCGGAGATAGTAGAGACGATGCCGGTATGGTCAGCATAAACGATCAACCCAGCCTGTACCATCCCTGAGATTCTGTCTCTCATGATGGCTAGGGAAAGAACTTCATTACTCGGGTAATAACCGGCTTTCACCAACTCACCGTAGACCTCAGCAGTGTATACCTTGACGTTCTTGATTGGACCAGCATTGAAACAGAATATGGCATTTACATTGCCCGCATGATCAGGAAGCGGGTTGCTCTGAACATTTGGCTCAGCGGGTTGGAACGAGAAAGCCTTCGTGTCTAGGAGGTTCTGGATTCGATGCTTGAGGATAGAGCAATCGTCGGTTGAGTGTCCCGGTTCGCTCATGTGATAATCGCATTTCTTTGATGGGTCGTAGTTATAAAACTGCTCAGGATTGGGCCGTTTTGGCTCGGCAGAGAGCAAGCCTTTCTTTCGGAGCACTGCCAATACTTGAGACAACGACCCAGGGAGGGGGGTGAATTGCCTCTTGTTGTTCCTCCTCTGAAAAGGTTGACGACCCGTGTTTTGGTGCTGAGCTTCTGCTACTTGAATTGCCGGGGCTGGGTTAGTATTCCGCCGGGTCGGTTGGTTATAAGTCACATTCACTTCAGCTACCGGTTTCTTCTCTTTCCTTGCACTAAATCTTTTGGTCGATAAGGACGGCTCGACAAACCACCCATCTTTCAGCCCTATCTTGATCTGTTCGCCTATGGGGATGAGTTGGTTGAAGTTGTCAGCCGGAATGGCCACCATTCGATTACGGTACTCGAACGGGAGAGTCTTGATGAACATCCTCTTCAGCTCACTATCAATAGGTTCTGGGACAACATGAGCGGCTAAATTCCTCCATCTGATAGCATAGTCTTTGAAGGACTCAGTCTTTTTCATCTGAGCACGTTCGAGATCATCGCGGGTGGGAGTGATGTTCGTTATAAACCTGTATTGCTTCAGGAATGCCTCACTAGCTTCCTTCCAGGTTTTGAGGCCATTTATCTTCTTCATGAGGTACCAGTTCAGAGTAGGGCCGATCAAGCTCGCTTGGAATGCATGGATTATCAGGAGCTCGTTATCAACGTACGAGGTCATTTGCACGTGATAGAGCTGCAAGTGGGCTTTTGGGCATGTGGTGCCATTGTACTTGTCAAAGTCTGGCATCTTAAACTTCTTTAGGATTTTGATCTGTGAGTACAGGGACATATCAATCGAGGGTGAATCCTGTGAACCCTCCAGCTGCTTCACTCTCTCTTCGAGTTTGTTGACTCGTTCATTTGGTTTGTCTTTGTTGACGATGATCTGGACGGGGTCATCTTCCAATTCAGGCATATCGTCATCTTCCTCAAGATCAACATTCTTTCCACCTTTATGCTTTGGAGCTGATACCTCGAGGGATGTTGGAATGGGGATCGACCGAAGAGTCTTGATTTCAGCGGACATCTGTTGCATTGTGATGACGAGTTGCTTCATCTGGTCTTCCATACCAACAACACGCTCTTGCAAGTCGGTTTGATCGGCCATTCTGGCTCTCGACCGTATACGAATAGGCGATCGTGATCGGTCCGTAATTACCTAATTTTCATGAAACAAGCATACATAAATGTCAAGCAAAATCACACGCCGATCCATGACATTGGTCTAACCGTCTCTTTTTATTCCCATTTTTCATGACATTTTTCATTATTCCATATATTTCTGAAAATGGTAACAAATTTCTTAGGAAATAATGACTTATGACAGACCCAGGAAAATAATGATAAGAATTGAAAGTAATTTTTTTTAAAGCTTTATTTTTTCTTTTTCTTTCCCTTTGAAAAGAATTTCAATGATTATTACTTTCAAAAATTACGATCGACTTAGACCTATCATGGACCGACCACATGTACGAAACATAAATAAAGTGCGAGAAAAAGGTTGAGAAAACTTACTTCACCAGGTAGGGCAATGGCAATCACATAGACATGCGCATGGAATGTGAGGTTCGATTTCTATCTAGACTATGGCTTGCAAAGTGGAGATGAAAGGATTACCGAGCTAAACTAGTCATGGTGCTGGTTAGGCTAGGATTCCCCTGACTCCGGCTTAGTCAAAGAGCCGACCCGGGTTGTAAAGGGCGCAACCGTGGTGGGTATTCAATGACACCATGAAAGAAAATTTCGGGATCGAGGAGGGCGACCCGTACCACATGATTTTGGTCGGGGTATCCACTACCTCAGTACCATCCTAAACCTATGCCGCTTAGGTCCGGCAGCGGATAGTGTGTGCAGTGTAGTGTAAATGTAAGGCATGCACAGCAAGTTATAACAAACAACGCTTCGTGCATAAATTAAACCATACATCCAAACACCTCCTTGCAAAACAAGGGTTAACAATCACGCCTCCCCTTATACCTCCCATTCTGCAAGAACATTTAACACCTAAAATATTAGGTACGTACCTGGGATCCTCACTGCAAAGCAAAAAATATTTTTTGAAAAGCAAAATTGGCCTAAGTCCACTAAGAGTTTTAACTCTAATCCCCAGTGGAGTTGCCAAGCTGTCGCGACCTAAAAAATTTTCATTTTTCGGGCTAATGGATTATTAAGACTAATCTTAACTCGGGCCCTCCCAAGCCCTACCAATTTGCAACTTAGGGTTTAAGTCTTTAACATGCAAATATTTTTATGCTTGGAGTCGCCACTAATCAATTTACGGTATGTCGATTAGAAACCTAAATAAAAAATAGGGAGATATGTTTTATTCCTACGAACCAGAGATTCTAAGCCCGGGGACTTGATTACGCTAGATCTAGTCTAACGCCCTTTCGGTACATTTTCTTTTCAAAAATATTTTGGCATGCAGTTTGGATCCATTTCAACTTAATTACTAACATGTGAGGTATTCATGCGGGTGTGCAAACCACCAATTTAACACTTAGGAAACATTAAATAAATTGCAAGTTGGAAGAATTACTTATCTCGAACCAATGCAAGCATCTGCATTGTTAGCTAGAAAATCACATTAACATCATAATATGATTTCTAATTAACAAGCAATTCACTCAATTTCTCTTTTGATTTTCACTTATTTAAATTAAATATAATCTATATGCAATGACGTGCAAAAATGACATGCAATTAATGCAACCTAGCATGCAAACTATATGTCATGCGACGACGTGACCTAATTCTAATGACAGGCAAATGATTTATTTTTTGTATTTTTCTCATTGAAATTCGGAATAAAAATATGCTTAAAATAACATGCAACCTATGATGACTTAACATATCTTAACATGACTTATTTTTGGGATTTTTGTTAAAATTCGAAATAATAAATTACTTAAATTAAGAATGCAATCTATCCTAATCTACCATAAAGCAATTCATTCTTTTTTTGGGGTTTTCATGAAAATTCGGAATTAAAAAATAACCTAAATAATCTAATAAGATTAGAATATTGCTTAATTTAAACTAGGAAATAGATTATCTCAAGTCCTAATTTAAATTAAATAATTACTCTATCTTCTAGATACATTTAGGGCTTCCTAAACATGCAAAACTCAAATTCAAATCCTAACTGATATTTTTTGAATTTTCTGTTTAAAGGAAAGCAAATAATAAAAAAAAGACAACAATAGCAACCACATTCAAATCGTCCACGTGATCCGCCATATTTGTTTCAAACTCGGATTAGGCATAAAAATTGAACTATCGGTCATATCTATAGAGTTATAAATATTGACGGAAAGTTGATCGTTTAAATTTGGAAAGCAGATAAAGATCATTATCATATCCAAGTGATTATGGATAGGATAATAATTTTTCGTATCGCCACGTATCGTACCTTAGGAATAAGGTCAGATAGTCGTTCAGATACGTTGCTAAATTAGGAACGATTCCTGATTTTGAATATTTTCAAATATTGCGGATATATCGAACATTATCTTAAGATATCTAAATATTCACATGATATTCATGAAATATTCAAAACATGCAAATTAGGAAATTAAATATTCTAAAAAATATAGGATAATGTTCAATCACCTAATTTGCAAATAATCTCCAACTTTATCAATTTCGGAGAAACATCTTCTGAATTCTAAAGGAATGAAAATCAGATCTGGACACAAATACTGATCAGATTGTGAAAATTCCTTTTGAAAATCCAAATGACCTCCGATTTTGATGAAATTAGTATCAATGGAAAGATCTCGATCTCAGTATGAACTTTCATAAAGAAAACTTTTTCAGATTTCTAACACACAAATTTATGAAAATTGAAGAACACACAAAGGTCAATCTGGAACTGATCTGTCATCAGATTCATGCATATATGACGTTGCAGATCGTATCATGCTAACACACTTGGAATTTTATGAAAATTTTATGGTAAACAGAAAAAGATGTGATCTACAATTTTTGTGAAGAAAGTTTTTTCAAAAATGATCATTGAAAATCATAAAAATCACGGAACAGCACAACATCAGTCAGAACATTATCATAACAGACTTCAACATCATATTCCAGATTCTGATCCTAACTTCCAAAATAGTTTTGACATAGCAAAACAGGTCCAATTGAGGCATATGATATATCAAATCAAAGTTTAAGACGTGCTTTACGATTCTCTAGTTCATCACTTCGCAAGATTTTGACATTAACGAGCTGAAATCGGCATCTCAAGCATACTGGTTTCTATGTACACGATTTTACATAACAAAGTCCAAGTGCACTTACCTTGTTTAACGATACTCCGGCAAGAAATCGAGCGATCCAGCCTCCGTATTCAGATCAAAACAACACGGAGAAGTCTCGGAAAGCTCGGCCGACCACCACAGTGATGTGAAGATGCCAAGGAGTGTTGCTGCAAGTTATGGATCGCCGGAGGAAGTCGCCGATCAGACGGTTCAGCCGCTTGAACCGGCTGATCACATCATCGGCAGCAGCGTTAACGGAAGGCAGCGACGTCGACGGGCGTTTGAGGCGCGACGACGGCGGTACGGCGGCGTACGGCGTGCCCCCGGTGGTGGTGCGCGACGTCACTTTCTCTCTCACACTTGCCTTTCTCTAAAAGTCAGATATGAATTATGTGTTGTCCCCTCAAAATTTTGACCTAAACATGCTTATATAATACTAACCTAGGTCAATTAGATGGGCTCTCTAGTCCTAATGGGCTTAGACTTGGGCTTAGGCCTTAATCTAATTTCTGATTTTATTTAATTCCTAAGCGGGCTGAATTAACTTGGGTTTTAATTTAATTGAACATAATGGGCTGAATTAAGCTCAAATTAAAATGACCAAACCTATTTGACTCGTGATTTTCGGCCTTTGCCTTTCCGAGCGAACCGAGTCCCATTCGATGAAATTTAAGCTCATTCGCCATCACCGGTCCGATGCAAAATGCGATTAAATTAAAATGAACATAAACTATATGTTATGCAATTTAAATATTTTTTGTTTAGGGGTTAAAAATTAATCCCTAATTTTCTATGCAAATTACGACTAAATGATTAGTAAAATTTAGGTGTCAACACCTTTTTTAATTCCTCTACCCACAGTAATGCAACCTCAAGGTTGCCCTTACGATCAAACTTAGGGGGCTTTAATTTCAAAAATTGCTCAACTAATTGATGTATTTGCCTATTCATATTCACCTTCCATTGTCCTTGATTTCTATTGTTGCCATTGATGGCAATAGCTGCAGCGGCCTCAAAAGCTTGGGCAATAGTGGTATCTCACTCCTAAGTTTGCCTACCTATCAAAGTCCCAACTTCCTTGAGTGCCCTTAAAATTCCATCAACTCTGGGGTCCGCTGCAACTCTAGTATCAAATCCGAGGTCCTCCACAGCTCTAACATCAACTCTGGGGTCCTCTACAGTTCAAGTTCATGCACCACTTTGACCCCTTACTCCTCTTCTTGCACCCCTTCCTGTACCTCTTCTTATTCCTCTTCCTTGGCTGCTCATTTTCACACTTCTATCACTCTCTTACTTGTTATAATTCCATACATGAATTAGAGACCTAGGCCAACTAAACCAGTCTAATCCTAAGCAGTGAATTACAACAATAATCCACTTAGCAGGTAATCAATTATCACAACATGAGGTTACAATCAATAAGTTGGTGTACTTACCTCGAGTCCAAATGCATTTGTATTTCAACCGTTAGAACACTCAATTCACTCAACAATCACAACAAACAATCTGGAGGCACGCGTAACTCATTCCACCCTATGACTCAATAAGGTTTCCCTAGATTACTACTCCAAGGTTTTCACTCCTTATTACTCCAGGCTTCGACCAACTTAGATCGAGCTGTCCTTGCTCTGATACCAATTCAACAAGGATGTCACGTCCCGAATCCCCATCGAGCTCGCCACATCCCTTTACTGTCGAAATAGTGTGACATCTTAGGAAACGTCGCCGACCCAACGATCCCATCGGAGTTTAATCGCGACGAAAACAATAATATAAATCCGAACAATAAAATCGTGGGGTACTAGGGAGAAATAAATTGTTAAGCCATCAAACATCATACTACACCTAGATAAATATACAATATCTATTTATAATTCAAACTTATACAACAACCGCCATATACAATCCATACATGCACACCGAATTTCTAAACTATATACCACCTATATAAAAAAGGATTAATAGTCGGGGTATACCCTATCTCCCAAAAATGGAACACGTCAAAAGGTTTACCTAACCCCCAAACTAGCCTCTACGCCCTCTGGATGGCGTCTAGTCCGAGTATGACTCCTCAGAACCCAAGTCTGAATTCTTTTGAACCACCTGCTCCTCGGAGGTTTCTAAATCAGCTTCTATCTCAATTGGGTTATCCTCATCACCCGACTCTAGCAGAACCTCAATCCGCTCCTCCTCATCAGACTCCTCTTCTGGCCCTTCCTATAGCTTGTCCTCAAATTCCTCTTCTGGTTCTAACTCCGGCTCTTTTTCTGGCTCTTCTTCTCCGGGTTCTTCCTCTAGCATTACACCTAGATCTACTTCTATAGGATCATACCCTGCCTATGATTCTTTCGGATTCAGGTCAGGCTCAGCCACAGAAGGTTCAGGAGCTGCAGGTGCGGGCTAACGTCCGGACTGTGCAAGACTAGTTTCCAAGCTAGTCATCTCACCATCACGAGGGGGTATGGCTGATGGATCCCAGTCCCTTATTCCGTCAAATGGAACTTCAAAACCACGAATGGGGCCAAACTCATCTATCCCGTCCCTAAACATCCAAGCGGTCTAGGTATGGGCCTGCCAAAGAGGTTGCTTTATATCCACCTAAACTACCGAAGTATGCTTGATCCAAGTCAAATTATCGTCTATCGAATACTCTACAACATTATGATCGGTGTGCATTGGAATCCCAAAACACTGCGGCTGCGGCGATGGAAGGTTCATTGCTCAGACCAAGGTTCTGAAATTGTTTGATTGAAACAACCATAAGAAAACATCTCAGCAAGTAACACCCGAAACCCCACTTAAGCTAACACATACCTCTAGACAAGTCCAAACACAAAGCCACTCAATAAACACACATTATGCATATAAATACACTTACCCAGGCTTTTATTACACATAGCCTGCATGTTAGTCTCAATTCAACTATTTCCAACCACACGCACTTTCCGAACAAATTTCCATGCTCAAAACAAAATTGGACACGTGGCATTTCCAAACTTTGCATTTCACACACACATGCGCTCATACACCATCATACTATTTTTATTAAACTCGCCAATGATCCACGTACGACCATCTCAATTCCACAACACTTCTTAGTCCGTGTTATCGTTCATGCCTCAGGCAACGTCTCTTGCCTGTGTTACAGTACACGCCTCAGGCTTAACATCTTCCACCTACGGCACAGCTGTAATTACCATCTCATTTTCGTAACATTCCTTAGCTCACATTACAGTACACGCCTCAGGCTCAACATCCTCCACCTACGGCACAACCCGTGTTGAATTACACGCCTCAAGTTGGCATTCTTCCGATAATACCGAGCATTATCTCAAGTTGAAGTACACGCCACAGGACGGCTCACTTCCTCGCGTTACAGTACACGTCTCAGGGACTTTCACAATCACTCGCACGACATACCACATACACTTTTACTCATCCACACGTTCAAACCACGTACGAACACTCTCAATTGACACACAAATGTGCTCAATTTCCAGCCCATGCGCACACATATCAGTCCACATTTCAATCAATTAATTCACAAACCAACGAGCATACAAGGTCACCAATGGACCCGCAATCACAGCACGATCATGGGCATAAAATTCAATATTTCCATGTCTTTTTCAAGCCACAATAACCACACAAACCAGCTAACCCAATTAAATTCACACGTGCACAAACAACCCGAATTTCTACATTTTTGGCCAAATTCCACCATTCACAGGTGTCGTACACCTACCGACAACCCCCAAACCAACACGTACTACATTTCAATCATCAATATACACCAATTCGGCCACCGGATGAACAGTAACTCGGCCATCGCAGAAAATCACCATAACGACGGATTTAGGCCCATTTTTCGCGCAATAAGCCACAATAATCACCTGGAATCATTCTGATTACTTAACTAATCCATTCTAACCTCAAATCCACCTCAAAAATCATCACAATTTCTCCCAAAACACTCAGCCAAATTAGTCCAACCATTGACCCACGATTAACCCCTAAAACTTGCTAAAACGGTCCCGAACTAACCCAAAAATACCCATTATCCTAGACGAGAATTAGGATATCACTTACTTGTGATTCCTATGTGAAATCAAGACCTCAATAGTGGCTGGACAGAGGGCCAATAGCAGCGGCAGCGGCAGCGGCGACAAGCGGAAAGGATTACTGGCAACTCGCCAGCGAACATGAGCGGTGGCAAACGGCGGCGATTGGCTGCTGGCTTTCTGTGGCTAAATAGAACCGAATGAGGATGGTGGTGGTGGTTTCGTAGAGGGAAAAACAAGGGAGAGAGAGAGAAAGACGGTGAGGTGTGGTGGTGGCGAGTGGCCACGGCGACGACGGTGGTGACTTTAGCTAGGCAGGTGAGCGGCGGCGATGGCTGGCCTTGGCGGCTAGCCATGGTCACGGTGAGGTGAGGGGGGGCTCAGTCGGGAGGGAGAGTGAGGGAGAGAGATGGCCGAAGGAGAGGAAAAATGAGGGGGAGAGAGAGAAAATGAAATTAAATAGGCTAAAGGCCAATTATCGGTGCCTAATAGCTCTAGGAAATGACCATCCTACCCTATTCTCTAATTCTAAATCAATGGCCAAGATTCGATCTTATCCTAAGATCGACAGTTCAGATTAATCCTTGCCAAAAATATCTAGGGGCAAAATTGGAATTTCACAAAATTCCAAGGGCAAAATTGTTCAAAAATTTATATTTCTAAAGTTAGTGTAAAATTACCAAAATGCCCCTCCCCCGTTATACTTAGCCTTAACAAAATCCCAGGGGTAAAACGGTCATTTTTCATTTCTCGCTAGAATTCGAATTTTCTAAAGAATCCGGACAAATTTGGGGCTGACTAAGCCAATAACAACATCGTCAAATTATCTTATCATGACATTCATAATTTCCGAGGCCCAATCTTGGTCGTTAATTAATGACCAGATTTAATCAACGTATCTTGAGCATATCTCGAACTAACGGGTGGCTTTTGGGGAAATTCACACATTTGACCCGTGGCCGATACTGAATCAAATCACGTTCAAGTTTACTCAGATGGTGATGACCTTGGTTGTCATGTAATCGCGAGGATCGATTACTAGTTCCGGCGGACCTGATCGTTTGGTATAGGTTCAGGGTCATTCGTCAATTCATCTCATGGTCAAACAGAATCACCCATGATCCACTTGTATGACAGCGGCAAATCGATCCCTAGCTATCCTTGGATCGGCCTATATTGGCTCAAAATGTCGCCTCGATAATTTTATGATCGAAAGTCAGTTCACAATCAAGTTTCTTTGATCGCGCGAATTTAAATCCCTAATTAGCCTTTTCCCAACGATTAGTATCCCAGGAATGATCAGTTCCGGGCAAGATCTAACTACAAGCACGTTCATAAAACCATTCATTTCATAAATTTCAAGTGGGTGAAATTTCAAAATGTCACTTAACATATGATTGACAAAGAAAAAAAAATGGCATCCTATTCCAAGCATCGTAACATATGATCGACAGAGAAAACAATGGCATCCTATCATGTGGCTCCAACATCAAGAAAAGCAGTAGAACATCCACCAGCTTGAATTTTGCTTTTCTTGTTTCCCTTCTCCATCTTTTTCCAGATAAACCAGAAAATACAAAAGGAAAAAATTGACATAAACAAGAAAAAAAGAGCAAAAGACGAAAGGGGTATGGTCCAAACTCATTATTATTTCGGGTTCTTGCACAGAGGATTGTTGCAGCTGAATCTGCAGAGAAAAGCGAGCAAGAAGCCATTTTTTCTTCTCGCGGTGACGGACCAACCGCGGCAGGTCAACTGTTTCGAGCCAGAAAGCAGAAGGAAAATCAACAAGCGTGCTTTAATCAAGTCCTCTCTGCCTCAATGATGGAAAATGAACATGTAAAATTTTTAAAAACTGGAAATATTTTATACCTGCTATTTACATTCGCAACATATCCCAACTGATTTTTTTTTTGCGGTCATAAGTTGTTGCGACCTACCTCACGAGGGCCGAACTCGATGAAGTGGGTTTAAAGGTAAGTATTCATGAAACAGTTCATATGGCACATCATAAAAGACAACTTTACCGAAGCGTCGATCTTTTAGTCATCCATATGGTTCGCATGGCATATTACAAAAGACGGCTTACCAAAGCATCAATCTTTTGGTCATCCATACGATCCATTTGGCACATCATAAAAGATAGCTTACCAAAGCATCGATCTTTTAGTCATCTATATGACCTATTGATCATGAACGTAAATTTTCCCTAAATCCATACCTTGTGTGACAGCGGATTGATTTTATCTTTTTAGGAGTCGCCGTTAGCCAAGGTCAGGGATCAGCTAGAATACCCAACCAAAACGCAGAAGTTTCATTTCAGTTTCTACGAAAATCAGAGATCACGAGTTTGGGAACTAGCTTACGTTAATATTTCTATTAACGTCCTTTCGGACCGCCAATTTTAACATGGCTGTTAATCTAAATTGTCATGCAATTATTTTTTAACATTTTTAATGCCAAAGTCTTAGTCCACTAGGTGATCATGCATTTTGTTTTTGTATTTTCATTTAAGATTATAAATTAATCCTATCTTAATCTGAAATGTTGAGTTTTTATTATGTTCTTGTGTTTTCTTGATTGACAGTGTTCTGTTCTATGATTTTTATGATTTTCTATGATTGTTTTATGAGGAAACTACCTTAATAAAAGTCGTAGAAAACATCGAGATCTATCTAGAATAAAAATTTCAAAAAATTTCATGCTGATTTAGTATGTACGATTAATGCTAGAAGTCACATCATCTAGTCTATGATCATTGGTTTCAGACTGACCTTTACATGTTCCGTGATTTTTTATAAATTTTTGTGTTCATCATTTGGGAAAACTTTCTTCACAAAAGTTGTATAACACATCTTGATCTACAAAATCTAAAAATTTCATACAATTCCATATTGATTTGAATGGTCCGATTGGTCTATGATGAAGATGTCCAGATTCTATGATTTGATCAAAAATTTTCCAATTTTTGTGACCGAATTGGTTTTGCAATTTTCATAAAGTTTGGGACCTCTTTTGCAAAAAATCAAAACTTAAAAGTTGTTCATTAGGGTCTCTTTATGTAGACTAGAAAGGTTGAGGACCTAATAGTAATGTTTAGGAGGTCAATTTCCTAAAAATTCCGAATAAGATCCTCCTAGCCTCAAAACTGTTTTGCAAATGAGTCCTCGGAGAAAATTGATTTTATAAAAAGATCAATGACCTTTTAGCAAAAATTTAAAATATGAAAGTTATTAGGCACAGGGAATCCTAACTGGTTAAAATTTTAATGCGGTTTGGATAACATTTCTTATTTTTCCTGTCTTTATTTTTAAATCCCTAATAAAACTAGGTCCAGTCTGTCATTTCAAACTAAACTTTAATTTTCGGAAAAATTGGGTAGGAGTTGGGCAAAATAGTCCTTAACTTTTGATCCTCTTGATCTAAGCTTTCTAAAGACACCTTATTTGCATCATTTAAACATCATTAAGCTGATTAATCACATCTAAACAGAAAGAGTTCAAATTTGATAATAATAACTGAATAAATGATCCTCTTATGAGGCCCACTTTCCATTATTTGATTGATTGAGAAACAAGGCCCATAGGCCTAAATGCATGATTTATTCATTACTATGCATGTGATTGTTAGATGTATATCTAGGCCCAATGCATGTTCAATGGGTAGCCTATAGTGATTACTTAGACCCGATTTTAAGGATTACTTAATATGAGTTATCGTTTTATGAATGTAAATAGCAGCTCGTTATCGTTAACTATTAATCAATTAATGCTAGTTGATTAAGTGGGTAGGATGATCAAATGCATGAAAGCTTAGATAACAACCATGTTAAGTTTAGTAGTGCGGAAAGGGTGTTAGTGAAAACATTAAGGTAAGCTAATCTCCGAGCATATGATCTCTGATTTTCATATAAACGAAACAAAACTCTCGCGTTTCTGTTAGGTATTCTAGCTAACTCCCGACCTAGGCTAGTGTTGACTCTTATTTGCTAAAAAAGATAAAATTAATCTGCTATCACGTGAAGTATGGATTTAGGAAAGATCCACATTCATGATCAATGAACCTTATGGATGACCAAAATATCAATACTTCGGTAAGCCATCTTTTATGATGTACCATTTGGACTGTTTTAATGAACATTTACCTCTAAACCCGCTTTATCGAGTTCAGCCCTCGAGAGATAGGTTGTGATATTTCACCGATCCATTTTTTTGTCAAAATATAAAAATAGTAAATAAATAAATAAAAGAGGGCTAAATTCGGTTTCAACTGGCACAACCCACAGAAACAGAACCCCATTGTAACCTAAACCCACCAGGCCCAAGAGGTAGCCGGAGCCCATGAGACTTTGATAGATGAGCAAAATAAGTATGGACCATGAAATTCAATGAATGAAGCCCACAATAATTTCTTTAAAGCCCATGCCTATCAAAAAGGAAACCGAGCACTATTTTCACTCTCAGCCAGCTCTCTCTTCTCTCCTCTTCATCTCAGAAAAGAGAGGAGAGGATGATGAATGAACACTTGGGTGAAGTGAGGTGCATGTGAGAGAATAGACAAGGGATTGAAGCAAATACCAAAGCTTCGGAAGAGGAGCTAGCTGGGGGTTGTTGGAAGGTGGTTATGGTTAACAGAAAAGGAGACCGATGGAGAGCAAAAGCAAGGAAGAAAGGGAATTGGCTCTCGCTAAAAAATTGGAGGGGGCTGGATTCAATCGAAAAAAAAAGAAATACACTCACAGGTTTACTAGGAAAAAAGAAAAGGATTCTCGAGCTCTCTCTTATTTCTTTTATTCACTAAGCATAGTCGATCGGAAACCATCTTTATTTTCTGATCGCCGGCAACGATCTCAAGATTCACCTTCATTGTAACATCCTGAATTTTTTACTTGATTCCAGGATCAATAAAATTAACATTATTTCTTATTTCATTTTAGTGAGTCTCGCCTAAAGCTGATCACTCTCAGGATACTAACCAATGGGATATGACTAACTAGGAAAACGGTACGTGGACCAGGGACCCGATCGCGAATCGGGCACCAATTTCGAGAAATGATAAGGGAGTATTTTGGGCCAATGTGGGCCGATCTTAGGAAAAGTGACGGATTTGGTTTGGCCAAGGCCAACGATGTACAATCGGATCGCAGGTAATTCTGCACGACCGAAAGTGCACATGGCCAATCAGTCCCGAACTTAACCCGAACGATCGCAACCTCTAGAATTAGTAATAATTCCTCTCTGTCTCTCAATGATCAAGGCCGTCATGACTCGGATAACCTTAGGTCGATACGCGTAACCCCTAAACAACCGTCCATTAGTAAGAGATCCTGAAATTGGAAATTGAGCGAGTTTTGGTCAAGAAATTGGACCCGTACTTTGATGTCGATTTTCGAGAGCTTATGCGACTATTTTTGCGGAACCGATATCATATTATGTTGGCTAATTATATTTGGGATTGGTACGGTCGAAAAATGGAATTTCGACCTGGGACTGAAAAAATGACCGTTTTGCCCTTAGCCTAATTTTGAGTTCTGAATTTTGAGGTTAATTTGGGATAATTAAAATTGGATTTTCAGCTCAATTATTGGACTAATTGACCAAAATACCCCTCAATTATTGGATTGGATCAAATGTGGGCCATTGGATCAAGGGCAAAAAGGTCATTACTCTTAGATGAGTGACACTTGTCCCCCACTAGCCCACCCTATTTGACCCATTTGACTACTCTCTCTCTCTTCATTTCCTCCATTTCTTCTCCCTCTCTCCTGGCCAACCTCCACAATCGCCCTCCTCCATCACCGGCGTCCTTCATCTCGGCCGCATGAAAACCGTCACTAGAGCTGCTCGCCGGTGCCGCTGCCTCGCCTGACTTCGTCTCGCCATCACCACCACTTCACCTTACTTCCTCTTGTTTCTGTCTCCTCTCCCTTCGCCGTTCTCTCTATTTCGGCCTCTTGGAGTCGCCGTTCGCCGGATGCCACCGCCGTGACCGTCATCGCCATCCACGTCAACCAACCATCATCGCCACCCTCACCGACTCACTTTCCCTTCGCCGCCTCACCTTCACCATCATCGCCGCCGTACGGACCGGGTGAGGATCACCATCTGTACCGCCAAGCCGTCGAAACGCCGCCGCCGATTTCACCGTTCACCAGCGATCAATCGCCCGTTCTCGTCGTCTTGACTTAGGATTTGGTGAGTATACTCCCTAAACCCGGATTAGGCCAGTTTGCATTCTAGACGGGTAAATTAGGGTATATTAATACTGGGTAATGAGAATTTAATACTGATAAGTGTGGGGAGCATCGAGGAGGATTTTATGGATTGAAAGGCAAATTGAATATGAATTGAGGACAGGGAAGGGCCGGCTAATGGCTACCCATTTGATTAGTTATTGGGCTAGTATCGACTAATTGAGGATTAATGAGCTGAATTGCCGGGATTTGCCCGGATTGATTGATTGTTGATTGTTTGTGCTCGACTGTGATAAACTGTGATGTGCCATGTCGCGTGCTCGTGTGGCCAACTTGTGCGGAGAGTGATTGACCAATTGATGGCTTGAATTGAATGCTGGATTGTGAATTGTGTATTAGGCCACAGGGTATTAATTGGCCAAGTGAGCACGCTATTTGTGAATTGGACACCGTGCTGTGGCATTGATTTGATTGAGTGCCTGTGTTATGTTGATGCTCATGATGCATTGTATAACATTGCATGGCCACGCATTGTGTATGCCGAGAATGGGGCATGAGATGAGAATTGTGCGAGAATGCATGCCTAATATGAGCATGTGATCACTTAAAATACCCTGATGTGCGGGGTTCAAATAAAACTGGCTGTGTGAATGTGCGATCATAATGCACCCTGATGCGTTTTACGCGGGGTTCAAATAAAACTGGCTATGTGAATGTGTGATCATAATGCACTCTGATACGTTTTACGCGGGGATGAACCCATCCCGATGCGTGTTACATGGGATGATGCTCGGTTCGACCGGAAGACAACCAGCCTGATGCGTTTTACGCGGATTTTAGTTCGTAAGGAGATTGGTGTTGCGCCTGATGCGTTTTGACGCAGGCTAGTTGAGGCGTTTTAACGCGGGCCACGTAGTGTTGTGATTGATGTGGACCTGATGCAATTTGGTACAGGTCAGACCTGATGCGTTTTACGCAGATCGAGCTTTACTAATAATTGAGCATTGTGCCAGTGTGCGAGTATGCGAGATAACAGCATTTGCATGCATAAGAATGCTTGGGCCAATGTACGAGTATGCGAGACTCGGTAAAAGGCATGTGATACAAACACTGATGAGCATGAGCATGAGCATTCGTACGACGTACATATGAATAGTGTGTTCGTGTATGTGACTTGGTTATTATATTGAAATGATTAACCTGCAGGGTCAGTCAGGTGAGTGATCTGGGCCCAAGGGCCTAGATCGATGATTATTTGCGAATTGTATGATTGTTGTGTGTTGCCTGTCAGGAGAATACATGTTAGCCTAGCCTAGGTTTAGGGGTTTTACTCGCTGAAATTCGTCTCACGGTTATATAACCCAAACTTTTTAGAACCCCAGCCCTGAGTATGCCGAGGCCGCCGCCACTTTTTGGGATTCCGCATCAAATTCAGCGGACATCGAGTGTACACCCCTGCGGGAATGGGGAAGCTTACGTGAGATATTATTTGGCACTGTTTGTAAATGTGGATAAGCATTACTACCAGATCCAAGAGTATATAGCCTAGTGTTTTAGGAATGCAAATGGGGAGATGAGACCACCCCTTAAGACTTTCGACATCCCACTGGATAGGAATGATATGATGATACCTCAGATAGCTGATGGTAAGATTCTAGATCCCCCAGCCACCCCTGATTGGTCTATTTCCGATGAGACGGTTAATGGACCCGCTGCTATAGATGAGGATCTCGAGGAGCCAAAGGTGTTACTTGCCGATCCAGAGCCGATGGATGACGAACCTGAGGCTATGGAACAGGATCCGAATAAGGACGGAGAAGTCGTAGAGCTGGATTCAGATGAGGAGGTAGGACTGTACCTTGATCCGGAGTTGGAGCCGGATTCCGAGGATGAGTGGACTGCAGCTGAGGACATGGAATCAGAGGAGTCTAAGGCTCCTAAGAGTTCTTCGGAGGAGTCATCAGGGTCCGATCCGGACTGGGAGCCATAGGATTAGGTTTTAGTCCATAGTAGCGGAGGTTGTCTCTTTTTGGATGTGACCCTCCCCTTAGATAGTTTGACCTCACCCTAGCCACCTACCCTTTTTGATTAGTAGTTGGTTGTTTGTTGGTTGTATAATCAGATGCGTAAAAAGCTTTTCAATAGTAATATAAATGTACATATTTTCAGCTGTGTTTTGATTGTTGTTCGGCTATCCTTGTCTCATATTATAATTGTCAGGGTATTGTTATTTATTGCTTCCGCATGTGCCTTGCTCGTTGTTTAGGCGCTGGGTCGGCAACACTTCCTGGGACGTCGCACACAAATCGACTAAGGTAGGAATGTTCACGTGCCGTGGGGTTCGGGGCGTGACATTCATTGTCATCCCCATCGGATTGTTGTTGAAACCCGAAATCGAGGGTTTGTTTTCACTGTAAAGTCAAAGCCATTCTTCTGTGACGTTGTCGATTGCAAATCCTCCACCATTTCCCAGTCAGGTAAATTACTGATGATTTAGAGCGTCATATGCCACGTCTAAACCAAAAACTACATTAAAATTCCAATCTAAACGTAGGATTGATTTATATTTTACTTCATTAATCGTTGAAAAGAATCAAACACCGAGTTTTGTTCGTTAGTTTATGTCTTGTTTGTGACATTCTGAAATTTGCCCATTTGGAATTTATGAAATGAATGATTTTATGAACGTACTTATAGTTAGATCTCGCCCGAAACTGATCATTTATGGGATACTAACCATTAAGGAAAGGCTAATTAGGGATTTAAATTCATACGACTAGAGAAATTCGATCGTGAATTGACTTTCCACCATAGAATTGTCGAGATGACATTTCAATGTGGGTCGATCTTAGGATGATTATGGGCCGATTCATCACTGTCATATGAGTGGATCTCAGGTGATTCCGTTTGACCACAAGGTGAGTTGACGAACGATGCAGAACCTATACCGAACGAACGTGCGAATCCCTCGCGATTACATGACAGCCGAGGTCATCACGATCCGAATAAACTTGCACGTGACTTGATTTAGTATCAATCATAGGTCGAATATGCGAATTTCCCCAAAAGTCGCTTGTTAGTCTGAGACACACGCAAGTTATATTATATAAAATTTAGTTATTAATTAGAGACCAATTTGGGCATCGGAAATTATGAAGATCACGACAGGATAGTTGGACGATGTTGTTATTAACCTAAGCAGCCTTGGAATTGTCCGAATCCTTCAAAAAAACTGAATTTCTGCGAGAAATGAAAAATGACTGTTTTACCCCTAGGAGTTTGTTAAGGCCAATGTAATTGGGGAAGGGCATTTTGGTCATTTCACTCTGAGTTTAGAAATTACAATTTTTAAACAATTTTGCCCTTGGATTTTTGTGAAATTCCCAAATTACCCTTGGATATTTTTGGAAAAGATTCGATCTCGGCCATTGATATCAGAATAAGAACAAATCTCGGCCGTTGATTGAAAAATAGAGAGAGAGGCAAGATGGTCATTTTTGCAAAAGGGGTTAATTATTGAATTTTTAAGACTCAATTCTCTCTCTCTCTCATGGCAACCCCCCACCGAAACCCCCTCTCTCTCACCAATCACTCTCTCTCTCCCTTGGCCGCACCGCCACCGTTCACCATGCCACTGCCGTCCCGCCACCGAGCCTCGCCTCACCACCCTCACGCCGCCACCATCGTTCCCTTTCTCCCTCTCAGCCGAGCTCTCTCTCTCCCCTCTCCCGTGGCCGTGACCGACCAAGCTAGCCGTCACCACCGTCGCCGATCGCCACCACGGAGCCGCCGCCGTAACCACTGTGAGACCACCAACTGCCACTCCTCCCCATCTGCCCAAGCTAGCTTAGGTTTCCAAGTAAGTCATTGCCCTAAACTTTATTTAGGACTTCGGGTATCAGCAGACACAATTAGGGTTGAATCGGGTTGATTAATGCCGATTTAGGGGTTAATTAGGGGCCGTTTAGGAGTTATTTAGGCAGACTGATTTGTGAACTTGGTGTGGCTGATTTTTGGGTGAAGTTGTGATGATTTGGGGCTGAATTGATGCTGAGTTGAATATTGGAAAATTGGGGATTGAAATGACGAGCAATTGGTTCAATTTAGAGAAGGTTTGTGTCGGTTTGGTGCATTGTGGTGTGGCTGTGTTGTGGCGCTCGTTACGCCTTGAAATATGCGTGAAAATGTTGAATTTGTGACTGTGTATGTGACTGTGATTGTGGGCATGTTGGTGGCCTTGAATGCTCGTTGGTGTATGAAATATTTGATTGAAATGTGAGTCGTTATATGCCTGCATGGGCTGAATTGAGTGGATCGTCAATTGGCCATATTTGGGCTTTATCTGAGTATGTGAAATGCATAAAGTTTGATGCGTGCATGAGCTGAATTTAATCAGGTAGTATTTGGGCTTATTGATGTGCGAATTGAGTGAGTAATTGAAGGAGAAGGTATGTGAAATGTAGTGCGCGAGGTTATGAAAAACCCTGACGTGGTACTATTAAGCGGGGAATTGTACCGTCATGAGGCAGTACCATTACACTGGACGATACCCGGTATTACCGGAAGACTGTCAATCTGAGGCGGTACCATTATATGGGTTGTGCAGTAGGTAGTAGGTGTTGAGCTTGAGGTGGTACCATTACGTGGGTCGAGAAGTGTTGCGAATATGGCTAACCTGAAGCGGTACCATTACGCAGGTTGTGCATTAGGTGATGGATATTGAGCCTGAGGCGGTACCATTACACGGGCAAGATACATAGCCTGAGGCAGTACCATTACGCGAGCTAGAAGTGTTGTGGATATGAGATGGTCGCAATGAACTTGATGCGGTACCATTACGCGGGTCACTGGCGAGTCGAGTGAGATAGTGTGATGAGATGTGCACGATCGAGTGAAATATGGAAATGAGGTGTCATGTGTTTAATGTGTGTTTTGGGCATGAATTTAATCCAAAATGCGCATGTGGTTGGTAATTATATGTTTGAGACTAACCTATAGATGGCGTATTAAATGCCCAGGTAAGTATAAATTGTGTGCTTAAAATGTGGTTGTTGAGTGTCGGCGTGTTTGAATTGTCTAGAGATACGTGTTAGCCTAGGTGGGGTTTAGGGTGTGTGCTTGCTGAGATGTGATCTCATGGTTGTCTCAACCAACAATTTCAGAGCACCTGCCTGAGCCATAAACCTTCCGCTGCTACCGCCGCAACATTTTGGGATTCATATGCACACCGATCATGAGGTTGTAGAGTACCCTATAGGCAATAATTATACCTGGATTAAGCATGCTTCAGTAAAATGGGTAGATATATGGCTACCCTTCTGGCAGACTCATACGTATACCGCCTAGATGTTTAGAGACGGGATGGATGAGTTTGGCCCCGTCCATGGTTTCGATGTTCCGTTTGATGGAGTAGGAGATTGGGACCCGTCGGCTATACCCCCTCTCGACGGTGAAATGACTAGTTTGGAGACTAGTCTCACTCAGTCAGAGCATCAGCATGCACCTGCGACGCCCGGATCTTAAGTGGCTGAGCCTGATCCGGAGTTGGAAGAATCCCAGGCAGGGCATAATCCAATGGATGTGGATATGGGAGTAATACCTAAGGAAGGACCCAAAGAGGATGAGCCAGTGGACGAGCCAAAGGTGGAGACAGATTAGGAGCGTGATGACGAGGAGAGGATTGAGGTTCAGATAGAGTTGGAAGATGAAGATAAATCGATTGAGATTGAGGCTGATTCAGAGTCGTCAAATGAGCACGTGCCTGATAAGAATTGAGATGAGGATTCTAAGGAAAGTGAGTTAGAGTGGATGCCATCCAGAAAGCGTAGGGGTTAAATTAGGTGTTAAGTAACCCTTTTGATATGTTCCATTCTTAGGAGATAGGGTGTACCCAGACTGCTGATCTTTTTGGTGTTGTCGGTGGTTTGCAGTTTTATAGTTCGGTGTGGATGTAAATTATATGTTGTGGTTTATAATGGTGGATATTGTGAATATTTTGGAAGTGCAATATTATGTTTGGTGGTTTATTAATTTATTTCTCCATGATTCTCCAAAATTTTTTTATCCGGGATTATATGTTTGCTTCCGTTGCGATTAACTCTGATAGGATCGTTGGGTCGGCGACGTTTCCTGGAACGTCACACTTATCCGACCAAGCAAGAGGGATGTCACGTGCTCGTTAGGGTTCGGAGCGTGACATTGTTTCCCTGCGCCAATCGTCTCTGAGTTGGAGTAAAATGCTGACTTTTGTTTTCTGACAATGCTAGCAACTGAGGCTGTATGTTAGCTTTCTATACCCTATTCTTTAGCTTATGTTGATTGCCATAAAAGCATAAGAGCTGATATTGATTGTTGTTATTAAGAAATTGCATTCAGTGAGGGAAATGGCTGCCGGTAATGGATTCTCGATGGCTTGAACAGATGGTCGGCGGTAAAGGAATAAGGTCGGTGGTGGTGACTGTCGAAGTTGGCGACAAACGTCAATGGTTGGAGATGATGTCGATGGTGTTATTCCGATGGTCTTGTAGGAATGGTGCTCTCGGTGAAGAGGAAGAAAATAAAATAAAATAAAAAAATAAAAAATTAATAAAAAAAGAGAAAATAATAGATAGAGGATATAAAAGAAATAAAAAATAAAAAAAAATTGAATGGGATAATTGGCCAGGCTAAGAGATATATGCTGGGTAGGGGAGTTCATGGATCGGACGAAATGGAATATTTAAACCGAGTTTGACGACCAGTCCAAATTCTAGACCCAACCTGGACCTCTGGTGAAACTTGCAAATTCGGACCAGGTCCCCTAATGATTCGAGTCCCCATTTTTAGAATAAAAATTTAAAAAATTCAAAAAATTAAAAATTTCAAGAAAAAGTCTAGAAATTAAATTTTTATTAGTTTTATTAGATGGCGTTATTCCGATGGTCTTGAAGGAATGGTGCTCTCGGTGAAGAGGAAGAAAATAAAATAAAGAAATAAAAATTAATAAAAAAATAGAAAATAATAGAAATAAGATATAAAAGAAATAAAAAATAAAAAATAAAAAAATTGAATGGGATAATTGGCCAGGCTAAGAGATATAGGCTGGGCCGGGGAGTTCATGGTCCGGACAAAATGGAATATTTAAACCGAGTCTGAGGACTAGTCCAAATTCTAGACCCAACCCGAACCTCCAGTGAAACCTGCAAATTCGGATGAGGTCCCCTAATGATTCAAGCCCCCATTTTAAGAATAAAAAATTTAAAAAAAAAAACTTCTGAAAATTAAAAATTTCAAGAAAAGTCTAGAAATTAAATTTTTATTAGTTTTATTAGATTGTTGGTATTAATACTAGTTTAGAATTATTTTTAAATTTTCCTAGATTAAAATTCACATAGTTTAGGGATTTTAATAAACATTTTTGGATTAGCATAATCTTAAAAAATGTTAAAATCTTTGGACAAAAATTGAACTCGAAATTGACCAAGCTCATAGGGCTTTATAATAGAATGTTGTATGTTCTTATAGACAAAGTTTAGGTTGCTCTTTGCGCATTTCTATTTTGATTATATACTTGAATATGCATTTTCAATACATTATTTGTTCTTTTCTTTTTAGCACGGTTAGGATAAATCTCAAGATCATGATAAAAACAAAAACATTGCATGTACACTTAGCGGATGGGAACTTTAGGATTCATAATTGGTAAAAAGACTCTATGGACATTTAGTGAATAAATAATCAAGTTTAGGTACTGAAATGGCATTAGCTAATAACTAGTGTAATCAAATCCCCAACCCTAGATCTTTGGTTGGATAGGAAGTGAGTTATACTCCCGTACCTCACTTGGTTTCTAGTCAACCTTAATAGGCTAGCGGCGACTCCTCATATAGACTCCGATAAGGTTAATCAATTTTAATTGAATTTCCCAACATCACGCGAAGTAAGGGTTTGGGAGAATCCACACCGATCGAGGACCGTTGGTGTACCTTTGGCATTACCTCTAACCCTCATTCTTTTCCCCTTCGATGGAAAAGAGAGGTCTCGACAACAAGATTGATTGATTGGTTAATCTTACCGAATAGAATTTGATTTGAATTAGAAAATGACCTTCTAATCTTTGGTTAGTTCAAGTTTGACCTTTGCCATGTTATATTTCTTGAGGAACTTCATATTTATCTTTTGCAAGATTCAAGAACAATTAAGACGCAAACATATTTGAGCATTAAGAAAAAAGAAAATTACAAATGAGATTGATTATTCATTATGAGTAGATTATGAATTGATCTAAAAAAACACCTTATGATCTTCGTTATTACAAGTTTCCAAGTTGTGAACTTTGCCATGTTATATATCTTGATCCACTTCATACTTTGCCATGCTATATTTCTTGATCCACTTCATAATTTTCCTGTGTAAAATTCGAGGATAATTAAGACGTGAACATCTTTGAGCATTAAGGGTAGTTTGGTAGTGAGGTGACTAGCAAAGGTCATCTAAAGGGCGGTGAATAGGTGATTTTAAACAAATCTTGAAGTATTTAAAACGGAAGCAATAAATCAAGATTAAAGTTTGAACAATATTCAGATTTTGTGTAGTCTTATACTAACAATTATATAAATGTGCAATAAAGTAAATGAAAAGAGCTTTTAGGGATGAGAGAAATTGCACACGAGATGTATAATGGTTCGGCTTAAACTAAGTCTGCGTCCACTCTCCCACGCTAACATCCTACTAGCTGGATTCTACTAAATGATCAATCAAGATATTACAAATTTTGAGTGATAACACTCCATGTAAGATAAGTCACTCTATCTCACTTAATTACTTTTACAAAAGGTTTCTCAATATTGCAAATTTTAGCTCAAGAAAGACAAGTATCACTAATTAGAGTATGCTAAGACTTTGGAATTGATGATTCCCGATATCGTCTCTATCCTTCTGCTCCTCAAAACTTCGTTTTCTTTTATACTCCTCCATTTCCAAACTAGCTATTAGACAATTTTTAAAGGATCATCTTTCAATTTTCATCTTGGACAAATTTATATAAAGATGATTGAGTAGCTGTTAACTGACAAAATTTGAATCCTACTAAATCCGGTTACCCATACAACCAGAACTTTGGTTTCCATAAGAAGAGCCTCTTTGCTTAGAAGGAAACTTGTCTTGGGGTTGATTGTCAATCATACTAAGATAATTTGCGATATGAAGATCCCTTGCAAAATAGCCTTTTAAGATCGAATCAATCAAGACTTTTTATTTGTAAAATCCAAGCCAAATTACTAGCCATTATGTTCGTTGTGAATTAGCGTTGAAGTTTAGATAAAGTCTAGTTCTTGTGTTGCATTTAGAACTTAACTCAGGGTGGGTTGTTTTACCGAATCTTAACCTTTTGATACAAAAACTGAAGTTCTTCATCTGCCATATATAAAGTTTAAACTTTATCATTTGTGGTATATAATCTGAACTTCCTCCTTCTGATTCATGGAAAGTCTGGTTTTCTTGAAGTAAGAGTTTGCTCTCTCCGGAATATAACTTCCGGGACTTAGAATACTTCAAAGCATTTGTTAGACTTAAAAATCTCATGGACAGTTTTTGTCAACCTCAAAATCTATTACGAGGTTTTTTTAACAATCTCTCCCTTTTTTATGATGACAAAACTTTCCATGCAGATAAATAGATTTTGAAAAAAGACTTGAGTAATAAGATCAAACATGTAATTGAGCATATATTTTATATGAGCAACATGTATTTGCAATAAGACACAGAAAATAAATAGCATTTAATAATTACAAGATTTGAGCCGCATAAGCTAAACCATAGTTTATGACCTTCATTTTCTTCGTAACCTGCATATCAAATCATAGCTACGTTTCTGATCATAATATCATGTATCACAAACTTCCTAATCGACATACTCTCTCCCTTTTTTTGTAAGCAGCAAAAATATATAATATAAAATTATCAAACCATAATATCCAAAATATCAGCCATAACAAACCAATTCAAGCCATAAGTTCAAAAGAAACACTTAGTTCAAAAGTTAAAACACATAAATTTTGAACCAAAGAGGGAATTTTGAATAATTAGTGCTTGAAAGGGGCTTGAATAAATTGAAAGTTCTCCGAGTTCTGAACAGCTTCCTCGACCTTATACATACATCGACCATGTATTTCCTCAATTGTTGCCATATTCTTCTCTACCTGAAGATTTATATTTTGAATCCTGTCTTCAACGATCGTCTTCAATTTCTGCATACATTCACCCAATGCAGATTGCTTTTCCTTAATCTCAAGCAACAAAGAAATGATGGTCTCATCAAGGGAGGTCTGTCCTTAGAAATCATCAAATTCTGGTTGTTCTATTTTGACCCCTTTATCTTTCTGAAGCTCCCCCCGAATATTAGCATCCATAGTAGCTGCTTTTGGAATCTCCTCAATTTTATGTTTGTCATCAACCATATTTGCAGCTGGTGGAGATTTACTTTCCTGTGTCTGATCAGGAGCATCGCTATGGTCTGTTTCCTTCATCAGTGATTTTCCAACGTTGACAGGTTCTTGTTCAGTAGGTTTTTCCAAAGCTATCTCAGCATTGATTTTGACAGACTCTTGTGCCTTTTCAATCTGATGCTCTTCCTCATCCTTTTCATCTTTCAATGTGGTCTCTATTTTTCTTTTCTTCCTACAAACTTGAGAAGACTTTTGAATGGTAGTCTGGCCCTTCTTCTTTTTCTTAGACTTTTCTGAAGTCTGTCCTTTCATTCTCACATCAAGCTGCGTAAATCACATTTTGGATACCATTTTCTCACCAACAATCATTTCATGAAGGCAATTTTTGCTCAAGTGAGCATTCAATCTTAAGATGATGAAAAATTCTAGTGATTAGAACACCATATGGAAGTTGGCTTTTGTTTTTGAACACAAACCTGTACATATGAAGTACAATAATATGAGGTAAAGAGAAAGGAAGCTTATTTATGATAGCCCATATCATCTTAGCTTCAAACTTTGACAGGTCTGTTTTTGAAGATGTCTTAGGTCTCAAACAGTTGGTGATGAACTTGTGCAGAATCATGTTCTTCTTGGTTAGACTGGAGTAAGAGATGTGAGTCTTAGAATCTCGAGTAAAATCTGGATTCTCAGAAATTACCTTATAGGCTTCCTCTGGAGTGACATTTATTGGAATAAACTAATAATAATTTCAGCCAGTGTAGATAAATCTAGATCATACTTCCTTTCACAGATAGTAAAGCTTATCTGAGTTGGAGAGAGAAATGATAAGTTGGAATAGAAATAAGCAGTCAACTTAGGATAAACAGGAGAAGATTGCAAACAGAATTCTTCCATACATAATTTTGCAAAATGTTTTCTTACTAAAATGCCAACTTTGTCGAGAAATGAGAAATCCACAGTTCAATGATTCATCACTCCTCTAGATAGAAGAAGAATGTGATACTCTTGATGTAATCTGGTTCTGAATAATTTTCTAGCAGAACTTTCTATCCTTGCAGCAATTCCAGTTCTAATTTCAAAGTTCCTGTTTAACTTGTCGTCGTCATCCTCTTTCTTTCCTTCCCACTTTGACTCTGAACCCCTCTTAGATTCTGGAGTTTGCAAAATGTGTTCTTTCAACGTGGGTCCAGAAGATTCACCCACTTTTTCTTTTCCTATTCTAGACACATTTACTTTATTTACAGATTCTGTCACAGGTAGCACAGTTTATAATGGAGAAGAAGTGAAGGAAAGCAAAAATTCCTTCTCAGAACGAAACCCATTATCTTTGAAGCATTGAAACATAACTTCATCATATGCATTTCCCTTTGTGAAAATCAGTTTTACCGGCAAATGCAGATGATTTAGGTTGAGATGAATGAGGCGGAGATGCTTTCTTATCTAATTCTATTCCAGACGAATCAGTAATTTCCAGATGCTCAGTACTTCTTTTCGTCTTCGATTCCATGTTGGCAATGCGAGAAAGTCGTCCAGTTCTCCGTGATGATTCAGATGTTAGAGACATTTCAACTTTGGAGTGGATTCGAGAGAAAAGTTTTGATCTTTTAAGGAAGAAGACGAAAGTGAAGTTGAGAAAGGATTTTAGAAGTTTTTAAACTTGGAAGAATGAACCGTCGCGTCCGAAGAAAGAATAGGTAGTTTTAAAAAAGGATAAAAACTTAATATTGGCAGTTTTCTTTTAAAGATCTGAAATTATAGGAAATTTTAAAATGACATTTTTTAATAGCAATCAAATAATCCAATCAAATACATACCTAATTATCTTCTAGAAATAAGACTTACCCACGAAAAATTTGAATGTCTATTTTTGGTAAGTTCCATCTTCTATATGAGTCTTAGGATCTAGTTGTATGTCTAAACTTTTATAGTCTACTTGTCAGAGTCTGATCATGTTCCTATCTATCAACTTCAAGCAAATGGATAAGTAATATATAATTTATTTCTAATAAACTCAAATGATTTTTTATCTAACGGTTTTGTAAAAACATCAGCTAATTGATTCTTTGAATTAATAAATTGAATATTCACATTACCGTTCTAAACATAATCGCTTTTAAAGTGATGCTTGATTTCAATATGCCTTGCTCAAGAATGAAGAATTGGATTCTTTGTCAGATTTATAGCATTGGTGTTGTCACATTTGATCTCTATGCATGATTCTTCAATTCCAAAATCTCTTAGTTGTTGCTTCATCCATAAAATCTGAGAGCAGTAACTTCCAAGAGCTACATATTCTGCTTCTGCTATTGATAGTGCAACTGTACCTTGTTTTTTTGATAACCAGGATACTAACATATTTCTCATTAATTGGCATGTTCCTGAAGTGCTTTTTCTATCCACTTTACAACCAGCAAGATCAGCATCAGAATAACCAGTTAATGTAAAATCTGGCCATTTCAAATACCAAAAGCCTAACATTGGATAAGTTTCAATGTACTTAATTATCCTTTTAACAGTACAGAGATGTGACTCCCTTGGATTTGATTGAAATCTAGCACGCATACACACTGAACAGGATATCGGGTCTAAAAGTAGTGAGATATAGTAGTGATCCAATCACGCTTCTATATAGCTTCTGGTCAACCTTTTTACCATTCTCATCCTTGTCGAATTTGGAAGAATGAGACATTGGTGTCTCTGTCTTCTTGCAGTTTTCCGTGCCAAACTTCTTCACAATCTCTCTAGCATACTTTTCTTGACATATAAAAGTGTCATCGCTAGTTTGCTTTACTTGAAGTCCCAAAAAGAATGTTGGTTCTCCCAGTAAGCTCATTTCGAATTCGTTATGCATAGTCTTTGAAAATTCTTTACAAAGTAATTCATTAAAAGATCTAAATATTATATCATCAACATAAATTTGAACTAGTAGAGTGTTTTTACCTTCTCTTTTAATAAAAAGAGTTGTGTTTACTTTACCTTTCACAAAACCATTGTCTATAAGAAAGTTGCTTTGTCTCTCATACCAAATACGAGGTGTTTGTTTCAAACCATATAGTGTTTTCTTCAGTTTGTAGATATGGTCAAACTTTCTTAGTTCTTCAAATCCAGGAGGTTGTTCCACAAATACATCTTGTTTGATGTATCCACTAAGGAATGCACTCTTGACATTCATTTGAAATAGTTTGAAGTTATGAAAACAAGCATAAAATAAGAATAGCCTTATGATTTCTAACCCAGTAACTAGAGCGTAGATTTCATCATAGTCTATTCCTTCTTCTTGTGCATAACCCTTTGTTACTAGCCTTGCCTTGTTTTTCGTTATCTTCCCTTTGTCATTTAGTTTATTTTTGAAGACCCATTTTGTTCCAATCACTATTTGATTCTTTGGTCTTTGAACAAGTTCCCATACTCCATTAATTCTGAGCTGATGGAGTTCTTCTTGCAATGCTTCTATCCAGCTTTCATTTGTGAGTGCATCATCAATTCCTTTTGGTTCTACCTTAAATATAAGTGCCATTTAAGAGCCAAAGTACTATGTTTTCCTTATGTTTGGAACATGTCTTGATACCTTCTTCTACCCTTCCAATGATGAGATTTTTTGGATGACTGGATTTGTGTTTTAGTTTTTTGTTATATTTGTCATTCTCCTCCTCACCTTCAGCTTCTGAAGATGTTGGTTGATTCTGATCATTATTTTTGTTATCATATACTAATTGAGAATGATTTGGTAATTCTGGTTATGATTCTTGCAATTGCTCAATAATCTGAGGTTGTTCTGATTCATTATCTTGAATATGCTTTTGCTCTTCAACTTTCACATTCATTGACTCTTCCACAATCTGAGTATTTTTGTTGTAAACTCTATAGGCTTTGCTTGTTATGGAATAACCAAGAAAAATTCGTTCATATGCTTTCTCATCAAACTTTCCAACATGATCATGTGCATTTTGAA
This sequence comes from Syzygium aromaticum, assembly GCA_024500025.1. NCBI lineage: Eukaryota > Viridiplantae > Streptophyta > Magnoliopsida > Myrtales > Myrtaceae > Syzygium > Syzygium aromaticum. Next base: position 14,045,944 of record CM044894.1, on the reverse strand, counting down.
GAATAAAGCATTTGCATCAAAAAATATGAAAATATGAAATGCTTGGTTTTCTGCTTTTGTAAAGCTCATACACAGTTTTCTCAAGAATTGGCCTTAAAAAGACTCTGTTAATGATATAACAAGCTGTAGAAACAGCTTTAGCCCAAAAACGATATGAAATTTTGCTTTCAATCAATAGAGTTCTTGTCATTTCTTGTAAAGTACGATTTTTCCTTTCAATAACACAATTTTGTTCTAGTGTATAAGGAGAGGAAAAAATATGTTGAAACCCATTTTCATCACAAAAATCTGCAAAACTCTGTGTCACGCCCCAAACCCTAGCGAGCGTGCGGCATCCCTAAGCTAATCGAATTGAATGCGACATCCCAAGTTCGTCACCGACCCAACCCCAAAAGCATCAAAGATCAAGCACATACGGAAACAAGCATAACACCTAGACAAGAATTAGAACAGGTGTAACAAGGAGAAGCCACCACATAAACAAACAAACAACTGCCATTAAAACAAGACATACATGCAATATCCGTTCTTACAAACAGACCAAGCTTACACGGTTAGCAACCACTACCGTCAAAAAGGGGCAAGTGGTTTGGTTAAACAACCATGAGAACACTTCTCAATAAACGATCACCCTAAACCCCACCTAGGCTAGCACATACCTCCAGACTAATTCAAGCACTAAAATCATTCAATCAATAAGCTATAACAACCACAGGCACACATACCATGCCTCAACTCATGCACATACCCTGCACGTTAGTCCAAATATAACAATATGCAAATCGCCGTAAGGATACAATCAATCTCCATGATATTGTCAGTACATGTTCACGTACTTATAATAATCCGGACATTTTCAATCCCAAGCTCAACACCTCGCATTTATCAATGCACTCAAGCATACGTGTCCAGATTATTCACAACTCGCATAAACATGCCTCAAGTCCAACTTTCATTCCACAATCCATGTCAAAACGCCTCAAGCTCAACAACACTTCTACAGCCGCGTAACACACCTCAGGTTTTATGTCTCTTGCCCGCGTAAAATGCCTCAGGCTCAACATCTCCTCCTACGGCACAATCCGCGTAAAACGCATTAGATTAGCAGTCTTCCTGTATAACCGGACATCGTCCCGCGTAAACACGCCTCAGAATAGGTTCAATTCCCCGGGTAAAATACCTCAGGGATTAAGTAATCACACGAGCATACTAGTGTCGCGACCTACCTCACGAGGGTCGAACTCGATAAGGTGGGTTTAGATATAAGTGTTCATGAAATGGTTCATATGGCATATCATAGAAAATGATTTTATATAAATCTTTTGATTATCCATATGATCCATTGATCATGAATATGGATCTTCCCTAAATCCATATCTCGCATGACAGCGGATCGATTTTGTTTTTTTTAGGAGTCACCACTAGCTTAGGTCGGGGGTTGGCTAGAATACCCAACCGAAACGCGAAAATTTCATTTCGGTTTCTACGAAAACCAGAGATCAAAAGTTCGGAGACTAGCTTACGTTAATATTTCTATTAACGCCCTTTCGGTACCGCTAAACTTAACATAGTTGTTATCTAAGTTGTCATGCATTTGTTCTTTACCATTTTCATATTTAAAGTCTTAGTCCACTAGGTGATCATGCATCTTGTTTTTGTATTTCCATTTAAAATTCTAAACAAATCATATCTTAGTCTAGAAAAAGAAAGAAACAATCAATTGTATTGAAAAAACATTTTTGTAAAATAAAAACACAAGATATTGAAAAGACGAACCAATTCTAAGTGCGAGAAAGTAAAAACCCGCAACTCGTCAGGTGTTTATTACAATACAAATTGAAAACCCGAGACATGATCGGGGATGAATGAATTGAGTACAAATTGAAACCGGATCGGACATCGGTTTATCACCATCATCAAATGAATACAAATGGAGATCGGATTGGATATCGGTCGATCACCTTGTTTTTTATCATTTCGAATTATCTTCCCATGGACCGCGGTGGGTATCGATGTTTACATTCATTACATTCATTCATGACAAACAATGCACAAAGAAACAACCAAAGAAAAATAAAGGTGCAACCAATTCACTAATCAAACACGGGCCTCGAGATCGGCCTTTGTTTTTCATGCATTTCGATTCACCACCCACCTAATCATCTAACATTATTTGATCAATGGTTAATGATAATGGGCTACCATTTGCAGTCACAAAGCGGCAACTCATATCAATTAACCCCTAAAATTGGGTTCTAAATGACCACAACGGACTACCCGCCGAACATGCACCGGGCCTAACATTCATCTAACAAACACATGTATAGCAATGAAATAAGCATGCATTCAAGCCCATAGGCCTTATTTCGAAGCCAATCAAACAATGAGAAATGGGCTTCATAAGAAGACCACTTATTCAGTTTTATCTAATTCGGATTGCTTCTGCTCAGATGTAATTAACTACCCTAATGATGTCCAAATGAAGTGATTCAGGTGTCATAGAAAGCTTATGAAATGAGGATCAAAATTCAAGAAGACCATTTTTTCTAAATCCTAGCCGATTTTCCCGAAAATGACAAATTTACCCTCTGTGACGGACTGGACCCGATTCTATTTAGATTTCAAAATTATGGCGGGAAAAATAACAAACCTTATCAAAACCACGTGAGAATTTTTGTGTAGTTAGGATTCTCCGTGTGCAACAAGTTTCATGTTTTGAGTTTTTGCTAAAAAGTCCTCCAAATTTTTATAAAATTCGGTTTTTGCGAAGGACTCAATTGCAAATCACATTTTAGCCCGAGAAGACCTTTTATGAAATTTTGAGCAAATTGACCCTCCAAAAATTGTTATTTGGCCCTCAAGTTCTCCAGTAAACATAATGAAACCCCAATGAACAACTTTGTAGTTTTGATTTTTTGCAAAAAAGGACTCTAACTTTATCAATTTCGGAAAAACATCTTCTGAACTCTAAAGGAATGAAAATCAGATCTTGACACAAATACTGATCAGATTGTGAAAATTCCTTTTGAAAATCCAAATGACCTTCGATTTTGATGAAATTAGTATCAATGGAAAGATCTCGATCTCAATGTAAACTTTCATGAAGAAAATTTTTTCAGATTTTGAACACACGAATTTATGAAAATCGAAGAACACGCGAAGGTCAATCAGAATCAGTCTGTCAACCGATCTACACATAGATGACGTTGCAAATCGTACCATGCTAACATGTTTGTAATTTTATGAAAATTTTATGATGAACAGATTAAGATGTGATCTACAACTTTCATGAAGAAATATTTTTTATAAAATGATCATAGAAAATCAGAAAAATCATAGAACAGCACAACATCAATCAGGACATCATCAGAACAGATCTGCACATTACATTTCAGATTCTGATCCTAACTTCCGAAATAGTTTTGACATAGCAAATCAAGTCCGATCAAGGCATATGATATATCAAATCGAAGCTTAAGACGTGCTCTACGATTCTCTAGTTCATCACTTCGCAAGATTTTGACGTTAACGAGCTAAAATTGGCATTACAAGCATGCAGGTTCAGTATACACGAATTTGCAGAATCATGTTCAAGTGCACTTACCTTGTTCAACAATGCTCCGGCTCAAAATCGAGCGATCAGGCCTCCATGTTCATATCAAAGACAGCACGAAGAAGTCTTGGAAAGCTCGGCCAACCTATGATAATAGATTGCACAAACTAAGTGAGAATCGGTCCGTTTTTGCACTATCGAGCTAGTAACGAAGAATCAAATCAAAAGACGCGATCCGGTGGCCGTTTAACGAGTCGCTGGACACCACGGCGATGTGAAGACACCAAGGGATGTGATCGCAAGCTTTGGACCGCCGGAAAAGGTCGCCGATCAACCGGTTCAGCCGCTTGAACCGGCTGATCACATCACCGGTAGTAACGCCGGTGATGCTGCTGAAGGAGAAATCTGACCGGAACTTGCTGTTCCGGCCACCTGCGAAGGTGGCTGATGTTGCGACCAGCCTTGGGCCACCGTGGAGGACGTTGGTGAGGTGGTGGCTCGCCGGAAAAGTGGCTGAAAAGAGAGAGATGGCCGGTGGGAGAGGGAGATCGTGAGAGAGAGAGAGAGAGAGAGAGAGAAGAGAGAGAAAGTCAGATCTGAAAATGAGTCCCCCAAATTTTGAAGGGAAAAAACACTATATACTTCCCCTAACTTTGAATCCTAGCCCTTAGATTGATCCAATAGCCTAAAATGCATCCTTAATGATTAAGAATATTCCTTATGGGCTAAAGATTGGTGACATGGCACTATGGATGGACATGATCAATTCTAAATGAATGGCCATGATTGATTTGCTTATCCCCTAATTAATTTGCTTAATCCTTAAGGAAGGGCATTTTGGTAATTTTCACTTAGGGGCATTTTTGTAATTTTTGATCAATGGCATTTTTGTAATTTTTTAGCTCAAAGGGATGGGGCCGGCCTTGGCTAGTCGGAATGGATCATCAATCTCTGAATTTTTAACCGAAAAATGGCCAGTCCAATCGGACCGGTTCAATTTGAATCAAACCGAGTTAAGCCGATTAATCCCGAATTTGGCTTGATTGAACTAGTTCAACCCTTGATTCATTTGTTCCAATTTTGTGTGATTTGATTCTTATCATGATTAATTGAGCCCATTAATATCGAATCAAATTGGATTGAACCGATTTAAAATTTATGCACAAATCGATCCAATTTAGCTTGCTTGTCTCAATTGCTCTTGAATTTGGGTAATTGCATGGCCAAGCAAGACTAACAAATTTAATTGAAGTCCAATCAACCGAATTGAGTCACAATTCATCAAATTGAATATTAGTCTAGAGTGGGTCAAGTTGAATTGCACTAATTGGACCAATTACTCTTAAACTACTTGATTATTGGATCACTAAATTGATCAAATTGACTCAAATTCATGTGAATCTTCCAAAATTGATTTTGAATTTGGATTTCATATAAGAAATTAAGCCCGATCGTGTGTCAATTATGCAAATCATGAAGAATCGATCCAAATCACTGATTATGGCCAAAAATGGGGGTTTTTGTGTTTGGTTTGGAATTACAAAATTGGTTCCAAAATTGAATATAAGATGTCCTCTAGATCAAATATCGTGAAGAAAACTAACCTAAAAAATGACTAAAAATGAAGTAATTTCATTTTTGGCTTATTTTGAATCAAATTCCGCAATTTGGGAACAAGTTGATTCTAAACCGATTTTTGTAAAATTTCAAATGCCAAAGGTAAATTGATTGTAAAATCAGATGATTTTTGAATTTTTGTATTTTCCGATTTTTTGTCAAACCCTAGTTAACTTTTCACTAGGAGCTTGATTTTATGATCAAATCTTTGAATTTTTCTGAAATTTCCACTTCTAAAGGGAAATTAAATTTGAAAGGAATCTTTTTATGCGAAAAGCCCCAATTTGACCTGGAGTTGACTTTTGATCAAATGGTTAACTAAAAAGTCAACCCGAAAGTCAACCGTTTGACTTTTCGGGTTTTTGCATGAAATGAATAGGAAATTGTTTACAAAAGCCTGACCAACAAACAGAATTTAAAACTAACACTTTTTGCTCAAGAAACGGGTTTCGTCACGATCGGAAACCATAATCTCGAATTTTCTATTTTTAATGACGAGTTAGCTAAAAATTAAGTGTCAACAACTAGCACACCATATTTTATCTTGATCCCACGTAAAACGCCTCAGGGCCTTTTAGTGATCACACACACACCACATCTCATGAATTTTCACACATCCACATGTTCAAACATCATATGAACGTTTTCAATCTCCAACCAAATCAAATCAGCCCATGTTCGTACAAATGAATTTCGAATTTCAACCATAAATTCCACATTCCGCCAAGTATAATAGGCTACCACTATACCGATAATCATTGCCCATAAAAAGAACATATAAACATCATATTCATGTTTAAATCTAGCCACAAAGACCATCATAAATCGGCCACGGCACCACACAATAATCCAACACGTTTAATCCACAAATCAAGCCATACGCTCATCACACTAAACCGAAGTTTCCAGCATGCATAACCACCATAATCAGCCCTTATTTGGTCCCTAAATAACCACTAAATCACCACAAATCCATCCACAAATGCACTCATGACCGACCGGTAAGTCCACCCTCAAAACAACCCTTAAACTTGTCAAAACAACACCTAAACTAGTCCGTTAGTACCCGCCATCCTAAGTAAGGTTTAGAATGTCACTTACCCAAGGTCCTAAGCAAATTCAAGCAAGAAAAAGGGCAACAAGCCGGTGGTCGCACGGTGGCCTCGGGCGAACGACGAACGGATGGCGACGGCGGCGACTCCGATTGAATAGCCATGGCGATGATGGCGAGCTTGGCCGATTGGCCACGGTCATGGGAGGAGGGAGAGAAAAAGAAGGTCGGCCAAAGGGAAAGGGAAATGGTGTGAGGGATAGAGAGTGAAGAAGGAAGGAAAGTAAAGAAAAGAAAAGGAAGGAATAGGCTAGGGGTAGGTTAAATAGGTCATGATGGCTAAGAAAAATCCATCATAACCTAAAAAGGCTCATCATAGCCTAGAAAGAGGCATCATAGCCTAAAAAGACTAGGTGGGTCAACTCACCAAGGAAAAGACCATTTTACTCCTTTCACTATCTCACCAAATCCAAGAGTCTAAATTCAAACACATTTCATATCCATCTCATCCAACAGCTAAAATTAAATCATATACAAAATATCTAGGGGTAAAGAAAGAAATGAGCAAGGAGAGTGGGGGCATTTTTGTCCATAAAATTCACCCATCAAGGGGGCAGCCAAAGGGGCAGCCAACAGACCAAATTGTCCATCCACTTTTCTTAAGAGCCTTCACATAATCTCAAGGGAAAAACGGTAATTTTTCACTCCCAATCCAAATTTCAATTTTTTGACAAATTCAACAAATTCTAAGATTGAATACGCTAATGATAACATCGTCCAATTAATTGTCATGACGTTCGAGGAATTTGAAACCTAAACTTGGATTCTAATTATGACTAAATCAAATCAACGCGACTTAAGTGTATCTTTGACTAACGGGCAACTCTTGGGTGTTACGCAAATTTGACCCGTGATCGACATTAAGTTGAGCCATGTTTAAGTTCACTCAAACCATGGCGACCTCGGTTGTCAAGTAATTGCGATGATCAATTATTAGTGTTAAAGAGCATGATTGTTCAGAATAGATTTAAGGTTATTTGCAAATTCATCTCATGGTCGAGCGGAATCACCCGTGATTCACTCATATGACATTGGCGAACCGATCCATGACCATCCTTGGATCGGCCTACATTTGCCTAAAATATCACCTCGACAATCCTTATGGTTGAAAGTCAGCCTATGATCAAGTTTCTTTGGTTACGCGAACTTAAATCCTTAATTAGCCATTCCCCAATAATTAGTATCCCAAGAGTGATCAGTTCCTAGTGAAATCTAACTACAAGCGCATTAATAAAATCATCCATTTCATAAATCCCAAGTGGATTGAATTTTAGAATGTCATAACTCTTTCCCCTTTACAAAAATTTCGTCCTCGAAATTTACAATCCAACCCAACTACTTAAACAAGCAAACTCGAGACTTGACTTACTTCAAACTTAAATTCCGAGTCTCACACTTTTTCCAACAAAGTCCATTCCTTAACCATCATGTGCGCGATACTCGACTTCCAACTCACATATAAGATTCATTTATCATCATCCTGGCTCAATCAAGGCATCCAACTACATGCTAGGCATCCTGACTTAATCAAGGTATCCCGCTCAATCGAGGCATTCTAGGGCTAGCTCACCCGAGGCATCCGGGCTCAACCAAGGCATCCTAGCTCAACAAGGGCATCCCGGCACTAGTTTACCGAGACATCTGGGCTCAACCGAGGCATCCCGATGCTAGTTTACCAACGCATCGTTGCCAATGCTATGTGACGACAGTCTTTTTCATTCATTTAGTGATCACACATCATAGGCCACACAAAGCTGGTTTATTATCTTGATGTCATTAGTCCATGCAATCAAACCCAAATGCGTGCCGTGCTTGTATAATCATGATCTCTAGAACATTCGCCTAACATGCGGATGTGGTCAAGGGCATGTGGTTCGATTTGCCATACCGAGCGCCAGCTCGGAACCGAACTTGGCCTGGATCTACATATCCCAATTTAAACCCGCACTAAGCCGAACTCGTCCCGTGACGCCACAACATGAGTGCGAGACTATACGATACCCCGTTTCGTGACTCGTACGTGCTTTGACTTACGATTATAAAGCAAAACAACAAGCATTCTTGCAAACATCGAGTATTACAAATACGATCACTACTCGAGCCAAACTCGTAACACCACGTCCTATCCTCTTATGAATCAACAAGCATAGATGAAAACATCAAGCATGGTAACAAGCGATGCGTGCAACATCGAGACAAACACACAAGTCTCAATAAAGGCTCGAGTGAGAACTCAAACCAATAACGCATCATATCTTCCTATCCCGAGATTAGAGAATCCACTTACATGTCGTGTTCCAACCACGTAACATACCGTCCTATCCAAGTGTTAGGGAATTCACTCACCTATAAGCTCAAGACAAGAAAGTGTCCACAGCGGTTGGCGGGGGCCAACGACGAGAGAGAGAGAGATGATTGGTGTGATGGTGAGGGAGAGAGAGAGACGTGAGAGTGAGAGGTGAGAGAAAGAAGAGGTAAGGTGTGGAAGCTAAAGGAGGGAACCAAGCCTATTTATAGGCAAACCAACTTGTTCCCCAAGTTTAATCATGAAGAAAAGACAAATGATATAATGAAATAGCCCCTAAAGTCAAGTGTCATCATGACCATGATCTAGAAAATCTTGATTATTAATGACATTAATGGAGAAGAGCCAAATGACATTAATGAAATAGCCTTAAAGTCAAGTGACATCATGACTATGATCTAGAAAATCTTGATAATTAATGACATTATTGGAGAAGAGCCAAGTGACATTAATGAAATGGCCCCTAAAGTCAAAGCTTCATAATTAAGCTTCTTGTGCAAGTCAATTTGAGGCCATTCATTTCCAACTTGGCCTTCAAGTTTCTACCTTAGGGTCATTATGCTCTATTCGTTCAAGGCCTAAATAATCATGATCCCTCTTTCTCTCTCTCTTTGGCCATGAGCCATCTTGTTAGGCGTGAATGATGGTCTTGGTCCTTAAGACTCAATTATAGAAGCCTTCCAAAAGAACACATTTAAGCTTCTGCCATCACATGTAAAGCCTCATTTCCCCCTTCATATGACCTCAAATAAAAGTGTAACATATTTCAATTGAAAGCATAGAATGAGCACATTAAATCACCAGAGGACATTATGTCAAGATTCCAACTTTCTCATATAGAAAATGATGAAGTTGTGAAATCCAAAAAAACTGGCAGTTTTGCACTGTTCTCGAAATCGGATTTGAAAACATAGTAAATGGACTCCAAAAAATTATAAAATTTGGATATATTATAAAAAAAAATGCCTTAAAAAACATTTTCCATGAAGAACACGAAATCTGAATCTTTTTGTAACTACAACTTTTAGTAGCTCAAAGACAAACTAAAATCTGTTTGCTGGAACAAATTTCTTGCTTCTCAAAATAAGCTCTTTCCAGAATCCAAATCGTCTTCAAAAATTCCCAAATTTTTATATGTTATAGAGAAAGAAGTTTTCAACAAATTTTGTGAAGGAAGCTTGTTCAAAATTGGCCCAAAAAAGTTTATAGAAAATCGAAAAAGTGTGAACATCACAGAAATACCCATTCTATGCAGTTTTACACGGTCCAAAATTAGGCTATCGTACTACTTATATTAAGTCCAAAAATTATGAAATTAAAGTATGTAAAACGTCAAGATATTTAGAGAAACTTTGAAGAGGAAAGTGTTTGGAAATTCGGATCACAAAAGTCTCTACAAAAATAACAAAACGAAAGGGGTACAGAGGATCCGAATATGAGTTTTCCAGAACAAGAGTAAAATTAATTCCAATTGGAAAACCACCAAACGTAAACCATAGCCATTTTTTAGGGACTGAAATCGAGGAGGTTACACCAATGCTAATTCAAATGCTAAATAACTCTTTTTTTTTTTTTATTGAGAATCAAGTTCTATTGCGATCAAAAACCCTTATCTCAAGTTTTTACTTTTTAAGACGTGTCGGCTAAAAATCAGGTGTCAACAGACCTTAAGCCTCGTCGTTGGGGTCGTGCAACCTCAAGCCTCATTGCCTAGGTTGCGCGAATAGCACGATGACTGCGTAGGGTCATGTGACCCTCGCCAAGGGTCGCACGACCTTGAGTAATGATTGCCAGTGGCCTTAGCCCTTCGACAGCTCCAGCAAAGGGTTTGATTTTTTTTAATAAAAAGAAGATAGATTAAACCTAAAAGCCCTTTGTAAAAAAAATTTGCTAAATATTATTTAGGTCAAAATAACTTTACAAATAATTTTTTACCAAACACAATTTACAATTCTTCAAAGGGCTTTAGGGCTAAGGCATTTATATTTTCTCAAAGCCTATTTATAAAGCCGAATCAAATGCACCCGAATTGTGTGTGCAAATCGGGAAGGGAGAAGGAGGATCAATTATTAAGAATTGTACTTTAAAGATGTTTGAGAGGGCCAGAAGAAATGAGAAGGCGTGCAGGCACATTCTGCGGTCGGTCCTTACATTTGTTGTCTGAGCTCGCCACTATTTAAGAAAGAAAATTGCATGCTATTCCTCGGGGCAGGTGCCCATTGGACCTTTGAGTCTGCCAAGCCGCCAGGCCATGGTTGTCTATATCTAGGAATGCTTAAAAAAGGATATATAAATAATTCTTTTTTCCAGAAAGATTTTGTTATACATGATCTAACAGGAGCGTTCTTCACAACTTTCATCCACAGGTTAGTTATAACTTGTTTTGAACATGTGTTTGACAATTTAGACGGATGTGTTTGCAATGTCTTTTACTTTTTTATGTTTTTTCTTGCTTAAAATTTTGTGCGGCAAGCATCTAGACTTTTTTTAACGTGAAATTCTTGAAAACCTCTCAAAAGATGCAAATTTTTTACAAGTAAATTTACATATTTTTTTTCATTTTCTATTTGAAATTTGCATTTCTGCTTCCCTCTCTCTATAAAATGTGACGAGACTCATCTACTGACGCGGGAGCAACCAACTTAAGTCCATCGATAAAATCAACACCATCAATGCTCATTCAACCTAAGGTAGACATCGATCATAACCTGCTTCGATGGATCATTGATAGGGAGTCTATCGGGAGAAAAACATCAAAAGTGTTAAAAGTTGTGTTCGACGCTCACATTAGTACCAAAAGTTTCTTTTGGATCACTTAAGTGCCAAATTTTTTGAAAAACGATCTTTTCAGTTCCAACTTCGATCGGTTTGGTCAGAAATCTAACGTGGCCTTTTTTTATTAATTTTTTAAGCCGACGTGGCTTGCCGGAGAGTTCAGTCAACATCTAAAGCCATAAACGACATCATATAGTAGTTTTCCCCAAAATAAGAACCCTAAATAGCCAAAATGAATGGGAACCAAAATGTGAAACCCTAATCAGCCATTGAATTGAAATCACACCCTATTTCCATTTGCCCCCACAATTAATAGCTCAATCTTACAAATGGAGGGCAGAAGTTTCAGCAGCAACCAAAATTCATTTCAATGAGACAAAGAAGAAGGTGTATCTTCTTGGACTCAAGGAGAAAAATTTTATGCGCAGACTTGATCAGAAAATGGTGCTCAACAAGGAACAAGGGGTTTGTAATGATGTGAATTCTGCCTAACTACACTTTAGAACAAATGAAAATCAACAGCATATGTACACAGGCTGACTTAGGCATATTATCAAACATGTGATAAGCATTGGACCTAGGAGAAGGTATTGGCCATTTTAGAACTTGAACTCAGATCTAGACCCAAACAATCATCAAGAAACATCTAAAATCGACCACAATAATTCACTCAAATCCAGCACGCCTATGGTATCAACAATAGGTTTCAGGAGCAATTTCATCACTTCATAACTTCCGGCCGCGAAGTAGAGTAAAATAGAGAACACTTCACACTCTTTAGGAATCGATTGTTGATGGGGGCGAACAAAGGTCAGATTGATAGGGCAGATTCTCAGTGACGAAGAAGCTAAAAATCAAAGCCAGCAATGGTGTGTCGAACAGGATCCGAGTTCTTTAAGTACTTGAATTTGCTCGGATCACAGAACAAAGAGTAGAGCAGGACAGTTCATAACAAATCGATAATATTCTGACGATTGAGAATGGATGACGATCTGAGAACTAGATAACATCAAGAGCTTTTGCTTCCCTTTTCGCACGAAAAATACGTCTGTAGAGACTGTGGCCCCCACACTCCTTTTAAGTTCTTGTGACGCATGTATGCATACCTAAAAAATTAATTCCTACTCCATCAAATCCCCAAAACCAATTCTGTTACACAACTTTTGGCACTAAAGTGAGCGCCATACACAACTTTTGGCACTTCTAGTGTTATTCTTTCAAAGGCTATCAATTAAAGAAGTTGTCGATTCTTCTTTAGCCGCTCGAATATTCAATGTCATTTCACCAAGATTAATACTAATTTCAATGTGGAATGATAGCATATCGATGGGAGGTTGTTCCAAGCAATTTCCTATGACATTCGATAATTTATTGAGGTGGATACCCTCTAGACAAGGTAGGAGCACGAATTTTGGGAGATAAAATGCAAGGCTCAAGATTTCAAGTCTCCATGTGTTATCAATGCATTTCTAAGTTCCTAGGTCTTAATTTTTTTGTGAGTCTCAAGAGTCAAAGTCTTTAGTTCTTAGGTATTTAATGCTTTCTAGTTCCTAAGTCCTTAAATGGTTAGGCAATTCCCATGTCTTTTAATGTCTGGTTATTTCCATTGTCTTAGTTTGCTTATAAATATAGGAGAATCCTCCATTGTAAAGAGAAGACTTTGTTGAATGAAATACATGAGATTTTCCTCTGCTTGAGTGATTATCTTTGGAAAGTAGATAACTTCTATTCTGGTTTCTTTATTCTTGGAGAGTGAATTACTCCTTGGTGGTAAATCAAAAAGCACTTTATCCTCGTACAGTGGTTTTCCTTTAGGCCCTGGTGATGAGTTTCTCATATCCCAAAGTCCTTTAACCTTGGTGGGTGGCTTGTCCTTTAAGCCTCGATGGTGAACTTTGTCGATCCCGATCTTCATTTTCTATTGGTGGCGCATCTCTCATACTTTGGTGTCGATCATAACCTATCCTTCGTTTCCTTTTACCCTTCGATAACTATTCCGCAAACACACACCCATCCATACACATAACTCAAAAAACCATTTCCAGAATCACTCGCCCACACACGCATCTATGCTCGCAAGGAACATAGCGATAGGACATGAGAAGACCAATGGAATAGGGATTGGCCCCATAGGTTATGAGTGGCTAACTTAAATGCATAACTTTAATCATGCTTTGTGGCTATTATTAGGAACTATCACATTCCTCTGAGTTTTGTGCTTCTATGGAGCTCTATTGCATTCTTACCCTTTTGTAGGTTGGAGCTTAAAGGGAATAAGGATGTCTTGGGAGAGTTCGTGGAATTTAAAGGGAAACCAGCAGACAATTGGGTTTTGAGAAATATCAGAAGATCAAACATTGATCGATCATTCAAACTACAAGCTTCGACCAAAAAAATAAAAATAAAAAAGATCATTCGAAAGTCATGCATGTTTGGATTAGGTAATCTCACTAGCATTTCTTGGTGGTATCTATCTTTTGGATTATTTCTTGAGAGCTGTATCTTTTCCATCTTTACTTGAAGGAAATTGGGAAAATTGTCCAACAAGTCCTAAACCTATTACACTTTTGCCAATTTAGTCATAAATCTTTTAAATTTACCAATTGAATCCTAAATATTTGCATTTATTGCCAATTGAATCATAAACCTTTATACTTCTTGCCAATTGAGATGGATTGGCAAGAAGTATAAAGGTTTATGACTCAATTGGCAAACATGAAAGATTTAGGACTCAATTGGCAAAACACTACAAGAAAACATGGATTTTGCCATGGAAATTTGCGACGGAAAATTTCTCGTCACAAATTTGCAACGAACTTTGCGATGGATTCCATTTTCCGTCGCAAATTAGCGACGATTAATGTTCTTCGCAAATTTGCGACGGATTTTGCGACGGAAAAAAAATCCGTCACTAAATTCGTCGCAAATTTGCAACGGAAAAGTATTCGTCACAAATAGGCGACGGAAAATAAATCTGTCGCAAAATCTGTTGTTAATTTGCGACGTTGCTACGGATTTCGCGACAAATAAAAAAATTCGTCGCTAATTAGCAACAGATTTTGCGACGAAAACGAATTCGTTGCTAATTTGTAGTTTATCAGACGATATAGCTCCCGTGATATTCCACCCCACTCGTCAATTTCTCTCTCTCTCTCTCGCTTTTCTCCAACTTTTATGTCTCAAATCCGCAAAATCCCCACGCACATAAATCAATCTTGGTGAAGTTTTTTTACTGGTAAGTATCATAGCTAACTTCATGACTATTTATCGCTGAATTGGAATTTTTTTTATTTTATAAACTTTTTTTTGTAATTTCGTTGCCGATCCAACAACCAGCAACTGGCGATACCTCGCCGACCTTGGGAGGAGGCTGAACGGCCTCACCGGCCATGAGAGGAGGCCAAGCTTGCGACGGAATTTTCATTTATCCATCGCAAATTTGCGACGGAATTACGTTTTCGTCGCAAAGTCGACCTCGCCATCAACCGGATCTGGGCGACAGTGATGTCGACCGCCACACCTAGGCAAGGCCTTGCCCATGGTCGGCGAGGTCAAACTTGCTGGCCGCAGCCGGTCGTCGAACCGGCGACCAGAGAAACATAATGGGGAAAAAAGAGAAAAAAAATGAAAAAAAATTGGAAAAAATTAAAAATTATTAAAAAATGATTCTTAAGTGATTATTTTTTTTAGGAACGTGTCCATTTGAAGGTGTTGCAATCCACGTGAATGGTGCAATTCTCATCAAATTGACCACTTTCTACTACAAATATTTCAATCAAATATTTGGGTAAGTCTTCTTTACATGGTAATTTTTTTATTTTTTTTCAATTTCAAAGTAATTGTTGTGGCCAAAATAAAATTTTAATTTTTGTAATTTTATGGTTTTAATTACGAATATTAGATATGATATTTTTAATATTTTACGAGATTTTTTTGTTTTTATGCAGACACAATGCAAAGAGAAAGGGCTTGGATATATAATAAGAACTTACCTGGACGTCGATGATTGACAAATGAGTTTCGTATCGGGTTGGAACTATTTTTAGACTTTGCTAATAGTAAATATGAGTTTATGGATGGAAACAAGTTAAGGTGTCCATGTAAAAAGTGCAGTAATAGTAAATTTCTTGTATGTGATAAAGTTATAGAACATCTTTATAGATTTGGGTTTACTCTGAACTATTATAATTTGACTTTCCATGCTGAGCCATTTATATCTGATGAAGGATATCGAAGAAATAGCCAATTTTTAGTTAGGAAAGAATGTTGCTATTATGATCAATTGAACCGATACGAGAGGATGGTGATTGATGCAGCTAGTCAGAATTTTATTTCAGAATTGAATCATGCAAGTACTAGTTTTACTCCTACATGTGAACAAGTGAATACTAGCCATGCATCACAATTGGAAGACATAAGAATAACGGGTTTTGATGAGAATGTCTATAATGAAACTTTTCCATCTAATCAGTTCTAGGATGTGTTGAAAGCAGTAAATGAACCTTTATGAGCAGGTTGTAAGAACCACACTAAGTTATAAGTGACAAAAAAACTATTAAATATCAAGGCAAAGCATAATATGTATATGGATTGCTTCAACTCTTTTGTTGAAGTAATGCGAGAAGCAATGCCTCGTGATAACATCATGCTAAGTGATTTTTACGATATGAAAAAACTAGTGGATAACTTAGGTCTTCCGATTGTAAGGATTGATGTATGTAGTAAGGGTTATATGTTATATTAGAAAGATGATGAAAATGCAAAATCTTGCAAATTCTATAGCCAACCTAGGTACAAAAATAACATGAGGCAAGGTCGTAATCAGAAGCGTAGACCATACAAACAAATGTTTTGTTTGCCCTTAATCCCCATATTGCAAAGGCTTTATGCTTCTCAAGCCACTGCTGAACACATAACTTGGCATGTAAATCATGAAACGGAAGAGGATCTAATGTGTCATCCTTCATATGTAGAGGCATAGAAATATTTTAATAGAACATACCCTGAGTTTGCGATAGAGCCTCGAAACATCAGATTAGGTCTCTGTGCTGATGGATTTGCCCCATTTGGGAAATCAGGAAAAAGTTATTTATGTTGGCCAGTTATCTTAACGCCGTACAATTTTTCACTCGGTATGTGCATGAAGACACCTTATATGTTTTTTACATTGATCATGACTGGCCCGCAAAATCCGAAAAAGTTAATATATATTTATATGCAATCATTGATTGAAGAGTTACAATGGCTATGGGAGGAAGGTGTCCTTACATATGATGTTTCTACCGATCAAACATTTGTAATGAAGGCTGTTCTTCTTTGGACAATAAATGACTTTCCAGCTTACGAAATATTATATGAATGGAGTACAGCTGGGATCTTAGGATGTCCGATATGTTTGGAGAGATCAAAGTCATTTAGATTAAAACATGAAAAGAAGCCCAGCTATTGTGACTGTCACAGACAATTTTTATCGATAAATCATCCATTCATAAATAATAAAAAAAAGTTCATCAAAAATAGGACTAAAAGAACACGTCCACCATTGAGGTTGACCGGCGATCAAATTTGGGAGCGGGTGCAGGACTTTCCAACTATTGTTGAGAACTCGCACAGCACGACTTTTGCGTACGAAAGTACACATAAGTGGACAAAACGCAGTATATTTTGGGATCTATCATATTGGAAGGCCCATATTATTCATCATAATCTTGACATCATGCACATAGAAAAAAATGTTTTCGACAATATCATAAATACTGTGATGGATGTCGCCGAAAAAACAAAAGACAACTTGAACACAAGAAAAAATATGCGAGATATTTGTGATCGGCCAACACTAGATGTGGACACAAGCAGTAGGGGACCAAAACCAAAAGTAGTTTATACATTGGATAAGGAGCAGAGGCGAGTTATTTGTCAATGGTTGAAATCTGTGCGATTTCCTGATGGATATGCTTCAAACCTCGGGAGATGTGTTAATTTGAATGAATGCAAGTTGACAGGTTTGAAGAGTCATGATTATCACATATTGATGGAAAGACTAATTCCAATAGCTTTCAAGGAAATTCTACCAAACTTTGTATGGGGTGCCATTACAGAGTTAAGCAATTTCATTCATGATATTTGCTCGACAATGTTAAAAGCATCGCATATGAAAAAATTAGAGAGATATTCCAATTATTATTTACAACTTAAAAAGGATATTTCCTCCATCGTTTTTTGATTCGATTGAGCATCTCTTAGGTCCTGTCCAATCTCGATGGATGTATCCATTTGAGAGATAATTTTTTTAAAAAAAAATAAAGTTCAAATTACTTTATTATATATTATGTTCCGATAAACTTCTTTCTATTGCAACTAGATTCTTATATCATTTGAAGAAAAAAAGTGAAGAATAAGGCATGTGTTGAAACTTCAATTATTGTGGAAGAAATGACAACATTTGTATTATACTATTTTGAGCCGCACGTGCAGTGAAAGAGGCGGAGAGCAGGCAGAAATGATGAGGGCCCCATTGATCTCGATTGCAAAGCATTCTCTATTTTCAATTATCTGGGTCGACCAAGCAGCGCATGTCAGTTTTGTTACTTAACAGGCAAAAAATTGCATGCAGCACATACATATATTTTACTGAACTACCCAGAAGTCGAGCCATACTTTAAGTGTAAATTTGTAAATATATGTATTATGTGTTAAATATTTGTTAATATGTAAATAGTATTTATTACTAGGATTTTCTAAACTTCAATATATGGACTACCACCAAATGAGTTTGACCGTTAGTGCGATGAACAATTTGCAGCATGGTTCCAGATATATGTAAGTTACCTATGAACCAAAGCTAAGTTATTAAAATTTTATACATCATTTATTAAAATATATAATTGACTTTACGTGTGTAACATTAGGTTCATAGTAATCATGATAAACTTTGAGAGCAAGGATTGCTATATCATCTATCATAGGGTCCACAGTTAAGAGTACGAAGTTGGCTAGCATATTTCATAAATGGATATAATTTTCACACTCAAGAATATAGAATGGGAAAAGCCACAATGAATAGTAGTGTGTATATTCGGTCATCAAATGGTAACAGTTCAAAGGATGATTTTTATGGCTTGTTGGATGAAATCATAGAGATAGAATACCCTGGACCATTAATGATGCGGGTTATGTTATTTAAGTGCAAGTAGTTCGACCCCGTCAAAGAAATGAGGGTGCATACAAAGTTTAATTTAGTTGAAATAAATCACAAGAAAAGGTATATGAAATATGAACCATTTGTCTTGGCACAACAAGCAATATGAGTGTGTTATACATCATATCCTAGTTTGAAATGTGATAAAGCTGATTGGTGGGCTATATGTAAAATCAAAGCACGGAGAAAAATTGAGAAACACTGGAAGGATAGAGCCTATCAACAAGAGGAAGTTTCTAACATGGTTGAAATTGAGGAATATAACATTCTAACTTTACGAGATCCGTGTAGAGCAATGATAGATGTGGATCCAACTGAAATTTGCGGATTAAACATACAAAAATGTTCAGAATTTGATTTTGAGACAGACGATGAAGATGATGCTCATGAAGAAAATGAAGATGAAGATCAAGACGAGGACGAAGACGAAGACGAAAATTAAAATCTTTTCGACAAAACACTAATGTTGTGTAATTATTATTACGACATATGTTATTTTGGTTGTCATATTTATTGTTGTTGTTCTTGCTATTATTATTATTGTTATTGTCATTGTAATTTGCGGCAATTTTTCAAATCCGTCGCAAATTTGCAATGGAATTCGATTCTGTCGCAAATTTGCGACGGAATCGAAAATTTTCGTTTTTTATGCAATCCGTCACAAAATTACGACGGATTTATTTTTCCGTCGCAGATTTTGGTTTTCCGTCGCAAAGTTCACGCACGTTTTTCAAATTTTTGGCCCAGTCTCTCTCTCTCTTTCCCCCCGCCCCTGTTCACCTGTCACATCCGCCGACTCATTTTTTTATTTTCGGCCATCTCTCCCGCTCTCTCTCTCTCTCTCTCTTCTCCTTCTTCTCCTTCTTCTTCCTCACGCCGGTCAACTCGCCACCACACGCCACTGTCTTGCCCACCCGACTGAGCCGCACGACCACTCGTTGCTGGTCCACCCAGCCTTGCCTGGTCGCCATACGCAGCCTTCTCGCCGATCCGCCCAGATCTGGCCGACCGCACACCAACTTCTCCGCTTGGACTAAACCGCCGCCCGCCGTCGCCGTCGTCGCCCAGCAGCCCGGCAGCCACGAGTGTGGCTACTTCGCCGATGTGCTCGCCGACCTCGCCGCAGCCTAGCTCGCCCATCCGCCTCGCCCGAGCTCGTGGTCATCGCCGTCGCTACCCAACGTCGTCGCCACCCAGCAACCGCCCGACCTCGTACCCGTTGCCGTCACCGCCCAGCCGTCGCCTGATGCCGTTGCCAGAGCTCGTCGCCGCCCAACCGCCACCGGTCACCGTCGCCGCCCAGCAGTCGCCCGAGGCCATCGCCTCCCAGCCTTGCCGAGCTTGCCGCCGCCCAGTAACTGCCCGAGCTCGTCGCCGCCTAGCAACCACCTGAGGCCATCTCCGCCTAGCCTTGCCGAGCTCAGTGCCGCCCAGCAGCCGCCCAACGCCAACACTACCCAGTCACCGCCCAACCGTCGCCGCACAGCAGCCACCCAGCCTCACCGGAGCACTTGCCGTCACAATCGCCGCCGAGCCTCGCCTAAGCACTTGCCATCACCGTCCCCGCCCAACCGCCCCCCAATTGCCGCTCGCCTCCTCCCTACGTCGTCGCCATCCAACTGCCGCCTGACACCGTTGCCGCCCAACTCCACCGTCGTTCGCCCAGCCGTGGCCGAGTGCATGGCCGATTGGCCACTGCTTTAGCCCATGCCCGCACCTAGCCCGCCACTGGCCGACCGGCCAAAATATTATCATTGTTTAGTTTTTCTTGGCCTTAAATCAAGTAAACAGCTCCCTAAATCTTATATAGTGTAATGAGTATTAACCGGATTTATTTAGGGATTGTTTAGTATCTGATTGGTTGGCTAAGTTAGGGGTCGATTTCAGGATTGCATGTGGTTTTAATCAATGTTCGACTGGTTAATTTGTCCATTATGTTGCCGATTAAGTGTTTACTGACGATCGAGTGGTTGATTAAGCGTTTTTTTAGAAAATGCATTAAAATTGAACAATTCTAGAAAAATTCATAAAAAAATTCGAGAAAAATTTAAAAAGTTAGATTTTCGGAAAATAGTAAATTTGGTGCTATTTTTTTTTAAATTAGAAAAACTAAAATTTGAAAATATCACAAAATGGAAAAAAAAATAACTGTGGCCACCACTTTGAGTGAAATTTAAATTTTTTTAGGTGCTCAAAAAAAGAATAATAATAAAAAATTCAAAATTTTCATAACTTTATAAAATGGGTTAAAATACATGTGGCCACCCATTATGAGAGAAATTTTAATTTGTTTAGGTGCAAAAAAAATAATAAAATAAAAAATTTCAAAACTTCTCAGAATTGCTTAGCATACATGTAGCCATCCACTTACAGTGAAATTTAAATTTTTTTAGGTGGCCAAAAAAAATTTCAAAACTTCACAAAATGGCTTATAATACCTGTGGCCACCCACTTTTAGTAAAATTTAAATTTTTTATATACCCAAAAAATTAAAAAATACAAAAATTTCAAAACTTTACAAAGTGGCTTAGCATACCTGTTATGACATTCCGAAATTCCGCCAATTGGAATTTATTAAATAATTAAGTTTTATGATATGTGCTCTTAGTAAATTCTCGCCCGGAACTGATCATTCTTGGGAATGCTAACCATTAGGGAAAGGCTATTAGGGGAAATTAATTTCGCGCGACTAAAGGAAATTCGACCGTGAATGGATTTCGACCATTAAATCGCGGAAGTGATATTTTCAGCCACTGTTGGCCGATCCAAGGACAGTTAGGGGTTAGTTCGCCACTGTCCTAGTAGTGGATCGCAGGTGATTCTGTTGGGCCATGAAACGACTTGACGAATGATTCCGAAATTATACCGAACGATTGTACCCCTCAGATCAAATGATTGATCTTCGCGATTTTAATGACAACCGAGGTCATCACGTACCGAATGGACTTGCACATGACTAGATTTCGTATCAGTCACGAGTCGATTCTGCGAATTTCCCTAGCAAGCCGCCCGTTAGCTCGAGAAACGCTCGAGTTGCGTTTAATAGAATTTAATTATTGAATTTTTGCCCAAATTGGACACCGGAAAATTAGGAAGTCGTGATGAAACGCTAAAACAACATTGCAGGAGACACGTGTGAATTTTTGGTGTACTCAAATCCTTCAGAAAAATTCGATTTGGGCAAGAAACGGAGAAAGTGACCAAAATACCCCTAGAATTTATTAAAGGGTATGTTTTAAGGGTAAATGGCATTTTGGTAATTTTTCCCTAGAATTTTGATTGGACAATTTTACCCTTGGATTTTTGGAAAATTACAAGTATGCCCTTGGATATTTTTGTGCAAGAATCAATCTTGGCCGTCGAATCAAGACAAAATCGAATCAGGACTGTCGAATTAAAATTGTGACAAAAGTGTAATTTGGTCATTTCCACCTTTGGTCAAACTTTCACTATTTAAGTCTAGAGCTCATCTCTCTCTCCTCCATTTTCTCTCCCTTCCCTCATTGCCGTGAACCCCTCCCCCCTTTACTTTTTTTCTTCTTGGCCGTGAGTTCTCCCTTGGCCGTTTCTCTCCATCGCTGGCGCCGCCGCTTGCCACGCCGCCGGACTGCCGAACCGCCACCTTGCCATCACCTTGCCACCCTCCAACCTCACCATCTCTCTCTCTTTCCCCTCTCTTTCTCTCTCTCTCCCCGTGACCCATTTCCAGTCGTGCAAGACCATGCCGCCGCTGGACCGCCGCCGTGCAAGCCGGAAGCCACCGTGAGCCGTTTGCCTTCGCCATAGAGCGCCACCGCTTTCCGTTCTAGCTGTTTTAGCCTAGAACGCGGTAAGTCATACTCTAATCCCGATTTAGGATTTTGGGTATTGCCTAATAATTCGATTTTGGGTGAAATCGAGTTTATGCAGGTGTGAAATGTTAGGGTTTTAGACCGGAAATGTATGGTGGGCCTTAAGAAATTAATTTGGAATTTTTGAAGGACGATTTGAGGGAATTTCAAGCTAAGAATCACTGTTCACGAGATGTGATTCACTGTTCACGAGGCTGTGATGCTCAGTTCGGGACGCAAGTTGGATTTTGAAAGCTGATATTTAATGGCGAGAATGTCTTGTGAAGGATCGGAATTAATCCGACGCCATTTGGTTGGAGGAAATTGGCAATTTACGTGTTTTAGGCATGTTTGAATTATTCTGGATGGGGTTGATTTAATTGAGTGCTTATTTGTGTGCTTATATAGTGGACATATGTCTGTTTGGTGCATGCGTGAGCCAGATCGAATTAATTGTTGATATTGGCCATGTGAATTGTTGAGTGCGCTCTGTTTGCGTGTGACTCAACGCGTGCACGGATCGCGTGTGATGGGCTAGTCGCGTGTGGTAAATGCATATCGAGCATGTGCATGAGTAAGAAGAAGTGTGATGTGACAAGTAATTGTGAGAAAGTATGTAAAGGTGTGATAGAACGAGAATGTGGGATCGGGCCAAGTATCATAAACTCAAACAGCGATCACGTAGGTCTATTGCATTTGGCACAGACTGAAACTTGAAAAAGCAAATATGAGAATCGGTCCAAGGCACAATCAGCTCTGGCGAGACCGGGATCGGACCGAGGTATTATAAGCTCGGGTTTCGATCATGTAGGTCTGTCGCATTTAGCGCAGGCTGAGAAAAGTGTGAATGTGGGATCGGACCGAAGCGTGTGATGCTCGGGACACGATCGAGTGTGAATGTAGGATCGAACAAAGGCGTGTGATGCTCGGGGCATGATCGAGTGTGAATGTGGGATCGGGCTGAGTATCATAAATTCGGACAACGATCACGTAGGTCTGTTGCATTTGGCACAGGCTGAGACTTGAAAAAGCAAGCATGAGAATCGGCCCGAGGCACGATCAGCTCGGTGAGACAGGGATTTGACCGAGGCATCATAAGCTCGAATTCCAATCATGTAGGCCTGTCGCATTTGGCGCGGGCTGAGTTAGGATCAGGCCTGGGGTGTGTAATGCTCAGGTCGCGATCAGGGCTTGAGACGTAAACGAGTACGCGGGCCAGAAGTGATGTGATGAATGATCGCAGTGTGCCTAAGGCGTGTACTTCAACGCGGGCCACTGGCGAGGATTGAGAAAGCAGAAAATGAGAATGAAAGGAAGAGTGGGATGAGAATTGGTACATACGCGTGTTGCATACGACGTGATCGTGACTGAGTGCGAATGTGTGCATTATTGAGCCTGATAGTCTTAATTGATGTGCCTGCTTTGTGATTATTTGGTGTATATGAATGTCTGTGATTGCGTAATTATTTGGAGGTACGTGATAGCCTAGGTTGGGTTTAAGGGTGTACTTGCTGAGATGTAATCTCATGGTTATATCAACCAACAATTTTCAGAACCCCGACTTAAGCGATGAACCCTCCACCACCACCACCAGTACGTTTTGGAGTACTAGTGCACACGGAGTACGATGTAGCAGACTGTTGAAGAGAGTTCAGATTCAGATAATATGGAGTCAGGATCTAATTGGACGCCAAGTAAGGGATGTTAGAAGTTGATACACGGGTTGGACGGTCGGTTTTCAGAAGGATAGCATTTTTGGAAATTAGTGTGCAAGGTCATCGGCCTTGTTTTTATCATTGGATAGTTTTAGAAATGTGTGCACTGGTAAAGTAAGGTTTGTAACATTGTAAATAGTTTGAAACAAGTTCAATGAGAAAGGCAAATATATATTCTCTCAATTCTCCCCAGTTTAATTTGTCAGGGTGTTTATGGTTTCCGTTTACGCAATTAAATCTATGATGGTGCAAGGAGGTCGGCGATAACCTGGGACGTCGCAACCGTTCGACAGGAGGCGGGATGTCGCGGGTTCAACGGGGGTTCGGGGCGTGACACCTGTGGCCACCCACTTTTAGTGAAAATAATTTTTTTTTAGTTGCCCGAAAAAATTTAAAAAAATAAAATTAAAAAATTTTAAAACTTTACAAAATGGCTTAGAATACCTATGGCCACCCACTTTTAGGGAAATTTAAATTTTTGAAGGTGCCCAAAAAAATTATAAAATTATAAAATTTCAAAACTTTACATAATGTCTTAGAATACCCATGGCATATCGTGCTCATATATCGATGCTTAATATCAAAATAAGTGCAATTCATAATATATTTATTCATAAGAATTTGCACGTCATAAACACTCGACATTGGCTCATTTCGAGGAAACATTTTCTGCTTTTGAAACAAAATGGTAAGCTTTGTCATATACGTTATTATGTGTCCATAACGTTGTGTAATATTTTTTACATATTTGTCTAACCTTCCTACTTGTCAGTATAAACGTGGAGGTCACATGCATAAAAGACCAGCCTCTTCCTCGTTCTCATCCCCATCCATTTTCTCTTCCTATGTCCTTTCATCTAACCTTTAACCACAATATGCTCCGTCACAATATGGACACGTTGGCCCTTCCTCCAACACTCAAGAACATGTTAGGAGACTTGGTCACATGCAAACTGAATCTCCTCCAGTTCCATCTCCTTTAGCTCCCTCTCCTTCCATTCCACCTTATTATTCAGCTAAACAATTGAATAATGACGGAAACACAAGTGAAGAAGATAACTGATTCTTGATATGTCCATTTGGAGATTCATAAGTACTTCATTTTTATTTTAGTATATGTAATATTTATGACTTTAGACATGGATGTCAACTGAATTGTCGATGTTGCACAATATCCGTATGTTTGCAGATTCACGGATGCTCCGTTTGTTGTGAAGGAACTGAATAAAATAGTAAAAAACTATTGAATTGGGCAATATATTAATTACAGAAGTGTTCCACAAAAAGTGAAAGATTTATGGTGGAATGAGTTCAAGGTAAGTTTTAGATATTCTATTTTTTCACTAACTAAGTTCGGTGTAGTATATTGATGATCAAAAATGATGTAAAGAGACCGGAACAACTCTGCAGTTTTCTGTACTAAAGGGACCAGATATTTTCCCCGAGATGAACTTTACAAAATCTATCGCCGAATTGTCTAGTGTATGGTAATGGATATGTGACCATCATGATAACTTTCAGTTTTGTTTTTATTAATTGCAGTAAAAGTTCAAGTGGGATGAAGAGGAAGAGAATGAAGTGAGAAGAATTTTTTAGAAGAAAGTCGGTGATTTTATACGAAATGTGATGAATAGAGCAAAGATCAAGCAAGTAAAGCCGGCTTTCATTACAGCTGACAATTGGACGGAAATTAACAGAATTTAGGAAACTGAAAAGAGTTAGCAAATCAGTGAGCAGAATAAAAAGAATCGATTTTCTAGTTCTAGTAAAGGGTTTGCCACCTATGCTGGGGGCTCTATCAACATTGGGGAGCATCGCAAACGACTGGTAGGTCTGTTAAATAAGTTATAAGTTAATTTAATTTAATTACTCATATTTACATTTTGTAGGCACAGGAATTAGGGACGGAACCGACATTTGTAGCTACATTTGAACGCACATTTCAAAAGAAAGATAAGACATGGACTGGCGATCGAGTAAAAGCTATTAAGGTATGTAAGGTTATACTTTGGGTTTTATGGAAACTAGAATGAAAACCGTGAATGCTTTTAATATTTATGGTAGATATATATAAAGTTATTTTATTTTCATCTATATTGTTAATGTAGGAAAAATATGATGAACTTTTAATGAGCAATGCTAATGGTAGTCATGGTTGTGCTGCGTCTGAGCCATCAATTGACAATATGGCATTAAGGGTGGATGCAACGGGTGGAATGAAAAAAGGAAAAATATTTGGGATGGGATCCTTATCAAGGATGTACATGCCGAATCATGCTAGAACTTCATCATTTAATGCGACTGGTCGAAGGAGACACGACATGACGAGCAATTGACTCAAAAAGTGAACCAACTGAAAAATATACTTGTACAAAAGAACGAAGAAATAAATGACTTGAAACAACAAATGCAAATCGTTATACAACACCTCAACCTCAATCGCTATGAGGTTTCTCCTGTACCTCCCGCCAATCCAATAGGTGATGGGCGCAATGATGAGCGACACAATACTGCTGAGATTGCTAATGATGATGATGATTTTCTCGCTCCTTTCTAGTTAAAATTCTCAAAATCGGGAGTAAGCTTGCTTCACAATCTTTTATGACATAAGTTGACTCATATTCATATATAAGAATATTGATGTTCATCCCGAAACGTTTTTTTGTTAATCCTTTTACTTGTTTTTTTATACCTAATTCTACATCCATGCATAAACACTTCTTTTATATTCTGAACTGATTGAATATCTTTATTTATGTATCTACATTTCATTAGATGTCGACCAAAGTGACTACTTTTAGTGTATTGCCGAGTACCAAAGCTGCCCAATCTTGTGTCTGGTTTGTCGATTTTTCATTTTTTAAGCATAATCTATGGTTGTCCCGCCTCCTATGAATGTTTTGAATGTATGATAAGATTGGATATCAAATAGCATCATGTCAGACTTTGCAACTTTGCATATATCATTATTTTTTTGCGGACTAGCATCTTTCCTTTGGTTATATTTTTCAATTATATGGCATTGTGTCTGATTTGTTCATTTTCTGTTTTTGAAGAGGAATCTATGGTTATCTCGTGTCATTTGATTGTTTTGAATGTATTACATGATATTCATTAATGCATACCTATTGATATGGACAAGATTTGGTGGCTGAAATGGTGTAAAATTTGCGACGAATATTTAGAGATGAATTTTGCGACCATTACAGTTCGTGGCTAATTTGCGACGAATCAAGCTCGTGGCTAAGTTGCGACGAATACATTTTACGACGAATTTTGCGATAAATTTTGCGACGAATAAAGCTCATGCTAAATTTGCGATGGATTTTGCGACGAATAAAGTTGGTGACTAATTTGCAACGAATTATTTAGCGACAAATTTTTTGTGACGAATTTTGCGACAGATAGTGTTCGTGGCTAATTTGCGACGAACTTTTTTCCATCACAATTTCGTGACGGATGTTGACATTGTCCGTCACAAAATTTTGCGACGACCTAGTAGCAACGGAATTTTTTCTGTCGCTAAATTCATCACAAATTCTATTTGCAACTGATTTTGCAAAATTTTTCGTCGCAAAATCCATCGCTAATCCCTTGTTTTTTTGTAGTGAAAGTATAATAGGTTTAGGACTTTTTGGACAATTTTCCCAAGGAAATTTGCTTCAACTAAGTTTCTGATTGAAGGATTATAGAAATAGCAACACCCACATTTCTTTGCTTAAGGTTTTACATGGTTAATGTCTATATTTGTAGCCCATTAAATATAAGACCTCCAACCAGGAATGGACAAAACTCGGCCTTTTCTTTTGGTCCTGATACTATATAGCATAGTCTAGGGAGACTAATGCCTGGGGACATCATCATATGTTTGGAGGGTGATATTTTTCATATGAGTCAGCAGCTCCGTCAAGGCTCCAGGTTTTGTACTCTCCCCGTGATTATCGAAGTGAAGGAGCCGCATCTTCAGAGAGGAAGTGACTGTGAGATCAAGCACTGAAATTCTTTTCCAACCTGCCGACTCCAGCGAAGTCAGGAAGGTCAAGCTGTCTTCAGTTGTCTCAATGACACTGAGTGCATAAGATCTGTATGACGAATGAAGATTCAAGCAATGACCTTTACTATGCCATATTTGAAAGTCCTGTCATGTATTCTATCAGCTTGTTTGTGCTGAACAGAAGTTCCATGTAAAATGTACTCTAAAGATCTAATTTTAACTCTGATAGAAAATTAGTGAGGAAGAGGGAATTTACTGTCATTCCCTTGAAAGGAAATGAACGGTTGCGCTATTTCAGATTATTCTTGGTTTGGGCAATTATTGATACGGTGAGATATGATGATAATTTTCCGTTTCCTTTGGCCGTGTTGATATTTTTCCTGTGATATTGTGAGTCACAAAAAAAAGTTGGGAACCTGGTATCAGACCCTGTATCTGGAAAGCTCGGATAGTTAAAAAGATTCTCCATCGCATAATGGCACTTGTTTCTGACAGCAAAACCATTTTTTCCTTATTGCAGAACTTGAATGCACAGCAACGTAGGAAGAATTACTTGTTTAGATTGCCAATGCTTCAAAGACAAAATACAAGCACCAAAAGGAGGGTCTATTGTCCTGTTTCACCCCTTGGAAAGGGCACATTCCTTTGGCATTCACAATGCAGAATGGGGATACCATCGATATGGTCCTTACTGCAACACCAGTTATAATTAACACTTTTAGCTCTAGACCAGTGATTAAAGCTCTTAGAGTGGTTGCTGCTGCATCTGCATACACAATGTTCTTTGATTTCTTTTTAGAACGTCCTCCAGATCTCGGTAATTTTCTTTTCTTGGATGCACTACTTTCCAGCTCCTCCGCATTTTGATTTTTCTTCTCACCAGCATTTTCTCCCGAGACCATACTCTAGCTTCTCGACACCTGAGTTCACTGGAGACCCATCATCAACTGCTGAATTGTCTAATTCAAGTTCAATAACAGAGATTCCTAACAATATGTACTCCAACAAATATGCTTCTCACAAGCTTGTCCATCCTGCTTAAATGCCTCTGATGGAATTGTTAGAAATTAAACCAAAGTCATAAATGTTGTCCATGTCAAGACTATCGATCAACTACCAAGTTATTGATTCAAGGTTGAAGTTGTCAATTGTTGATCGGTGACCTCGTCGTCAGTATTCCAGAATTGATGTCGATGGCTATTTGGTACATGAGTTAAATAGAGTATTTATTGTAGTGTTATTTTCAATGAGTCTGTTCGTAATTTTATGTCTTGATTGTTCATGTTTCTAGGTCTAGTTAATGTTATGTAAATTCCTAGGAACCTATCTCCTTGGAAAGGTGGAGTACATTTATGAGTCATTTAAGAGTAAGTCCAAGAGTCATGTATTAAGCCTATATAAAGGCAAGTCTTGTAATTGTGTGAGATATGGGAAATAAGGTGAAATAAAGAAAAAAGAGAAGTCTATCCATCTTCTTCTCCTTGAGATTGTGTGAATTGTGAGTGTTTCACCTTCAAATTTATCCCATCAGGAATGACACCTTCAAGGAGGTCCCTGACACCTTTTATCTAAAGACCATCGTATCAATAAACTAATTATCCATAATAGAATGCCACCAAAGCTGGTTGCTGCTTTTTGAAGAAAGTTGTCGAGGTTCAATGAAGCACATGGACGAAAACATCACATTTCATTAAATGCACATTCCAACCAACCAAAATCTCCATTCAAGGTATATTCTACATTACATAGGTCAACAAAACTCAGCCACATAATTTAGAAAGTGATTCTGTATTTGTGAACTCAAAAGAGTGGTTAATCAATGTCGATACATGCAGCAACCAAGTAAATTCAGCGTTAAGGTAAATGGGAGAGTTAAAGGAAGAAATTTATGAAGAGAACCACATCAACTATCTCTGTTGGAGAAAAATTCTTAGGAATTGTGATAGCACGGATTGTGCAACATGACGCAATTTTGGCTCCGTATTCCATTCCCAGACATATTCGAGAAGCAGACAAGCCTCTCCGTTAGCGAACCACTGAGAAATTCTTCACAACAAGTGATTCGTCATTCCTCATCTACCACCTGACATCCGGGTCCAGTGGAATTGTTCTCTCCTCTCGCACCATCTAAATTTTATCCCACTTTTGGTGTTGGTGCAGCGACGCTAACCTTTCCTCAAGGCCCTAGTACCTTGAGAGAAAACCCCCTCAACACGTATATCCTAATTTATGGTGGTAAATTAGGAGGTAAGAAGGTTCTACCACATTCCTTTTGCGTAAATGAGTCTTCAGCTCAAAATCTCATAATAGATTTGCAGAAAACGTTTCCTATGTACTATTTTTGCATCTTCAAGGGCAGCTGATTTTCCTAACATCCGGAAAATTTTAGAAATTTAGGCGGGACCCAAGATTGATCTTTGTCAAGTGATTATATTTTTCTCGGAGGTCCCACACAAAGCTTAGAGAAAAAGGCGATAAGGAGGGTCATCTGGTGAATGTCATGAAAAATCCATTATAAGAGTCCGGCTACAGTGACTTATTTCATTATCTTCAGGCATAAGAATAGAAAAACCTATGAGTCATTACTACCTCCACAAGCTAAGCTCCAGAAGCACAAAGAAGTGCCCAGACAGATGAAGCTCCAGAAGCTCAACCCATTGTCGTGAAGCTATCGTGCCACAACAGATCGAGCAAGGACTTGTCAGAAACAAAGAAGCATGCAAATAAATCTCGGTCTGGCCTGTCTTCGAAGTGGCCTTGACTTTACAGGTTTGCCACATCAATCTCAGCCAGATGAACGTAGAAAACTTTAGCGAAATCTCGGTTATCTCACAGTTATCTCAACATCGTGCTTGAGCACTAACTCACTGTGAGGTCGCTAGCTCGAACCATGAACCAGATCTCAACCACACCTCTTGGTAATTCTTTTATACAAACCCACATCAAATGTTCTGAGAAATATGATACTTTTTGAAGGCCCTAGGCATATAAACCGGCAATAAGAAGTGGGTATAAGTAAGACCGAGGGAAAGGACATGGAAGGCCAGGTCCTGAAATGGGTACCTATGAATAAAAATGGGTATGTGCCGAACTCTTAGGACCCATGTGTAGTTAGGCATTTATTCGCTGGGCTTGTCTAAACTTGTTTTTAAGATTCTAAGCGACGCATTTATGATATGAACAGTAAAGATGAGTTAAAAAATGAGTTTTGGATTCGTTTTGCCACCTCTAACTGTTGTGCAGTTGCTAAAGAATGATAATGTTCACTTGTTTCAAGTCCACTTCCCTCCAACTTATAGTCAATCCATAATTAACTCCTGAATCTTTCCTTTGGGCCGTTTTAGCCTTTCAGTAGGAAGTCCAACAAAACTTGAAGCGATTGTAGAAGCGATGGATTTGGCTTGCACGAGGAATAGAACAAACAGGAAAGGAGAGAATGAGACTTAACAAGCCAAAATCTTGGGGAGATGAAAAATGCCATACCGGACCAATTTGTCTTTTGCTATAGTGTCTTATCTAAAGAGGTTAAACAAATTGGTGGAAGGAGAATTGCAATTTCATATTTACATGTGAACTTTAACACCTTTGAATATCCAAATTTTGGTCAATTTTGGTCCCTAGCGGCTAATTATGTTAAAATTACCCAACTTGGAATATTCTGCTTCTCAGTTGTTTTTCTTCGGATTTTTTTCAAACTCATTACTCCTTAGCTAGCATAGACACCCCATTTTCCTTATTAGAAGGCGTTTGAGGTCACTTTCAGCTAAAGGTGTGTAAAGAAACCGAGAACGGCCCGAACCACTTGGAACTGGACCAAACCGGCTCAGAATTGATGGTTCCTAAGGAAACTGGTCTGGTTCCCGGTTCAAAGTGTGGAATAGCCCACCCGCCCATCTGGACCGGACCGGTATATATGTATGTGTTTAATTTTTAATTTTTAATTTTAAAAAAAAATGAAAAATCCTAAAACTAAAACCTAATTCCTCGCTCTCT
Organism: Syzygium aromaticum; assembly: GCA_024500025.1. Classification (NCBI taxonomy): domain Eukaryota; kingdom Viridiplantae; phylum Streptophyta; class Magnoliopsida; order Myrtales; family Myrtaceae; genus Syzygium; species Syzygium aromaticum. The sequence continues at coordinate 14,013,853 of CM044894.1, read as the reverse complement.
AGTCTCTAGTCTCTACTCTCGATCACTCACTCTCATCTCAGATAATAGGCTCCTTTTCTGCATTTTTTATTCTCTCTCTCCCTGTCACTCTGTCCATGCCGTTCATTATTGCTATGCATCTTGACCTAATAAGCAAGTCTATTGAATTTTATTATGCATTTTGTAGCTAATTGTAATTGACAGAGACAAATAGCCATTAGGATGTCCGGAAGTGCATTTCAAATCGTATGACTTCTTCATCAGACCATTTTAGATGGAAGGCTCACTCGTCACTTGGAAATAAGTTCCTTACCCAATGCCAAAATTCTAAGGGGTTCCTTTGCCTTATCATCTAATAAGTGCTGTTTCCGATGAACTCGTGTAAAAAGATGATAAAAGGAAGTGAACGAGACAGACCCAAAAGAACATTGTTGTGAGAGATTTCAGTTATCTGATTAGAATCAACAAGAAGAGTGGAGTTCCTACTTGCCGAAATTTCTTCACATGCTCACACTTCATTCACTCACAAACTATGTCCACTCTCATCACCCGTTAGTGCAAACATCCCTACTATTCCCTATTTTCAAAAGAAAGAATTGGTGAAATCAAATGCCAGAGGATAGTTCTCTACATTGAAGATACACGTGCATTAAGGTCAAAGTCGAAGTAGCATGTGGTGAACATAACCTACCAAGATGCTTTCTTCCATGAGCCACGAGATTTAGACTGACCCATATTCTGATTTGTCCAAAGTAGCTTGGTGAGACCGATTCCATAGACCCACCCGGGAACCAAACCGGATCGGCAGTCTGGTTCTCAGGCAGGTCCATCGAACCAACGGGTGGTTCTCAGTTCTAATTTTTTGGAACCAATCCTCAGTAGGCAATTCTCGGTTCCAAGGTGAGAACTAGCCACCTAAACCATGCTAACCCCTACTTTTGACCTCAAATAGTAAGTTTTTACACTTTCAAATAGTAAGTTCAATTTAAGAAAATGTTTTTCCACTTTGGAATTAGAAATACCAAACATTTACCATATTTACTTTATTGAAATATTCGAAATTTTGCAATTGGGCGGTCTGGGTTATTAGGGCTTCACTTATGAAGGACAAAAACGCCCCATACCGCCCAAAATAGAAAAATGGAACAGATCGAAACATCGGACTAGCCATTTATGGCCTAAGAATTTTCGGTCCAATTTTTAGGGCTTTTGATTTTTAAAACTCAAGGATGGCTATGAAAAACACAAATATAAGCAATCGAAAGCACATCCACTGGAGAGAGAGAGAGAGAGAGAGAGAGAGAGAGAGAGAGAGAGAGGAACCTGCAATCGAGCGAAGGGAATGAGCAGTTGAGTGATCGGTCTGAAGCAGAGCGAAGCGACCAAAAGAGGCAAGCAGTAGAGAGTGAGAACGAGGCAAACAGTAGAGAATGAGAAAAGAAAAAAAGTCAAGCAAAGCGAAATGCTTATAACAATCCTGGAGAGATAGGGTTCTGTTTTATTAATTGAGCAAAATTGGACTTTCAATAATATTTTGAAGGCAAAGTAGGCAACTGGCCAATATTCATTAATTGTAGGCTCACATTCCGAAAATGCTAAAAGGCCAAAGCAAGTGAGAACCTGCTAAACACCTCATATTTTTCTGAAAAGCTGAATTAAACGTGGCCTAAGCCATTAAAACTGTTGATCATGTGGCCCATTGTTAGTTTTTGGTTTATTATACAATGAGCCTCTTGGAGATGAATTGCTGGTGTAAGCTGCTTGCGGATCTCCTTTAATTTGCCTTTCGGCTTTTACATAAATGTCTTGAAGCCATAATTGTGGATCCAAATGCTGAAAGGTTGCTTTGAATAAGGAACATCCACTCTCTATTTTGATCGAATACATAGAAATCATTGGCATTCTTTTGATTTGTAGGATACAGCAGGAAAGCAGCTCTCATGAAGAAGATCTAGAGCGGGAACGTGGAAAATGAATAAGTAAAACACATCATAAATCATAACGGAACATCAAGACATTGAGTTCGAACCCACGACGCACGAGCCCTTATGTTCATTTGTGAGCTCCGACGATGCTCTTAACAGCATCCGCTGCACCTTGCGCCTTGGCCTTCATCTGCTGACTGGCCTGGAAAGCAGTTTCACAGGCGTAAAACTCATTGCAACAAGCCACAAACTGATCAAATATCATCATGATTCCTCCTTTTCACTTCATTTGCAATGCATTGATTGCAAGGATAGTAAGATAAAGTACACATTGCTTCTTTTTTTCCAGCTTGTTATGCTTCTCTTGCTTTAACGAACAGAAAGGAAGAAGAAAATGAAGGCAGGACTGAGAATTAACAAGTGAACAGATTATTAAAATTCAGTATTGTTGACACCTAGATTTTACTAATCATTTAAGTCGTAATTTGCATAGAAAATTAGGGACCCCTAAACAAAAATATTTAAATTGCATAACAAATAGTTTAGGTTCATTTAATTTAATTGCATTTTTGCATCGAATTGACGGTAGCAAATGAGCTTAAATTTCATCGAACGAGACTCAGCTCGCTCGGAATGCAAGGGCCAGGAATTACAAGTCAAACGGGTTCGGTTGTTTTAATTTGAGCTTAATTCAGCCCATTTAAATTAAATTAAAATCTAAGCCCAAGCCTAAGCCCATTAGAACTAGAGAGCCCATCTAATTGACCTAGATTAGTGTTATATATACATCATTAGGTCAGGATTTTGAGAAGGAGAGAATTTCGGACACAATTTTTCATATCAGAGTTTTCAGAGAGAAAAAGTGAGAGAAAAAAAAAAAGAGGAGAGAGAGTCAGCCGCGTAAGGGTGGAACCGCCGCTGCGTCGTCCGTACCTACGCCATGCTCGCTGCTGCTGCTGCTTGACGTCCACTACTACAGTGATCCAGTGACGTTTGTGAGCTGCCGCTACTGTGCCGATCTCCGTTTGCCGTCGCTGCTGCCCCCGCGCCGACGAGCCCACTACCGCCATCGCGCGCTGCTGCTTCCGGTTGCTGCATCTCCCGGCTCTGACACTATAGCACTCCCCAACGTTGACGTTGCAGCTACCGTGACCGAGACTCTCCACGAGCTTGTCTTCGCAGAACCAATTGCTCGGACAAATTCCAAATACGTATAGTCGTTCCAGAGATTTTTGGACGTCGTGTTTGGAGGGTATTGCTAAAATAGAGAAAGAAAGATTCTTTGTACGTGTGCAGGTGTAATTCGTTGACTAAAGCGGTGAAAATCCCCAAAGGAGTGCACTTGGATCATTGACGGAGAAGAAGAACGCAAGTGGGATAAATTCTGATGTGCTGATTAGATGTAAATGTGCTTTGTGGGTGCAGGTGGAGTCCTTGCGATTGAAAAGCTTTCTAGCTTCATCGTGGTCTGAGACCGACGACTTCAGTGAACTCCTACGGCAGCTTGTCTTCTCGCGTGCCCAACAACCGCGATACACTAAATAGAACCACTCAATTGGTCACATCAGCCACCGCTCGCTCACGGCCGGACCTGTGGCCGTGAGCTCTACCGTAAGCCGCCACACCACCACTACCGTTGCCGGTCCGTTTGTCGCCCGTCGCCCGAGTCCGATCCCGATCCGCAAACTCGATCCCGAGTCAGTTCAAATTTGGAGATTATCTGCAAATTAGGTAATTGAACATTATCGTATATTTTTCAGAATATTTAATTTCCTAATTGCATGTTTTGAATATTTCGTGATTATCATGTGGATATTTAGATATCTTAGGATAATGTTCGACATATCCGCAATATTTTTGAATATTCGAAATTAGGAAAATTTCCTAATTTAGCAACGTATCTGGACGACTATCTGACCTTATCCCTAAGGTACGATACGCGGCGATACGGAAAATTATTATCCTATCCATAATCACTTGGATATGATAATGATCTTTATCTGCTTTCTAAATTTAAACGATCAACTTTCCGTCGATATCTATAACCATATAAATGTGACCAATAGTTCAATTTTTGTGCCTAATCCGAGTTTGAAACGAATTTTGCGGATCGCGTGGCTGTTTTAAATGTGGATGCTATCTCTGTTTAAATTGTTTTTCCTTTTCAAATAAAAAAAGAAGAAAATTCAAAAAAAAATATCAGTTAGATTTGAATTAGAGTTTTGCATGTTTAGGGAATCCTAAATATATCTAGAAGATAGAGTAATTATTTAATTTAAATTAGGACTTGAGATAATCTATTTCCTAGTTTAAATTAAGTAATATTCTAATCTTAATAGATTATTTAGGACATTTTTTTTTAATTTCAAATTTTCATAAAAAAACCCAAAAAGAGTCATCTTAGGATAGATTAAATTATGATAGATTGCATTCATGATTTGGGTTATTTTTAATTTCGAATTTTAACAAAAAAATTCTAAAAATCAATCATGTTAGGATGTGTAAAGTCGTCATAGGTTGCATGTTAATTTAGGCATATTTTTATTCCGAATTTCATTAGAAAATACCAAAAATAAATCATTTGTCCGTCATTAGAATTACGTCACGTCATCGCATGACATATAGTTCGCATGCTAAGTTGTATTAATCGCGTGTCATTTTTTTTTTTTTTACACGGCATTGCATATAAGTTAGTTTGTATTTTAATAAAGTGCGAACCCTAATGAACACACTGAGTGCCTTACTTTGTTAATTAGAAATCATATTAGGATTGTCTGTGTGATTTTCTACTAACAAATGCAGATGCTTGCATGGCTTTAAGGTATGTCATTCTGCTATTTATTTACTGTTTTCTTGGGTGTTAAATTGGTGGTTTGCGCACCCGCATGAACACCTCACATGTTAGTAATTAAATTAAAATGAATCCAAACTGCCTGCCAAAATATTTTTGAAAAGAAAATGTACCGAAAGAGTGTTAGACTAGATATAGCGTAACCAAGTCCCCGAGCTTAGAATTTCTGGTTCGTAGGAATAAAACATATCTCCCCATGTTTTATTTAGGTTTCTAATCGACCTACCACAAAATGATTAGTGGCGACTCCAAGTATGAAGACATTTGCATGTTAAGAACTTAAACCCTAAGTTGCGAATTGGTAGGGCTTGGGAGGGCTCGAGTTAAGCTTAGTCTTAATAATCCATTAGCCCGAAAAATGAAAATTTTTTAGGTCACGACAGCTTGGCGACTCCGCTGGGGACTTGAGTTAAAACTCTTAGTGAGCTTAGGCCAATTTTTCATTTCAAAAATATTTTTTGTTTGGCAGCGAGGATCCCAGGTACGTCCCTAACATTTCAGATGTTAAATGTTCTTGTAGAATTGGAGGTATAAGGGGAGGCGTAATTGTTAACCCTTGTTTTGCAGGGAGGTGTTCGGATGTATGGTTTAATTTATACACGAAGCGCTGTTTGATATAACCTGCCGTGCATGCCTTACATTTACACTACACCGCACACACTACCTGCTGTCGGACCTGGGCGGCATAGGTTTAGGATGGTACTGAGGTAGTAGATACCCCGACCAAAATCATGTGGTACGGGTCGCCCTCCTCGGTCCCGAAATTTTCTTTCATGGTGTCATTGAATACCCACCACGGTTGCGCCCTTTGCAACCCGGGTCGGCTCTTTGACTAAGCCGGAGTCAGGGAAATCCCAGCCTAACTACCACCATGACTGGTTTAGCTCAGTAATCCTCGCGTCTCCATTTTGCAAGCTAGAGTCTAAGTAGAAATCGAACCTCACATTTCATGCGCATGTCTATGTGATTGCCATTACCCTACCCGGTAAAGTAAGTTTTCTCAATCTTTTTCTCGCACTTTATTTATGTTTCGTACATGTGGTCGGTCCATGATAGGTCTAAGTCGATCATAATTTTTGAAAGTAATGATCATTGAATTTCTTTTCAAAGGGAAAGAAAAAGAAAAAATAAAGCTTTAAAAAAATTACTTTCGATTATTATCATTATTTTCCTGGGTCTGTCGTAAGTGATTATTTCCTAAGAAATTTGCCACCATTTTCACAAATACGTGGAATAATGAAAAATGTCATGAAAATGGGAATAAAAAGAGACGATTAAACTAAGTCATGGACCGATCGTTTTGAGGACACATATTTACCATGCTCTATTTTGCAAATTAGGTAATTACGGACCGATCACGATCGCCTATTCATACACGGTCGAGAGCCAGAATGGCCGATCAAACCAACTTACAAGAGCATGTTGTTGGTATGGAAGACCAGATGAAGCAACTCGTCATCGCAATGCAGCAGATTTCCGCTGAAATCAAGACTCTTCAGTCGATCCCCGTTCCAACATCCCTCGAGGCATCAGCTCCAAAGCATAAAGGTGGAAAGAATGTTAACCTTGAGGAAGATGACGATATGCCTGAATTGGAAGATGACCCTGTCCAGATCATCATCAACAAAAACAGACCAAATGAACGAGTCAACAAACTCGAAGAGAGAGTGAAGCAGCTGGAGGGTTCACAGGATTCACCCTCGATTGATCTGTCCCTGTACTCACAGATCAAAATCCCAAAGAAGTTCAAGATGCCAGATTTTGACAAGTACAATGGCACCACATGCCCAAAAGCCCACTTGCAGCTCTATCACATGCAAATAACCTCGTACGTTGACAACGAGCTCCTAATGATCCATGCATTCCAAGCGAGCTTGACCGGCCCTGCTCTAAACTGGTACCTCATGAAGAAGATAAATGGCCTCAAAACCTGGAAGGAAGCTAGTGAGGCATTCCTGAAGCAATACAGGTTTATAACGGACATCACTCCAACCCACGATGATCTCGAGCGTGCTCAAATGAAAAAGACCGATTCCTTCAAAGACTATGCCATCAGATAGAGGAATCTAGCCGCTCAGGTTGTCCCAGAACCTATTGACAGTGAGCTGAAGAGGATGTTCATCAAGACTCTCCCGTTCGAGTACCGTAATCGAATAGTGGCCATTCCGGCTGACAACTTCAACCAACTCATCCCCATAGGCGAACATATCAAGATAGGGCTGAAAGATGGGTGGTTTGTCAAGCCGTCCTCGTCGACCAAAAGATTTAGTGCAAGGAAACAGAAGGAACCAGCAGCTGAAGTGAATGTGACTTATAACCAACCAACCCGGCGGAATACTAACCCAGCCCCGGCAATCCAAATAGCAGAAGCTCAGCACCAAAACCCAGGTCGTCAACCTTTTCAAAGGAGGAACAACAAGAGGCAATTCACTCCCCTCCCTGGGTCGTTGTCTCAAGTATTGGCAGTGCTCTTGCTCTCTACCGAGCCAAAACGGCCCAATCCTGAGCAGTATATAAATACGACCCATCAAAGAAATGCGATTATCACATGGGCGAACCGGGACACTCAACCGACGATTGCTCTATCCTCAAGCATCGAATCCAGAACCTCCTGGACACGAAAGCTTTCTCGTTCCAACCCGCTAAGCCGAATGTTCAGAGCAACCCGCTCCCTGATCACGCGGGCAATGTAAATGTCATATTCTGTTTCGATGCTGGTCAAATCAAGAACGTCAAGGTATACACTGCTGAGGTCTACGGTGAGTTGGTGAAAGCCGGTTATTACCCGAGTAATGAAGTTCTTTCCCTGGCCATCATGAGAGAAAGAATCTCAGGGATGGTACAGGCTGGGTTGATCATTTATGCTGACCACACCGGCATCGTCTCTACTATCTCCGAGGTCGTCATTAACTAGGATGAAGAGTTTGCTACGTTAAACACCGGAAAGGACAAGCTCGATCCTTTACCTGAAGACATGCCCCCGCTCGAAGACGCGACCGATGATGAAGGGATCATAATAAACACGCCCGCAGCCGATGAAGGAATAGTGATCGAGATACCTCAACCGTATGAATACTCGGATGATAAGGCAGTCCCTTGGTCCTACAGTCTCGATGTTGACTTAGTCACCAGATCTGGACGTACCTATGGCCAAGCTAATGCTCAACCTGCAAAACCTGTCACGGATGAAGAAGTTAAAGAATTCCTGGCCGTCATTAAGGCTAGTGAATACAATATAGTTGAGCAGTTGCGCAAGATGCTCTCGCAAATCTCTCTACTTGAGCTACTCCAGACGTCTGTCAAACATCAAAAGGCCCTGATGAAAGTGTTAAGTGAAGTCCACGTGCCTGAGACGATCGATCATGAGAGACTGGAGGAATTTGTGGGTTCCATACTCCTCAAAGACCTCATAGCCTTCTCGAATGAGGAATTCCCTCTAGAAGGCAGAGGACATACTAAAGCATTGTATATTTCTATCAAATGCAAGGCCTCGCACGTAGCCCGGGTACTTATTGATAACGGTTCGGCCTTGAACAACTGTCCTTTGGCGACTCTACACCGCCTCAAGATAGATCCTTCGAGAATAAACGCTGCGAAGACCTCCGTACGAGCCTTTGACGGAACGAAGAAAGAAGTGATGGGGGAAATCCACCTCGACATACAAATAGGGTCAACAGTGTTCAACGTCCTATTTCAAGTCATGGACATTCCCACTGCATTCAACTTTCTGCTGGGTCGTCCATGGATTCATACTGCTGGAGCTGTGCCGTCCAGTCTACATCAGAAAGTGAAGTTTGTGGTGGAGAGGAAATTAGTCATGGTACACGGCGAATAAGAGCACCTAATTTATCATGCAACAGCTATCCCCTATGTCGAGCCGGATTGCAAAATTGAATCGAGCTATCAGTCGTTTGAGCTCGTGTCGACCATTCATACGTCTAGAGGATCATCACCTCCAGTTCCTGAGGTGTCAAATGCTACAGTAATGGTTGGAAGAGTAATGGTATCTCAGAGCTTCATCCCATGCGAAGGCCTTGGCAGAGATGGTCAAGGTATCCGCCGACCGGTCGAAGCCTCTCAAAGACCCCGTACTTCTGGATTGGGGTACCAGGGATCAACTATGCTGAACAATGAGAGACGTGGATATGGTCGAGGTCGAGGTCAATGAGTTGAGCAGAATAGACAGCAATCCAATGAAAGGCCGAATGATGGAGAACGTGGGCGTGGTAGGTTGCCTCCACACATTCGCACTACATTCTCAGGCCCTGCAAGAATGATGCATAAAGAGAAGGAGGTGATCAACACTTTGGGGCAACCGAGCGACAAGTTCGACTATTATGTGAAGTACTCAGCACCTTCGAGTTTCTATGTTGATCCCCGTGACATTGTCCCCGACGGATGGGGAGGTATGGATGATCCAACACCTCAAATGACAGGAGATTCTGATGATGCAATGGAAGGAATTACTGCCCTGTTCGATAACATGCTCATTGGAGCTTTCGAGGAAGGATCGTTAGAGGGAATGGGCACTGGCCCGCAAGAATAACACCTTTACTTTTTTCGCACACTCCCTTGCATGGGAATTTTTACTGCTTTCTAGGATTTGCCCCGTCTCGGGTGCTGCTTTCCGTTCTCGTTTTTAGGACTTGGTTGTTGCAATTTCCATTCAATAAATGTAATTCATTTCGAAATGATCAATGAAATTACAAGTTATTTTCAGTTTTTGAGGGCATGTTAAGGTACATCAAACTAGCCCGGTGATGATATCCAACCGATAAAAGAAAAATATAGTCCAAGGAGAATTCTGAGGCCTAGGCTTCTTCATGCTCCCTCGTGTTACAATTTTTTCGAAAAGAATTTCAAAAAAACAAAAACAAAAACAAAAATTACAAAAAAAATGCAATGTTTAGCCTTGTTTGTCCTTCTGAATCCCTTACTTTATGTTTCAGGGCCAATCTTATGGCGCGTGAGGGTATGGGAACGGTCCAATCTCATGAATTATATGCAACTGAACTTGATCCTAATGACACAGACGAACTCGACGATTCCTCAGATATTCAGCGCGATCTAGAGCGGCATGAAAGGCCCAAAGTTCTTACATCAGACCAAACTGTCATTGTTAACCTGAGTGATTCCGAAGAACCCAAAGAAGTGAAGATAGGGGCAACCTTTCCCAAAGGAGAAGCAAAACGCCTAGTCTAATTGCTAAAGGATTACCAGGATATCTTTGCCTGGTCATACGCTGAAATGCCAGGTTTAGACCCTTCTATTGTGGAGCATGGCCTGCCTACTAATCCTAGCATGTCGCCCAAGAAACAGAGGCTACGGAGAACCAAACCTGAGCTATCGAAGAAAATAGAAGAGGAGGTCGTAAAGCTTTTGAAAGTGGGATTCATCGAAGTCACTCAATATCCAACCTGGGTGGCCAACATTGTGCCAGTCATGAAGAAGGATGGCCGAGTTCGGGTTTGCATCAACTATCGCGACCTGAGCAAGGCTAGCCCTAAAGATGACTTTCCATTACCGCACATAGACGTTCTGGTAGACAGTACTGCTGGATTTGAACTGTTCTCCTTCATGGATGGTTTCTCGGGTTATAATCAGATAAAAATGAAGGACAGTGATAAGGATGACTCTTTTCCATGACATGATGCACAAGGAGATCGAGATTTATGTTGATGACATGATTGCCAAGTCTCGACCCGGAGAGAGTCATGTTGACACCCTGAAGAAATTGTTCGACCGACTCCGTGAGTTTAAACTCCGTCTTAACCCAGCGAAGTACATATTCAAAGCAATCTCGGGCAAATTACTTGGATTCGTAGTAAGCAGTAAGGGCATTGAAGTTGATCCTTCCAAAGTGAAGGCCATATGTGAGCTACAACCCCCGTCGACCGTGAAAGAAGTGCGGAGCCTCCTGGGTAGATTGAACTACATAGCCCGTTTCATTTCCCAGCTTTCCGAAACTACTAAACCGTTCTTCAAACTTCTAAGGAAGAATGCTCAAGTGAAATGGACGATAATTGCCAGGAAGCGTTTAATAAACTGAAGCAGTACCTGATGAAACCACTAGTGTTAGTCCCTCCAATGTCGGGCCAGCCTTTGATCCTTTACCTCACTATTCATAGCGAGTCTCTGGGAGCGATGCTAGCCCAGAAAAATCCTGAAGATGGAAAGGAGCGAGCCATTTATTACTTGAGTAAGAAGTTCACCGTCTCGGAGTTGAATTACCCTGAAGCCGAGAAGACTTGTGCTGCACTAGTATGGGTGCTCCATAGGCTAAGACAGTATACACTGCATCACCAGACTCTCCTGGTGACTAAAAATGATCCCATCAAATATTTACTTGATCAACCGGCTTTGGTAGGGAAGTTAGCCAAATGGCAGATCTTAATTTCAGAGTTTGATGTCCAGATGATGTCACAGAAGTCAGTTAAAGGCTGAGTAATCACCGATGTGTTAGCCGAGAATCCCAAAACCTCGGATGATGATAGATATTTCCCAGAAGACCGCATTCTGGTAATAAAGGAAGACACATTGACCATGTTTTTCGATGGAGCCGTGAACTTGTATGGTTCTGGCACTGGGGCTGTCTTAATATCCCCAGATGGGCAACATTATCCGGTAGCAGCGAAGTTGGTGTTCCCGTGTACCAACAACATAGCCGAGTACGAAGCATGCATCCTCGAACTTCAAGCCGCAGTGGAAATGGGGATAACCAAATTGAAAGTGTTTGGTGATTCCGCTTTGATTATTCTCCAAACTGTAGGAGAATGGAAGACGAGGGACACCAAACTAGTGCCGTACCATGAATACCTCGAAGAAATCATAGAGGAATTCGAAGACATCTCCTTTGAGTACTTGTCGAGGTCCCATAATCAGTTCGCTGATGCGCTAGCGACATTATCATCCATGCTGCAAGTGACCGGTGGAATAGAGGAAGAACTCTTGAAGATCGAAGTCCTAACAAAGCTGGCCTACTGTATGGTTGTGACCGGAAAACCGGACGAGAAGCCATGGTATTACGACATCATGAATTATATCCAGAGACAAGAGTTTCCTAAAGGAAGCACTCCGGCTGACAGGAAGTACATAATGAAAATGGCTTCAAAATTCTTTGTCAGTGGTGAAAAGCTATACAAAAGATCTTATGATTCGATCCTGTTGAGGTGTGTAGAAGCAGCTGAAGCTACCAGAATCATGCAAGAAGTATATGAGGGGATATGTGGTCCACACATGAATGGCCATATGCTAGCTAAGAAAATCATGAGATTGGGATATTATTGGCTTAGTCTTGAAAGTGACTGTATCCAACATGTTCGAAGATGCCATTGCTGTCAGGTTTATGGGGATAAAATAAACGTTCCCCCCACAGAGTTACATTAGTTATCCGAGTCATGGCCTTTTTCAATGTGGGGCATCGATGTGATTGGCCTAATCAATCCCAAGGCATCGAATGGATACCATTTCATCTTGGTTGCGATTGATTATTTCTCCAAGTGGATTGAAGCCGCGTCTTACGCCAACGTTACTGCGAAGAATGTTGTAAGATTCATCAAGCGAGACATAATCGCTCGTTATGGTGTCCCCGAGGCTATTGTCACTGATAATGGGACGAATTTGAACAACAAGTTCATGGATCAGTTGTTCAATGAGTTTAAGATCCGGCATCTGAATTCGTCTCCTTGTCGTCCACAAATGAATGGAGCAGTTGAAGCCGCTAACAAGAACATCAAGAAGATCCGGGCCAAAACAGTTGAAAATTATCATAACTGGCATGAGAGATTGCCATTTGCACTAATGGCATATCGAACTTCCATCCGAACCTCTGTCGGTGCGACCCCTTTTTCCCTGGTGTATGGCATGGAAGTAGTCTTGCCTATTGAAATAGAAATCCCTTCCTTGCGAGTTTTATCCCAGGTGGAGTTGTCTGAAGCGGAATGGATGCAACAAAGGCTTGAGCAGTTAAACCTAATTGATGAAAAGCGGTTGAGAGCCATTTGCCACGGTCAAACCTATCACCAGAGGATAGCTAGGTCCTTCAACCAAAAGGTGCGTGCAAGAAACTTCGAGGTAAATGATCTAGTCCTAAGGAAGGTGCTGCCAATTTTCCCTGTTCCCGGAGGAAAATTTGCTCCAAACTACATCGGTCCATATGTGGTTAAGAAGGTACTTCCCGGAGGTGCCCTGATTCTCGCAGAAATGGATGGTCGTGAGTTCTCCAACCCTGTTAATTCTGATGCTATAAAGATGTATTATCCTTGATAAAACCTGACATTCTGCAGCAAAAGTTTTCCAGTGTTTGGTTTTATACTTCTGAATTGCAAACATTTCATTGATGAATAAATAATTTCGATCAATTTCAAGCTATGATGTTTGCATTGGCTTTAATTTCTGCATGGTTTTGTCGGTCTGTATCATTAGCTTCAAAGGGGAAGTCTATTTAGACAATCTGATAACTCATGTGGAATAAATTGAATGTGTTGAATGAGGTACATTGGGATGATGAAAGGCAAGCCATATCATATACACAGTCCCATGCATTAATCCCCAGTGAATTGAGTTGAAAAAATTTCATGTCTGCAAGGTAAAGAGTTATCTCGCAAAAGGTACGACGACCGAGATGACAAGAAGCATTTCATTTCTCTATCTCAAACACTACGGTTTATCCATTGTTTCATCACTTTAAGCCTAAACACTTTGAGAAATTCATTCAAATTACCTCTGTTAAGAACCACCCCACATTGGGGCAAACTGGAGGTAAATCAGTATCATAAGGTGAAAAATGAATTGAAATTTTCTTGCTCTCACTTGCATCAATTTTCGAGTGTTGCTTTTTCTGATGAATTCACACGAAAGTTCAAGTGTCTTAGAATGACGAAGAGCATTTCTTTTTCTATCCTATACACATTTTATCCTTTGCTAAACCCAATTGAGCCTACAATTTCATTTCTTAAACCCAGTTGGTGATCATCCCCCACACTGGGGCAAGGAAAAAGTCATCATTGTCTACACAGCATATCCGAAGTGTCGATAGAAGACAAAAGACGAGGAGCTTCTGAGTTCAAGCAGCAAATGTCAAAAAAAAAAAAAAAAAAAAAAAAAAAAAAAAAAAAAAAAAAAAAAAAAAAAAAAAAAGAAGGAAGGGCAAGAAAAAGTAGTGTGCCTGATAAAAGCAAGGCCAATGCCCAACAAAAAATGTGTCAGGATATGACATATCAAAATCATCCCTAGTAGAGCAGTAATCCTACAAGTCTCAAAGGAAACAAGTGATGAACTCTCGAAACCAATGGAGCATCTGCCGAGGAGATAATCCCCGGTGAAGAAAAAGACCGATGACAATGCCAAGATGATCACCAACTTATTCACCCCAATTATACACATTTTGAGCCTAATGATCCATTCATTTCTCAACCCATGAGCCTAGCCTACGTTACGTCCCCTACAAAGTCTCTTCAGATTATGGCACTTGAAGTAACATAGAATTTTAGATGTTTATAAGCTTAGCTCGAAGAAGTGCGAGCAAGTCCATTTCTATCTCATTTTGCAGGGTTCTTGACTTGAAACCCGGAGATAATTGTGGAGTATTTTCTTTCAATAGCCTTGACTCGAAGAGTCCCTTTTGCTAAGCCATTGACCAAGCCATGTTACATTCCTAGCAAAGACCTCTCAAATTGGTAAGGTCGTACCGCTTGCGAGAATACTCGGACCCTTGTTCACATGATAATGGTGAGATAGAGAGATTCTCATAAATCAGCATTTTTTCAATGAGAATGAGTGAAAGACCTTTCGGACTGAAAGTCCCTCATTCGACATTTTCAAGATACCCGCTTGTGAATTCGGATTGTCTTGTCATCATTTATCCCCAGCGAAGTTTGTAATGCCGATTTGATGAAACCATCGTGCATGAAAAACCAGTTGAAATCATAGTGCATGTGTATATGTGTTCTTGATAATGTGAATGCATATTACATGTTGCCTAAAACCGTGTCTAGCAAGAGACACACCCTTAAAAGTCAGAGATATCACCAGGTAAGTATATCTCTATCCCTTGGATGTCTATGACTATCCAGGTATTCCCAACCTGTTCGAGCAATCGTCAGGTCCCTTATTTGATCATTTTTGTTGCAATCTCTAGATGCCTTTGATGATGTTTAGGTGTCTATTGATCAAACCTTTTCAAGTACCTCTGATGATATCCATGTACTTTATCAAGGAACCCTTGAACACTTGGGCTAGCCCCTTTGTTCACCAAATCACAGATTTTCATACAATCTCGAGAAGATTTCCCTCGTAACTCACCTATGAGCAGGTATAGGTAAAGCGGCCAAATCTTTGCATATGAGCAGGTATATGTAAAGGTCGGAATATTCTCCCCAATCTCAGGTATTCCCCCGCTATTCACCTATGAGCAGGTATAGGTGAAGCGGCCAAATCTTTGCATATGAGCAGGTATATGTAAAGGTCGGAATATTCTCTCAACTCCAGGTATTCCCCCGCAGTTCACTTATGAGCAGGTATAAGTGAGGCGGCCAAATCTTTGCATATGAGCAGGTATATGTAAAGGTCGGAATATCCTCTTGACTTCAAAAGTTCCCCCGCAGTTCACTTATAAGCAGGTATAAGTGAAGCGGCCAAATCTTTGCAAACATCTATGGAGATGTATAGGTAGTTTGTAAAGGTCGGAACTGTTCTCACGAATCCAGACGATGATTGGATACGTCGAGCGTTCTTCGTGTATCTTGACAGAATTGCAGGTCACCGAAGTCTATTAGCGTTTATCTGGCAATACCTTTGGAATAAAGTCCAAACATTTGCCAAACAACCACAAGAATCGGAGTCATGCCTCGAATTACGCTGCCACTTCTGTCAGGTAAGTAACTCCATGTATGTTTTATTCACGTCAGCATGCATCATGACATAATGCATTTCAAAAATGGGACTCATAATCCCGACAAAAATATCATTCATTGCATTTGCATAGTTGAAATTTAGGTATCATTTAGTCTTTGAATGCAACCTCTGCGAGCTCACCTTCAAAAATGGGCAGCTGTTAACACCTAAATTTTACTAATCATTTAAGTCATAATTTGCATAGAAAATTAGGGACCCCTAAACAAAAATATTTAAATTGCATAACATATAGTTTAGGTTCATTTAATTTAATTGCATTTTTGCATCGAATTGACGGTAGCAAATGAGCATAAATTTCATCAAACGAGACTCGGCTCGCTCGGAATGCAAGGGCCAGGAATTACAAGTCAAACGGGTTCGGTTGTTTTAATTTGAGCTTAATTCAGCCCATTATCCTTAATTAATTCAGCCCATTTAAATTAAATTAAAATCTAAGCCCAAGCCTAAGCCCATTAGAACTAGAGAGCCCATCTAATTGACATAGATTAGTGTTATATATACATCATTAGGTCAGGATTTTGAGAAGGAGAGAATTTCGGACACAATTTTTCATATCAGAGTTTTCAGAGAGAAAAAGTGGGAAAAAAAAAGAGGAGAGAGAGTCAGTCGCGTAAGGGTGGAACCGCCGCTGCGTCATCCGTACCTACGCCATGCTCGCTGCTGCTGCTGCTGCTTGACGTCCACTACTACAATGATCCAGTGACGTTTGTGAGCTGTCGCTACTGTGCCGATCTCCGTTTGCCGTCGCTGCTGCCCCCACACCGACGAGCCCACTACCGCCATCGCGCGCTGCTACTTCCAGTTGCTGCATCTCCCGGCTCTGACACTATAGCACTCCCCAATGTTGACATTGCAGCTACCGTGACCGAGACTCTCCACGAGCTTGTCTTCGCAGAACCAATTGCCCGGACAAATTCCAAATACGCGTAGTCGTTCCAGAGATTTCTAGATGTCGTGTTTGGAGGGTATTGCTAAAATAGAGAAAGAAAGAGTCTTTGTACGTGTGCAGGTGTAATTCGTTGACTAAAGCGGTGAAAAGTCCCAAAGGAGTGCACTTGGATCATTGACGGAGAAGAAGAACGCAAGTGGGATAAATTCTGATGTGCCGATTAGATGTAAATGTGCTTTGTGGGTGCAGGTGGAGTCCTTGCGATTGAAAAGCTTTCTAGCTTCATTGTGGTCTGAGACCGACGACTTCAGTGAACTCCTACGACAGCTTGTCTTCTCGCGTGCCCAACAACCGCGATACACTAAATAGAACCACCCAATTGGTCACATCAGCCATTGCTCGCTCACGGCCGAACCTGTGGCCGTGACCTCTACTGCAAGCCGCCACACCACCACTACCGTTGCCGATCCGTTCGTCGCCCGTCACCCGAGTCCGATCCCAATCCGCAAACTCAATCCCGAGTCGGTTCAAATTTGGAGATTATCTGCAAATTAGGTAATTGAACATTATCCTATATTTTTCAGAATATTTAATTTCCTAATTTGCATGTTTTGAATATTTCGTGATTATCATGTGGATATTTAGATATCTTAGGATAATGTTCGACATATCCGCAATGTTTTTGAATATTCGAAATTAGGAAAATTTCCTAATTTAGCAACGTATCTGGACGACTATCTGACCTTATCCCTAAGGTACGATACGTGGCGATACGGAAAATTATTATCCTATCCATAATCACTTGGATACGATAATGATCTTTATCTGCTTTCTAAATTTAAACGATCAACTTTCCGTCGATATCTATAACCCTATAGATGTGACCGATAGTTCGATTTTTGTGCCTAATCCGAGTTTGAAACGAATTTTGCGGATCGCGTGGCTGTTTTAAATGTGGATGCTATCTCTGTTTAAATTGTTTTTCCTTTTCAAATAAAAAAAGAAGAAAATTCAAAAAAAAATATCAGTTAGATTTGAATTAGAGTTTTGCATGTTTAGGGAATCCTAAATATATCTAGAAGATAGAGTAATTATTTAATTTAAATTAGGACTTGAGATAATCTATTTCCTAGTTTAAATTAAGTAATATTCTAATCTTAATAGATTATTTAGGTCATTTTTTTTAATTTCGAATTTTCATACAAAAAAAACCCAAAAAGAGTCATCTTAGGATAGATTAAATTATGATAGATTGCATTCATGATTTGGGTTATTTTTAATTTCGAATTTTGACAAAAAAATTCCAAAAATCAATCATGTTAGGATGTGTTAAGTCGTCATAGGTTGCATGTTAATTTAGGCATATTTTTATTCCGAATTTCATTAGAAAATACCAAAAATAAATCATTTGTCCGTCATTAGAATTAGGTCACGTCGTCGCATGACATATAATTCGCATGCTAAGTTGTATTAATCGCGTGTCATTTTTTTTTTTACACGGCATTGTAGATAAGTTAGTTTGCATTTTAATAAAGCGCAAACCCTAATGAACACACTGAGTGCCTTGCTTTGTTAATTAGAAATCATATTAGGATTGTCTGTGTGATTTTCTACTAACAAATGCAGATGCTTGCGTGGCTTTAAAGTATGTCATTCTGCTATTTATTTACTGTTTTCTTGGGTGTTAAATTGGTGGTTTGCGCACCCGCATGAACACCTCACATGTTAGTAATTAAGTTAAAATGGATCCAAACATCCTACCAAAATATTTTTGAAAAGAAAAGGTACTGAAAGGGCGTTAGACTAGATCTAGCGTAACCAAGTCTCCGAACTTAGAATTTCTGGTTCGTAGGAATAAAACATATCTCCCTATGTTTTATTTAGGTTTCTAATCGACCTACCACAAAATAATTAGTGGCGACTCCAAGTATGAAGACATTTGCATGTTAAGAACTTAAACCCTAAGTTGCGAATTGGTAGGACTTGGGAGGGCCCGAGTTAAGCTTAGTCTTAATAATCCATTAGCCCGAAAAATGAAAATTTTTTAGGTCGTGACAAGTATTAAACTTTCGTGTTCTAGTTTCCAAAATGAACTTTTTGTGTTCTAGTTTGCTAAGGACAAAAACTTGAGCAAAATATAAGCCTCCATACAACAACAGCGTTGCTAAATCGGCAATATGGTCGTTTTCTCTAGCGAAGGAATATTAACTCGCATACTTAATGAATGAGACTCGAGATGCAATAGTAATTCAGAACCTCTTGGCAGGACTCCTTGGTGGATTGCATAGCATTCCCAGCTTGGTTCATCATCTGGTTACCCTTCTCCTGTGAAAGAACGAAAACACACATCTTACGCGCTTGGCGATTCAATTTCATGAAGTTTGCATAGCTCTTATGTAACCAACATATGATCACTCATCACCCCAATGAAGCTCAACATTCTATATTTACCATTACCTGAGCTTGGCCCATGGTCTGACCAGCCTGATGACTTGTGCTCCGGTTCCTGGACTAATCCATTTGGCAATTCTTTGACGATGCAACACAACTAGTTTCTCAACTTTCTGGCGATCACTGATCTTAATTTCTCGACGCTTGTTACCTATGCAGAGATATTTGCCACGCGAGAGGGTGGGAATTTGTAATTTGCCAGGCTGAGGAAGTAGCTTGATTGGGTATTGCCTTGTGGAACTGAGTTTGTTACCCACACTTCGCCTGAAAATCATGGCCTTTGGACTAGGGTTTACGGTGAACAGTTGCTTCTAACTTTAGCTGCTTCAAGTTCAAGGTTCTTTCTCTTTTACCTCTTCAAAGTTGGTTACCACTCAGTTGGGTTTTAGAGATTTCGGGTTCCCATCTAACATGGATCATTACAAAATGGTCGTCGAAAGAATAGCATGATTGCCGGTTCCCATTCCTATCATCTAATTGTTATACTTGGATCAGTGGTTCAGATATTTTTAGCAGCAGAAGTAGGGGCAATACCATGAACTTTTCCTGAAACCTGTTGAATTGGCAGCTCAACTAGGTGAGCGGATTTTGTGCAACGGCAACACTCCATTCACTAGGTTATCAATATCAACATTGGCATTGTGCTCGTGTCAATTACTTATGTCATTTCGTATCGTTGCCAAATTTAATGACAAGTTGTATTTTATCGACAAGGGGATGATTTCCTCGTTTTATTGACCCCGCTTAAAAAAGCTTGAGCTCCATGTTCAATGTTTGTTATTCATGTTCCGTCAAAATGATATAAATTTGATTCAATATGATGGTAAAGTGGGTTTTATAATTTAAAAAAAAAATAGAAAATTGTAAATCATGTCGGCTTTGATTTGGTTGTGTTTGTCGAATTTTTACTGACAGACATTTTTACTCAAAGTTGTCTTAGTGAATCAAATTAATCGAAATACCATGAAGCAGTGCACATTGTACCTCACAAAAAGAAAACAATTCCTGGATTTATTTGCTCTCCCAACCGTCGGAGGCAGCAACCTCGTGGCCTTAAGTTCTTTCCCACTCGGGCCTTCTTGTTTTTGATTCTTTTAGATTGCGGCCTTTGGGCCACAGCCTCGTTCATTATATGTTACCATTACTTCCTTTTGTTTCTTTTTTAGAAAATGACACAAATAATCATTAAACTTTGACCTAACATGTAATGTGATTCTTGAACTTTTAATTTATTCAATATGATAGTATAATGTACAATGTCATCTCTAAACTTTTAATTTATTCAATGTAATCCCTGAACTCTTGATGCATGTTCAAGCTAATCCTTGGATTATATAAAAATGTTCAATGTTGTCCCTGAACTTAGAGTAATAAAAGGATAATATCGGATATTTTCATATTATCTAGGGACATTTATCGAAAGTTCAAAAACAATATTGCACATTGCCTAAAGTTCGAAAACCCTATTGAACAAATTAAAAGTTTAATGACCATGTCATATACTATGCCAAATTTCATGGACCATTTATGTCATGATCCATTTTTTACCTCGGTTGCATTTTCTACTTTGAAAATACAATTTTATACCCTCATTTTTGTACTTTTGTACCGGGGCACCACATTCCTTCTCATAACAAATAACCATGGGAACATTTATTTACCAAATTGTCATTCTTCCGTTAAATACCGCTGCTAGTTTCTATACCCATTCATTCCCCTAGAAACCCAGAACCCACTTTCCAAACCCTAACCATTGGTCGCCCCATATGACCGTCGCCCACGGAGGTCGAAGACCTTAGACTGAATTTGTCGTCATCGACGACCTCGGCAACCTCGTTTGGGTCGGTGGTGCTTCCCCATGAGAGAGATATCTCAAAGCAAATCCAAATAGATAGATAAGTTAGTGTTAAACTTTTTAACAAGTTGATAATATAATCTTTCCAGCTAATTTTAACCAAAAATTACTGACATAGATAATGACTATTCTACGTGATATAGCCGACAATAATATGGATAATTTTTACAAATTTTAATAATTTTTTTCTTTTCTTTTCAATCCTTTTTTATTTTGACTGCCGCTAATGAGGGCTTGTGGGCCCTCGTTGTAGCCGGCAAGGGTGTCCCGACCACCACCGACATGGACCAGTGGAGAAAAATAAAAAAAAGAAAAAAAAAAGGAAAGAAAAGAAGAGGGAAAAAAGGAAACAAAGTTAAGAAAGCTTACCAAAACATTTCACAAATTGTCTACATCGGTGCTGACCTTGCCATATAGGATGGCGGGTGCTCTTGTCAGCGATTTTAAGTCAAAATTGATAGGAAAGACTAGACAAATCGTCAAAAGATTTATGATTAAATTAAAAAAAAAATTGGTCAAATTAAAAGAATAGGACCAAAGCTTTATTGTTAAATTTTTTCGGTGGAAAAACAATTGTAATTGTGGTGTTGAAATTAAGAAGATAGACATGCCTTCGAATCATCCCCTCGACACATGGAGAAACTATCGTGATCGTGGTGTCTGTCTCTTGTCCTTGCACGTGGAATTCATTCGAATTTATTCGGTGACGAGAATTATGTAGGGAAACACTAAAATTATGCTGTTTGGGTGCCACACATTCCGTAATGGTGGAGAAAGCATAACGCAATTATCATGTCGTTCTTTATTGAAAGAAGATTGGGATGGATGGGGATGGAAAAAGGCACAAGACATCTTTTCTTTTGTTTTATTGATTATTGGGTGTAAGTCACCAAAAGTCCTAAATTATATCAACTATAACACATTTATCCTAAATTTTTATTCTATGATACTAAAAATCCCAAACTTTTACATGTGTAACATATTTACCCCTGTCAAAATTTTAACAACGAGAGTAAATGTGTTACATAAATACAAATTTGGAGTTTCTTATGTCACACTAAATTTACAATAAATGTGTCGCAACGCACATACTTTAGGTTTTTTTATGCCATAAAAATAAAATTTGCAAGAAATATGTCATAGTAAGTATAGTTTAAAATTCTTGTGACTTTTTCACTTCACCATATCATAAATGAAACGTCAAAAGTCAACGACACTACTCATTCCTTCCCATGGGAGGTACCGACGTAAATTACTTCATCATCCCTTTGCATTATGACATATTTGGTGAGATATGTATGTCGAGAAAATATATTCCGATACAACCTCTAGCTTTTATTTTTAGATCATTGATTTTCTTTACAATTTCATTTCTTTCTTTAATTTTTTAACATATACACCTTACCATTTTCTATAATTTTCTTTTCTATATTTTTTTCCACCACGGAACAAATGTTTTTATTTCCATAGGATTAAGAAGGAATCACGCTTGATATATAAGATTAATTTATTAAATTGATATACCAAATGATATTGCATACTGTAATCGGGTAATAGTCACGTACACCATATCCAACATTCAACAAGAATTTATTACAAAATGTAGTATAGAAATCTTTTTAGATCAATCTTAATATACCTATCATTATCCGAAAAAGGGCATTTTTCATAATGTTGCGGTGTTGTCCATGATATAGTTGTTAGGTCATATGCGATGGTTGTAGGATTAAAATGAAAGATGTCAATCGCCACCATCCTGTGTGGCTCACTGTGCTGGCATGCATATAGTAAACCATGTTAATCACGCTAAAAACGACGTTTTGTGCATAGAATACAACAAATTTTGTTCCAAAGTTATAAATTAAATTTGATTATGAAGATTTTAAACAAAAAATAGTGTTTTTTTTTCAAGTTGGATGATTTGGCTCAATGTGCATAGGATGATGCGTAGCGATTGAAAGGCGAGAATCAACAGAATCTGTAATGGTGGTCGATTTATCCCACTAATGAAAAGTTGAGCATTTTTTTTTTTTTGGATTAGTATCACATAAAATCTCACATTGGTACACCTGTGACAAATTTATCCAAACTAATTTTTTTACTATCAAAAACCCTAAACCGGTACACACGTGACAGATTTATCATAAATTAATTTTTTGACCATCAAAAACCTCAAATTAATACATTTGTGACAAATTTATCCTCCGTTAAATTAGATTAATATCATAGAAAATCACAAAATGGTACACCCATGATAGACGAAGGGTAAAACTCCACACCGATACATCCATCAACTACCACATGTCATCCAACTCAAAATTTTGATGATAAAATTTACTCAAAACTAACAAAGAGTAAAATTGTGACAGTTGTACCAGGTTAGTGTTTTTCGTTATCAAAAAATTAGTTTAGGTTAAATTTATCACAAGTGTATCAGTTTAGGATTTTTCGTGACATTAAACTTTTTTTTATGTTTTAAAGGTTGTGTTGTCTTTTTGTTCAAGACACAAAAAATTGGGGGCATTAAAAAGGTAGTGTTGTTTGTCCCAATTGCAAAAGGTTGGTTTTTTCTTTTGTGGATTTAGTCGTGTTGCTCATGTTAATACTTTCAGTATTCGAGTAATAACAATGGTGATTATTATTATAAATGTCAGATTTGTAATTGATTGTCTTGGGATTCACAGTGATAATGTATATTTACCAAAATATATAAAGAGTGAAAATAAGATAAGAGTATTGGCAATTCCAACATATCAGAATCGAGTATCAAGTTTTTGCGATTACAGAATCCCCAATCCTTTATGAGTTCAAGCAGTCGATCCCGATCCCGTCCCGCTATCTAGAATTCAGATGGTTAGGTACTCGATTAAACCCGAACCGCATCCATCCCGGATCCTAAAACACGGGAACCGGCATCAAAAGATAGTATTTCGTTAAACGTATGTACAGGAGAGCTGCCTTGCTCTTGTTTGGAGAAGAATCCTCGTACTAAAGAGAGCCGACACTTGAAGGAAGCGACGTGGTCCGAAGATTCCGAATGCAACGATGGCAGGACAAAGGGAATCTTCCGAAACCAACGGAGTCCACGTAGGACCTCCAAAATTCACAGTTTCACACACGCGAAACCAAGGCGCGTGGGCCACACTACAGGATTAATACGTGGCGACAGCCCCACGTGTACACTGTATCCAATCCCATCAACCTTACCCGATTCATGTTTGACTGTTCCATCGCCCACAACGCGGTGTCTTGGCGCGTGATGCTTAATCGAACCTTATCTGCATCCATCCTTCCACAAAATGCTTGTTCGAACCGAAGTCCGCCTGAATCAGGTTTTCCGATCACGCACATCCCTCCCTCAAGTGCATCTCACATGATCAACGATTAGATTTCTGTACTCGATTATACATGAGTTTTCCTCCCGATCATGAGTAGGTTTCCACTTTTCGGCAAAGGAAACGGTACAAAAATGTTTACCTTTTGCTTAATCAAAATGCAGCAAATCACGCACACCTTTGGACTTTTCTCGAAGTCTGAAATGCTTAAATTATTGGGAAAATGACACAAATAGCCTATGAACTTTGATTCAAAATGCAATATAGTCCATGAACTTTTAATTTGTTCAATATAGTCCATGAACTTTAACCCAATATTTAATGTGGTCCATGAACTTTCAATTTGTTCAATGTGGTCCTTGAACTTTTTGTATATGTTCAATTTAGTTCCTAAACTTTATAAAAATATTCAATGTAGTCCTTCTATTAATTCAAGTGTATTGACTATATTTTGTATTTTCATAGAGTTCAAGGACTAAATTGAACATATATCAAAAGTTCACGGACCACATTAAATAAATTAAAAGTTCATGGACTATATTGAATATTAGGTTAAAGTTCATGAACTACATTGAACAAATTAAAAGTTTATGGACCAAATTGCACATTAAGCCAAAGTTCGGGAACTATTTGTATCATTATCCCTAAATTGTTCGTGCATATGTTGACATGCAAATTCGCATATTATTCTTTCAAAGGCTTTTTTGTTTGAACAATATTTTGGATATGATGGAAAGACAAAATCCCACTTGTCAATATTATTTGAGCCGAAACAAATAGGTCCGGAGTGAATTTCAACGCACTTGTTCAATACAAATGAATCGGATGACTCGGATGTATTTATATGGAATAATCGAGTCAAAAGGTTAGACATATTATATAAAGAAACAGGCATATATCTTTCGAAACTACAAAAATTAATTTAAAGTTTGAAACGACAACCATCAGGTGAAGTAGCTACCATTCTCATACCATAGTTCAAAACTCCCCTCCTCCGAGTAGGAGGTTTATGGGTTTATGGGGTTTTTCCGGATCGGCCCATTAGAGGCCCGCCAAGCTTCTCAAATAGGAGTTCCCAAAATCTAGGAACACACTTTAGCAGATCCAAAAGAAAATTGGAAAAGACAACCTTCCTTTCTTAATTAAGTGTGAAGAGTTGCGTGTTCTCACCCGTCACCAAATATTTCGGGCCAATGGCAAAAGAAGGAAAAAAAACAAGGAAAGGGTCGAGTCAACTCGAGTTAAAATTGAAGTCACCACGTTCGGAAAGCCAAAAAAGAAAACAAAAATCCCAATTTCCCTTCCAAGGCGGGGTCTTCCCCCGTCGGCCCGATTCATTTCCCCCCAGTCGGTTGTTGATGCCGAGATTCTTGCGCACGCCACCTAAACTTAGACCACTCTCCGATCGAATCCCTTCTCTTACTCCATAAAAAGGTAAACACACACAACACAACGCAACGCATCATCATCACCATCTTCATCACCATCACCAGCATCGCGCCTATTCATAGTCCAATCACTCCATTGAATTGTGATCGAACTTCCTTCCTTCATCAAGATTTAGCACCCGATCGGAATCTCGAAACCTGTGGCGCCCGCCTCCTACTTCGCAGGTGTTTCTCGCCGCCGGAAATCAAGAATCAAGAATCCCGGCCGACCCTGTACGAATCGGCACCGTCTCTCGATCTCGCTCGTTCTTCCTCCAACAATCTGGAGGCGAACCGTAAACTCGTCGCGCACCCGCTTCTTATGGCGTCACGCCTAGCCTGGCGCCTCCCTTCGAACCCCCTCCGCTTCCCTCGTAGATCTCTGAACTCGACCCCTTCTTCCTCCGCCGACGCCGTCTCTCCCCTGAATTTCGTCGAGAAACACATGCCCGCCATCGAGAAATTAACCCCGTCCGACGCTCCCGCCGCCACTGCCGCCACGACGATCGACCTGGACAACACTGAGCGGCTCTTCGCCGGGGTGCTGACCGCGAAGCTGCTGCGGTCGTCGGCCGTCCTGCACGCGGCCGCGGTCGAGCCCGTGGTCGACGCGGGCACGTGGGTGATGCAGTCGAGGCTCATGGACGTGGGGCCCGTGCGCGGCGCCTTGCTGGGGGCGGTGAGGTGCACCTTCTTCGAGCACTTCTGCGCCGGGGAGGACGCTGAGGAGGCGGTGGGGACGGTGGGGAAGCTGAACCGCACCGGGCTGCGGGGGATGCTGGACTACGCGCTGGAGGACGCGGAGGACAACCAGGCGTGCGATCGGAACATGGCGGAGTTCCTCCGGACAGTCGAGTCCGCAAGATCGCTCCCGCCATCTTCTGTCAGTTCGTTTTCTTTCTCCTCTTCTTCTTTAGATTTCGTCTCGCACGTGTGTTTCTTGTTCTTGGTTTTCTTGGTTTAGTCATCGTGGAAAATAACTGGTGTGTGTTCCACCGTCTTTGTTGTGAAGGCAATTTCACAAGGACGCAACGCCGAGCATGTTTTTAGGTTTTCGTCTATGGCCCTCTCTGCTTAGGAAGTTAGTATCAAGATTACTAGCGCCAAACTTACCATGCGTCTTGAGCAAGTTACCATCACTTTGCGATAGTTACTGTTTCGACATGAATATCGGTGTATTTATATCTTGGTGGAGAGACGTGCACGTAACGTAGAACACCGAGACAAACTAGCATTCTTTGCGGTTGGAAATAGAGAGATTGCTACGTGAGTTCGTTCTTTTCTGGCTGTGAAAAGTACATGGAATCTCGAATCTTGAACGTGCGTGAGGAAGATCCTGTTGTCCCAACATATGACTCATCGACCACCAGGACGTGGTGGTGTTGAATGTTGATGGTGTTATCTTTTTCTTGACCAACCAGAGAAATTTCTCAGTAACCCACTTGCGAAAGTGACGTTGTCTCCAAATTGCATTTGGTTTACTCGACCTTGTCGAATGACGTGGAAAATGTAGTTACTGGGGTTAATTTGTTGTTGACGAGTCGTTTTAATGTTCCCTAATGATCCTCTCTCATATAATTGTTCGTGGAGAGCGGCATGATTCCAGTTAGTGTCCTAGAATTGTTCGCCGTAAATCTGAAGTGGCTGGTGCTGCGTCGTCGCAGGTGAGTTTCATCATCGCGAAGATCACGGCGATCTGCCCCATCGATCTGCTCAAGCGCGTGAGCGACCTGCTCCGCTGGCAACGCAAGGACCCGTCATTCCGACTCCCTTGGAAGTGCAATTCCTTTCCGATGTTTTCTGTCTCGAGCCCGCTCTACCACACGCCTTGCCAGCCCGAGCACTTGAACCCTCAGGAGGAGCGCAATCTCCTACTAGCCCTCCAGAGACTGCAGACGCTCTGCCAGAAATGCCGAGAGGCCAACATCCCTCTGTGCATCGATGCAGAGTACACGGCCGTCCAGCCTGCCATCGACTTCTTCACGAACTCTGCGATAGTCAAGCACAACAAGCACGAGCCGTTTGTGTACGGGACGATGCAAGCCTATCTCAAGGACGCAAGGGAGAGATTATTGTTGGCGACTGAGGAGGCTGAGAAAATGGGAGTCGTGATGGGCGTCAAGTTGGTGAGAGGGGCTTACATGTCTAGTGAAAGGAAGCTGGCACATTCCCTGGGTCAGGAGTCGCCAATTCACAATACCATCCAAGAGACTCACGATTGCTACAACGAATGCGCATCATTCATGCTCGAGAAGATCGCCAGCAGGTCTGGCGCGGTCGTTTTTGCCACCCACAATGTTGAATCAGGTGAAGAAAGATCGAAATCTGCTCTGATCGTACACGAAATTTATCCTGAGACCATGAATCTTTTAGCCTGATCAATTTCTGCTGTATGTTTGTGGATAGGGAAATTGGCGGCGGCAAAAGCAAGAGATTTGGGGGTAGGAAACGGGAACCAGAAGCTCGAGTTTGCGCAGCTATATGGGATGGCGGACTCGTTTTCGTTTGGCCTGAGGAACGCCGGGTTCCAAGTGAGTAAGTACATGCCGTTTGGCACTGTGGATATGGTGATCCCATATCTCCTAAGGCGGGCTGAAGAGAACCGAGGGATGTTATCGGCCTCAACCCTCGACCGGCAACTCACGAGGTAATTGAATGGAACTTTCTACTCAGCTTCACCGACAAATGACTCTAGTGTCAAAAATTGCTCAAGTAAGGACATATGCTTGTGTGATATTGACATTGATCTAAAATCTTTTTCTATGATTTGTGCAGAAAGGAGTTGTGGAGGAGACTGAAAGCTGCAATTCTTTAAGGACAAGAGAATGACTTTGAGCAGCACATCAGGATTTGGAGAATTGTACCAGAAGAATAGAGGGGGAGAACACTAAAAGGTGCTTGAGGTTGAAGAATATGTGATAACTGATTGTGTAAAAGGAAAACAATATCAATGTGTAAATATGATGTCCTCTTGTGAATAATGAAGTATATCATAAAGTTAAGGTTTCACACTTGTTGACTTTCTTTTATATGGCTGCTTGCCGGTGGTGCTGGTGTTCAGATAATAAAAGGGACAGAGCAATGTTTGTACAACTTTCAAGATTGTACATTTGAAGTTGCAGAAGAATTCAAATGTCCCTCCACAGTTGAACTGAACTACAATGTCAAAAATTTCTAACATGAGAAATTTATGGATGAGTAAATTTCTGCCCTCTGTAAACAGGCTCTTTTGGGTTTTCTAGAGGGGTGTGCATCGGTCCCAGTCCAATTGAGGAATTGGACCGAACTAGCCAGCTCTGGATGATTCTCGAGAGGACCGGTCCAATTCTCAATTCCAAATTTTTGAAATCTTAGGAATAACCAGTCCATCTCCCAGTTCCAAAAAAAGGCAACCAAACCAACAGACCGGCCAAGATTTTTTATTTTTTAATTCTAAAGTAAATCCTAATTAGTAAAATATGTTTTTTTAATGTTGGAAACTCCCACTTAAAAATAATAAGAAGTAGAAGAAAAAAGTACTGGTTCTGGTACCGATCTGGTAACCAGACTGGTCAGTCCAGCTCTAGGACCAAGTGGGCCAATTCCATAAATTGAGAACCGATCCTATTCGGTCATATTCTAAGATTTAGGGTGGGAACCGTCACGCCCCAGAACCGATCCCTTTATTTTCTGAATATATTATTGACAAATCTATCGAGTAATTCAAAAGATAAACTAGAAATTAAAATAATTAGCTTTCTTGATGTCTAACCCATTGCAGATGCCACTATCAGAGTATTAGTGGTTGCTCAGTCAGATGGCATTTTTTTTTTGGTCGGAAAAAAAAATGATTGCATTAACTGAAAGAGTTTTAGAACAAAAGACATGATTCACAACAAAGTAAGGTCCACAGGGCTTCCGGTGGGCTTGAGAACCAATTAAGAGGAAGAGACCCAATCCTAAGAGAATTTGTTATCCAATCCGCAATCCTGTTCTCCTCCCTTCTGCGGTGGGCTAGGCTTAAGTTAGGGAAGCCCACAATAAGGTTTTTGGCCTCGTTGACTAGAGCTTCTAGATCCCACAAGCTTTGTACTTCTCTGAGCGTCCTTATCAGGAAAAGAATGTCTGACTCAATCTCAAGACTTTGACCAGATCTAGTTGACAAAAAATTAAGGTTTCAACCATGGCCATAGTCTCGGCTTGCTCGGCTGAGTGCACCCTAACCATCTTTGCAAAGCCATCCACCATCTCTCCGTAACGATTCCTGCAAACACAGCTGATAGCTCCTTCTATCGTTCCCGGTAGAAAACATCCGTCGATATTAATTTTGAGGGATTTTCCGACGGGGCCTTTCCAGATATGAGGTAATGGATTTTCGAATTCTTTCGCCTTCTTCTTCGACCTAGCCCAGTTAATGAAGCACTGATTTTCCGCCATGGCTGAGCTAACTAGGTTCTTTGGGTTTGGCTTTTGGTTGCGAAAAACGGAGTTATTTCTCTTTCCAAATCCGCCAGAGGACCGTAGGTAGAAGGCTAAAACTCGTTGAGGTATGTTTGAATCGTAATAGCCATTCATCAATACGGCCAAGGTCATAAGGTGAGATGTGTATCTGTATTGCAGGTCCTGCCAAACTTGATGAGTCCGGGGACAGAGCAAGAAGAGGTGCTTCGTGGTTTCTGGGTGTAATCACGAGTACCGTCCTCCGCGATACCCCGTTTAACTAGGTTTACCTTTATCGGCAATGCATTCAGGCATAGTCCCCAGAGGAAAAAAATGGATCTTTGGGCTTGTATCAGCCTTCCAGATCTTAGTCCAGAGAGCAGGAGGGAATTGATGAGAAGTTGAGGCTGTGGCCGAGCTGTTTTGTTCTCCAGTCTGATCTTGTTGTATCCGCTTTTTACAATATACTCCCCCGATCTAGTGCTCGTCCAGACCAATCTATCCTCTTTCTCTTGCGGATCCAACGGAATTGTGAGGATTTCATTGGCTGTACTCTCATCAAACATGTCCATAACAATTTGTTCATTCCAAGCTGGGATATCCCTACAAACAAGATCAGAAACCTTTGTCGGCTCCTCCCTGTTTGCTGGTCCTCCAATTTCTCCCCTAGGCAACCATTTCATCTCTCGAATGTTAATCTTTTCTCCATTCCCTACCGTCCATCTCACTGAAGGAAGAATTGCATCTCTTCCCATTAGGATGCTTTGCCAACCCCACGAAGGACAATACCCCTTTCTCGTCGACCAGAATTGTGACTGTGGAAAGTAAAGGCCTTTCAATAGCCGGCCCCATAGCGAGGACGGATTTTGCAATAGACGCCACGCTTGTTTTCCCAGCATTGCTTTATTAAATCCGAAAAGGTCACAAAAGCCTAGCCCTCCGTTATCTTTTCTAGTCTTGAGTGTCTCCCACTTTTTCTAGTATAATCCAGATTTCTGTTCACTAGTTTTCCACCATAAATTAGCGATTCTCTTTTCAATGCTCCGGCTAATAGAAACTGGAATTTTAAAGACTGACATGGCATACTGTGGGGGAGCCTGCAGTACTGCTTTAATGAGGGTCTCTTTTCCTGCCCTTGAAATCAGTTTTTCCTTCCATCCTTCTAACTTCATGTTCACTTTAGCTAATATCCAGGCAAACATATGTTTTTTCGATTCATCCCAATCCGAAGGAATTCCTACATACTAAGGAATTTCCACATACTTCACAGTTTTCTTCTATTTCTGGGACACGCAATTTTGCCAGCATATTCTGTCGGAGTCTATGGGGGCAATTTTTACTGAAGTGCAGCCCATATTTGTTTTAGTTAATGGCCTGGCCTGAAGCGAAGCAATACCTATTCAAAATCTAAACTACATTTTGACACTCTTTTATGGTCCCATCCAAGAAAAATATTGAATCGTCTGCAAACACTAGGTGAGTCAGAGTGGGGCAGGCCCTGTTCAGTTGAATACCTTTAATAGTGCTATGTTCTAAAGCCTGTTTCAATAATACCGAGAGCACATTCGTCACTACAATGAATAGGTATGGGGAAATAGGGTCACCTTGTCCATGACCCTGCAAAGGTTGAAAGTAAGGCAGTGGTCCTTCATTGAATATCATACTGAAAGAGACAGTAGTCATACATTGCATCACCCATTTCACCCACTTTGAATAAAAACCCATCTTTAGCATGCAAGCTTTCAAGAAATGCCAATCTATTATGTCGTATGCCTTTTGCATATCCAATTTAAGTACTGTCTGAAACTTCTTTTTTCTATTCCGGATTCTAAGTTGGTGAAGAATCTCCTGTACAGCTAAAATGTTGTCCTGAATAAGTCTCCCTCTGACGAAAGCATTTTGTTCCGGTAAAATTAGGTCAGTTAGCCACGGTTTTGGCCTATTTGCCAAGACTTTTGAAATTATTTTTTATGAGAAGTTGCACAAACTGATTGGGCAATACTACTCCAGCTTTTCGGGATTTGGTACTTTAGGAATGATAGTAATATGCATTCTGTTTAGTTCTGGATTGAGTACTCTTGTTTCAAAAAATTGCCTTACTTCCTTGACAATAGTTGATCGAAGAACCTCCGAATTATAATGATAAAACATCCCATTTAGCCTGTCCGGACCAGGAGCTTTTGTGCCTTCTAATTGGTGGATAGCAACATGAATCTCTTGTGTTGTCACCTCGGCTATCAAAGCCTTGTTTATTTCTTCCCCCACTAAGGTTGGGCGTTGGTCAGTGATTGGTCCAAAGTTTCGAGTCCTCACTGAAGTGTAAAGCTGTAATTACCCGAATTTCGATAAAATTTGAACCTCAAATGCTAGTACAATTTAACTTCAATTCAATCATCTGATAAAATAGCTAACTCCACTTTGATTCTCCGATAAATACCTAACTTATTCCCAATTGTACAAATAATTTAATCTTAAAAAATTTACATCAAAACTTCATGTACAAAAATCCATCTTCACTTTCGTTGCGCACTCTGATCCGATCCTTACTAGTGATCTTCAGAAGCATTTATCTAATTCTCTTGAATTCCTAACCTGACAAATTTGAAAAATATATTGGGGTGAGTCTAAGTTCAATAAATGAAATCTCTAGGTCTAAGATAAAATATTTACTTACCACTCAACATGGTATCAACAATAATTATGAGTCCAAGGCAATACATAAAACATAAATAAATGTACTATCCTTCCAATCATGATGTCTCATTGAAACAACAATAACATTACATAAATTAAATCACTATGTGCAAGCGGATAGTATATTATATCTCACAAATATCACATAACATCTCATTGATTTACACATATGAGTTCATATTTGTTACTGGCCAAGACCATCTCGACTAACGAGGTATCGTCACCACCAACTCACAGGGAATGGAATCATTTATACCCTTTGCCACACCTCAGCCCATTCATCACAAATGTCATCTTCATTAGTGAGGATAAGTACACTACTGTACATCCACATGATCATGGTCATTTCTTAACTTCAGACTATGACTACAAGAGCCATGTCATACCATGACTATACGAGTCATGTCATCATAAGATTTTATATAATCTCAACCTTACATAAAACCGTGTCATACGATAAAACATCTAACTAACTTCAGAATCTCATCCACATACTCATGCAAGGGAATTCGCTCTATGGCGAATAGGCCGTGGCAAAGGTCTTAATTACGTGGCATCATTCACATACATTTGATAACAACATAACAATTGTCATTTCTCATGCAATTAATGATAGATAATTAATTACGTGCACTTCAACAAATATATCATCATTCTTTCTATTTTAAGCCATCATTATTTAATCGGAAGCCATAGATAGGTAATTCAGTAACTTAGGAACTGATGCTCATAAATTGATCACGTGAACACCGACAATTCAAATCATCGGCAACGTGAACATCAACAACGCAAAAGATTGGCCATGTGAACATTAACAACTCAAAGAATCAATAGTATGAAAATTGACAACTCAAAGAATCGGCCACGTGATTAAATGATAGTACTTAGTCGAATTACAAAAATATTATTATCAAATCTAGTTTTGCCATTTTCACACTTCAATTAATCAAGCCATATTAGTTAAATTAAACACCAAAAGCCATTTATTTTTCATCTAAAACATACAAGTATTTTATTTACGCTATGGGCATGACACATATTTTATAAAATTGCCAAAACAGCCCTCTTTCAAATTAATTACACAATTAGGTTCAATTTTGCATAGTTAGATACCTTGTCTAGATTAAGCAATTAACTCTAAAAAATAACTTAACCACCTATCATAATAAGGTTCCTCCACTGTGAACAGTCCCCAGAAATTTCAGCATTTACAGATTCGCCCCCTCAACTTAGTGAAATTACAAATTTGCCCCTAAAGCTTATAAACTCATTTTTTAACCGGTTTGGTTACCTTTAATTAATATGACTTAATAACCCACTAATTAACACTAAAAACCATAAAATAATACTGTTCACAACCCCTCTTCATTTCTATAAATTCGAAATTCCCCCTTACCTTGACAAGAAAATTACCAAAATACCCTTTTTATGCCTAGTTTTACCATTTTCACACTTTTCCTACTCAAAATGCAACAAAACATTTTAGTAATCTCTCAAGAACCACATAAACATGTGATAGCTTTTTACTTCAAGCTCAACAATCACCATAGCTTAACATACGACTATTTAAATTTGCTCATACATAGAAAAAGATCCAAACTAAATAAACAAATAGTCAATCAACCAAGCTCAAGAGCACTAAATAAATCATTCTAGCTTAGTCCCTAGAGTTGTCACTTACCCAAAGTGAAATCCTCAACAAAGCAAGCCTCTAGCCACCTTGAAATCAAAATGGATACTAAAATAAATTAACAAGTCTTATTCTTTAGAAAACAACAAAGCTTATTGGATAAAGAAAAAGGAAAGGGAAGTCTAACAATATACCTTGTCAAGAAACTAGATTGAAAGTGGGCTTGAACTTTTATTTTATTTTTAGTTTTTTTGAAAGAGAGTGGTAAATAGAAAGATTTGCAACTAGAAGAAGAAGAAGAAGGGAGTGACGTCCACGCCAAGATGAAGAAGAAGAAAAAGAGATGCTTTCTAGTCTCTTGTCTTCCAAAATTTTGCTACAATGAAGAGAATTTTGGGGCCACATTAAATGGCTTGGGTTAAAAACAATAATAACAAATAACTATAGTTACATTTAGATAATAACTTACGAGAGTTAAAAATGCAATATGTCATGCAAAATGTCATAGACTTAGGGTCAAAGCATTTCAATTAAGCATGTGACAAAAATAGAGCGAGAATTAAGACATTTATCCATGATAATATAGTGACAAATGGCATAGTTTAATTGAAAAGAAGGAGATATTAGATTATTTTGGGTATATACTATACATTGCGGTAAATAAACGGAGAAATCGGTATTCGTTTGAAATGTTGGTAAATCAGAAAATTATTTTGAAACTGCTGAAATCATTAATGAAAGTATAGAATAAAAGTGACACATTAACTCAGTAAAAACTTTAATGGTTGAAAATCGTCCAATATGAAACTCCGAGCTTATAAATCATTTCTTCAACTAATATAGCGGCAATTAATTAATTATTGTCACACTACACCATCAACATACATGTCAACCTCCTATCACATCGGACTCTGGGTGATAACAATCGCGGAAAATCATTTTAAATATTATTACAAAATGTGGAAATTATGGATATCACAAAAGCTCTTGAAAATGGCTGATAGTCAGAATTTTCAGCTGTTCTTCGTCACGTACCCACACATCATTTGGATTCTTCAGCATGGAAATACGATTTCTTTGCCTTCTCTGGATAGTAGTCGCGTGAAAAAATTTGGTATTTCTATCCCCTCATTTTAGCCATTTGATTCTAGATCTTAACCCCTAAAACATCTCTTCTTGTCTCCATCTTTTCTCGATCTCCCATTTAAGATTCTTTTCACTCTCCCTACTATACGAAAGTGTTGGGGAGTTCATCAATTCATGAAGCTTCTTCTTCAACAACAAAATTTCCTTATGGGCATCGGATAATTTTTTACTCCATTTTTCTAAGGCCTTTTTAACATCACTCAGTTTTTGCGATAAGCTTAAATTCTGCCTGTCATCTGCATTCCATGCCTGCTGAACCATCAGTGCGAATTCTTCATCATCTACCCAAAAAGCCTTCATCTTAACTTTTTTCTTCTTTTTGCCAGTTTGGGATCGAAGGGCAATAAAATTGGACAATGGTCGGAACCAACTGCTGGTAGGGCAAAGGTTTCCGAATTTGGGAAGAGAGTTCTCCAATCCATAGAGCAAAGGACCCTATCCAGTCTTTCTTTAACAGAGTTAGCCCCTTCTATGTTGTTTGCCCAAGTAAAAGCACAGCCATTACTTTCCATATCCATTAGCTCACATGAATTCAAAAATTCCCTGAATCTGTTAAGTCGAAAAGGTTTAGCCGATCTTCGCCCTACTTTCTCCCAGTGATAGAGGATCTCATTGAAGTCGTCCATACAAGCCCATGGTAGGATATTATAAAGGCTGATTCTGTGTAACTCTTCCCACAGCAGGACATGTTCCTGAAACTTAGAAGGAGCATGCACGAAGGTCGCTCTCATATATTGACTGTTATCCTGTGATTTCAAACCACATCTATGAAATGCATGGAATGGGACTCCACAGCAATAGAAAACTCCTCATTCCAAAATAAAGCCAAGCCCCCCGCGATGCCCACTGGATTAACGAGAAAACTATATTTAAAGTTTAACCTCTTTTTTATTCTTAAAAGGATCTGTTCTTGATTCTTTGTCTCCATAATAAGAAAGGATACCAGGCCTTTCTTAAGCCACTTAGGCTTTAATGGCTTGAACTATCAGCTATGTGCCCAACCCTTGACAATTCCAACCCATAATCTTTATGATTGCGTTTGATCGACCGGATAAAAGTCAAGATAGAATATGTTTTATCCTATTATATGTTTGGTGGTAGTCCATGATAGGATAAGGTCGGATATAGACCGGATAAAAAAATCCGAGGGGGGGAGGGATAGACCCAGATAGGATTTTTAATGCCTATTTTTTCAGAAATCCTACGCTTCACTTGCCATAATCTTCATCCCCACACCTTATGCGCTTTTACCAAAAAAATTACTCAACTTTTTTTTCCTTCACTGACTCCTCTGAACCCGTGAATAGCAAAAAAATAAAAATATAAATTATTCTATTCGACTTTAAATTTGTAGTCCACCAAACAGTTAACATGATATGAAGAAATCCCATGATTTCTTATCATATCCTATCCAATTCTATCCTATTTAGAAATCCGGATGACCAAACACAGCCTATATGTCTCCCGGTGGCTTATTAAGGCTAGAGTAAGATGGCATTTACATGGCATGCATTGTTGGGATCATACCAAAGGATTAATGTAATGTAAACACGTCATTACCAAATTGATTTTACCGAATTTTCTTATAATAAATGTGGCAAAGATAAGAGAAAAATGAGAGAGGATAGAAGTGTGACTACTGACCGTGCCTATTGATTATTGATTTTTCTTTAGTTATGATGATGGACATCGGGTGCATGAGCAATAACCCCACAATCATTTTGGAAACATTGTTCAAAAATCATAAATTTATTGCACTTTTGTCAATTGAGTCCTAAATTTTTCAATTTTTCCAATTGAATCGTAAACCTTTTCATAATTTGTCAATTAAGTCCATCTTGCCAATTTGCCAGATATAGCTAACATGGACGTCAATCGTCCTATATGGCACGGGCAACGCTGACGTTGGCAGATTTTAATAATATTTTAACTTTTTTCTTTTCTTTTTCCCTCTTTTCTTTTCTTTCTCTTTTTTTTTTCTTTCCTTCTTCCTCCTCTAGCTGGTTGCTGAGGCATGGTGACCGGCCAGAGGCGAAGGCCGGTGAGGTCACTGGGTCTGGCAAAGCTCACCCGACCTCGCTAGTGACCAACAAGGCCAAGCCTTGTCATGGTTGGGCGAGGCTTGGCCTAGCCAAATTAGCGACAGCAAGGTCGACCTTACTGGCCCTCGCCTCTAGTCAGTTGTAAGCCATTGCTAGAGCCTGGTGACCAGGTAGAGGAGGAAAAGGGGAAGAAAAAAAAAAAAAGAAAGAAAAAGAAATGAATAAGTAAATTAAAAAAGTATTAAAGTTTTAGTATAAATTCTCTAACGCTAACAGCGTCGGCTGTCCCACTATTCTCGTGTAAAGAGAAAGATAGTAGCTTTTTTGGCGTTTCATTTCGCCACCTTGCACTTTTCAACGTATGTAAAAACAGATGCAAGGGGGCCCCTTGTTAACAATGATAATGCCCAAATTTTAGAGCTCTAATCCGAACCGGAGGAGACCAGAACTGAAAAGACCCAAAACTTTCGGATCGAGTCGGGTTAGGTCAGGCTTTTTGACAGCCTTGCAAGGGGTAATGCTTGGCTTGGCTTAGTATCGAACCAAAAAATTACTTACCACAAGGAAAAAAGCATACTTAAAAATTGTAATGATTTCTTTTTTAGCGACCTTAGATATTAATAATTATTTTTTAAGAAATTAGCCCTTCCTTACGTATAACTACTTAACTATTCATCAAGTCTCAACTTTAGGTTTTCGCATAAACAAATAACTTTCATTTCTTTTTTTTTTCCTACTTGCCAAAAAAAAATAACTTTCATTTCTTTTCAATCAAAAGTGATTTAGTGACTTTCTCTTAATACCTAAGGTTGTGCTTCCGATCAGCTTAGTTGTTGCCATGTCTTATTTCTCCACCAGTTTTATCTATTTCACTAAGCAAATGTCCAATGCAATGTTGTTTTGGAGTTGTTCCGCTGATAAGATCCGAATTTAATTTGAGATTTCGGTTCTCAAGAAAACTGTTGTGTGATATTAGTGTCTTCAATATTCTAATGCATCATAGCATTTTTTTTTCGGTCAAAACTAAACTATTCATTTATATATAGTAAAACCAGAGCCCACTTTCGGGGTCTCAAAACAGAGCAAATCTCTAAGTGCCTATGGAGAGCATGTCAACCAGTGTTCGGTGAGTGTTTTTTTCCTGTGAGTCTTCGCTACTCAGTCCGCCACACTATTACTATTTCTATTACAATATAGCAGCTTTAAATTAGAAAATGAAGACAGCAGCCCACGTGCTTCGCTGATGAGAGCACGCTATTCCCATGGCGATTTTTGCGTATGCTTCAAGCTATTGACTAGATTCTGGCAGTCTGACTCCAGAGTCAGTCTTTCGCCCATGTGAGGAGAGAGGAATTTCAAGGTTTCCACCATGGCTAGGCATTCTGCTTGCTCGGCGGAGCAGACGAGAACGTCCTTTGTGAAGCTGTCAATCAAGATCCCAGTTGAGTTGCGGCACACACAGGCAATTGATCCTTCAAATGATCCAGGTTGGTGAGCTACATCTAAATTTACTTTTATTTCACCCCTTTCTGGAGGAATCCAGGCCTTCTCCTCTTCGTTGTTCGCAGCATCAATTTTCCTATCAAAGTTGTTCCATTTGCTAAAATTTCTGAGCAATTGTTGTCCTCTTTCAACCAGCAACTTTGGGTCCGGGAGGTGCCTTCTAAAGACGAGGTTGTTCCTTGCTTTCCAGATTTCCCAAAGAACTACCGAGACTAGCTCAAAATCTGGTGAGTTGTTGTTGTTGGGTATGTATTCGATTAGCCATTCATCTATTCTAGAAGTTTGGTATTTAGAATTCTGGATGTTTAGCGCAGGAGCATCCTAGACTTCCCTCATCCATTAGCAGAGAAGAAGTAAATGTTTCGGGGTCTCCACATGTGCTTGGCAGATTGGGCAATTTGGATTAGGTACCATCCTCCTTCTGTACAAATTTTCCTTCATCAGGAAGGCATTTTGACATACACTCCATATAAAGTTTCTGATTTTGTGGGGAGTATTCATTTTTCATATCTTGTTCCAGAGCTTAG
The DNA here is from genome assembly GCA_024500025.1 of Syzygium aromaticum. Classification (NCBI taxonomy): domain Eukaryota; kingdom Viridiplantae; phylum Streptophyta; class Magnoliopsida; order Myrtales; family Myrtaceae; genus Syzygium; species Syzygium aromaticum. The sequence continues at coordinate 13,974,266 of CM044894.1, read as the reverse complement.
TAGGAGATTGATGAGAGGAGGAGGCACATTGAGCTTCTGAGTTTTCTACAAGAATGTCAAAACCCGGTTGGAATCATTCACCAGTATTGCTTTGCTTAAGGACAAGCAATTAACTTGAACAAGTCAAGAATATACTTCAGCAAGGATTGCCCTAGTGAATTAAAAAGGAACATGGCTAGAGAACTAAGAGTCCCGGAGATTGATAAGACCGGGAAGTACTTGGGTATTCCTTCTTATTGGGGAGAATCCAAAAAGCAAATGTTTGCTTGGATCCTGGCAAGGGTAAATATGAAGTTTGAAGGGTGGAAAGAGAACACAATATCTAAAGCGGGGAAAGAAATTTTGATAAAAACTGTTGTCCAAGCATTTCCACAATAAGCCATGTCAATTTTCAAGATCCTAGTTTCAATATGTCAAGCTATTTAGCAAAAAATAATAGCTTTCTGGTGGAAGAACCAAACCACAACAAAAGGAGTACACTGGAGGAAGGCCGAAGTGCTAAGACAAAGAAAAGACAGGGGAGGCCTCGGGTTTAGGGATTTAACATCTTTTAACAAGGCCATGCTTGGAAAATAGGCTTAGCAATTAGCACAAAACCATACAACTCTATGTAGTCAGGTCTTAAAGGGCATCTACTACCCTACTAAGTGTTTCTGGAAGGCAAAGAAGGGATCCAGACCATCTTGGGGATGGCAGAGCATACTTATGGGGAGAACATCAATTGAAGACTCGGTCATGTGGTCAGTAGGAAATGGGCAAGACATTAATATCAGAGAAGATAAGTGGCTAAAAAGGGGACCTATAGGGGGACCGGCTAATGCAGGGGACCCGAAAAAAGTTGATGAACTGATAAACCAAGGGGAAAGCACATGGAAGGAACCGGTTATGCGCAGATTATTCGATGAACAGGTAGTTCGTGAGATCCTCGCAATACATATCAAACCACAAATAAATGAAGACAAACTGATCTGGACTGGCACGAGAGAAGGAGAGTACACTGTTAAGAGCAGCTACAACATTCTCCACATCATAGCATTTACTATAGAGTGACAAATGCAACATTTTAGACACATATCTCCTAGAATTAGTTTTCTTGATATGATAATACCAATCATATTTCATAGAATTGAATGGTCAACCTTTGTGTTCCAAATACTTCAGCAATTTATTATGAAGCTGTCACATCGTAACTTGAGGAGCAAAATTAAATTTGTAAACTTCTTCTTCTTTTTAATCAATTGATTAAGCTTAGTTAATTTTTATTTTCTGTCGGCGGCATCGCGCAAGAAGCCAACTAGTTTTAAAGAAATCAAATAAATAAAATAAAAGTCAAAACCTAAACCAAAGATCGAATTTCATGCTACTGAACCATGAGAATGTTGGTTTTCTACGGAACATGCATAGCTAAATTAAATATAAACGCAGCGAAAAGATATAATCATACATATATCTTCTAAGACGTTATTCATGCGTTTCAATCAAAAATCATAAGACCATAGGGAGTTAAATGGATTACCTCTCGTAGTGTGCCCAAAATAATTTCGGTTCGGATGTTCTTCAGTTCGAGCACCATAACCGTCAAACCTCTAGTTCAAACACACTACCAATTGCACAACGAACGAAAAGAAGAACTTGCGGATAATCACCGATAAAATTGTGCTAGCAATCTTGTGGCAACAATTCTCTGCACTCGATATTTCAATCATGGCGTCGAAAGAGAGAAAACGTAATTTTTAACTCTCACGAACACATAATAATTCCATACACACTTTTTTTCATCATCCTGCAACTGTTGCTGATTGCGCTTTTAATATGGTGATCAACAACTGTTGCTAATTGTGCATGTATGCACATGTGCACATGATCAACAACGATTGCTAATCATGTATGACATTGACACAGTCAGCAACCGTTTGCTGACCGTGTGCCTTCTTTTTTAAATTAAAACACACACGGACAGCAACTATTGCTGACCGTCTGCACTTTTAAATTTAAATTTATATATATATATATATATATATATATATATATATAAATATATATGTACAAACATAGAAGTGCACGATCATTATATGTGTATTTCGTGAGCATCATATGCACACACGCCCATGACAAAAATTTAATTAAATTAAATCCCATTTAATTTAATTTCAGTCTGACTTAAGTCGATTGCAAACATATTTGCAATATCGTCTCTTCTGTACAATGTCATCCTAAATTGGTTGTGGTATGTGACATCCTTACGTTTATCACTAAGCTGGTAGTAAGACTTGTACCAACACATTAGTACTCCGAAAAGAATTGATTGTCCCAATCAACCTCTAGATCTTACAAACCAAGATTGGCATCTAGAAATATGTCATGACTATCCAGACAGTGTGAATGCTTTAAGAACATAATGAACATGTTAACTTTGGCTACATTGTAATTCAATCCCTCTGTCTCACTATGTCCCGATCGAACAAAGATCATGGAATATTTGTCAAGCCACCAATTCGATCATATGCACAAACCTAATTGACATGCATTTTATATGAGACACGAACAGTTCATTCTCGGTTATAACCTTAGTCGAGGATTTTAATGCAATGTCAATATTAACTTGCATAGGACATCATTATTGTACCTTGCGTATAACAAGGAGACATATTCCATTTTACACACACGTGTAACTTCATATGTGAACGAACTATGGCCATCAAGTACAGAGACCGATCAACGAACCAGCAATATGCGCACCTATGAACCATAGCCATCCAACACACAAAGTCAACACTATGCCTCGGGTCTAAGGATTATTTACACAAGACCAGAGTATGAACGATTAGGCATTAACCACGCTAAAAGCTTCCATGTTGCTAATTGTTATATGCATATCACGTTCAGTGAACTTGTCTGGTACAAGCACCTGGTTCTAACTCAAGCATCACAATACCCAATGACTCATGATTCGTCATTCCCTTAAGTTCAAATACTTAATGGCGAAGCTAAGAACAGACCGGTCTCAATAGGATCATTAATATCCACTCAATGATCCATCGACCGCGAACAATTTAAAGATTCAGTCTAACTATGAACCTGTCACACATATTCTTAACATCTCAAGAATAGGTATAGTCATAACTGATCTTATAGAATCATTCATATATTTAAATAATTTGACAAATGAATAAATACATCCTTGCCATTAATTAACTAATGAAATTGAAAATACAACTTACATCCCTAACATGTAACTATTACATGGTGACTTTAGGGCATACATCTAATAGAGAAGTTAAGGAAAAACCAGAAAATATGCTCCGAAATCTAAGTCGTGAATCCTTTGTGACATGAAATTATGAGGGGGAGAGTAAAATTAATAGACATTGAGGCTATGTTTGTTTCACGGAAAACAAATTTTCACGAAAATATTTTCCGAATTTTCGGCGTTCATTTCATGGAAAATAAATTAGTCATGGAAATTTTTCTTTTATTTTTTTTATTTTAAAATTTTGATTTTTTGATTTTTCTTTTTTTCCCTTTTTTTTTCTTCTTCCTCGATCAATTGCCAGCCGCGGCAATGGCTAGCGGACCAGCCATAGGCAAGCTGGGCGAGGCTCAAGCTTCACCCAAGGTCCCTAGAGCCTCACCGACGTTTGGCTACCTCGAGCCTTGCCCAGCTCGCCGAATCTGGCAAAGCCCGGGCTTGCTCAACTGTCCTTGCGTGAGCTTGACCTCACCACAGGCCGGTGGGGCTCAAGCTCACCTGTGGCAAGTCCCCAGCCATTGCCATGGCTGGCGACAAGCCAAGGAAGAAGAAAAAAAATTAAAACATTAAAAAAAAATCTAATTTTTTGGTAATTTTCCCTAAAAAATAAAATCGGAAATCGAATGGCGGAAAATGTTTTTCATGTCATTTTCAAGTTTCAGCAGAATATCGAAAAATATTGTTATTTTCTTGAAAAATAGCTTTTTGGAAAATATTTTTCAGAAATATTATATTTTCTGCGAAACGAATGAAGATTGAGAGTCTAAGCACCTAATGCTAGCAATGAGTAATATCAGGACTGCATTGGACTATAAGTTGTACTAATTTGGGGGATTTGACTTTTGCTATGTTCGCTCAAAATCTTCGGCGCAGATAAGATGTGCATATCGCAATCATTTTAACCTCAACAAAAATGATGACCAAATCAAAGAGAGAAAATAACACAAATGATCTTTGAACTATAATTCAATATGCAATATGATCTCTGAACTTTTAATTTGTTCAATGTGATCCTTGAACTTTTTGTACATATTCAAATTGTCTCCTAAACTATATGAAAATGTTTAACATTGTCCTTGAACTTAAATTAAAAGGAAGGATAATGGTTTTTTTTTAATATAGTTTAGGGACTAGTTTTAACATTTACCAAAAATTCAAGGATCACATTAAATAAACTAAAAGCTCGGGGATAGCATTGCATATTAAGCTAAAGTACAATGACCGCAATCAAACAAATTGAAAATTTAGGAATCATATTGCACATTGGATCAAAGTTCAGGGACTATTATATCATTATCCCAGACAAAGGGTGAACTTCTTGTTTTGTCCATAGTAATTAATTTTAACAATTAAGAAAAAATGTAAACTACATTTTCAAAGATAAATTATGGGCCTCTTTGGGTCGTTCTGTCCATTATGATTATGGGCATCATTGCTCACTTTGACCCACCAAAGTCTCTTCCGAGGGCTTAAGTTTATGGGCTAAAGTTGATGTACAGAGGACTAGGGGATTACCAGGACGCGCAAGGTGAGAACTGGAGATTTATTGAAATTTGTGAGCTTCTTCGACTTCATTGTTAAATTAGGTGCAGCGTGAGACTTGCATGACCTGATGGCTTTAAATGAATGGACTCGCGGGCATCGAGAGCACGTAAAAACCATTTAGAAAGTCAACATTAAGGGTTGATCGGTTCCAGTACGCACAAGTGTCGGATCATAGGATCCGCGCTTACACGATGCACCGTAATGAGCATCGTCTTCAGATCCAAGAGGAAAAGGAGAAACGAGTGAGTTTGGCGAGATATGATCGGATGGGAGAAGTCTATAGACATGATTCATAAGTAAAGTCCACACGAAATAGTCGCCCGCTTCCGTTGATCTGCGTCAATTATCTTGGACCATCATAGAAGGTGATGGTGGTAGTATTCTAAAATCCTAGTAAGAGTCGCATATCCAACCGATCTATCTCAATGTGTTGTGGCCATTTAGAAGTTGGTTTTACTTATAACGCGGCAGCATCTCGTGCTTTACACGAATTTGAGCGTATTTTTTTATCGAATGCAAATGATTTTTTTATAAAAAAAAAAACTAAATTTGCCACGTTTGACTGACTGGATTGATATTTTATATCTCATGCTTATAGATTTACACGAATTAGTCTGAGATAGAGTTAGGCATAAACCACTGAATTGAGGCTAAAAGTATAAAAAGAATCCACATTATCTTCCTTTACGTATGAACACGGGAACAAAGTTCAGTTTGAAAAGAACTGAAATCCTTGAAAATGATGAACAGTATCGCTCTCGATCCTAAGGTTCATGTACTTATGTTGCACAAAAAAAAAACACAAAAGAAATCCGTTAAAAATTAGAAATTAAAAACTATGAAGAAATAAATAATATGCTGACCATATTACCAAATATATTTAACTAACAATGAAACAAACGATACAGTTTATATAATTCGGCAAAACTTTTGGAAAATAAATTTACTACTTATTTGATATATATTTTTACGTGAGCTTGTTTTTTTATATTTTTTCTTTGGAAATCCACTTAATTATAGCTCAAATCATTTAATACGTATTTCTTCAAAGGAAAATAAAAATGAAAAGCAATTGTATCTAAAATTCATTTTATTTGAAATTGAATTTAAAAAAATAGATAAGAGAGAAATTCACAAGCCTTATGGTGCGTCTATTTCGCAAAAAGAATGATTTAAAAAATATTTTCCTAAAAATGATTATTTATATTGCTTACAATCGCTTACAAAATGAATAAAATAAAAATATTACCATCGTTTACGAAAATATTTAAATATAAATTATTGTCGTTGATGAAAAAAAGTTTTATTGACTAATTATTTCAAATAACACAAGCAATTATTTTTAAGAAAATGTTTTCCAAATCATTCATTTTCCTTGATTTATAAGATTAAAAACAAAAGCCATAGTACAATAAATTTATAGATTGAATGAAAATATCATTTAAAGAAGATAACCCATATACTTTACGATAAAGAAAAAGTAGAATCATCAAGAAGCTAATAGTATTTGAATCCTCTTTTCCACATTTTTTATGTAAATATTAGCTAAATTCTAAGTTTTAAACTTTCAAGCCACATTACACACGTTCGAATCAACAAAAACGTACTTGGTCTTTCCTTAAGAATTTCTTGACACCGACAATAAAAAACCAAAAATAAACACGCACACGAGTACGTTAACCAATTCACCCAATAAGGATCAGCATAGATCTAGGATAGAATCCGGAATTAGACCAAACCAACCCTAAAAATTGGTGCGGCTCCCGATTAGGAAACAAACTGAACTGAACTGAATTGAGAACCAGAGAATTGAATTGAGAATCGAAGAACCAAACCGAATTGAGGTAACCCTAAAACTAGTAGTTTGCTTATGGATCTTTTCACCAGTTTGTATACTAGTAGTATCAAACTTCCAGAATTTGAAACATCATTTCGTTACTTAATATGTTCTTCCATTATTATTGTGACATTCCGAATTTCGATCCATTTTTGAGATTTATAAAACATGTATTTGTCAGTGTGCTTATAGTAAAATCTCGTCCGGAACTAATCATTCTTGGGTTATTTTTAAATTAGAGATTTCGCTACAATTGTATTCAATCGAATTTAGCCATTATTTAGAGCCCGAACTTTGGTATCGAATTTCTCAGAATTTCATGACAAATTTAATTGGACGGTGTCGATATTATGGTGGCCAACGTCGATATTACCCGGAATTGGTAAAAAATGAATTTTTGACCGAGTGTGGATTTAGACTAACAGACCTCCCTCGTAATGTGTTTTAATTAATGTCTTTTGGCCTAGTCCTGACCGTTGGATCGATTTTGGGTTCGAACGTGGGCCATCGGATCGCATTCGATTTCTTTGACTTCTCTCTCTCTCTCTCTCTCTCTCTCTCTCTCTCTCTCTCTCATTTGCCGCGCACGTCCCTTCCCCCCTTCCATGCAAACCCGTGCACTCTCTCTCTCTCTCTCTCTCTCTCTCTCTCTCTCTCTCTCCTCCTCCTCCTTCTTCTTCTTTTTCTTTCTTCCTTCTTTCTTCTTCTTTTCTTCTTCTTCTTTCTTCGTTCCCTTGCCGCTGCTACTGGTCCCTGCTGCCCGACCGCCAAGCGCGCCCAGCCGCAGCTCATCGGCAGTCCACCTTGTGCCGCTGCACGCCCAGCCACCAAGACCGCTGTCCATCTCGTCGTTCGCCCCTGGGCCAACTACCCTTCTCCTTCATTGCCTCCCCTTCGCGCGCGAGCAACAAGTTCGCCGCCGCGTCCACTACGGCCCGACTCCATCCAACCTCTAGCCAGCCCATCCGGCCCCGCCCAGTCACCGATGACGCCGCCATGCCCTCCCCGACCACCGTCGGCTCGCCACCATCGCCCGAGCTCCTCCTCTTACCCATCGCCGCCACGGTTGCCCCCCTAAGCTGTTGTCGCCCCTGCTGCTCCGGTGACTACATGGCTACCTCTGCTTCGCCACCTGTTCTGACTGAGCTAGTCTCTGCTTAGCACCAGCTCGCCGCCGTCGCCATTCGACCATCTCTGCAGCTCGCCAGCCGAGCTCACCTAGCCGCTGCCTAGGCCGTGGCCAAGCTCACCTGGTCATCATCCCGGCCGTGGCGGAGCTGCCCAGCCACTCGCCCCGCCGCTCGAACAGCCGCTTGCCCGCTCTCTCACTCGCCCCGCCGTGGCCAAAGGTCGTGCCAAGCGCCCTGGCCGTAGCCGAGTGCTGTGCCAAGCCTTACCGACCAGCTTGCTCTTTGTACCCGTGCCTGCGCCGAACCACCGTTACCCCAATTAGGCCATTTTGGCCCTTAGCCGATTTCCCTCGGGCCAAACCTAAGTAAGTGACTCTCTTAACATTTATCTAGTATAATGAGTATTATTATACTTGTTTAGGAATTATTTAGTGTCGGTTTGATGGCTTAGTTAGGGCCCGATTAGAGGATCGCATGTAACTAGTTCTTAGACTAAATTGTGGTGATTTTTGGGATTAATTGGTGGTTGTTCATGGCTGGTTTATTATGGCATTTGTGTGTGAAATTCTATGCTCGAGAGTAGTCAACTCGTGTTGGTTTGCGGTTTGAATGTGGCCGACTTGAAGGTCGGATTGGTGGGATTATTGTGGTGAGCTTGACTTGAATTTGATTAGTATGACGTGTTAGATTGATAGTTGTGCAATGTGGCGAACTTGTGATGCCTTAAGGATCGAATTTGTTACTCGCGTGGATTGACTAGAATGAGTGGCGATTGAGTATATTATGGCGTGGTTTGATTATGTGAATGGCGTGGAAATTGATTGAATTAAGTAACGCGTGTGTTTGCTTGAACAAGCACGAATTGATCGGAGGGCTGTCAACCTGTAGGGTATTGACCTGGGTTGTGAGAAAGGACTTATGGAGTGTTGACCCGGGTCATGAGAAAGGTCCTAAGGCGTATTGATGCGGGACAAAACCCGAATTGATCGGAAGGCTGACCTGAGGCGTATTTACGTGGGTCGTGAGAAAGTGAGAAAGGACCTGTGGGTGTTGACCCGGGTGGTGAAAAAGGTCCTGAGACGTGTTGACGCGGGACAAAGCCTGAATCGATCAGAGGGCTACCAGCCGGAGCATGTTGACGCATGTGTCGAAAAAAAACATGTGAGGTGTTGACCCGGGTCGTGAGAAAATTGGATGGATGCGCATGTATAATGTACTTAATTAAATTAGGTGAATGCACGTATGTATGTCACTCGGATGATAGTGACATGTACATTGAGTGTTATTATATTAATAGTAATTTGACTAACGTGCAAAGTTAGCATGTGATTTAAGGCGAGGTAAGTGTGTTTATGTGGATTTGAATATGCCAATTGTTAGATTGCATGTGGAGACTCATCTGGGTATACGTTGGCCTATGTGAGATTTAGGTTGTCTACTTATTGAGATTCATCTTACCCTCATTATTAAACATTTTCAGGTTTTGAGTGACAGATAGTTGTCACGTGTAGTTCAGAGACTAGGTGGACATGGAATGGCCCTTGCCTAGGTGGACATGGAGCATGTTTTGGATGTGACCAACATGGTCACCAAGTGAGAAATTGCCTGAACCGACAAGCTAGGCCACCAATTCAACAATAGCAACCACAAGTAGGACATTAAGCGGGAGTTGCCCCGCAGAATAACCAGAACTGACCGCAAGCACAAGGAAAGATGTACGCTGTGGTCGGGAAGGAGCAAAGGATTTGTCTTGAAAGTTTGGATGCATAATGTGATGATGTTGAGTGTAATAGGGGATGATTTTGAAGTTATAACTTGAATGGTCATGTACGATGTATAATTGTTTATAGTGGATAGGCGTAGTCAGTTTATGGATGTCGGATTTACCGATGTTATCCCTTGGCAAGGTTTGAATGAAGGAGTTGTCGCTTGGAAATTTCGGATTTCGTAAAGAACTAAGGTGATTGTCTCGGGAGACCGTTAAATTGAAATGTGATGGATTGAGCTTTGTTTTTGAGGTGTAGAAAAATAACTATCTTGTGGTTAACTCGTTGGGTGAGGAACCAAGGCTAAAGGACATAGCCGAGGTGTATATTTTTCCCGATATTTTTTCTCAAGAATTGCCGAGATTGCCACCTGATAGGAAAATGGAGTTCGGGGTTGAGTTGGCTCCAGAAATAGAACCGATCTCGAAAGCACCCTATAAGATATCATTGTCAGAATTAAAGGAATTAAATGTCCAGATACAAGAGTTGTTAGATAAAGGCTTTATTCGTCCGAGTGCGTCTCCATGAGGAGCGTCAGTATTATTTATGAGAAAGAAGGATATGTCCTTGAGATTGTGCATTGACTATAAACAGTTAAATCATGTGACCATTAAGAATAAATACCCACTACCAAGGATAGACAACCTGTTTGATCAACTGCAAAGAGCATTGATATTTTTTAAGATCGACTTGAGGATGGATTATCACCAACTGAGGATCAAGAAGGAGGACATACCGAAGACGGCATTCAGGACGAGGTATGGAAACTACAAGTTTACAGTGATGCCGTTTGGATTGACTAACGCCCCTGCCACCTTTATGGATTTGATGAATAGGGTATTCAAAGAATTTCTAGATCGGTTTGTATTCGTGTTCATAGATGATATCCTCGTATATTTGAAGAGTTCCACCAAGCATGAGTTACACTTGGAAAAAGTTCTACGAACTCAAAGGGAACATACACTCTACGCTAAATTCAGTAAATGCGAATTCTAGCTTCATCGAGTAGCGTTCTTAGGATGTGGTATCCAGGGAAGGAATTACAATGGATCTGACAAAGATTGAAGCCGTCACGAATTGGCCAAGGTCGACAATAGTAATCGAGGTTCGAAACTTCTTAGGCCTAGCAAGTTATTAAAGACGCTTTGTGGAAAGGTTTTCGGCATTAGCGACACCGTTGACACAGTTACTAAAAAAGGAAACGATGTTTGAATGGACAGACAAGTGCAAAAGGAGTTTTCAAGAGTTAAAGTAGAGGTTGACGACCACCCCAGTATTGACAATCCCGTCAGGTCCGGGAGGAAATGAGATATACAGTGACACGTCGCTAAGGGGATTGGGATGCGTGATAATGCAACACGGAAGAGTAATGGCATGCGCATCACGACAATTGAGATCGCATAAGCTGAATTATCCGACGCACAACTTAGAATTGGCCGCGATTATCTTCGCTCTTAAGATTTGGAGACACTACTTGTGTGAGGAGAAATTTCAGATTTATACAGACCATCAAAGTTTAAGGTACTTGTTCTCCCAAAAGGAATTGAACATGAGACAGCGCCGTTGGATGGAACTTCTTAAGGACTATGACTGCGAGATTATGTATCATCTCGGAAAAGCTAATAAAGTAGCGGATGCACTAAGCTAGAAATTGAGTATCGCACATATGATAGTCAAGGAATGGACTCTGTTGGAGGGAGTTCGGGATTCGAAGTTTAAGTTTGAAGTGAGTCATGTCTCAAGTCTGCTTGCCACATTAAGGATTGAACCGAAAATCCAGACTAAGATTAAGACTTTATAATCAACGGACCTGAAGATTCAGAAGATTCTGGGTATGGATGTTACAAAAAAAAAATCGGATTTTCAGGTATCTGAGGATGGAATTCTGAAATTCCGTGGACGGTTATGTGTACCCAGTGATGCAGAACTGAAGGAAAAAATTTTGTCAAAAGTTCACCGTAGCAATTATAGTATTCACCCAGGTAGTACAAAGATGTATCAGAACTCATGACAGCATTATTGGTGGAACGGCATGAAAGTAGATATAGCCAAGCACGTGGCTAAGTGTTTAACATGTCAATAAGTGAAGGCGCAATATTGCAAACCAGGTGGAATATTGTAGCCATTGGAAATCCCTAAGTGGAAGTGGGAACACATCACTATAGACTTTGTAATAAGGTTACCGAGGAGCCAGAAGGGTCACGATTCAATTTGGGTAGTAGTCAACCGATTGACAAAGTCAGCACGTTTTCTACTGGTGCGAAAGGACTTCACATTGGAAAGGTATGTCGAAATATACGTGTGACAAATAGTTCGTCTTCATGGAGTGTCAGTGACGATTACTTCCAACCGTGACCCTTAGTTTACTGCAATTTTTTGGAAAAGTCTTCATACGGCATTAGGAATGAAGTTACAGTTTAACACGGCCTACCATCCGCAAACGGATGGCCAGTCTGAAAGAACGATTCAGACTTGGAAGATATGCTATGGGCAGGTATATTGGATTTTAAGGGTAGTTAGAAGGAACAGTTGCATCTGGTTGAGTTTGCCTACAACAATAGTTATCAACAAAGTATTAGAATGACACCATTTGAAGCATTGTATGGCAGAGCTTGCAAAACACTGGTTTGTTGGGATGAAGTTGGTAAGAGAAGTATCACAGGTCCAGAATTAGTTCAACAGTTAGTTGAGATAGTCAAGGTGATTTGGAACAGGCTTAAGACCGCTTAGAGTCGCCAAAAGAATTATGCAAACTGAAGACGTAAGCCATTGGAATTTCAAGTGGGGGACCACAGTTTCCTCAAAGTATCACCGATGAGAGGATTGTCACGGTTTGGCAAGAAATGGAAGTTGAGCCCGAGGCACGTGGGTCCATTCGAGGTCTTAGAGAGAATTAGCACCTTGGTCTATCGTCTCGCACTACCGCCGAATTTGTCCCAAGTTCACAATGTGTTCAACGTGTCTATGTTAAGGAAATACGAACCGGATCCAACCCACATGTTGAATTATGAAAAATAGACGTGAACGATAAAGTGTCGTACGTGGAAAGGCCAGTAAAGATCGAGGATAGAATAGAACAAGTGTTGCAGAACAAGACAATTTCGATGGTCAAGGTAATTTAAGAACATCATGGAACCGAAGGTGCGACATGGGATAGCAAAAAGTTGGTGCGACATCAATAGCCCCATTTGTTTGAATAATTGGGTAGGATTGTAAATTTCAAGGAAGAAATTTTTGTAAATGGGGAAGAGTTGTGACATTCCGAATTTCGATCCATTTTTGGGATTTATAAAACGTGTATTTTGTCAATGTGCTTATAGTAAAATCTCATCTGGAACTAATCACTCTTGGGTTATTTTTAAATTAGATATTTCGCTAGAATCGCACTCGATCGAATTTAGCCGTTATTTAGAGACCGAACTTTAGTGTTGAATTTCTCGAAGTTTCGTGACGAATTTAATTGGACAGTATCAATATTATGGTAGGCAGCATCGATATTGCCCGGAATTGGTGAAAAATGAAATTTTGACCTGATGCAAATTTGGAATGGTAGACCTTCCTCGTAATGTATTTTAATAAGTGTCTTTTGGCCTAGTCCTAATTTATAAATTAGGATTTTTCATGGACCGTTGGATCGATTTCTGATTTGAACGTGGGCCGTCGGATCACACTTGATTTCTTTGACTTCTCTCTCTCTCTCTCTCTCTCTCTCTCTCTCTCTCTCTCCTTTGCCGCGTGTCCCCTCCACACACATCCCTTCCCCCTTGCCATGCTGACCCATCCACTCTCTCTCCCTCCTCCTTCTTCTTCTTCTTTTTCTTTCTTCCCTCTTTCTTCTTCTTTTCTTCTTCTTCTTGCTTCGTTCCCTCACCGCTACTCCTGTTCCTCGCTGCCCAACCATCGTGTGCGCCTAGCTGCAACTCATCGGCCATCCGCCTTGCGCCGCCGCACACCCAACTGCCAAGATCGCCGTTCGCCCTGGGCCGACTGCCCTTCCCCTTCATTCCCTCCCCTTCGCACATGGGCAATAAGTTCACCGTCACGTCCACTGCGGCCCGGCTTCATCGAGCCGCTAGTTAGCACGTCCAGCCTCACCCAACCACTTGTGACTCCGCCGTACAGCCTATGACTGCCGCCGGCTCGCCACCGACCACTGCTGGCTCGCCGCCACTGCCCTAGCTTCCGCTCTCACCCATCAACACCCCGACTACCCGCCCCCCCTCCAAACCACCGTCGCCCATGCTGCTCCGGCGACGACGCGACTGCCTCTGCTTCGCTCCCTGTTTTGGCCGAGCTAGTCTCTGCCCAGCACCAGCTCATTGTCGACGCCATCCAATCGTCGCCCTAGCTCGTCGACCGAGCTCACCTAGCCACTGCCCAAGCCATGGCCGAGCTGGCCTAGTTGCCGTCTCGGCCATGGCCAAGCTGCCCAGCCACTCGCCCGTGGGCCAGCCGCTCGCCCAACTACCCAGCCGCTCGCCCAGCCGTGGCCGAGGGTCGTACCGAGCACCCCGACCATGGCCGAGCCGCCATTGCCCCAACCGAGCCATTTAGGCCCCTATCCGATTTCCCCCCGGCTAAACCTAAGTAAGTGACTCCCTAAACCTTATCTAGTATAATGGGTATTATTAGACTTATTTAGAGATTGTTTAATGTTGGTTTAATGGCTAAGTTACGGCCCAATTGGAGCATCGTATGTGTCTAGTTCTTAGACTAAATTGTGGTGATTTTTGGGGTTAATTAGTGGCTGTTCATGGCTGGTTTGTGGCATTTGTGCATGAAATTCTATACTCGAGAGTAGTCGACTCGTGTTGGTTTGCGGTTTGAATGTGGCCAACTTGAAGGTCAAATTGGTGGGGTTATCGTGGTGAGCTTGACTTGAATTTGATTAGTATGACATGTTAGATTGATAGTTGTGCAATGTGGCGAACTTGTGATGCCTTAATGAACGAATTTGTTACTCGCATGGATTGACTGGAATGAGTGGCGATTGAATATATTATGGCGTGGTTTGATTATGTGAATGACGTAAGAATTGATTGAATTAAGTAGCATGTGTGTTTGCTTGAACAAGCCTGGACCTATCGGAGGGTTGCCAACCTATATGGTGTTGATCAGGGTTGTGAGAAAGGACCTGTGGAGTGTTGACCCGGGTGGTGAGAAAGGTTTTAAGGCATGTTAAAGCGGAACAAAACCCGGATTAATCGGAGGGCTGACATGAGGCGTGTTTATCCGGGTCATGAGAAAAGACCTGTGAGGTGTTGATCCAGATGGTGAGAAAGGTCCTGAGGCGTGTTGACGTAGGACAAAACCCGGATCGATCAAAGGGCTGCTAGCTTGGAGCGTGTTGATGCGGGTGTCGAGAAAGGACCTTTGGGGTGTTGACCTGGGTCGTGAGAAAGTTAGATGGATGTGCATGTGTAATGTACTTGATTGAATTAGGTGAATGCACGTGTATATATCGTTCGGGTGATAGTGACATGTAAATTTGGTGTTATTATATTAATAGTAATTTGACTAATGTGCAGAGTTGGCGTGTAATTTGAGGCGAGGTAAGTGTGTTTATGTGAATTCGAATATGTCAATTGTTAGATTGTATGTGAAGACTCGTCTGGGTACGCATTGGTCTATGTGAGATTTAGATTGTCTACTTATTGAGATTTATCTCATTCCTTATTGTTAAATATTTTCAGGTTTGGAGTGATGGATAGTCATCACATGCGGTTCAAAGACCGGGAGTGACCTTGGGCATTCGATGCTTTGTTTCATCTTTGGATGCCCCCCCCCCCCTTTTATATAGTGAAGTAAGCTACCCAATCACCGCTCCCTTTAGATGTTGTGTATTTGTGAATGCTTTAGGTAATTGTCAAGCTTACGTTATATGTTTATTGATTCGTGCAAGGGCTATCCTTTTATCATTGTTTGCTATCTGGGTTGATTATATTTCGCTTCAACTTGCATACGTCTTTGCGTGTTTTGTATGGGTCGGCGATGCATCCTGGGACGTCGTGTTCAATACGATTATTGTAGGGGTGTTGCGAGCCCGTTAGGGTCTGGAGCGTGACAATTATCATTTCAAAACCGGTCCTAACAAGGTAGTCCACTTGGAACCTACCTTAGAGCCGCTCATCCCTATCACACAACGCATGGGCCAAATAATCAATTCTTTTCCTAATTTTGGTTCCTTACTTTTGCACAAAATGATATTTTTTTGGGCTTAGTCCTCGCACTCCATCCGCTCAAACGTGAACCACAACATCACGAACGTGTCTATTCCTTTGAGCATTCTGTTCGGCAACAAATGCAGATGACGTGGCATCTTTAGTCATTCAAAATCTCCTTTATTCCCAGTATAATTAAATGGGAGTGGGTGACCAAATTCATGTGATAATTTCCATTTTTCCGGTTAGTAGTCCGATGAACTTTACTATTATTGATTGATCCATGTAGAAACCACTCACGCCTTATTTTATTCCTCACTTTTGAATTATTTATTAATCAATTCGGCACATGTCGACATTCTTGCAAGAGCCTCTTTAGTTGAAATGTTGTGACATTAAACCACGTATTTATCTTATAACTAAGGTTTTTAAAATAATTGATTGTGATCTCACAAAATTTCACGTGATATTAAAGACTGGAGACTCTGAATTCTAATCTTTTCAGCTCCTATTTTCCTCCACAGTCACATATTTTCCACGAAAGAGCGTGTTAAAATATTTAAATAGTAAATAACGCATTAATCTAATGACTTAAATTTGCGGAACAATTGATAGTTATGCCAAGAGGGTGGCCAGTACGCGGGACTTCGACTGTGCTTTCCTTGAAAATTCATGGAGGAGGTTCATTGTCGGCCCCTACTCCAATAATTTTGTTGCGTGCCTTTGTGTAAAGAAAATGTGTTCCCCTTTAAAGTGCAAATGAAATTTTAATGAAAAAAGTTGAATTTTCCCCTTTTGACTACATTCATATTTTATATCTTAGGCTCATAGATTTACACGAATTAGTCTGAGAGACTGTTAGCCAAAACCACTAAATGGTGGCTCAAAATATAAATAGAATCCAGATTATCTTCCTTTATGTACACAATATATGAAAAATAAATAAATATAAGAAATAAAATTAAAATTGTAAAAATTGAAGAAATGGTTAATAGAACTAGTAAAATATTATGACAAAGAAGCACGATTAAACAAAAAACAAACACGATTAAAATGTAAATACACGTAATGAGTAATTGATTTATGCATTTGATTTTTTCGTCATAGAGGCCTCTTCTACTTTTTGTTTGATTTGTGTTTAGTCTTGTCCTTAAAATATCTTATTAATTCTATCAAAGTGGCAATATTAATTAAATTATAACAAATCCATATTGTTTAATTTTATTCATATATAGAGTTTGTCAATCATTAGTATTTTTGTTTAATTTAATTTGGGAAATGGTATTTCAACAACCAAAAACTCTCTTGCACAACCTTTTCTTATTTTATATTACGGTTGAACTAATTTTCCCTTAACAAAAGTACCCTCTAAGATCTACCCTTTTTATTTTTTTATAGAAAAAAACCTAGCTCCACTTTCCTTTTCATTCTAATTGTCTTTTGATTTCTTTGACACGTCTTTGTGGTTTTTCACTCCTTCAACAATAACCTCTAGCTATTTTTCCATCTTAACATTTCACCTCTCATTAAGTCTGAAATTGATAAAACACATAAAAGGAAATATATTCAAAAATATTCTTAGATAATATAACTTATCTTAAAAAAAATTATAATAGAAAAATGATGAAATTCTATTTAATCAACAATTAAGTAAAATAAAAATAGGGACTAAGTGCATTAGAAATTTTAAAACTTATTGCAAAAGTGTAATTGAGTTTAAAAACTTTCAAAAGTACAATTAAGTCTTTAAAACTTGTCAAATTAACACAATTAAATCTAGCTCTTAACTTTAACCAACTAATGGAAAGTACTGACAAGACTGTTTTTCTTTTGCTTTCATAAAGGCACATAGCCGCAATGTGGCTTTGTTTATTACTTTTTGAAGATAGAGGCACTAAGGTGGCATGTTTTTCTTCCGTAGTCCAATATCTTCTTCTTCCTTTGAGCTCAAGCTCTACCATGGCTGGGAACTTTGAGCTCGAGAGATTGTTGATGATTATTTAGGCAAATTGATTCAATCAAAATACGGAGTTTGAGGAAATTGTGGAAGAAAAATATTTTGGTTGTTGAAATATCACTGTCGATTAATTTTCTCCCATTTTCTATATTTTCCATTCTTTTTGAGAAATTTTGATAAAAGAGATATGTCCTTCAAAAACTGAGATGAAAATATACTTTTACCCCATAAAAGTCATATTCAACGCATATACTAAGGAAAAAAACAATTGAGGATTAATGATAGCAATTATATAAAAGTTTACGGGGTATTGTGTAACAGTTGAAAGTTTGAGGGCATATCCCAAAGTTCATAGAATTTTTTTTTGTAATTTCTCTTTCATAAAATTCAACCAAATCTATTTGAAAAATAATAATAATTTAATTTTTTCTCATTAAAAACTCTTTGAATAAAATATATTCTTCAATAATATAATATATTAATTAAATGATATACTTTCTTTAATTTGAACAAAGATTTAGCTAATAATGAAACAAATGATATAGTTTCAAAAATTGAGCAAAAGTTTAGGAAAATAAATTTACAACTTTTTCGAAATATATATGTATATTTGATCTATTTTGATTTTTTTTCTTTTGAAATTCACTTAATTATAGCTTATCATCATTCAAAACATGTTCCTTTAGAAGAAAATTATTGTAAATCCATTTAATTTGAAATTCAATTTAAATAAAAATAGATAAGAGAGAAGCTCGTAAGCCTAACTCCGTTCATTTTGTGATTAATTGATTGATTTAGATAACATTTTCCAAAAAATGATTGCTTAGAAAAATGAATGAACGTTTCATCGTACACGAAAATGTTTAGACATAATTTATTATCGATAACAAAAATATTTTTCATTGGTTAACTATTTCAAGGGATAAAAGTGATCATTTTTAACAAAATTTATTCCAAATAATTCATTTTCCGTGAAACAAGCAGAGTCAATCTATTAACTTATTGTCCAATAGCTCTTGTTTTTAACGTTCCAATTCAAATAGAACTTAAATAATGGATAAGGAGAGATGGTCTCGAGTTTTAATTTAACCATTGAGATTAAATGAAAATATCATTCAAAGAATATAACACCGAATAAAGAAATCAAAATAAAAGTAAAGTTGAATCATGGAGAATCAATGGAATTAGAATTCTTCTTTTCTACTTTTTCTGCTTTACATCTAATTTTATGTTTTAAACTTCCCTGTCACATTATGGATGTCCGATTTGACAAAACTTTACTTGGTATTTTCCGTGCTCAATGTGTAAGAACTCCAAATAATATACACTTAAGAATCATTGACACCGACAATAAAAAAGAGAACGATATTTAATGACCAAAATCTATGATTTGTCCTGTCCCGCGACGACATATTTAATGACCTAATCTCCCCTTTCTTGAGAGCCACTAGATGGGAATCACTACAAAAAAATACATGTTTAGCAACGAATTTTGCGACGAAAAATTGGGCAAAATCCATCGCAAATCGAATTTGCGACGGAAAATTGAAATATTCGTCGCAAAATTGCGACGGAAAGAAATTCGTCACAAATAATTTATCGCAAAATTCGTTGCAAATTACCAACGAACACTTTCCGTCGCAAAATTCATCGGAAATAATTCGTCGCAAATTTGCGACGAACATTATCTGTAGCAAAAATTCGTCGCAAAATTCATCACAAATTTGGTCGCAAATTTGCGACGAACAATATCCGTCGCAAAAATTCATCGCAAAATTCGTCGTAAATTAGCCACGAACATTTTCGTCGCAAAAATTCGTCGCAAAATTAGTCACAAATTTTGTCGTCAATTAGCCAAAAACATTTTCCGTCGCAAAATTCATTGAAAATAATTCGTCACAAATTTGCGACGGACAAAAATTCGTCGCAAAATAATTCGTCCGAAACTAGTCACGAACATTATTCATAGCAAAATTTGTCATCAAATCCGTCGCAAATTTAACATGAACTTTATTAGTCGCAAAATTTATTGCAAAATTCATCGCAAAATTTATCGCAAAATAATGAAATATCCAAAGTTGCAAAGTATGGAATGATGATATTTGGTATCCAATGTTATAATACATTCTAATCATTCATAAAAGGCGGGACAACCATAAATTCTGCTTACAAATCATGAAAAATCAACAATCCATACACAAGATTGGGCAGCTGTTGTACTCGGCAGGACATCAAAAGCAGTCACTTTTGTCGACACCTGATGAAAAGTGGATACATAAATAAAGATACTTTAATTAGTCCAGAATATAAAAGAATCGTTTATGTATGGATGTGGAACTAAGTATAAAAAAACAAGTAAGAGGGTTAACTTTATTAAGTTTCAGGACGAACATCAATGTTCTTATATATAAATATAAGTCAACTTATGTCATAAATCACCAGTTGTGAAGCAAGCTTACCCCAGATTTTAGGACGGATAACTAGAGAGGACCGAGAAAATCATCATCATCATCATCATCAATCTCAGCATCATTGTCTCGCTCATCATTGTGCACATCACCTATTGGATTGCCGGGATGCACAGGAGGAACCCCATAGTGATTGAGATTGAGGTGTTGCATAATGATTTCCATTTGTTGTTGCAAAGAATTGATATGTTCGTCCTTCTGCATAAGTATATTTCTTAGATTGTCCACTTCTTCGGTCAATTGCTCGTTATGTCGTGACCTCCTTCGACTAGTCGCATTAGATGATGAAGTTCCAGCATGATGCGGCATGTACATACTTGACAAGAATCCCATCCCAAATATTTTTCCTTTTTTTCATCCCACCCGTTACCTCCATCCATAATGTCATATTGTCACCTGATGGCTCAGACGCAACACAACCATCACTACCACTAGCATTGCTCATTAAAAGTTCATCATATTTTTTCTACATTAACAATATAGATGCAAATAAAATAACTTCATATATATATCTACCGTAAATATTGAAAGCATTCACGGTTTTCATTCTATTTTCTATAAAACCCAAAGTATAACCACACATACCTTAATAGCTTTTGCTCGATCGCTAGTCCATGTCTTATCTTTCTTTTGAAATGTGCATTCAAATGTTGCTGCAAATGTCGGTTCCATCCCCAATTCTTGTGCCTACAAAATGTAAACATGAGTAATTGAATTAAATTAACTTATAACTTATTTAACAGACTTACCAGTCGTTTGTGATGCTCCTTAATGTTGATAGAGCCCCCAGCATTTGTGGCTGACCCTTCACTAGAACAAAAAGATCAATTCTTCTTATTCTGCTTACTGATTTGCCGAATCTTTTCAGTTTCCCAAATTCTATTAATTTCTGTCCAATTGTCAGCAGTAATGAAAGACGGCTTCACTTTCTTTATCTTCGCTCTATTCATCACATTTCATATAAAATCACTGATTTTCTTATGGAAAATTCTTCTCACTTCATTCTCTTCCTCTTCAGGCCACCTGAACTTCTACTGCAATCAATAAAAACAAAACTGAAAATTATTATGATGGTGACATATCCATACCATACACCAAACAATTCTGGGTAAAAATTTTGCAAAGTTCATCTCGGGGAAAATATTTGGTCTCTTAGGTACCAAAAACTACAGAGTTGTTCCGATCTCTTTACATCATTCTTGACAATCAATATACTACACCGAATTTAGTTGATGAGAAAATAAAATGTGTAACACTTACCTTGAATTCATTCCACCACAAATCTCTTACTTTTTGTGGAACACTTCTGTAATTAATGTGCTGCCCCATCCAATAGTTTTTCACTATTTTATTCAGTTCCCTCACAACAAACGAAGCATCCTTAAATCTGCAATCATATGGATATTGTGCAACATCGACACTTCAGTTGACATCCATATCTAAAGCCATAAATATTACATATAGTAAAATAAAAATAAAGTACTTACGAATCTCCAAATGGACATATCATAAATCGATTATCTTCTTCACCTATATTTCTGTCATTATTCAATTGTTCCCCTGAATAATATGGTGGAACGGTTGCAGAGGGAGCTAAAAGAGATGAAACTGAAGGAGATTCAGTTCGCATATGGCCAAGTCCCCCAACATCTTCTTGAGTGTTGGAGGAAGGGCCAACGTGTCTATATTGTGACAGATCATATTGTGGTTGAGGGTTGGATGAAAGGATAGGGGAAGAGGAAAGAGACGGGGACGAGGACGCGGAAGAGGCTGGTCTTCTATACATGTGACCTCTACATTTATACTGACAAGTACGAAGGTTAGGCAAATATTAAATTAATTATAACACGTATTACGAACACATTATAACATACATGACGAAGCTTACCATTTTGGTGTAGAAGCAGAAAATGTTTCCTTGAAATGAACCAATGCCGAGTGTTTATAACGTGCAATTTCCTATGAACAAATATATTATGAATCACACTCATTTTGATATCAAACATCAATATATGAGCACGACATACTATGCTAAGCCGACAATAGCCATAATTAAACATACAATCCACTTGTTTACCACAGGTAATCTAAGTCATTATGTAAAGTTTTGTAGTAAAAATAAAATTATTTTTTGTAAAAATTTTTCGGCATCTACAAAAAATTATATTTCACTAAAAGTGAGTGGCCACGGATATTCTAAGGCATTCCGTAACGTTTTGAAATTTTTAAATTTTTAAATATTTTAACTTTTTTTAAAATACTTTCAGGGCGATAAAAAAATTAATTTTCACTAAAAGTGAGTGGCCACGGATATTCTAAAACACTCCGTAAAGTTTTGAAATTTTAAAAATTTTAAAAATTTTTACTGCTTATTTTAAAATTTTGTGGGCACTAAAAAAATTAATTTTCACTAAAAGTGAGTGGCCACGAATATTGTAAGGCATTCCGTAAAGTTTTGAAATTATTACCTTTTTTTACTTTTTTGTAATTTTTTCTGGGCACTAAAAAAATTAATTTTCACTAAAAGTGAGTGGCCACGAATATTCTAAGGCATTCCGTAAAGTTTTAAACTTTTGAAATTTTTAAATTTTTTTACTTTGTTTGTAATTTTTTGTGGCCACTAAAAAAATTATTTTTTACTAAAAGTGAGTGGCCACGAATATTCTAGGGCATTCTGTAAAGTTTTGAAATTTCAAAATTTTAAAATGTTTTTACTTTTTTTTTAATTTTTTGTGGGCACTAAAAAATTTTAAATTTAACTGAAAGTTGGTGGCCACAGTTATTCTAGGCAATTCTGTAAAGTTATTAAAATTTGTAATTTTCTCTATTTTTAATTTTTTTATGGAACGTTACACATTTTAAATTTCAGTAAAAGTGGGTCACCACAAATATTATAAGCCATTATGTACAGTTTTGAAATTTTTAAATATTTAATTTTATTTTGGCCACCTAAAAAGATTAAATTTCACTTAAAGTGGATGGCCACATGTATTCTACGCAATTATGTGAAATTTTGAAAATTTATATTTTATTACAACTTTGTAATTTTATATTGTACCTTAAAAAAATTAAAATTTCTCTTACAATGAGTGGCCACCGGTATTGTTCATCAATTTCAAAAGTTATGCAAATTTTTGAAAATTTTATTATTATTCTTTTTCTAATTTTGCACATAAAAAAATCTAAATTTCACTCAAAGTAGGTAGCCACAGTTATTTTTTGCCAAATTTCTCTATTTTCAATTTTTTCATATTTTTATTTTTTTAAAAGAACATTAAGCACCAAATTTAATATTTGACTCAAAATCTGACCGTACGAAAATTTACTTGAATTTTTTATGAAATTTTTTAGAATTGTTCAATTTTCATATATTATTCGGTTGAAAACACATAATCAACCACCCAATCGGCATTTAACGCATAATCGGCGACATAATCGATCAAATTCACATATAATCCTTAAATTGTCCCATAATTTAGCCAACCAATTAGACACTATACAATCCCTAAACAAGTTTGATTAATACTCATTATATTATGTATGATTTAGGGAGTTGCTTACTTGATTCAAGAACAATAAAAATGTATGTTGGCCAGTGATGGACTTGGCACGACCGTGGGTATAAACGTGGCTCGGCAAAGACGGCGTCGAGCGGCGGCGATAGCGTTGGTAGGCAACTAGGCAACGACGGCATCGGGCCGAGGCTAGGAGATGGCTGGCTGGCGGCTTAACGGCGGCAACGGTGGCCGGCGACGTCAACAGCGTCGGGCCGAGGCTCGGAGGTGGCCGAACAGCGGTAGGATGGCTGCTGGGGGCGGCAATGGCGTCGAGCTGAGGCTGGGAAGCCGCTGGCCGGCGAAGGGACGGCGACCGACGGCGGCGAAAGCAGCGAGATGGCGGCCGGCGGCGGGATGGTGGTGGGACGGCGGCCGACGGCGACGACAGTGTCGGGCCGAGGCTGCAAAGCTGCTGGACAGCGGCCGGCAGCGGCGACGGCGTCGGGCGAGTCTGGGAGGTGGTTGAACGGCGGCAACAGTGGCCGATGTGACGGCGGACAGCAAAAAACTGCGTTGCGACTTTGAAGGGGCGGCGGCAACGGTGGCGAGGTGCGAAGGCTGGGCAACGGGGCAACGAGGACGATTGACATAAAAATCCGTCGCAAATTTGGAACGAGAAAAATTCCCTACAAATTTGCGACAGACATAAAAATCCGTCGCAAATTTGCGACGGATGGGTTTTCGTCCGTCGCAAATTTGCAACGAAGCATTTCGTTTTTCCTTCCAAATTTGCGACAGACTTTTTTTAGCCGTCGCAAATTTGCGACAGAATTGACCATGCTCAATTTGGGACGTATTTTTTTCCGATCCAAAATTTTGCATCTCATTTATTTCGCATTGCAAAAATAAATGATATTTTCAAAGCGATCAGAAAAAAGCAATAAATAAGTCGTCAGTCGCTAAGGTACCACATGAAAACTATTCTGGTTCTGTCTAGAACTGATTTTTTGTTCACAGGATCAGTTATGGACTAGAAACCCGTTTGGTAACACAATTTCATTTTCCTATTTCTGGGACAAGTTTTTGTTCCAAAACCGATTCTGAACCATAAATCAGAACAAAAAAAACGTAGGTTTTCTATTTTTAGACCAAAATTGAGAATCATTTCTGAAAGAACTGTTTCTTCAAAACACATGTTCATATGGAAATCATGATTTTTGAGGTGAGAAAAAAAAACAAAAAATCAAAAATTTCAAAACTTAATAAAATAGTTTAGAATCTGTGGCTACCCACTTTGAGTGAAATTTAAATTTTCTTAGGTGCCGAAAAAAAAATAATAGAATAAAAAAAAATAAAAATAAAAAATAAAAAATTTCACAAAATGGCTTAAAAAAAACCTATGGCCACCCACTTTGAGCAAAATTTAATTTGTTTTAGATGCCAAAAAATATAAAAATAATCAAAAAATCAAAAAATTAAAAACTTCACAAAATGTCTTAGAATACCCGTGGCCAAGCAATTTGAGAGAAATTTTATATTTTTAGGTGCCCAAAAAAATTTTAAAAAAAGCAAAAAATCAAAAATTTTAAAACTTCACAGAGTGGCTTAGAATACATGTGGCCATCCCCTTTAGTGAAATTTAATTTTCTTTAGGAGCCAAAAAAAATAAAAAATCAAAAAAAATCAAAATACCATTTGGGCGCCTAAAAAAATTAAAATTTACTCAAAGTGGGTGGCTAGAAGTATTCTAAGTCATTCTGTGAAGTTTTGAAATTTTTGATTTTTTATGTTTTTTTTTCACCTGAAAAAATTTAAATTTCGCTAAAAGTGGATGGTCACATATATTCTAAGTTCTTCAGTAAAGTTTTGAAATTTTTGATTTTTTATGTTTTTTTTGTACCTAAAAAAATTTAAATTTTGCTCAAAGTAGATGGCTACATGTATTCTAAGTCATTCTGTGAAGTTTTGAAATTTTGTATTTTTTATGTTTTTTTTTTGCACCTAAAAAAATTTAAATTTCGTTCAAAATGGATGGCCACATGTATTCTTAGTCATTTTGTGAAGTTTTGAAATTTTCATTTT
This sequence comes from Syzygium aromaticum, assembly GCA_024500025.1. NCBI lineage: Eukaryota > Viridiplantae > Streptophyta > Magnoliopsida > Myrtales > Myrtaceae > Syzygium > Syzygium aromaticum. The sequence goes on along the minus strand of CM044894.1, from coordinate 13,948,573 downwards.
TTTGCATTTTTTTCACCTCCAAAAATTAAAATTTCACTCAAAGTGAGTGGCTACAAGTATTCTAAGTCATTCTGTGAAGTTTTGAAATTTTTGAGTTTATGAATTTTTTTGGGCACCTTAAAAAATTTAAATTTCACTCAAAGTGGGTAGGCACGTGTATTCTAAATTATTCTGTGAAGTTTTGAAATTTTTGATTTTTTGATTTTTTTGGGCACCTAATAAAATTTAAATTTCACTAAAAGTGGGTGGCCATAGGTATTCTAAGCAATTCTGTGAAGTTTTGAAATTTTTGATATCTTGATTTTTTTGAAAAAATTCAACAAATTTCCTATTTTCCCGAAATCTGAATTTTTTTTATTTTCCCAACATTTTGATAAGTTTTTCTGGAATTTTTCAATTTTTGGGATTTTTTGAATTTTTTTTAGATTTTTATGAATTTTTCGAAATTTTTTATTATTTTTATTGCATTTCATAAAATGAATGTCTGTTCCTAAAGTTTTTATTATTTTTATTATTTTTTGTTGTTTATCAAACGGGTTTTTGTTTCAGGAAATAGAAATTTTGTGCCATTATCAAACGAGTTTTTTTCTCAGAAACTCTTTCAGGAACTCATTATGATTTTTTTGAAATAGAAAAATCTATTTATGGTTCAGAAACTCATTCCGAAACAGAATGGTTATCATTCGCTACCTAATTTTTCGATTAACAGTAGCGACAAATAAGTTGTTGTCTACAAATGAGTGACGAAATTAGCAACGATCCAAATGCAATAGAAAATTGAATATCGCAAATGGCATCGCGCAAATAATATTTTACTTGTCGTCATTTAGGTAGCGAATGATAACCATTCTGTTCCGGAATAAGTTCCTGAACTAGAAATAGATTTTTCTATTTCTGGTTCTTGGATGAGTTTCTGAGAAAAAAAAACCCGTTTGATAACGACAAAAAATTTATATTTCTAGAACAGAAACTCGTTTGATAACAACACAAAATTTCTATTTCCTGAAACAAAAACCCATTTGATAAACAACAGAAAATTCTATTTTCAGGAACAGAAATCCATTTTTTTAGAAATGAAATAAAAATAATAAAAAAATTTGAAAAATTCATAAAATCTTTAAAAAAATTCAGAAAATCCCAAAAAATTGAAAAATTCCAGAAAAATCATCAAAATGTCAAGAAAATAAAAAAAAATTCAGATTTCGGTAAAATAGGAAATTTGTTGAATTTTTTCAAAAAAAATCAAGAAATCAAAAATTTCACAACTTCACAGAATTGCTTAGAATACCTGTAGCCACCCACTTTTAGTGAAATTTAAATATTTTTAGGTGCCCAAAAAAAATAAAAAATTTCAAAACTTCACAGAATAGTTTAGAATACATGTAGCCACTCACTTTGAGTGAAATTTAAATTTTTTGAGGTACTCAAAAAAATTAAAAGTAAAAAATAAAAAGAATTTTCAAAAATTCACAAAATGGCTTAGAATGCCTGTGGCCACCCACTTTTTGAGTAAATTTTAATTTTTTTGAGATGCCCAAAAAAATTTTAAAAAAATTAAAAATTTCAAAACTTCACAGAATGGCTTAGAATACATGTGGCCAACCATTTCAAGAGAAATTTAATTTTTTTGATATTTCCAAAAAAATTAAAAAATTAAAATTTTTGAGGTGCCCAAATGGTATTTTTTTTATTTTTTGCTTTTTTAATTTTTATTTCATCACCTAAAAAATTATTAAATTTCACTCAAAGTGGGTGGCCACAGGTATTCTAAACCATTCTGTGAAATTTTCAAATTTTTCATTTTTTTTTATTTTTTTAGGCACCTAAAAAAAATTTAAAATTTCGTTCAAAGTGGGTGGCCACAGGTAATTCTATAAGCCATTCTATGAAGTTTTGAAATTTCTGATTTTTTAAATTTTTTTGGGGAATCTCAAAAAAAATTAAATTTCTCTCGAAGTGGGTGGCCACAAATATTCTAAGCCATTCTGTGAAGTTTTGATGTTTTTAATTTTTTAATTTTTTTGACACCTGAAAAAATTAAATTTCGCTCAAAGCGGGTGGGCACAAATTGTGAAGTTTTGAAATTAAATTTTACGTTGGATTCGTAACGTTATGTACGCCCGCACACAAATTCCAGTCAAATTAATGCAAATGGCCAAACATTGGAACGGGTCTTCAGCATTCAACCACCATCGTTCTCGATATTTGCTCTCAATATTTGTGAGTATGCATCGTTCCTTATAATATCACAAAAGCTTATGGAGAAAAGTAAACCAAGCACATCACATTACAAGAGCCAATATAGGAGATCCCAAAATACCACGTCACATTACAAGAGCCAACAAAAAAAATCCTCAAATACAAAATAATGGAAATACATTAGAGAAGTCGGAAACACATTTTCATGGAATCTCTGCCATATTATTATCAATTGCCAATTGATTGGCAATTCTTTTCCTAAGCATGTTGATCTCAATATCCTCCTCTGTCGATGTATCGTCAATAACCTCATCTTGTGCACTTCCAAACGAGTACTTTGAATCACCATATTGGAAAAAGTTCTTATCTATCTTGTCTTGATCACGAATGTAATTATGAATAGCACAACATGCAATTACAATAATGACTGCTTTTGAATGGAAAATGAAGGCTTGTGTCTCAAAATGAGCAAGCGATTCTTTATCACCGCAAATGATCTCTCAATAACATTCCTTAATGAAGAATGCCTATGGTTGAATAATTCTCTTGCTGTTGTTGCCTGCCTCACTCTACCCCTAAAATCATTAATATGATATCGTTCCCCTTTGAAAGGAGTCAAAAATCCCGGAGCTGCCGCATAACCAGAATCTACCACGTAGTATTTTCCTAGCAAAAGGTATTCATATATTGATCATGATTCGCAAATGCAATACAATTATAAAGAAAATTATCCCTTGAAAAACAAGCAAATACCTGGTGGAGGTCGAGGAAATTGTAAGCGATGTGTCTCGAGTGCTGCCGAGTGCACCCGACAATCGTTGGCAGAGCCTTCCCAACCAGCATACACAAATATAAATTTCATATCAAATGAACAAACACACATCACATTCTGAGTGGTAATTCCTTTCCTGCCTCTAAATGGGATCTGTTTCGACACTAGTACAGAAGTATGAATGTGAGTGCCATCAATAGCGCCTATGCAGCCCTATCATTTCGGCAAAGACTAGTATTATACAAGATTATTAACAAAATGTAACTAACGATGTAAAGGAATGTATGCAAATCCTACCTTGAAGTAAGGATTACATTTAGGATTCATAAGAATTTATCCTAGGACAACATCAAATGAAGACGGTACGATAATTTCTCTTGCCAAATTCAGAACTGCTTGCAACACTTTAGCAAAGTATTTGCTGATAGTTTGTCCCGAATGTTGGAATCTCTCACATAAATCTCTATTCGAGTTCTTGTGACAAGTCATAAATAAAAATATCCCAACTTGTTCGTCTACCCTAATATATCGACTATCTGTCAACCAATCCCTTGCCTTCATTAAATCACAAAGGTTAAGAAAAACATGCCTCTCCATTCGAAAAGCTTCATATACCCTATTTGAATGTCCATAAAGAATCTCTCTTATTCATTCAGGCCCTGACAATTTGGAGTTCCTAATAGGTTCTCTCGTATGCATAGACATGTTCATCAAAACAGTACACATCATGCTTTCAGTATATTAAGTTCAAAATCATCAAAGATCTGTTCAATTGGTTCAACCGATGCTACTGGACCATTATTGCTGCTACTTTCACCCCCATCCATATTACCTATGCCCTTGCACGAAGAACACAAACACAACAAATAAGTCAGGAATCAACAGCAGCCACAACGTCATCATACTTCCATAATTAACAATAGCCACGTCATCATAGTTGCATAATTAAAAACAAACCAAAGACATCATAATTCCATAAATAAAAACAAACCAAAGTATCTCAAAGACACAAGCCATTAAGTGAAAATAAAACAAACATGAAAAAGTCATCGTCATTCTCAACATCTATTCAAAGAGATTCAAGAAGACCGCGTCTCCTTTCAGGTAAAGATAGGACGAAACCCTCTCTCCAGTTGGCACTAAGGCATGCTTGGTTCATAGCTTTGTTGTAAAGATTCTGCTCTAAGTCAAGCATGTCATTTAAGATGGCAACCACGGCTCCCATGGAGTAGAGGTTCTCGGGTGGGGGGGCATGTGAGGTGATGGAGCCACTTGTTGATTGACTCGCCTTGAACTTGATCATATCTTGAATGGCTTTGCAGGTGCAAGCAATATCATATGTGCTACTCTTTCTCCTCCTCTTGGAATTTGGAATTCTATCCAACTTGTGATTCTCACGAATTTGCGTGGCACTCACGTTAAGTGTGAAGACTCCATCACTAAGTTTGTCTGGATCACCTTCCAAAGCACCACCACCATTGTCACCACCACTACCATTGTCTTCCCCCTCCGACACCACCAAGTATTCTGCATTTCCTACTGCGTAATCCCCAGTAGCATATGTATCGCCAAACACGATACACAGATCGGGATATTGAAGAAACCCATCCTTTCGGAATTTAGCCCATTCGATGTTATCCTGCAATTTCAAAAATAGTGACATACGTGAGCGACATAATCGAAACATACATCCACAATAAGAACAAAATGACCCAAGTAAATTGATACCTTTATGTGATCATCCCATACACTTGAATCCTCCACAATAATCGTTTTGTTAACATGATCCCATCCAAATCCAGATTGTGAAAGAAGCTTCTTATAACTTCCATACTGTCTCCTCAATTTTTTTGTCCTGTTCTTCAACTGAACTACAGTAAAGTGGAGTGTTGTTTGTTTATTGAACTTGGTAACTATGTTATTCCACCCTACTTTATTGTAGGTAGTAGTGGTGTGATTTCCCTTTTTTACCCCTTCAACCAATAAGCTACAAGCTACAAGCAAATTGGTTAAAGGCTCAGTCCACTTTGCCACAAATGCCTCTTTTTGATATGCCATTTAACGTTAACTGGTTGAACATCAAATGAAGCACATCATATGGTGTACCAATTCAAATGCATAAGATTTGATGTAAAGAGCCATATCATCTACAATTTGAACCGTTCGATGTACAAGTGCTTTAATGTTGAGTGTTCTAATAGATAATTAGTACTAACTTTATTGTTTGAGAAATTCAGAAGAACTCAGCAGAAATGCAAATGATGTAGGAGTATATTGATATATTCAGGTAAAACTTCGTAAATGGAAAACGAAAAGGAAAGTAAAAATCCAGGCTTTATTTGCTAAGAACACCTGAGCAGCCAGAGTGTGGAGAGAAGTCTAGGTGGCCCTCCCGAGTTCTCGTTTACTTGCAGGTGCAGCAGCTTGTACCTGAAAAAAATATTTAGTTAGAGTTTCAAGCAGGCAACTAATATCGACGAACTCAAAACTGAAAGTACAAGATCAAAACAGAAGGATAGGAAACTAGAAAACCAAACAGTGACCACTGCCAGTGATTTTCCATAAGAGCAACATGATTAGCATCTTCCATGATTGTCAATAATGTCTATAAGGGGGGAAGAAATAAAAATATTTGCACAAAGAAACTGGATACAGATGGATGAACCAAGCATTGCTTAATCATTTCGCTTAATCTTTGTCAGTTGCTTCATTACCCCATAAGGTATGGTACTAAAATATGACTATATCCAGAGAAACGCATGCATCTATGAAACCAAAAACGCGTGGTCCTATTGCCACGATTGCATTTAGAAACGTCGGGGGAGTTGCCAGCTTGCAAAACGGCGCTACACATAACCTACATATTTCTCATTTTGCATGCAGAAAGGCAGTTCAAACTCACCATAAAATCCACACACAGCCTTGGGACATTAATGCCAAACACCGACATGTCAAAAGGGTAATAACAATACAACGAACTAACCCACACAGATGGATTAACCAAGCATTGCTTAATCATTTCCCTTAATCTTTGTCAGTTGCTTCATTACCCCGAAAGGTATGGTACTAAAATATGACAATATCCAGAGAAACGCATGCATCTATGACACCCAAAACACAAGGCCCCATTGCCACAATTGCATTCAGAAACGTCGGGGGAGTTGCCAGCTTGCAAAACGGCACTACATGTGGCCCGCATATTTCTCATTTCGCATGCAGAAAGGCAGTTCAAACTTACCATAAAATCTGCATGCAACCTTTAAACATTAATGCCAAACACCGACACGTCAAAAGGGTAATAACCATACAACGAACTAACCCACACAGATGGATGAACCGCCATGAATAGTGCGCATCATGCATGTAAGGATAAGGAAAGCCGAAGTGCAAAGAAAGCAAGATCTATGAACTAGAGAAGCAAGGTATTAGGATGCCATAGGTAACAATGAAGCATCGGAAATCAGTACAAAGTCGCTCCATTTACCAAAAGAAAATGATATGATAAGAGAGAATCAAAGCACATTGACATCCGGAAGCAACCTTGCATAAGGGCGGCAAGAGAGGGAAAACGACGCAAAAAAAGCAACCCAAAAGATACCGCAGCTGAATCTTTCGAGTCGTGAATCACAATTACAACACCCAAAAGACTGGCATAGCTAAATAAAGGAAATGAATCCCGACGGTACGCCCGAGTACTCTGAAAGACAACGACCCACTTCACCAAAGTCTACCGCCGCAGCGAATTCCCAATCTTACCCGTCTGTCTAATTTTAGCAAATGCCAAGAATTTACAGAGCTCCAAAGAGCACTCATTTCAGCACCGTCCCCCTCTAAACACTACTCACAAACTCACCACGAACTGCCCGCAAGAATCAATCTAGGATTAAGAAAAAAGGGAAGCCGAACCCCGAGACATGGGGCGCCGTACCCCTCGCGAAAAGGGGAATCATTGCCTAACGACCCAGAAAAGAGGAACGAGCGCAAGAGGGCCGGGGGGAAATGACGACCGGAAGCTGCAAGAAACCTCGAGCACGGCGGCTCCGGCAAGCCAGCTCGGATCTCGGCATGGAAAGAGCAGACGAATCGTGTGGGGCGCAAAGATCGCCCCAGGTCTGGGGGATGCTGAGCGACCTCACCTAGGGCCGGCGGTCGAGCTCGCGGTCGCCCAGATCTGGGCGACAACGAGCTCAACCACCGGCCACGACGAGGCCGAAGCTAACCCCCCCGATCACAGCGACTTCCAAATCCAGAAAAGAGAGAGATGAGAGGAGATTTGCACACGATCAAAGCTTACATGGAGCAGGAGCGAGTGGCCCTGGCTTTCTCTTGGTCGGAGCGAGCGAACGAGTGGCCTGGCTTCCTCTTGACGGCGATAGAGAGAGTAGAGAGAGAGAGACGGGCAGATTAGTAGGTCGAAGGAGACAAGAGAGAGATGTGTTGAAGAAAATGATTTCCTCAGAAATGGTTCTCACTTTTATTCCAGAAATAAAAAACCAACTTTTTTTTTTGTTCTCATTTCTGGTTTAAAATGAGTTCTGGGACAAAAACTTGTCCAGAAATAGAAAAATTAAGTTGCGTTAACAAACGGGTTTCTGGTCCAAAACTGATTTCGAGAGCAAAAAACCAGTTCTTGACAGAACCAGAATGGTTATCATGCGGCACCTTAGTGACAAATTTTCCAAAGATCAATTAAATTAATAACAATAATCGACAATATAACAATAACAATAATAACAACAAACTTAACAATAATAATGATGACAATCAAAATAACACTTGTCGCACTAATAATTACACATGTTTAGTATTTTGTCACAAAAATGTTAATCTTCCTCTTCGTCTTCGTCCTCAACTTGATCTTGATCTTCATCATCCGTCTCAAAATCAGATATTGAACATTCTTGTACATGTAATTTGCAAATTTCAGTTGGATCCACATCTATCATTGCTCCACAGGGATCTCGTAAAGTAGGAATGTTATATTCCTCAATTTCAACCATGTTACACACTTTCTCTTGTTGGTAGGCTATATCCTTCCAATATTGCTCGATTTTTCTCCGTGCTTTGATTTTACATATAGCCCACCAATCAGATTTGTCACGTTTCAAACTAGGATAGGATGCATAACATACCTGAATTACTTGTTGTGCCAAGACAAATTATTCATATTTCATATACCTTTTTTTGTGATTTATTTCAACCATATTAAACTTCGGATGCACCTTCATTCTTTTCACTGGGTCGAACTACATGCACTTAAATAACACAACCCGCATCATTAATGGGCCAGGATACTCTATCTCTATGATTTCATCCAACAAGCCATAAAAATCATCTTTAAAACTGCCACCATTGGATGAACGAACAGAAATACCACTATTCATTGTGACTTTTCCCATTCAATATTCTTGAGTGTGAAAATTATATCCATTTTTGAAATATGCTAGCCAACTTCGAACTCTTAACTGTGGACCTCATAACAGATAATATAGCAATCATTGCTCTCTAAGTTCATAATGATTACTGTGTACCTAAAGTTACACATGCAAAGACAATAATATACAAGTTATTTAAATGTTGTACAACATTTAAATAACTTGATTTTGGTCCATAGGCAACTTACATATATCTTGAACCATGGTGCAAATTGTTCATCGCAGAAACGGTCAAACTTATTGGTTGTAGTCCAGTCATTGAAGTTTGGAAAATCCTAATAATAAAAACCATGTATATATTAGCAAATATTTGACACACAATACATATATTTGCAAATTTACACTTACTTGAAGTATGACTCGACTTCTGGGCAGTTCAGTAAAATATATGTACAGGCTGCATAAAATTCTTCGCCAGTTAAGTAACAAAACTGACATGCGCCGCTTAGTCGACTCAGATAATTGAAAATGGAGAATGTTTTGCAATTTGGATCAATGGGGCCCTCATCATTTCTGTCTGCTCTCCGCCTCTTGCACTGCACGTGCGGCTCAAAATAGTATGATGCAAATGTTGTTACTTCTTCCACAATATATGCATTACAAATTGAAGCTTCAACACATGCCTTATTCTTCATTTTTTTCTTCAAATGATAAAAGAATCTAGTTGCAATAGAAAGAAGTTTATCGGAACATAATATATAATAAAGTAATTTGAACTTTATTTTTAAAAAAATTTACCTCTCAAATGGATACATCCATCGAAATTAGACAGGACCTGCAACTTTGGCCTCATAAGGCAAGTGAACTAAGAGATACTCCATCGAATCAAAAAACGATGGAGAAAATATCCTTTCTAAGTTGCGAAGAATGATTGGAATATCTCTCTCTAGTTTCTCCATGTGCGATGTTTGTAACACTGTCGAGCAAATATCATATAGGAAATTGCTTAACTCTGTAATGGCGCCTCATACAAAGTTCGGTAGAACTTCCTTGAAAGCTATTGGAATTAGTCTTTCCAACAATATGTGACAATCATGACTCTTCAAACCTATTAACTTGCATTCATTCAAATCAACACATCACCCGAGGTTCGAAGCATAGCTTTCAGGAAATCGCACAGATTTCAACCATTAACAAACAACTCACCTCTGGTTCTTATCTAATCTATAAACTGCTTTTGGTTTTGGTCCCCTGCTGCTTGCATCCACATCTAGTATTGGCCAATCACAAATATCTCTCATATCTTTTCTTGCGTTCAAGTTATCTTTTGTTTTTTCGGCGACATCCATCACAGTATTTATGACATTGTCGAAAACATTCTTTTCTATGTACATGACGTTAATATTATGATGAATAAGATGGGCCTTTCAATATGGTAGATCTCAAAATAAACAGCGTTTTGTCCACTTATGTGTACTTCCGTACCCAAAAGTCGTGTCATGCGGATTCTCAACGACAGTTGGAAAGTCCAGTACACGCTCCCAAATTTAATCGCTGGTCAACCTCAATGGTGGACGTGTTCTTTCAGTTTTATTCTTGATGAACTCTTTTTTGTTCTTTCTGAATGTATGATTCGGCAACAAAAATTATCTATGACAGTCAAAATAGATGGGCTTCTTACCATGCCTTAATCTGAATGACTTCGACCTCTCTAAACATATCGAACATCCTAAGATCCCAGCTGTACTCCATCCAGATAACATTCTATAAGCTGAAAAGTCATTTATTGTCCAAAGAAGAGCAGCCTTCATTACAAATGTTTGATCGGATGAAACGTCATACGTAGTGACACCTTCAACTCATAGCCGTTGTAACTCTTCAATCAATGGTTGCATATAAACATCTATAAAAATTTTTGGGTTTTGCGGGCCAGGCACGATCGACGTCAAAAACATATAAAGTGTCTTCATGCACATACCAGGTGGAAGATTGTACGGAGTTAAAATAACTGGCCAACATGAATAACTTTTTCCTGATTTCCCAAATGGCGCAAATCCATCAGCGCAGAGACCTAACTTGATGTTTCGAGGCTCTATCGCAAACTCTAGATATGTTCTATCAAAATGTTTCCATACCTCTGCATTTGAAGGATGACACATTACACCCTCTTCTGTTTCATGATTTACATGCCACGTCATGTGTTCAGCGGTGGCTTAAGACGCATAAAGCCTTTGCAATCTGGGGATTAAGGGCAGATAAAACATTTGCTTGCATGGTCTGTGCTTCTAATTATGACCTTGCCTCCTGTTAATCTTGTACCTAGGTTGGCTATAGAATTTGCAAGATTCTGCATTTTTATCATCTCTCCAATATAACATACAACCCCTACTACAAACATCAATCCGTTCAACTGAAAGACCTAAGTTATGAACTAACTTCTTCATACCATAAAAATCACTCGGCATGATGTTGTCACGAGGTAATGTTTCTCGCATTACTTCAACAAAAGAGTTGAAGCAATTCTCAGACACGTTATGCTCTGCATTGATATTTAACAATTTTGCTGTCACAGATAACTGATTGTGGTTGTTACAATCTACCCATAAAGGTTCATCTGCTGCTTTCAACACATCCCAGAACTGATTAGAAGATGGAAAAGTTTCATGATAGATATTCTCATCAAAATCCGTTACTCTTATCTCTTCCAATCGTGATGCATGACTAGTACCCACTTGTTCATGTGTAGGAGTAAAACTAATACTTGCATGATTCGGATCTGAAACAAAATTCTGACTGGCTACATCAATCACCATCCTCTCGTATGGATTCAATTGATCATAATTGCCACATTTTTCCCTAACTAAAAATTGGTCACTTCCTCGATATCCTTCATCGGATATTAATGGTTTACCATGAGAAGTCCAATTATAATAGTTCGGAGTAAACCTAAATCTACAAAGATGTTAACCTTATCACACGCAAGAAATTTACCATTACCGCACTTTCTACACGGACACCTTAACTTATTTCCATCCATGAACTCATATTTACTATTAGCAAAGTCTAAAAATAATTCCAATCCAGTACGAAACTCATCTGTCAAACCTCGACGTCCAGGTAAATTCTTATTATACATCCAATCCATTTCTCTTTGCATTGTGTCTGCATTAAAATAAAAATTCTTGTCAAATATTTAAAATATCATATCTACTGTTCTTAATTAAAACCATACAATTATGAAAATTATATTTTTTCTATTCACGCAACAATTACTTTGAAATTGCAAAATGAAAAAATTACCATGTAAATACAACTTATCCAAATATTTAATTGAACTCTTGGTAGCAGAAAGTGGTCAATTTGACGAGAATTGCAACGTCCACTTGGATTGCTAGACCTTCAATTGGACACGTACGTAAAAAAATTAATCACTTAAGAATTATTTTTTAATAATTTTTAATTTTTTCCCAATTTTTTCCAAATTTTTTCTCTTTTTTCCCATTACATTTCTCCGGTTGCCAGTCTGGTGCGTACGACGTTGCCGTCGCCCGGATGTGGGCGGTGGCGAGGTTGAATTTGCAACGGAATACGGTTCCGTCGCAATTTGCGATGGAATTGTCATGCATCCGTCGCAATAGTAATATATCCGTCGCAAATTTGCAACGAATAAATTGCATTTCCGTCGCAAATTTGCGACAGATAAATTATCCGTCGCAAATTTGGACGGACGCTAATATATCCATCGCAAATTTGTGACGAAAACCTAATTCCGTCGCAAATCTGCGACGGAATTTTCATTTATTCGTCGCAAATTTCTGACGGAAACCTAATTCTGTCGTAAATTTACGACGGATAAAATTTCTTACGCAATCTCGGCCTCCCCTAGTGGCCGGCGTGGCTGTTCGGCCTCCTCCCCAAGCCGGCGAGGTATCGCCGGTCGCCGATCGTTGAACTGACAACGAAGTTACGAAAAAAAAATCATAAAAAAAAAATTCCATTCCAGCGATGAATAATCACGAAGTTAATTACGATACTTATCGGTAAAAAAGCTTAACCGAGTTTAATTCGTGCGTGCGCTGATTTTCCAAATTTCAGACACACAAAATGTGGAGGAAAGCGAGAGAGCGAGAGCGAGAGAGAGAAATTAACGGGGGTGGATATTCCGGGTAAGCGTTGATAACCTACAAGTTAGCGACGAATTCGTTTTCGTTGTAAAATTTGCGACAGAAAAAATATCTGTCGCAAAATCCGTAGAAAATTTGCGACGGAAAACTTATCGTCGCAAATTTGTGACGGATTTTGCAACGGATATCTTTTCCGTCACTTATTTGCGACGAAAGTTGTTCCATCGCAAATTTGCGATGGATATTTTTTCCGTCGCAAAAGCGATGTATTTTGCGACGAATTATATTTTTCGTCGCAAATTTTGCGATGAAATCGAATTCGTCGCAAAATTAGCGACAGAAATTTTTCGTCGCAAAATTAGCGATAGAAATTTTTCGTCGCAAATTTGCGATGACAAATTTTCGTCGCTAAATTCCGTCACAAATTACTTATTTTTTTGTAGCGAATTACATGTTGCTGACGTGGCGTCTTTAATCATCATAATAATCTCCTTTATTCCCCCCCTAATTAAATGGAGTGGATGACCAAAATCATATAATAATATATTTTTTTGGTTCCTTATCCGATGAACTTTACTATTATTTTAATGGATCCGTGTAGAAACCACTCACCCCATCTTTTATTCCTCACTTTTGAATTATTTGTTAATCAATTCGGCACATGTTGACCCTCTTGCAAGATCCTTTTATATTATAATATTTAAATATTAAATTACGTCTTCATCTAATAACTTAATATTATAATAATTGACAATAATCTCATAAAATTTCACATAATATCAAAATCAGAAGGTTTTGAACTCAAATTTTTACCTCCCATGTTTGCCTCCCTAGTCACATATTTGTCACCGGATAAGTATTAAAATATTTAACTATTAAATTACATATTTATTTAATAATTTAAATTATTAAAATAATTGACGGTAATCCTATAAAGTTTCGCAATTTTTTTTTCATTGGCGGATGCTAGGAGTGTGGCCACCACGTGGGACTTTTGACTGTGCTTTCCTTGAAATTCATGGGTGAGGTTCATCCTTGGCGCCTAATAATTTTAGTGCGTGCCAACGTGTGAACGGGAGACTCGGAAGGTGTATACTGTGGCCCTTTCATCGGTCAACGTGTAAAGACGATGTGTTCACTTTAAAGTGCAAATGATTTTACAATTAAGACAGGTAAATTTGCCACTTTTGACTACATTGATATTTCATATCTTAAGGTACGTCCGTTTCGCAAAAAATAAGTTATTTATAAAATATTTTTTAAAAAATTGTTGCTTATATTATTTAGAAAAATTAGTCAATGAAAAATATTTTCATTATCAATAACAATCTATACCTAATTATTTTCGCAGGCAATGAAAAAAAATTCAATTCATTTATTTTTCTAGACGATATAAACGATTATTTTTTGGAAAATACTTTCCCAATAACTTATTTTTCGCAAAACGAATACACCCTTAGGCTCATATATTTACACGAACTAATATTAGAAAGACTCACCAAATGGAGGCTCAAAATATAAATAAAATCCACATAATCTTCCTTTATGTATACAACATTTTAAAAATAAATAAATATCAATCGTAGAAAATGGTAATAGAACTAGTGAAATTTTAAAAAAAAAGAAACACAATTAAACAAAAAAGCATAAACAATTAAAATTTAAATATACCTAATAAGTAATCAAATTTTGTCATTTGAATTTATCTGGGAAAATTACCAAAAAAGTCTTAAATCTTTTACAATTGTGCAAACTGAGTCCTAAACCTTTATTTTTTTGCCAATTTAGTCCTAAACCTTTTGCAATTGTGCAAATTCAGTCCATCCGGCCACTTTTGGCTGGCCGACGGTGACGTGGATGCCGGCCGGCGCTAGCTGGCTAACGTGGTAATTTTTAATATTTTTTTATTATTTTTCGAAACTTTTTTTCTCTTTTTTTTTTTCCCTATCTTATTCCCCGATTGCTAGTGCAGCGACCGGCAAGAGGCTAAGGCCGGCGAGGTCGAGCTTGCCTAGATCTGGCAAGGTGGACCTCGCCGTCGCCGGGCGAGGTCGAGCCTCACCATGGCCAGGGAGGACGAGCCTCTCGTCGGTCGTTGGTTGCCGCACCGGCGATCGGGGAAGAAGATAAGGGAAAAAAAATGAGAAAAAAAATTTTGAGAAAAAAATTTTAAAAATTATTAAAAAGTGTCACGTCAGCCGGCCGGCGTCCACGTCAGCACCGGCCACCCAAAAGTGGTTGGATGGATCGAATTGACACAATTGCAAAAGGTTTAGGACTTTTTTGGTAATTTTCCTGAATTTCTCCTTACAGAGGCTTTTTTCCCCTTTTTGTTGAATTTGTGTTTATTCTTGTTCTTAAAATATCTTATGAATTCTATCAAAGAGACAATATTAATCAAATTATAACGGATCCATATTGTTTAATGTTATTGATTTATATATATTTTTGTCTATCATCAGTATTTTGGTCAAATTAGTTTGGGAAATGGTATTTCAACAACCAAAAACTCTCTTCCACAACCTTTTTTTTTTAATTTTATATTATGATTGAACTAATCTTTCCTAACAAAAGTGCCCTCTAAGATCCAACCTTTTTCTTTCTTCATAGCAAAAAAACGTAGCTCCGCTTGTCTTTTCATGTTAATTTTTTTTCTTTTGACACTTAATTGTTTTGTTTTTGAGGTTTTTCAGTCCATCAACAATAATCGTAAGCTTTTGTTTTTCCATCTTAACATTTCACCTCTTATTAAGTATGAAATTGAAAAAAACATATAAAAGGAAATATATTCAAAACTATTATTTTGGTTCCTTGCTTTTGCACAAAATGATATTTTTTGTGCTTAGTCCCCACACTCCATTTCGCTCGAACGTGAGCCGCAAAATCACGAATGTGTCTATTTCCTTTGAGGACTCGGTTCGACACCGACACAAAGTCGTATCAGACAAAATCTATGATATGTCCCGTCCCACGATGACATATTTAATGACCTGATCTAATAATCATTCCTTTATTAAGAACCACATAATTGGATATGACACGTCGCTGATGTGGCATCTTTAATCACAATCTTCTTTATTCTCCATCCATTTTAATTTTTCTATAAAATTATCAAAAAAATCATAAATATATTACATTTATATTAATTCAGTCATAAACTTTTTAATTATGCCAATTGAGTTTAATCCGGCCAATTTTAACTGGAAATTACTGAAACGGACATTGGTAATGTCATGCAGGATAGCTGGTGCTAAAGTGAAAATTTTTTATAAAAAAAATTAATTTAATTTTTTTCTTTCTTTCTTTTCCTTTTTTTGTTCTACCAAGTCCGGCGAGAGTTGCCAGCCAACCCTTGCCGGTCATAGGCGAGGGCCGGCGACCCTCAATGGCCATTGGGTAAGGGCTTCATCATCATCGCCCCCTCGTCGGGTTTGAAAGAGAAAAAAGAAAGAAACAAAGAAAAAAAGCAAAGGAAAAGAAAATTAAAATATATATATTAAAAAATTATAAATATTGTTCCCGTAAGCACCGACCATACTACTAGAACGGCTAGAGTTTATGTATTGACCGAATAAACTTAATTGACAAAACAAAAAAATGTCTAGGACTCAACTGGCAAAATCGAAAATTTTAGAACTGAATTGGCAAAAGTGCAATCGGTTTATGACATTTTGGACAATTTTCCCTAATTCGAGTGGGTGTCCAAATTCATACAATAATAATAATAGTTTTTTTCTTTTTATTCTTTGGTTCCTCATCCAATTAACTTTACTATTATTGATAGACCCGTGTAGAAACCACTCACGCCTTCTCTTATTCCTTCACTTTTTGAATCATTTGTCAATCAATCTGGCACACGTGGACGCTTTTGCAAGAGCCTCTCTCTTTTGGTCGTCGGCAGATGCTAAGGGTGTGGCCATGCGGACTTTGAATGCACTTCCCTTTAAGATTCATGGAGTAGGTTCATCGTTGACGCCTCCTCCAATAATTGTATCGCGTTGTGTGAACGAGGGACTTTTGGGAAGAGGCGTATGGTGGCTGCTTCACGGGTCGAAATTTTGCATTTGCATTTGAAGCACCGTTCATTTTGAGTGAACTCGTCGCGCTCCACCGAACAGGAGTTGACGTAAAGTCGAGGTGGTCCTGTGTCTGATCACAGAAAGAAGTAGGATTTCTCGAGATCCAGAAGCAAGACTGTGGTATCCGAATATGTGAATATATGGGAGTAAGTCTTAGCCAACTCAGCCAACCGCCTCAGTGACGACTCATCTCCACTTTATCATTTATTCGTTCTATTCTACGTGTTTGGTTTGTCCAATAATCATTTTCAGGGTTGGGTAATTAATATTCATGTTTATTATGCTAGGGCACTCATCAATTTGTATTCATTTTGACCCTTCCGGCACGACTTTAAGGGAATCTCACGGGTGCTAAGGAATCGAATTTATCGGCAATGAAATCATTCATTTTTCGCCAAAAAGACGGAGTCTAAAGTTACTTATTTGACTATGACTATGCTTATTACTACTAACCACGCATTACAAATTATTTGGAGCGAGTAATCCCCGACCGCGATTGGTTAAAAAATAAATAAATAACATGTACGATATTTGAGGATACCCGATATTTGCCTCCTGCTCCACACAAGATATGTGAAATTTCACGTTTCATTCCTATCGCCGCGGATCATATAAGTTTGCTCATCTTTTTAATCTCACCTTGGAAAATCTTGATTTTAATTTTACTACAAAAATCAATCTTAATTTTAATTAGAATGTGAAAGGATTATGGTGTCGACGGAGCGGGTCATGGGGTTGAGAACAATTAGCTTAGATTCACCCGCTCGCTCACCTTATCTATAGGGACGGATTTATAATTTTTTTCCAGTGAAATAAATTTAACGAATTTTTCAACGTCCATAAATTCAATTTATTAAGATAATTAATATAGAGTACGGCATAAACATCAAATAAGTCTTTATTTATGCGACAATCGCATCTTAAGAAACGTTATGATTGTCTGTCATGAACCTTAAATGTGGGGACAAAATGAGGAGGAAAATTTAAGCTCCGTTTGTTTGGCAAAAAATATTGTATTTTTGGAAAATAGTTTCCCGGAACATAATTTTCCGGTATTCAGCAATTAATATGAAAAAATTTCGGAAAATATTTTTTGCCGGCGGTGGCGGCGGCGACCGGTGGTAGCGGACGAGTGGTGGCCGGCGGCGGCGGCTGCTGGCGACTAGAGGGGGGAATGAGGAGTTTGGCGGAAAATGATTTCCGTTTTTCAGAAGCGGAAGTCATTTTTCATAGACTTAGGTTATTTAGGTTGCGCATGATAACCATTCTGTGCCCGGAAATTATTTCTGAACAGAAATGATTCTTTTTTATTCTGTGCCCGGGAACTGATTCTGAGCATTTGAAAGTGTTTGGTAACGGCTCAAAATTTCTATTCCTGAAATAGTAAAAGAACATAAATGCGTTTGATAACGGCATAAAATTTTTTTTTATTAATAATATTTTAATATTTCTTTCTTTTCTTTTTTTCTTCTCCTCCTTGGCCATGGTCGGTAAAATATTTTTTAATTAATAATACTTTTATTAAAAATAATTTTTTTTGGACATGGCCGGTAAAAAATTTCTTTTAATAATAATACTTTTATTCAAAAATATTTTTTTTATTATTTTTGGCCATGGCCAGTAAAATTTTATTATTAATAATATTTTTTTCTTTTTTTTGGCCATGGCTGGAAAAATATTTTTATTGAAAATATATTTTTAATTTTTTTTCCATGGCTTGGTCGCCGGCCATGGCTGGTAAAATATTTTTTTATTAAAATTTTTTTTTTTCCTTTTTTTCCCATGGCCTAGTCGCTGGCCATGGCCGGTAAAATATTATTTTTATTAACATTTTTTTATTAATAATATTTTTTATTAAAATATTTTTTCCTTTTTTTTTCCCAAGGCCTAGTCACCGGTCATGGTCGGTAAAATATTTTTTTCATTAACATTTTTTATTAATAATATTTTTTATTAAAATATTTTTTTCCTTTTTTTTTCTCATGGTCTAGTCACCGGCCATAGTTGGTAAAATATTTTTTTTATTAACATTTTTTTATTAACAATATTTTTTATTAAAATATTTTTTTTCCTTTTTTTCCCATGGCTTTGTCGCCAGCCATGGCCGGTAAAATATTTTTTTTATTAACATTTTTTAATTAATAATATTTTTTATTAAAATATATTTTTTCCTTTTTTTCTCATGACCTGGTCGCTGGCCATGGCCGGTAAAATATTTTTTTATTAACATTTTTTTATTAATAATATTTTTTATTAAAATATTTTTTTCCTTTTTTTTGCCATATCGCCGACCATGACCAATAAAATATTTCTTTATTAATAATATTTTTTTTTCACGGCCGCCGGCGACCGGCCACAGCCTAGAGAAGAACACAGAAGAAAAGAAAAAAAAAAAGAAGAAAAAGAACTCATTCTCAAAATTGTGCCGAGAAACAAGAAGCAACTTTTTTTTACTTCTTGTTTCTATTCCAAAACTGTTTCTGGGCACAAATTTTTGCAAAAATGTGCCCGAGAATAAAAAGTTTACCAAACGCATTTCTGTTCCCAAACTATTTCTGAGAATAAAAGAACAGAAATTTTCACTGTTTGGCACGTTACCAAACGAGCCCTTAGTGAGGGAGAGAAGGAAAATATTTTTCTACAGAAAACGTTTTCCGCCCCCTGAACACCGAAAAATTCGAAAAATATTTTTTGGGAAAATATTTTCCGTCAAACAAATGGAGCCTTAAAATGGAACTTTTCTCTACATACTTTTTTGAGAAGCCACGCGGGGCGGGGGGGGGTGGGGGGGGGGGGGAAGAGTCGACAAATTTGTACGGTAAATTTATGCACACTTTTTTTTGACAAATTTTTTCCATTGCCTTAGCTATGTTTTAGTACTTCATCAAGAAACGGCACATCGAGCCATCGAGCACATCGTAGAAAGCTTCCCGGATGCACCAATCAATCAACCCCCGAATTAATTTGGATTCTGGACTAATTGACCTTGCTTTGACCCATGCGTTTTAGGGGGGGAGGGGGTTGAAATCGATAGTCGACAGTAGGGGTGTAAATGGTTCAGTTCGGTTCGGTTTTTCAAGAAAATCGAACCAAACCGAATTGTTAAGGATGCCTCCTTGAATCGAACCAAAATGAAACCAAACCAAAAAATTGATTTGGTTCGGATTAGTTTTCGGTTTCAAGTTCATTAAGCAAAGAGAGAGAGGAGAGAGAGAAGGCACAATAGCCCTAAACCGAAGTGTTTATTTTAGTTCGGTTCGATCCAAACCAATCCGAACCGAACCGAAAAGAAAAATTGATTTATTTTGATAATCCGAACTGAAACCGAAATCGAACCGAAATACATGAAATTTTCGATTCGGTTCGGTTCGTATCTCGATTCGATTTTTCGATTCGGTTCTGACACCTCTAGTCAACAGATCTTTTCTCGACCTAAGTTCGGAAGGCGACTGGGAGGCCACTCTCCTGCTCGTGCAAACATACCGGACATCGTTTTCGTCGTGATTTAGCGTTACCGTTGGAGTTCGCCCCGTAAAAGGAAGATACAAAAAAAAAAGGCAGAATCGAAATCGAAAAGGCGAAAAAGTCGCGAAATCCGACGAGACGAGACGGGAGAAAGAGGCAGCAGCCGCCATCGTGGACCCGAAGCAGCCGCCACGTGAGACAAAAACGAAAGAAGAAGAGAGGACGAAGGGCCGCCAGCTCGCGCGGGGCCCAGTGTGGAGGGTGGTGGGCTTTGTTCCTCAATCTCACGTTTGGCATCTTGTCATCTCTCTCGTTTCTCATTTTCTTTTGCCAATTCCTTTTTGGGAAAAAATGTCGGCCTCTAATTCTCTTTTACTTGTAATATATATTATTTGCTTGTAAGTTTGGTGGCCTGACTTGTCGTTTTCTCCTGATATAGGGCGATTTCTTTGTCCGACCGTATCGGAATAGATAACTAAGGTATATGATCTGCCCCTTTTTTTTTTAACGGATTATACATAGATAATGTACTTTTACATGTATTCTTGCGTATATATTACTTGGAGTTGTCACCCGACGAGGGTATAAAGTACCGCGTAAAAGAATTATACACTAGACATTTAATAGATGACGGACAATTGAATTTGAGGACAAGACTGGAGCGCCAAATTACTGTGCCATTACAGGATGTGTTTTTTATCGGTTTTCACTTCGAGAAAATAACTACTGTATGCCCTCTTATGGTAAAGGTTTTTGTCATTGTTTGTTGTGAAATTAAACTTATCCGTGTGTACGAACATGATATATCTGGTTTGAAGTCGAAGAAAATATAATCAAGATATTTACACGGTACTAGGCTCGCGCAACACATTTTTGTTATTCAACTCGTACATACCGCCGTTGATATGGATAGTTAAAATTTGAAAAACTGACCAGCTATCCAGGTCAATGACGGTGGATGCGGGTCGGGTTAAAAAGAGAAGAAGAAAGATTACATAGACGGTGAATTTCTAATTTGTTTATATGAATATTAATGTCCCCCTTTTTCCTTTTTTGAAAAATTTCCTAAATTACCTGATGAATGAAGGAATTGACACCTCATCGATTCAACATCAGCAAAACTTATGCCACAAGTGATTCCATGACTGAATTTTCCCTTCGCACGCCGGCCAAAACGCACCCGGTTCTATCCCCGTGACAAAAGCGATTCCACGACTTTCTCAGCGATTTCCTTTTCGTTTTCGCTTTCCCCCCTTTTTCTTGCTTTATACTTTGGGAAAGTTACTCTTCAAACCATGCTTAGGAAATTTACCTCCGAAATGTCAATTCGATGGAGCGATCTTGGTCCACTGGCTAGCATCTTTGAGGTCGCACGACATTTTATCTATCGGGGTCATGTTCGACGGTGGCCCTTTTTCCAGAATATCGAGATGCCTTTTCTCCTGGGCACACGATACTGAAATGAAAAGGATATAATTTATATATAATCATTAGCTTGATTATTGAAGTGCTTTTTGGATGTTCGGATACCAAGAAAAGATGACAAATAAAACTTTAGAAATAAAGTGAGGACCTCAATAATGAAAAGTATTTAAAGTTACGTCAATGATTTGCGCTTCGCCTTTATGATTTGTCGGATCATTTTTCACTATACTTCAATATCAATTGATAAATAAAAATAGCTTTTGAAAAATGTTTATGTTGGCATGCTTTCTATGTAAATAACATAAATAACTTCTCATGGGCAAAATAACTCTAAAATGAGAAAGATACTGAACTAAAATAAGAGAAGTAATTAAATAATTACGGAAAGGAATTATGCCCTACACGTTTAAAACAAAATAGTATACGTGTTCGTGGAGAGACACTAAAAGAAAAATCTAAAAAGCTTCTCAAAGTACCCCGCAAAATTGGCCGGGACAAAAGTACCGATACGAAGCATTGTCCACAAAAATCGTCGAGCTTTCGTATCAATCGAACAACTCACTTAGGTCGATTATTATTGTCAATTCAAATTAACCCCAACATCCACCAAGATAATGCAATTTCAACACGTCTAAACTATCTCTCCATCGTACCCGTAAAGAAATCATCCGATTTATCATCGATTCACGCAAGCATTCGGGATCAAATGCGCACAAGCAATTTCCTGGTGGGAACGGCCACCAATGTGGTCCGTGTCCCGTGAAGCAGGCGCAGATACGTGTCGACCCAAAAGCGTATACTCCCCGAGGGGCATTGCGGTCAATCCACCGCGCGACGCCAGCTGGCCGGAGCATGGCGGGAAAGAGGGTGTCGAGAGAAAATCCAGGAACCAAAATTAAATCGCGACCCCGGCGATATCAGTAAGGGCACGAACGGGAAAGGAAGGGAATCGCCAAAAAATAAAGTATAAAAATAGGAAAGGAAGATAAAAAAAAGGGGCAATAAAAATCGCAAAAATACACCCACCCCGGCCTTCCCTGAATATACGCGAACGCGTATACGCCGAACGCGCAGTAACCCGTCCCCCCTATATAATGCACTCTCTCCCCCCTCTATGGGCCACGCGATACCGCACAATCTCTGCAACAAATTCTCTCTGCTTTTTCAGCTTCCGTCTCTCTCTAGACCTCTCTCTGCCTCTCTCTCTCTCTCTCTCTCTCTAGCTCACCTCAGAAGCCCCTAGGGTTTCTTCGCCGCCGCCGCCGCCGCCCGGGAGGATCTCCGACCGACTCGAACCCTCGGCCTCCTCTAAGCCCTCACCCCTGCCCGCCGCGCGCGAGCTTCGATTCAGATCTGTAAGTGTCGCTCTCGCGGTCGATCTGTCGGTTTTTTGTCGTCGTAATCTGTCTGTTCGATGTCCCTGCCGCCCTTCTCTGGTATCGGAGGGGATTTTCCCGGTTCCGTGCGCCGTTCGCCGTTCCGGCGAGACGCGTCGCGTGGCATTTGATGTTCTCGATGTGTTTCGCGCGGCGATGGGCGGGGGATCTCCGTTCTGTGGATTTTTTCCGTGTTTTTTATTTCCCTGCGTTGGAAGTTGGTAGATCTTCTGCATCGGGCTAGGGATTGGCTTTTGTGTTTTGGTCGCGTCTTGGCCAGAATTGTTGGATGAGATTAGTTTTTGATGGCAATTGATTTGTGTGTGTGTGTGTTTTTTTTTTTTGTATGTATCGCGAATTGGAAAGAATGGAGATTTATGTTCTGCGATTCTAAATTTGCGCACTTTTCAATTTTGTGTCCTTTGAAGTACAATTTGTTATGGTTCGGATTGGCTCTCGGATGCTGTTTGTCTTGAGAGATTTATTTGGTGTTGCCTAATGAATTTGAGGGTTGTCCTTTCTGCGTTCTAGGGCTGTCTGTTCTTGATTAGATTTGTCGTCTTGCGACTTGGCGTGCAGCCACGGAGGCTTCTCGCCTGGTTGTATAGTTCGAACCTAGCTTGATGATGGTATGATATTTTTAGGTCTAGCTTCGTCATTGATATGTTAAAAATTTGAACCTATTGCATGTTCACTCCGCAATCTATGTTATTTGTTTTGAGACTTCTGCTTCCCTAGGTTGAAGGGCTTATGCGATTGAGCTTCAGCTTTTTTTTTTTTTTTTTTTTTTTTTAATGTTTTCCCCTTTTGATTAAATTTTGATGGTGGAATCGTCTCTCTCATTGCAGACTGTATCTTTCCCTTCATTATCACTATATCTGTGCATGTGGATGAATGTTAAGCTGTGTGTTTTCGGGTGCTCTGCCTTGCTTTGTTTATTTGGTTCGATGGAAGATGCTGAGGGTTGTCTTTGTCTGAACTTTTTGGTGTCTTAACATATACTGACTTGTGGATCTGATTGGTTGAGCAGGAAAAACTGAATGAACTAATGGAGTCAAAAGGTGGCAAGAAGAAGTCTAGCAGTAGTAAATCCTTATTCTACGAAGCTCCCCTAGGTTACAGCATTGAAGACGTTCGTCCACACGGTGGCATCAAGAAGTTCAGATCTGCTGCTTACTCCAACGTATGTAACAATGTTCCTTAATCATTTCTTTTTAGATTATATTCCTTTGAATTTAGGGCTTTTGAGCCAAGTGCATGTCTGACGTCTGCCTTTCATTATGCAGTGCGTGCGAAAGCCATCCTGAGATTCCCCAAGAAGTGGCGTCACTCCTTTAGTTTCTGCAATTTTGTTCAAGTCATAATAGTTGTAGTTCTGCCGTCTCGGTTTCTTTTCAACTTCTCTCATCCTCTCGTTCTCACTCGCGACTCGTTCTCAACCACCGGTACATCGCCTGCTTTCCGAAAGTCGTGATGGAATTGCCAGTTTCGGCCATCGGATTTGAAGGCTACGAGAAGAGGCTCGAGGTGAAGTTCTATGAGCCTGGAATCTTTGCTGACCCTGAAGGATTGGGTCTCCGCTCATTGACCAAATCCCAGTTGGATGAGTTTCTGACACTAGCTGAGTGCACCATTGTTTCTTCGCTGTCAAATGATTTCGTGGACTCTTACGTCCTTTCTGAGTCAAGCCTCTTTGTGTACCCTTACAAACTCATCATCAAGACTTGCGGGACAACCAAATTACTTCTTTCCATTCCAACTATCCTCAAATTGGCTGATTCCCTGTCCCTTTCTGTCAAGTCTGTGAGGTACACTCGTGGTAGCTTTATATTCCCTGGTGCCCAGCATTTCCCGCATCGGAGCTTCTCGGAGGAAGTAGCTGTCCTTGATACCTACTTTGGTAACCTTGGTGATGGAAGCAAGGCGTATCTGATGGGCTGTCCAGAAAAGGCTGAGAAATGGCATGTTTATTCTGCTTCTGCTGAGAAGATGAGCCTCTCGGATTCAGTTTTCACTCTTGAAATGTGCATGACTGGTCTCGACAAGAAAAGGGCATCTGTCTTCTTCAAAGAGAACTCGCCTTCTGCTGCATCAATGACTGCAGAATCTGGCATTCGGAAGATTCTTCCAGAGTCTGGTATTTGCGATTTTGAGTTTGATCCCTGTGGCTACTCCATGAATGCCGTTGAAGGGGCTGCAGTTTCTACCATCCATGTCACACCAGAAGACGGCTTCAGTTACGCAAGTTTTGAGGCGGTTGGCTATGATTTCAAGGCTGTGAATCTGTCGCAGCTGATCCAGAGAGTTTTGTTCTGCTTTGAGCCGACTGTCTTCTCCGTGGCTCTCCATTCCGAATTAGCCAGTGAGGATCTGGTGTCGAGGTTCCCTCTCGACCTGAAGGGGTACAGTGCTGGAGAGACGAGTTGCGAGGCCCTTGGAAAGGGTGGTTCTATCATGTACAAGAACTTCGCTAGAGCAGCAGCAGGAGGCTGTGGATCTCCGAGGTCCATCCTGAAGTGCTGTTGGAGCGAGGACGAGAAAGACGAGGAAGTCCAGAAGTGCTGTTGGGGCGAGGACGAGAAAGATGAGGAAGTCGAAGAGAAATAGTCGTATAGAGACTCGAGAGTCATTAGTAGTAAGTAAGTATGGGACGAATAAAAGTGCTTTGGGGTTTATGTTGTTTCGAGAAATATTGAGCTCGAGAGTCTGTCAGTGTTGTTTCATTTCTTTGTTTCCTTTGTCATCTGGAGTCGTAG
Organism: Syzygium aromaticum; assembly: GCA_024500025.1. Lineage (NCBI taxonomy): Eukaryota > Viridiplantae > Streptophyta > Magnoliopsida > Myrtales > Myrtaceae > Syzygium > Syzygium aromaticum. Next base: position 13,923,002 of record CM044894.1, on the reverse strand, counting down.
TTACTTTTTAGCCGTCGAGTCCTGCAGTCCGCCATGGCCGTGGCCATGGCGCGGCGACTGGGGAGAGTCAAGTGTCATTGTTCGGATGTGTTGCTGTTTAATGAAAGATCATTCTATGTTTTGTTTTCATCGACTTATCTTGCCTGATCTCGGTCCTCTTCGACGGCTGTGGCTTCTTTGAGCGGAACGTCAGCGCTACGTCTTGTCCAGACCGACTTATTACAAGACTGAATTTATCAGACGTTGATAGCATCTTACACCATTTTATGTGCACGCATAAGAGTCAGTTTCGTACATACTTGTAGAAGTTATTAATTTATTAATAAGTCAGGATTCCCTGAGATAACTGCGAAAGTAAAGGGAGATTAGAACCCCTCATACTTATCATCGTCTTCTGATCTTTTACAATCTCTTGCACTTAAATTCCGAACAGTTGAAAATTGAAATTATTAGTTTACTTGATGTTGCCTTTCGATTTCGTTTTACCTAAATCTCGGGATGCACAAGTTTTAACTTTTTGTCAATCCGGAACACTTGAAAATTTCACACTATGCAATTGGGGGCACGTACATTCGCATATGATCTTTCCATTTTTTATTTATGGAATTTGATTAATATTTGGAGTATCGACAGGAAAATAGATCTGTTTCTGCTTACTTTTGCTCAATCCTAAACAAACACGCCCCTAAAATTTGAAATATTAAAAACCATCACAGACAGTAAAAAACTTTGGTTTGAGCAACATCCAATTGTATGTATGCCAATTTAAAGATCATCTCCGTTCCACCCGAGTATCATTTGATGATGCCAAAGATGGTATCTCTCTCTCTCTCTCTCCAACCAAAGTGCATAATCTTGGAATTTATTAAATCAGACCCGTTAATGTTCTAATACACCACGAATTAAAATCCAATTTAAAATAGAAAAAACACTAACTATTAGAGGGTGTATACCTACCAAATTGGATTATTTCTCTTGGAAGTTTTGAGACGAAATTATAAAAGAAAAAAAAAACTTTTACTTGCGGAAAGAGAGTGAATATTGACACCGAATATGTTGATGTTCGAGTCTTTAGGGCTCTTTTGTTCTCTAAAACAGAAAAGAGAGATTGGAGATTGGCCTCTCTCATTACGTGGACACCAAAGAGATAAATCAGATAGATGATCCTAACAAAAATGCCTCTTGATTTCCTCAAACATTTATGACAAAAAAAAACAAAAGACAAACCCTAAATATTAGAGGGTGTAAATACCTACCGAATTAGATTATTTATTTTGGAAGTTTTGTGATGAAATTGTAAAAGAAGATTAACTTTTACTTGTGGAAAAACAGTGAATAGTGAATATTTCAATGGTCGAGTCTCCGGAGATCTCTTGTTCTCCCAAATTGGAAAAAGAGAGAATGGAGACGTCTCTCATTATGTGGACGCCAAAGAGATAAATCAGGTGGACGACTCTTTATCAAACATTTATGACCCCAAAAAAAAAAGATACCCTAAATATTAGAGGGTGTAAATACATATTAAATTAAATCGTTTCTTTCGGAAGTTTGGTGGTGAAATTGTAAAAAAGATAAACCTTTTTTATTTATGGAATTTGATTAATAGTTTTAGGTAATGACAGGAAAATAGAACCGTTGCTACTTGCTTTTGGTTAATCTAAAACAAACGCTCCCCTTAAAATTTGAAATATTGGAAACCATCACAGACAGTAAAATATTTTGGTTTGAACAACAACCAATTGTACATGTGCCAATTTAAAGATCGTCTCCATTCACCCGAGTCTACTAGCAATTGATGCTACCAAATACGGAGCTCTCTCTCTCTCTCTCTCTCCTGAACCCAAAGTGCGCAATCTTGGAATTTATTAAATTATACCCGTTAATTATATTCACTGTTCTAATACACGACATATTACTATCCAAATTAAAATAGAAAAACACTAAATATTAGAGGGTGTAAATACCTACCAAATTGGATTATTTCTCTTGGGAGTTTTGTTATGAAATTGTAAAAGAAAAAAAACTGTCACTAGTGGAAAGAGAGTGAATACTGATACTGAATATATGTTCAAGTCTTTAGCGCTTTCTTGTTCTTCATAATAGAAAAGGGAGAACATAGATTGACCTCCCTCGTTACGTGATTGGCCTATCTCATTACGTGGACACTAAAGAGATAAATCAGATGGACGATCCTAACAAAAACACCTCTTGATTTCCTCAAACATTTATGACAAAAAAATATAGACAAACCCTGAATATTAGAGGGTGTAAATACCTAACAAATTAAATTATTTCTTTTGGAAGTTTTGTGACAAAAATGTAAAAGAAGATAAACTTTTACTTGTGAAAAAAGAGTAAATACTGAATACTTCGATGCTCGAATCTTTAGCGCTCTGTTGTTCTCCAAAACAGGAAAGAGACAATGGAGATTGACCTCTCTCATTATGTGGATGCCAAAGAGATAAATAAGATGGACAACACTAACAAAAATGCCTCTCGATTTTCTCAAACATTATGACCAAAAAAATAAATAGACAAACCCTAAATATTAGAGGGTGTAAATACATACAAAATTAAATTATTTCTTTTGGAAGTTTTGTGATGAAATTGTAAAAAAGAAGATAAACTTTTTCTTGTGGAAAAGAGTGAATACTTAATATTTCAATGGTCGAGTCTCTAGCGCTCTCTTATTTCCAAAACATAAAAGAGAGAATGGAGATTGACCTCTCTCATTACGTGGACGCCAAAGAGATAAATTAGATGGACGACTCTAACAAAAATGTCCCTTGATTTCCTCAAACATTTATGACCAAAACAAAAAGATAGACAAACCCTAAATATTAGGGGGTGTGAATACCTACCAAATTAAATTATTTTTTTGGAAGTTTTGTGATGAATTTGTAAAAGAATATAAACTTTTACTTGTGGAAAAGAGTTAATACTGAATATTTAGATGCTCGAGTCTCTAGCGCTCTCTTGTTCTCGAAAACAGAAAAGAAAAAAATGAAGATTGGCCTCTCTCATTACGTGGATGTCAAAGAGATAAATCATATAGACGATCCTAACAAACCGAGAAAATATTTCCTAAAAAACAAATGGAATCCCTCGTCAAAGGGCTACTTTTTGGGTCCCACACCCCCACGTCGCATGCCGCATGTCGAGCAAACAGAGGGAACTTAGCGACTATAAAATCCTCGCGTCATCGACACCACAGTCCATCAAAACCCTGTTCAATTCTGAGTGAGTGAGGGACCGTGAACAAAGAGTTAAACTTTGCATCTTGGCGTTGGGATTCAAGAGGAAGCAACAGAGAGGAAATGGACAACTCTAAGATGGGATTCAATGCAGGGCAGGCGAAGGGCCAGACTCAGGTCCAGCTCTTCCTCAATCAATTAGCCCTGCAACATTACGTGTCCTACGTTCATTTCTGGTGTCAAACATCTGAAATTTCTGTTCTTCTTGATGTGATGATACAGGAGAAGACCAACCAGATGATGGACAAGGCGAGCAACACTGCTCAATCCGCAAGGGATTCCATGCAAGAGGTTCTGTGTATCTAAGAACTTGTTGCTCCTTTCTTCTTTTCCTTTTCGCCTTCTTTTATGAATGATTGAATTTGCATTTGACAGTTCATAGTTTGATGAGTCAAGAAATCGAGTGCCGCATAATCTAGTGATCTTGGGTCTTGATCTTGTTGTGTCTCTGTGCAGGCTGGCCAGCAGATGAAGGCCAAAGCACAGGGTGCTGCTGATGCTGTGAAAAATGCCACCGGGATGAACAAATGAAGAGCTCTGATATGGCTGAATAAATAATTAAGCTCTGATTATCTTTGGCTTTTTCTTATTTTTGAGGTCGTTTTATTGTCGTTTCTTCTTGTCGAGATCTTATTATGAGGGTCCCTTTTCTCTTTCAGTAGTTCTTTTCGTTTCTTGGTTGAATGAAGAGGGCAACTCTCTGTGTTTGGGAGTTCTCATCTCGCTTCATAAAGTCTCAGGATGTAGCTGCCTTTTGAGAATGTTGTGTTCTCTCTCATAATGCTATTCTGATTTTGCTCTCTCTCTCTCTCTCTCTCTCTCTCTCTCTCTATAAACATGAACATGTGTATGTGTGGGCGCAAATTATGGACCATTGTTTCTTCGATTGCTGTTATCTCTTGGGCGATGCAGTGTCTGAGACTGATATATGGATTTTGACATAATGCACCGTTTTGATTATACAAGCCATTCTTAAAATTTATTCCTAAAACTATTATTATTCAAGGGGTAATCGTCATTGCTGAACTTAATGTGGACATTGCATCCGCAGATCAACAGCTTTTATGAACAAAACTTTACCAAGGAATGCACAACGGATAGACACCAGAGAGAGGTTTTTCTTTCTGTAAAGCCCCAAGTGAGAATGACATAGTTTTAAAGAAGCAATTTCATGCTTATTTATTTCTTTGTGTATTATAAATAAACCAGAAGGTATTAAGTAAATAGCCTCCAAAATTTCCCCAGAAGTACTGGAACTTAAGTGATGCAACTTCTATTCTTCTTTAGTTTGGAAGAATTTTAAGTCAAATTACTTGGAAGAGTTTGGAAATACTTTCAGCTTAAAGCAAAACTAAGAAGTTGCCGGCAAGTCTAAAGCTAGTTTCAAGTCTTTCTCTTATACATAAAGAAATTAAATTGCAGACATTACATAAACTTGATAATGATAACATTATTATTTCGAAATGTCCAAAAATGAACTCGATTTTATTTGGTGTCTTATTTTATTTTTTGATCTCTCAATTCTTTTGGTTGAAATATAGTTATTTCGTTTTTCTCCTTTCCTTCTCTTCCAAGTTCCAATAACCAATTCTTTTGGGACCTTTCTTTCGAACATCCTTTGTCTAACATTTGTTCTACCTAATTTTTGTTGGGTGGGTATGGTTGTGATCCCTAGTTTTGAAATGAGTGATTCAATAGCAAATATTCGCTAACTTCTCGACACCGTAAGACACAGACAACCGATATTGAGGAATAATAAATTGACTTTTTGATTGGGCAGCAATATGGGTGTCAAAAGGCTCGTTTTGATGAGCAAAACCCATTTTTGAGGTTTTAAAATATGTTATAAGACTTGTAGCTCGTTAATAAAATTTTGGTCAACTCTTAGTTAACGATGATTTTTTTAAATGGGGATAAAATTTAAGGTGACGATAGCTGTCTTTCTTTGTGGTTTGTTCAATCTCGATGCCTCTAGGTATGACTTTGGGCTTTCGGACCTTTGTTTTAGGTATCGAAAGGTTTGAATTAAGTTTGATCAGCGACTACTTCCTTGTTTGACATCTGTTCGACCCGAATTTTGTTGTGTTGGATGATTGTGACTAGTTTCAAGATGTGCAATTGAAATCGGAAAATCACAAACTTCTTGATGCTACAAAAAACGGGCAACCGATCTCGAGGGGTAAACAATTGATTGTCCGATTTGGGTGTATGGGAGTAAAAAAAACTCATTTTGGCAAGTAAATTTCATTTATTAGTGGGTATATACACAAATTTATCTAGTGAAATGTGCAAAAGTAGTCCCCTAACTAAAACAATAATTATTGCAATTGTGGGAGAAATAAGTTGTTGAAATTTGACGTCCAATGCAATACTTGTTGAAATTTGACATCCCGATATTAAATTGACTCGAGGAGTAGCCAAGTTTGAATTTCGGTGATCTTGAATATTTGTCAAGGAAGAAAGAGTTCGAGAATAAAATTGTAAAAAAATGAAGAAAAAAAAATAGTAAAACGAAAGACTAGAAACAATACCTGATGAGATCGGACTGTCCAACTTCTGATAGTATGTGTTGAGGAAACTACCTAATAGATTTTGAAGTTAACAAAACTATTCGTGTTAATCTTGTAAGTCTGACACGTAGTTTGAAGTATTTTGATCCAGGTAGATATATTCTGGAAATGGCTATTTCGAGAGAACTAAACTTTTTGGACACTCAGACTTTACAAGGACCAGAAGGAAGATTTTAAACTTTACGAATTTCAAAACGAGAAGTTCAGACTTTACTGAAAAAGTCACTTAGACAATATATTAAGTAGATGAAGAACTTCAGACTCTATTTCTGAAAGGTTCAGACCTTGCTGAAGACCCACATTAACTTAAGATCTAAATGTGAAGCAAGAATAAAAAATTATTCAGAACGAACATAACGGCTAGTGATCTAGCGTTGATTTTATAAAAGAAGAGTTTTGATTGACTCAATCTTAAAAGGATATAATTGATTGACAATCAAACATTAAGGCCTGTGTGTGTGTGTGTGTCTATATATATCACAACAGATAAAGCTCTATTTATGGAAATCAAGATTCTAGTTGTATGGATGACTAGATTCAGTGGAATTCAAATTTTGTTAACCAACGGTTACTCAATTAATTTTATAAAAACATGTCCAAATTGAATATTAGAAAATGATCTTCTGAAAACTGTCCAACGACTAATTTGGAAGTGGAGAAGTATAAAAAAAGATTAACGAGAAGCAGAAGGTAATGAATGAAATCAAGAATTAACAAGTCCAAAGTTTGAGCATATTCTAATTTTACTACTTGTCTTTCTTGAGTCAAATACTGAGATTTTGAGAAACATTTTGTAAGAGTGATTGTGTGAGATAGAGAGCTCTATTATTCACCGAGTAATATTACTTAGAATTTGTAATCTTTTTTTATCACATAGTGAAATCCAGCCGGTAGGCTATTAGTGCGAGAGAATGGACGTAGGCTTAATATAAGTTGAACCATTATAATTTCTTGTGTGCAGTTTCTCTATCCCTAAACTCTTATTCTATCTTTTATATTATACAACAGCATAGTGTCTATAAAATCTATTCATAATCTAAATGTCTTTCGGACTTTAATCTTGATTATTTGTTTCCGCTTTAAGAATTTGATAAAAAAGTTTTAAATTACCTATCCACCCCTCTTTAGGTAATCCTTGCTAACTACGACAGGACGAAGACCTTAGATCAATGAGATGATAAAGAAATTTCAGCCGTATGGACCGAGCACGACTAGAAGACAAAATAAGAGGAGCTTTCTTGGAGGTTTAACTTCGACTTTTTTAATATGACCAATTGGGAAAACACGAAAATACTTGCAAGGATTCAGTCCACAGTGGGGCGAATGAACTCTGTCATCAATCGGTGGGGTCTTTAAATAAGAAATTGCTGTCTCTCTTTGTGGTTTGTTCAATTTTGAGACCTCTAAGTATGATCCTGGGCTTTGGCACCTTTGTTTCAAGTATCGAAAGGTTTGACCGAAGTTTAATCAGCGATTACTTCATTGTTTCACTTCTATTCGACCCGATTTTTGTTGCGTTGGAATGCTTGTGACTAGTTTCAAGATGTGAAATTGAAACCGTGAAATCACAACTTCTTGACGCTACGAAATACGGGTAACCGATCTTGAGAGGTAAACAATTGATTGTCTGATCCGGGTGTATGGGTGTCAAAAGACTCATTTTGGCGAGTAAATTCCATTCGTTAGAGGATATATACACCAATTTATCTAGTGAAATATGCAATAGTTGTCCCAAAACCAAAATAATAATCATTACTGTTGTGGGCGAAATAACTTGTTGAGATTTGACGTCCAATGCATTACTTATTGAAATTTGACGTCCCAATAATATATTAACTCGAGGAGTAGCCAAGTTTGAATTTCGGTGATCTTGAATAATTGTCAAGGAAGAGTTCGAGAATAAAACTGTAAAAAAGATGAAGAAAAAAGACTAGTAAAACAAAAGACTAGAAACAACACTTGATGAGATCGGACTGTCAGACTTCTGGTAGGACGAAGACCTTAGAGCAATGAGAAGACAAAAAATTCTCAGCAGTTTGAACTGAGCGCGACTAGAAGACGGATAAGACAGCTTTCTTATGGACATGGCCACGGTTCGGAATCGTAGTTCCAATTCGTGGCCATGTATGAACTGGAACAGGCGGTTCCAGGCCGGTTCCGATTCCGGCCGGTAAAAATTAAAAAAATAAATTATGAAATAAAAAAATAAAATTTCAAATTAATGAATAATAAATTATTTAATATAAAATGTAATCAAAATGTACATTGTAATCAAATTTGGAGAAAAAAAGAGAGAAAGAGATGGGGTTTGAACTTAATGAATTATCATTAAGCGCCTTACATATCTTCTTGAGGATAGAAGAATCAAAATCCATGTAGTTCTTTTACCTTCAGTCGTTGCTACCCGTTCCGGTACTGGTACCGGTAGTGGTGGTATCTCCGTCATCAAAGAATTTAGATTCATTATTCCAATTTATCTCTTGTTGTCGATATTGAGTTTTCGTCCAATCATCGAAACAAGCTTGAGCCTTCACTGATTTCGGAACTATTCTTGAACGTTGTTCATCCAAAATATTACCTCCGACACTGAATGTTTGTTCGACCGCAATTGCCAAATATGTGGTTGCAAAAATTTGTTTTGCAATAAGAAAAATAATTGGGTATTGGCTTGTGTGCCTCTTCCACCAATCAAAAATTAAAAAACCTGTACTACTTTCGGATTCAAAAAACTCAAAGGAAATGGTTAGATACATTTCTAATTCAGAAATGTTTCCTATTACTCCCTTTTGATTTTTTTGTTTATTTAATAAAAGTTGGTACTCTCTACTAATTTTACTTGTATTCTCACTTTGTATCTTGGTAGAATGAAAAGATCCAATATCACCTCCAGTAGTGTAAAATTCATTATATAATTATATTACTATGTTTTTAATTGCCCTTAGTATGGTTGTAACATCTATCGTATTATAATGTAAACATTGATAATACAAATGCAAATAATCATCTAAACCATCTAATTTGTAACGTGGATAAAAAACACAAGCAACTAAATAAATAATGAGAATTTCACTATAATAATGTAGCTATTTTATTCTCATTGTTACTATAGTATTTTATAATTCAACATCATTTTTACATTCCTAAAAAACTCTGACAATATTAATACACTCTACAAAAAATAAATGCGTAGTAGGATAATAAATACGGGACAAAGTATAAGTTGCATAATTAAAAACTTTTAAAATATCTAATTTTTTTTTGTAAATATCCCACTCTTGTGGGTATAAATTAATCTGAGGTATATTATTAAAAATGAATGTACATAATAAATCTTTATATGCAAAAGATTCATTAAGCAAGTAGAAAGTAGAATTCTAATGAATTGGAATATCTCTTGGAAATCTTCTTGGCCTTTTTCCTTTGGCTTCACAAAATCTACTCCATTCTTTCATTTTTTGGGGATGTTTCCACAAAAATTGAATCGCTATTTTTATTGATTCAAGAAAAATATCAAGAGTTTTGAAACCATCTTGTACACATAAATTTAAAAAATGACGAGCACATCTAAAGAGAAAAAATTTTCCGCCAAAAGCAAGTCTACAAATATTTTCTAAATCGGCAATTGAAATGGTATATGCCATGGTATTATCAAAACCAATTGAAAAAATTTTGTTAAGTAAACAATATTCTTCTCAAATTTGCCTAATTATTCTATAAATATTATTTGTCGTATGCTTACCATCGAAAACTCTAAATGCGATGACTTTTTTTTGAATATTCCAATTGTCATCTATCCAACGACATGTTATGCCCATGTAAGAATGAATTTGCCAATAATCACTCCAAATATCACCACCTATATGCACACATCCATTAAATTGCATAAAAAAGTTTTGTAAATATTTTTTTTTCATTTTTGTAAAAATATTTAATTACTCGTTTAAGTGTATTTCTAGGAACATGTTTTGCTTGTGGAGCAACCAAATCTTTCTCCAAAATTAAATGATAAATGCTCAACGGAAACAAATTTACCTAATTCTTCTTTATAAATTTTTTCATCAAAACGAAATAAATGAGAAGTGTTAGGATTGACGTACCCGAAAATTTATTGCTGCTTGGTATTGATTCCCATTTCGGTTGGATGTTTGCTCCTAAGATGTCGTTTAAATGTTCCATATTCTTGTCCACTTGTATATTTATATATTGCCCCACAATGTTTACAAATTATATTATACCTTTTTGGACCAATATCAAACCTTTCTGTTTTCGTGAAGTGGTCCCAAATGTTGGATGTTAGTTCCTGCTTCGCTTCCTTTGTTGTTGACATTTTGGCATAAAGACTTTCTTGTGTTGGGACGCGCTCCACATCGGGAAAAAATGTTAATTTCATCATCTTGACAATCTGCATAATTACAAAGATCAAAAGAATGTTCGGATTCCGTCATTCTATTCTTACCTTTGCCAGTTGCCGCTTAACGTCCATTTGCCATTTTTCGAGTGGATTGAGAGAATTGAGCAAATTGATTGGGAGAATTAAGAGAGAATTGTGTGGATTGAAACAATTGAGAGAATTCAGATTGAGAAAATTGAGAGAATTTAAGAAAATTTACGAGAATTGAGAGTAATGAGAGAATTTATAAGAAAAAAATGAGAAGGAAATTTAGGGAAAAACAATAATAAATGGCAACAGCTACTTTAATATATATATATATATATATATATATATATATATATATATATATATATATATATATATATATATATAGGATCTGAGATTATAAACTGAGATAGATATTAATATAAAAGAAAAAGGAATAATTTATTTATGATTGGTCTTGGGAAATTCTGGAAATATGAAACAAAGAAGGACAAAGAAGTAAGTCCTAAGCAAATCAAATTCCAAATAATCAAAATATTGAATATATTGATTAAAAAGATATTGGATTCTATGAAGATCTCTATTATACAAGGCCAAGGCTGAAGCGAAGATATATTCTAATAGAAAGATGCAGATTTCTACACATAAGATTATTAAATAAATAAAATTAATTAAAATGACAAGCATTATAAATAATAAAGATATCGTAAGCAAGATATAGAATAAGAAGAATAACAACAAGTATCTCTAAACCAACCATGTAGGTGGTATACAATATATAAGGGCAAAACAATAAAAAGAAATAAGGATATATAACAATTGCAGAAATTTGCTGTTAAATAATATTACAGACCATCCACAGGCGATTCGACATGCCGTTTGTGGGGTATGTAAATGTAAATGAATGGATTTAAATGCGAGATGTGAAAAGAAGATTAATGTATAAACAATATTAAAGATTACAAGAACAGTATTGAGGATTACAACTGAAATGAAAATATTGAAGTATAAGTGTAAGTATAAAAACCTTAGTATCCTTAGATCATGAACAAGATCTGGGATATTAAGTATCACAGGGATATGGAAGGATATAAAGGGTGGTAGATCTTATGAAGTTTCGGACGAAACTTTGTGTTTCCCAAAAATAGTACTAGCAAATGTTTGCCGACTATATCTCTCTAAGGGAAACTAAGATCTAGAAAGAAGTATGAAAAATGAGAAAGGTGTAAGATGAACTTACTTATTCAGATGGTTTCAAAATGATTTGAGGTTGAAGACCTCTTTCTTTCAGAAGGGATTGGAGGTTGGAGAGAAAGATGGAGAGTTTTGAAGGATTGAAGTCGTGTCCTTCTTCGAAAGGCGAGGCTTGCTTATATAAGCGAATGGGGTTACTGCAGAAATTGTTCACGGGTGGTACTGTAACGGTAAGTGCACAGTGTTACAGTGAAGTGAGCAGACAAAATTATGAAAAAGAAAAGTTTGGTGCATAGGTTCATAATGACGGTATAGAAAAATGGAAGTCTTTCGGCGCCTTCTATCACGGCTTGGATGGATCTTTAATGGATTCGTCCTCTTCTTCCTCTTCTTGGTCTGCTATATCTCCCTATGGGATCCTAGGTAGGATTCCGTAACAGTCATCTTCATTTGAATTCCTATCATGATGGGAATGGAAAGAACCGGTTTCTTCAATATCGAAAATGGCTTATTTAAGTAATTCTGTTAGCTATTGCTATGATTGAGCATATGCTAATCTAGAAAGGACAAACCCTTTATCATGTAAAAATGGAGTGATTTCCCCAGGAGGGGGAGGAGATATCGAATGTCTTTCATTAAGCCATTTGGTTACGGCTTTGGTAGAAACTCTATCAAAAAATTTAAAACTATCTCACCATTTTACTTTAAATCTCCTGATAAGTAAGGGGATGCCAGTATCGGAGGATTTTTTTTCAATCAAAATACCATCCAAGAACCTAGGATACTCCAAAGTAGTAGAAAAAGAGCATAAGTTTGGAGAAGTTTTTCTTATGTGGAAGATGGTGGAATTTTTCTAAGAAAAGCTCATAACCGGGTTGGATTTTTGGGTGGATGAGTTCATCAATTGGTCCTAGAAATTCCTACCATCGTAAAAACTAGTATGAGGCGGTTTTAATATCAAAGTTTTCAAAAAAGAATAGCCAAGAATGGGTGTTATTGGCATTCTTTCTCCAGAAAGTATTCCACCAAACTTGTTGGTAGTCAAAATACAAATAGGAAGGTCTGTATGGAAGGGCTTCATTCGTTTTGACTTTGAATTTATTCAAGGATAGTGAACTGGATTGTCACTGCGAAGGGTGAATGACCCTGTGAATTTTGGCTGTGGAGTAATTCACGTGCCCTTTGCAGAAAAATGTTTGAAGGTAATAGACTGGGTTTCTTCCATAATTCTTTCATAGAACTTAGGAGTTTTATAAACATTATGAGGAGTATATAAAAATTTTTCAGAAAACATGTTTTTTGCAAAAACATAAGGGTTTTGATCATAAAATCCATTTTCCACGTTGTAAACATTCTGGTAGATGGTTTTATGAAAAAATTTTGATTTGGGAGGGGCTGTCTGTGATGACTGGATTACCACCTCACTAGAAATTGTTTTTCCTTTTGCCTTTTGGGAAGCTAAAGGAGAAGGATCAAGTTCAACTACTATGTTGGAGGGCTGTGTTTGAATATTGAAAGCTTGTCGAAAGAGTTGTATAGCTCTTTCTCTTTGTGGGCTGGTATCAAGGGTATTTTGAAGATGCTTGAGGGCTTCTTCTTGAGGAAGTTTGGCTATTTCACTAGGTGATGGTGAAATAGGTTTAAAAGCTTGCAAAAGCCATTTTATGGTTTTTTTCTTTATCTTCGTCAGAAAGAACTAGCTCCTTTTTTGGAGAAGTATTTAATGGCTGATTGGAAGAAATATTCAAAGGTTGTTGGGAAGAAATATTCAAAGGCTATTGGGCAGCTTGGAGCCAAGTCCTGATGTTGGTTAGACCTAGGGATTTTTTCTCAGAAGAGAATTCTGCAACTTGTTTGCCTTTGTCTCTTCTAATTGGTTTGTTGGGGGGTTTTGGATGCATTTTCCCTTCGAAAATTCTCGTGTGAGAAAATCTGGAAGAGAATTAGAAGAACCATTTATAAATTCTATATCAAAATCAAAAACAGATAAGATGGCTTGCCAGCTAGCAAAAATTTGTTTAGAAGCAACGTTTTGGACATCTTTCTGCAAAACATCTTTTGCGGATTTGCAATCAATTCTTAATAGAAACTTTTGATTTAATAGATCTCCTTGAAATTTAGAAATGGAAAGTACAATAGCAAGGATTTCTTTTTTGACAGTAGAGTAATTTTTTTGGCAATCATTCCAATGTTTGGAGACAAACTGAACAATTTGTTCTTTGTTGTCTTTAGATTGCTTAAGAATTCCTCTATATCCAATATCAGAAGCATCAATTTCAACAATTTTGAAAGCAGACGGATCAGCAAGGTGTAGGCAAGGAATTTCTTTGACAGTTCGTTTGATTTGCCTGACTATATCAGTCTGAATTTGGGTTCAAGGAGGAAGATCCTTTTTAAGCCTCTGATGGAGTGGTTTACAAATTATATTAATACGAGGAAATAAATCAATAACATAATTTAAACTTCCAAGAAATCTTTGTAATTGGGTTTTATCTCTAATTTCATCAGGGAATTTTTCAGAAAAGATAATGGATCGTTCAATAAGAATGATGGTTCCTTGATGTATGTAATGACCAAAAAAACGAATCTTTGTTTTAAAAAGAGACAACTTGGTTGGTGAAACTACTAAACCATTCTGTTTTACCACATATATAAAATGGTTGACATGTTTAAAAATTTTTTCTATAGAAGTAGAAAATATCAAAACATCATCAATATAAACGATAATATAAACAGAACAATGGTTAAAAATATAATTCATTATTCTTTGAAACTCAGAAAGAGCATTTTTTAAACCAAAAGGCATGACATTCCATTCGTATTGGCCAAAAAGAACAGTAAACACTGTTTTGTATTTGTCCTTTTCGTTAATTTGGATTTGCCAGAAGCCTGATTTCATATCAAATTTTGAAAAGATTTTTGCATCATAAAGTCTATTTAACAAATCCTTTTTATTATGAATTGGATATCTAATCCATTTTAAAGCAGTATTCAAAGGTTTATAATTAATAACTAATCTTGAAACTCCTCTTTCTAGTTCAGCATTCTTGTTGACATAGAAGGCAGAGCAACTCTAAGGTGATTGGCTTTTCCTAATAAGCTTCTTCTCAAGAAATTCTTGTATTTCCTTTTGACAGAAATTGAGAACTTCGTGATTCATTTGAGAAGGTCTAGCTTTAGTAGGAATATTTTTCTCAGAAAATTCTGGTTCATAAGGTAAATCAATAATATGGCTTTTACGAGACCAGAATGCATTGGGAATACTAGAACATATTGAATTTTTTATTTGATTTTCAAGAAGGGAAATCTTTTTCTGAAGACTTGGTTCAGAAAGATTTTTGTCAATTCTTTTGTATTCAAGATCTTCTTTAAGAAATTGAAGATGAGTTTCCTTATCATGAATGATGTAATTAGTCTCAGAAATTGAATGATCTTGGAGAGAGTTTAGGTTTTTAATTTGGGGTTTAGAGATGAAATCAAAACATATCCTTTTTCCTAAGGTTTCTGTTTCGATGCCCTTTTCAGTAACTTTGAAAGATAGAAGTAAATTAATAAAAGGAGATCCTAGAATGACACTCTGTTTCATGTCTTTTACGAGTAGAAAATGAGTTTTGAAAAAGACTTGGTCGTTGATAACTTCTGCTTCAGGAATTTTGAAATTAATATTCAATTTATCTCCAGATGCAGATCTGAGAGATTTGGAAGTTTTTTCAAAATATTTGGTTGGGATGAAACATTCCTTGATACAATTAAGGTCTGCTCCTGTATTAAAGAGGGCTGTAGTATTTAAAACAAACTGATTTTGCACTTTTATGGAAACATTAATAATCCATTTTCTTGTAATTATTTCAGAAAGTGTTAAAAGAAAATTTGCATTTGAGGGCGAAGTTTGTGAAATATTTTCTTCAAAATCTTCTTCCTTTTGTTTTCCTTTTGAATTTTTTGATTTGATATCAAAAATGTCCTTTTGCATAATAATCTGGGTAGCTTTAAGCTCTTGTATTTCTTGTTTTTGTTTATTGATCTCTTGAGTGAGATCACTTATAGAAATGGGTTTAAAATTTGTTCTTTCGGCTTTTTCGAGTATAACAGAAATATTATAAGGATTATCGGTTTGAAAAGTGGATTTAGAAACTGGTTTTGAATTTTGGAAATTATTCAGATATTTTATCTTTGTTTCGGGATCAGAAATTTGGTTAAAGGTTTGCAAAAGAATTTCTTCTTCTTTTGTTAAAACATTTATTTCAAACTGGGTTTCATCTTCATTTTCACTTTCTGAAGTGGATGATGAAGAAGTCTCCAAATCACAAATCTATAAGCTTTTTTCAAAACTAGATTCATCAGAAGGACTACTGTCAGTTTCAACCATTAATTGGTTGAGCTGATGTAAAGTTTTCTTCATCTAAATCTAATTCATTAATTTTTTTACTAACTTTGCAAAAATGAGAAATATGGCCTTTCTTACCACAGTTATAGCAAGTAATATTTCTAAAATCCTTTTTCTTCGATTTTTTGGATTTTTCAAAATTATCCTTTTCTTTCTTTTCAAAAGAATTTTTATGAAATTTTTTCTTATAAGGTTTCTTATAAAATTTCTTTTTCTCTTTCTTTTTAGAAGAACAATCACCAGAACATTTTCTTTTATGAAAGGATTCAAAAGATGGATCATACTGGGAACAAAATTCTCCTAATCCTTTTTTAGTGAGTTTTTGTTCCTTTTTGATCTGTTTTTGAAGACGAATATTGGTACACAGTTGTGTTCCAATTTTGTAAATATAAGAGATTAATTCTTCATAAGAAAGATGGTCATATGGAATTTGATTTCCATATTCTTCTCTTATCTTACTTCGAACTTGTTCTCCTATAAGTTTTGGTAAACCAGCAAGAAATTTTTCTTTCCAAAAAGATTGATTGCAATCTGTTCTTTGAAGAACTCTTTGCAAAAATATTTCTTTGTATTCTCTGAATTCTCCTAGGGAACGACATTTCATATTTGACAAAAGATCTTGATTTTTATCAAGGATGTGACATAAGTCTCCTAGGAAATGCTGAGATATCGAGAATATCAAAGTATTAATAGCATCTTGAATGGGTTGGTCATTGTCATCAAAAATGTTTTGACCATAAGGATCGAGTTTATAAGCATTTAGGATTTGAGACTTTTGCTCTTCATTTGGGTAGTTATTCCACCATCCTTTAAGCTGGCTTGTAAAACTGGCTATTAAAAGATATGCAACTGAATAATCAGAAGTATTAGGAGTGGTTTTATAAGTGTTCGCAAGTGTAACCATTTGAGTCAAAATATTTATGAGATTTTGCTCAGAAACACCATCTATGTTCTATTCATAGATAGCATCAGAAGAGTATTTATTCTAGGTCTTAGAAAAAGTTTTTTCTGTGAAAATGTTTGGAGGAGTAGCTCTAGAATAATAAAGCTTCTGAGGGTCTTTCCAAGTAATGCGATTTACCTCAGGAGTTGACTCAGTATCGGATTTATCTAAAAGGTTAAGATGATCGAAAGATTCAATTCGATCAGGAGTGTCTTTGACACTCAGGTTTTGTATCAAAGTAGTATCTAAAATTATAGGATTTTTAGAAATTAAAGCTGCTTTTCCTTTGAGAAGTTTTCTTCTGTCCTTAAGGGCTTTAGCAAATTCAAAACTGGGATTTTTTAGAATTTCCAAGTTCTTGAAAAGAGGAGGTTTTAATTCTTTTTTAGTAATGGATTGACAAAAGACTGGAAAGTTATTTTGGACGGAAATCTCTATTAGGTCTAGTTGCTTTCCTATGATATGAAGATGTTGGTTATAAAAGTTGTTTTGTTCAACAATCTTCTTGATGCCTATGCCATCTATTTCGGAAGCAGTTTTGAAAAGAGAAGCTACTATCTCAACCTCTCTGTGTTCAATTTTGATTTTTCGGAGAGGAGGATGATTAGACTCGACGATGTGTCCATCATCAAGTTTCCATTTATAAAACTGATCAAGAACAAAAATCAGTTTTTCTTTTAGGAATATATTTTCAAACCAATCAAGGAAGAATACCTGTGTTTCATGTTGGTATATGTACTCATAATATTCCCTTTTGATACCAAGAGCTTGACTTTGGAAATTTTCAAAAAACCATTCTCTAATTTGCTTGTTTTCAAAAGAATTAAATTCTTTATTCAAAAGTATTTTGTCAGGTTCAAAAGCTATTTCTAAAACGTTGATTTCTGGATCTTCCATTTCGGAAGGAGTTGGATCTGGGAAATTAGAAGTATTTTGATAAACTGGTCTGGAAATTCGTGACCTGTTATCTATACCACTGATGTTTGGAGGGGGAGGAGGAGGAGGAGCACTTGCAGATGCTTCCTCTGGGTGAAAATGAATATTAGGAGTATTATTGAAGGGAATATTGGGAATATTATCAACTGACCTTCGGGAAGAAGTAGAGTGCCAAGAAGGAATAGATCTAATATCACAAGATCTTCTGGGAATATCAACAGACCTTCTGGAAAATTGGATTGTTACTCTCCCTTCAGGATGTTGGATAATATTTGTAGGTTCAGAATTTTGGACAATTTGTTGGGGGATTCTGTTTTCTAATTCCCATTGATCAGGAAGGGTTATTTGATTCCAAGGAATGGTTCTTGGAATCGTAACATTGGCCTTAGAAATATCTGTTTGCAAAAATAGAGTTTCTCTGTTGGAATTCAATTTGAAAGCTTTTCTGTCAAATGTAGAATTCATAACTTTGTAATAAACTCTGTAAATGAGGGCTATAGGAATGGATCCTTCAGCTATTGAATAATTATGAGTTTTTATCTGAAGAGTCAAAGATTTCAAAATATTTTTATCTTTAAGGGAGATAGTGAGACCAGGATGATTATCAAAATGAATTGGTCCACTGCAAAGATTTGTTTCAACGGCTCCAAGAATGGATTCATCGTATTTTAAAAGTCTGGCGTCTCTTAAAACAAGAAGCAAGGAGGTGTCTAAACCTTCTTTGGTAAAAGGTTTTGCACCTACTTGGACTAATCCTATATGCATGTAATTCCATTTTTGGGAATTTTTCTTTATAGAATCTTTGTTCAAAAGTTGTATTGAAGCAAAAGAATTAGAAAGCGGGACATCTCTTTCTTCGGTAGCAATGACATAGTCATTGTGTCCAAAGAGCTTAAACTTGGAATGTTCATAAATTTTATCAAGTTTAACTTTTGGAATGAACCAATTTTCAATAGATTTATTGAAATTTTCTATATTAATTTCTTCTCTGTTTATTTTTTTTTTTTTGTAAAGGTTCCTTCTCTGTTTATTGGTCTTGATCAGAGGACATTTGTGATAAAGAACTAGAAGAAGACTCAGATCTTCTTAATAAATTCATTGCAAAAGACTACTTTTTTCTTTTCAATAGATATTGGCAATGCTTACTAACGGACTTACTACTCTACTGGGCTTTACTGCCTGGAACACATCTAGATATCACAAGAAAAGACCACCACGAAGGAAATCGTCTTTACTGCCTCTGAATTTATAAAGATTATCTTTATCGACCCCTTGGCTCTGATATCATTAATGGCCTAGGATCTGGGATTATAAACTGAGATAGATATTAATATAAAAGAAAAAGGAATAATCTATTTATGATTGGTCCTGGGAAATTCTGGAAATATGAAACAAAGAAGGACAAAGAAGTAAGTCCTAATCACACACATATATATATATATATATATATATATATATATATATATATATATATATATATATATATATTAGCCATTGCCAAGGCTAAGTGGTCAACGGCCACCTGCCCTGGGCCTGTAGGCTGCAGCAAGGCCTGTAGACATGCAGGCCTTGCTACAAATTTTTTTTTGGAATTAGGCTCTGAATCGGCGGTTATAGGCCGGTTCCAAAATTGTTGGAATCGGAATCGAGCCCGTAGGCCACGGGCCAGTTTTGGTTCCGAATCGTGGGCTCGGTCAACGGGTCAATTCCGGGCCGAAACCGGCCCGTGGCTATGTCTACTTTCTTGGAGGTTTAACTTTGACTCTTTTAATATGACCAATTGGGAAAACACGAAAATACTTGCAAGGATTCAGTCCACAATGGGGCGAATGAACTCTATCGTTAATCGGTGGGGTCATTAATTAAGAAATTGATCAAGTTGAGATACATCTAAATATAATCTAGAAGATCATCCTATAGGACCTATTAGGACAACTTGAAGATACATCTACCATCACTCACTGATGTGTAACTGTAATTGGGAAATCATAAACTTCCGGACACTGCGAAAGAAGGACGACCAATTCGGGTAAAAGATTGACCGTTTGATTTGTGTGTGTGGGTGTCAGAAAACTTGTTTTGACAAGTAGACCCATTTATTAGAGGGAGTGTGTATAAATTCATCTAGTGAAATGTGCAAGATTAGTCCAACACCAACATAATACATTTTGTAGCATATCTAATAATTTTCAGTAATACTAAAAATTTACCTTCCTTGATGATAAGTTTATTAGAGGGTATATTTAACATTTTCTCCCACCATGAAATGTTCAATCTACTTACACAACTTTCCATAAGAAAATCAAATTAGTCCTTCGGTACTATTACAAACTTCCATAATTACGCTATTACCTAGATTATATAATATCTTTTTATTTTAATCTATTTCCTAAATCAACAAAGAATATGCTATCTTTAGGGTTAATATTATGAAAAACTCCAAACCGATACACCTGTAATAAATTTTTTTCAAACTAGTTTTTTGATCACCAAAAACCTCAAACTGGTATACCTATGATAAATTTACCATAAACTAATTTTTTTATTATAAAAAATTGTAAACTGGTACATTTGTGACAAATTTTTCCTATGTTAAATTGGATTAATATCGCGAAAAATCACAAACTGATACACTTGTAATAAACGGAGGGTAAAACCTCAAACTAATACATCCATTAACTACCATGTGTCATCCAAGTGAGAAATTTGACGATAAAAGTTAACGGAAACTAACATAGGGTAAAATTATTACGGGTGTACTAGCTTGAGGTTTTTTATGGTAAAAAAATTAATTTGAGTAAATTTATCATAAATGTATTAGTTTAGAGTTTTTTGTGGTATTAACCCATCTTTTTATTACTTTTTTTAAATCATTTTGGCCTTTATAAATATTGTGACAATTCCATTTGAACATATTTTAGCTTATGATCTCTATAATAGTAAAAATCATGCTATCAACTTGGTAAAACTTTATTTAGAGTTGTACCAACTTGTAATTTTTCCATTTTAAGTCTTCGTATTTTCATAAGGGTATCTACGAATGATATCAATTCATTTCTAGAAAAATAGTATGTACACTAGTTAATATATCTATATTATTATGTCAAGAATCACAAAAATAGATATTAGTATGCTTAAAAACCTTGAAGGAAAAACTCAAAATAGGGGATAATTTTTCAAAAAGTGTCAAACCTATTACATGGCGGCTAATTTAGTCCAGAACTTTTTAAATGTGCTAATTTAGTTCTAAAAATTTCGATAATTTACTAATGTATTCCTTCAACTAATTTTGGCTTGAAATCAACAACTTGGCAATCCTGTAAGCGTAGCTATCTTACATAGCACGTTCGGCGCTAATTAGACCTATTAAATGGGTTTTAAACCCATACATGGTCCAGTTAAAAATAAATGGGTAATATATGGGTCCCTACAACTTTGAAGAGCCCATCTTAAATGGGTCTTAAAGTTTTAAGCTTATCATAAATGTGTCTTAATAGGTTGAGTATGGAACTCATGTCCAACCCACCTATTAAGCCCACACATACTTTCCCCCTTTTTATAAAAAATCAAAATTATTTTTATTTTTTTCTCTTTTTCTATTATTTTTCTTTTTTCGTTTCTTTTCTTTCTTTTTCTTTATTTTTGGCAGGTGGCTGGCCATGGTGACGGCCGGCGACCGGTCACAAAGGAGGGACGACCTTGCCAGAGGCTAGCGAGGCCTTGGGCTCATCGGCCTCGGGCAAGCTCTAGCTTACCGATCTGGCGAGGTTAAGTTCGCCTGAGGCCAACGAGCTCGAGTCTCATTAGATCAGTGAGGTTGGAGCCTTGTCGAAGGCCGGCGCGGCCGAGCTCACCCGATTCCCGCAAGCCCGAGGCCTCGCTGATCTGGTAAGACTTGAGCTCGCCAGATTTGGTGAGGTAGAGCCTGCTTGAGGTTGGTGAGGCTTAGTTCTTCGAAATAGGGCGAGCTCGAGGCTCACCTGAGGCTAGCGAGGCCTTGGCCTCACATGTGGCCGGTCGCTGTAGTCGGCCACTAGCCAAAAATAAAGGAAACAAAAAAAAGAAAAAAGAAAATAAAAGCAAAATAATTAAAATTTTGATTTTAAAAAAATACAAAAAATATTAAAATCATTAAAATGATTGCATGAAGTAAAATCAAATCAGATTTTATATACCAAACATCAAAAAATATTTTCTAGTTCTTTTTCAGGTTTCAGCCAAACACTGAAAATTTTTTTATTTTCTTGGAAAATGACTTCATCGAAAGTTTTTTATAAAAATGTTGCATTTTTCATGAAACAAACAGAACCTCAATTTTAAAACATATTATAAAAATTGTTTACTAGCTTTGTATTGTATGAAAATGTTTTAGTAGTATAATTTATAAAAAAAATCATAAGAAACAAGTTTTCCTATATTGAGTTAAATATAGAAGTGTTTTAGTAATATGGGTTGGGTCGGGTATGAGTCAAGATATTTATATTACAAATAAATGGGTTATAAATGGGTTAATAAGCTAATTTGTATCAGACCATTTATGATTCGACCCAAACTCGACCCAACTTACATGTTTGACAAGTCTAGCGCTAACATAGATAATTTTTTTTACAATTTTAAACAAATTGAGTTTTTTTTTCATTTTTACTTTCTTTCTCTTTGTTCTTTATTCTTTTTTCCCTATTTCCCTCTATTGGCCATCGTCGACAGAAAATTTAAAAAAATTGCAAAAGTCGTCCATGTCAGCGCCGATTATGCCTCGTAAGACAGTCAATAGCCACGCCATTGATTTCTCATCCAAATTTATCGAAATGACTATATTGGTAAATTATCAAAAGGTTTATGACTAAATATGCATAATTAAGAATGTTTAGGACTAAATTGGCCGCCATACATAAGTTTACGACTTTTTGGATAATTTTCTCTCAAAACAGGTAGAATTGGAAAACTAAATATCTTAGAGCTCGATGTAATTTCATACTTTGCAAGAGCGTTTATGCAAATTATAACCAAAACAAACTAGAAAAGAAAATCTAAGCATAAAAACAATTTGAAAATTTATTGTAACATTATTTTATGAAAATTATGTATAAGTGATTGAATAATCTTTATATATTACGAAGCAACTTATATAAATAAATTAACAAAGATGATTCCACGATCCTTTGTGGTTTACGCATTTCCTTACCATGTCTCAGATATATGCAATTTTATTATTATTATTTTAAGTATGATGAAAGCATGGGTGTATTCGTATAATAATTCCTCTCGTTAGGGTAGACATTATTTTTTTTTTTTTGGTCCGAAAAAGATTGTCATATGCTAACTCAAAGCGTTTGGATACAAAAGACAAGATTCAGAACACAATAAGGTCCAAAAAGGGCTTCATGGAGAATGGTCAGCCAATTGTAAGGTAGGGACATGTTCCTTTGGCTTTGGCAATCCAGTTTGCAACCTTGTCGGCTTCGCTGCTACAGTTGGCCAAGTTCGGGTTCTTGAAGCCCATAAGCTAGTGTTCGTCCTTGGTGATAAGTGCATTTTCGTCTCGCAGGAAGTGATCTACTCCAAGAAGCGTCCGTATCAAACGTAAGTGGTCGGACGAAATGCTGAATTTAGGCTAGACATTGAAATTAAATATTTTTTTTTAATTTAAACGAGTTACTGTGGAAATGCAGCATAGTTAATTTGGAAATGCTTTCAACTTTAAAGCTGAACTATGAAGTAAGAGTGATCGATTCCCGGTCCGAATTGATTTCCAAAATTGAGAACTGGAGACTGAACTGGTTGGTCCTAGGACCAGGAATAAGGAATCAGATCGTCTAGACACCGATTCTATTTTTAGGAATTGGAAACTGGACCGACACTTCCGGAATCGGATCAAACAGGCGGTTGCGTCTGGTCCAGGAGGTTTCCGGTTTGGGCGGTCTATGTAGCACAACACTACTATGAAGCTGGCAAGTCTAACGGCTTGTTTCAAGTCTCTCTTGCCCAAGAGGAAACTAAACTGTAGTTACTACATGAACTTAAGAACAATGACATGATTATCTGGACAGTCTGACAAGTTGGAAAATGAACTTAATTTGATTTTATTTGGTTTCTTAATTTGATATATTGAAAACTTGTGAGCGTGTAACTGTCCTTGTAGCCGAGGGTCTCCGCCTTGATCTTTCTGCAGAACTATGAACACTGCATTTCCACTGTCTTGCTCCTTCACGGTAAGGCAACCGGGAGCTTCGACCCATCGCCCAAGATCAGACAAGATGACCCGCTTTCCCCCACCTTTTCGTCATCTGCTCGGAGTGTCCGAACTCCCGAACACTTCAACGTGGCTCTTTCCACCAATTCTGGCTGGCGAATGCTTAAAAACAGGGACATGCTATGAGTTTAAGGTTCTGGAGGGAAAATTCTTAACGCGAGAGACGTTCCCACACCATTCGGTCTGGAACTGAACATCATTAACTAGGAAAGCCAGAGCTTCCACAAGAAACAGGATATACCGAACGAAGTGATGTGATAGGAAGAGTCACACCGGTTTGGCATTATCCTAGGGTCTATGCAGTACATACCACATTCCATTACCAAAGACCCAGGGCCATTTCGATGCTACTTTTTAGGGTGGGTGATCATATCATCCTTGAAACGCGAGAATGGGACAGACGAAATCCAGGACCTCTTGCCAGGGTCCATCGCCAGTCGTTGACACCTAATTTTTTTCGATAAATTACACAAAAAAATATAAAAAGAAAAGAGAGAGATAGAAATATAAAAATAAATTAAAAATTACAATAACAAAGCTTTAACTCGGTCCCATACTCTCCCGGCCCATACCAAGGATATCCACTCTCATACTTGCTCACCGTTTGAGGCTAGATGTTCAATAGCACTAAGGTAAGGCCATATACTCTGTCTTCAGTCAGTTTCCACGCGAAGCAGAAGCCGCGAGTCTTGGATATTGCCTTTGTGAAAATCAATCACGACTGAGGCTCCATTAATGATTTGAGTTTGCGCTGATGATGCGATGATAGTTTGGATCAGAATATCTCGTCGACATTGCATCTATATCTTTTGTTCGAACTGATGACAATGTGTTTGTTAAAATGCCTGAACAAGATAGTATCCATATTAGAGAAGCTTTGCCGGTGCCTGTATGTCTCGAGGTTTTTTGCAGACTCTGATTATTCTGCATATGTTTGATTCATTCTCGTCGCTTAGATTCGCATTATTTTAATCCGTAACAGAGGCTTCCATATGTACTTTGTCAACTCAGTTTGTGTTTACTCTCTTGTATACGTGTTGTTGACCTTGATTTCAGGCCATAGATGGATATGTTTATGGGTTGATCTCTGGATATGGTTGAGAATTACTTGTTTGAAACATGACTGAATTTAAACGTGTCATTTACCAAGTTTAAACAAAACTGAGTGGATTTCACTGTTTAGGATACTTTGGCTTCACGCTAATCTGGATATGCAGTTGTGAGATCCTTTTCCATTGTGAGCGGATAGATATCTATCTTTTGGTATAAGCCATATGTTGATACAATTGGTGTCATGCTGTGAATTGATGAAGTCTTGAGTTTTTGCATAAAGAAAGGAGAAGAAGACTAGCCGTGAATGAGAAAGTGGAATAGAAGAGGGTAATGTTTAATCTTTGTTGAGAATGAATAAAGGATTAAAACAGAAGGAAGATAAAAAATGAAAGAGATTTGTAATGTGTTCTACAATGAAGAAGAGAGGGGAGAGGAATTTGTATTCTGTAACATTAAGAGAGACCGAAAGAAAGGGAGTGGCAGAAGTAAATATTCTCGTTCAAGGACTAAAGAGGAAAGTTTGTAGGTTCTGTGGACTGGAAGAAGAAACCGAGAGTTGTTAAAACCTCTTCGCTGCGATCTTTTGTGTTTCAATGCATTGATATCTGTTGCAAGATAAGATACCGTGAGGAATATGGATGTTGAAGCTAGTTGTAATCTCCTTTGCTGTGACTTTCTGCACTTTGATATATCGATGCTTGTTGTGAGTGACACAATGAGATCTAGGTGTGCTGAAAGTACATGTTTTCATTGTGCTATACATACTGGATTGTTTCCTGTTTGCATCACATTGGTAACGTCTTGGTTTACTTTTATGGCAAAGAATGAGGCATTCGAATACCATGTTTCACTTACCATGTGTTGCGATTTCCATGAATGTGTGGAGGTCTAGTAAGGTGTGCTCAATGATAATCACTTCGGTTCGTAGCCAAGAGCCTACGTGAGGTCCTTGTCCATTTTTCATGGATTCGTCATATTTTGGTGATTCGAATGAGATAATTGTCTTTTAGGTGCCTGCTGTCTAGCCTCATTTGAGCTTGGAATCATGGGTGTTTGGTCTCGTTTGTTGGTGGCTTGAGCTATATTAACCTATAAAGTGTTGCTATTCATTGTACTCAAATAACATAAATTCCTTGCCTTTGCCATGCTCGATTCATGTCGTGTACATATTGAATGTTTGCTGGCCACCTCTCTCTGAATATGAAATGTGATGATTCTAGTCTCATTTGGACGATGTTTTGGTCCCACAGGCATGCACACTTATGTGGGAAGGAATCACTGGGGATCAACATTGATTCATCATGGAATTGTTACATTTTTTGTCTTGAATGTGAAGAACATGATCTGAAACTTTGCTGGTCGTGGTTGTTTCTCCCTTGAATGATGAATGCTTGGTCATTTATATGTGTCGTTCAACTACGTACTTAAGAATAGATAAGTGTTAGACTGGAATCTTGTCAAGTTCTTGTAAAATTGATACTTTTGTTGGGCTGTGCATACCATGTACTCGTTGGAGCTGAATGTTTATCTGCTGATTATGAGTTTATGATGGTCACCAGAAATGTGGTATGGTGGCCTTGTAAGTCTGGAGATTTATCGATGAAATCGGCATACCAACTTCTTAGCGCAGGTACTCAGACGACACTCTCTATCTGATTTGGAGGCAAATTTGAAAGGCCAAGACACAGTATGTTACTGGGGGCAAAGAGATTCCAGGACCCTATCAACAAGGGAGACCCTGAAGCACGTACTCCCCGTTAGAGACTGATGCAGGAGCATGACATGGTGTCCAACTCATCACAATGCGGTATCCAAGTCAGCAAGTCAAGGCTGATATGTATCCGGTTACTAATAGCAGTTGGCAGTGGAATTGCGAAACTCTCGTCTGTTATGCTTGGTTGGCCGCAAAGTTGCTTAGCAAGTCGTATTATTTAAGTGCCTAGTAAGTTGTAGCATGGGAAGACATAGTCAAACTTTGCAATTACATATATATACACTGATTCTCAATGAGAAGAAGATAAGTGTTTAGAATAAACCTCGAATGGCGTCTTTCGCATTTTTGGTGATTTTCTCCTTGTCGAATCAAGTATGTCACTTGAATGTGAGAAATGCATAATGGGTTCTCCTTTAGGCTTTGCTTAAGGCTACTTGCGAGGCTGAGTCACAACTTGATCATCACCTTTGTTTAAGCTTATCAAGTTCGGCAACTTGTAAATATCCTCAGTGCAATTGGAAATCGATTGATCATTCCGGTGCTTCGACTCATGAAGCTTTTGGAGCGAAGTTCGCTTATAATCAAGAGGAAAGAACTTCTCATCTAACCACAGCTTCGTTTCAGCCCAAGTAGAGACCTTGGAATTCCCCTTCTCTGTCTACACTGGTATTGTTGCCACCTGATTAGAGCATGGCCTTTCAGTTTGGAGCAGTGAACTGGACTTTCCTCGCATTAGGGAGATCTTAATAATCAAAGAAAGCTTCAATGGAAGCCCGACACAATGCTCTTCTGCACTTGGCAAGCCTTTGAAGTCTGGAACGTTGACTGGAATGGGGGCGATTGGTGCCTTCGAGTTTCGAGAGCTCTTGCTAGCCAATCAACTGACATTTAGTCGAACACGGGTGGTTCCTGGAAAGAACTTGAAGAAGAGGAGTCCGCATCGCCATTTCACCGGCTTTGAGAAGTTCAAGAAGTCAAAGAAGGACATCCCGGAATGCCTGCGGAGCCTGTGAATTGTATAAGCGTCTTCATTATCTTAACTTTTACTTTTGGTATCGATATTACAAAATAAAATTTGCGAGTGAATAAACTATGAGTTATAAAAAAAAAAAACTGAACGTCAAAACAAGAGCATTGTGGAGCAACGTCCATCGCGTGTTAAATTGAATCACTTTTGTTTATTTATAGACCCTTTTTTCTTGTTTGTTTACAATTTAAAGACTCGAATCTAAAGAACGTCTCCGCACGAGTGCTCCATTAAATGCATTCGGAGTTGAGCGGAGGCTCTCCGCCTTTTAACCGTTTTCAATGGATGGATCGAAAGTGGGCTCCTTTCGGATCCATTAGAGTACGCCAGTAGCTTGGTTTTGCTCTATCAAACCTAGTTCAATTTATATTTTATGTACGAGTTAAGATATGGATTCATGACCCATTTTGCCTCCTTTTACTCAGGGATAGTAAGTAATTCCGATGAATGTATATGCATAAAGTCTATATTATCGGAAAAAGCGTTAGAAAAGTTCTAAACTTATTACATTAGTGCTTTTAATATAGTGTTAATTCAGTCATTCCGTCTAATTTTGGTTGAATATTTTTGATGTAGATGACGGCCGGCTTATGTGGCATCGACGGTGCAGATGTGGACAACTTTTAATAATATTTTAATATTATTCGAATTATTTATTTATTTTTAAATTTTCTTTCATTTTTTTTCTCCTTTCTTTTCTTCTTCCACCAGCTGGTCGTCAAACCTCGGTGTCCAGCCAAAGGCTAGGGCCACCAAGGTAATCACGTTGGCCATAAGCGAGGCTCGACCTCACTAGATCTGGCGAGGTTGCGGACTTTGATCTTATTGGATGGTCGTGAGGGTGACCTCACCCAACCTCTAGTGAGCCATAGGCCGTGAGATTGTGGCCTTCAACCTCACTAGATAGCCGTGAGGGCGGCCTCGCATTGGGCTGGTGAGACTCGAGCCCTCGCTAGAGGTCATGAGGTCTTGCCTTTGTTGTCGTTGGCAAGGGTGAGCTTCGCCAAAGGCTAGCAACTGACTAGAGGAAGAAGAAAGGGAACAAAAAAAAAAGAAAAAGCAAGAAAAGAAAAAAATTTGAAAAATATTGCCAGCGGTGCTATGTAGTCTAGCTGGCGTCTATATTAGCAATATCTAGCCATAATCAGTCGGAATGATTGAATTGGCACAAAAACAAATGATTTATGACTGAATTGACACCATAAAATGATTTATGAGTACTTTGGCATTAATACAATATGTTTTATAACTTTTATGATACTTTTTCCCTATACTTTCTATATCAACAAATAGGATTTTGGGGGTAAGGGATAAACAAACCATGGAAAAATCTAAGTGACACTTTCTTATACCCAAGTGATCTTTTCGTAGGCATTTGCTCTCGATCCAATCGGGGATCGAATTGGGTCCTTTTCCTCGTTCCAGAATTTCCCTGCTTCTTCCACTCCAAAGAGTAATTAGGACCAATTCATTCGTTTTCATGTTCCAGTTGAACACTTTCCATTTTGGATTAGTCTCAAATGAGAAGATTCTTCTTTTTACCAATATTCAATCACAATCTAATAAGAACGAGAGATCTTTCTCGATGAATAACATTATTCCCCAGCAATAAGTTAAAAAAAAATGGTTCATATTTTTTCCATCCCTTTTTAACTTCTGACACCCATTACGACCTTGAATTGACCAAATTATCTCTTGTGGGTTCACTCATGATTTAAGATTATTTTTTACCCTTTTTTCTTCGTTTCCTTTGGTTTAAAATTACTAAAAGAAGAATCTACCATGCTCAACTCAAACAACAAAGATTAAGGTCAAATGTGGGGATTATTCTGGATCCAAGATTATTTCTTACCTTTATTCTTCTTTTTTATTTTTTTTTTTCTGCCGTCTAGGACGAAATTGGTGTCTCTCTTTCCAAAAAATAGTTTATATGGCAGATAATTAACAAGTTTTAGTGTTGATAAGTGGTATAGTTCCTTTTTTTTTTTTATTACTGGAAACCATTATTCTAATAATAAACAGAGTACAAATAA
The DNA here is from genome assembly GCA_024500025.1 of Syzygium aromaticum. Lineage (NCBI taxonomy): Eukaryota > Viridiplantae > Streptophyta > Magnoliopsida > Myrtales > Myrtaceae > Syzygium > Syzygium aromaticum. Next base: position 13,893,260 of record CM044894.1, on the reverse strand, counting down.
AAGTGAAAAGAATAATTAACTAATTTTAATGAATGCAATTGGTTTAATTATAACTTTAATATGTTTATGTCATAATCCGCCTATTTTAATTGCTCAACTTTTGTTTTATTCGGTAAATCTTATATTCCAAATTTTATTTATTTTTCATGCCATAACTGCATTTTTTTAAAAAGATATTTCAAAGAATTTTAAAATATGAAAAAATTAACTACATGAAAAATTATAAAATTTATTATTATCGTGCAAATTCAAAAGAAAATGCTTCTCAAAACATTATATGGAATATTAATTTTTGCTTTGATTACATGAAATAATTAGCTGTTGACAAAAAAAATTATGACAATTGTAATTACATTACGAGACAATCCATTCAAACCATTTACAAATACATAAATGCATCATAATATCAAAAAAAAGGAGGAGAAAAAGGTAAGAATTAATCTTAAATATGAGATCTACAAGAGATAGTGTGGTCAATTTAAGGTGATAGGAGTGGTTAAAAGTCAAAAAAGAGGTGGAAAAAGCATGAGCTAAAAAAATCTCCAATAACCCGCGATACATAGAATGGAAAATAAATGATTTGAAAAATATTTTCCTAAAATGTGATTATTTGTATTGTTAACAAAAATAAAGAACGAAAAGTATTTTCATCGTATGCGAAAATACTTAAACATAAATTATTATCGACAATGAAAATACTTTTTATGATTAATTATTTTAAGCGAGACATAAAATATTATTTTTAGGAAATTTTTTTGTCAAATTATCTATTTTTCGCGAAGCAAATTGAGTCTTAGATTATTGCATGCAAGTTTACTTTCTTATGGTCCCTCCTTTACAATTGCAGCTACTGAGATTCGAACTCCCAATCCCGGAATCCACAAATAATGACTGTTCAGCGTTAGTGCCGTTCTAGAACCCTAAGCCGCCGCCGCCGCCGCCCCTCCCTCGTCTCGCCATCGCCCGCACCCACGCTGGTCTTCGACCGCTCCACCTCCTCCTCCTCCACCATTTCGCAAAGAACCCTCGCGGCAATCGCATCGCAAAGATCGCGCAGAAATGAGACATTCATGGCGTTCGCTCCTCTCCCGAGCCCACCTCCGTTCAAGATCGAACGTCCCACGGCACTCTCCGCACCACCCTTCCTCGCTCTCCAACCCGAGTCCCCACTCGCTCCGTCGCTTCACTTCGCTTTTCCGCACCGACCCTCTTCGTAACTCGCCTCCGGGACTCCCGTTTCGTGCCCAAGTCGCGATCTTGGCGAGACCCAGTAGCTCCTTCGCAGCCAGGACCATCTCGTCGGAGCCGGCCGTCGAAGTGAAGGACTCGGATCACGCGGTCCTCGCCGATGCTTTCGCGAAATTCGAGGACTCGGAGGATGCGGCGAAGAAGCTGAAGCCCCCGAGCGATGATGTGGTTCTGAAGGTCTTGGAGAGCCTCTCCGCTAGTCCTCGCGCTGCGGGTAAGTTTTTCGATTGGGTTTCGGTGAGGCATAGCCAGAGGCTGAGCTCGAAATCGTATAATTTGATGCTGGGTGTATTGGGTGCGAATGGTTTTATCTCTGAATTCTGGGATTTGTTTGAGACTATGAAGAAACGGGGTTATGGCATGTCGGGATACATTAGAGATAGAGTGTTGGAGACGTTTGAGAAAGAGGGGAGACAGAGTGATGCGGAGAAGCTGAGAGGTGTTTTCGCATCTGGATCGGTTAATAACTCTGTTGAGAAGATTCCCTCGGGGATTTGTAGGATAGTGAAGAATGAGGTTTGGAGCGAAGATATCGAGAAGAAATTGCGGGAGTTAGATGTCGAGTTTACGACCGATGTGGTTAAGAAGGTAGTGGAAAATCTTGCTACCGAGCCCATGAAAGCGTTGATGTTATTCAGGTGGGTCGAAGAAAGTGGTTTGTTTAAGCATGATAAGCAGACGTATAATGCCATGGCAATTGTCTTAGGGAGAGAAGATTGTATTGATAGATTTTGGAAGCTGGTTGATGAAATGAAGGTTGCCGGGTACGAAATGGAAATGGAGACTTACGTCAAGGTATTGGGTCGGTTTTGTAAGAGGAAGATGATCAAGGATGCAGTCTATTTATATGAGTTTGCAATGAGTGGTGTCAATAAGCCTTCGGCGCAGGAATGTACATTCCTATTGAGGAAAATAGCTGTTAGCAAGGACTTTGATATGGGTCTTTTTTCTAGAGTTGTGAAGGTTTATACAGAGAAAGGGAATGCGCTGACAGACTCCATACTTTATACAGTTTTGAAGTCTTTAGACAGTGTCGGAAGATTGGGGGAGTTCGACAGGGTTTTGAAAGTAATGCAGGAGTGTGGGTTCTTACCTGGTGGCAATCTCCGGAGCAAAATTGCATTCCGGTTTAGTAGTACTGGTAAAAAGGATGAGGCGAGTAAATTCATGGATACACTAGAATCATCTGGGCTTACTTCTGATTTCAGGACCACTGCATCTCTAATAGAAGGGCTTTGTGTTTCGGGAGATCTTGAAAAGGTTTCTGATTATTTCCATGAGATGGTTGAGAAGGACGCAGGTTCTTCTGCAAGCTGCGCTCTTGATTCACTAGTTAATGCATATTGCGATAAGAACAGAGCACTTGATGCTTGCCGAATTTTGAAAGATTGTGCATCCAACGATGAGTTGAATCCTTGGCATACTACGTACAAACTTTTGATAAAGAAATTGCTGGCTCAAGGAGGATTTGAAGATGCATTGACACTTTTGAGTTTGATGAAGGAACATGGATTCCCACCTTTCGTTGATCCTTTTATCCAGCACATATCGAAGAAAGGAAGCAAAGACGATGCTCTTGCTTTTCTAAAGGCAATGACCTCGAAAAAATTCCCATCTACATCTGTGTTTCTCCAAATGTTCGAAGCCTTCTTCAAGGTTAGGAGGCATAATGAAGCACAAGAGCTTCTTTCTAAGTGCCCGAGACACATTCGTAACCATGCGGATGTTTTGGATCTCTTTTGTTCAAAGTCTAAAGGCACTGTTGCCCCTGTGGCTGCGTAAGCCTTAGTAAAATCCTGTTGTGCTATGTGAGGAAGAGGTAGAATGTCTTGTTTTCAGGAATTTTGGTTGGCAAGAGAGTTTTTGTTGCCTTGTTGACTATTTCTTGTCCTCAGAGTGGCAAGCACCTCAATATTCTTGCAAATAAAGCCCGCGTAAGTCCATTCTTTAGTTGCATTTATTGGGCTCATTATATATCAGCATGTCGAAGTTTTTGTGATATGGACTATATTGATGATTGGACCCTAATCTTACTTTACACTTGCAACCTGGAAAACGGATGCTGTCACTGCTTTACTTTACTGTTTATCACGCCCGCTTGATGTACTTCTGACGTGCACGAGCAAATGATAGCCTTTGAGCACTCCAACCTTTCGCTCTACTCAAAGTCATCTAAGTCTGTTTACAATCCTTTCCGGTGAGTCTGCCTGAGACCCAGGGAAGACCCAAGTACCTCACAGGTAGAACCTCAACTTTAAAGCCACTAAGACGGATTAACTCTTCCGGGGAATCACTTGAAATAGCAGAAGTATAAGGCCCTGTATTTTGTGGGTAAAGTCTAAGTCCAAACATTTTACAGAGCTTATCAAATATATTGACGATTTTCCTTGGAGCCCCTGCACTTCCGTTAGTAAGAGTCAAGATATCATTAGCAAAACACAAAGTTGATAACTTGATTTTTAGAACAAATCGTATGGAATGGAAACTTACCTTGCTCAGCAGCTTTGTTTGTCATCCGAGGGAGCACTTCAACAACCACAGCAAAGATATAAGGAGAAACTGGATCTCCTCCTTGCCTCAAGCCTTTGCCACCATGAAAATAATCCTCCAAACTACAATTTATAACGACTGAGAAGGGAGGAGAAGTAATACAAGCCTCGGTCCGGTCGATGAACTGTTCAGGAGAACTTATCACCTCATGACCCAGCAGCACATGGAGGTAACAAAGCACATCGATTCAAGCTAACAAAGCTAGACAAAACCACTCTTAGCCTATTAGCAAGAATTTTAATGATACAAAATTTAATCTTTTATTATGAAGCTTTCACCTTTTCTCTTTTTCACAAAAATTGTTTGTTTTTTTTTTGATAATAAATTAAGATCTTAGTCATTTTTCATTGACATGTTTGCAATCTGGTCTGCGTAATTAAGTGTGTTAATTACGATGGGACTCAATTGCAAAACTGATGTTAGTTAGAGTACTAAACTGCATAAACTAGTTTAAAGACCTAATTGTGTAAAAGTCAAACAAGTGTAGAAACCAATTATTAGATATGCATTTGTCACGTCACTCAATAAATCAATTTCATAAATGAATCTCAATCTGTCTATTATTATTCTAGAAGGAAGAGCAACTAGCACTAAAGTTTGTTGTCAACACCAACAACTTCATGTTTAAGGTTTACAATCTTGAAGACTGATGCTTACTGGTAAACCTATTTGATCTGAACTGTCTAATGACACGGGTCATGTGCGAGACCCACGTGATCTAAAGGCTCGGATCACTTGAGCCCACATGCTTCGGGAGCGTGCAAGAATTTCTCTGACTTTTGTGCACATATGACTCTGTGAATTAATGGGTTAAACGGAAAGAAGAAACATGTCAGGAGCCCTCGCTAGCAGCGATGCCCACCTCTGTCGAAGAAGGGAATCAGTTGAAAACAGGATCAAGTGGCGTGGGTTTCTGACATAATTGGGCGTTTCAGTGATATGTTGTCCATTTGAACTGCACGGGCGGGGACCGGAGAAAGCGTCATTTGTTGTTTTGAATACAAGTGAGCGTGCTTTCGTTGTGGAGGTTTCGCACTGTTGTGTCTCTGCTGCTGCTTTGTCTGGACCAAAAAGATCTCTTCCGGATGAAAAAAGAAACAAATTGTTTCAATGAATAATTTTTCTTTGCACTTCTTTTTCTTAAATGGAATATAGAGAATTTGGATCTACTCGACAAATCTCCATCGGATTCGAGCCTTAGAGCTGTCCCAAGTCCTATTACCATTGAACGATCACCCTACGCTTGAGAAAATTGTCAAAAAAGTCATAAACAGATTGCACTTTGGCTAATTCAGTCATAAATAAACATTTCAATTTTGTTGGCAGTGCCATGTAGGATGGTTGTCACTTATGTAGATAATTTTTTTTTTATAATGTTTGAATTTTGAATTTTTTTTTTCTTTCTTTTGTTTTTTTTTTTCCTACCAAGTTTGATGAGGTCCAGCTGACCCTTGCCAGGCTTGGAAGAAAAAAAAAAAAGATAGAAAGAAAAAATATAAAAATTATATACAGCGCCGATCGTGCCATGTAGGACGACCAGCGTCCACATCAGTAATTTCTAACTTGGTCGAATGGACTTAATTTGGCAAAACTTGAATATGTTTATGACTCAATTGATAAAATTGAAAGGTTTAAGATTGAATTGATCAAAGTACAATAAGTTTATGATTTTTTGGACAATTTTCCCCTTGACATATGGTGCTGAGTTTTAACCAACTCGACAAATCTAGGGTTAATTCTCCTTTTGTTTCAACTATAATGTAGTTACTCTTTCATTTCTGATGTCCTCGAATGCATGCTTACTGTGAAGCCTAACTCGTACTATATATTAAGCTGGGAGCTGAGAGACAAACGAGAGAACGTAGGCAAAAGACGCAATTACAATACAATCACGCAGTGGAATAGATTCTAAGTCTTTGATGATGCACTGAAGATGCCTTCGATTGAACACACACGAACAAGTACACGAGCCACTCGAATTGATGTAACTTAGCTGCTATTTGATGTCTGCTAGCTTATGCGTTAGGAACTTTAGAAAAGTTTTCAATTAATGGATGATCACGGCATAATCGTAGGCTAAACTAGAGACCCCAAATTACCTTATTTCACGGTAAAGATGAGTAATGTCTCTTCACTTTTCTATGAAAGCATTTGAACCACAAATCTTATCAACGACTTCTTGAAGATTGAGTTTGACTGTTCATCATTACAAGCTCGACATCAGCCTATTGATATCAGAGTTCTGGAACTTGATTCTTGCGGCAAACTTGTAATAGATGGGCCCAACAAAGCCCATGCCAATGTCTTCAGTAGCCAACTCAGCGCACCTTCAATTTCCTTCACAGATGATTCCCGTGAAGTCATTGAAGGCAGCGGACAAAAGAGACAAGCGAGCTCGTTCGTGATTAGGAAAGGAGAAAAAGAAGCAAAGTGAGAGAAATTTTCGCGTGTACACATTTTGGACATCTCGACAAGTTGAATTAACTCCATCTTGCAATGCTCGGTAAGTAATTGAACTCGTTAATCTAATTGTAGTAACTTTTCTAGTTAAGGATTTGTTTGTTTATCAAAAAATGAATAATTTTAAAAATATTTTCCTAAAAATAATCACTTGTACCGTTTTATTTAATTAGTTGGTGAAAAATATTTCACTATTGGTCCTTACCAAAAAAAAAAATATTTCACTATTGGGAACATCTAAATATTTTTATAGACAATGAAATTTTATTCCGTTTGATCATTTTTATAAGTGATACAAGATATTACTTTAAATTATTAATTTTTCGCAAAACAAACACATCCTAAGTCATAAATTCGGAGTTATGTGAATTTTAAATTGTGGGGTTCAATTTAGGAGTTGTTAAGTTGTGAATAATGTGGAGATGATAGTTTCTGGTGTTGTGGAGCTGTGGAGTTTAACAAAAATCGATTTTGATTTGTGATTTGATAGAAATGGATTTTTGAAGTTTCGTGTGACAAAGATGAATATTCGCAATGAATGAGTTTACTCGTTAGTGCGTATAAGTCGATTGGTTAACAAATAAACACAGGTTAATCGAGTTGTATGTTAGAGTATTGCTTTACTTGGAGTTTGATATCGTTTTTGATAAATTGATAGGAATATGAGTTTGTTGGTTCAAGTAACCTTTGTAGGTTGGTTTTCGATTTTTCTAAGTGAGTGGTGCTATCTTTTCTTTGAGTTTGTAAACTCATATTTCGAAAGCAATATGTATTAGATATATTGCAAGTTATGAAATGACATTGTGGTTGCATAAAAGTCTAGATTGAGCAATTGCTGCTTTTAGTATATGTGAATGGTTTGAGAAACGTTGTAGGAAACTTATTATGAAAGGTTCTATAAATATACTGCTTTGTGAATCTAGTTTATGAAATGAATTCTCAAATACTTTGAGATATGTTTGTACGAAAAATATTTTGATTGATGAGTTGAGTTATGAAAGAATATATATTTTGGTTTATGAAAGGTATGTTATTTGATATTTTGAATTTTGAAAAGTTGTATGATTTTGTTAGTGAACCTGAGTTTTAACATGGATTTTGGTTTTGATTGTGGGTCACTGGAGAATGAGGTTAGTGGATTATGCTTCTATCACTGTGATTAGAACTCATTGAGGGGTAAGTACGCACACTATTAACATGACGTCCTTTTGGGTCAAATCACCGGTTGATATAGGTGGAGACCTAGCTAAAATGGGAAAACTTGGTTGCTTTTGTCATGGGCATTAAACGTGACCATAGTTAGATATTGAGTGGGAAAAGTGTAAGAAAAGTCATAAACCTTTTACATTTGTATTAATTTAATCCTAAATCTTATTTTGGTGCTAATATAGTCTTAAACCTTTTGTATTTGTATCAATTCAGTTCTTTTGGCTAATTTTAGCCATATATTACTGACATGGATGCTAGCTAGCTTATGTGGTACCACCGGCGTTGACGTGAAATTTTTACTATAAAAGTTTAATTTTTTTCGATTTTTTAAAGTAATTTTTTTTCCTTATTTTTTTTTTTCCTTCCTTTATTCTACCTTTGGCTGATGACTAGCCACTAGCCACCGGCCATGGTTGGTTGCCTGGCCTCGCTCACCACAGGTGAGGCCTAACCGACCCTCGACTAGGCGAGGGCATGCCTAGCCCAGGCCAAATTTGGCGAGGTTGACCCTCAACTGGCAAGGACGAGCCCTGGGTGATGCTCGACAAGGCCGCTGTGGCCTGGGTGAGTGATGGCTTCGCCAGATTTGGTGAGGGCAGCCCCTGCTGAGGCACACCCTTGCCTGGGTGGGGTTTGATTGGTGGTCAGTCACCAGCCAAAGGTAGAAGAAAGGAAATAAAAAGAAAAGAAGGAAAAAAGGAAAAAAAAAAAAATAATAAAATAATCGAAAAAATAATAAAATATTATTAAAAATTATTCATGTTAGTGCCGACAGTGCCAAATAAGCCACTTGATGTTCACGTTAGCTATATCTTGCCAAAATTAGACGAAATGATTAAATTGGCACAAAAAAGACTTAAAACTAAATTGGAATAAATACAAAATGTTTAGGACTTTTCTGACACTTTTCCCATTATCAAGCATTACATTAATTGATGAAATGGGTCATTGATGTTTGATTTGATAGAGATTGATTAATGGAATAAACCATCAATGGTTGCTTTGTTATTGTTGAGTTGTTAGTGTTGATTGATCTGATATGTAGAAAGTTTTGTTAAAAAGATATAATCCGCTTTTAATATTTTTATGCATATCCTATACTTGATTAAAGATTAATGAGTTATGATATTGTATTATAAAGATGCATAGTGAATGTTTGATTTGTTTAGAAGAGATATACTATTCATTGTGTTGTGGTTGCTTATTCCATTCGTCTTACTTTCCTTTTCAATTTCTTCAACTGGCTGCAAGTAGAATGAGAGTGTTTATGTTATTAGCAAGAAATTTTGATAAATAGATTTTTGAGTATGATTTGTTTATGTCTAAGATGAACTTGTGAGTTTAATTGTTAGATAGAGATGTATATATTCTTTTGAATTAGTATAGAAACTCTGATGCTGTAAGTAGATGACTCTTTTATGAAATATATAGATGTATATATTTTGATAATAGGTTAATGATTTCTATGTTTGAGGTTGTGTTCTTTGGATAGAAGGACGGCCGTGTCGTTGCCCCATTTCTAGTAGAGTTTGGGGTGTGACAAAACTAGAACACATTAAGCACATCTCTATATGAGAAAATGGGATCTAGGTGTTCTTGCCTATGCGGAACTGGGGTTATATGCAACCTCTCAAGTGCACACGCAGGCGATGTGAAACCGTCTCATTGGTTTCTCTACACTTTCTTTCGGATGAAATAATCCAATTAACAAAAAAAAGAGTAAGCTGAGCTAAGCAGAGCTCGTTGAGGCGTTCAAATTTGTCATCAGAGAGATTGCAAATGCTTCTCTTCTCTGCTTATCATCAAACCAGCTGAGTTCTGAATAATTGGTTGGCTTTATAGAAACATGAACTAGCAGTAGAAGATAGATTTCATCATCAAACACGTGACCCCTTTCCAATTTGCGTTGTCAGTATTGTGACTCAGCTTGATAGATCGAATGGCGAAATGCGCCAAAGTGTCGAACTTCGTCCTGGCTGTCCAGTTTGGAAAGAAAATGACTTCTCAGATGCCTGCTGTATAGTTGTTCCCACCTAGTGCCGCTTCTGCATGCATTTATGGGAGCGTCTCGTTATCGCACAAGAAGCTCTTCTTTGCTTGCCAATATCTCGTAGCCCGATTGTACAGAATAGACATGTCGATGAGCAAAGCGAAGTGACCAAGACGGAACGATGCCAAATTGGAGTAAATTCTTTTTGTCACAGTCCCAAGATTTGAATTACGCGTCGATCACTTTGCAAAGGAGTAGTGGAGCTTCCTTTGGAGCTTTCCATTTGACATGTTCTTCCTCCTTGTTGCGACGCGGAATATGTTATCAGTAAAAGAGATGGAAGAGAAAGGGACAAATGATGCAAAATTACCCGCAGGATGACAAAATCTGCCATCATTCTGTGATGATTGGTAGATCTCATTCCCTCTCTCTTCTTATCTCCTTCATCTGCATTGGTGTTGAATGGTAAGTCAAGAGTAGAGTCGATCTTCTAGGGAATGACCGGAGGGGGGGGACCATAGGTTGTGATCCAAGGCAAGCACGGACTTAGTAGAGGTAGCAAAAATGAAAATTTTAAACTCAAACTAAATGGTTCAGGTGATAAATGGGTTGCCTAGAGTATTAAAACATGTTTGAATGGATTCAAAAAATAAATGTCCAACTACATATAGGTCTTAATGGGGTGGGACATAATTCATTACAAATCCATTTCATTGCAGCATAATTACTTTCCGGAAAAAAAAGAAAAAAGAAATGGAAAGAGCAATGGATGTGGTCTAGAGAGAGAGAGAGGGAGTAGATAGAGTAGCGGCGGCCATTGATGGTGGCAACGTCGTCCACATCGGTCGATCTTGCTGCCACTTGAAGTTGCCGTAGATCTCATCGGCAACGTCGCTAGCAACTCACCAATGTCCATGGCTCGAAGATGTAGCGGTGTCTCCTATTCTACTTTTTAGATATGTTTGAAATAGTTGCTTGACACAAAGCGAGTTGGCGACCTCATGGTGAGTTAGCATGGCATTGCGAGCTCGAGCTTGTGACCTAGTAGAGAGAGAGAGAGAGAGAGAGAGAGAGAGAGAGAGAGAGAGAGTAGTTTAGAGATGGAGGTGATGGCCTTGTAAAGTAGGCCACAATGATGGCTTGTGACAGTTAGGTCACACCGATTGTTCGACGGCGACATGGCTCAATGATGGCTGTAAGAGATGTTGCAAATCTTTAGGGGTCGTCGGGCCTTGGCCAGTGTTCGGTGACCCTGCTGACTACAGGCGAGGGCCACCGGACCTCACCTAGATCCTGTGTTGGTGGCCAACCCCAGTCATTGGTGGCTTTTTGCTGGAGTTGTATTACATAAACAAGGGTCAATATGTGGTACATATGTCAATTTGGGTTGAACTCATTTTTAATCCATCCAAATGCAACCTGACTCGAGCCACACCCATTTGACAGATCTAGTTATCGCGTAGTTATATACACATGGGTATTATGGGAAACAAATCAAAATTAGCTTTTCCAAATGGATTCTCTCACTCAAGTGAAGATTAATGAGTGTAGGACTCGAGATTTTCGGTAACCTTTTTAAAGCCGACTCGAATCCAGTTTTGGCAGGACGAAGGTTATCCAAAAAGTAGATGAACTTCTAAAATTTTCTTGGATGAAGCAGTTGAAAATGCCCGATTGCCTTGTCATGCACTAACGCAAAGTGAATGTACGTTCTAACGTGAACTAGGAGATCAATTTTCATTTCTTATGCGGCCTGTGTGTACATTCCGGACTAGTTACAACTTTGGCAGTATGCACCATGCTTTAAACTATTTTTGACGAATCAATTGCTTGAGATATAGAGTGATATGTTATCCGATACACGGATCTCGCTCTAGTCATTGGGTGAAAGAATGAAGTATTTCGAAAATTCAGCTCGGGTAAGTTCACCTCGGGGGTAGATGAGAGGAATTGGAAGCACGAGTCCGGTCGAGGAGGCATGAGAGTAGACTTGTGCTGCGAAGTGAACTCACTGGAGCATCTTTGACTGGGAAAGAAAGAACATGTTCTCTAGTGTGCAGTCAGTCCGCAAAAAGTATGAAAGGCAAAAGAGTGACTCTGTAGCGAGCGGTGGAAGCCAATGGACCGACGTTGCGACGTACACAAAGCAGCGGATAAGATCGACGATCTCTCAATAGGACCGAAGACCGAATCATGACTTGGAACAAGAAAAGTTGCGAAACGAGCTAAAGAGATCATAATTAGTTGGGATAATGCAAATGGGTCCTTTGTTAGAGAGTCTTTTGAGGTTGTTGTTAACGTGACATCCATTTGCAAAGCGGCAGAGGCTCGGGGACCCCCCCAATGTTTTCTTGCAGGGATCGTTGTTCTTCCAACTACCTGTTCACTCTCACTTTCCAGCATTTTGAATTGCCATCACCACTTTCTTCTTTCTTTTCTCCTCTTCCGCCTCTCAAGTGACCCCTGAGATGTCCCAAAAAGGATCAGTCCAGAGAAAAAGCGTAACCATGATGAACAGTCCTTACTGTAGCTGATGGGCGATGATGAAGAGAGTAAATTTTTCAGTCACAGCGTTTCTTGGGATGCAACAAGCGAGCTATACAGTACAATGGTCCTCAAATCTTCCCTATTGACGGGTTTCGGGTCCTTATGGTAATCCTAAAAGATTTGCAAGGATCAATCCATCTCGCGATTTTATCTTCTTTTACTGTCCGGGCCATCTTAATGACTCCATTGGTAGAGATTAAAACTCTAACTTTAATCAAGAGCGTCCCTTGGGTCCTTGGCTTCGATTAAAGTTAACCTCACCAAGGAACGGGAGCTTGTGCTCCTAAATGGGTTTCTGCAGCCTATCTACTTCCATAAGAAGTGGTGAGCCCTACAGATGCACACCTTATTTTATTGTTCTGAGATTTGCATGCCGTACATCCCCAATTCTCTCCTTATTTTTGTCTTCTCGGGGGAGAGTGAGAATACTCTTTATGTGCTTTACAACCAAGAAACTCAGAGGTCTGAGCGAGGTCTAGGATGAAGCCTGTTAATCGTACTTAGGACCAAATGATTCCGTCGGTAGAGATCAAATTTTCCGGTGGTTTTACTTCCTAGGTGTGGACACAGTCTCAGAAGCCTGGGAGCTAGGAGCTCATAATTGAAGTGTCATGATTGAAGGGATGCCTTAGCCCCTTTAGATGATTGTACTCTTACCACGAGTTGATTTATTTGGATGCGGCGAAGAATATGAAGTCAGCTAAGTAATGCTTTATCCCATCGAATTACTACTTAAGAACAAGAGATACACCTTGCCCCAAGCAATTGCAACACATAAGTGAGATTTGGCATAACAGAGAACAATTTCAATGTTAAAAGAGCACCCCCCCCCCCCACCCCAAAAAAAAAAAAAAAAAAGTTTTGACAAACACGTGTGAATCTTCCATTTTTCTCCAGATATGCTTCTAAGCAATGAATGGATGGGAAGGCATCAGCAGACAAGATGGGGTCTCAATTTTCTTTGAAGCCAGATTTCTCTGTCAAAAGCATCATGTGGTTTTGTACCTGGAATGTTGGAATGGATGTCCATTCAAACCCAAGAACAGCAGCAACAACCGAACATCGAGTGTGGTGGTCAAGTGGTGAGCGCTCGCAACTTCTTTAATCCGACCACCGAAAGCATAACGGTTATGGAATTTTCATGGTAATGTTTCCCGAACACACGATGTGTGTGAAGACTTTTGTAATAATGTCATGGGCTCTTGAAGTGACTGTTCCTTCATATCCTTTATTCATAAAAAAGAAAAGAAAAGAAAAGAAAATTTTAGCAAGCTACTCGAAAATTTAAGTTTTTGATTTTCTGAAAACTAAAATAGTATTTGCGCTAGTTGAAGCATATAATTATTAGATCGGGAATCACACACACATATATATATATATATATATGCTTAAAAACTAGAAAAGCAAAAGTCAGTGCTGGAAGATGATTTATATTAGAGCTGACGTAAATTCGTGCTCTGCGAGCGCGGTTATACCAATTATAACCAAAATGAACCAAAAGAGAAAATCTAAGCATAAAAATAACTTCAAAGTTAATATACCAACTTAAGAAGGTAACTCAATAATCTTACATATTTCGTAACAACTCATGTAAATGAAATTAACAAAGGTGATTCTATGACCCATTGTAGTCTACGCATTTCTTTACCATGTCTTAGATACGTGTAACTATTAGTGTTATTACTGTTGTTTTCTAGTTATTGATAGAAGCATGGGTGTATTCATGCTTTGGGTCGTTTACCAATGTTTCTAATTAACGATCATCCATTCGAACAATTTCAAATTCGCCTCAAATAATAGTAAAATAAAAAATGTTAAAACCCTTCGATTAAAGAATAATCTCCACCAATTAGCAAGGTTCAATTTGATTTAATCTACAGGAATAAGTTAACTATAAAGCTCCATTCGTTTTGCCAAAAATGTGACATTTCTGAAAAATGTTTTTTGGAAAGTCATGTTCCAAGAAAATGATAACATTTTTCAGTGTTCGGCTGAGACTTGAAAATAAACTGAAAAATAATTCAGTCATTCGGTATAGAAAATCTGATTTGATTTTCTTTCTTGCACTCCTTTAAACAATTTTTTTATTATTTTTTTAAAATATAATTTTTAATTATTTTTATTTTTGAATAATTTTTTATATTTCTTTTCTAGTCTTTTTTTTTCTTTTTTTTATATCTTCCTCTATCGGTCGCTGGTCACAATGACGGCTAGCCTCGAGCGAGGCCTCGCAAGATCCGGCGAGGCTCAAGCTTGCCGGCCTTGCTCGTGGCCGAGCCTCACCTTGCCCGAGGCCTCACCTCACCTCGTTGGCCTTCGGTGAGGCGTGGCTACTCTCAGCCTCGCCCAAGGCCGACTCGGCTCGGCTCGGCTCGGCTCGATCTTGCTGGCCTTGGGCAAGTGAGGTGAACCTCGCTCGTGGTCGGTTCCCATGGCTAGCGACCAGTAGAGAAAGAAGGAAAAGAAAAAGAAAAATATTAAAATAATTAAAAATTTGAATATTTTTATAAAAATAAAAAAAAAATAAAAAAGGTAAAATACGTTTTGTGAAAGAATATATGGAAAATGTTTTTTTTGGTAAGGATATGGAAAATGTTTTCCTCTTTCTAAAAAGTAAAAAACATTTTTCTCACTTTTGAAGGTGTTTTTTTCATTGGTGGAAAATATTTTCCATAACTAGTTTATTTTCCGTGAAACGAATGCCGAAAAATACGGAAAACGTTTTCCTGAAAGTTGTTTTCCATAAAACGAACGGATTCTAAATTCCAATTAACTATTGATTAATTGGTAAGAAGTGCGATTAAAGTTGGATTGAGAAAATTGAATCTGGGTTCCCCACGTTATGCTGAACATTGAAATGAAGTATATCATTAACTTTGCACGAGTGAGAGGAAGGAGGATAGAAGTAACAAATAGGTAGTGATATGGTGAGAGAGAAGGGCACACCTCTTGAGAAACTCTATTCGAAATAACTTCGATTGCATTTATAGATAGGCTACTGTTTTTTTCAATAATCGAAAGCTCTCATCACCCTCTCTCATCTACCATAATAATCGAGTAATTGCTTCAAGGTCACTCCAACATTTTTCATCTTTATTTCCCCAATAATTTTGCTCATCTCGACTACTTTAGTGTTACGTTAAGAACCCGTGGACCATCTCTATCTAATTTTTAATGCATCTCCTATCAATATCAATGCACTTGCATCTCGCGAACCCTCTCTCTCTCTCTCTCTCTCTGTCTCTCTCTGTCTCTCTCTCTCCAGAATTTCCGAATGGTCGACCGATGTTTTTGTCACCCTTCAATATAATGTGGGCTCACCCTCGAAGCCTAATCACTAATCAAAGCGCACACGAGCCTCAAGGACAGCTAATTAAATAATTAGCCTTGGCACTTAACATCAACCCCACCTTGTCCGATCCCATTTTTCAATTTCTCATCAATCGATATTAGCCCCTCAAAATTCTTTTTTATTTTTATTTTTTTTTGGGGGGGGGGGAACTTTTTTGATATCATTCTGCTTGGAAAAAGCAGGAAAAAATATCACTAATATCCTCACGTTCTAACCACAAGTGTCGCATTCCTCTCTTCCCATCATTCTGTCCATGTTTCCTTTCTCTACTTTCTTTTAGGGTATCGTTAAACACCGAGTTTTATTTATTTATTTTAGGAGTGATTGATTCCAGAATGAGTAGGTCTCTTAACATGAATTTGTAACCTAACTTGTCATGATCAGTAATGGGAAACTAGCCTGGAACTGAAGAAATGTAACTATTAAATTTGGAAAACATATCATGTGAGCAATATGTGGCATAATGGTTATGGATATTCTAACCTTCTCAGGTTCGAATCCTATTCTTAACATAGCTACCTTTGTTTAAACAAAGTACAAAAAAAGAAAAGCTAAAAACTGACCCTATGATGCTTTTTATTATAAAACCGGAAACCGAATCGGTAAAGGCTGGTTCCTAATTCTTTACTTACGAATTTACCCAGTCTTCAATAAATGAAGTGGGGTTCAAGTTCAACCGAAAAAGGGTTGGTTAATTGGTACTTTGGGGGGTGATTCATGCGGGAGTTGCTAATGATGTGTGAATCCACAATTGAAAATGAGTGTGGCTTTTATCAAGACATGCGAGTAATTTTGGCAGCATTCTCATTAGTTGATATTAAATTCTTGTCGTTCACCATGCGTCAAGCCTCGTAGGCTAAGTAACAAGTTCCAATATGCAACTTGTAAACGTCTTTTATTTGTATATAGACAAGATAATGTTTGTGTAATTATCCAAGTATTTCAATATGTCAATACTTTTGCGTAAAATTGGTTATTTCCACTAGAATCTCCGGTTTCTCTATCCGGTAACATAAAATCAAAGAAATGACTTTAAGAAATACTGAAATTACCTATACGGTTTTTCTCGTGTAAGCCTTGATCCAATGGTTAATAATTTAGATAATTGGCCTCTTTGCCGAACTGAAAATTTCTTTTCGGGTAGAAATTTATAGATGCTCCTAGACTATAACTTTGGTGTCCCCACAGATTCGTTAGTGTTCTCAAATGCTATGAGTTTCCTTATGTTCTTCCAAAATAGTGACAAAGTATGACACAATAATTGGCGTGGATGAACGGGAAATGTCATGTTTCTAGAGCACGTATAATTATTAATTTTCCTTCATAATTGTTAATATTGAAGAAAGGAGGGAGAGCCAAAAAGGAGGAAACTAAATGTCATGGTTCCTAGATTTCCTCTAGATTGAACTTACTCTTTTGGAGGGAGGTGATACTGAACAAGGGGACAAAATGTGCCAAGCTGTTCCCAGATTTTTTGGCCTAATCCCCGGGGCATCTCGGTCATTTTCCAATATTAAAGCCACTCCTGTTCTTTTCTTATGTTCAGTCAATTTCCTCTTTTTCTTGCTTATGGTTTGCTTGGCCACTACCTTTCAATTCCATTGGGACCTATTCATCCATACGTCCCATGAGCAAGATGTTCTTTGGATTTCTGTCTGAGCTTGACCTAGTGACATCAAGCCATAAGTCTCATTCCCCACTTTTTTTTTTTTTTTTTTAAAGCAAAACATTTTAATAAATGAAGGGAAAAAAACATGTTGTGGACAAAAAAATAAAGAAAAGGAAAGATGTGTGATGCAAGCATGATAACATTTGAACTACACTACCGCCCAGTCAATGCTTGGTGCTCTTCTCTTTCTAATTGGACTCCTTTCCTCACAAAAGCTTGAAAAAGCTTAGAATCAACTTTCTGTACTATGCACTAAGTTTTCTTTAGAGATTTTTGTACTCCTTACTATAATATGATATCCGAATCGAGGCTATCTACTGGCAAATAATATGTTATTTCCAGAGATTATTGATAATAATGTGGGTTCTTCTATGGTCTCTCGAGGGACCAATTCCTTGTCATACCAAATTTGTACTTAAATTTTGAATGAAAAGTCCTTTGTGACACGATACCGTATGCAGAAATTATGACAAAAATAAGTACCCAAAATAGATTAGGGCATCTCCATTACCTAGCGCATCTCTGGATGCAATTTGCTCCCAGAAAGAAAATCATAGATTGGTCTTGGCGTCTAATCCTCTAACCCATATCCAGTTAAGTACAGTGAAAAAGAAGAAAAGGAGAATTTTCATTTGGGTCCACAAAAGGGCAAAATCAAAAGAGAAAGAAAGGAAAAGAAAAATAAAGGGAAAGGGTAGCAGAAAGTAGACTGAAACAATTGAACAACACGGCATGATCTATGTCCCTGTTTCCACGCGGGCATAGCATTTCATGATTCTCTCTCATAATTCAAGAGAGAATGGTGTCAGCTTTTGCCTTTGAAAGCTTCACTCTTTTTGAACAACACAGTAGAGAGAGAGAGAGAGAGAGAGAGAAGAGAGAGACTGTGTTAGCTGATAGTGGGTTGTGGGAATCAATAAAGCAAACCCTAAAACTTACAGCACGAAAGCGAAACAGGTATGCTTACATTTTCTTTGCATTAAAGAAATGACAAAAGATCCAAACGAAGATACTCAAGCAAAGCAAAGGGCCATGGAGTGTGGGTGACCAAATCCATCATCTAATCTCGAGCCCCTCGAGATTCTCACATTCTTTTTCTCGAATAAACAAATCAAAAGCATTTGCTGGTTTCTGCTTTTTCATTTTTGAAGTATTTTCGGTACTTTTTCTAGTGGCCAACCACGAGGAATGTTGGCATCCCATGAGTTATAGCCACAAGCAAGGCATTTCGGGTGTTATTCTATGTCCAATGCATGCATGAACAAAGCAACCAACAGTTAGCATACTTAACCTGATTCTCACAGCTTGTGTTGTCCTCTGTCTAAAAGATAAATGGAAAACGTTGTTTATATCTGTAAAAAATGCAACAAAATAGAAGAAGACAACCACAAGGCTTCGTGCGCAGGGGCAATTATATGACCCAATGCAGATTTTGACCGTACTGAAGTTTTTGGCACCACCATTTGTAAACTTCTATGGTCTTAATATTCAGTGCTTGCTTCCTTGGTACATCCTGTGCTGACCTCTTTTTTTTATCTTTTTTTTTTGGTAAGAAATTAGTACTTAGAAAGAGATTTTTTTAAATTAAAAGAATTTCGTTGGAAATGCATTATTATTGAAAAAGCAAAGGGAGTTTCCCGTTCTCTCCGCTCCCCTGTGCAGTCTCACCTTGATTTGGTAAGTCTGTGTTCACTTTAAGAGCATGGGGTTATTTGAATATTCTTTCCTTCATGACCTCCCCATCCCACTTTCGCAGGGCATGCTTCTTCTCTTTTATTTGATACAAGAGAAGCAGGTTTTTTTCTCTCTCTTGGGTCTGACACACGAAACAGTGGGATACCTTAAGTTTCTATTCTTACTAGAGACTCACTCCACAACCAAGAGACGTTATTGAAGAGATTGATCTTTCTATCTGCAACATCACTTGCTTCAAGCAGATTTGGAATAATCTTGCCTTAGCCCATCTGGGTTTTTTGTGCTTCTGACGAATCTCAATACGATGAGACTGAAGAGAGGTGAAGAAGCTGCTCTGTGTTTAGTGGCCTTCTTGTGGATTTGGAATTCGGCAAATGGATTGCTCTCTCCCAAAGGTGTGAACTTTGAAGGTAAGATGGGCGCTTTTTTTTTTTTTTATCTCGCAGCTGGTTTTGTTCATAATTAGCATGAAGATTTCTTCTGGGGCTTTATGCTAAGAATTGAAGGTTGTCTTTCTTTCTTTCTTTCCTCTTTTTTTTTTTTTGGCTTGATGTTGGAATGATTTCAGTGCAAGCTCTGATGCACATAAAGGACTGTCTACATGATCCTCACAATGTGCTTGAGAATTGGGATAAGGATGCTGTTGATCCATGTAGCTGGACTATGGTCACATGTTCACCTGAAAGTTTAGTTGTTGGACTGTAAGTACTAAGTCCCCTTCTTCCTCTTCTCCAACTCTGTTTGTGGGAATTTGTGTCTGTAGGAGATTGTCCAATGATTTTTATAACACAACAAATCAAATGGAAAAATCGTGGTGGTTTTTACAATCCTTTTATCTTGGGAAAATGAAGGGTGATGCAATATTAGTATCAAGGTGAATTGAAAGTTCAGATGGTTATGTTGTCATGTATTGCAGGGGAACTCCTAGCCAGAGCTTGTCTGGTACTCTGTCTCCAAGCATAGGCAACTTGTCAAACCTTCAGATCGTGTGAGTATTGGAGAGTGCATTTTGATCACAGCTCCTTTTAAAGTGGTTGAGCAAGGACTGCTATTAAAGTTTTATTGACGCATGCAGGCTCTTACAGAACAACAACATAACAGGGCCGCTTCCTCAGGAGCTCGGGAGGCTTTTGAAGCTTCGCACTCTTGATCTGTCCAATAATTTCTTCACCGGAGAAATCCCCTCCTCACTGGGTCATTTGAAAAGTCTTCAGTACATGTAGGCCTTTCTTCTACAGTATTAAGTGCAGAAACAAAGCCTGTGTGGCACTTACACGAGAACTGTGTTTCTCAGCATTTATTTGCCTCTAAATATAACATGGTTAGTATCAAATGATTGTAGGAGGTTTAACAACAATAGTCTCTCCGGGGAATTCCCGAGCTCTTTGGCCAACATGACTCAACTTGCATTCCTGTGAGTGTTCTAATTCTGTGACTCCATGTGCACATGTTGAATACGAAGTGCTTCTGGAGAGTACAACTTTCTCATGCCATTGTTCTTGGTCATTTCTACAGTGATTTGTCTTTCAATAACTTGAGTGGCCCTGTCCCAAGAATTCTGGCCAAAACATTCAAGTAATGCTCAGTCTCTCTCTCTCTCGTCTCTGTGTGTATAAAGATTATACAAGTCACAATTTAACTTAATTATTTCTGGAGCAGCATTGTTGGGAACCCTCAAATATGCGCAACTGGCACCGAGCCGGACTGCTTTGGAACACAACTGATGCCTATGTCCATGAGCTTAAATACTTCTCAAAGTAAAGCCTGAACTTTGCCATATGCTATTTCTCTTTGCCAGTTAAAGTTCCATATCATGTTGCTATTGTGTTAAGTAGGAATCTCTATTGTTCGTTTTTCAAGGTCTCGGTGCCTTCTTCCTAACCTGTATTTAATCTTTTAATGCAGCGCTACCCTCTAGCAAACGTGAAAGTCACAAAGTAGCCCTTGCCTTGGCGTCTAGTATTGGTTGTGTCTGTCTCGTCATTCTCGCCTTTGGCATACTTCTTTGGTTAAGGCAAAGGCACAACCAACCCACATTCTTCGATGTCAAGGGTCTGTATAAAATTACAAAATCTAGAATCAATCTTTGTATGGTATGATAAATGTCAGATGCCTGAATTTAACTGGGAACTTGAGCTTATGTATCTTCCTTTCGGAATTTCAGATGGGCATCATGAGGAAACTTCGCTAGGGAACTTGAGGAGGTTCCACTTCAGGGAACTTCAGATTGCCACAAATAATTTCAGCAGCAAGAACATTCTCGGCAAGGGTGGCTTTGGACATGTCTACAAGGGTGTTCTTCAAGATGGCACGCTTGTTGCTGTCAAGAGGCTTAAAGACGCGAATGCTGTAGGGGGTGAGATCCAATTCCAGACAGAAATCGAAATGATCAGCCTAGCGGTGCATCGCAACCTCCTCAGGTTGTACGGGTTTTGCATCACGACCGCGGAAAAGCTCCTTATTTACCCATTCATGTCCAATGGTAGTGTTGCTTCTCGCCTCAAAGGTAAAGCCTGCTTCTTTTCTAAATGAGAAACTGGGTTGAAAAGCTAAAGATCATGACAGTTCTGATGCTGCATTAGCTTTCAAAGGTATAAGAAAGACCTGCATTGTGTTTCTCAGGGAAGCCAATCTTGGATTGGAGCACTCGGAAGAGAATCGCCTTAGGAGCTGCACGGGGATTACTGTACCTCCATGAGCAATGTGACCCGAAAATAATCCATAGAGATGTTAAGGCAGCAAATATATTGCTTGATGACTACTGCGAGGCCGTGGTCGGAGATTTCGGGCTGGCAAAGCTTTTGGATCACCAGGACTCACATGTCACCACGGCCGTGAGAGGCACCGTGGGTCATATAGCCCCTGAGTATCTCTCCACGGGGCAATCCTCAGAGAAGACGGATGTGTTCGGGTTTGGGATTCTTCTCCTTGAACTGATCACTGGACAGAGAGCACTAGAGTTTGGCAAGGCTGCTAATCAGAAAGGAGCGATGCTTGATTGGGTAAGTGAAAATTCATTACAAAGATTGTATTCGCTTGATATCAATCCAAATGTCCTCGTTCCTTTGATAATGTTTGGCTATCGTCACTTGGCTAACATTGAGCGATCACTTCAGGTGAAGAAAATTCATCAAGAGAAGAAACTGGAAATGCTTGTCGACAAGGACCTCCGAAGCAACTACGATCGGATTGAGCTCGAGGAAATAGTACAAGTAGCACTCCTATGCACCCAGTACCTTCCTGCTCACAGGCCGAAGATGTCAGAAGTGGTCCGAATGCTTGAAGGTGACGGCCTCGCAGAAAGATGGGAAGCGTCTCAGAGAGTTGAAGTGAACAAAGGCAAGCCTCATGAGTTCTCATCATCGGACAGATATTCCGATCTCACCGATGATTCTTCCTTGCTGGTCCAAGCAATGGAGCTCTCAGGCCCTAGGTGACTATGGTTCATTTTTCTTCGAAGAATTGACCAAATCTTTAGTTTTGGAAAGGAAGGAGTTTGAAACAGCTTATAGCTATTGCGCATACAGAGAAATTGAATTCATGTTGGTGACCTTTCGTATGACTTGATAGCACACCTGAGTTAAATGGGGTAAACATTGTAAGGAATTACAAGAGAGATCTGAGAGCTATCTGGAATGTGTGAGCACAAGAAGAGTAAATGTATTTGTATTATAGTCGATCGAATTTATGTCAGCTCCAAACGGCTTCAGTGTTTGTTTGCAATTGTACAGAGTTTGGTTTTTGAAATGGACACTCTTTTCTTGAACTTCTAGTACTTGAGTTTTGACTGCAGTTTGTTGAAGTGGATGTGTCATTACATGACTAACTTTTGCCTTGAAATAATGTCTCGAAGTGTTTTGCTGGTATAAGTGTCGCACGACCGTAAAGCTATGCAGCACGTTTCAGGTGCGTGCTCCGTTTCTTCATGTGGGAGCTCAAGTCGGTGCTAAACCTCCTTAGTTGTGACACAAGATGAAAGTCTATTAAATTTACTACGAGACAGGGCACAATACATGATATGAATGGCTTTAGCATTTAATATAAGTTTTCTCGTTTGCTCTTCTTGTGTAATTTTTAGTTGTGTCAGAGGAACTGACGTAGTAATGGAGGTTGAATATATAAGTGGATTCTTGTCAAGGTGGAGGTGTTGGGAGTGTAATTTTCCTCGGTAGCTCCAATGGACTATTCTTGATCACGTTCCACAATTCATAATCAGTTGATTGAACAAGAACTTTCATTCTACATTTCCAATAAGCATAGTTAGCTCCATCAAATTTTGGTGGTCTAGTAATATATTGAGCTTCACCAAAGGATGCTCCTATGATATCAGCCGTCATGGATCTTTTGATAGAAAGTAAAACACAATAAAAATAACTGAGCACACAGGCTCTAATACGAGTTAAAATGGACTGAACAAAACAACCAAGTAGTGGATTTATTGGTTATTATAAGAATTTTTAGAACTTTCATTCTTGTTTTCTTGCATAACAATGTGTAGAGGATAAAATGATGTTTATTAATGAAATATGCAATGCACCAAAAATGTAAAGAGAGTAAGGAATAGAAGAAATTGCAGAGCAATTTAATGATTCGGCCTTTCCGTTTTCCCTTTGTTTTACTCCACTCTTCCAGCTCTGGTAGCCTAACAATAAGACTAGATTCCACTAGTGCAATTTTTGAAGCCTTTGACAGCATTTTTAGCATTTTTAGATGAAGTTACCTCTCTAAGGGAAAAATGTAGCTCACTCTACAAGTACACACACTTTTACCTAAGCTCAAAGCTCCCTTTATGAAGATTTTACCTATCATCTTTCAAGGAATTACAATTAGAATCCCAAGATATTTTTGAAAGAATAAGCACAAGAAAATAAAACAAGGTTTGAGAGCATTTTAAACTCCCACTTTGAAGCGTATGCATAGGCTTCCGAGCTCGATTTGCAAGTTGGAGACTTCTCCTAGGTCAAAAGAGACATTGAAGTGTTTGTTCTTAACTCAAAACGTTCACTCGGTGTGATTAACGAGCAGTGTCCAATATAGACAAAACAACTCTGTATACTTATCCAACACTTCCTCTACTTATCCAAAAATGGCAAAAACCCATATTCTCCGTAATGTTTCTCTTATGATTCCGAGACTTGGAATTGGCTCCAAAGTATCAATTTGAGTTTAAATCAAATTGATGTAAAGCTGAATCTTTATTGTTAGGTACGTGGAGTATTGTCCACTACCTCTGTTGCGTGAACTTTCTCTACAATGTTATCCATCCAGACTTGATGATTTTACCAAATTCCAATGTGTTCACCTGCTGTACTTGGGTCCTTTCAAGCATACTTGAGTTGTCCAAGTTGTTAACCTTTCATTTGGTCCATCCAAGTACCTTGCAACCCAATTCCCTTACTTATCCATCAAAGATCCTTCCAACTCTAACACTTTCTACTCAGCATCTTGTTCTCCATTTGCATATTAAGGAAGCTCTCTACTAGTACAACGTCTTGTCGTAATTATTATCAAAATACTAAATTGGGTGTATAGAGGGTATTTCATTTGTACCCTCAAATATTCATATCAGTTCACAGAGAATTTTTCTCATCCTCAAAATACACAAGGAGTTTTCCCAACGGTTTTGACATGATAATAATGGCTTGAGACCGAACCAAACTGTAGTTTTAGTTTGGTTTGAGTTGTGATTTAAATACTTTGGTTAGAGTTTTGGGCTGAGATTTTTCCAAATCGATTAAGTTCGATTGGATGATCTGTAGCGCCTATTGTTGTATGGATTTAGAGAAGGAAATGAATAGGCTGAATGCTGGTTTTGAGTTTACTTCAACAATGAACTATTCCGGCAAAAGAACACAATAAGTGCCATAACTTATGTATGGCGCTCACTTTGGTGCCATAAGTTTTTTTTGATCACTTAACTGCTAAAATTTTTGAAAAACGATCACTTAAGTGTCAACTCTGGTGCCGTACACAATTTTTCGCCGGAAATCCGACGTGGCATTTTTTTTTATTAATTTCTGAAGATGACGTGGCTCGCTGGAGATTGACACTTAAGTGATCGTTTTTAAAAAATTTTAACATTTAAATGATCGTTTTAAAAAAAATTTAGCACTTGTGATTGTTTTTCAAAAATTTTAGCATTGAAGTGATTCAAAAAAAACTTATGACACTTAAGTGATCGTTTTTCTTCCGACTTGGCATTAAAGTGATCCGAAAAAAAGTTATGGCACCAAAGTGATTTCCGTACACAAGTTATGGCACTTATAGTGTCCTTTTGCCGAACTATTTCTCCTAGTACTGTTCGATGCTGAAGTGATTAAAGTGCTTTACAAATCCAACTCATGACCTTCGTAGCCGTGGCCTCTCACTTGCACGTAATTGAAACTTCCCGAATTTTGATGCATTGTCTTCTGTCTAAAATTGGATTATTTCGAAGTGTTGGAATACTACAAAGGATCACTAATATGTTAATCTTGCTTGCAAATGGACAAAGAGCAGTATGCTACGAAACGAAACTGCAAATAAAAAACAAAGAAATCCTTCGTGGGAAGATCTTTTTAAGCATATTAAGCAATGTCAAGTTACATTTCGTAAAAGGGCTTCTTTTCTTGGCAAATCCTGGCATCAGCCTTGTACAACTGACGTTAGCTTATCTTGAAAATTGATGATGTGTATATTTGACTTATATTTTGATTATATTTGGTGATATTTTGGCCAAATATTCGAATAAATAGAGTAGAATTTATTTATTTTTATGCATTGGATTAGGTGATGGTGAATGATGCAATGTGAAGATTTTGGATGCTTTGGATGTGTTTTTGAGCTGTTGGTTGGGATTCTGCATGTAAAAGATCCATTTTCCAGAGAGCCGTGCCACGGCTTAAGGTTGCGCAGATGCAGAACTGGTGCAAAATTTGGGGACGTGATTTGACCATTAATTTCCATATTTTCCAAATCTGATTGTGGAGGACTTTTATACTTAAATAGGACTCTTAATTAGGGACATTGGGGAGAAGTTTTTGCCTATTTTTTCTCTTTCCATGTTGGATAGAATTTCTTTTTATAGACTTTCTCTTTTTTTATTTAAGAGGTTGAACGCAAGAGGGAAGGGAGACTTGACTCCAGAAAATTCAGAAACATATTCTTTTCTCTTTTGCGCATTTTGTAGCCATGTGTGGCTAACTCCTCTTTAATCTAGCAAATGATTATCAAAGTTCAAATTCATTCAAGTTATGAGATCTAAACTTTAATCCTACTTCTTAATTTCTATAATATTTATATATTCCCTGTTTTATTGTTTACCATTACTTTGTTGGTTGTTACAATAAGAGCTCGTTATACAATTGATAGGGTGATAGTTTGCCAATTGAAATACCTAAACCCGTAATTGTTTAGGTGTTTTAATAATAATGGCAAATAATATGACTTGATTAAAACCAGATTTTTAGGTTGTATTATGAGAATATATGGTCTAGCTTGAATAAGTTGCACGTGTGATTTATTGGCTAGGGTTGGGTTTTTCTCATTTTTCATGCTATTAGCGAATGGAATCCTTGGCACGTGTCGGGGTTATTCGTTAATAAGGGATTAATCACAGGTGCATGTTCGGTTAATCTAATATTAAGGAAAGATTAGGTTTTTATAAGCATTTCAACAACCATAACCGGTCTATTGCAGTATTTGAGATTATTCGTTTGACTCAATGATCAACTTCCGAACTTGAATGAGATTACCTTTGCTAGATGTTGCATAATTTGATTTTCTTTAATTTCTGTTTGCTTATTTTATTTAAGTATATTCCGCATAAACTTTCCTTTTTAATTTCGCTTTTATTGTTTACTTGGATTTCAAAGGATTAAGAATTTGTCAGTCTCTGTGGATTTGACTTTGCTCACCCTAAGTATAATTTATTTATGATTTAGAGAGTAGGAATTATTTTTGGTGAATTCGACCACCACCAAATTTTGGCGCCGTTGCCGGGGATTGATTTTAATTGATTTTATTCTTTGATGACCAGGTTTGATCGTACGGGTGAACTCTAGTATGATACTGAGATAGAGAAGATAGCTAAGAGGTTAAGAAAAGAAGCAAAATTAAGAAAACAAGCATCTTCGTCTATAATTTCAGCGCCTAAAGACGAAGCACCCCCTGAACTGCCTTATTCTTCCAGCGAATCTAATCAAGAAGAAAAGATGGCTGAAGAAAATAGGACTTTGAGAGAATTAGCGTCCCCTCCAGTCAATCAACAACCTTTGTGCATCACTTACCCAAATATGGAGGCTCCATTTGAATTGAAATTAGGTTTAATACACTTGCTGCCCACTTTTCGTGGATTAGAGAATGAAGATCCTCATAAACATCTTAAAGAATTTCATATAGTTTGTTCCACCATGAAACCACAAGGAGTAACGGAAGAGCAAATTAAGCTGATGGCCTTTCCATTTTCTCTAGCTGATGCAGCCAAGGAATGGCTATTTTATTTACCTCCTAGGACTATTACTTTATGGACAGGCATGGTAAATATTTTTCTTGACAAGTTCTTTCTTGCCTCCTGAGCCGCTGGAATAAGAAGAGGAATTTGTGGGATTAAGCAACGGGATATAAAGACTCTCCATGAATATTGGGAGAGATTTAAAAGATTGTGTGCAAGCTGTCCCCAACATGGAATTCCAGATCATGCCCTTATTCAGTATTTTTATGAAGGATTATTATTCATGGAGAGAAAGATGATGGATGCAGCAAGTGGAGGAGCTATTGTCAACAAGACACCCCAAGTTGCCCATGATTTAATTACTACCATGGGTGCCAATTCCTAGCAATTTGGGTCTCATCAAGAACCCTCAAGAAGGGTTAATGAGTTAAATGCATCTTTCCTTGAGAGCAAAATCAATCAACTAACCTCTTTGGTTCAAAATTTGGTTGTAGGGAATACACAACAAGCCAAAGTGTGTGGAATTTGTGCTTATACTGGCCATCCTACGGATATGTGCCCTACTTTACAAGATGATACCCCTGAACAAGCAAATGCCGTTGGGAATTTTCTTGGCCTACCACAAAGAAAGTATGATCCATACTCAAATACATACAATCCGGGATGGAGAGATCACCCAAACTTTAGTTATGGATCTAGAGCGCAAAATTTCCAACAATTTCAGCAAAGACCATTAGCCCCACCGCAACAAAATTCTTCAGCACCAGTTATGTCTCTTGAAGAGATAGTTAAATCTTTTGCGACTAACACTCAACAATTTCAATAGGAGACAAGGGTGAGCATACAAAATTTGGAGAATCAAGTTAGCCAATTGTGTGACATTCCGAAATTCCACAAATTGGAATTTATTGAACAATTGAGTTTTATGAAATGTGCTCGTAGCAAATTCTTGCCCGGAACTGATCATTCCTGGGAATGCTAACTATTAGGGAAATGCTAATAGGGGAATTAAATTCGCAATTAAAAAAAATTCGATCGTGAATGGATTTTGACCATTAAATCGCGGAAGTGATATTTTGAGCCACTGTTGGTCGATCCAAGAATAGTTAGGGGTCAGTTCGCCACTGTCCTAGTAGTGGATCGCAGGTGATTCCGTTGGACCACGAAATGACTTAACGAATGATTCTGAAATTATACCAAACGATCGTACCCCTCATATCAAGTGATTGATCTTCGCGATTTTAATGACAATTGAGGTCGTCATGCACCAAATGGACTTGCCAGTGACTCGATTCAGTATCAGTCATGAGTCGATTCTGTGAATTTCCCCAGTAAACTGCCCGTTAGCTCGAGAAACACTTGAGTTGCCTTTAATATAATTTAATTATTGAATTTTTGCAAAAATTAGACACCGAAAAATTAGGAAGTCACGACGAAACGCTAGGACGACGTTGCAGGGGACACGTATGAATTTTTGGTGCTCTTAAATCCTTCGGAAAAATTCGATTTGTGCAAGAAACGGAGAAAGTGACCAAAATACCCCTAGAATTTATTAAAGGGTATGTTTTAAGGGTAAAAGGGCATTTTGGTAATTTTGCCCTAAAATTTTGATCGGACAATTTTACCCTTGAATTTTTGGGAAATTACAAGTATGCCCTTTGATATTTTTGTGCAAGAATCGATCTCGGCCGTCGGATCAAGATAAGATCGAATTGGGACCATTGGATTAAAATTGTGAGGAAAGGGCGTTTTGGTCATTTCCACCTTTGGTCAAACTTTCACTATTTAAGTCTAGAACTCTCTCTCTCTCTCTCTCTCTCTCCATTCTCTTTTTCTCTTCCTCTTTTTTTTTCCGTGAAAGCCCCCCCTTGCCGTGAGCCTCCCTTGGCCGATTCCTCCTCCATTGCCGGCACCGCCGCAAGCCGGACCGCCCTCAAGCCGCCGCCTAGCCACTGTACTAGCCCCAAGCCACCACCACCAGCCACCGTTTCTCTCTCTCTTTCCCCCTCTCTCTCTCTCTCTCTCTCTCTCTCTCTCTCTCTCTCTTTGTGGCCGTGAGCCCCATCAAGAAGAGCCAGACTGCCACCGCAAGCCGATCGCTGTTGCCGAGCTTCACCGCCGTCCCTGCCATGTCCGTTTAAGTGCCGCCGCTCCCCGTTCTAGCCGATTAAGTCTAGAACTCGGTAAGTCACACTCTAATCCCGATTTAGGATATTGGGTATTAAAGGACGATTTGATTTGGATGAAATCGGGTTTATGCGGGTGCGAAATATTGGGGTTTAAGACCGGAAATGTTTGGCGGGCCTTAAGAAATTAATTTGGAATTTTTGGAAGACATTTAGAGGTGAATATTGAGCTATGAGTTACTGTTCACGAGCTGTGATTTACTGTTCATGGGTTGTGGTTGATGAATCAGGACGCAAGTTGGATTTTTAGAATCGGTATTTAATGGTGAGAAAGTCCCGTGAAGGATCGGAATTAATCCAACGCCATTTGGTTGGAGAAAATGATGATTAATGCGTTTGATATATATTTAAATTATTAATAAATTGTGGTAATTTAATTGAATGTGTTGTTGTGTAATTAAGTGATTGAATATGCTTGTCAGGTGCCCACGTGAGTTAGATTGAGATAATTATTAAGATTACCATGTCAAATGCTGAGTAAGCATGTGTTATGTGTGAATTTATGTGTGTACGGGCCGTATGTGATGGGCCAGTTGATCGTGGTAAATGTGCATTAAGCATGTGCATAAGTAAGGAAGTGACTGTGTGTGGCATGGCATGAGAAATTGCGGAAAGATGTGCCGTCCTGATGCGTGTACTTCAACGCGGGACGATGCCCGATATTACTGGAAGACTGCTAGCCTGAGGCGTGTACTTCAACGCGGGTTGTACAGTGGGTGGTAGCTGTTGAGCCTGAGGTGTGTACGTTTATGCGGGCAAGAAACATGGCCTGAGGCGTGTACTTCGATGCAGGCCGGAAGTGATGTAATTAATAGTCGCAGTGTGCCTGAGGCATGTACTTCAACGCGGGTCACTGGCGAGTGTTGTGGAAAAATGAATGGTTGTAGTGTGTTTGAGGCGTGTACTTCAACGCGGGTCACTGGCGAGTGTTGTGGAAAGTGAATGGTCGTAGTGTGCCTGAGGCGTGTATTTCAACGCGGGCCACTAGCGAGTGGAAATGGAAAATAAGAATGGAAGGAATAATGGGATGAGAGTGGTATATGCGCGTGTTTATATCTGACACGATTCAGTTTGAATGCTGTTGTGCGCATGATTGAGCCTGTCAATATTAATTGATGTGCCTGTGATGTTATGACTGGATGTGCATGAATGAATGTGTGTTTGTGTGATTGTCTTGAGGTACGTGATAGCCTATATTGGGTTTAATGGTGTACTTGCTAAGATATAATCTCATGGTTGTGTAAACCAACAATTTTCAGAACTCCGACCTGAGCAATGAACCCTCCACCACCACCACCACCAGTACGATTTAGAGTTCCAGTGCACACGGAGTATAAGACGACAGAGTTTCAGATGGGTGATGGGATGACCTGGATAGGACACACGACAATCGTGTTTGTGAAAGTAGGATTGCCATTATGCGAAATAAATGTGTACATGGCTTGGTATTTTAGGGATGCAGACGGTTGAAGAGAGTTCAGACTTGGATGATGTGGAGTTAGGTTCTGAGTGGACGCCAAGCAAAGGGTGACAGTGATTTGTGTTTGGTGAAACGGTCGGTTTTTGGATGGGTAGCATTTTTGGGAAGGTGGCATGTCAGGTCATCGGTTTTTGTTCTTAATGTTTTGGGTGGTTTTAGGAATGCGTGCACTGGTAACGTACGGCTTGTAATTTTGTAAATATTGTGGAATGAGTAAGAACGAGTAATGGAAATGTATATTCTCCAAATTCACCCAAGTTTAATTTGTCAAGGTGTTTATGGTTTCTGTTAGCGCGATGAAATCTCTG
This sequence comes from Syzygium aromaticum, assembly GCA_024500025.1. Classification (NCBI taxonomy): domain Eukaryota; kingdom Viridiplantae; phylum Streptophyta; class Magnoliopsida; order Myrtales; family Myrtaceae; genus Syzygium; species Syzygium aromaticum. The sequence goes on along the minus strand of CM044894.1, from coordinate 13,862,135 downwards.
ATGTTTAGATGAGGTCGGCAATAACCTGGGACGTCACAACTGTTCGACCGGCAATAACCTGGGACGTCACAACTGTTCGACCGGAGGCGGGATGTCACGGGCTCGACGGGAGTTCGGGGCGTGACAAATTGGCAACGTCCCTAAGCAAGTTGGAGTCTCAAGGAAAATTGCCTTCTCAAACAATAGTGAACCCAAAAGAAAATGTGAGCGCAATTACCTTGAGAAGTGGAAAAGAGCTGGAACTTATTGTTGGAAAAATATATGAGTACAGCTTGCAATCAAAGAAAGAAACAGAGATGATAGTTAAGAAACAAACAAAGCAGCCTGAGAAGTCAGTATCTGAGAAGCCCAAAATTTTGGAGATCAAACCCCCTTTTCCAGAAAGATTAGTCAAATCAAAGAAGGAAAAGGAGAAGGAAGAAATTCTTGAAACATTCCGAAAGGTGGAGGTAAATATATACTTGCTTGATGTAATTAAGCAAATACTCAGTTATGCAAAATTTCTTAAAGAGTTGTGCACTAATAAGAAAAAATTGACCGGGTATGAGAAAGTAAGTGTGGGGGAAAATGTGTCTGCTGTTCTTAAAAAAAAATTACTACCCCCCAAATACAAAGACCAAGGTATATTTGCTATATCTTGCACTATTAGGAATATGGGAATAAAAAGGGCTATGTGTGATTTGAGAGCTTCAATTAATGTAATGCCATGGTCCATTTATTCTTCTTTAAATTCTAGTCCATTAAAAGAAACTGGAGTAGTCATTCAACTTGCTGATAGGTTAATTGTTTACCCTAAAGGTGTGTTAGGGGATGTATTAGTTCAGGTCAATGGTATGATTTTTCCTGCAGACTTTTTTATTTTAGATATGGAGGATGACAAATCCTTAAACTCATATGATATTCTGCTAGGAAGACCCTTCCTTAGTATTGCTAGAACAAAGATCGATGTGCATAATGGTACATTAACTATGGAATTTGATGGTGAGGTGATTAAATTTAATGTTTATGATGCCATGAAATATCCTGATGATGTATCTTGTGTTTTCAGCATTGACATTATTGAACTATTAACTCAAAAGATATTTGAGTTAAGTGAGGATGACAAGTTGATGGTTGTACTTTGCAAAAGTATGAGTCTGGACAGCATTGGTAAGGTTGAAAGAAAGTTTTTAATTGATGATGAATTGCAGGAAGTAGTGTACGAATTGGAGGCACTTAAGCCTAAGGTAAGATCTAGTCCTTCTATGGACTTGCCCACATCTCACACTACTCTTTTGCCTTTTGTTTTGCAGCCTCCTAAATTAGAATTAAAGCCGCTACCTAGCCAGTTAAAGTATGCATTTTTAGGTGAAGGGGATACCCTCCTAGTGATCATCTCAAGTAAACTCAGTAAGGGAGAAGAGGAAGAGTTGATTGAAGTGTTAAAAGAACATAAATGGGCTGTAGGATGGACAATTGCAGATATCAAAGGAATAAGCCAATCTACATGCATGCATAGAATCCTATTGGAAGAAAATAGCAAGCCTATCAGGGAGGTTCAAAGGCGTTTGAATCCGCCTATAATGGAAGTTGTAAAGAAAGAAATTTTGAAATTGTTAGATGCTGGTATAATTTATCCAATTTCTAATAGCAAATGTGTAAGCTCGATTCAGGTAGTACCCAAGAAAACAGGTATATCAGTGATTGAGAATACAGATGGTGAGTTGGTGCCCACTTGAGTAAAAAACGAGTGGCGGGTTTGTATAGATTACAGAAAATTAAATGCATTAACTAGAAAAGATCATTTTCCTCTTTCATTTATTGATTAAATGCTTGAACGGTTGGCTGCTAGAACTCATTATTGTTGTCTTGATGGATATTTAGGTTTCTACCAAATTCCGGTTGCACCCGAAGATCAAGAAAAGACAACTTTCACCTGCTTGTTTGGAACTTTTGCTTACCGGAGGATGCCATTTGGGCTTTGTAACGCCCCAGCCACTTTCCAAAGGTGTATAGTTAGCATATTTTCTGATTATATTGAAAATATCATAGAAATATTTATGGATGAGTTCACGGTTTATGGTAATTCTTTTGATGAGTGCCTGGCTAACTTACAAAAGTTTTGAAGAGGTTTTTAGAGTTTAATCTTGTGTTGAGTTATGAAAAATGTCACTTTATGGTTAATCAAGGGTTAATTTTGGAACATATTTTGTCTGCTAAAGGGATTGAGTAGATAAAGCTAAAATAGACGTTATTAAATCCTTGCCTTATCTCGCGAGTATGCGAGAGGTGCATTCCTTTTTTGGGCATGCAGGTTTTTATAGGCGTTTCATCAAGGATTTTTCCAAGATCACTCAACCCTTGTGTCAATTGTTGAAAAAAGATGTCTCATTTGAGTTCAATGAAGAGTGCATGGCAGCTTTTGATACTCTTAAAGAAATGTTGGTTTCTATACCAATTATCCAAGCGCCAAACTGGAATTACCCTTTCGAGATTATGTGTGATGCAAGCAATAGAGCCGTGGGCGCGGTTCTAGGATAGCGAATTGAGAAGAATCCACATGTCATATACTATGCCTCAAGGACGCTGGATAGTGCTCAGTGCAATTACTCCATGACGGAAAAAGAACTTTTAGCTATTGTATTTGCTTTAGAAAAATTCCGTTCTTATTTATTGGACACTAAAGTGATTGTTTATTCTGATCATGTAGCATTGAAATTCTTACTCAAGAAGGAGGCAAAACTGAGGTTGATCAGATGGATTATCTTGTTACAAGAATTCGATTTGGAGATAAGAGACAAAAAGGGGTTCGAAAATCTAATTGCTGACCATCTTAATCGATTACCTATCGCTGAAGAAGCACAACCTTTGCAAGATGACTTTCTCGATGAGTATTTATTTTTTACGCAAAGTACAGCTCCCTGGTATGCTGATATTGCAAATTACCTAGTAGTTGGTACCTTCCCTAATGAATTAACTAGGTCAGAAAAAGATAAGATAAAAAGGGATGCTAAGTATTATGTATCGGATGATCTTTATTTATGGAAACATTGTTCTGACCAAGTTATTAGGAGATGTGTTTCTGAGGTAGAGGTTGAGTCAATTCTAAAATTTTGCCATTCTTATGCTTGTGGAGGTCATTTTAGATTTAAGAGAACAGAACGCAAAGTATTATAGTGTGGGCTGTATTGGCCTTCTTTATTTCGTGATGCTTATATGTTCTGTAAGTCCTGTACTAATTGTCAAAGAATTGGTAATTTAGGACACAAAGATCAAATGCCACTCACTTCTATACTTGTTTGTGAAATATTTGATGTATGTGGTATTGATTTTATGGATCCTTTTCCACCTTCATTTAGTCATACTTATATTTTGCTTGCTGTAGATTGTGTTTCTAAATGGGTGGAAGCCAAGGCTACTGTCACGCTTTGAACCCCAACGAGCGCGCGACACCCCAAACTCGGTTGAATTAGTGTGATGTCCTAGGAAATGTCGCCGACCCAAACCAACATATCAAAGTCAAACGTGGCGGAAACGAAAACATAAACCTTAACAATATAATCATGGGATAATAGAGAGAGACAAATCACCAAACCACCAAGCACTATATTACACTGCGATATATACAATATCTAATACAATTCATCACAACTAGCAACCTCTGCACCAATAACAGCCGATATCAAAAAGGGATTAGCGACATCGGGTAGACTAATACTATCACCAAAAAGGGGTGCCTCTCAAAATTGTCCAACCTTTAACTTCTAACTAACCCCTATTCGCCTTAAAGGGTCCACTCAGAATCAGTCTCGTCGATGCCAGTCTATTCCTTTGAAGACTTGGACTCAGCATTGATTTCAATCGAATTGTCCTTGTTTCTCGACTCTGTTGGAATTTCGATCGGCTAAATGATTTTAAATAAAACCGTGAGAACACTTCTTAGTAAGCAACACTCTAAATCCCACCTAGGCTAATACGTATCTCTGGGCATGTTCGAGCACACAAATTACACAACTATCAAGCTAGAACAATAGCAGGCACAAATGTCTCACCTTGATACGCACGAAATCTTACATGTGAATTCAAACATTATTACTAGAAACCGATACCATGTCGCACTCAATAATACCAATCAAACCATATTCATGCTCACATTCGCATAACAAATACAACCTCATACGATTCCCATTTCACTTGAGTACACGCATCCAATTCATTTTTGATCCGTGTAAACACGCATCAGGTCCAAAAACTAGCCATCGATCTTTGATCCGCGTAAACACGCCTCAGGTCCAACAACGCTTCTATAGCTCGTGTCAAAACGCCTCAGGCTCAGTATCTCTAGCCTGCGTAAACAAACACGCCTCAGACGCAATACTATCTCCTTTTTTATAACACAACCAGCACAACACGCATCAGGTTGAACAACACTTTTATAGCCCATGTCAAAACACCTTAGGCTTAGTGTCTCTAGCCCGTGCAAACGAACATGCCTCAGGCGCAAAACTATCTCCCTTTTTACGGCACAACCCGTGTAAAATGCACCGGGTATCGTCCCGCGTAATATGTCTCAAGACGAGTTCAATTCCCCGTGTAAAACGCACCAGGGATTGTGTTATCACATGTGCACATATTTTCCATTTATTATCTAGACCTCCCGTAAAAACGCCTTAGGGTATTTAATGATCGTGCAACATGTAAATCACCCAATCACATATCAACCTCACATGATCAACTCGCACACGACACCCAAAGTATTCAAATCACCAACAAGCCACATTAACCCACAAATTCATCAATTCCACTTGCACAAGCTCAATTTAACACAATTTTCATATTCTATGCCAATTTTTACCAATCAAGGGCGTCGCACTCATGCCACAAATCCCGATTCACCACATATAGTAATTCATACATAAGCATGCTGCAATTCAACCACAATATGCACGTTAACTCAGCCACCCCAGAAAAATCACTAAAACGTCATATTTTGGCCCGTTTTTTATGCAATAATTCCCGATAATAACTCGTAATCATCCTGATCATCAATTTAATCAATTCTAACCTCAATTCCACCTCTAAAATTTTCACAAATTCATCCAAACAACTCAGCCAACTCAGTCCACCAATTTCTCTACTAATAACCCCTAAAACTCACTAAAACGTGCCCGAACTAACTCGAAATTACCTGTTATCCCAAGCGAGGGTTAGGATATCACTTACTCGAGGTCCTACGTGAGCTCGAGCACTTGAAGGTGATTTAACAGAGGAGGGACAGTAGTAGAGACGGCGGCAAGCGGCAAGAACCACTGGCTGCTCACAGCGGCCATGGGCGGACGATGGCGGATGGTGACGAGCTGCTAGTCTTCCTCAGCTGGGTTGAATAGAAATGAAGGCTGGTGATGGTGTTTCGGCAAAGGGAAAAACAAGAGAGAGAGAGGGACGGTGGTGGCGGTGGTGTGGCGAGGCGGAGGGGCGAACGGCGGCTTGACGGAACGGCGGCGGACGAACGTGTGGCGGTGGCCAAAGGCGTGGCCAGCTGCTGTTGACACCTAATTTTTAGTCAACGCGTCATTAAAAGTAGAAAATTCGAGATTATGGTTTCCCATCGCGACAGAACCTGTTTTTTGAACAAAAAGTGTTGTTTTTTAATTCTGTTTGTTGGCCTAGCTTTTGTAAACAATTTTCTATTCATTTCATGCAAAAACCCAAAAGTCAAACGGTTGACTTTCGCGTTGACTTTTTGGTTAACCCTGGGTCAAATTGGGGCTTTTTGCATAAAAAGATTCCTTTCAAGTTCAATTTCACTTTAGAAGTGGAAATTTCAGAAAAATTCAAAGATTTGATCATAAAATCAAATTCTTAGTAAAAAATTAACTAGGGTTTGATTTTTGGTCAAACCTTTGACAAAAAAATCGGAAAATGCAAAAATTCAAAAATCATTTGATTTTACATTCAATTTGACTTTGGTATTTGAAATTTTACAAAAATCGGTTTAGGATCAACTTTTTCCCAATTTGCGGAATTTGGTTCATATCGGCCAAAAATGAAATTACTTCATTTCTAGTCATTTTTTAGGTTAGTTTTCATCACGACATTTGATCTAGAGGCCATATTATATTCAATTTTTGAATCAATTTTGTGATTCCAAGCCAAACACAAAAATCTCCAATTTAGGCCATAAAAAGTGATTTTGATCAATTCTTTACAATTTGTGCAATTGAGACATGAACGAGCCAAATTTCTTATATGCAATCCAAATTCGAAATCAAATTTGGAAGATTCACATGAATTTGAGCCGATTTGATCAATTCAGTGATCCAACGATTGAGAAGTCTAAGAGTAATTGGTCCAATTAGTGCAATTCAACTTGACCCACTCTAGACTAATATCGAATTTGATGAATTGAGGCTCAATTTGACTAATTAGACTTCAATTAAATTCATTAGTCTAGTTTGACCATGCAATTAACTCAAATTCAAGAACAATTGAGCTAAACAAGTTAAATTGGATCAATTTGTGCATGAATTTCAAATCGGTTCAATCCAATTTAATTGAATTCAATATTAATTGGGTCAATTAATCATGATAGAAATCAAATTGTACAAAATTGGAACAAATTGAATCAAGGATTGAACCGGTTTAATTCGACCAAACTCGGGTCAAACCGGTCCAATCGGTTCAATCCAGTTTGTCCCGAATTGAACTGGTCCGATCGGATTGGCTATTTTCAGGTAAAAAATCCAGCGATTAGACCATTGGATCAATCTAAGGGTTAGGATTCAAAGTTGAGGGGAGTATATAGTTTTTTTTCCTCCAAAATTAATGGGGCTCTCATATTTTCAGATCTAAATTCTCTCTCCTCTTTTTCCCCTCTCTCTAGCTCACGTATTTCTCTCCCTCTTGCTCTCTCTCTCTCTCGGCCGTCGGCCTTTCCACCTCCTGCCGGCTGTTCTTTAGCGATCCCGAACCTCCAGTAGCCTTCCTTAGTGTCTTCACGTGGCTGTGGTGGCCAGCTTCCCGCCGAACAGTCACTGGATCACTTCTTTCTACTTGATTTTTTGTTATTAGTTTATTAGCGCGAAATCGAGTCGGTTCTCACTATAGCTTGTGAACTCGATTCTCATAGGTTTGTCGAGCTTTCTGAGACTTCTCCGTGCTGCTCTTGATCTGAATACAGAGACTGGATCACTCGATTGCGCATCGAAGCATCATTAAATAAGGTAAGTACACTTGAATGTTATTCTGTAAATTCGTGTACAGAGAAACCTACATGTTTGAGATGCTGATTTCAGCTCATTAATGTCAAAATTTTGCAAAATGATAAACTAGAGAGTCGTAAAGCATGTCTCAAGCTTCGATTTGATATATTGTATGCCTTAATCGAACTTAGTTTGCTAGGTCAAAACTCTTTCAAAAATTAGGATTAGAATCTGGAATGTCTTGTCCAAGTCTGTTTTGATGATTTCCTGATTGATATTGTGCTGTTCTATGATTTTTCTAATTTTCTACAATCGTTGTTTGAAAAAAACTTTCTTCATAAAAGTCGTAGAACACATCTTAATCTGTTCATCATAAAATTTTCATAAAATTCCAAGAATGTTAGGATTGTACGATTTGCAACGCCATTTATGCATTGACCTGGTGATAGACTAGTTTCAAACTGACCTTCATGTGTTCTTTGATTTTTATAAATTCATGTATTCAAAATATGAAAAAGTTTTCTTCACAAAAGTTCACACTGAGATCGAGATCTTTCTAGTGATACTAATTTCATCAAAATCGGAATTCATTTGAATTTTCAAAATGAATTTTTATATTCTAATCAGTATCTGTGTTCAAATCTGATTTTCATTCCTTTGGAATCCAAAAAATGTTTCTCCGAATTTGATAAAGTTAGAGTCCTCCTTTGCGAAAGCTCAAAACTAAAAGGTTGTTTCTTGGGGTCTCATTATGTTGACTGGAAATTTTGAGGATCTAATAGCAATTTTTAGAGGGTCAATTTGCTAAAAATTTCATATAAGGTTTTCTCGGGTTAAAATTTGATTTGCAGTTGAGTCCTTTGTGAAAACCTAATTTTATAAAAATTTGGAGGACTTCTTTGCAAAAACTCAAAACATTAAAGTCATCACACACGGAGAATCCTAACCGTATAAAATTTTTCACACAGTTTTGCTAAGGTTTGTCATTTTTCCCGCCATTATTTTGAAATCCCTAACAGAACAGGGTCCAGTCTATCACCGAGAGTGAAATTGTCTGTTTCATGAAAATCGGTGGGGATTTAGCAAAAATGATCTTCTTAACTTTTGATCCTCATGACATAAGCTTTCTAATGACACCTGAATCACTCCATTTGGATATCATTAGGTTAGTTAATCACATATGATCAGAAATAATCCGAATTAGATAATAACTGAATAAATGGTTTCCTTATGAAGCCCACTTCCCATTACTTGATTGGTTGAGAAATAAGGCCCATGGGCTTGAATGCATGTTTTACTCATTGCTATGCATGTGCTTGTTAGATGGATGTTAGGCCCGATGCATGTTTGGCGGGTAGCCTATTATGGTTATTTAGAACTCGACTTTAGGGGTTAATTAATATGAGTTGCTGTTTTGTGAACGCAAATGGTAGCTCATTATCGTTAACCATTAATCAAATAATGTTGGATGATTAGGTGGATGATGAATCGAAATGCATGAAAAACAAAGGCTGATCTCGAGGCCCGTGCTTGACTAATGAATTGTTTGCACCATTGCTTTTCTTTAGTTATTCCTTTCTATATTGTTTGTCGTGAATGTATGTTGTGAATGTAAACGCTGACACCCGAGAGGCGGTTCATGGAGGGGATAATCCAAAATTGTAAAAGACTAAGGTGATAGACTGATGTCCGATCCGGTTTGAATTTGTATTCAATTCATTCGTCCCCGATCATGTCTCGGGTTTTCAATTTGTGTTGTAATAAACATCCGACGAGTTGCGTGTTTTACTTTTCTCGTACTTAGAATTAGCTCGTTTTTTCAATACTTTGAGTGTTTATTTTATGAAATGGCTTTCAATACAATTGATTGTTTCTTTTTTTTTTTTAGACTAAGATAGGATTAGTTTAGAATCTTAAATGAAAATACAAAAGCAAGATGCATGATCACCTAGTGGACTAAGGTTTTAACATGAAAATGGTAAAATAAATAAATAAATAAAATAATAAATAATAAATGCATGACAATTTAGATAACACCTATGATAAGTTTAGCGGTACCGAAAGGGCGTTAATAGAAATATTAACATAAGCTAGTCCTCGAACTCATAATCTTTGGTTTTTGTAGAAACCGAAACGAAATTCCCGTGTTTCAGTTGGGTATTCTAGCCGACCCCTGACCTAGGCTAGTGACGACTCCTAAAAAAGATAAAATCGATCCGCTGTCGCGCGAGGTATGGATTTAGGGAAAATCCATGTTCATGTCATATGGACCGTTTCATGAACACCTATCTTTAAACCCGCCTTATTGAGTTCGGCCCTCGTGAGATAGGTCACGACAGGTGGCCACTTTCACGTGAGGGAGAGGGGGAGGGGGAAATCGGCTGGGAGGAAGGGAGAGGGAGAGAGAAAAGAGATAAAAAAAAAGAAAAAAGGCTAGTCCAAGCCTACCATGGAGAAATTACCATCTTGCCATTCTCTTTACTTTTCATTTGACATCCAAGATTCAATTTTAGCCAAAAATCGACGGCCCAGATCGATCCCCACAAAAAATATTCAAGGGTAAAATTGGAATTTTACAAAAAGTGCAAGGGCAGAATCGTTCAAAAATTTTTATCTCTAAAGTTGATATGAAATGACCAGAATGCCCTTCTCATTTTACACTTGGTCTTCACAAAATCCCAGGGTTAAAACGGTCATTTTTCATTTCCTATCAAAATTTCAGTTTTCTGACAAATCCGAACAAATCCGAGGCTAAACACGTTAATAATGATGTTGTCCAATTACTTTGTCATGACTTTGAAAATTTTCAACACCTAAACTCAGTCTCTATTTAATGGCTAAACTCAAAGAAACGCGACTTGAGCTTATCTCAAACTAACGGGTGGCTTTCGGGAAAATTTGTATATTCGACCCGTGGTCGATACTAAATCAAGCCACATATAAGTTCACTTGAGTCATGGCGACCTCGATTGTTATATAATTGCGAGGATCAATCACTAATTCTAAAGACCGCGATCGTTTGGAATAGGTTTGAAATCGTTCGCAAATTTCGTATTCTGGTGAGGCAGAATCACCCGCGATCCAATTATACGACATTCACAAATCGATCCATGACCATCCTTAGATCGGTTCATATTAGCTCAAAATATTACCTTGACAATCCTTATGGTCGAAAGTCAGTCCATGGTCAGATTCTATGGTCGCGCGAATCTAGATCCCTAATTAGCCTTTCCCTACTGGTTAGTGTCCCAAGAGTGATCAAGTCTAGGCGAGATGTACTACAAGTGCGTTATTGAAATTATGCATTTCATAAATACTAAGTGGGTCGAAATTTAGAATGTCACAGCTACACGAACCGATAATGCTAAGACTACAGTAGATTTTGTCAAAACTCACATCTTTGCTAGGTTTGGAACGCCAAGGGCAATTGTTAGTGATAGAGGGACTCATTTCTTCAATCGCATCATGGAAGTGCTCTTCACCAAATGTGCTACAACTCATCTCACCTCCACTGCCTACCATCTACAAACGAATGACAAGCCGAAGTGTTGAACAGAGAAATTAAGTCCATACTTGAAAGGACAATCAATCCAAATAGAAAAGACTGGAGTTTATGATTGGTTGACGCACTCTGGGCTTATCGTACAGCCTACAAGACCCCTATAAGCATGTCTCCATATTGTCTTGTTTTTGGTAAGCCTTGTCACCTCTTTATGGAGTTAGAGCACCGAGCTTATTGGGCTATCAAGCAATGTAACATGAAGATGGATCAGGCTGGTGAACATAGGAAATTACAATTGCAGGAGCTGGAGGAGATTAGAATTGATGCATATGAAAGCTCCAGAATTTAAAAGGAAAAGACAAAGAATTCATGACCAAATAATTTCTAGGAAACAATTTTCAATTGGATAAAAAGTTTTACTTTATCATTCCCATTTAAAATTATTTCCTGGAAAACTAAGGTCCAAGTGGATTGGTCCTTTTATTGTTACTAATGTATTTTCTCATGGTACAGTGGAGATACAAATCCTAGAGACAAACAAGATTTTTAAAGTGAATGAACATCGTCTCAAGCCATTTTATGAATGGTTTCAAGCTCATAGGAAAAAGGAAATAATCCTGGATAGGGTTAACAAGGGGGAATGAAAATGCAGGTCATCTAGTCTAGGACAGAAAACAAAGGCGCTTTGGGAAGGCAACCCAAGTTTAAGGCGTGCCCACGCCTTATTTCTAGTTAATTTTTAGTTCATTTTATTTACTATCATCTTCTCTAATAATTTACCATAATTTTTTGTTCTTTTATTTACCCTCATACATGTCTACTCATGCTTCTCCATCAACACCACCACCTACCACCACCCCATCGCAAAATTAGAGCTCGTCTCAACAAGTAGAAGTGCTTCAAAGTACCCTGCGATTTGAAGATGCAGCCCACCAGGCCAAGTATAAAGCTCTTCAAAGACAGCCCATCTGCCTGGTCTGATTTTCTTATAGGAACAGTGTATTACTCAAGCTCACGACAAGAGCATGGTTTCCTTGTCCACTTCAGTTGCCCACCTTCGACTGTCGTGATTCCATATCCTCCACCATTCACGGAAAGTTAAACTCCTCTTTCTTTTCCATTTGTGCTTTTCTTTTTCCTACACATCGAGGACAATGTGTCTATTAAGTGTGGGGAGGAACTTGCTTATCACTTTGTTTGTCCTTGACCATAGCTTTTATCTGGTTATATCATTAACTTCTAGTTTGAATTTGTGTAACTCTTCTTGTCTTGAATTGATAAAATACACTAGATTATGTAATAAACTTAATATAACCATATTTATTCTTAATTTTTGGTGGAATAAATGGTTGATTTTGGTCGTTCTTCTTATCATAAAATATGAGGCTTGAATTAATGAGGTGAAATATGCTTAACTTGCTTGATTTAAATCTACATCATATGCATATGGAATTTTCACTAAACTTGCCTAGTCACATAATTGTTCACATATGAATGCGTGATGGAAATGAGGTTGCTGCAAAAAAAAAAATGGAGAAAAGTATTATGATTGATTATGTTTACTCCGCTGTTCTGCTCTATTTAAGTAACCAGGGGTCTTCATGCGCCCCATGTTGACACTCAAGCCAAAAAAAAAAAAAAGCTAGCAGAATATGAGTAGTGCTAGTAGCCACTTAAGGTTGAGATGGGCTGAGTAACCGGGGGTAACCACCATAACTGGTCTACTTTTGCGTCAAAAGGTCTATGACACCCTAGGCAAGCCTAAAAGTGTTGCAATAATTTAAAAGCACCTCAATTTCTTGTTTATTGCTTGAATTTGTGTGAGATTTGTGATTTGGCAGGTTGAGAGATGATTCTTTATGCATTAACTTATATGGAACTCATTTGTGTGAATATTTTAAAAATGTTCGAGCCTTGTGTTTTATGATGATAAAAATTATTAAAATCAGTTATTTATTGCTTGAGAAATTGAGACTCGTTGGATATGTTGAGTTTATTATGTTTTTTTTAGTATGTTGAATCATGGATTAATGAGGGATTTGTGCGAGTGATGGTTGGACGTTGTTGGTTGATAGATTTGGGTTATGCTTGAGGACAAGCATTGGATAAGTGTGGGGGAGTTTGATGATGTGTATATTTGACTTATATTTTGATTATATTTTGTGGTATTTTGGGCAAATATTCGAATAAATAGAGTAGAATTTATTTGTTTTTATGCATTGTGGTTAGGTGATGGTGAATGATGCAATCGTGAAGATTTTGGACGCTTTTGATGTGTTTTTGAGCTGTTGGTTGGGATTCTACATGTAAAAGATCAATTTTCCAGAGAGTCATGCTCACGGTTTAAGGTCACACGGATGCAGAGCTAGTGCAAAATTTGGGGACGTGATTTGGCCATTAATTTTCATGTTTTCCAGATCTGATTGTGGAGGATTTTTGTACTTAAATAGGACTCTTAATTAGGGACATTAGGGAGAAGTTTTTGCCTATTTTTTCTCTTTCCATGTTGGATAGAATTTTTTTATAGACTTTCTCTTTTTTTATTTAAGAGGTTGAGCGCAAGAAGGAAGGGAGACTTGACTCCAGAAAATTCAGAAACATATTCTTTTTTCTTTTGCGAATTTTGTAGCCATGTGTGGCTAACTCCTCTTTAATCTAGCAAAAAATTATCAAAGTTCAAGTTCATTCAAGTTGTGAGATCTAAACTTAATCCTCCTTAATTTTTGCAGTATTTATATATTCTCTGTTTTATTGTTTACCATTGCTTTGTTGGTTGTTACAATAAGAGCTCGTTGTGCAATTGACAGGGTGATAATTTGCTAATTGAAATACCCAAACCCGTAATTGTTTAGGTGTTTCAACAATAATGGCAAATAATATGACTTGGTTAAAACCAGATTTTTAGGTTGTATTATGAGAATATATGGTCTAGCTTGAATAAGTTATGTGTGTGATTTATTGGCTGGGGTTGGGTTTTTCTCGTTTTTCATGCTATTAGCGAATTGAATCCTTGGCGCGTGTCGGGGTTATTCGTTAATAAGGGATTAATCACAAGCGTGTGTCCGATTAATCTAATATTAAGGAAAGATTAGGTTGTTATAAGCGTTTCAACAATCATAACCAGTCTATTGCAGTGTTTGAGATTATTCGTTTGACTCAATGATCAACTTCCGAACTTGAATGAGATTACCTTTGCTAGATGTTGCATAATCTGATTTTCTTTAATTTCTGTTTGCTTATTTTATTTAAGTATATTCTGCATAAACTTCCCTTTTTAATTTCTCTTTTATTGTTTACTTTTTTTTTGGTAAGGTAAGATGTATATATACTATTTAACGCACCAAATACAATGAGGGAAAGTCATACTGAAAAAATCTCGTACTCGAGGGAACAACGGAGGTGTTCCAACAGGTACAAGGAGTACGACTAAACAAGGCTAGTAAGCCGTAGGAACTAAGTTAGAAAGACCGTCCATAATGGCCAAAAGAGAGCTATACAATAGCTAAGCGCAACTAAGAATCAAAAATTGAGACAGGAATGCCCTAATTGGCTTGAATTCTCCGGTTCCAGGGATTAACTTTGACAGGTTTAAAGGATAAACCTCGATCTCGCGTCACCTTAATTAAATGATTGCGGATAGATGGCAAAAAGCAAGTCTTGCTTCTAAAAATAATATCATTCCGTGCCTTCCAGATGGTATGGCATAATGCGCTGAAGGAGAAGCGAGCGATGCGATGGTGGAACCTATGGCCTCTAATGACTTGAATGGCCCATTGTAGATTATCATCCCATGAACCATTACGCCAGGAGAGATTACACTTGGAAGCCCAAAAAGACACAAGGGAGGCCGAGATGTTACAACCAAAGAAAAGATGATCGATGGAATCCGGTCTACTGTGGCAAAAGACACAAGTCCTTGCCTCAATCCTATTATGGCTCAAAAGATACTCCTGAGTAGGAAGCCTTTTGAGGGCCATAGTAAAAACCTGTACCTGGGGGCAATGGAAGGATCCCATATGAATGAGCTTTAGTTAACTTTTTGGCCCTTAATCCTTAAGAATTCCCAAGCCTTGGATATAGAGAACTCTCCCGAGGGGTGACTGTGCCAGGTGATGCTGTCACTGGCTCCCGGATCATGAGAAGCAGAAAGCGGCCAGGAGCGAAATGTGTCTATGACCGAGGAATGGGGCCAAACAGAGGAGAAGAACTCGCTTATCGAGGAGTACCTTGGAATACCGGAGCGGTATATGTCCCTATCCACAAAGAACTTGTAAAGAGGACCCTTAGCATGCCAATGGTCGAATCAAAAGGAGGTATTTGCTCCGTTGCCGATGCGCCAGACGAACTGAAGGTGGAAATCCTGGCGGAGGTCTAATATTTTTTTCCAAGCCCAAGAACACACCGTTGGCTTGGGCACAATCCAAAAGTTTTTGTTTTTCAAGAAATTGGAATGGATCCATTTGCACCAGAGTGATTCTTTATCAGTGAAAAGAATCCATATGTGCTTGAGTAAAGCCGCCCGATTGCAGTCAAGGAGTCTGCGTATTCCCAATCCTCCCTCCTCCTTAGGAAGGCAGACTTCTTTGCAAGACACTTTTACCCCCCCCCAGCCCCCAAATCCGGGCCTTTGTATAGGAATTGCCTAAGTATCAATTCAATGCTGGAGAGACCAGATCGGGGCAGGGGAAATACAGAAGCCCAGTAGACATGGGTAGCATGAAGGACTGATTGTATAAGCTGAAGTCTACCCGCAAAAGAGAGGAATCGATGCGACCAAGAACGAGTATGAGCAGTAATAGAATTAACGAGGGAAATATAATTTGTCTTACTCAATCTAGACGCAATGACGGGGACGCCAAGATATCTAAATGGAAGGAATCCTTCGTTAAAGCCAAACAGGAGTCGAATTTGGGCTCGTGTCTCCTCAGAACCGCCAGAGAAAAATAGTTCACTTTTGTTAGCATTCGGATGCAGCCCTGACCAGGTCGAAAAAAGTTGAATGCCTTCCTGCAGGAGTGGAGTCGATGCAAGATTTGCCTCAACAAAAATGAGCACATCATCAGCGAAGAATAGGTGAGTGAGACGAGAAGGCTTGCACCTCCAGTAGTACTTAAAGGCTGGGAGTCTAGCCTTGGATTTAAGGATCCCGGAAAAAACTTCCATCACCAATGTGAATAGATAGGGGGAAAGAGGGTCACCTTGTCGGATACCCCTTCCACTTTTAAAGTAACCATGAAGTTCTCCGTTGATGGCAATAGAAAACTTTGGAGAAGTAACACATTCCATTACAAGTTGGATGAACTTCTGGGGGAAGGAAAAGGAATACATAACCTTTTCCAAAAACTTCCAGTCCACTGTGTTGTAAGCTTTTTGGAAGTCTACTTTAATAGCACACTAGGGTAGATAAGGATTATGGTGAAACCCGGCAAAAAGCTCCTAAGCGAGCAAGATATTATCTCTAATCCTTCTACCCCTAACAAAAGCATTCTGGGACGGATCAATGATGGAGGGCAGAACTGATGCAATCCTATTTGCCAAAATCTTGGTAATGCATTTGTATATTGTATTACAGCAGGCAATAGGTCGAAAGTCACTCATGCGCGAAGCATTAGGTGTCTTCGAAACAAGGGTGAGGATGGTGTTGTTGGTTTCCCTTAGTAGCGAGCCAGACTGGAAAAAATCCTTGACGGCCAGGATAACCGATGGACCAACCACTTCCCAAGCCGCAGTGAAGAAGTCCACATTAAAACCGTCCGGGCCTAGTGCCTTACCCTTGGCAAGGGAGAACATGGAATTATGGATTTCACTGAGACCTCCCGAGTTAAAAGGAAGGATTGTTCCTCATTAATGGCCCGTTCCGTCACGGAACGTATGACATCCACAGAAGGGCTTAAGGTATCCGAGCTAGCCGAATATAAGGTCTCATAATAGGAGACAATATGGTTATGCACCGTACCTGGGTCAGATAAGACTGTACCACCTTCATCCGTAATCAAGAGGATACAATTTTGATGGTGATGTTTTTTGACAAAATGATGGAAATACTTAGTATTCCTATCACCATCATTGAGCCACCTGATTATGGACTTTTGCTTGAAGAATGATTCTTCCTGAAGACGAAGGGTCGCGAATTGCTGGAGCTGCTCTTTTTCCAGGTTCGCCAGTACAGCATTACAAGGATCTAGAGAGAGAGCATCCTGAGTAGAGGTAAGATCAGTCCTGGCCTGAGCTGTTCGGATCGAAATATCCGAGAAAGAAGCTCGATTAAGCTGTTTGAGCCGGCCTTTGAGGCATTTCAGTTTCTGGCAAAGTCTGAACATGGGTGTGCCACCACTAGAAGAGCCCCAGACTTGTGAGATAATGGACTGATACGCAGGGTGAGACATCCAACAATTGAAAAATTTGAAAGATTTCCTAGCCGAGCTCACGGGAGCGATTATGATAAACATAGGTGTATGGTCAGAAACGCTGGGTGCCAGGAATGCCGCTTCCGAGAAGTAGAAAGAGTTGGTCCACTGGTCATTAATTAGCACACGGTCAATCTTTCTTTGTTTACGGGAGGGGCCCGAAGAAGTCAACCAGGTGAATCTATGTCCGACATAACGGAGATCATCCATACCAGCACTATTTAAGCAAGAGTCAAGCTCATCAAAAGTGGGGATCCACACATTGGCACTCCCCAATCTATCTGAATTTTCCCGAATAGCATTGAAATCGCCTGCAACCAGCCAAGCATCCAACTCGAAAAGGGTACCAGCCAAGCATCCAGACCAGCACTATCGCTTTTATTGTTTACTTGATTTTCAAAGGATTAAGAATTTGTCAGTCTTTGTGGATTCGACTCTGCTCACTCTAATTACAATTCATTTATGATTTAGAGAGTAGGAATATTTTTGGTGAATTCGACCACCGCCAAAAATCCTCTAGCATCAGACTCTTAGTTGACCCGTAACAGCATATTTAGAAGCACTCGTGAATTGGGGTACCAAATAGTGACGAGTAACTACTAATCAAATCTTTGACAGAAAAAAAAAAAAGAAAACTACTAATCAAATCCAGATCTCTTTGTGAACGCATTTCTTGTCCCCACACCAGCACTTATTAAGAGTTAGCCTACACAGAATGACGAAGATGTTTTGCCTTGACTCTTACGAGATGTTTTTCTCCTCTTTTTCCCCGTTCTGGCATTGTATGTCCTGATACAGCTGTGAAGTCGCTTCATTTTCCTTTTTCTGGGTAAATTCATCAGGACATCATGATGTCCGACGAGGCTCAATTTTTAGTTTTTGACAGACCTCATCTGATAATGCCTACACAATGCACTTACCAGGACCAATTGATGTTCCACTGATCTGAGTGCCCTTTTAACAAGTTCAATGTCACATTTGATCTCATATACCAATTTAACCACCTTTCCTGCCATTCTAGCCATTCTTTCCTGAGTCTTCTCGTTCATTTTTTCTGCCCAGAACCTAAAGCAACTGCTGATGTCTTCCTGACTTGGAACTCCACTTGCTCTTGATGCTCATTGGTAATGGCTAGATATTCTACTGATGCACTGAACAAGCACCTATTCATAAAACTGCAAATTGTTAATAGAGCAAAGGGAATTGGCACAAGAGACTTGATCCTGTTTGAGAAACTTAACCACGTTTGCTGTAAATTCCATTGCTCAAACCTCATGGACAGATACGTCATTGAGAAAACATTTCTTTCTTGATTACATTTGGTGAAAATTTACTTTTGTACATTTATGCGTCATCTGCAGAAAAACTCTTGTTGAAAACGGATTTTGCTGTTTCATTTGAGAAAACAAGTGATCACTGTAACGAATAGCTAACAATGGGCAAGAATTGAGAACTTTTACTTTGATTATTCTTTGCTGGACTTTCTAACCAATCTGTTAACAATCCTGATCTAGAAGGCTTCTCGCTGTGACCTTTTGAATTATCGAATTTTTCTGTCATTCCACAGTAGAAATGTAAGAAGGGTGGTCTTGTCCTTTCCTTTCCAACTAGTGGCTTCATCATGGGTCTCTCCTCTTCCTGGCCAGCTGTGTTTCAGGGAATAGTCGCTTCAAAGTGAATTTTCCCTAAACGATTGTGAATCACAGAAAAGAATTTGTTCAAAATCTACAAATATGATGGTCCTACTCCGCACACTCTCTTCATTGCAACAGCCCTCCACCATATGCAGACTATCTGAGTAGAACACTGAGAATCGCATCATCCCATTAAACCAAACTCTTTCAAGCAAGTTCTTGTTTGCTGAAACTCCTATACTTAGATAAAACATAATGCTCTTGAAACAACTCCTAGAATTAGATACAGAAGCCACTTAAAACAGATTATTCTCTTGGCCCATCCGAGATTTTGTAGTAAACAGCAACTGACCTGACATGCACAAGCTGGCTGTATCTCTGTCCTGCTTCTGTATAAATAGACGCTCCAGTTAGTCACTGAATACAAACCACATCATTTTCCATCTCTTGAATCCACATTCTAGACCAATACTATGGCTTTCATTCATCTGCTTTGCCTAATTGTCTGGCTTTCCAATGTCCATAACGACCTCTGTCTTGCCAATGATCTGTCGTCCCTGACTCAATCAGCGAGCAGCGACTTGCAAACTTACATTGTCCAGGTGACTCACCCGAACGGCCAGGACTCTTCTGAATTGGAAGATCTTGAGTCCTGGTACCACTCCTTTTTGCCAACAAACTCCACCAAATCGGAGAAACAGAAACACGTGCTGTACTCTTACCGCAATGTGATGACTGGTTTCGCAGCCAGGCTGACTCTGGATGAAGTCACTGTGATGCAGGACAAGCAGGGATTCATGGTGGCTCACCTGGAACAAGTGTATCGCCTCCAAACAACACGCAGCACCCAGTTCTTGGGCTTACCACTGCTTCTGGGATCTCTCAATAGTTCAACTATGGGAAAGGGAATTATCATTGGCGTGGTGGATACAGGAGTAACGCCTGAGCACCCTTCATTTAGCGGAGATGGAATGCCACCACCGCCAGCCAAATGGAAGGGGAGGTGCGATTTCAAGCCATCCCTATGCAATAACAAATTGATCGGCGCCAGGGCCTTCAACAGCTCAGCTATGAAAAATGCGACCACGCCACCGACGGACAATGTTGGGCACGGCACACACACTGCCAGCACGGCGGCTGGTGCTTCTGTGCCGCATGCCAATATGCTTGGGATAGCTGAAGGCACAGCTGTTGGCATGGCTCCGTATGCTCACTTGGCAATCTACCAAGTGTGTTTCACATTTTATTGTTCTGAGGGTGACATACTTGCCGGACTTGATGCTGCCATTGCAGACAGTGTTGACGTGCTCTCCATCTCGCTCGGCGGTCCCTCCCATCCATTTTATATGGACAACATTACTGTAGCGACTTTTGCAGCCATTCATAGAGGGATCTTCGTCAGTTGCGATGCCGGGAACTCCGGTCCTTACTCAGCCACGGTAACAAATGTGGCTCCACGGATGCTCACAGTCGGGGCAAGCACCATCGATCGGAATATAGTCTCCAACATAAAACTCGGGAACGGAGTGGAATATGAAGGTGAGACAGTATATCAACCTTCTTTCCCTCCCTTCAACTTCATTGCCTCTCATGTATCCCGGAATTGACGGTACAGTAAAGTCCATACAGTGTTCCCCGGGACATCTAAGAAGCAGCCAAGTAAAAGGGAAGGATGTCTTGTGTGAATATGGGGATGTAAGCAAGTTTCAACAAGCGATCGAGGTGAAAAGAGCTGGGGGAGCTGCTATGATTTTGATGAACCCAGAAATCTATGGATTCACTACCTTTGCCAATGTTTGTCCCCTCCCTACGTCTGAAGTCAGCTACTTTGCAGGTAAGAAGATCAAAGCCTATATTAATTCGGCCAAAACTCCCATGCTACAGTCGTGTTCAAAGGAACCATGTCTGGAAACCCGACTGCTCCCACGCTGGCTGCCTTCTCTTCAAGAGGCCTGAGCTTGGTTAGCCCTGGAATTCTGAAGCCGGACATTATTGGTCCTGGTTTAAACATATTAGCAGCATGGCCTTTTCCTGTCAGAAATGATATGAAAGCAAAGTTTTACTTCGATATCCTTGCTGGCACTTCTATGTCTTGCCCTCATCTCAGCGGCATCGTGGCTTTGATAAAGGCTGTTCATCAGGACTGGTCTCCAGTGGCGATTAAATCTGCAATCATGACTGCATCTAAGCAGCTCAACATCAAGGAAAATCCAATCCTTGATGAAAGGCTTCAACCTGCGGATGTCTTTGCCATCGGAGCAGGCCATGCCGATCCTATAAAGGCCATTGACCCTGGATTCATTTATGACATTCAACCCGATGATTACATTCCTTATCTCTGTGGTCTGGGATACACAGACAGGTGGCTACAATTGCTCACAAACCAGTCAAATGCTCATCTAGCATTCCTAAAGGAGAGCTGAACTACCCTTCGCTTTCAGTTACCCTTGGACCTCCGCAGACATTTAACAGGACCGTGACTCACGTTGGCACAGGAAATTTGCCTTATGTTGTCCGGGTTGTTCCCCCGCAAGGCGTGCATATCAGCGTGACGCCTGCCATACTCAGCTTCTCTAAGTTGAACGAGAGAGCGACGTACTCAGTCACATTCAGCCGTGCAAATTCCACTGGCAAGACCGGTATTTTCTCCCAAGGATATTTGAGGTGGGATTCCGAGAAGTACTCAGTTAGGAGTCCAATTTCAGTGAAGTTCGACTAAGGATTTCTGGAGAGCAGAAATAAATAAATTAATCTGGATTGTAATTTTGCATTACTCTCTGATGAAAGAAAACATAAACCGTATGCTCTGATTTCCTGTGTGCGAAAATTGATATATATCTTCTTTGCAAGATTACTGCCACTTATTAGCATACAATAAGACAACTATTAAATTGCTTTCATTCTGGACCATATACAGATATTATCTACTCAGCTACTTTGAAGTTGATGATCGACATAGAAGAGAGGGAGAGAGAGAGGTTGGATAACAGATTACTCTGAATACGCATGACACGAAAATGTTCAGGATGTGGTGGACTAATGAGCAGATTCCCAAATTCTATTGCATTCAGAAACAATTTTTGGCAGACGTCTTTTGCCATTGATTAATGTTGGTTGTTTGTGTCAGATCCCGAAACCTACTAGGATAAGGGATGACACGGCCGTCCTTTTATCCGAAGGACGCAGTCTCAAACCACCCAAAATTTCCCACGATATCACTCTCGCTCTATTGGCTACTAATCAAAGAACCTGAAAAGATTGGGGAAAGAAATGAGTGAGCAACCACTGCTCAGTAAGCAATGCGTATCTCTTCTAAGCAGATCGAGCAACCACTATGCATGTATACATATAGCCATATCAGAAATTCCAGAAGTCAAACTCAAGATATAAAATACATATTGAGTCACATAAGAGTTATTTCATTTCATCAAAGCTTTATACAATTTAGAAAATACTCATTTTAAATCATCATAAACATCAACGGTCAAGTCAATAATCAATCTCTATTAAAAACCATGTCAATGGTCAATTCCGTTGATTAATCTCAAATCACACATCAATGATCTATTCTATTAATGAATCTCATCAAAAGCACATGTCGATGGTTCATTCCATTGGCCAATCTCAAATCACATCACACATCGACGGTCCATTCCATCGACTAATCTATTGCTCAATATCGAACCATAGTCACGACATAAAGACTTGTGACAAGGCCACCAAGATTCCCCCATTGGCAAGGTCTTCACCTACAAAGTCGGTGGCTCGGCCCAGAAGGATATCCTAAACTCAGTATGCATACTCCCAAAGCCCCTCAATGGGCTCACAGCGATATTGAGCACAAAACACACATCCTCTAATAATCTACAATACCAAATCCATAATAAATCTCATAATCCATAATCAGTATCATCCAATATCAGAAATCCACTCCAGAATACATTTCACAAACCAAATAAATAACTTTCTCGCAACACGGCTCATCCGCCAGAAATACGTTTCGTAAAGCATTTCTTGAGTCATTTCCGAACTCATTTCATAAACTAGTTTATAACGCAACACACATGTATCATTTCACAATACATTTCCAAAAACGACTCTCAAATCATTTTGTGATAATCGATATATAAGCCATTTTTAGAAATGCTTTACCATACCATTTCAAATAATCAACAGGGTAGTAAATGTCCGATCCGAGTTTTTATGCAATAACAATGCTATTTAACTCATAACATATCTTATTCATATCGCTTTCGAAATATGAGTTTATAAACTCAAAGAAGAGATAACACCACTCACCTGAAATCTTCAAAATCAAATAACAACGCTCACTTGAACCGAAGATCTCGTAATCCTAACAATTAAACGAGAATCGACTTCAGAATCAAGTAAAATACTACGACAATTACGAAATGGCTAAACGACGCTTAAATGCTAACAAGACAACTCAAAGACGCCCACAAATCGCTTCTCCAAAGCAATTATCCAAACTGTTCGCAATGCGGAGTTTGAAAGCGAAACTTGATCGCACCATAAATTCCTCCACCGAACTCTGTTTCAAGCGAACTTATAGTAAATAAAAAGCCCACTCAGAGTACTACAAGAACCCCAACATGGCCATCCCAAAATCGAGCTGAAAACCAACGAAAATCAACCTAAAAGCCGCTGATCGCGCACTGTTCATCTTGCGCGGCCAACTTCAAATATTCATATTAGGCAAACCGCAAGTCTAAATCAAGATTCGTAAAATCTCACGGCTCCACAATATCCTAAACTACCAATTCTATAAACATTCGCAGCTTAACGACTCAAAAATTGGACTTTACAGCTTGAATTTCCCAAAATTCCGAATTTAAACCCTAACTTTGAAAACTTCTCCGATCGGATGAACGAGGGACGCGAATGTACTGGGTGTTGCAATATGAAGTTGATCCGAGCTGGTGAGGCTCCGGTGACGTGAGCCTTTCCTCTTTCTTCTTCTTCCTTTTCTTTCCCTTTCTCTCTTTTTCTTTCTTTTCTTCTCTTCTCTTCCCTGCTATGCGCAAGCTCTCGGCTAAAAAGAAGTGCCGAGCGTCCACTGTTCATACTTTTTGACTTTTTGATTCTTTTATTTTTTTAAACCAAATATTACATTCTCCCCTCCTTAAGAGAAATTTCGTCCTCGAAATTTGCACTTACCTCAATCAACAAACAGATAAGGATATTTGCATCTCGCCTTCTCCTCAGGCGCCTTTCTTCCCATGTGGTTTTGACATTGGATTTTCAAATAAGAAATAGTTTGCCACTACAACACCTGATCTTTCGTATCAACAATGCAAATAGGTTGCTCCTCATACATTAACTTACCCTTAACCTCAATGGTGTAAAATCTAGTACATGTTGAGGATTTGACACATATCTCCGCAATAAAGATGAATGGAACCCATCATGTACGCCGAATCTTATAACACTCTTCATAGTACAAAACCTTTAAGAATGCATGATCTCTCAGACCAAACTCCACCTTGTGCCTTTTAAGGCTTGTGTAACTTTTCTAACGGCTTTGAACCGTTTTGGAGACGTTCCATACCAACCTGACTTTTCCTTCGATTGCTGAATGAACTTGGGGCTAGTTAGTCATTTCTCACCAACATCATCACAACATATAGGAGTTATGCATTTTCAACCATACAGAACTTCAAAAGGCATCGCCTTAATGCTCAAATGATAACTATTATTATAAGAGAACTCTGCCAAATGTAGATGTTTATCCCAAGAACCACCAAAGTCAATGACGTAGGATCTCAACATGTTCTCTTGCGTCTAGATCATTCTCTCTGACTATCCATTTATCTGTGAGTGAAAAGCTGTACCGAAGTTGAGTTTAGTACCTAATGCTTCTTATAAACTCTTCCAATTTAAACACGAATCTAGATCCCCATTAGAATCGACACTTACTAAAACTCCATGAAGCCTCACTATCTCATTGACATATCACCTTGTCATAATTTCCAGTCAAAGGCTAAATTGATATGACAAAAAGTGTGCGAACTTGGTCAATCGATCAACAATCACTCATGTAGCATTCAAGTCCAATTTACTCATATCCTCAAGAATAGACTTCCAAGTAATGAGTAAAGTTGTGACTTTCAGAAGACTTACGAGGCATTTGCTACTACACTTGCCTTACTTGTATTAATGGACGAACAAATCATAACCTTTCAAAAGCTCCAACTATCTCCTCTGCCTCATGTTCAATTTTGCTTGAGTAAAAAATATACTTTAAGCTCTTGTGATCCATAAAAACTCCATGTTTTTCTTCATACAAGTAATGCCGTCATGTGATTTCAATTGTCTACAAGCATAAGTCCAACTTTACCATTTGCATCACCAAAATTCTGAAATTCCATTTTCTGTCCACTACTACTAAACATTTTCTAATTTCACATCTATTGCTTAGTATTCCCATTTCGCATTACTATCCTCAAATCAATCCACCGAAAATTATTACTTACAATTTGTCATGCCTAAAAGATCATGCTACCAAAGTAGTCTAGCATCCAAACACCTCTTCTTCTTCTTTTTATCAATTCCTACGTAGTCTCTAATATCTCCAAAGTATCATCAATTAACAAAATACCGTTACGACAATTTTCTCCAGTACCATAAAGTTCATTATCATTCACCATCACTTGAAATATAATCCGCAAAATATCCAAATAATCAAACATATCACAACTTGAATTTTTACACATTGTTGATTCTCATTTCAACATTCCATTCACTTCTACTACGTACATGGTCCAAGAATATCACGTCATCCACTTGAAAATTCGTGCAAATCATTCTTATTTATTGCATAAAAACTTTTGAACACTTTTCCTGTCCTTACTAACACCTCAAGAAGAGATTATAGTAACACCCTCCACGCCAACTTTTCTCCATGGCCTTAGCAATCAATTCACCAATTTCCCTCTCACCATTAGTTGATATTGTTCCAACCCACGCAATCTCCTCTAATGTTTGTGCTCTGCTTTCTAAATTTGTTACCATTACACCAACTACTGGTGAGGCCATATCTTAGGTCTATTGCATTCATCCAGCTACAATTGACTTGCATCACTAAGTGAATATTGCTCGTACGAGGATTGTAGCGCATGTGGATCATTGATCGCATTTACAATATGTTTTACAAGGCTAGGACCTGTCCTTGAACTCTAACACCCTTGTCATAGTAACACTGTCCTTTGTTACTTTGAGAGTATCAAAGCTTTGCTCAGTCACCACATTATGACTCCTCAAGCCCAAAGTGACCTTCATAGCAGATTCAAGGTCTTCTACACCCTTAAACATCACAGAACACGCCTTGATTCCAAATTTAAAATCTTTGATAGTATAATTTATTGTCCAACTTGTTCTACTTCTTGCGAGTTAGGATTTAGATCATAATAGCCCTCTTTATCTCCTCGTCAAAACCGCTCCTCAAAAATCTTAGGATACATTCTCAGTATCAAAGGCAACAATTCACTTGCTTTTGTTATCCTTTACAAGGCAAAGCATGCTTCTAGTGCTTTCTCTGCATTGTTCTCTTGCCAAATTCCAACAATGGCATTCGCAATCAAGATCAAGAAAATCACAAGGGGTTCTACAATTGCAGTTATTTGTATCTCTCCACCTTCCTCACCATCCAACCAAGCCAAAACAAAAGACACAACAACAGCAATTAGTAAAGTCCCAACTAAGGTTTCATTGAATTGATCTAAAATCAATGTAAAAATCGACACACCCCTGTGCTTTTCCAACTCATTAAGCCCGTAAATATGTTGCCTCTTTTCTACTTCTTAATTCAAAGACTGAAGCACTCACCTCTTGTTACCATTTTACTGAAAACCGCAATTGAAATTGATAGCCTCCACTAGTTCCACAAAAATTCTGTAGAGTAAGATCATAACCTGCTATTTAGAAGTTCACAAGCTTATTGCACTTATTTACCATAAGTAAATCTCTGTCTCAAATGTCAATTCAAGCTTATAACTTCTAAGATCAATTCTTATCATACCAAATATCGACACATATCGGGACTTCCAATATAAATTCTCCTTTTCTAATAAAAAAATAATAATCTATCTCAACTAGTCACGATGTAATTCTTCCCAACTTGCTATCTATAGATCACAACTTATTAGAACAATGATCATGATTTATCACTTCCATAACATTAGTAGAGCGATTCTACTAACCAACTGCTTCAAATCCTCAAGTGCTATTTGTCTTTTTGCAGGCTCTTCTAGTACATCAATATGTCTTTGATGAACACCACTATAGATCTATTTGTACACTCTATGAATACTCAGTTCATCAAAAACATGAAAGCAGAAGGCACATTCATTAATCCGAGACGCATGATAAGAAATTCCGAATGGCCATATCTTGTTTCGAAAACAATTCTAGGCACATCGTCTCCTTTTCCTTTTCAAGTTCAGAAAATGTCATGCAATGCGGTGTCTTAAAGAAACTGATGCACCAAATATCCATTCGATACAGAAATCAATTTCTTTATCAGCAGATAAACCCGATAGATTCTCAAGAAACACATCAGGTAATAACAATACTTTCCAACTTCACAACATTCTTTCTTGTGTCTTTTATATCGGCCAGGTAATCACATCAGTATCATAATGTGAGGATAACCAATCAATCACCTGAAATAATATCGAAATCATGTATATTCAACTCCACCAGATTTCCATGCAACTCTTTATCATCCATTCGAAACACACTTCTTGAACATATGATTCGCAATTAAGAAATCACTACTTTACAAAGTGAAGTATGCTTCTCTAAATCGGAATTGATAACCGTTTGGACTCAAAATGAATCATGCATCCTAGTACTTAACAAAAGATTGACGCGTTCTAACACACTACCTCACAGTGTCCCATATACTATGTGCCCCAAAAAGCATATCCTAAGCTTTGATACCATAAGATGTCACATCACGAAACCTACCAAGATAAGGGATGACACAGCTGTCCTTTCATCAGAAGGACGCAGCCTCAAACCATCCAAAACTCCCCACGATATCGCTCTCGCTCTATTGGCTACTAACCAAAGAACCTGAAAAGATTGGGGAAAGAAATGAGTGAGCAACCACTGCTCAGTAAGCAGTGCGTATCTCTTCTAAGCAGATCGAGCAATCACTATGCATGTATACATATAGCCATATCAGAAATTCCAGAAGTCAAACTCAAGATATAAAATACATATTGAGTCACATAAGAGTTATTTCATTTCATCAAAACTTTATACAATTTAGAAAATACTCATTTTAAATCATCATAAACATCAACGGTCAAGTCAATAATCAATCTCTATTAAAAACCATGTCAATGGTCAATTCCATTGATTAATCTCAAATCACACATCAATGATCTATTCCATTAATGAATCTCATCAAAAGCACATACCGATGGTTCATTCCATTGGCCAATCTCAAATCACATCACACATGCACGGTCCATTCCATCGACCAATCTATTGCTCAATATCAAACCATGGTCACGACATAAAGACTTGTGACAAGGCCACCAAGATTCCCCCATTGGCAAGGTCTTCACCTACAAAGTTAGTGGCTCGGCCCAGAAGGATATCCTAAACTCGGTATGCATACCCCCAAAGCCCCTCAATGGGCTCACAGCGATATTGAGCACAAAACACACATCCTCTAATAATCTACAATACCAAATCCATAATAAATCTCATAATCCATAATCAGTATCATCCAATATCAGAAATCCACTCCAGAATACATTTCACAAACCAAATAAATAACTTTCTCGCAACACGGCTCATCCGCCAGAAATACGTTTCGTAGAGCATTTCTTAAGTCATTTCCGAACTCATTTCATAAACTAGTTCATAACACAACACACATGTATCATTTCACAATACATTTCCAAAAACGACTCTCAAATCATTTTGTGATAATCGATATATAAGTCATTTCCAGAAATGCTTTACCATACCATTTCAAATAATCAACAGGGTAGTAAATGTCCGATCCAAGCTTTTATGTAATAACAATGCTATTTAACTCATAACATATCTTATTCATATCGCTTTCGAAATATGAGTTTATAAACTCAAAGAAAAGATAACACCACTCATCTGAAATCTCCAAAATCAAATAACGATGCTCACTTGAACCAAAAATCTCGTAATCCTAACAATTAAACGAGAATCGACATCAGAATCAAGTAAAATACTACGACAATTACGAAATGGCTAAACGACGCTTAAACGCTAACAAGACAACTCAAAGACGCCCATAAATCGCTTCTCCAAAGCAATTATCCAAACTGTTCGCAACGCGGAGTTTGAAAGCGAAACTTGATCGCACCATAAATTCCTCCACCGAACTCCGTTTTAAGCGAACTTATAGTCAATAAAAAGCCCACTTAGAGCACTACAAGAACCCCAACATGGCCGTCCCAAAATCGAGCTGAAAACCAACGAAAATCAACCTAAAAACCGCTGGTCGCGCACTGTTCACCTTGCGCGGCCAACTTCAAAAATTCATATTAGACAAACCACAAGTCCAAATCAAGATCCGTAAAATCTTACGGCTCCACAACATCCTAAACTACCAATTCTATATACATTCGCAACTTAACGACTCAAAAATCGGACTTCGTGGCTTGAATTTCCCAAAATTCCGAATTTAAACCCTAACTTTGAAAACTTCTCCGATCGGATGAACGAGGGACGCGAATGCTTATCGGGCGTTGCAATACGAAGTTGATCCGAGTTGACAAGGCTCCAGTGACGTGAGCCTTTCCTCTTTCTTCTTCTTCCTTTCTTTCCCTTTCTCTCTTTTTCTTTCTTCTCTTCTCTTCTCTTCTTTGCAATGCGCAAGCTCTCGATTAAAAAGAAGTGCCGAGCGTCCACTGTTCATACTTTTTGACTCTTTTTTTTTAAAACCAAATATTACATTAGATGACCTTGTAACGACATGAGTCCCACTCGCAAGATATTATCCGCTTTGGACACTAAGTTCTCACGATTTTGTTCCTCCGAGGGCAACCCATACTACCCCCATAAAAGGCATCTTGCAAGTTAAGGTTTCCCAAGTCTTTATAAGCAAGCCCAAGGCTCCCTCCCTAGGCGATGTGGGACAAGAGACATGCCCCCCCTTACCATCCTAAAAGCCTACTAGAAGCCGCTCCTTGTCCAGGTCCATGGACCCCTGCGACCACTCACTGCCCTCATCGGACCGGGCTGTTACATTCTCCTCTCCTTCGAGCACAGCGTCCTCGTTGTGGCCCCACATGTGGTTTGGAGTCGGCTCTGATACTACCTGTAATGACCTGGGTCCCACTGGCAAGATATTGTCCGCTTTGGACATCAAGTCCTCATGGTTTTGTTTCTCCGAAAGCAGCCCATACTATCTCCAGAAAAAGCCACTTGCAAGTTAAGGTTTCCCAAGCCTTTATAAGCAAACTTAAGGCTCCCTCCCTAGGCGATGTGGGATAAGAGACATGCCGCCCTTGCCATCCTAGAAGCCTGCCAGAAGCTACTCCTTGTCCAGGTTCTTGGACCCCGACGACTACTCCCCGCCTTCATCGGATCGGGTTGTTACAGTTTGTAAAACAAACAAAATAGTGCTTTTTCCTTTGTCCCAAATAGGAAAGTTTTGAGAAGGTAGGCCACTTTATATGTGTGGAGTGTCTTCTTCCTTATTAAATTGAAGACAATGGGGTGTGGACTAGACCTCTCAATACCCGCGTGCGGGTGTGCCATTATTAGACGCACTTAGCACTCTCGCGGATGATAATTAGCACTAATCCTTATTTATTATTGTTATTACTAAATTTTGAATTTATTATTATAAAATAAAAATTTTATCCTATTGAAATAGTGTGATTGTTCGCAATAGAGTTGCGGTTATTTTTTTTATTAATTAATTTCGAAATTTATTATTTAGCCTAACGATTATTAGGCATTCTTACAATATTTGGAAGAATTGTGTTCTTTCGGACATAACTACTTCACCTTTGGAAAGTTATGTCTTTATGGACGTAACTCCTTCAACGTTAAAAGGTTGTGTTTGTTCAAAGATTATATTTCAGAATTTATAAAATTCGGATTAATAAAAATGATTAAAAAATATTATTCTTTTATTTTATTATTATTTTATTCCAAATTTTCATATATCCTTTTCAACATAATTTTTGATTTTGTACCAATTCACTATACATCTTTTCGTTGAAGGGATGCCTTTAATCGAAAGGCTGCGATTAGTGAATCAGTTTTTACATGGTTGAATATCAAGTCTCTTCATTCGGATTTTTAGACACTTTTTCATTCTGAAAAACTGCAGCCATTCTTTTTAATTGTTTTCCTAAAGAGACCCTGGAGATATACCGAAATTGCTATTCAGTATTCTCAATTGAGAATTTGTTGTATCATAGAGGAAATTTGCCGGTAACCATTAGCAACTTTATGGGGCAAATAATTCCTTAAAGAAAGTGATATCACACCTCAAAGTCCAACTTTGTTGTTTATCCTGTTTGAAGTTGAAGTCAAAGTTTATTTTCTTCTACAATTCGAACGAGCATATTTTTTTTCCAACAATTAATACGATAAATAATCAACCTCAGCAACTTGGTGTTCTTTGACATATGTTTCGCTCCAAAGTGCTGATACTCTCCAAAGTGCTATCCCTAGTGTTAAAAGGATTGCTGGTGGTTTCAGTAAGTCTCTCCAATCCAGATACATTTTTGGCTTGAAACGTCGCGGGATTCAATATACTCTACTCTTGAAGCATAAAGAATTCAGTCGCCTTATTTGCATGCACAATCTATCCCTTATTTGTCTGTTAGAGACTTCATTCCAGCAAAGATGACGCGAAGAAGGTTAAGAACTCTGTTGCACCAAATTGGAAGGTCATTCGCAATTATCATGACCATTTTCTTGGTGGAAGTTGGGTAATCATTTGAGTCTTCCCCAGTAAGAAATGGCAGCTTCTCTTCTCAGCATTCTCTTCATCTGGTCTCCACCAGTTGTAATTCATTCTTTCTTGTCAGAAGTTTAGAGGATGGAAAACGATTGAAGATTGGAATTGTGTATTGCTTTCATACATAACAATATGTAATGATAGCCCTATTTAAAGTACAAGAAATCTAGATGATTAGCGAAAGAAAGTATACATAATAAAGAAAAAAAGATTCCCTAAGATTGCTTGATATGCAATATTCTAATTTTCCACCAATGTAGCATTCAAGATCAATTAAGATCAATTAGCAGCGGCAATGATATCTTCAACAATTAGCATTGGCAACGGTATCTTCAAAACTCCCCCTCAAGCTTGGCGGTCTATACACATCAAGAACGCTCAGCTTGCTTAGTAGATACGAATGTTGCCTTTGACATAATGCCTTTGTGAAGATGTCTGCGGGATGTTCTGTTGTTCTTATTCCTCTTGTTTTGATCACCCCATTCTGAATCTTATCCCTGATGAAATGACAATCAACTTCTATGTGCTTTGTCCTGTCATGAAAAACTGGGTCATTGTGAGTTTGAGTGTAGCATCATTGTTGCAGAATAAGATAGTTGGTTCTTTTACCCATACATCAAGGTCTTGGAGCAAGCCTTTTATCCAGACTATCTCACAACTAGTCTTTGCCATTGCTTGATATTTTGCTTCGGCAGATGATAAAGAAACAGTCGATTGTTTCTTCGTCTTCCATGAAAGTAATGAGTCTCCCAACTTTATACAAAAACCTGTAATAGATTTTCTACTCATGGGGAAGTAGCATAGTTTGTGTCACAATATGCTATTATTTCCATGTTGTTGTCCCGAGATAATAGTATCCCTAATCTCGGACATCCTTTCAAGTACTTTATAACTTTCAATGTTGCATTCACGTGAGACTGTTTTGGGGCATGCATGAATTGGCTGAGAATCTGTACTGCATAGCAAATGTCGGGTCTGGTCATGGTAAAATAAATGAGCTTCCCGATGAGTCTTTTATAAGCAGATGGATCTTTAAGCAAAGGATCCTTGTTCATGGGCGACAATCCTTTGTTGTACTCAGCTATCATCAACTTGATATTTTGTTTGATTGGAATAGCAGCTGGCTTAGATCCTGACAATCCTGCTTCTGAAATGATCTCTAAGACAAATTTGCGTTGGCTAAGACAGATGCCCTTATTTGATCGTGCAATTTCTATCCCGAGAAAGTATTTGGTGTGACATTCTGAAATTTGGCCATTTGTGATTTATGAAATGAATGGTTTTAGGAACGTACTTGTAGTTAGATCTCGCCCGGAACTGATCATTCATGGGATACTAACCATTAGGGAAAAACTAATTAAGGATTTAAATTCGTACGACTAAAGAAATTCGATCGTGAACCGACTTTCAACCATAGAATTGTTGAGGTGACATTTTGAGTCAATGTAGGCCGATCTTATGATAGTTATGGGTCGATTCGTCACTGCCATATGAGTAGATCACGGGTGATTTTGTTTGACCACGAGGTGAGTTGACGAACAATCCAGAACCTATACTGACAGATTGTGTCCGTCGGAACTAGCGATCGATCCTCACGATTACATAACAACCGAGGTCGTCACGATCCGAATAAACTTGCATGTGACTTGATTTAGTATCAGTCATAGGTCGAATATGTGAATTTCTCCAAAAGCCGCCCGTTAGTCTGAGACACGCTCAAGTTACGTTATATACAATTCAATTATTAATTAGAGACCAATTTGAGCATTGAAAATCAGGAAGTCACGACAGGACATTTGGACGACGTTATAATCGGAATGTTCAGCCTTGGAATTGTCTGAATCCTTCAAAAAAACTGAATTTCGGCAAAGGATGGAAAATGACCATTTTACCCATGGGAGTTTGTTAAGGCCAATGTAATTGGGGAAGGGCATTTTGGTCATTTCATCCTAAGTTTAGAAATGACAATTTTTGGATAAAATTGCCCTTGGATTTTTATGAAATTTTCAAATTATCCCTAGATATTTTTGGAAAAGATTAGATCGTGGCCGTCGATTGAAAAGTAAAGAGAGGGGCAAGATGGTCATTTCACTTGAAGGGGGTCAAATAATTGGTTTAAAAGACCTAATTCTCTCTCTCTCTCTCTCTCTCTCTCTCCTCTCACTCTCTCGGCAAACCCTCCCCCTCCCCCTCATCAATTGCTCTCTCTCCCTTTTGGTCGCGTCGCCGCCGTCTGGCTACCGTCCGTCGTGCCACCGTTGCTCCCGCCACCAGGCTGAAACCCCTTTGCCTTCATGCCGCCGTCCCCCTCCTTCTCGGCTCACTCTCTCTCTCTCCCGTGGCCAAGAGTGATCGACCAAAGCCGCCGCCACCGTAGCCGCCGTCGCCATCTCGTCGATCGCCGCCGTAGCCACCGCACCCGCCGCCTAATCAATCTCGGATAGGTTGATATTTCTTGGAAATTCCAAGTAAGTCGCAATCTAACCCTTGCCCAGTATATCGGATATTATCGGACCCGTTTAGACACATAATAGAACGATATTAGGGGCTGATTTGATTGGCGGGCCTTAGGGATGAAATTGGGAGGTTTTGGTGGAAATTTAGAGGCTAAAAATGGAATGTGATGGGCTGGTTTGTGTGCTGTGATTTTCTGTTCGATACGTAAATTGGGTGTTTTGATTCGTGATTAATTACGTGAAATTGCCGTGTAGTACCGGGATTGTTGTGATGTGGTTTTGTGGTGAAAAATCGCTTGTTGTGTGATGGTTGTATGTGTGGCTAAATTGAAATGATTTATTTGGGAGCGTTTGAGTGCGCCTATTTAATGCCCAGATATGTGCACATGTGAGAATTGAGGCGTGCGATGTGCGTGTGATCACTAAAAGGCCCTGATGCGTGTTTACGCGGGGTACAGATAAAATATGGTGTGTTGGTATGTTAGTGTGATCACTAAATCCCTGAGGCTGTTTACGCGGGGAATTGAACGGTCTGAAGCATGTTTATGCGGGTCGTGATATGACTGTGGGATCGGACCAAGGTGTTTTAAACTCGGGTCGCGATCATATAAGCCTGTCACATTTGGCGCGGGTTAAGGAAAGAAAGTGAGAATGGGATTGGACCTGAGGCATGTTTACGCGGGTCGCGATCATGCAGGCTTGATGTGTGTTTACACAGGCTGAGGAAAGTGATTGAGCATGAGATTGTATGATGTGGCAAGTGAGAGTAGGATCATACCGAGGCGTTTTAAACTCGGGTCGCGATCATGTAAGTCTGTTGCATTTGGCACGGGCTGAGGAAAGAAAGTAAGAATGGGATCGGACCTGAGGCGTGTTTACGTTGGTCGCGAACATGTAGGCCTGATGCGTGTTTACGCGGGCTGAGGAAAGTGATTGAGTATGAGATGGTACGATGTGGCAAGTGAAAGTGAGATTGGACCTGAGATGTATTTACGCGGGTCGCGATTACAAGTTTAATAAAAATGATGTGGTGGTGCGTGAACGAGTGTGAATTGTGGAGTTCGGAAATATTGTGTGATCGATATATATTTTTTAGCACAAGAATGGATTAAAATGTGTGTGGGGTTTGAATGTTGTGATTGTAAACTAATTTGTAGGCTGTGTTTGCCAAGAGTCTATGTAAATGTGATTGTGTGGATGGTGTTTGTGTGTATTGCTCGTTGGCATGTCTGAATTTGTCTGGAATACGTGGTAACTTAGGTGGGGCTTAGGTTGTGAATTTATTTAGAAGTGTCTCATAGTTATCTCAACCAACAATTTCAGAGCACCTGCCCGAGCCATGAACCTTCTGCCGCTACCGTCGCAGCGTTTTGGGATTCCTGTGCACACCGACCATGATGTTGTAGAGTACCCTATAGATGATAATCACATCTGGGTTAAGCACACTTCAGTAGTATAGGTAGATATAGGGCTACCCCTCTGGCAGGCTCATACGTACACCGCTTGGATGTTTAGAGACGGGATGGATGAGTTTGGTCCCGTCCATGGTTTTAACATCCTATTTGATAGAGTAGGCGATTGGGATCCATCGGCTATACCCCCTCCCGACGATGAGATGACTAGTTTGGAAACTAGTCTAGCTCAGTCAGGGCACTAGTACGTCTCTGCAGCGCCTGAGACAACAGTAGCGGTGCCAGATCCAGAGTCGGAGGTGTCATAGGCAGGGTATGATCCTATGGATGTGGATCTAGGAGTTATACCCGAGGAAGAGCTCGGAGAGGATGAGCCCGTGAATGAGCCAGAGGATGAGCCAGTAAAGGAGCCAGAGGAGGAGCCGGAAGAGGAGGCTAATGACGATGA
This sequence comes from Syzygium aromaticum, assembly GCA_024500025.1. NCBI lineage: Eukaryota > Viridiplantae > Streptophyta > Magnoliopsida > Myrtales > Myrtaceae > Syzygium > Syzygium aromaticum. The sequence goes on along the minus strand of CM044894.1, from coordinate 13,826,101 downwards.
GAGGATTGAGGTTCAGATAGAGTTGGGAGATAAGGATAACCTGATCGAAATTGAGGCTGACTCAGAGTTTTCGGATGAGCACGTACTTGATGAGGGTCCAGATGAGGATGATGAGGAGAGTGAGTCAAAGTGGACGCCATCCAGAGGGCGTAGGGCCTAGATTGGGGGTAAAATAAACCTTTTGACGTGTGTTAGTTTTGGGAAATAGGGTTTACCCAGGCTACTGATCTTTTTGTGTTGTCGGTGGTTTGCAGTTTATAGTTCGGTGTGCATGTAAATTATATGTTGTGGTTTTAATGGCGGATATTGTGAATATTTTGGAATTGTAATATTATGTTTGGTGGTGTGGAAATTTATTTTTCCCTAGTTCTCCAAAATTTTATTGTCTAGGATTATATGATTGTTTTCGCCGCAATTAAACTCTGATGGGTTCGTTTGGGTCGACGACGTTTCCTGGGACGTTGCACTAGTTCAACCACAAAGAGGGATGTTGCAAGCTCGATGGGGTTCGGGGTGTAACATTTGAGGGGTCCCAAATCTTTAATGTGGAAGGTAGAGTGCAGGTACTTCTTGAATTTCTCAATGGCAGATGCATCATTCCCCATAATGAGTATATCATTAACATATATAAGTAAGTAGATTGACGATGTACCTTGTCTCCATGTGAATAACGTATAGTTGTGCCTGGATTGTTGGAACTTTGCATTTGTAAGTACATTAGTGAATTTGGCATACCACTGACGAGAGGCCTGTTTGAGCCCATAGAAGGATTTATGAAGACGACATACTCTATTCTCCCCTTGTTTGCGTAATCCCAGTGGAAGGTCCATGTAAATTTCCTCTTCTAAATCTCCATGGAGAAAGGCATTGTGGACGTCCATCTGATGGAGAGGCCAATCATGAAGAGCCGCAATAGAAAGGAAAGATTGAATGGTGACTTCTTTTGCCACGGTGAAAAAGTTTCCGTATAGTCAAATCCCTCTTGTTGTGTGAATCCCTTTGCGACTAATCTGGCTTTATAACGTTCTATGGTTCCATCTGCTTTGTACTTGATTTTATATACCCATTTACAGCCTATGGGTTTCTGATGAGGTGGTAGAGGAACGAAATCCCAAGTCTTGTTTTCTATTAGAGCTTCTAATTCATCTTCCATTGCCTGTCCCCATCGAGGATCTTTGGTAGCCTTGTCATAGGAAGAGGGTTCCTGATGCTTAGAAATTCTGCTAATACAACACATATGTTCAGGTGAAAGATGAGCAAAACTAACATAGGAGGAAATAGGGTATTGTGTACCAAATTTATCCGAGGAGCAAATATAATCCGTTGTCCATGTGGGTGGTTGGATTGTGCGGCCTAAATGACAAGGATTCACTAGTGCATATGAAATATCATCTTATGGTTCAATAGAGACATTACTCGACGAATTGGACGATTTTGGAAGTACATAAGCCTTAGACATTACTGGTGATGGATTGTTGGATGCCCCATTATCCATATCTGGTGCGAGACTTGCATCAACATCGGGGGATGTTAAGGAAGGTGTCACTTGAGGAAGCATGATCAATTGTGCTTGTGGGGATCATCTTCACTTAAGAATAGATGATGAGAAGTAGCCAAATCTTCCTCCCAATGTGAAGATAACTTATCCTAGAATGGGAAAGTATCCTCATGAAAAATTACATCTCTACTGACAAACAATCGTCCAGTGGATGGATCAAGGACCAAATATCCCTTTTGAAGAGTAGGATATCTCATAAATACACACCGGAGGGCACGAGGACCGACTTTGTCCCGAGAGCCAACTGTAGATACATAGCATAAACATCCAAAAAACACGGAGGTGACGAATGTCTGGATGTTTGCCAAATAATAACTCGAAAGGAGTCCTTCCATTGAGAATACGAGATGGTATCTGATTGATTAAGTAGGCTGCTGTGACCGCACAGTCTCCCCAGAACATTTCCGACATTGAAGCTTGGTATTTAAGGGCTTGAGCAACTTCTAAGATATGACGGTGTTTTCTTTTGACAATCCCATTTTGTTGGGGAGTGTAGACACAAGAATTTTCATGAAGAATCCCATTGGAGAGAAATAATGAAGAGCATTCATGATTAAAGAATTCACGAGCATTATCAGTGCGAATCCGTTGTACGAATTTGTGAAACTGATTCTTAATCAAGATGAAGAAATTCTTGAGATGAGAAAGTACTTGGGTCTTGGATTGCATGAGAAAAATCCATGTTGCTCGTGTATGATCATCCATAATTGTAAGAAAAAATTGAGACCCATCACGATGTGGAGTGTGATATGGTCCCCAGATATCCATGTGTAAAAGAGAGAAAGATTGGCTGGCACGTGATGTGCCTTTTGGAAAAGGCATTCATGACTGTTTAGCTAATGGGCATATAGGGCATTTGGGATGAGGAAAAGAAGCACTATGGCTTAGACGTTGATGGAATAAAGGAACATTTTTATTATTATGGGCATTACATAAGATGCTTTTATTTAAAGGAAAAGATGCAACATCAAAATTCTTGGGAATTGTGGCCCAAAAATAGAGTCCCTCGTAATTTTTACCCAAGTCCATCAGTGTCCCAGTCGAAAGGGCCTAAAAGAGACAAACATTAGAATCAAAGAAGACCCGACATGACTTGTCATTACAAAGTTTGGACACGGAAATGAGATTAAAGTGAAAATCTGGAATGAATAGAACGTCTTTGAGTGTGATGGAAGAATTTAGCTGAACATTTCAAATCTTAGTGATGGAAGTGTCACTTCCATTTGGAAGACGCACGGAGGTATGAGGCGAAGACTTATTAATTTTGAAAAAGAAACGTTCATCACAAACAATATGGTCACTAGCACCTGAATCAATAATCCATGCTCTTTTCGAAATAGCGCTCATCAAACAATAGGTAATACTTGCATAACTAGTCGTTTTGTCCTGTATTCCCATTTGATTTAAAGCCCTCATAATTTCTTGAAACTGATCATTATTGATGGGCTGGTGGACCTTGGCATGTGCCGCGACGGAGATATCTCGTTCCTTTTTATCTGCTGATTTTCCATGCAATTTCCAACAATTTTCTTTAGTATGATAGGAACGTTTGCAATAACTGCAAAATTATCATTTCTTTTGTTGGAATTGCCTTTGTTTGATGACGTAACAGAATTTGGGCTGCGAGATCCTTTCCAGGCAGGTGATGATGCGGCATGATGTATGCCATTTGATTTGGGCGCGGCGAGAATTAAAGATGGACCGTGTGATCTCGCTGAAGAACCTCCACCATCTGATCCCATGATGAAATCACGCCCGTTTGTTTAATGTGAGAGTCAAGTGTATTCTGGGCCATTCGATCAAGTAAACAAATCATGGTTGTTCGCTCAAAAAGAAGACATTCTATCTTCTTGATCCTCGAGAAACCCTATTGGGTTTCGTAAGCCTCCATGGCTGGACCTTGATAAGAGCTGTCGTTGCTCCGGCAAGGCCTTGGCAGCGAGAACAGCGCGGTCTCCCACTTTAACATACTCCGACGAGGCCAATCGTAGAGATTCCTCCTGAACCGCGAGTTGGTATATTCGGCCGAGCGAGGGGACGGGTTCCATGGCCAAGATCTGGCTTCGAAACGGTAAGTACGATTCATTTAGAATAAGCAAAAATCGTGTTACCTTTTCCCGTTCTTTCATGGCTCGATATTGAGCCAAAGTGGTCTCGGGTCCTTCCAATTTTTCCTCCGCCATTTCGAGTTCGTTCCACAGTGCGGACAACCGGTTGAAAAGGACAGAAATCGACAGATTTCCTTATTTAAGGTCTGATAGGGCTTGAGTTAGTGAGAAAATTTTAGCCCTATCAAGTTTCCCGTACATTTCTCGCAAATTTTCCCGTATTCTCTTTGCATCTTCGGTTGGAGGAAGTCCGGCGACGACCTCTGGCATGAGGCAGTTCCCTATCCAGGTCCGCATGAGTTGATTGCATTTCCTCCATTGTCGTGCAAGTTGATCGTCAATCGGGATTGGGATGGTGCCGTCAATAAAGCCTTCTTTGTCTTTGGTAATCGACGCTTGCCGGAGCTCGCGGGACCACACAGAATAGTTTTCCGGTCCCGAAAGCTACTAGGCGACGAGGCGGAGTTCTGGTCCATCGGCGGAGGACGTATATAGGGGATCGATCGTCGGGTTCTGGCCGTCCGACGGCGAGACCCCCAAACAGAAGAAAACTGGGTCTATAGGTCGGGTAGGGATTTCCTCCGAAACCCGATGGACCCGATCCATTTTGGCCCGAGAAAGACCAACCCGATCCATACCCTGAAATGGGCTCGGTGACTAGTGGTGGGCCTCCTCCTAGCCCATTGTTTTCACCAAGCTCCATGGGGCTGAGATTCTGGGCCGGGCTTCGCTGGTTCGTTTGGCCCTGGACGGGTTGAACCTGCACAGGAACCCATTGAACATATGGGCCTGAAAAAAAATGTCCAGGGTTAGATTGAATGGGCCCCGAAATGGGCTGTTCAGGACCCGACAGTCCCTCATTGGGTCGTGTGTGGTCTTGTTCTTCTGTTGTTGAATCTGGTTGATGCCCCGTGGAAGTATCATCTATTCTTTGATTGTTGAAAGACGCTTCAGAGTCTTGGTGCTCACCACATTTTGAACTTTGGTTTCTCGGCATGATATCTCCCTTTGAAAATGCAGGATGTTGGTGTGCGGAAGTGTTGAAATGCAGAAGCTAGGCTAAGTAGGGAGGTTCTAATGCCATGTCAGAAGTTTAGAGGATGGAAAACGATTGAAGATTGGAATTGTGTATTGCTTTCGTACATAACAATGTGTAATGACAGCCCTATTTATAGTACAAGAAGTCTAGATGATTAGGGAAAGAAAATATACATAATAAAGAAAAAAAGATTCCCTAAGATTGCCTGATATGCAATATTCTAATTTTCCACCAATGTAGCATTCAAGATCAATTAGCATCGGCAACAATATCTTCAACAATCAGCATTGGCAACGGTATCTTCAACATTTCTCACCGCAATATAAGCTTAAAGTTTGGTTACTGTGGGAAAGCAACTACGGTTGCGGCTTGCAGGTATTAGCAGGAGGATAGGCAATGCGCCTTGGCTTTCGCTTGTGGATTTTAACGCAAGGTTTAAGTAAATTAACTAAAAACTGCTCGTGTGAAGGAAAGTCCATCCATATAAACAACTTTGAATAATAGGCATAGAAAAAGCTCATATCACAACCGTTAACATCACCCAGTTTGAACTTCATATTAATGAGACAGACGGTCACATCTATGTATGAAATATATTTTATGAGTGTCTCGAGGATAGTCGTTCATATAATCATAATTAGGTCGTTCATTATTAGAATTCAATTTAGGAGCATTGCCGAGCCAAGAATGTAATTGGGGAGGGCAGCGAAACTTCCAGCAATTTGATTTTACTTGATAGTTTATGTTACATCCGGTAGGATTCAACTATTATCAAATTATTTTGGAGAACTGTAGCATCTATTACTCTATTTCAATTTGGAAAGCTTGAATTATGCTTGACGTTCTTTGTTTGCATAAAATACATCCCCTGTCTCATACTGCTGGTCTGGATTATCGGTTTCTTAAAGTAATTCATGAAGACTTAAATCGCTATTTCATGAAGTTTATGGTTTTAGAAAAACACTAAAATTAATTGATGACACTATTTTACGTCACGCAACATACTCGTCTTTATGTTGAGTTTTTACATATGGAGATCACAAATAATCCCAAATTTCTTTTATTTACTAACCGATAAATGCAATTATACATAATTTATTTAAGCCTCACACTATTTCCACCCCCTTATTGACTCATCACACTTCCCTTTACATTGAATTGATTGCATTATTGGGGGTCCCATTCTTGATTTAAAATTATTTCTTACCTTTTTTTTTTTCTTCTTTTATTTTTTTAACTTTACTAGAGACGAAACTATTCATGCTTCTCTCAAACAACATTTTCCAAGGTTAAATGTGGGGCCACTATTGATTTAAGACTAATGTTTGCGTTCTTTTTTTCCTTTTTTGGGTTTCTTTCTCCATTTGGAACAAATGGTGTACCTCTTTTCCAATAAAGATGGTATATTTGGTAGGTAGCTAGCTTATTATTGTGTTTCTGACAAAAAAAACTAATTATTTTGTTAATGAGTTGTATATTTCTTTTTTTTTTGAACTAGGAAACTATTATTTAAATAATAACTTAAGCACAACTAAGAGGATAATCTTTGAGTAATTTGTGTATAATACATACATCAACCACAATATTCAAATTTTAATTAAATTCTTGTAAATTTGTACCAAAATTTGAAGTTGAAAAAATCATGATCATGAGGATAATTTATGAAAATAAAGTAAGAAATTTGCAATTAAAGCTAACATTTCTTTACTCCAATATATGATTAGTGCTTGCTTAGATTATACTAATGGAGAATAAGTTCAAAACAAACATGAATGATACATTAAAATGTAATGGATGTGGAAGAAGCGTTTAGGGTGAAAAAAAGTTGTTCCGAAGGGATGTGGGTAAGTTTTTCTTTTAGTAAAATTGAAAAAGGAAGAAGAAAAAAAGTTAAAAATAATCTAAAATTGAGAGTTGGACTCGCATATGATAATATAGTCAATTCAATATGATAGGGGATGTCAAGAGCCAATAAAGGGGTGAAAATATCTCGACTCTTTATTTGATTGACTTATAATTTTTTTCTAGAAAATATAGAATTGTTGAAAAAAAAAAGTTTGAGAATGCCATGCAATTGTCATCTTTTTGAATGGCCCAGCCTCCTTCAATTCATTGGGGACTGGATACCTTCAATTCTGGGCTGGCCTTATTTTCTTCAGTAGCAGGACAAGTGGTGTACTGTGTGAAGGGGGAAGTTCATCAATTCAAATGCCGTATTTTCCAATTGAGAGGGATCAATACTAATTCTCGTTATTTTATTATATATAGCTAAAGTTAGAATTGAGAGAGTGATCGCTTCTGTACTCACCAAGTGATATTTCACTTTGCCTGTGTATGCCACGTAGTGTAGTATGATAAGTGGTATAGTTTTGTCACATGGCCCATATTCTATTAATTAGTCTTCTTCAAGTTTCCATTTTAGTTGAGTCTAAATTTCAGAAAATTGATATACATCAAGTATATCCAAACTTTGTTTCTCATTGAGTTTAAACTTGAAAAGAAAATCCATTAGACAAAGTATTATCAAATATACTAATAGAGCTTATATTCTTGAATGATGTAATTGTAGTTTAGATTATATGTATATTCAGCAAAATCTCGTTATCCAAGAAAATAAATACACGAATAAAATAAAATTTTAAATAAAAATAAAAGCTGAACAAGAAAAGCTAAAATGTAGAACAAACTAGAGACATATGTTCTTAATAGATAAATTAATTTAAATTTAGATTTTCCTTATTTTTATTTCTCGAACGAAGAGATTATAAAAGAAAGAATTTAATTTGATATCAGCAAAACATTCATTCATAATATAAATTAAATTTTTTACCATTAAGTGAATAAACTCCACTAAAATTTTTTATGTAAATAATAAATATGTTATCTGTAATTAAAGCATAACTGATTTTAATTCTAAAAATTTGATTTAATGCGCTAAACGAATTGTAGCTGCAAATAAATCAACGTACCTTGAGAAATGTAGAAAATCGTAATAGAATATAGCTAATTTAGAACACAATTGTTCAAATTTATTTATTTTATAAATAACTCATGTTGCTTTGGTATTACAAAAAGTTGGTATTTCCTTAAACTCCCAACAAACTCTGTAAAGTAAATAAAACATTAAAATTGCAACTTAGTTTTATTGATTGGACTTAGTATCTTAAATGTAATTTCAATGATTGTATGCTTAGAAATCATTTTTTTCTATTTATATTTTACGTGCTTAGGAAAGATAATAATAGCGTCTTTCTTCTTTGTGATAATCTTAGGCCTCATTCATTTTGATCTTTTTCTAAAAACCTTCATATATATATATATATATAAGTATATTTCAATGATTGTCACTGGGCGAGGTCGAGGGGCGAGGCACGACCTTGGTAGATCTGTGAGAGGTCGAGCTCAGTTAGCTATGGCGAGGCTTGACCTCGCCTGCAATGGCCTTGCCCTCGCTAGGGCCGGCGAAGTTGACCTTGCTGGCCCTAGCCTCTGGTCGACCTAGACCGGCCAAGGGAAGAAGGAAAGAGGAAAAAAAAGAGAAAGAGAAAGTGAAAAAAAAAAGGAAAAAATAAAAATAAAAATTCGAAAAAATATTTCAAAAATTGCCATGTCAATGTCGGCCGACTGGCAGGCATTCACATCAGCACCAGCTAGCCAAAATTGGCCAAATGGAGTGAATTAGCATAAATGCAAAAAGATTTAGGATTGAATTGGCAAAAGAAAAATTTTATGACTAAATTGGCACAATTGTAATATGTTTATGACTGTTTTGGTAATTTTTCCCTTTCTTTACCATTATATGTTTTTTTTTATAGAAAAAAAATATCAAATAACATTTTGTACACCTTCACTAAGTAAAAATCTAACATTTACTCAAAATTTCGAAAAGGAAAGCGAGAGAAGGATGAAGTTATTGTTGCAACATTTGGGTTGGCTAATTAGGAAATTTCACTGTACAGACAATAAAGAAATTTCACAAAATGGGTGTTAACCTTCTTATCCATTTTCTTGGCCATTTTACTTCTTTTTTCTCTTTAAAACTAAAGGGAAAACGTAGAAGTGAGACAAAATCATTTTTGACTAAAATAGATCGATGAATGTCATGCCCTAAACCCCATCGAGTACGTAACATCCCTCTGAGGTCATCAAGTATGCAACATCCCAAGACTTGTCGCCGACCCAATCGAAACTCAAACGAGGAACGTGAGCAGAAGCAAATACGAACACTCTATACAACTTTCAAATAAACGGGCTAGTAAGGAAAACACTTCCCATAAAAACCAGTAAGTCATTATAAGCTAACACAGATAATCCCAGGAGGTTTATACAATTACAAGCCTCACACAAAGCCACTTCCTAACAAGGTCACGAATACAAAAGGGAGGTTAACTTAAACTCCTCTACAACATGGCATTCAAATGGATGATATATCCAATGCCCAACATCACCCCAAAACTTTGAACTGTGCGTGATGGCTACTTGTCATTCAAAGCCTGAAAAAATATTTAACAACGGGGGATGAGATAAATCTCAATAAGTAACTACCTAAGCCTCGCTTAGGCTAATGTGTACCTCCGAACAATCATAATCATGCAATACCGATATCCAATATGTCATAACAATCACAGACGCCTTTATTTCGCCTCAGCACATACGCAAGCCCTGCACGTTAGAATCATGCCATAGCATGGCCAATTGCTCATCAAGCATGTACAACACAATTCAAATCATAATCATGCATAACACGGTTAATAATCTAGACGTCCTCATCAATTAACTTAGGCAAAGCATTCCCCAATGCAAATCGCACTCATTAAGTTCAGATTATTAACGACCCCTTGGGCCATTGAACTCTCGCTGGTCTTCTAGTGTAACCAGGCATAGTCCTGCTATGTCAGCGACGACAACGTTGGGGATCGAACACCTCCCGGCAAGCCGAGTATCCAACGGCATTCCACTTAGGAGCATCAATCTGGACTCCATCGTGATCGGCATCGTCTGTGTAGGTTTCATCAACGAAAAATAACGCAGCTGAATATAGAACCCTAGACAATATCCATGTGTATATTAAAATCGAGATAAAAGTTTGGTACGTACCTTTTGCAAATCGAACGAAAATTAGCAGTTAATTGTGTCTGGATTAGCGCCCCAAGTGTTGCGCCTCTACCGGTATCCACACACGTGAACAGAAGTCTCCGACGATCCAAGTGCTAGCTAAAGATTGTGAAGTTCTTTTTCTTTAACGCCTTTTGATTTTCGATACTCTGTCGAAAAACAAAAACCCTAGACAGAGAATGATTCTTTATCTATTTATACAACCTCATTATCTAGCGGAATTAAAAGAAGTGGGCCAGGCGATTTGGGTCCGCCAAATCGTCCACATTTAATCGTTATCTCATAACGTGCACGACCGCGTAGATAAGTTGAATAGGAGAATAAATTAAAATCTACTTCTTATTTTAAGTAGATTCCGGCGCACAGAAAATATTAATTCAGTTCGCTTTTTGTGTGCGACCCTGTAGGTTCACTAAATATTAGCAGTGTACTCAAAACCCTTTTTGGCCCACAAGTCATAAGCGGTCTCTAGCAAGACATTATAACTACCTAAGTATAGTGAAGGTCGATATTCCGACACAACCTAATCCACAACTAATATTAGAGTATCAACCTTGATTGATTCTTAGGACAGACCACTAACAATCTCCCACTTGCACTAGAACCAATCATATAAACTAAGTCCCTTTGTCACTTGATTTCCGAGTTAAGCATAAGGCAGGACAAGTGTCATCCTTATATAGCTCAAACTCATTTTCCCAATACCGCAGCTAGACTGTTAAAGCAAGTAATTGACTCTTCAACTCACTTGAGCATGGCCATGCATTTCACAGTCTCAACTCTAAGGGAGGCTAGGAAATCATACTCTCGTTATATGAGAGGGACAAATCCCATCTTGTCTACTCACATCACTCAGCACAATTCATGGCATGCCCAGCTATTACCTTTATAATCACCTTTTACGGCTGACGTTTGACAATGTTAAAGCATGCCAATCCATGTCTAGGAAACCATGGCAGACTCAGGTCAAAGGACTATACTCTATAGTTGTGATGAGAAATATCGATGACATTATATAACAATCGTACAGTATTCTCATAGTGGGTCCGTCCAATACAATGTTCTCCAACATGTATTCCATGTGATCAACTTTATATCTCTATAATCATGACCCGTGAAACTTGGTCATCAGTTGACTTACATACTAGTCTCAAACACCATTTGCTTCCCAATGCACAATGGCAATTGACTAGGGACATTTAGAATATTAATATCCACTCTATTAATAGAGTTTCACGATCAAATCACATATTTGATTATCTATTAAGGATATTCAATATTCAGGGAATAAAGATTTCACATTCAATTATATACTAAAATTAAATCGAAATCAAATATAATATATATTTTATCAATGAACAATGAAAATGTATATCACATATACTCCCACTCACATCAAGACTAATCATTAATGTGTCTAAGGCCTAAAGCATTACAATGACGCTCATGCTTAGGTTGTGGAAGAACCTTCGTCAACGGATCAGCTGTATTCAATTCCGTTGCAACTTTGCATATCTTAACATCACCTCTTTCAATGAATTCTCGAATGAGATGATACTTCCTAAGTATGTGTTTAGTCTTTTGGTGAGACCTAGGCTCTTTAGTCAAAGTTATAGCCCAATTGCTGTCATAATAGAGGTCCATGGGATTTGAACTTGTGGGACTGATTCCCAGTTCTTCTATGAACCTTCGAATCCAAACAACTTCCTTTGATGCTTCTGAAGTAGCAATATACTCAGCTTCTGTCGTAGAATCTGTAAGAGTGTTCTACTTGGAACTCTTCCAGCACACCGTTCCACCATTCACGCAAAAGACAAAACCTAACTGCGATCGAAGGTCGTCTTTGTCGGTTTGGAAACTAGCATCAATGTAACCACTTACAGTGATCTGTTCCTCACCTCCATAAATCAAGAATAAATCCTTAGTTCTTCTCAAGTACTTAAGGATATTTTTTACAGCAATCCAGTGAGGTTCTCCTGAATCTGACTAGTATCTACTTGTCATGCTCAATGCATAAGCAACATCAGGACAAGTGCAAAACATAGCATACATGATGGATCCCACAGCCGATGCATAAGGAATCCTACTCATGCGGTCTCGCTCATCTTGTGTTGAAGGACACTGAGTCTTGCTAAGACTTATGCCATGTGTTATCGGGAGAAAGCCTTTCTTGGAGTCTTGCATATTAAACCTATTGATGACTTTGTCAACATATGTACTTTGACTCAGTCCAATAAGTCTCTTAGATCTATCTCTATAGATCTTGATCCCCAAGATATAGTTTGCTTCTCCCATGTCCTTCATGGAAAAAAATTTTCCAAGCGATGTCTTAACTGACTGAAGCATAGGAATGTCATTTTCAATGAGTAGTATGTCATCCACATACAACACTAAAAACACAATTGCACTCCCACTAGACTTCTTGTATACACAAGCTTCTTCTTTGTTTCTGATGAAGCCAAACTCTTTGACAGTTTCATCAAAACGAATATTCCAACTCCGTAATGCTTGCTTCAATCCATAAATAGAACATTGAAGCTTGCATATATTCCTAGTGTCATTTGGTGATGTAAAGCCTTCAGGTTGTGTCATATACACATCCTCCTCTAGATTTCCATTAAGGAAAGCTGTCTTTACATCCATTTGCCATATCTCATAAGCATAATATGCAGCAAACGCTAGGATAATCCGAATGGACTTAAGCATGGCCACTGGCGAAAAGGTCTCGTCATAGTCAATACCATGAGTTTGTTTAAAACTTTTAGCTACTAGCCGTGCTTTATAGATGTGAACATTTCCATCCATATCGATTTTCTTCTTGAAAACCCACTTGCACCCTATAGGTTTGACACCTTCGGGTGGATCTATCAAAGTCCAAACTTTGTTTGATACATCGAGTCCATTTCGGATTTCATGGCCTGAAGCCATTTATCGGAGTCTGGGCCCATCATAGCTTCTGTATAGGTCGTAGGTTCGTCATTTTTTATTAACAATAGATGACGATGTTCTGTCACGTGAAAACCATATCTCATAGGTTCACGGTGTATTCTTTCAGACCTACGAACTATAGGTGCCATTGAAGTAGACTCTACAACTCTTTGTAGATCTAATTGAGGTTTCTCATGAACTGGAACATACTTTTGTGGCACAATAACTTCTTCGAGGTTTACCTTACTCCCACTGGTTCCTTTAGTAAGAAACTCTTTCTCTAAAAAAACACCATTTCGAGCAACAAACACTTTGTTCTCTGATGGATTGTAAAAATAATATCCTTTCGTTTCCTTAGGATATCCCACAAAGAAGCATTTATCAGATTTGGGTCCAAGCTTATCAGAAAGTAAACGTTTTACATAAGCTTCGCAACCCCAAATCTTTAGAAAAGACATACTAGGAACTTTTCCTATCCACATCTCATATGGTGTTTTCTCTATAGCTTTTGATGGACTTCTATTTAGTGTAAACGCAGCTGTCTCGAGTGCATACCCCCAAAAAGATAATGGAAGATCTGAATGACTCATCATTGATCGAACCATGTCTAATAAAGTTCGATTTCTCCTCTCAGAGACACCATTCCACTGTGGTGTTCCAGGGGGAGTGAGCTGTGAAACAATTCCACACTCTTTGATATGGTCATTAAACTCTTGGCTTAAATATTATCCTCCTTGATCAGATCGAAGAGCCTTGATACTCTTGCCAAGTTGATTCTGTACTTCATTCTGAAATTCCTTGAACTTTTCAAAGGAGTCAGATTTATGCTTCATCAAGTAAACATATCCATATCTACTGAAATCATCAGTAAATGTAATGAAGTATTGATAACCTCCTTTGGCTGTAGAACTTAGTGGTCTACACACATCAGTATGTATAAGGGCCAGTAATTCATTTGTCCTCTCACTTTGATTAGTAAAAGGAGCTTTTGTCATTTTTCCAATTAAACAAGATTCACACGTATCAAATGATTCAAAATCAAATGAATTTAATAGTCCATCGCTATGAAGCTTGTGAATTCATTTCTCGTTTATGTGGCCTAATCGACAATGCCATACGTAGGTTGGATTCAAATCATTAGATTTAAACCTTTTTGTATTTATATTATAGATTGGCACATCAAGATTTAGAACATATATCCCATCCACAATATGGGCGCTACCATAAATCAATCCATTAAGATAAAACGAACAACTATTGTTCTTTATATTAAAATAGAAATCTTCCTTGTCCAAACAAGAAACAGAAATAATATTCCTGCGTATAGCAAGTACATAGTAGCAATTATTTAGTTCTAAAATCATGCCGAAAGGTAAAGCTACATCATATGTTCCTACGGCTAATGCAGCAACTCTTGCTCCATTTCCAACTCGTAGTTTCACTTCACCTTTTGCAAGTGTTCTACTTCGTTTTAGTCCCTGCACATCCATACAAATGTGAGTACCACAACCGGTATCCAATACCCATGAAGTAGAACTAGTAGTAACATTTACTTCTATAACATAAATACCTGAATCGGAAGTCTCACTTCCCTTTTTCTTCAGATCCTCCAAATATTTCTTGCAGTTCCTTTTCCAATGTCCATTCTCCCCACAATGGAAACATACAGCATCAGCAGTCGGACCTGGTTTGGTCTTGGGTTTGGGTTTGGGTTTAGTGCCCTTACCTTTACCCTTGACCTTATCTGGCTTCTTAAAACCTTTCCCCTTTTGAACCATGAGAACATTAGGGGTAGAGTCCTTCTTAATATTCTGCTCAGCAGTTTTGAGCATCCCTTGCAGTTCAGTCAAAGACTTGTTCAGATTATGCATGTTATAGTTCATAACAAACGTGTCATAATCTTGAGGCAATGACTGAAGAATAATGTCAGTAGCCAACTCTTGGCTAATGGGAGAGCCTAGTCGCTCCAAGTTTTCAATATAACCCATCATCTTTATGACATGTGGGCTAACTGAGCTCCCACTTGCTAGCTTGCACTCAATTAAGGTCTTTACCGTTTGGTACCTTTCAGTGCGTGCCTGCTCCTGAAACAAATTTTTCAGGTTCATGATCATATCATAGGCATCCACATTCTCAAACTGTTTCTGAAGGTCTGAGTTCATGGTAGCTAACATTAGACATGATGCATCCAATGCATCATCTTTATGTTTCTGATAAGCATTCCTTTTAGCATGGGGAGCATTGGAAGGAGGTGCCTTCTGAGGGAGTGGTTTCTCCAGGACATAATCCTTTTTCTCCTGCTTGAGAACAATTCTCAAGCTTCTATACCAATCCAAAAAGTTTGAACCATTCAATTTGTCTTTCTCAAGGACAGATCGCAGTGAAAAGTGTGATGCAGAGCTATTTGCCATTATCTACAACAAATATGCAAAGTGAATTGTTCATTAATATTATTTATAATAAACTCCCACTATACTTTTATAGCATGTGTCCCAATAAGTATAATGAACCAAGATCCATATTTTACCAAGACTCGATTAAACTTTGGCTTACCGCTCAAGACTAAGTTATTTAGGTAGATAACTTTTTGTCAATTGTATCGAATACAACTCTTGGTTGTTGGGGTTGACATCTCATATCTTATCCCCAAACACTATGCCTAAAGGCCCAAAACTGTTTTGATAGCCTCGTTAAGTAAACCAACCTTGACTTATGGATAACCATTATCCATCCTATTTTACTCAAATAGTTAAAGACACCCTGCTTTGGCAGGCCTATCTATTAACGATTTAAGTCTTAATAGGTGTATGATTGGAAAGGCATCATATTATTACTTAATTTTATTAGGGACTCTCAATGATTATTCAGCGATGAATGTATGCATGTCATGAACATAAACGAAACATCACTTATAACAATAAAGGTACATCAATTATACGGGAATGACCAATTTTATACAGGGGTCAAGGGGGCTGCGCCCCCTTACGGGGTCGAGGGGCAACGCCCCTCACAGGGTCAAAGGGCAGAGCCCCTTGCGGTGGTCTCGCTGACCGGTTAGCGAGTGGGGTTCGAAGGGATAGCGCCCCTCGCGGGGGCTCGGGGGCAGCGCCCCCGAAACCTAGACAGAATTCTCAATTCTGTTTTCTGAGGAAAGCCCCGAAAACCTCAACAGAATTCTCAATTTTGTTCTTGGGAGACTATCTGTTGCTGCCACTTCCTGCGCCTTTCACCATATGCAATTGGCTGAACGCCGCAAGTCCTCGACACGCCGGAAGACTAGGCGCGCTGCCGTCTCCGCCTTGGCCAACAGACCCAAACGCGCCGCCGTCTCAGCCTCGTGTAACAGCCCAGACGCACCGCCGTCTCCGCCCACCGTCTCCGCCTCGGACAACAGCCCAGGCGCGACGGCATCTCTGCCTCGATGCGAGCGGAACAGGATCGACCCATCCCTATTCGTTCCTTCTCAATTGATCATATCAATTCGTATTTTTAAATTCATCTAACCCTAATTTAGACTCACTTTAGGCATACATCATATGTATCAACAATTAGGGTTTCCGATTCAATTTCAATATATCACAAGTAGCTCTGATACCACTGTAGGGTTCATCAACGAAAAACAACGCAGCGGAATATAGAACCCTAGACAGGATCCATGTGTATATTAAAATCGAGATAAAAGTTCGGTACGTACCTTTTACAAATCGAACGAAAATTAGCAGTTAATTGTGTCTGGATTAGTGCCCCAAGTGTTGCGCCTCTACCGGTATCCACACACGCGAACAGAAGTCTCCGACGATCCAAGTGCTAGCTAAAGATCGTGAAGTTCTTTTTCTTTAACGCCTTTTGATTTTCGATACTCTGTCGAAAAACAAAAACCCTAGACAAAGAACGATTCTTTATCTATTTATACAACCTCATTATCTAGCGGAATTAAAAGAAGTGGGCCAGACGATTTGGGTCCGCCAAATCGTCCACCTTTAATCGTTATCTCATAACGTGCACGACCGTGTAGATAAGTTGAATAGGAGAATAAATTAAAATCTGCTTCTTATTTTAAGTAGATTCCGGCGCACAGAAAATATTAATTCAGTTCGCTTTTTATGTGCGACCGTATAGGTTCACTAAACATTAGCAGTGTGCTCAAAACCCTTTTTGGCCCACAAGTCATAAGTGGTTTCTAGCAAGACATTATAACTACCTAAGTATAGTGAAGGTCGATATTCCGACACAACTTAATCCACAACTAATATTAGAGTATCAACCTTAATTGATTCCTAGGGCAGACCACTAACAGTCTGGGATCGAATACCCCCTGGCAATCCCGGATACCAGACGGCATCTGAACTCCCGCCGGGCATTGTCTAGAACTCCTATTTAGACGAAACGTGTCATGACCATTCACACACCTCAACAATCATTACTAATTCTTATCTTTGTAAATTAGCCCAATGTCAACGAAATCTGTCAAAATGCCACGATACATTGAATAATTCATAAGAGAGAGAAAAATAAAAATATACAAAACTAGGTCCAAATTGGGCAATTGCGCAGTGACCGAAATCTGTTTGAAATAAATAATAAATCAACTCCAAAAATTCTGAAATTTGGATATGTCATATAAAATTTCTTGATAAACATTTTCCATAAAGAACTCAAAACCCAGTTCCAACTGTAAACACCTCTTTTTGTCACTTAGTCAGACGAAACTCAACCCGTCCTGTCAGGTCGCTTGACCATAAAAATGCATCTCATCCAGTACCCAAATCACTTTGTAAAGCCTTGAAATTTTTGTATGTCATAGACACAGATGCTATTAACAATTTTTGTGAAGGAATTTTGTTGAAAAGAGGTCTGGAAAAATTTATAGAAAATCGGAAAGACCAGAAGGTTGGGTGAACAGTAAATCCAGCAAACTGAATTCGGTCAAAAAATGGACTTACGAATGGCCCTAAATGATCTCAAAAAATTCTAGATTTAATATATGTCATATTTCAAGATGTTATGAACAACTTTCATGAGAACATTTCCTCAAATTCGGCCTACACGAGTCATAGCAAAAATAGCAAAATCCAGTGATGCAGCAGCAACCTTACTAGAAATCAACCAACAAGCACTACCAAGCAAACCAAGTACAACCATCCGTTAAACCAACTATCCACAGCTCTAGTCCACCCCTAAATATGCCCATTAGTAACTCATTATCCTAACCAAGGCTTAGGGAGCACTTATTAGGAGCCTAAGCAAGAAAAACCGAGCGAAAGGGCAGCAGTAACCTCGTGGTGCAACAGCGACGGACGGCGGCGAGCGGTCGCTAGACGGTTGAGGCGGTTAGCTGGTGGAGGCGGACGACACTAGCGCGGTGGTGGTGTGGAGTAGCTCTCGGCGGTGGTTGCTTTCGACGGAAAATGGTCTAGTTGGTAAGCAGCAGTGAAGAAGCTAGAAGAAGCATACATGCGCAAAAGTAGAAGCTGAAGAAAAGAAGAAGGGGAAGAAAAGAAGAGAGAGAGTGGAGTAGGTGAAGTTGGTGGGGGTGTCAGCCAGCAGGGGGGAAAAATCAGTAGCAGCGTATGGGGGGAAGTAGAAGAAGTCAGCAGCAGAATAGAAGCAGCAGCAGCAGCAAAAGAAAAGCAGGAATATGGAGGCAACAAAGGAAGTCAGCAGTAGCAAGGTAGAAGTCAGAAGCAACGTGGGTTCAGCAGCATGGGAGGTTTAGCAGGGGAGAAGGAGAGGAGAAAGAAATAGGAGAGAGGAGAGGGGGTCCAATCATTAACCCACAAAATATTATCCAATTTTTCTTTTTCCAAAATTCTGATCAACCCGATAATTGGCCACACTTTAGTGAGACGACGTTTGATAAATTAGTCGTGGAAATCTTGAAACTTTGATACCTAGTTTGGATTCTAATTAATGGCAAAATTCAATCGAATGCGACTTTAGCGTATCTCGAACTAACAGACAGCTTTTAGGAATTACGCGTATTGACTTGTGACTGATTCGATATCGAGCCACATCTAAGTTTACTAGAGCCATGGCAACCTCGGTTGTCATGTAATTGTGATAGTCAATCACTAGTTCCAAATAACGCAATCGTTCGGATTAGGTTTAAGATCGTTCAAAATTCATACAATGGCCAAGCATAATCACCCACGATCCAATTGCACAACATTTGCGAATCATTCCATAACCATCATTAGATCAGCCTTTAACGACTCAAAATATTTCATCGCCAATCCTTATGGTCGAAGTGTCAATCCATGGCCAAGTTCTTAGGTCCACGTTTTTAATTTTTAGCTAGCCATTCCCTAATGGTTAGTCTACTCAAGAGTGATCAATTCCGAGCGAAATTTCATTGAAAGCACATTGAAGAAATATTTATTTCATAAATCCCGAAAATAGGTCGAAATTCAGAATGTCACAACTTTTCCCCCTTACAAAAATTTTGTCTTCGAAATTTACAATCAAACTATGCTACTCAAACAAATAGGGTGCCGACGCCTCATGATCTCTTCATTTTCCCAAGTGGCTCCTTCCATTCCGTGGTGCTGCCAAATGACTTTAACTAATGGGATCGTCTTGCTTCTTAAAACCCGCTCCTCTCTGTCCTCAATCAGGATAGGTCTTTCCACGTATGACACCCTGTCGTCCATATCTATTTCTTCATAATTCAGCACGTGGGTCAGATCGAGTTCGTACTTCCTCAGTATAGACAAGTGAAAAACATTGTGAACTTGAGACAAATTCAGCGGCAAGGCTAGTCGATAGGCCAGAGTTCCAATCTATTCTAATATCTCAAATGAACCTACATACCTTGGACTCAACTTTCCTTTCTTGCCAAATTGGGACATTCCTCGCATTTGCAACACTTTAAGGAAGATATGATCTTCCACTTGAAATTTCAAAGGCCTACGTCTCCGATCCGCATAACTTTTCCGACAACTCTGAGAGGTCTTAAGCCTGTCTCAAATGATCTTAATGCCTTGATTGACTGTTGAACCAACTTTGGACCCGTTATACTCATTTCGCCAACCTCATCCTAATAAACTGGAGTTCTGCACGCTCTGCCATACAACGCCTCAAATGGTGCCATTTTGCTACTCTGCTGATAACTATTGTTGTAGGTAAACTCGACGAGGTGTAATTGCTCTTCCCAACCTCCTCTAAAGTCTATCACGTATGCTCACAATATGTCCTCGAGCATATGAATTGTTCTGTCAGATTGATCATTCGTCTGCGGATGATAGGCCGTGTTATATTGCAGTTTCATTCTCATAACTGTCTGAAGACTTTTTCAAAAGGTTGTGGTAAACTTAGGGTCTCTGTTTGATGTGATCGTAACTGGCACCCCATGAAGACGGACTATTAGTCGCTTATACAGCTCGGCATATCTATCCATTGCAAAATCCTTTTTCACTGTCAAAAAATGTGCTGACTTAGTCAATCTGTCGATGATGACCCAAATCGAATCATGGCCTCTCTGGCTCCTCGGTAATCCCATGATGAAATCCATAGTGATATGTTCTCATTTCCATTCAAAAATTTTCAATGGTCGCAATAGTCTACCAGGCTTATAATGTTGTGCCTTCACTTGTTGTCACGTTAAACACTTAGCCATATATTTAGCTACATCCACTTTCACTCCATTCCACCAGTAATGCTGATGCAAATTCTAATACATTTTCGTACTGCTCGGATGAATGCTGTAGTTGCCATGGTGAGCTTCCGCCAAGATTTTCCCTTTAAGTTCCGCGTCCTCGGGCACGCACAATCATCCACGAAACTGTAAGATTTTGTCCTCGGATACTTGAAAGTCGACTTTCCTCTTAGTTGCACCTATACTCAAAATCTTCTGAATCTCAATGTTTGTAGATAATAATACCTTGATTCCCGCTTGAATTTCCGATTCAATCCTCAAGGTAGTTAACATACACGAGAGGTGACTTACCTCAAACTTGAATTCCGAATCTCGCACCCTTTCAAGTAAAGTCCATTTTTTAACCATCATATGCACGATGCTTAACTTCCGACTAAGTGCATCCGCCACTTTGTTGGCTTTTTTGGGATGGTATAGAATATCACAATTATAATATTTCAGAAGCTCCATCCAACGACCTTATCTCATGTTCAATTCCTTTTAGGAAACAAGTACTTTAGGCTCTAATGGTCCGTGTAGATTTAAAACCTTTCTCCACATAAATAATGTCTCCAAATCGTAAGTGCAAAGATGATAGCCGCAAGCTCCAAATCGTGCGTTGGGTAATTTAGCTTGTAAGGCCTCCATTGTCGCAATGTGTACACAACCACCCTTCCATGCTGTAATAACACGCATCCTAATTCCTTTAGCGACACATCACTGTAGATTTCATATTTTTCGGGACTTGACGGTATTGTCAATACAGGTGTGGTAGTCAACTTGCGTTTAAGCTCTTGAAAACTCATCTTGCATTTATATGTCCATTCAAACCTTGTTTCCTTCTTTAGTAGACGCGTCAAAAGAGTAGCTATTGTAACGCCCCAACCTCGGGGTTATTCAAGTGACGTCCCGTTCATTATTATCTTTCGTTATACACAAGTGGAAACATTTCTCAGGACAATCACAATTAATACACACAGCGGAATAAGACAAAAAGCATCATGAGCAAACCTTATGCTTACGAGGCATGCAAACATGTTTTAACAAGCCATTCGGGCTATTGCAAATAATACATATTTTTATAGCCCACTATGAATAACAAAACTTGACTTAGGTTATCCTATACCCACTACAGCTTCTCGCTTCTTCATCTCCACCCCGGTCCCGTCTGCCTGGCCATCTCACATCCCACCCGTGACTTTATCCTGGAGCCGGCTTGCTCGCATTGCCAAAGCACCATTGAACCCATATAGGGATCTAACCCATTTTTTGTTTGCATAGCGATACTATGCTATGTATGAGTGAGGCACCAAGTCCGTTAGGTCCTCACTGAACATCATAAGCCTTGGGATTCGACGGTACGCGTGTCCTTCTCTGGCATCCGTCACGGTGAGCACTTCGGCTCTCATGTCCATGGGATTGCCAATGCGGGTTGGGGGGAGATGCCATCCTACGACCTGAAAAGGGGGAAACAACGGAGGATGAGTCGAGGAGACTCAGCAAGTAAACCTACTAATATCAAGCGAGAACGAGGGGATCGCCGTTAGCACAAGTCGGCCCTTACCGCACCCGTATCGATGGTAGATCAATAGCAAAGTTCATACAAGAGAACATCAAGCATGACTATAACATGTGTACCTTGTCAATCAAGTCTCGATTCTATCTCCAAAATAAACATCAAACAGGAAACATGATTAAATCGAGAAATGAACCAACTACAACCAACCAAACGACCGAAAAACAGTCCAAGCAAACCATGTCATAACGTATCACAACTTCCTTTCCCTATATTAGGAAGTTTACTTACTCAACAACTATCAAAACTAGAAAACGGGCTAGAAACGGGTGAGCTCGAGAAATTTCGGGCTTCCTTCTTGCGTGGCCAAGTAAACCTAGGCCTACAAGGAAACAGAATGAAACACGGGCCGGTTCGGGGTTCGTTTGGGCATGAACCTCTTAGGCCGAGAAACAAAAGAAAAGGGAGAGGATGATGAAGTTGGCGTGAGCAAGAGGAAGAAGAGAGAGAGGGAGGGCTAAGTCTATTTATAGACAACCCAAATTTGCTCACCAAGTTGCTCTCCAACTTGCTCACCAAGCTTGGACCAACTTGCTCATCAAGCTTGGACTTCTAGAATCCTCCTAGTCAAAACTTGCTCCCCAAGTTTGGACTTTCTCTAGAATTCTCCAACTTATTTTCCAAGCTTTGATTTTCTAGAACTCTCCAATTAAAGCTTAGCATAACTCATTTGAAAGGTCATAATGTGCACATTAAATCACTGGAAGACATAAATTCGAAATTCCAATGTTCTTGGATAGAAAATACTGAATCTTTGCAATCTGACAAAACCAGACAGCTTTGCACTGTTCACGAAATCAGACTTGAAAATATAGTAAATGGATTCCGAAAATTCTCAAATTTGAATATGTCATAAACAAGAACTTAGCAAACATTTTTCATGAAGAGCACAAAATCTGAATCTCTCTGTAAATGCCATTTTTAGTAGCTCAAAGATAGATTGAAAACAGTTCGCTGGAATAGGATTCGTATTTCTCAAATTAAGCTCTGTCTAGAATCCAAATCATCTAAAAAAATTCCTAAATTTATATACATTATAGAAAAGGATGTTATCAACAACTTTTGTGAAAGAAACTTTTCCAAAATCAGCTCAGACAAGCTTGTAGAAAATTAAGAATGTGGGAACATCACCGAAATACTCATTTTGGGTAGTTTTGTAAGGCCCGAAAATCAGGCCATTGTACCACTCATATCAACTCCAAAAATTCTCAAATTAAAGTATGTAAAACTTCAAGATGTTTGGAGAAACTTTCAAGAAGAAAGTGTTTGGAAATTTGGATCACAAAAGTCTCCCCAAAAATAATAAAATAAAGGGGTACAAAGGATCCGAAATTGGGTTTTCCAAAACAAGAGTAAAAAATTTAGTTCCGATTGGAAAACCACCAAATTTAAACCATAGCCATTTCCTAGGGACTGAAATTGAGGGTGAGACAGCTATCGCAGAGAACCTTTCCATGAATCTTCGATAATACCTTGCCAAGCCTAAGAAACTCAAAACATCAGTCATTGTTGTCGGTCTCGGCCAATTCGTAACTGCCTCAATCTTTATTGGGTCCATTGAAATTCCACTCACAGAAACCACATATCCAAGAAATGCTACCCGATTTAGTCAGAACTCGCACTTATTAAACTTGGCATAGAGTGTGTGTTTTCTTAAGGTCCATAGAACCATCTTTAGATGTGGCTCATGCTCCTTAGGGCTTTTCAAATATACCCAAAATGTCGTTGATAAAAACAATAACGAACTTATCCATAAATTCCTTGAAAACCCGATTCGTTAAATCCATAAAGACGGTTGGGGCATTAGTCAGTTCAAATGGCGTCACTATAACTCGTAATGTCCATATCTCGTCCGACAGGTCATTTTCAGTATATCCTCCTTCTTAATTCTGAGTTGATAATAGCCCGTTCTTAAGTCTATTTTGGAGAATATCGAAACCCCTTGCAGTTGATCGAACAAGTCATCTATTTTTGGTAATAGATACTTATTCTTGACAGTTACTTGGTTCAACTACTGATAGTCAATGCACAAGCGCAATAATCCATATTTTTTCCTTGTGAAC
Source organism: Syzygium aromaticum (assembly GCA_024500025.1). Lineage (NCBI taxonomy): Eukaryota > Viridiplantae > Streptophyta > Magnoliopsida > Myrtales > Myrtaceae > Syzygium > Syzygium aromaticum. Next base: position 13,802,081 of record CM044894.1, on the reverse strand, counting down.
AACACTGGTGCTCCCCACGGTGACACACTCGGATGAATAAACCCCTTACCCAGAAGTTCTTGCATTTGAACTTTCAATTCTTTCAACTCTGACAATGCCATCTTGTAGGGCGCTCTAGATATCAGCTTTGTTCCATAAGCCAACTCAATCACAAATCCAACTTCTCTCTTTGGTGGCAATCCTGACAACTCCTAAGAAAAGATATTGGGAAGATTACACACCTCGGTTATGTCCTCTAGCCTTGGTTCCTCAACCAACTAGTCAATCACAAGACAATTATCTTTTCACCTTTTAAAGACAAAGCCCAGTCTATCAAATTTTAATCCAACGGTCTCTCAAAACAAATCACCCAGTTTTTTACAAAATCCGAAATTTCCAAGCGATAACTTATTCATCCAAATCTGATCAAAGGATATCATCAGTAATTCCAAATTCCATAAAATGATTGCATCTATTCATCATGAGCAATTATATGTCTTAAATGACCATTCAAATCTATAACTTTAAAAATCGCTTCTAATACACCAAATATCATCACAATTCGCATTTAGAACTTTAAGACAAATCCTTCGCTTCCTTCCCAACCATACCGCACACCCTTCCTTATGCCTGTAGTCAGTCCTGGTTATTTTGCGAAGTAGCTCCCGCTTAATGTCCTACTCGCGATTGCTGTTGTTGCATTGGCGGCCCAGCTTGTCAGTTCGGGCAATTTCTCACTTGGTGACTATGTTGGCCACATCCAAAACACGCTCCAGGTCTACCTAGACGAGGGCCATTCTCGTGCCTCCTTCAACAAGATCGACATGTAGCGTTAGAGCAGTGGTTCAGCTTTCCAAAGTTCTTTCTTACTGGAGCGACAAATCACCTATTCCCAATCATAGGCTTCTTTCCAAAGTTCCTATTGTCCTTAACCGGTGCATACCGCGATCCAGAAGCGATAGCCTTTTCTGTTATGTCTCGCTCAACCATCTAAGCCCTCTCATACAACTCGTTGTAGTCCCTTAGATTTAGGAGTATCAACTGACTACGGAGTTCTGATTTTAGACCATTGTAGAATCTCCTTGCTCTGTCCACAAGGTCCTCGACCATCCTTAGTGCGTACTTAGACAACCTTGAGAACTCAGCCTCATACTAATCCATAGTTATCTGATTCTGACGGAGCCGTAGAAACTCTGCCATTTTCTATTCCTGTGTAGTCTCAGAGAAGTATTTCCCATTGAAGGTCTCAACGAAGGCCATCCAGTTTGGAACCGTGCCTATAGGGAAAACCCTACCTCGGGTGGCCTTCTACCAATCATTTGCTACACCCTGAAGTTGATACACCGCCAGGGTCATCTTTTCTTTCTTTGTACACCCCAGCAATGTAAAGGCTTTCTCCAATTTTTGAATCCAGATAGTAGCGACCTCGGGATCTCCCTTCCCATCAAACTTGGATAGTTTCAGCTTTAAGAACTGCTCCACCAGCTGGTGCATCTAACGATTTCCATTTCCATGATTACATTATTCCTATTATTTCCATTAGCCCTATTAACAGCGGTAACAATGGCCTCAGTAGTAGCAGTAACAGTAGCAACTCGTTCTTGAGTCTGCCTACCCATCAAGTTTCCAACCTCCGTAAGTGCTTTCAAAATCCCATTCACCCTGTGATCCTCCATAGCTCTAGCTCGTGAACCCGATTGGCCTCTTGTTCCCCCTTCCTCGGCTACTCATTCTCACAGGGTTCTCTCACCAAACACCTAAACTGTTACAATTCCACCCAAGAATTAGAGACCTAAGTCATCTACTCAAGTCTAGTAGTTCTAGGCAGCAATTCATGGCAACAATCACAGTGCAGGTAACCACAAAACAAGCATTGTAAGGACACAATCAATAGAGTTCTCGCTCTTACCTTTAGTCCTGCCGCACCTACAATCAATAGTAATAACACGAAATCACCTAGCACTCACAAGCAAATAACCACGAGATATGCATTAAACACCCCACATGATGCAAACTCAAGCCTATTAACCACAAGCACATAATCTCGAGACATGCATAGCACAATCTATTCATGTGATCAGTGAAGGTCTCCTTAACTAACTACCCCAAAGTTATCATCCTTATCACTCCAGGTCTTGACCAAACTTAGATCGAGCTAACCTTGCTCTGATACTAATTCAATAGGGATGTTACATCCCGAACCCTATCGAGCACGCAACATCCCTCCGAGGTCATCAAGTATGCAACATCCCATGACTTGTCGCTAACCCAATCGAAACTCAAACAAGGAACGCGAGTGGAAGCAAATACGAACACTCCATACAACATTCAAATAAACTGGGTAGTAAGTAAAACACTTCCCATAAAAACCAGAAAGTCATAATAAGCTTACATAGATAATCCCAGGAGGTTTACACAATTACAAGCCTTACACGAAGCCATTTCTTAACGAGGCCATGGATACAAAAGGGAGGTTAACTTAAACTCCTCTACAACAGGGCATCCAAAAGGATGATACATCCAATGCCCAACATTACCCCAGAACTCCGAACCGCATGTGATGACTACTCATCATTCCAAGCTTGAAAAATGTTTAACAACGGGGGACGAGATAAATCTCAATAAGTAACTACTTAAGCCTCACTTAGGCTAATGCATACCTCCGAACAATCCTAATCATGCAATACCGACATCCAACATGTCATAACAATCACAGACACTCTTACCTTGCCTCAACACATACGCAAGCCCTGTATGTTAGAATCACGCCATAATATGGCCAATTGCTCATCAAGCTTCTACAACGCAATTCAAGGCATAATCATGCATAATATGGTTAACAATCTAGACGTGCTCATCAATTAACTTAGGCAAAGCATTCCCTAATGCAAATCGCACTCATTAAGTCTAGATTATTAACAATCCATCGGGCCACTAAACTCCCGCTGGTTTTCTGGTGTAACCAGGTATCGTCCCGCTACGTCGGCAACGTCATTGTTGGGGATCAAACACCCCTGACAAGCCGAGCACCCAACGACAGTCTACTTAGGAGCATCGATCTGGCCTCTATCGCGATTGGCGTTGTCTGGGATCGAACACCCCCCGGCAACCCTAGGTACCAGACGACAACGTTGGGGATCGAACACCCCCCGGCAATCCCAGGTACTTAACAGCATTCTACTTGGGAGCATCGATCCGGTCTCCACTGCGATCGGCATCATCTGGGATTGAACACCCCACGGCAATCCCGGGTACCAGACGGCATCCGAACTTCCGCCGGGCATTGTCTAGAACTCCCGCATAGATGGAACATGTCGTGACCATACATACACCTCAACAATCATTACTAATTCTTAGTTTTATAAATTAGCCCAATGTCAACTAAATTTGTCAAAATGCCACGATACACTGAATAATTCTCAAGAGAGAGAAAAACTAAAAATATACAAAACTGGGTCCAAACTAGGCAGTTGCATAGTGACCGAAATCCGTTTGAAATAAATAGTAAATGAGCTCTCAAAATTTTGAAATTTGGATATGTCGTATAAAACATCTTGATAAACATTTTCCGTGCAGAACTCAAAACTCAGTTCCAACTGTAAACACCTTTTTTTGTCACTTAAAGTCAGACAAAATTCAACCCGTCTGGTCAGGCGGCCTGACCATAAAAATACATCTCATCCAGTACCCAAATCACTTTGCAAAGTCTTGAAATTTTTATATGACATAGAAACAGATGTTATTAACAATTTTTGTGAAGGAAATTTGTTGAACAGAGGTCTGGAAAAATTTATAGAAAATCGGAAATACCAGAAGGTTGGGTGAACAGTAAATCTAGCGGACTAAATTCGGTCTAAAAATGGACTTACGAATGGCCCTAAATGATTTCAAAAAATTCCAGATTTAATATATGTCATACTTCAAGATGTTATGAACAACTTTCATGCAGAAAACTTCCTCAAATTCGGCCCACACAAGTCATAGAAAAAATAACAAAATCCAGCGACACAGCAGCAACCTTACCGAAAATCAACCAACAGGCACTACCAAGCAAACCAAGCACAATCAACCACTAGACCAACTATCCATAGCCCTAGTCCAACCCTAAACATGTCCATTAGTAACCCATTATCTTAACCAAGGCTTAGGGAGCACTTACTAGGAACCTAAGCAAGAAAAACTGAGCGAAAGGGCAACAGTAACCTGGTTGGTGCAGTAGCGATGGACGGCGGCAAGCAGTCGCCAGATGGCTGAGGCGGTTGGCTAGTGGAGGCAGACGACGCTAGTGCGGTGGCGGCGTGGAGTGGTTCTCGGCGATGGCTACTTCCGACGGCAAATGGTCTAGTCAGTTAGCAGCATCGAAGAAGCCAGAAGAAGCAGACGCGCGCAAAAGCAAAAGCTGAAGAAAAGAAGAAGGGGAAGAAGAGAAGAGAGAGAGGAGTTGGTGAACTTGGTGCGGGTGTTAGCCAGTAGGGGGAAAAAATCGACAGTAGCGTGTGGGGGGAAGTAGAGGAAGTTAGTAGCAGAATAGAAGTAGCAACAACAGCAAAACAAAAGCAGGAACGTGGGGGCAGTAGAGGAAGACAGCAGCAGCAAGGCAGAAGTAAGAAGCAATGTGGGTTCAGCAGCATGGGGGGTTCAGCAGGGGAGAAGGAGAAGAGCGAGAGGAGAGAGGAGAGGGGGCTCAATCATTAACCCACAAAATATTGTCCAATTTTCCTTTTTCCAAAATTTCGGTCAACTTGATAATTGGCCACACTTTAACGAGACGACGCTTGATAAATTAATCATGGAAATCTTGAAACTTCGATACCCAATTCAAGTTCTAATTAATGACAAAATTCAATCGAATGCGACTTTAGTATATCTTGAACTAACGGGCGGCTTTTATGAATTACGCATATTGACTCGTGGTCAATTCAATATTGAGCTACATCTAAGTTTACTCGAGCCATAGCAACTTTGGTTGTCATGTAATTGTGAGGGTCAATCACTAGTTCCAATTGATGCGATCGTTCGGATTAGGTTTAGGATTGTTCGAAATTCATACAATAACCAAGCAGAATCACCCATGACCCAATTGCACAACATTTGCAAATCATTCCATAACCATCCTTGGATTAGCCAAAAATATTCCCTCGCCAATCCTTCTGGTTGAAATGTCAATCTATAGCCAAGTTCTTAAGTCCACGTACTTAATTCCTAACTAGTTATTCCCTAACGGTTAATCTACTCGAGAGTGATCAATTCCGAGCGAAATTTTACTGAAAATGCATTGAACAAATATTCATTTTATAAATCCAGAAAATGGATCGAAATTCAGAATGTCATAATGAAAACATAAGTAAAGCAATCCAAAATAAGTCACAAAATATATTCTAAATAAAACACAAATTTACAGCCAACAGATTCTATCCATATTAATTGAAATAGCAATGAACTTTAGTTTATTTAAATAAACTAGCTAGATTGTAGCAATATAGGCGAAGCTTCGGAAGATTTTACTAATGGCTTCTTTTACGAGGATATCAATGTAGGAGTCACCTGCGACTTAACGTCTACTGCGAGGGCTCACCTGGATTTGACATCTTCATGCGGCTTTTCAAACCTCTCAAGGGTCATCCATTGCTCTCTACAAAAGAATGAGATACAAATTCGAAAGAAGTGTCAATTCGACCATGTGGAATACATATATTAATGTATCAACTTGGACATATGGATATCCACCAAACTCCGCGCGCCATGTTAGGGTTAATTAATTAAAGCAGCTATTACGCCATAGGAGCTCGTACTTCATTGAATTAATTTCTTGAGTGAAATGTGCCTAATTAAGTAGTACTAATGGCTCGTATTTGGGCTTACAACAGCAATCCCTAATTGTAATGGGGGTAAGTACAATGCAAATGCCATAACTTTTGTACGGAGGACATTTAAGTGCCATAACTTTTTTTTTGGCTCACTTGAGTACCATAACTTTCAAAAAAAAGATCATTTAAGTGCCACTTACGAGCTGGTCGTGAGGGTCTAAAACCACTGCTTTTTTAGCCAAACGGTGACCTTTCTGACGAGGCGAGCACCACCAGCTTGAAGAGGGGGTGTCGGTGAATTATTCTATGGCCTTTATTCGTCTCAAAATTTCCGTTTTAGCCTCTGTTGACGAAGGTAAAAATGTTTCGTAGTCACACAATTTATCGAGCCGATTTGTGTGACTACGAAACATTTTACCTTCGTTAACGGAGGCTAAAACGGAAATTTCGAGATGAACGGAGGCCATAGAATGATTCACTGACACCCCCTCTTCAAGTTGGTGGTGCTCGCCTTGCTGGGAAGGTCACCGTTCGACTGGAAAAGCCGCAGTTTCAAGCCCTCATGACTAACTTGTCAGAGGGGTTGGTTGTGAGGGCCCGAAACCCCGGCTTTCCAGCCAAACAGTGACCTTCTTGATGAGGCAAGCACCACCATTTTGAAGAGGGTGTGTCGATGAATCATTCTATGGCCTCTGTTCGTCTCGAAATTTCCGTTTTAACCTCCATTGATGAAGGTAAAAATGCTTCATAGTCACACATTTATCGAGCCGATTTGTGTGACTACGAAATATTTTTACCTTCATCAATGGAGGTTAAAACAGAAATTTCAAGACGAACGAAGGCCATTGAATGATTCACCGATACCCCCTCTTCAAGCTGGTGGTGCTCGCTTCGCCAAGAAGGTCACCGTTTGGCTGGAAAAGCCACGGTTTCGGGTCCTCATGACCAACCCCTTTGATAAGCTAGTCGTGAGGGCCTGAAACCGCAGCTTTTCCAGTCAAATGACGACCTTCTCGACGAGGCGAGCACCATCAGCTTGAAGAGGGAGTGTCGGTGAATCATTCCATTGCCTCCGTTCGTCTCGAAATTTCCGTTTTGGCCTCTGTTGACCAAGGTAAATATGTTTCGTAGTCATACAAATTGGCTCAATAAATTGTGTAACTACGAAGTATTTTTACCTTCGTCAACGGAGGTTAAAACGGAAATTTTGAGACGAACGGAGGCATGGAATGATTCACCGACACCCCCTCTTCAAGATGGTGGTGCTCGCCTTGCCGGAAAGGTCACCGTTCGGCCGAAAAAGCCGCTGTTTTGGGCCCTTACGACCAGCTCGTAAGTGGCATTTAAGTAATCTTTTTTTTTTAAAGATATGGTACTCAAGTGAGCCAAAAACAAGTTATGGCACTTAAGTGTCCTCCGTGCAAAAGTTATGACACTTGCGTTGTACTTACCCTCATCGTAATGTATTGGACTTATGATTTCCCAAAGTATTTGAGGAATATGATTATGAAATTATGAATTTTCTGGTGTCGATTGACAAAACTGTCATAAGCTTTCTCCACGATCTACGATTTGAAATAAATTATCTTGGTTACCCCATTTTTGGAAAAGCCTACGTTTTGCATCCTGCTATAAAAAGGTAAGAGAAAGGATGTAAATTATAAGTTTGCGAAACTTTAAGGTGCAAACTGCGACTAAGGGTACAAAGGGTAGGGTTTCAAAAGTAGAATATGCAAAGTGCATGTGAAGGTAAAGTTGAGGTTGATCCCCTTTTTTGGCCCCCATGGTTTCGTTCTTACTCCGGAGACAACTCTCACAATAAAGAAGATGGTGCAATTCTTGATAACATGCCGTGCAAGTGGCATAGGGATATCTAAGATATGTAATTTAATGTAGCGTATGTCTAGAACGATTGTATTGTGTACATATGTGACTGTATAATGAAATGAATTAATTTATGTATTTAGTGATACATGCGCCTAAACCGCAGCACCTCAAAACTAGTTGAGACAGCTTTTTAATGATTTTTTTTTCTGCTAACACATCGAAAATTGGGTGGTTCGTTCGGAGAACTTGAAATTAACATTATAACATTGGGACTTACATGGTATACAACTCATGGATTCGTTTTCTCTTTTGAATCATGAAGATCTCCAAATATAAAAATCGGTTCATAAAGGTGTGTGCATGAGTTAGTGCTGGGAGGCCCGGTTACACAAAAATAAAATTGCATCTACTTTCTAATCTCAAAGGACCCCCACCACTCACTTGCTACTTTGGAGTTATTGGTGCATATCCCACCACTTCATGGTTCTTCCTAATCCAAATTGGTCGATAATTGCATCTTTTAACAGCAAAACCAGGGTTTTCAGCCAACAATTTTCCATGTTGGTCATGCATAGAGATCATAATTTCAACAAACCATAGGACATTCGTTAGATACTTTCTTCTTCCACTCATTTTCTTTTGCTTATTGTTTTTGTCTGATGGATAATTTCTTTAGTGAAGTCTTACTCGGCCTCGATTCTGGCAGGATCACGGTTGACGGAGTCAAATAGTTTGACTTTTGATGCCAAGACGAGGAGGTCATATACTTTTGAATTATGTGACCATATGTGACCACATGTGACCATTTTGTATTCCTAAGTGGACCATCTGCAAATGCACTCTCTTTTTACCCCGTCAAAGATTAACGACAAGCGATGTTGAAATTAAAATTGGAGCTATGGGAAAAACATGAACATCACTTGCATTTTTTTTTCTGTGTATATAGTGTTTTGGAGGGACTAAACAATTGGAGAATACATGTAGATATTACTTGGTAAAGAGTATGCCAAAGATATCAAGAAGATTTGATTGTCATGCATGGTAAATCAGTGGTGTTTGATGTTTTACCAGCTACAACTTGATCGCTTAACCAGAAGGCCGAGCAAGGTACTTATGTTTTACCAGCTATGAATGAGATAATGAGCGAACAAATAGAATGTCTCAAGTTGGCACAGTTGGTTGCGGTGTTAGGTAGTGACAAGAACGGATCCGGGATTTAGGTTGGGAGGCAGGAGGCAAAATTTATTAATGAAATATGGAGTAATAAATTTTTTTTGCACATTTTATTAGACTCGCACACAATAAAGTGTATATAATTAATTATGAAACATATAATCTCAATGTGTAATTTTGTAATTTTTGTTCTTATACTTTTCAATATGTGCCGAGTATTTGAGCAAGAAAATAATTTTTTCTTGGTTTCTCTTATTATAATTGTATATGATTTTAAAATATATCTTATCGACTATTAAAAATATTTTTTTATTAAAGAACAGAGAATTTTACGGATATAAGATAGATTGTCATACGTACATATTAGGGTAATAAAAAAATCATTATCTCTTGCAAGTATTTTACTACAAATAAAATATAATTTCAATAATATTTTCAATACACATAGCGTAAGATCTAAGAGAATATGATCTTAAATTGCTACTTTATTAAGATAAGACAAATTCAATTTAAGCTCGTTACTTGATTTGCATCTTTCAAATTAAGGATAATAACACAAATAGTCCATGAACTTTAGTCCAGTCTGCAATTTGGTCCATAATCTTTTAATTTGTTCAATATAGTCCCTGAACTTTAACTTAAGGTTCAATGTGGTCTATGAACTTTTAATTCATTCAATGTGAACTTTGAACTTTTAGTACATGTTCAATTTAGTCCCTGAACTATACTAAAATGTTCGATGTAGTCTTTGAATTTGAATAAATGGAAGGACTATATTGAACATTTTTATATAGTTCAGGGACTGAATTGAACAAATTAAAAGTTTAGGGACCACATTATACATTGGGTTAAAGTTCAAAGATTACATTAAATAAATTAAAAGTTTAGGAACCAGATTGTACATTGGGCAAAAGTTTAATAACTGTTTATGTCATTTTCCCTTCAAATTATATGAAAACATCACATCATTGCTTCCAAATTTCTATGTAGGCCTGAATAAAATAACTGCTCAAGGTATTGCTATTTTTTTTTTTGGGTAAAGTAAGGTATTGCTATTTAATCCCTTCGAAACAAGAAAAAAAAAAGTGCATATTCTGTAATTGCAAAAAATAAAAAGAAAAAAGAAATGAACAAAAACTTTGCACTTATTTTAGAGGAAGGAAATCGAAAGATTTCAATTTTGCTTTTTATGGATGGAAAACCTTCAATAATTTCAGTTGAGAGATTTCGTTATTGCACTACTAATGCACATCTTTGCCAGTTGAAGATTGCAGATCATTTTAAGTAAAGTGACATAAGTTTTGATGGGATTTTTTTTTAAAAAAAAGATTGAACTTGAAACTAAGCTGCATCCTCCCCATATTCCATGTTGCGTTGGTTCAAGGTCACTTGCACATATAATAATTTTTTTTTTCTCTCCCTCTCTCTATTCTCTTTCCATTGTATTCTAGTTCTAGATCTAAGAACTATACTCTCCCAATTTAGATATCAAGGTTTAATAAATATATTTTTTGGGTTTCGATGCCCTTATGCTTTGTCCGGATATAAGTCCTTTGCCTTCAGCTTCAATGTTGATCGCATGAGATTTGATGTCTCGCTAAAACATGAAGATATGCTCTACCAAATGTTAGATCTATGTTCGTTCAACCAATTTTGATTGTCCTCGTACAAAGACGATATAGAGGAAGTCAAACCTAGGCACACACTGCCAATTGGCAATACCATAGTTACCAAAGAAGGAATTTTTTATTTGTGCTCAACACTAAAGAATATATGAGATCCATTGAATGGCCATTGACTATTTTGCTTGACAGATATATTCTTGTGGAACGAGCATGTGCTTAATCTACCGGTACTTTGTTGATGCTTTTTATTTTCTGGATTTGGCTTTGTTTTGCAATATACCAGACTTTGCTCTACTTCAATTTGCTCTACCACTGAAGTCTATGTAGTTCTTATGTATTCTTTTGAGTAATAAATATAATTTTCTTTCGACAAAAAAAAGGCCACTTGCACAATTGCTTGAACTTAATTGGTTCATGAGATTTGCGGAGTGTTACATGAACCTCCAGATAGTTGGGCCTCAGCACTTGTGCCCTTGAGTCATTAATAATAAAAAAAAATGAGAAATAAATGGAAAGAAGAGATGCTGAATGGCGCACTTAAAAAAAAATTATATCACAATACACGAATATTTATAGTCTATGGCGTACAGTTAGTTTCGCCCAAGAAGATATAATTTCTATAAATGCATATGGGGATCTATATCTACGTGTAATTAGGATTCTACCTTGGCATTACTCGAGATTTTAAGTTTATCAGCATTAAGGAATCTTTAGGATTCAAGTAATTGAAAAATAAAATAAAATATTTATATTAAAAGGAAAAACAAACTTTTTGTCATTTAAAACCAACATAAATTGATGAACTCCTTAATAAAAGGAACACTTGATTGATATTCACACTCCAATATAAAGGAGGATAAATCGATACCTGACAGAATCCTGAACCGAAAATATTATGAACTAGACGAGACACAATCATAATGTCCGTCGGTACTATGCTAGTACGCATTTTCATCCTTGTTCCACGTTAGAAGTAAAACATGACAATACTTTCAAAAATAAAAGAAAATGAACCTTCTTTCAAGAAGTGCACCGTTAGGATAAGGTTTCATATAGACATGTCTAGTAACTCCTCTATCTAGCCCTAAATGTTGTCAGACAATTTCCACCATATGTCTGGAGCCAGTTGGGGATTTTGTTGTCATCTTGTTGCACCCTAGACGAGCATTGCTGCATAATCTATGTTAATATTAATCGACACGTTAGGCCTGCAGGGAATGTTAACCACATTGGGTTGCATCAGTGCACTACTGGCCTTGTATTTTCAATATTTGGCGCTTGACTAGTCTGTCGACTAATTTGATTTGCCAAATTATTATTACCCATACGATTATTTTGACCAGTATTATTTTAATTATTACCATTGTTTTGTCCTTGATTCGAAGTTTCAGACCTTCGACAGTGTCTTACAAGGGGTTGAAAAATCTGGTCTAAATTGTTGGCTTGACCCAATGGACTAGGAATTTGCACTTGCACCCCGAGATTTCCTTAGAATGGTTGTGGCTCTGGACGATCCTGGCCTTGATATCATATCATTGACTGCATTGACGACTATCGACTTGATCACATTTGACATTGGACTCACAATGTAGTTAGCCATGTCATTTTGCTGTTCCTTGAGCAATCTTTGCATAGTTGACGCCACATTACAGTTTAGTGCAACTTCTCTCATTTGCTCTTTTGTGAGATGTCTTAGAAGATCAACCTCTCCCTGAAGGTTACTTTCTGCTACTCTTCTAGTGACTGAAGACTCGGAATGTGCGAACATGTCATTATAAGATTGTGGTAACTGATTGTTGTTGCCAGCAACATTATCAGTCTCGTATTGATTCCTGGTTCTTGCCATTGCAATTTCCTCAAATCAACAAAAGGACTCCCACCAAGCGTGCCAAACATACACTTTACCCAAAAAGTGAAAAACTTTTGAAGTATGACGGATCAAATTGAACTAACAAAGGCTATGAAAGGGTCCTTTACTGATTTTGGACAGGATAGTAAATGACATGATGAAAAAGACAATCAAAGGCTACTAACGGGTGTATTGATCGAGTAGTACTAAGTGATATATGCACAAGCCGATATGCAAATGGTATCCTCCTAGGTGTGATCCTAATATGAAGAGTGCTCTGTTGCTATCAGAAATACTCTGCCGATATCAAAGGGTCATTGCCGATATCTAAGGTAAACAATTGGATGGACCTAGGTGATTGGTGAACAAGTCTAGAACTTTGATGTTTAATAGAGCTTGGAAGGACCATGCGAGTGAATAGCTGTAGAGTCACAATCATTGATATGATTGGAAGGACCAAAAGATCTGATTGCGATTAGGTGCAGTTGTATTGATTATTGGAGTAACATAATATTGGCAATAACAGTTCTTTTTAGCTGGGGTAGGAAGACTAAGAGAATACTAACAATCTTGGTGAGTTCGGTGAAGACAAAAAATCAATGGGAATATTGATGTACTTGGAAGTCTTTGAATGCTAAATCAATCAATCAGCGCAGATGAGGAATCGGTGGGGATGTTGATGTCCATGGATGTCTTTGGAAGCTAATGAAGCCAAGAGGATCATTGGAAAATTGATTGCATGTCATTCCACACAGTTTCATTGGTGGGCAACATCAACAGACTATTGATAATTTGCACTCCTAAGGGACAGTGCAGATATAGATATTTAGAAAGTGGTTTCCGCATATTCATCCTATTAGAATGGTAATAATGCCAATATATATGTTACAAAGGTTTGAAATTCGCAATAGGAGCACTGGAGTTGATCAAGAGTAGTTCTGACAATACTAAGCAAAAGATAGACTCTGACAAGAGCAAACTAACTAGTTTGGGAAAACTGTCACTGCTAGAGAGCCGTTCTGATGCTAGTGATCGACAGAGAGACATTTTACTATTGATGATGGCAAATGGCTACTTGAGGATATTGAGATGTAAACAGTCATCTAAGGTTAGATGGCTATAAATTCAGTCCAAGAGAAGTAGTAGGGTTCGGTGGAAGCAAACAAATATAGTCCATTGCTTTGAATGTTCTTCTTTACTTTTTTTTTTTTTGATAGTGGCTGTGTGTTGTTGTTTCTATGAGGTGCTACTGAGTTATAATCCTAAGTCAAGTGTGCGATGTAAGAGCAGTGGTTGTGTCTTATTAAAATAATCAATCGGTTGATAGGAGCAACACTTGCTTATTGTAACTTGCTTTGAAGATTACTAATGGCTTCTGGCCTTGTTGTGACTGTTAATTTTTAGAGTGGACTTAGGCTTTGGGATAAAGGCAAACCACTATAAATCTGTGTGTGCTATCTTCCATCTCTTCACCATTAGCATTACTTGTTCATTATTATCAATATCTTTTCATCAGTAGCACACTTGATTACGTTAATATCTAATGCTGGTGAAGATTTTTTTTTTTTTTTTTTTTTGGTGTTATATTTCACAAAAGTTCTTTGTAGTTCTCATTCAACCTACTCCTTAGGTTGTATTGTTAGCCCAACAGTAAAGGGTAGTGGAAATTATAAGTTGCTAGAAATGTAAATTATGAGTAAATTAAAGATAAAATGGCAATTTGTAATTGATTGTGCGTGTTACAATAATTAGATTGCGGGCTTTTATACCCCACCCACCAATAGTAGTTATTACAAATTTTAAATCCATAAATAACCTCTTAATTTAATTTGCAGTTACTAATTAGAAGTTACAAACGTAAGACACGACCTCTTATTAACCAGTAATAATTATCTACAAGAATTTTACTACCAAAAGTATCGGCATAACCATTCAGCAGTTATGCGCTTGCGTCGATCCACTGGCCATATGTTTAATTGTTATCTTAGCAGGCTTCTGCTCATTAATTGCATTGTCTCAACACTTAGCCAGAATTCGGGATTGCTTGCTATCGATGATTTTGTCGATCAGTCTCTCTTTAAGTCCTAGTGACGCCTCTTGTCGATAACTTTCACACCATGTATTGTCGACTTTCTTAATTGTTGATAAGTTCGTCCTGTTGACTGATGATTTCTGATCTGAAGAAACTTGATTCTTGCCGAACAAGCTACTTACTCATCCATAATGAAAATTTGTGATCTTTTGGTGTCACCAAACACCAAACCTATCACATGCTAAATATTGCCCAACTCTTGAGCATTTTGTGGTTTGGGACAGGATAAGGCTGATTTGTTGGTCTCTTCCAACTTTCGCACTTCCCGCAAACTTGTGGCAGAGCCCAAGGACAGACGTATGGCAGCTTTTATTTTCTCCTTTTTCCTAATATTGGGCTAATTACCGGACCATATTGCTTCAATTAAGTCGAAACTGTACTATAACTCAATCAATACTTGATTTAACATCTACCGATAGCTATCAGCACCAAGTTAAATGACAACGTAAATCAATTAGAGCCTACAATAAGGAATCGATCGGATACAAGGTTCCTCGTATCTCTTAACTATAATATAATGTCTCCGAAAATCACATTTATCAAATGTTGAAGTGCCAAGATCATCTGTCACAAAGCATATCAAGTAATCCAATCCAATCCAATCAAGTGACGAATAAAAGTGGGACTGGGTTATGATTAGCATTCCAATCAATGTATTAAGCATGGATTAATTAAAAATGTAGAGAACTAATACTTGAGCTGAGAGGACACGCTTTGATGGGGGGCGATGGGAGATGTTGGTATTGGACGAGCCAAAAGCTAATTGGGACTCCACGGCACATATTCACACCTCACTCACTTTTCCTCTCATGTTGGTTCCTTTCCCTTCACTAGTCGAACAACATGAGTTTTCTCACTACGCCAAAATTACGTCAATGCCCATGCATTTTCACTAAAAGGAAAATATAAACGAAAAAACTGTTCAAGATTTGAGTCTCCAAAAGAACCTAAGGCTCGAATCTCGAGTCGGGCGTGGCTCGAGTCTCAACCTCAAATTAGGGTCGAATTGGGATCCGCGGCTGTAGTTGAGCCTTCCGAGGTCTATGGTAAACATCAACCCCCCAAACCGAGGAGTTGAGCAACAAGGGAGGAGGGCAAAATAGAGAGAAGTGGAAGAGCCGTACGATGGATACATAGGGGATCGATGGCATCGTTGTGCATAGAGGCTAGCGGTCAGGTCGTAGAAGGCATCTTGGACAAAAGGGATATTTGATTATTACATGACGCGAATTCAATGATGAAAAATGTGGTAGCAATAAGCGGGTACAGTGCCATATAATTTTTGAATTCATTTGGCTAGTGACATACACATGCTTGCCTCAAGGAAACCTCGAGAGCAAACTGGGCACCAGAAAAGGTGAAGGAAACTTCCAAGACAATGACAAAAATAAAGGAAAGAAATACTTGGCATCGAGTGCAGTGCGTACCAGTGAAGCACACGGAAAAACAGAATCTCCCTTTTGCAAACCTCCTCCTCTGCACCTTCTTCATCCTAATCCAACAAGCACTGTGCATCTTTTCCATTTATGTTTTTTTCGAACAAACACGGCATGTCGTCCAAGGACTCTCTCTATTTATATCCCTAGTGCCCAAGTATAAATACAGGCACGCACAGCACAACACAACACACCCTGATCAAGTTGCACTGACAAAAAAACCAGAACCCAAAAGACAAACTTGAGAGAGCAAAACAAGGCCCGGAGCTTCTCCCTCTCTCTCTCTCTCTACACAAAGAGGAAGACCGTTTGCTGCTCCCACTTTCGTCAAAGATGAGCTCCTCCACCACTGCCGTGGACGGAGGCTTCCACAAGTGGAACTCGCCGATCCCATACCTGTTCGGAGGATTGACCATCATGCTGGGCCTCATCGCTGTCGCGTTGGTGGTCCTCGCCTGCTCCCACCGGAAGTCCTCGGCGTCGTCTGCCTTGAACCATGATCCCGAGGATCAAGCCGGGGCGAATGGCGACAACGAGAAGCCATCGAAGATGGAGCTAGAGGACATTGCGCCCAAGATCGTGGTCACAATGCCCGGGCACAAGAATCCCACGTTCTTGGCGAAGCCTGCTTCGAGTTCAACCGCGAGCCACAACGGATGCCAACAAGTTTGAGCGATCATCATCGCCGATCAATCTTTCATTTGCTTTTGATATTGTATGGAGAGAGTGCTGGATTTTGAGATCCCTTTCTTCCTTTTTTCGGTTTTTCCATCGCTTGTTAGGAATTACATCGATTCTTTTATTTTCGCGAATATGTAAACAGAAGGATTTTTCTTTCCTATGTACATGAGTTGTGCTTCTTCTACTTCTGCGCCTCAGACCATGTTGCAGCTTTTAGACATGCTTGTTTGTTTCGAATTTCAAAAAACAATGTGGAGAAATTATGTACGATACGTATTAACGTTTGCATTTTGCGGAAGTTTCAAGTGTCTCGTTAGAAAAATATCAAAGTAGGTGCGTCGCAAAATTTTGATTAAGCAAAAAGCGAAAGATAAAAGTCAAGCCACGTAGGCTCTTAATTTAGAGGGATGAGTCCTCTCAGCAAAGCTTTTTTAGAATTTTGATGTTACTAGAGATAATAAGAGAGTTCATCATCTTTACCCAAACAAAAAAAAAGAGAGTTCATCATAGCTTTTTGGTAAATGGTGAGTTGCAAACTTATAAGTTGATTACTTTGGCACTATTACCATCTATGGTATTTTGTTCATTTTTTAGGATTTCCGTTAAGTCCGTCCATTTTTCGTGGACAATACGTTCTTTTTCTTTATTGTTTCTAATACCTCGTGGCTATAAACACGGTAATAGAGGTTACTCAAACATGAAACGCCGTCGTTTCAATACTGCCACATCAAAAATTAAATTGAACATCGAAAGAAGCCTGAAAATTCAAAAAGAAAATAGGACTTGCGACTGTGAGAGATAGCATTTTCCTTCTTTCTTTTTTCTTTTCGGGTGAGGGAGGACCAACGAGAGGGTTGACAAACCCTCGCCCTCGCTCGAGCAGTGGTGGCACCGTGCTCGGGTCCACCATTGTTCGAGCAAATAGGAGTGGCGTACCCTTAGCGGGAAATTTCATTTCTCAAGGCCTAGTTATGGTCTTTATTTGTAAATACTTTAGTCCCACGAAATAACTAATAATCGACAAAGATTTAGATTAAAGAAAATTCGGAGATTACGCAAACTCATTTATGGAACTTAAGAAAGGAGTGGAAAATTACAGGGAGACAGGTGAGAATGGCAAATCTTTAATCTCAACACCTCTTAGGAATAATAACACATAAATTGAAGAAGAGGGTTATAACCTAATGATGTTTCTTGAAATTAGACACCATTGTCAGCAGACACCATGATCCCCTTATCCCAAGCATACTCATAAGGATCTTATTAGGAAAGTACTTTAATCAAATTGCAAAGTGTTCTTGCTTTCACTACATCAACGGAACTCGTGACACGCAAAATCAACCTCCGTCAATTTGAATGATCTGAATAAACATAAACGAAACTTGGCTGCATCGGTCCGGCTAACTCTGCCGGTCGGAATAAAAGAAACCTCTAGTCTGTTGGTAGATGCACCTCTTTCTTCCTTCTTTCAAATTGTTTATTACGATTAATGGACAGAACTTTCTTAAACAGAAAAGGACAAGCATTTGCTGTCGCCTGTGTCCACACTTCCGTACAGTTACAGAGACTGGAGCTCAGTTTGATGTGGGAAAGGAATAAGTCAACTAAACCAATTGTCACATTGAAGGCTGTGACACAACAAAATATATTCGCCTCGTAATCATAGGAATATAATTTTTTTTATATATCTTATTATCAGATCTGACAGTTCGGATTGAATTTAATATATATACTAGCCTCTAAAGAGATTTGATATGATTAATTTACAAAGACGGACAATTCAAGAGGATTTGAGCTTGGGTTTGGTGATAGATTTTGTTTGATAAAACTTGAAATTGAGACATCAGAATCGACTCAACTCCTGTGTTCAATCCGAAATGTTCCTCCCCCACCCAAAAAATAAGATATTGCCACTTTACGATTAGTTTTGACGTTAAGCTGCTCTCAGTTGCTTGTTTGTGCTGATAAGTTGTGAAAATGAACATTTGGAATTGCCACAATCAGTTAAGACATTGAGGGATTTTTACTTGGGAATTGAGGGTCACCCTATTCAAATATCATCGGCTACGTTCAAATTATTTTGGGTCAGATTCGCCTACAAAAGTTAAAGACCTTTGGCCGGTTGACAGGGTTTGTAAAGTATTTCACGGGGCCTTCGAATAAACGGTCTCCTATGCACATGCCCTGATTTTAAGACATATTCGAACTATACCTTGTGTTGATCCATAAAATATTTTCTCCCCCTCCTTACTGTAGATTATAGTTCAAGTTGATGTTTACCACTTATTACAAGTCAAATCACAATTTATGTCCTGTTTCTTGTGATAACTTTCGGTTCAATTTGCAACCCTAGCTGCCACAAAGTCATAAAGAAGATGTCTACCATTCTATCTCGGATAAACACTAAGAAAACAAATTGAATGCTTCCCAATCGACCAGCAAAATAAAAGCAAAAGAAAATATAAAGGAAGGAAGAAAACAAGGGGCAAATTCCAGCGGTGAGGCAAAGGTTGGCTCATCTATTTTCTCGATTAGGCACGACTCCAAAGTCTTAGTCAAGTACTGAATGGGGTCTTCATTGGGTCTTAAGGCATAATTAGCAAACGAAGTTTGACAAATTGGTTTGAAAACGTAGCATTTTTATAATGTTTGGCGGCTAATGGGATTAGGTTGATGATGAAGATACGTGGGGGCTCGGAAATGCAATTTTCGGGTCATTATTTTGGCAGCTGTTGCTATCTGGAGACCATCGGTAAAACGTCAGGTTCTCACGTTAGAGACAAAGGAGCAAGTAAAAAGATAAAGTAAAGGGTCTTACTATTAAGTGTCTTGGGGACATTTGTTAATCATATTTGATAGAAAAATTTTTCAATTCATAATACACTGACTACACATACACGAAAGAATTAATATTTCTTCATTGGTTTCTTAATAAGTGTTTCGGGATGTTTTTGAAAACTACCAAAAGAAATAGAAAAAATTCCAAATAAGGATCCGAAGTTGAGTGATTTTCTCAAATAATGGCTTAAAGTGGACTTTATTATAAATAAATACTTGAAGTGGCAAAATCGGTCTCAAATAACGCGCTTGATTTTCCTGCGCCGACATGCTCATACACTTATTCGAGACTGATTTATTCACTTTGAGCCATTATTTAAAACTGACTTATTAACTTCATAATCTCTATTGAAACAATGATTATCATATAAATTTTCGCAAAAGTAAGGTCCCTCTCTAGATGGGGGCCAAGGAAAGAATAAAATTTTCCAAAAGAGAAAGTGCATTCCACCTCATTATCTCACTTGGGGACATGGGGAATTATTACCATGTCCACTGTGATCTTTTCTATATGCGAATATTGCGTTGGGTCTCTTTCGCAAGTTTCACGGGAAAATGACCTGAAATGATTGTCTGCCTGCGCCGTCAAAGTCATCCTCAAAATTGCCTCGGCTCATTTACGGCTGAGCCGTCGAGTTTGTCAAGTCGTACTACTCTTGAGCCGACCACGTCCGAATTGCGTCTGGTTTTCAGACACACGCCACCTCCTAATTGATTTCAGACACGCTCGGAAAAATTCGTCCCGTCGTTAATAGATAACTTTTCTTTATTCCCTTGGAAATTTTTTTTTGCTAAAATTATTCCCTTGGAAATTTTGACATCGAATGGGCGTTCTTAAATTTTTGAAAACAATAAAAAGAACTAGTTGATTTTGTGATATTAGTCGTGGAAACCCGGCTGTCCCGAATACCTTCGAGTCGATTGATCGGGCTTCAAGTGGGCTTGGTCCAATATTAACAGTCCTATGTGTTTCCTAAAAATTATTTTGTTAGATCAATATTGCAAGTGATTTTGATGTTAGAATCAAGAGGAAAAAGTACAAAAAAGGTCCTAGATCTATTGTATTAGTATCACTTTAATTCTAAACATTTCAATCGGATCAATATAATTCTAAACCTTTTCACATTGGTACTAGTTCAGTCCATCTAATTAATTTAGGTCGGAAATCTCTAACATTGACACCGGCCGTCTTACGTGACGTGATCTGCGTTGACTGAGATATTTTAATAATATTTTATTATTTTTTCTTTCTTTTTTTCATTTGTTTTGGCCAGAAAGGGTTGCATGCTGACAAGCCCTCGTTAGCCGCTAGCAAGGGCCAACAAACCCTCGCCAGCCAAGGGTGAAGGTGCAATGGCCTCGTCCAAGCTCATTGTGCCCTAGCGGGCCGCGAAGACCCTCACCCAGGGACTTCACTGCCCTGCCAGCTCTAGGCAAGTGACCTTTGCCTAGATCTAGTAAGGACTTGTTGGCCCTACAGGCCAAAATGAAGGGAAAATAAGAAAGAATAAAGAAAAAAACAATAAAAAAAAAAAGAAAAAATAGTAAAAATTCAAAACATTATCAAAATATTATTAAAAATGTCCACACCAACGCTAACTGTTCTATATAGGATAGTTGGCATCCACGTGAACAATTTCTAGCATAAATTGGACAGATGGATTGAATTAGTACCAATGTAAAAATGTTAAGGATTAAATTGATAAACCAAAAAAATTATGATAGAATTAGTATTAATGCAAAGATTTATGACTTTTTTGGTACTTTTCCCAAATTTCGACAGTAGTAGCCCGTCACTAACTAGAAGGGTTTCTCAACAATTACATCATCCAGCAATCGATGAAACACTGAAAGGAAGTGATTAGTTTGTGCAACACTAACTTTAATTATTTGGGGAGAAAGATTATATTTTATTTTTGACCTCTATGTTTGATTAAATAGAGAAGGAATGAATGTTAAACATGTTTTAAGTTCTATTTGTTTTGCGAAAAATAAATGATTTTTAAAATACTTTCCTAAAAATAATCATTTGTATTGTTTGAAATAATTAGTCAATCGAATATGTTTTCATTATTGAAAATAATTATATCTAAATATTTTTGTATATGATAAAAATATTTATTATTTATTTATTTTTGTAGACGATATAAATGATTCTTTTTAGAAAAATATTTTCAAATTATTTATTTAAACAAACGGAACGTTAGATTGGGTTTAACATGGTGAATTAAACAGTTGGACACGGCTAGGCATTGGGACGAAAAGAAAAATTGGTCCTAATAGATTATGCTATGCCGAGGAAGTAAAGCCGAGATGTCAGAAAGTAATTATGATTAACAAAGATGATCAGCCAAAAATTGTTGACTTTTGTGATGTGCATTGTGCAAGGTTTTATAAATGTAAGGATGTGTCTCTCCATGTGAAATTGTTCTATGGGTATAGTGAAACGAAAGAACTATTTGTTCAACTACTTAATAGAAACATCCGTGTTAAAATATTTAAATAATAAATCACACATTTATCTAATAAATTTTTCAATGGTTCAACAAAAATTTTACCTGATATCAACATGGCATGACCGTCATTGACGTGGATAATTTCTGCAACTTTTAAAATTTTTTAAAATTTTTTATTCTTATTTTTTTTCTATCTTTTTCCTTCTTTTCTTTCTTTTTTTTAAAATTTTTTTCCTTATTTCCCTCCATCAGTCATTAGGGCCTTGGCGATGGCTAGGAGAGGTAGTGAGAAAAAGAAAAGATAAAAGAAAAAATTCAAAAAATTTAAAAAATTGCAAAAATTATACACATCAGTGTTGCCTTCCCTATAGCCATATCATGTATGACGGCCAGCATCCATATCAACAATTTCTTGTAAAAATTGGCCAAAAGAACTACATTACCAAATCATCAAAAAATTTATAACTCAATTGGTCAAATTGAAAAGTTTAAAACTGAATTGACCGTTGTGTAATATATTTAGAACTTTCTGGCCAATAATCCTTGAAGTTTTGTATACTCAAGAGATGAACGAATAAAACAATATGAAGACATGATAGGAAGGTGTCTAGACAGTGGAGACTTGTTGGAAGAAGTCGGAGAAAGGAAAATGTTGTCAATTAGTTGAAGTGATCATTCTCTTAGTGAAATAATGGTCCGGGGAGGTTACCTCATGCCAAGATCAGGACATACCATATATCTAGAAGGTCTTATAGTGGATTTACAGATTGCCTATTAAAAGGACTAATAGAAGTGGGATTCGAATATGGGCATGTTGTGCGGAGTGTTCTAACCTTGCCAAAGAGCCTCCCGGTTTGGCTAAATTTTTTTAATTAGTTGCCGAAGAAGTGTTCTTTAAACATTTATGAACATAATCCACGAAACAAATTAATTATTGACTTTCCATTTTGTTCTTTGATATATGATTCATTGAAGAAGGCTTGATTTCGCAAAAGGCCCCAACTTTGGGATGCTTTCCTTCGGTCCGCGTTTTTCAATCAATTTCTGCAAGTCTTTGAAAATTGTCATTGATCCAATGACATGACAGCGATTATTTTTTTTCCTTAAATTTTTTTCATTCATTATTAAAAGGGAAAACATTTCCAAAAATTTTAAACTATGTCACTTGTGATAAATTTACCCTGAACTTTTTTTTATGATACGAAAAATCTCAAACTATGTCACTTGTGACACATTTACTCCACAATACATTTGTCCAATGGCATTTTCGTATTTTTCTTTTTTCTATTTTTTTCCTTTTTTTTTCCTTCTCTCTTCCTTCCGTTGGCCATGGCGGAGGGAAGCCAACAATGGTATTCCTCGCTTGGGCGGGTGAGGGCAGCCCTCGCTTCGGTTGGGCGAGGGTCACCCTTGCCTGGGCGGGAGCAGCCCTCGCTAGATCCGACGAGGGCAGTCCTCACCTGAGTCGGGTAATGGTCGCCCTCACCCAACCCCAACGTCGGCGAGGGCTGGCCTCACTAGTGCTGGCAGAGGGAAGAGAGAAGAAAAAAAAAGGAAAAAAAATAGAAAAAGAAAAAGACAAAAATGCCCATGGACAATTATATTGTAGGGTAAATGTCGCGATCGAAACTCCTATTTTTTTTTTAACATGCTCAAAAAAACGAGGGGCTTGCCTGGTACATACTAAGTCTAAATTCGGGACTTAACTCGGGCCCTCCCAAGCTCATACCATATCGCGACTTAGTGTTTTAGTATTTAACATGCAAATGGTTTACATCAAGGAGTCGTCATTAATCTATTCGGGGTGGGTCGATTAGAAACCCAAATAGGGTGATGGAAGAATCACCCTATTCCTATAAACCAGAAATTGATTGAGTTCGGGGACTTGGTTACACTAGTTAGGCAACTAATGCCCTTTCGGTACCATTTTACCCTGTTCATTTTTGAAAACATTTATCAGGTGATTTGGATTGATTTTAGGACCTTTCTCCTAACATGTGAGGTGATCAAGCGAGCGCATAATCAGAAACGATTCGTAGTAAAAAAAAACACAACAATTCATGCAGCCTAAGGTTCTAACCTTAATTAAGTCAGATGACATTCAAAACATAACAGTCCATGTAGTTGTATTAAAAACATGCATAATGATGATAATAAAACAGTATTAAAGAAAGCATGCAAAGTACTAATGCATAACCCTATAGGTTTGTCTAATTAAAACACGGCAATTTATGCAATTGAAATTAAAAACAAACATAATAAAACATAATAATAACATGCAAAACAATATTACATGATCAAATCGGCTTATCTATTTAAACATGGAATTATAACAACATGCATAATAATATAACAATAAATTAAAGCATACAGATAAGTCATAAATTTTTTTCGGAAACTTTATTTATTTATTTATTTTGAATTTTTTTTTTCGAAAAATTTTAAAAAAAATTTCATAAAATAAAATAATAATATTATATTAAACGGGTCGGGTCAACGGATCCAGGTTGGACCGGTCCGACCAGGGTCAACGGATCCGACCCGGGAGTTGACCGGGTCGAATCTGTTGATTTGGGTCGAATCCGACCCGAATTGAAGACCTGCGGGGAATGGGCAGACGCTGGCGAAGTCGAAATTCGGCCTCTCGCCAGCATGCCCAGACCGCTGTTGCCCCCTATTTGGCTTCTAAAAGTTCTATCAGGCCTCATCGGCTACCTGGGTCGCCATCCGATAGCCGCTCGCCAGTCGGCGACCGAATTAAAAAATGGCTTCTCAGGGACATTTCATCGAGCACGTGGAGAGCATGGCGGAAAATGGTCGACTTCGACCTCCTCCGGTGAGCCGATCGGCTCTGATGGACCGGCCTACCTTTGATAGCAACACACAGACGGCAGGGGACGGCGGTATGGGTCGGGATTTGTGCAACACCCGGCCACACTGCACCCAAAAATAGAGTGGAACAGGACAAGTTGAGGGGAAACCGGAGAGAGCTCACCTGTCGACGGCGTGTTGGGGCGCTCTGACTGGTTTGATGACGACGGTGACGTGGCTGGCTACTCTAACAACCTCGGTCTGCTTCCTCTCTCTCTCTCTCTCTCTCTCTCTCTCAGTTCTTTCTCTCTATCTCTTTGTTTCTCCTTTTCTGTTTCTCTCTCTGTTTTTCTCTCTCTCTGTGTGGCCGACCGGCCTCTCTCTCTCTCTCTCTGGCCTTTTATAGCCGGTGACGATGACCCTTCCCCCACGTCGGCTGACGATAGCCTACACCAGCATGTACCCGGCGAATCCCGTGGCCACAGGCCGGTGCAGAGGTGGGGCCAATTTCAACACACTGCAGAGGAGACCGAGATAGGGGAGGAAGAACGGGGAGAGATGGCCGGGTTTCCGGGGAGGACGGGACTGGCAATTAATGCCAGTCCCGTTGGTGTGCTCATCCGGCCTTGCTTTGGCTGGATAGCGACGGCGAGGAGCGGCGTCGCCATGCGTCACGCTGCCATCAGGAACAGGGGATAATAGGGGCGAGAGAGTGACCGGCGAAGGGAAGAAGAGAAAGGGACAGTTGGGCCGGGGCTGGACCTAGCCCGCATGCGGGAGAGAAAGAAGAGGAGAATGCGAGCTGAGCCTGGGCCCACGTGGAGGGAGAAGAGAAAGGAAAAAAAAAAAGAAAAGGGCAAAGGCCCGTGCGGGGGGGGAGGAAAAAAGAAAAAGAAAAAGGGGTTGGGCCGGTTCGGCTCCAGCTCGGCCCAGCGCGATTTTTGATGATGATTTTATTTTATTTTATTTTATTTAAACTAAAAAACATTTTAATATACTTAATTAACACAAACATGTCTAATTTCTTTATGCAATGCATTTAATAGAAATATTTTTTGTTTTAGGAATTAAAAAAAATTAATTCCTAAATTTTGTGTAATTTAATTTTTGGGCAAATTAAAAATAGATGTCAACAGTTGCCCCTGTTTGAAGGTGAGCTCGCAGAAATTGTGCTCGTAGAGGTTACATTCAAAGACAAAATAACACCTAAATTTGACCCATGCATGCTCAATGAATGTTATTTTTGGCGAGACTATGAGTCCCATTTTTCGATGTGATAAAATAATGCGTGCTAAAGCAAATAAAAACATACCTGAGGCTACTCACCTTGCCGAAGGGTAAAGTAATTTCAGATAGTTGGTGTCAAATGTCGAGGACTCGAACCTATCTTCGGTCGCCTCAACTGAATTTCCTTCGTCTGGGGCTTGAACCTGTCTTCGATCGCTTCGACGAGAGAAATTGTTTGTCTAGGACCCAAACCTTTCTTTGACCGCTTTGACTGGGAAATCACTTGCCTAGGACCCGAACCTATCTTCGGTCGCCTCGACTAGATTTCATTTGTCTAGGACCCGAACCTTTCTTCGGTCGCCTTGACTGGAGGAAATCGCTTGCCTAGGACCTGAACCTATCTTCAATCGTCAGCTGGATTTCATTTGTCATGTACCCGAACCTACCTTCGGTCGCCGTGACCGGGGGGGGAAATCATTTGCGCAGGTCCCGAACTTATCTTCAGTTGCGAGCTAGATTTCACTTGGAGGAAGGTTAAACACTTATTTATTTTGACACGATTCCTCCTTCTTGTTTTCTTCTACTTTCATGTGAAAAGTTTGTAAGGAAAGAGATACTTACCTATGCCGCAATGGCAAGGCAAACCTGTAAAGTAATAAGAAAGACCATGTTAATGAATGGTTCTTTGAGGGACATCAATTGTGAACGATACAACATTACCCTTCATGGTTTCCTTCATTTGAGACCAGATTGACAACTCTTTGAGTTTTCTCGAATGTCAGTAATTCCCTTCTATCAAAACATGAGCTTATGTTAGCAATGAGATGTTTGAGAGTAAATTGAGAACGATATAGATTACCCCTCTTCCATTTTGTCTTCACAGCTAGTAGAGTTTTTTCTCCTCTTTATTTTGTTCAGTCTTCTCTATCTCAGTCTACTCCTCTATATTCTGAGTTTCGAAGTTCGAATGAAATCTTCTATAATTAGGGGTGCTCCCGAATAGAGGGTTCTATTGTCAGTGCGGGCTGAGTCAATGCAATCCTAGCATGCGGAGGAGTTTCTGGTGGATATTCTGGTTCCTGATTGCACAGGGCATGTGCAATTGCTTGCATGGGGAACTTCACAACAAAGCTAATCTCTACTTTAAAGGTCTTCAACGGATATGGGCATGGCTATCATTAATACCTCCGTGGTTGCCAGGGTTGGCTTTGATATTACTTTATTTTATGCGAAGTTCTTTCCAATTAGACTTACTGCAGAAGTGCTCTTATAAATAACTTTTCTGTCAATTCCCTTGTCATCAATAGGAATATAGAGATTGTTTCAAGGATAGTACTTTTTCACTGCATCAGAATTGACTGGGTTGGAGAATTGGTGTCCATCCATCTCAATCAGAATTAGAGCCCCTCCGGTGAGTGCTTTTGTCACAACTTAGGGACCAAAGTAGTTTGGAGCAAATTTACCTCCAAGTTCAGGAGGTAGTGGTTGCACTTTTCTCAGGACGAGATCACCTGCTTCAAAGTGTCTTGGACGCACCTTTTGGTTGAATGATTTGGCTACCCTCTGCTGATAACATTGCCCATGACACAAAGCCTTCAATCTCTTTTCATCGACCATATTCACTTGCTCCAGTCTTTGCTGCTTCCATTCTGCCTTAGATAGTTTCATTTGGGACAATATCCATAGTGAAGGGATTTTCACCTCAACAGGCAGAACTGCTTCCATGCCATATACTAGGGAAAAAGGGGTTGCCCTTATAGATGTCCGAATTGATGTTCGGTATGCCATTAATGCAAAAGACAGTCTTTCGTGCCAATTTTGGTAATTCTCAGCAGTTTTGGCTAAGATTTTCTTGATGTTTTTGTTGGCAGCTTCAACAGCCCCATTCATTTGCGGACGATAGGGAGATGATTTCAGATGACGGATTTTGAATTCACTGAGTAAATCGACAACAAGCTTGTTATTCAGATTTGTCCTTTTATCTGTAACAATGGCTTCAGGGACACCATAATGGGCGATTATGTCTCGCTTGATGAATTTCATCACATTCCGAATGGTAACATTGGTATATGATGCGGCCTCGATCTACTTAGAAAAATAATCAATTGCGACCAAGATGAAACGATGCCCATTTGATGCTTTCGGATTAATTGGACCGATCATGTCAATGCCTGACATTGAAAATGGCCATGACTCAGACAACTGGTGTAATTCTATTGGAGGGGCATTTATCTTATTTCCATGGATCTGATAACAGTAACAATTTCGAACATGTCGGATGCAGTAACCTTCCAAGGAAAGCCAATAATACCCTAATCTTATTATTTTTCTAGCCAGCATGTGTCCATTCATGTGCGGGCTGCATGCTCCTTCGTGTAACTCCTGCATGATACGTGTCGCTTCGGTCGCGTCCACGCATCTCAATAAAACAGAGTCATAAGATCTCTTGTATAAGTTTTCACTCTCAATAAAGAACTTCGTTGCCATCTTCATTATGTATTTCTTGTTTGCAGGGCTACTTCCTTCGGGGAACTGCTGTTCCTTAATGTAATTCATGATATCGTAATACCATGGTTTACCATCAGGTTCTTTGGTCACAATCATGCAATGGGCTGGTCTGATCAGGATTTCAATCTTCAGAGGTTCTATTTCCAAACCATTGGTAACCTATAACATGGATGACAATGTAGCCAGTGCATCGACGAATTGGTTATGAGACTTAGACATGTATTCAAATGAAATCTCATCGAATATTGAAACCAATTCTTCCAGATAATCATGATAGGGTAGCAGTTTAGTATCCCTAGTCTTCCATTCACCTATAGTCTGGAGTATGATTAAGGCAGAATCGCCGAATACTTTTAATTTGGCTATTTTCATGTCAATTGCTGCTTGTAAGCCGAGAATGCAGGTTTCATACTCGGCAATGTTGTTGGTGTAAGGAAACACCAGTTTCGCGGCTATCGGGTAATGCTGCCCATTTGGAGATATCAAGATTGCCCCTATGCCAGAACCAGACAAACTTACTGCTCCATAAAAAAACATGATCCACGTATGTTCCTTTGTTGATAAAATACGGTCATCTGGAAGATCATCTTCATGTGTTTCCCCAGGGCATTCAGCTAACATATCAGCGATCACCCGACCCTTCACCGATTTCTGTGATGATATTTGGATGTCAAATTCCGAAATCAGAATTTGCCATTTGGCTAATTTTCCCACTAACGCCGGTCGGTTAAGCAGATACCAAATAGGGTCATTTTCAGTTACTAGAAATGTCTGGTGGTGCAAGGTATATTGTCAGAGCCTATGTAGCACCCATACCAGTGCGACGCAGGTTTTTTCTGATTCGGAATAATTCTGTTCCGAGATGGTGATTTTCTTACTCAAATAATAGATGACTCGTTCTTTTCCATCATCAGGGTGGCTTTGGGCCAACAGGGCTCTTAATGATTCACTATGAATTGTTAAATAGAGAGTCAAAGGATGCCCTGGGACTGGTGGGACTAATACCGGGGGATTCATCAAGTACTATTTCAATTTTTCAAATGCTTCTCCACAATCTTGATCCCAATTAATCTGGGCGTCTTTCTTGAGGAGTTTGAAGAAAGGCCGTGCAGTCTCAGAGAGTTGTGAGATGAATCGAGCAATGTAATTCAACCTTCCTAAAAGGCTTTTGACCTCCCTTATCGTGGACGGGGGTTGCAATTCACATATTGCTTTGATTTTTGAGGGATCGACTTCGATCCCTTTGCTGCTCATAATGAATCCGAGTAACTTACCGGATGTCGCCCCAAACACACATTTTGCAGGGTTCAAGCGTAATTTGAATTCGTGCAAGCGACTGAATAACTTTTTCAAGGCTTTAACGTGGTCTTCTCCGCATCCAGTTTTGGCGATCATGTCATCGGCATAAACTTCGATTTCTTTGTGTATCAGGTCATGAAAGAGAGTGACCATAGCACGTTGATACGTCGCGCCGGCGTTCTTCAGACCAAAAGGCATAACTCTGTAATGAAAAGTCCCCAATGGAGTGATAAACGCAGTCTTTTCCTTGTCTTCCTCATTCATCCTTATGTGGTTATACCCGGAGATTCCATCCATAAAAGAAAATAATTTGAATCCGGCAGTGCTAACCACAAGGACATCTATGTGGGGGATTGGAAAGTCATCTTTTGGACTGGCCTTATTCAAGTTACGGTAATCAACACAGACTCGAATTCGACCATCTTTTTTCTTGACTGGCACGATGTTTGCTACCCAATCAGGGTATTGCGAAACCTCGATGAATTTTACTTTCAATAGCTTCATCACTTCTTCTTCGATCTTTTTCGACAACTCGGGTTTAGTCCTTTGTAACCTTTGCTTCTTGGGAGGCATGTCGAGATTGGTGGGCAAACTGTGTTCAACAATCTGAGGGTCTAATCCCGGCATATCAGAGTAAGACCATGCGAAGACATCTTAATAATCCTTGAGAAGAGCAATTAGATGCATAGCTTTCTCTTCGGGAAGGTTGGCTCCAATCTTGACTTCTTTCGGATCTTGAGTACCACTCAAATTGATAGTAATGGTATCTTCGGTTGTAAGGGGTTTGAATTGTTCATATTACTCCTAATTTCTTTGGATTTCAGCGGGGTCATAACTTAAATTGTCCGAATCGCTGCTATGAGTATCTACATCATCGGGCTAGACCGCACTAATTCCCTTGCAAGTCGCAAGATCATGCCTAGAACACAAGACAAATTGATCAGAAAAACAAATGGGGATATGGCTTTTTCATTATTCTTTTTCTCTTTATGCGTTTCAAATCGGGAAATGTCTTTGATTTTTGCAAAGTTTTAGAAACAAGGAAACATGAGATAGCTTGGGCCTCAGAATACTTTCCTTTTCGTGACTGGTTATCATCAACAGACCGGTTTGGAATACTACCTCATGCCCTCAAAACATTATTTATTTACAACACATGGATTTACAATCTCCAAAGAGAGGGGGGGTTCAAAAAGACATTTCTTCCAACAGAAGTGATGATAAACAAAACAAAACAAAATACAAGGATAGTCCCTTTTCAGGGATTCATGTAAAAACAGGAGAGGACCTCTACTCAAGCGGGCTCGCGCCCATTCCCTCCGCTGGTCCTTCGTCTATTGCGCCGATGAAGAAATTTTCGAAAGTATCGTTCCAGGAATCCAGCTCCTCGGCTCCTCTTTTTAATGGTGTCAGCTTTTTTGTATCATTCTATCTGCTAGGAATGCTATCTTGCTGGTCTTCATAAAAACTTGATGGTAATTGGTAGTCAACGTAATAGTCGAACACCACTGGGCTGGCCCAAGGTATCCATAATCGCCTTTCCTTTGCGCGCCGCATCAGAAAGCTCGGGAGCAGCGGTACGAAGGCTAGGTACAATCAAAAGATCATCTTTACCATGACACAGTCATGGGGCACGAAAAGCGAATACTCTGACATCCAGTAGGTCTTGAATTTTATTTTTCAAAGCATCACAATCATCCAGTGAGTGCCTAAGTTCTCCTGAATGATAATCACAGGATTTGGAGGAGTCATAATTGATGAAGTACTCAGGAGTAGGGTGTTTTGGCTTTCTTGCGATTAGTCCTTTCTATAAAAGGATAGGGAATATCACCTCAATGGATTTGGGAACTAGTGAGTATTATCGTATATTGCCCTGCCTCTGTAAGAGTTGGATGTCTTGCCAGATTGCGTCAGGAAGGGTCCCTGACGATGGATTTCCTTCGGACCCATTTTCTTGAGTTGCCTGCTCTTGGTCAGATGACGGTGGTGTCATGTCAGAGATTCGGTGAATGGTATTCATTAAGGATGTCAGCAAATCCTGTAGTTCGCCTAACTGATGTCGCAAACGTGTAAACAAATCAAGCGAGTAGGCACTCGTTTCTGAGGTTGAGTCTTCGTGTATGGCTCCTATAAGGATGTCGTCAAATAGGGCGACCACATTATCAACCGCTTCTTCTCGTCCACAATCTTCTTTAATCGGGAGCTTATATGAGCTCTGATGTCAGTCAGTATTAAGGTTTGCAGGAGGAACCGAGAAGCTTGGGTGATTTGAGCATTCGGCAGGCCGCTTGAATTTCTCCTCTGATTTTCCCGAGCGATTAAGATAAATTTTCTCATCTTACAGCAATTTAGCAGGCGGCGGGAAGGTTTCCTGAATATGGGGAAATAACAAGCCAGATTGACCCTTCGCATGCAATTTGTTAACCTGTGGGCTTCCCCCGCGAGACCCTAGGCCAATCGTACAATGATTCTTGGCGGCTTAAATAGGCTCCCGGATGCCTCGGCCTCCTCTGCCAAGTTCTTGGCCTGAAGTGAAGCCATTTCCAACCATCACCTTCCCCACCATGATCGAGATTTTTGACACTTCAGGGGCAGGGGGAGAAGTTCCTCGACACCTGTGCACAGTTGACACGAGCTCAATGGACTGATAGCTAGATTCTACTTTACCGCTTGACTCAACATATGGGATAGCAGTTTCCTGGTAGATTCGATGGTCCTCCTCCCCAAGGATTGTGATTAACTTTCCTTGGGCGATAAATTTCACACTTTGGTGAAGGCTAGACGGTATGGCTCCAGCGGAATGAATCTAGGGGCGACCCAGCAGAAAGCTGAATGCAGTGGGGATGTCCATTACTTGAAATAAAACGTTGAATATTGTCGGGCCGATCTGGACATCAAGGTCGATCTCACCTACGGTGTCCTTCTTCATTCCATTGAACGCTTGAACTGATGTTTTGGAGTCACGGAGTTTGGACGTGTCCACATTGAGGCGGTGTAGGGTTGCCAGCGGATATATATTCAACGCTGATCCATTATCTATAAGAACTCGAGCTACATAGGAGTTTCTACATTTGACGGAGATGTAGAGACTCTTGGTATGCCCCATTCCTTTAGCGGGAAATTCCTCTTTCGAGAATGTTATCTGATCCTTCAGAAGGATGGATCCTACGAATGCTTCCAACTTGTCATGTTCAATCGGCTCTAGTACGTTCACTTCGCTGAGTACTTTCATTAGAGACTTCTGATGCTTCATGGACGTTTGGAGTAACTCCAACAAAGAGATCTGGGTAGGCAACTTGCGCAATTGATCCACCACACTATATTCACTGGCTTTGACGATGGCCAGGAATTCTTTGACTTCTTCATCAGTGACAGGCTTCGGAGGCTGTGCATCGACTTGAGCATACGTTCGTCCAGACCTGGTAACTAGATCAGCTTCCAATTTGTAGGACCATGGGACCGCTTTGTCACTCTCGTATCGGTAAGGTTGAGGTACCTCTATCACTATATGTCTCTCAATTAGGGGTACCTCAATCGTCAACTCCTTTTACTCCTCTGGGTTATTGGATGAAGGTTTGTTCAGAAGCGTGGGGTTGGATGTACTTGTTTCGGCATTCAAGGCTGAAAGTTTCTCATCCCAATTGATGATGATCTCAGAGATAGTGGCCACTATACCGGTGTGCTTGACACATATAATCACGCTTGCTTTCGCCATGCTGGCAACCCTTTCTTTTATTAAGGATAAAGGCAGTACTTCACTAATAGGATAATACCCCGCTTTCATTAGGGCGTTATAAATATCAACAGTGTACACCATCTCACTTTTAATTTGACAAGGGTCGGAAGTGGATATGGCATTAACTCTGTTTTTGTGTTCGGGTAGCGAGTTATTTTGAACATTTGGTCGGGATGTCTGGAACGAAAAAGCTTTGGTATCAAGCAGGTTTTGGATTCGGTGTTTGAGGGTATAGCAGTCATTTGTTGAATGCCCTTTCTCGCCCATGTGATAGTCACACTTCTTGGACGGGTCGTAATTCGAAAAGCTTTCTGCATTAGAACGTTTTGGCTTGGTAGACAGTAGGTTTTTCTTTCGAAGTATGGCTAGGATCTGAGAGAGAGATCCGGGCAACGGAGTAAATTGCCTTTTATTATATTGCTTCGGAGGTTGGTGACTTGAAGTTGGCTGCTGCTCACTATTCACCTTGACTATTCGTGGGGGCTGGACGGTCTGGGTGTATGCAATATTTGCATCCGCTATGGTTTCTTTCTCCTTTTTCGTGCTGAGTCTCCTACTGGTGGAAGCAGGGTCTGTAAACCATCCGTCATGCAATCCCATTTCGATTCGTTCGCCTACAAGAACAAGACGATTAAAGGATTTGGCAGTGGCACCAACCAGGTGGTAGCTGTACTCATACAGAAGGGACTTGATGAACAGCTTGACTTGTTCATAATCAGTGAGTTATGGGGTAACCTGAGCGGCCAAGTTTCTCTACCTGGTGGCATACTCCTTAAAAGACCCACTCTTCTTCTTTTCGGTACGTTCCAGATCGTCTCGAGTAAAAGTGATATCGAGATTGAACTGTTATTACTTGAGAAATGCATCGGCAGCGTTATCCTAAGATTTAAAAGCATCCACGTCCTTTGACATAAACCATGTCAAGGTAGGCCCCGTCAAACTTGCCTGAAAAGTCTGAATCATGAGGGGTTCATTATCTGTGTACTGAGTCATCCGCACATGATACATGTATAAATGGTGTCTGGGGCATGAAGTGCCATCATACGTCTCGAACTCTGGCATCTTGAACTTTTTTGGTACTTTAACCTGTTTATATATAGACAGGTCAAGCGGGACAGTATACTGCGGACCCTGTAGTTGTTTTAGCATTTCTTCGACCTTTGCAAGGCGTTTGTCATGCTCTGTCATCGGAACGTTTTCAAGTTCAGCCTTCCTGACAGCAAGGGGAAGCGGATCATCTTCTAGCAGGGGCATTTTACTGTCACTAGTAGAGGCCTTGTCTTTCCTAGTGGATGGTAGAGGTAGCACCACTTCAATTGCTGCAGGCGCAGGCGTAAGTTTGCCAGTGATGGATTCTATTTGCTTGGTGAGGTTTTTCAAGGTGTTGAAAACCATTTTCATTTTGCTTTCCATGTTATCGAGGCAGGCATTTTCTTCGGCCATTTTGTGTAATTACCTGGGAAAACGTTGAAATGAATGAGTAAAAAAAAATATTTCATGACTTAACAATGATATTATTGCATATTTTATTTGTTTGTGAAAAAAATGAGAAAAAGAAAAGAAGAAAAAAAAGGTTTTTATTTATATATTCATTACAGGCGGCGTCTCGGGATTCGAACCCCGGTCACCTCGGACCTTACGGCTTCACACCCAGATACCATTAGGCCAAAGGCCGCGATGGTGTCATGAAGACGCAAAAAAAACATATAAGGCATAAAAATGGTCCGAGCTACATTAATAATATTACAATTTACAAACATTCTTAAGAAATAAACAAAAACCCCTAAACATTAATACTAGAAAAACATAAAATACAAGAGATTTTTAACAAAAAGGGGCTCTTCCTGGATGCTCATTCTATAAACGATGGGAATGCTCCAGTCTCTCGGAGTCGCTTATTTTTGCGGACAAGCTCCGCAATAAGCGTATCCTTCGTCTCTACAGTCTTTTCGAGTTGATTAATTTGTGCTTGGTGAGTGGGCTTGTTGGTTACATCAAGGACCCTCGGCTGCAATTCCGGCGAGATTTGATAATGCAAAATGTAGAACAGGGAAGCATGGTGGATTTTTGCCTGCCCCTTCAATAGCCTAGGCACTAGGATGTTCTCAGGATGGCATTCAATCCATGTCCCCCGGGTGGCATGAATTTCATTGCATAATTGTAATTCGAGCGGGTGAATCAAACTCGAAACATGTCTGTTTTGAGGAGTGGCGGGACCTCCTGAAGGGCTGTATATTGGCGGGCTACTCGGTATGGGTAGTATGAGGTGACGCCCGATAAACTGAGCAACGGAACGGGGTTGTAGAACTGATGGGCGTACCGAGCCTGACCCTCATGGAACCATTTAGCATACCATAGGAGCGCCTTAGGATCGGGGTCCTTCAATAAATTTATCCAGGTAGCGTAATCCTTGTCAAGGGAATGATTTTTTAAAATTTCAAATCTTTGTATCAGGTGTGTGAGATCATCAACATCAAAAAATTGCATGAGGTGTCCAAATCCTCTCAAATGGGATAAAAACTAGATTTGCAAAATTTCTGGGGCGGCCCGCATGATTTTGTCATCATTTTGGTTAAAATGGTTTAAAGACAAAAATGTTTCTGCCAAAATCGAATTAACATAATTCATGCCGGTGCAAATTTGTTTGGCCACAAAAGTAATTGAGGGGTTTATTAAATTTCTGCGATGGGGGAAGAGAACATACCTGATAAAGGCAAGGATAAAAATTTTGGCTTTTTAGCTCATAGGTTGACTTTCAAAACATTCATTTAAGAAAAATCATGGGCATGCATTACAATGGGCTTTAATGACTCTTTTCACAGTGTTGCTCTTGGTTCGCAAAAATTGAGATAATTCGGGCAAAGGGGACACGCCCAAAAGCGGTTTGATGAGCTTAGATCCCAAAGGTTTTTCGATGGCAGTACTATATTCTTCCAAAGTCGGGGTCATATCAAATTTACTAAATATGAAAGTGGATGTCTGTGGGCACCAGAAGTGTGCTAGAGATTGCATCATGCCGGAATGGATGTTGATTTTGAGTAGTGGAAGTAGGCAACCAATTCTCGCTTTGACATACTGTTGGCCATTCTGGTCGAGTTGGTCCCACCATGCCAGAAGCTCTTTTTTGGGAGTGGGGACGAATTGGAAATCAGCTCTTCCTATCGTGTATAGAATGCAATCAACGGGTGGCCTAACGGTGACAAATCAAATGAGAAAGTAGACTGTATAATAAAATAAGAGGGATAGAGTATATACCTTTCCTTCAACCATGTCAATCACAATGACATGCACATGAAGAGTGAGGTTCAACTTCTATTTTAGACTGGTTGAACAAAATGAAATTAAAAGGGTACCTGACCGTCGCAAACTCACGTTGGTGTCAAGTCCTTTTAACCTTGGCCAAATCGAAAGAAATATCTTATAGTCACGCAAATAACGGTTAAAGATATTTCTTTATGATTTTTAGAAATAAATTTCGGGGAAAAGAAAGGCAACCTCTATATCGCGGGCTCGCGTTTGAGGTCGTATCTTTCTTAACGCCATCCTAAAATGCCTTATTGCGGCCTAGGTCTGGCAGCATGGTTGTGTGTGGAACAGTGTGGTGCTAAATCATTAAAGCATGTATAACAATTTATAAACAATCAATTTGAACCTACAAGAACAAATAACACCTCAATGTTAGGATCGTACCTGGAGTCCTCGCTGCCAAACAAAAATTATTTTGAACAAGGCAAAAATTTGGCTTAAGTCAACTGTCAAAAGAATGTCCCTAGTGGAGTCACCAGTCTGTCGCGATCGAAACTCCCGTTTTTTTTTTTTTAACATGCTCAAAAAAACGAGGGGCTCGTCTGGTACATACTAAGTCTAAGTTCGGGACTTAACTCAAGCCTTTCCAAGCCCATACCATATCGCGACTTAGGGTTTTAGTGTTTAACATGCAAATGGTTTACATCAAGGAGTTGCCACTAAATTATTCGGGGTGGGTCGATTAGAAACCCAAATAGGGTGATGGGAGAATCACCCTATTCCTATGAACTAGAGATTGATTGAATTCGGGGACTTGGTTACACTAGTTAGGTAACTAATGCCCTTTTGGTATCATTTTACCCTGTTCATTTTTGAAAACATTTATCAGGTGATTTGGATTGATTTTAGGACCTTTCTCCTAACATGTGAGGTGATCAAACGAGTGCATAATCAGAAACGATTAGCAGTAAAAAAAAACACAACAATTCATGCAGCATAAGGTTCTAACCTTAATTAAGTCAGATGACATTCAAAACATAACAGTCCATGCAGTTGTATTAAAAACATGCATAATGATGATAATAAAACAGTATTAAAGAAAGCATACAAAGTACTATTGCATAACCCTATAGGCTTGTCTAATTAAAACACGGCAGTTTATACAATTGAAATTAAAAACAAACATAATAAAACATAATAATAACATGCAAAATAATATTACATGATCAAATCGGCTTATCTATTTAAACATGGAATTATAACAACATGCATAATAATATAACAATAAATTAAAGCATACAGATAAGTCATAAATTTTTTTTGGAAACTTTATTTTTTTATTTTTATTTTTTTATTTTTTTTAAAAAAAAATTAATAAAATAAATAATAATATTATATTAAACGGGTCGGGTCAACGGATCTGAGTCGGACCAGTCCGACCCGGGTCAACGGATTTGACCCGGGAGTTGACCAGGTCGGATCAACTGATTCGGGTCGGTCGGAACTGACCCGGGTCAACGGATCCGATTCGGGAGTTGACCGGGTCAAATCAGCTGATCCGGGTCGGTCGGAATCGACCCGAGTCAACGGATCTGACCTGGACGTTAACCCGAGTCGAATATGCTGATTCGGGTTGAATCCAACCCGAATTGTAGACCCACGGGGAATGGGTAAACGCCGATGAAGCCGAAATTTGGCCTCTTGTCGGCGAGCCTAGACTGGCACTGCCCCCCATTTGGCTTATGGGAGTTTCATCAGGCCTCGTCAGCCACCTGGGTCGCCGTCCAACAGGCGCTCGCTGGCCTACGACCGAATTAAAAAACGGCTTCTCAGGGACATTTCATTGAGCAAGTGGAGAGCATGGCAAAAAACGGTCGACTTCGACCTCCTCCGGCGAGCCAATCGGCTCTGATAGACCGATCTACCTTTGATGGCGATACACAAATGGCGGGGGACGGCGGTATGGGCTGGGATTTGCGTGACATGGCCGGCACGAGTCTCGGCCACACCGCACCCAAAAACAGAGTGGAACAGGGCAGGTTGAGGGGAAATCGAAGAGAGCTCACCTGTCGACGGCGTGTTGGGGCGCTCCGACTGGTCTGAGGACGACGGTGACGCGGCTGGTTACTCCGACGACCTCGATTTGCTTCCTCTCTCTCTCTCTCTCTCTCTCTCTCTCTCTCTCTCTCTGTTTCTCTTTTTCTGTTTCTCTCTCTGTGGCTGACCGGCCTCTCTCTCTCTCTTTGGCCTTTTATAGCAGGTGACGACGACTCTGTGCTTCCCCCACGTCGGCTGACGACAGCCTGCACCGGCATGTACCCCGCGAATCCCATGGCCACAGGCCGGTACAGAGGGGGGCCAATTTCAACACACTGCAGAGGAGATCGAGATAGGGGAGGAAGAACGGGGAGAGATGGCCGGGTTTCCGGGGAGGACGGGACTGACAATTAATGCCAGTCTCGTTGGCGTGCTCATCCGACCTTG
This sequence comes from Syzygium aromaticum, assembly GCA_024500025.1. Classification (NCBI taxonomy): domain Eukaryota; kingdom Viridiplantae; phylum Streptophyta; class Magnoliopsida; order Myrtales; family Myrtaceae; genus Syzygium; species Syzygium aromaticum. The sequence continues at coordinate 13,763,007 of CM044894.1, read as the reverse complement.
CTCTGGCCGGATAACGATAGCGAGGAGCGGCGCCGCCATGCGTCACGCTGCCGTCGGGAATAGGGTATAACAAGGGTGAGAGAGCGACCGGCGGGGGGAAGAAGAGAAAGGGATAGCTGGGCCGGGGTTGGGCCCAGCCCGCGCGCGGGAGAGAAAGAAGAGGAGAAGGTGAGCTAGGCCTAAGCCCGCGTGGAGGGAGAAGAGAAAGGAAAAAAAAAAAAAAAAAGGGCCGAGGCCCGCGCAGGAAGGGAGGAAAAAAGAAAAAGAAAAAGAGGCCGAGCTAGTTCGGCTTCGGTCCGGCCCAGCACGATTTTTGATGATGATTTTATTTTATTTTATTTTATTTAAACTAAAAAACATTTTAATATACTTAATTAACACAAACATGTCTAATTTCTATATGCAATGCATTTTATAGAAATATTTTTTGTTTTAGGAATTAAAGAAAATTAATTCCTAAATTTTGTGTAATTTAATTTTTGGGCAAATTAAAAATATGTGTCAACAGTAAATGTGTCACAAGTGACATAATTTGGGATTTTTGGTAGTGTTTTTCCTTACTAAAATGATCCATAAAATGATTCATAGAAAATTTCAGAATTCATCGTATAAAGCAAGCCCATAGAGCTGCAAAACAAACCAAAATCCAGAAAATAATATATACTATTAGAGCATGGTTGATAGATGTAAGAACACGCTCGTTCTTCAAAAACAAATCTGTGACTGCATCAAAGCAAAAATATTAGCGACCGATCACCAATTCACACGTCATCATCAATAATAGCACACATTGGAATCTTCATTTGTAGCTACAGCTTTGTCTTTTGATAGTGTGCGCTTAAATTCGGCATCACCAACACCATCACTGTACGGAGACAACAAAAGCATTTTGAACAAGATTAGATCTAACATTTATGAGGGCAAGCCCTTTAATAAGTACGAGACGCCAAAGCTTCTAATAAAACATGTTGAACAAGCACAAATTTGAAACTAAAGCTATTATGAACAACATTGAAACTATAGACGAAATACTTATTCATCAATACTCCTATATCTAGAACTAGATCGGGAGAGTAGGGCTCCCAAATCTAGATTTCGATTGGGATAGTAGGGTAAGAAACATAAGAAAATAGAAGGAAAGATAACCAAAGAGGGGAGGGGAGGGAGAATTCTAGGTTAAATCCCTCCCCTCCATAAACACACCGCAAATTTAATAACAATAAAATCTTCAAAAACTTTGGAAAAGGGTAGTTTTGAAAAATAAATTAACATTTAACATGAAAATTAATAAGAAAATAGGAAAATATATGATCCTCCAACTTATAGTGATTTCCATAATTTTATTCATAAACTTTTAGATGATTGAGATCTCTAACTTCTCGACGTTGCCGTCAAGTTATCATTCATATATTGTTATTTTTGCCATCCAATCGATAACGTGACTGTTCTTAAGTGGCACAAAAGAAGAGAGACATTTTCAATTGAATTTTATATCAGGTCATGTTAACAAAATGCACTGAAAATTGAAACTTTTTTTCTCATTTGATTACTTAACAAGTATCTCATAAGTATGATTTTAACAAAATCTTTTATTTAAAAAAAACTTTAAAAAGCTAAATTGATATGAAGTTACGTATTCAACATGTATAAATTCAAATGATGGTTTTTCGAGTTGTGCAATAGAAGCCTGAGAGAAAAATTCATTTCTGAATCCTTTAACATATCTAGTTGGACTCATAAATGAGTTAAGAGTCAAGTATGATAATGTTAATTGCTCCACACTAGACATATTTTTCGATGAGGAACCCCTCCAATACAACTCACTAGTGCACCTTAACAATTTACCTTTCATGTATGAGCTCTAGTATTAGGTGTGCCTCCTTTATTCTAGGTATCTTTCTCAAGATAAGTGCATCTTGTGATACCAGTAATTTTCAATCAACGATTCTGTAATTTCCAATAACTAAGATTATTCCCATTAAATTGTTCAATTCACTTTTTTGTCCTCTATTGTCATTGTTCGCTTCAATTCAATCAAGCCTAACTCTGATACCACTTATTGAAACACATAGTAAAAGCTCGACACTTTCTTACCTGGGGAGATCATTAAGAAAAAGCCCAAGTTCAAGCCCATTAACATTACCTATTGAACTTATCTTCAATAAAAATTTAAGTCAAGGAATTATAGTTCAACTAGCATAATATCACCTAAATTTTTACTAAGAAATACTACCACGTGCACCCTGCCATGATTCACTTTGCCCATCGTACTTCAATTGTCATCATCACCTCAAACTTACTTTTACATGCATCACTTCTCTGACTATGGCTAACAACTCTCTTTTAGTCACGTCGAGGGTTATTTACCAAACCGTCGGAAACACTATTGCAGAGCCACGCACGAGAGCTGTGTGAACCCTTGACAGAGTCAGGAGAAAGGTGACCCACCTGTTGCTAATCCTAGCGAAGGTTGTTGACCCTTGACCAAGGGCTTGAGGTGGTCATCGTCGGTTTCCCTCCTCACCATTATTTGAAGAGGAAATTGCGGCCCAACAAGTATGTTAAGAGATTTGGACAAGTTAGAAAATGAAGGGAAAAATGATCATAGGTTGCTCGTTGTTTCACCATAAAAGTGATGAAATATCTTTTAAGTCTAGGAGGCCCAGATATTGCATCATGCAAAAGCAGAAAAAACCCTTGAGCCTTGTAAACAGGTGAGGTACGCACGAAAGGAGAGCATTATGGGGATGTCTTTCGTCAGTCAGAACCTTCAACAGCCAGTTGGACATATGTCGACATAGATTCGATTGTAGATTCAAGATAAGGTATGCCCTAGGACTAGGCATAGCAAGATAAAGCAACAAGCGGCATGGGATTGGCTGAATAGAACATATGTGATCGAGAATAGGATATTGAATGGAAAGACTGAAAGCAACGCTCGTACTGGATTGACCAGCGTGTGCCAAGTACTCTACTTCCTTATTTATTTCTTTTTAGCCCCCTAATGGTGCACTCTTTCCCCCAATTTAGGGTTAGAGAAGAAAGAGATAAGTGATGACAAGACTTGATAAAGGTTGTGAAAGGTTCTTTATCAATTTTGGACATGAAGGTAAATGGCAAAGAATTTAAAAGAATAAACACCGGATTAATTGTTGCTTGTGATGGAATTGTGAGAAGATAAAGTGCAAGAGAATAAAGATCAAGATAAAGTGCTTATGATCCACAATCGATGGTTATAAGCAGTTACAAATAACTTCATAATCCTATTTGCAGTTACAAGAAGTTACATTATCCACAATATCCTATGATTTAGCAATATTTATCCACAAGAAGTTATAAAAAAATCATAAATTAGCAGCAATAGATATAACCACCCTCACTTATGTCTTTGTATTGATTGCTCAATATCAAGGACTTTGTCGATCAACTTTTAAAGTCTTGGTAAAGGCTCTCAAAGATGACTTTCACTTTGTGTGTTGTCAATGACTTTATTGGTGAGTTGTTGATTCCTCCAAGTTGTTGATAATTTTATTCATTGATGACCTCTGTTTTCACCAAACTCTATTCTTATCTACTAAGTTTAACTCTTGTCGACAATATCCAAAAGTTGGTCATTTTTGGAGTTAATATATGCCCCATTTAAAAGAATTGAATAATTCATTAATCATTTGATTCTTTCAAGAGTCATCAATCATTCAGTAAATTTTATTTTTCCTTGTTGAATTGCCTCCTCGATTGTTTATTTCAAAACAACACAATTAATTGTGTTATGAGTCCATGAATGATGCCATTTGCAATATTTTTTGTTTACTAAATCTTATTTACTTGGATAACTTGGCATTGTGTGAAGTTTATCAGGTCATCTACTTAACACTAGCCATTATTGTTTCTTTTATTTTGGCACACTTTAAGGTTCGACAAACGGAAGACTTTCGAAGAAAGCAAGAAAGAATGCATATCTCTTGAGAAAAACGTGTCCAATGTGACATTTTGGATTTTGACTCAATTTTGGGATTTAATAAACGTGTAAATTCGTCAGTACACTTATAATAGAATTTCGCCCGGGAACTGATCACTCTCGGGTTCTTGTTTTTAAAATAGAGATTTTGTTATAATTGCACTTGATTGAATTTGGCTGTTATTTAAACCCCAAACTTGGCAGTTGATTTTCGGGAGTTTTAGGACGAAATAAATTAGACGGTGTCGATATTATTGTGGCCAGCGTCGAGATTGTAAGGAATAGTGAGAAAGTGAACTTTCTACCGGGTACAAATTTGGACTGGTAGACCTCCCTCGTAGTGTGTTTTTGAGTTATTTTATTTGGCCCATTATCCTATATTATTGTTTGGGATTTTTCGGGGACTATTAAATCTTTTTCCGGATTTGAATCGCGACCGTTAGTTCGATTTTTAGTTTAAACTGTGTTCGTTGGATCACGCCTGAAAAACAAAAATCTACTTTTTGTACTCCCCCTCCCTCTCTCCTCTGCCCGCGCATTTTTCCCATCATCACGTCTGTTCTCTCTCTCTCTCTCTCTCTCTCTCTCTCTCTCTCTCTGTGCCGCGCTCACCAGCCCTCTATGCACACGTCTACTCACGCTATGCAGCCCTGACACTCTCTCTCTTCTCTTTCCTTTCTTTTAATTTTCTTCTTCTTCTTCCTTCTTCATTCCCCGAGCCCACCTGGTTCTGCTTCGTTCTGCCTAGTCGCCGTCTGCCGCTCGGCCGCCTTCCGCCCTCGCCCGATGCCGCTCTGCCAGTTGCCATCGCCAGTAAGCCCGACCGCCGTCACGCCAACCGCCAGCCGTTGCCTCGACCGTCGCCTTCTCCTCCCTCGCATGCGCAGCAACGAGCTTGCCGCTGCTGCCCTTCGCGCCCGACGCTGTTCCGCCGCGCCTAGCCATCTTCGCCATCGTCCTCGCCGCTCCAACTGTCGTCGTCGCTACCGTGAGCCAGCCCAGCCACTGCTCGAGCTCGCCGCGCTTTGCCGCCACAGTTCGCGAGCACGCCACGCCTGGCCTCCGCTGTTCGCCGGCTCACTGCGCCACTTCGTCGCCCCTGTGAGGTCACCGGTGTCGTTGCCATGGGCCGCCGTCCCTCTCACATCAACTGGCAACCCTCCACCTCAGCTATCACTCCTCTCTCTCTTCCTCTTTGTTTTGGCCGTGGAAGGCCCTTCACCAGAGGAGCTTCGCCGCCACCGGGGGCTGTTCCGCCACCACCACCGCCTCACCCAGCATCATCTAGCCATCCCACCTCTCTCTCTCTCTGGCCGTGTCCATCTAGGCTGAGGAATCGCCTAGTTCGTCGCCGCCGTTCGGGCCATTTGTCGGAGTCGCCGCTCGCCGTTACTGTTCCGGCACGGGACTGCCGTTGTTTAGCTGCCATTGCCGCGTGTTTAGCTTGGTTTGAAGCTTAAGACACCGGGCGAGTTTGACCCTAAACCCTAATTAGGATAATTTGCATTTTTAGACGGGTTTTAAGGGTTAATTAGGGTAATTTGGGGGTTAAATTGTGGGGGTGATTAGGGGCTGTTATCGTGGTTGATTCGGTGGATTAGTATGATGAATTAATGGAGGTTTAGTGGCCCGAGATGCGCTATACATGGGCTGGACAGATTTGGATCGGAACGGCCCAAGTTTGGGAAAGTTCGGGTTTGAAATGTGGATTATAGTGCGCGCCTTATTTGGTCTTGTGGTGGCTGATTAGAATGATATTTGGGGAGCATAATGGAGCATTTTGGTGATAATTATTAGCATAGAAATTGCGGTATAGTGGCTGCCCACGACGGGATTTAATTTGGGTGCGGCGCAATCAATTTGAGGTTTAACCGTGTAATTACCGGGAATGATCATAGGATGCAATTGACGGGCTAATTAAGCCTTGTCTGTGATTAATTTGATGATGCCATGTCGCAGGTATAGTGGGACTAGGAATGGATTAGCATGGTGGGCCCCGAATGCGTGAATTCTTGCTGAACTAGTTGTGTGATTATGCTTGTGAATTGTGCACCGTGCACGGGTGCTTGAATTGATTCCATGGTTGTACTAATATGTGGTTGGGTGTAATGAATTGTGGTATGAGCATATTGCGCGACGAATTGAATAAGTGGTGTGGTGATATTACTTGCTCTTTGTGAAATGTGTGATTACCCAAATGTGACTATTGTAGTCATGGATGTGTGTCACGAGCATTGGCACGACATGTGCATTTACAAGTGTGCCCGAGTGACATGTGCATTATGATTACCTAAAATGCCCTGATGCGTTTATGCGGGGTTCAGATAAAAATTAATGTTTGTGAATGTGTGATCACAATAAACCCTGAGGCGTTTTACGCGGTGTAGTGAACCTGTCCTGAGGTGTGTTACGCGGGACAATGCCCGGTTTACCGGAAGATGACCAACCTAATGCGTTTTACGCGGGTTATGTGTCATGAGCCTGATGCGTTTAACGCGGGCCAGAGATCGATCTCGAAGTGATAGACCTAATGTGTTTTACGCGGGTCGGACCTGATGCGTTTAACGTGGGTCGAAGGAGAAATTGATAAATGGCAAAGTGCTAGCATGCAAGCGTGCATTAATGCATTGTTGAGGCATGACATGAGTGCGAACATGAGCACGTGCATTACATACGTCGGGATTAAGTGTTATGTGTATTTGTGCTGCGATCTAATCGTTATAGTATGGTTGTGATTATATTTATAAATCGTCTAACCTGCAGGGTCGAGTAAAAATTAGATTCAGGCCCGAGGGCCTGAGTCAGTTTTTAATTTGATTTGTGTGGTATTTAGTACTCATCAGGAGGTGCACTTTAGCCTAATTTAGATTTAGTGAATTACTCACTGAGATTATTCTCACTGTTGTATAAAACCATCATTTCAGACCCCCAGCCTTAACATGTCTACCATTCCGATGTGTTTTAGGATTCCGCATCACGTAGAGCGGACCAGGACGATACACCCCGTAGGGAACGGGGAAGTATATATTAGGTACTATACTCAAGTTTAGGTAGATGTGGGCGAGTCACATTATCAAATCCACGAGTACGTGGCGTGGTGTCTCAGGGATGATTTCGGAGAGTATGGTCCTTTCCGGACTTTTGATGTCCCGTTTACCGGGTTAGGCACCCGGTATCCTCGATGCCCAGATGGCGAGGTGATTGACCCTGACTCGTTAGCTGAGGAGAGTGCGAGTTCCGACGGTGTATCGGTGGAGTACGAGGTAGATGAGTTCGAGCCGATGGACATAGAGCCCGACAACGAGGACGCTATCCTGGAGCCGATGGAGCAGGACAATGAGGAGCCTGAGCCGATTGAGGAGGACCTCGCACTGGAGGCTGAGTCTAAGACGGACTCATTAGGGTCTGAGGAGGAGATGCCCGATAGCTCTTCATCCTCGGAGTCTTCTGATTCCGACCCAGACTGGGCACCATAGGAGTTAGCATTCGCCTTAGTTTGGGAGGGCCAGTACCTTTTTGACCAGTGCCCCGCCATTAGCAGTAAACTGACCCTCGATGCCACTTACCCCTTTTTGTCAATAGTGGTTTTGACCCATTTTGGTTTTGCTGTTCGGGCTATATTGAATGTTGTATATGGTTTCTGGTATTAGTGTAAGTGTTTATTTATAATTGTTGTTGTGCATCCGCGTGGCTATCCTTGGTTATATGTATTTTAATGTACATGTGGTTTTAATTGCTTCCGCATGTGCTTTAAATCTTTGTGTTGGGTGTTGGGTCGGCGACGCGTCCTGGGACGTCGCTTTCAAATCGACCCTGGCAAGGGACGTAGAGTGCCGAGGAGTGCGGGGTGTGACATCCAAAATTTGCATAAAGTTCTCTCCTGGTTAAAAAACACTCGAGTACAAACTTTCCATTCAAATCCTTACTATATAACAAATAGGATTGGGAAATGAGGAAGATGAAGATAAGGAAAGCAAACCCTTTTCCATTCACAAAAGAAAGAATTAAGAAAAAGCCTCCTATTCATGCTTATAAAAGTCATTTTGCTAAAAACTTCATTGGATCTACTGGCAAAAAGTTTTATGATTGTTCCATCTATAATGAAGATGGTCATCCAAATGAGCAGGCTAAGCCGAAGAAGATCAATTGGAAGTTCAGATTCACTAACAACAAAAGACCCAATTTTGTATGGGTACCAAAGAATATATGAATTTATTCTTTGTTGAAGGCGAAAAGGCCGAGCAGCTAATGGTATTTGGCTCGCGCCATATGATTGGAGATACTGACAAATTTCTATCTTTGACTCAAATTGATGGTGGAACCGTAATCTATGGTGGAAAAGATAAAGGAAGAATTGTTGGAAAGGGAAACATCAAGATTGGAGAGCTCATCATTGAAGATGCAGCAATAGTTAAAGGACTGAGGCACCATTTCATTAGTATTAGTCAATTTTGTGATAAATGATATAAAATCAACTTTAAGGATGGTGAATGCACAGGCAAAAACAAGGATCCATAACAGACATTTTCAAGCAAGAGGAATGGTAATATTACCTGCTCGAAATCAATAGTGATAATGTTTGTTGCTTGTTATCTATCAAAGAAAAGCAAAAGCTTCTACGCAAGAAGCTAGGGCACATAAGTATGAAATATATTTCCAAGCTAGAATCAACAAAGGACATTGTTAGTGGTCTGCCAAGAGGGAGGTAGGAGAAGATCGAACTGTGTAATGCATGTTTATTAGGTAAGCAAGTTAAAAGTTCTTTCAAATCTATAAATATTGTTGCTACTAACAAAATTTTGCAGCTTCTTCATATAGATCTGTTCGAACCAACAAGGAACACTAGTCTTGTTGGAAGTCCATACTGTTTGGCTGTTATGGATGATTACTCCAAATTCACCTAAGTAATGTTTCTAGCTCATGAGGACGAAGCGTACAAATCTTTAGTGAGGCTTGCTAGAAAAATTTAAAATGAAAAGGGCTACAACATTACAACCATCACAACTGATCATGGTAGTGAGTTCGAGAATAAGAGTTTTGCTGAATATTGTGAAGAAAATGGAATTGAACACAACTTTTTATCTCCATACACTCCACAATAAAATGGTGTTGTTGAAAGGAAGAACGGAAGCCTATAGGAAACAGCAAGAACAATGGACTCCAATTTATTTCTTGGTTGAAATAGTCGCAACTTGTGACATCATTGACAAAGTGTTTCTACGACCATTGTTGTAGAAAATACCATATGAGCTGTTCAAAGGTAGAAAACCGAGCATATCCTACTTTCACATCTTTGGCTGCAAGTTCTATGTGCTAAAGAATACAAACGACAACGTTGGTAAGGTTGAACCAATATCAAGTGAATGTTTATTTCTTGGCTATTACTACTAGAAAAGCATATCACATTGTTAACAAAAATATCTCAGGAAGTAGAAGAATCGATTAATATCAGGTTTGATGACAACTTGATGGGTTTTCTAAGTAGAGACAAAGACAATGTAGATTGCAGACTCTACACGCAAAAACAACAATCTCAAACTCAAAATGAGATCAAAGTCGAAATGCCCAAAGACCGGAAATATCTTCCAAGTCACCAAAAAGAGCAAATTATCGGGGATGTTAGTGAAGGGATAAGAACTAGAGCATCATTCAAAGAGATCCTTTCTCGCTCTTATCTCTAAAGTTGAGCCGAAGGAAATCAACAAAGCACTCAAGGATGAAAATCGGATTGAAGCTATGCACGAGGAGGTTCACCATTTTGAAGTTAATGAACTTTGGGAACTGGTTTCTAAACTTGAAGGAAATTCAGTGATAGGCATAATATGGGTATTCCAAAACAAGAAGGATGACAAAAGTAGCATGATAAGAAACGAAGCCAGATTTGTTACAAAGGGATATTCTCAAGAAGAATGCATTGGCTATGATGAGTCATATGCACCGATAACACGGTTAGAAAACTACTCAATTATTACTTACTTAGGCATTCGATCATAATTTCAAACTATATCAAATGGATGTGAAAAGTGCATTTCCAAATGGTTATATTAGAGAAAAAGTATTTGTTGAGCAATCTCCAGGGTTTGAATATCCAAAAATAAGTGACCATGTATGAATGGCTTAGCAATTTTCTTGTTGAGAACAAATTTGAGAAAGGAATGGTGTATACAACTGTATTTACCAAGAAGAATGGTAATGATATCTTAATTATTCAGATCTACGTTGATGATATCATTTTTTGTTCTACTGATGACAATGTGTGCAAGAAATTCACGTGTATGATGAAAAGCGAGTTGAGATGAGTTTGATGGGAGAGTTAAATTTCTTCCTTGAACTTCAAGTCAAGCAATTAAAGGAAGAAACTTTCATATTTCAAGAGAAAGATGCAAAAGAAATTCAGCATGGAAAAGAGTAAAAAGGTAGACACTCCTATGTCATCCTCATTGAAATTGGACAAGAATGAGGCAAGTAAGCCTGTTGATCACAAGCTTTACGAAGGATAATAGGTTCACTATTGTATCTAATTGCTTCATGTTGCGCCACGCTCTCGCGTCCTAGAATGGAGGTATTTTTCTACACAGGTCTCTTCTAGGCCATACCTCACGTGACAGCGGGGTTTATTTGATCTAAATTTAAACTTGAAATCGCCATTAGTCATTTACAGTAGGTTAACTAGAAACCTAATTGAGATACGGGAGAAATATCACGATCTTACGAACCAAAGATTCTGAATAATGGACTTGGTTACGTTAACGATCCCAAATTAAGACCATTAACGCCCTTTTGGTATCTAAAAACGATATGACATGTCTAACGTGTCACACGGATCCCTAAGGTCAATTCACTAATCTAATCATGAACAAACAATTAAGCACCCAAGAATTAAATGCATAATTAATGGCAAATCGATCATGGCAATTCTAATTTGGCCACTAAAATGAAAATCAAGCAAAACACCCAAACCTTAATGAAGCTCTAATAGCTTGTTCATTTCATGATTTACACATTTTTAGTGTTTTAGGGTTTTTTAGGGGTTAAACCCTTAAATTTTGAATTTTTCAAAAATGCCACTTAGGCACTTTTGAAAATTCAAATTTCACTTTTTGTGACTGGCCACGATGATTTTGAATGATTCTGTGGGTTTTCAATATTTTTGTTTTTTTTGATTTTTTTTAAAAAATTTATTAAAACCAAGAACTGATTTTTATGGTTTCGTGAAAATTTTTATGAATTTTTCGATTTTTCAATTTTTTATTGATATTTCAAAATTTGAAAATTTTTATTTGTCACGCCCCGCACCCTACGGCACGCCACATCCCTCGCAAAGGTCAAATCAAGTGCGATGTCCTATGACGCGTCGCCGACCCGACGCCTAACACAAAGATTAAAGCACACGCGGAAGCAATACAACACCCGAACAAATTTAAATTACATAACCAAGGATAGCCACACGACAACTAACAGGAACAAATATACACTTGCATTGATATCGGGAAACATATACAATATTCATATTCAGCCCACGCTCAAAAATCAAAAGCGGGTCAATGGCCACTACTGACAAAAAGGGGTAAGTGGTTCGGGGCGATCAGTGATACTACACTAAAAGGGCTCTGGTCAAAAAGGTACTGGCCCTCTTGGAACTAGGACTAAGACTAACCTGCGGAACCTAGTCCGAGTCGAATCCCGATAACTCGGAAGAGCTATCAGACATCTCAACCTCGGAGTCCAGGGAATCCTGCCCGGACTCGGCCCCTAGTGACTCCTCCTCGGAATCCATCGGCTCGGCCTCGTCCTCTGGCTCTGCATCTTGCTCCATAAGCTCAAGCCCCTCGTCCTCGGACTCCATCGGTACCAGAGCTGCACTCCCATCCTCCGACAAGCAGTCAGGGCTTGCCAACTCCCCATCGGGACACTGGGGCTTTAGATCCTTGGCATCCGTCGGCGGAACCTCAAAAGTTCGAAAAGGTCCGTAGGTCCCCTTTCGATCCCGAATACACCAAGCTATATACTTATGAACCTCGTGGGGATCCTCGCCCACCTCGACGACAACTATAGAAAGGTATCTAACCCAAAAATCTCCGCCTCTAGCGGGGTACACTGACTCCTCAACATCAATCCAAAGAGGAATCCCAAAACGCATTGGTATCGGAAGCATCTCAAGGTCGGGGGTTTGAAAATGTGGGTTTAAACAACCTTGAGAATAAATCTCAGCGAGTAAGCTCCCTAAACCTAAACTAGGCTAACATGCACCTCCTGACAGACACCAAACAATTCACATATCCATCTAAGAGACTTAAGCCCTTGGGCCCAAATCTAGTAATACAAGACCCTGCAGGTTAGGCATGAAACACATAACTGTAATAATATCACGGAATCTGATCATGCCACAAATGTGTATATCAATCAATCATGACGCATGATATGTATATGCTTGTGCTCACACTCATATTCATGCGACATGGATGCACGTTGCACACTGGCACTCTTGCATACTTGCAATTTCCAATTTCACCAACCCGCGTAAAACGTATCAGGTCTATTATGTTGAGATCGATCTCCGGGCCGCATAAAACGCATCAGGCTGGTCATCTTCTGATAATCCGGGCATCGTCCCGCGTAAAACGCATTAGGACGGTTCACTACCCTGCGTAAAACGTATCAGGGTCTCATGTGATCACACATTCACTCACAAATTATTATCTGAACCCCGCGTAAAAACGCATCAGGGTGATTAGGTAATCACACGTTTATGTCACTCGTGCACACTCACAAGATGCACGTGCTATGCCAATGCTTGGTACATATGCTCATTTAGTGCCACAACGAGCTCAATGGATCAATTAATTCGACACATGCCGCAACACATAATGGACACCCGAATCATGCCATTAAATCAACATAATCACGCACAGTCATGGATGTCAAGCACCTCGTCATTAGGCTACACCAAGCACACAACATGGCATCACACAATCAACCATGAGTTGTGCACAATTCATCCACTACATAAGCAAATTGAGGCATACTTAGCATTACCCGAATAAATCACGCATTAACTGAACAAGGCCTAATTAATTACGACATGGGCAGCCACCCAACCAGCCTCTCTAGGTCACTAAATGTCCTCAAAACATTCCATTTGGCTCCCCAAAATATCGCTCAAATCAGCTACCACGAGGATCGATTTAGGCACGCATTAAAATCCACGATTGAACCCGAACTTTCCCTAAACCTGTGCCATTCTAACCCGATCTGTCCAGCCACTACACAACCTGTTCTAGGCCTCCAAATTTCATCTAAAATCTCCAATCCAAACCGCGAAATAGCCACAAGAACAGCCCTAATTCGGTCCTCAATTTTCCTTCGCCAAAATCGCAATTTCGCCTAATTCAAGGCGTCGATACTTCACCTCATCACAGCACTCCACAGTCCACAAAGCTCAATCAATTTATCATTCTCGGTCACTAAGAGTGCCACAAAATCAGCCACCACGAGCGTCATTTTGGACGCGCACTATTTTCCGCATTTGAACCGAAACTAGACCAAACTCGAGTCCGCACAATCCCCTGCTCCCAGCCGACACACAGCACATTGCGGACCACTAAACCTCAATCAAATGATCATTCTAGAACCTTGATTCATCCACCACAACAGCCCCTAACAATTCTCACCATTTAACCTCTAAAATACCCTAATTTAACCCCTTAAACCATCTAGAAAATGCAATCTAGCCTAACTAGGGTTTAGGGACAAACTCACTTGGATTTGGGCTTCCAACAGGGCTGGGTAAGCGGCGGGGACGGCCGGGCAGTGGCGGAACCGCGCTGGAACAGTGGCGGCGAGCGGCGGCTCCGACGAGTCCTCTTGCGCGACCGAGGGAGAGAGGGAGAGGCGGAAGAGAGTGAGACATGGCGAGGGGGAAGAGAGAGAGAGTCGAGACGATGACGGTGGGGTGAGGCAAGGGGACGGCAGCACCAGCGGCAGGGGCGGCGGCTACTTCCCGGCGAGCAGCAGCGGCGGCAGCGTGAGGCCGGGAGAGAGAGGAGCTTGCGGGAGAGGAGAGAAAGGGGAGCGGCCGGGTGAAAGTGAGAGTGAAATGAGAAGAGAGAGAGTGGCTAGAGAGTGTGTAGAGAGTGTGTGATAGTGGGGTGGTTGACCAACCTTTCTAAATTCCAATCTTGCCCCTACATCAATGGTTGAAGTTTAAACTTGGAAAAACTCTTGGGGGCAATTTGGTCCTTAAATTTCAGCATTATTGGGCTGAAACAACTAATATAAACACCTTAAAATAATCCCCAATAACTCTAAAAATTCAAAATTCCAACTTAGGGCACAAGGGCAAAACGGTAATTTTCCGGTCCCAGGTTAAATTTCCAAATTTCGATTCTATTGATCCCATATATGAGTGGCCACACAAAAATGACGCCGTCCTTGCAAAATAGTCGCGTACGCCCACGAAATTCAACGCCGAAGTCCGTATTCAATTTCACGATCAATTCAACTCAATCTGCCATTTTAGCGTCTCTCATTAACGGGCGGCTGTTTAGGGGTTACGCATATCGATCTAGGGTACTCGAGTCGTGACGATGTCGATTTTCCAGAGAACACGAGGATCTATCACTAGTCCCGAGGGTCGCGGTTGTTCGAAACAAGTTTGGGATCGTTCGCCGCGCGCGCTCTCGGTCGTGCGGAATCACCCGCTACCCGATCGCACGTCGTCGATCGAACTCAATCCGTCACTTTACTTGAACTGGCCCACTTGGCACAAAATATTCTCTCGTTGTATCTCGGAATCGGACTCAATTCGCGGTCGAGTTCTTGGGTCCACGTACCGTTTTTTCCTAGTTAGCCTTTCCCTATTGGTCAGTATCCCGAGATTAATCAGATCCGGGCAAGACTTACTGAAACACAATGAGAAATGATATCAATTTCATTGATAACGAAAGTGGGTCGAATTTCGGGAAGTTACATTATCTGTATTTTCCGAATTTTTTGAATTTTTATGAATTTTTGAAAATTTTTGGAATTTTTATGAATTTTTCTAAAATTCCCGAAATCCCTAATTTTCTAAAAAAATCTAATTTTTTATGATTTTTTTTATGATTTTCTCTAATTTTGCTTCAATTTTTCTAATTTTTTTATTTTTTATCTGATTTTCCTAATTTTTATTTGAATTTTTTATTTTTTATTTGAATTTTTTATTTCCCGCTAGGGGAAGTTAACCGAACCGGACCAATTCAAATCGGTTCGGCCGAGACCGATTTGGCCGGCACCGGTGCTGGTGCCAATCACCCCCTCCGGCGGGCACGGCACCAAAAACGGCACCGTTTTGCTGCTTTTTCATTTAGGCATTTTTGTAAATACTTGGTATGCATGATTTAGTGTTAAACATTTCCGAGGCCGCGACTTTGGGCCTTTCGCCAATGACCTTCCGACGACTTTTTGACCATTCCGATTGCATCAAATTGAAGTCCATATGTTCTATTATTGGCCTGACCTAATTGGAGTGTCACCAGACGTCCGACAACCGGTAAAAACTCAGTCCGAAAGCCCTAATTTGCTAACTATCCTATCCAAGATTTTCTAAAATATTAATCGTATCATTAATGGCCCTAACCATCTAAATCGGTACTAACCACAAACAAACATCAAGCAAGAGTCAAAGAAGACTAACTTGAATGGCCCTTTGGCCGTGGCAATACTTCGGCGAAGTCACCGGAGCTCCGGCGAGGTCACCGGAGCTCCGGCGAAGGGATTTAGTGCACGACCGACTCAGTTTGTGCATTTTAATGCTCAAAAATGCAATCAAACAACATCAAAATGATTATAAACTAGTAATGAATATCCATTTGTCAAGATTTGTCAATAAAATCACTCAAACATGCACATTGAAACCAAAACCAAATTTTGGAAAATTTAGAAAAAACTGACCGTGAACCGACTTTGCCCGCTTCGTTTGATGATCAAATGAAATTGTTGAATTGTTCCACACCCCAAGGGTTGTTCCTTGACACTTAGTCTTCCTCCTGATGGTCTCAAATTCGCCGAAATAGGTCTAGATCGATCGGACAAAGCTCAGTTTCAGGTGTTCCTGATTAGCTCCGTCTGGTTCGCCCAAGAAGGAGATCCTCTAGAAATGGTCGATTTGCCAGTGCTGGCCAGTTGATCGGCGATGATCACTCGCCTTAGAGATCTCTACTTCCCTTTCTCTCTCTAGATTTCTCTCTAATCTTGGCTTACTCTCTCTCTCTCTCTCTCTCTCTCTCTCTCTCTCTGGTATTCTGTCGAACACCTTCCCTTCCTCCCAGTCAATTTTCTTCCGTTTTTTGTTCATCAAAATCCCACTCAAAAATCGTTGAAACCGAATTATAATCGGTTAGAGATGATTACCTAGTACTAGCTAGACATTTTCCAGTTGGCACGATCAATTAAAATGTGCTCAAATATCTGGAAATGATTGGTAAAGTCGCAAGTCCATTTTGATTTTCTGGGTTTTGTGCACGTGTTGGTCAAATCGGGTGAAGCAAATGTACTATTTGGGTTAGGTCAGGTTGACCCACTCAATCCGACAGTTACGATTTTGATCAAAATTGCAAATTAAGCCCGATTTTGACCGAATTTTCAAAATTTGACCCCAAAATTGAATTTTCCATGACATTCCGAACCCAAATATGTGATTTTTCCCAATTTTTATTATAATTGTGTCCTAGATTTTCTCATTTTTAAATTTGGGTTAATAGGGTTTTACTTAATTTGATGTCCTAATGACTTGATTAGGCAAAATTGATACCAAAATTGAATTATCCACACTTGATTAACCCTAGAAATAATAGTCTTACATTTCGACAATTTCATATTGGACACGATTCCCAATTTGGGTTTAAAATTCTTAATTTTCAATCAAATTTTGGGGATTTTTTTATTTTTGTATCAAATTGTGCAATTGGACCAACCATTATACAATTCAAGGTCTCAAAATCAATTGTTGTGAAGACATTATGCCCTAAAAATGACTAAAAAAAATTTAATTGCATTTTTTGTTCAATTTGGGTTTAATTTTGCCCAATTTTGGGAAATACCAAATTCATATTTTTCAAAATTGATGATGTATTAATGAAATTGGATTTAAAAGAAGATTAATGACTATTTTTATGGAATTTTCTAATTCCATTTGCTATTTTTCTTGATTTTCTCGCTTATTTTGACTAAAAGAATTTAAGGAAAAATGCTGAAAAATTATTTTTTTGGTTTAGAAATAGGTTTCTATGCTTAGACAAGATTCCTAGGCCTAATTTTGGAATTTTTGAAAAATTGAGAAAAATAAACTAAAAATTAAGTGTCAACAGCTGCCCCACTTTGAGATTAAGCTCGTTAGAGGTTGATCTCAAAAATAAGGTAACACTTGAATTTTAGTCGACTCACTGAACAAGATAAGGTGGAAATTTCACAACAGCTGATTAGGGTCTTGCTTTTGAAATTCGTGATCTAATCCAAAAGTTCTCTTTTTGGAACATATCTTGAAAGATTCTTGATAACGAGGGAGAGAAACTTACTTGCTTATAAGAGTTTCTTCGTTACTTATCCAAGGGTATGAATTGATGGTGGTGATGATTATGATAGTTATTCAAATTTTGTGGTTTAAGGACGAACCCACGAACCATGAACACCTAAGGCTTCTCGCCCAGGGATTTTAGATTTGCCTTATGGTTCCTCACCAGTAGAACTTAAAATTTGCCTATGGGCTCATCGCCTGTAGGACTTTAGATTTGCCTAGCAATTCCTCACCAATAGAATTTTGAATTTGTCCAGTGGTTCTTTACTAATAGGACTTTGAATTTGTCTAGTGGTTTTTTATCAGTAGGACTTTGAATTTTTCTAGTAGTTCTTTACCATTAGGAATTTGAATTTTGGAGACTTGCCATGTAATTCCTCACTCGTAGGATTTTGGAAATTTCCTAAAGGCTTCTTGCCAACAGGACTT
Source organism: Syzygium aromaticum (assembly GCA_024500025.1). Lineage (NCBI taxonomy): Eukaryota > Viridiplantae > Streptophyta > Magnoliopsida > Myrtales > Myrtaceae > Syzygium > Syzygium aromaticum. The sequence goes on along the minus strand of CM044894.1, from coordinate 13,745,068 downwards.
AAACTTTTGCCTAGTGGTTCTTTTTCGGTAGGACTTTTATAATAGTTTTCTAAAGCTACTGTTTGCGATCACTTACGGAGGGTCAAATCTCCGAGGCTACAAATCCGCGATCACTCAGAAGAACTATAACGAGGCTATACTTTAGGCCCAAAAGGTTATCCAAAGTTACAGGTTGCAAACACTCAGAGGGTGATAGCTTCGAAGCTACAAACTTGCAAACACTTGGCAAGACATAAAAATCATCATATTCAAAGCTGCAAAATTGCGATTACTCATGAGAATCATTACTCAAAGGCTATGAAGTGCAATTTGCTTTAGAATATCTATTTTGCCTAATGGCTCCTCGCCAGTAGGTCTTTGGATGAGGCCATGCTTTGGGCCAAAAAAGTTATCAAAGGCTACAGATTGTGAACACTCAGAGAGTGATAGCTCCGAAGCTACAATCCTGCAATCACTTGAGAAAACTGTAAAAATCACCATATTCAAAACTGCAAAATCGTGATCACTTATGAGAATTATCACTCAGAAGCTACGAAGTGCAATTTGCTTTAGAATATCTGTTTTTGCCTAATGGCTCCTCGCCAGTAGATCTTTAGATTTTGGAGACTTGCCATAAGATTCCTCACCCTGAGGATTTTGGAAATTGCCTAGAGGCTCCTTGCCAGTAGGACTTTGAATTTGCCTAATGGTTTTTTATCATAGGACTTTGGAAAGACTTCAAATAATAAATGCCTTAATCGTGAATTTTGTGATTTTGAAGTTTCACTAACCTTGATATGGTTTTTTGTTGATCAAAAACTATTTTGAAAAGTAGTTTTGAAATTCATCAAAACCATTTGAAATGTGGTTTTTTTTTTTAGCTTATCACAAACTATTTGAAAACTTGGTTTTAAGTTGACCAAAAACTATTGAAACTTTGCTTTGAAATATGCATTCTCTGTAAGCATTTCAGACAATCAAATTTTCTTTTTAAGGAATTATTTGAACAAAATGCTTGCAAATTTTCAAGAAATGTTTGAAATGATCATTTGGAAGACCTTTATTAGTAAGGATTTGTTTCGATCCATGAATTTGGTCTTTTCTTCATTTGATTGAAAGGGAATTGATATGATATTCCTCAATTTTGTCTCTCTTAACTAATCCTTAGATGTTCGGAGATATTCGCAATGTATACAATCCAATTGATCCGATAAGATATTTCGGAGGACTGTAATGTTGGTTTGGTCAATGGCTATTCAAAGGATAGGCATTCTGAGGCCAAAAAAAGGATTTCATCATAATTGACCTCGAGTTTACAAGTTAAGAACCTCGAGGATAAGATAAGATATTATTGCACACACTTCTTTGAGTGATGACTCTTTGTCAAAAAGTCATGTTTCTACTTTCAACATCCCAATTTGAAGAGTCTTTGGAGAGAGGTTGTATTGTTGGTTTTAGGTAAGCTCAAAAGGCTCATTTGTTTGAATTCATGGTTTTCATGAAATTGGTGATCTTCTTGGCATTACCACCTTTTCTCTTTGTCCACTGGGGATCTTTCTGTCATGAACATCGGAGTCCTCTAATCATTCATCACTATCTCTTTTCTTTTGCTCATTCTCACTTGTCATGGTTTATAATCTCTCATGATCATGACTTTGCCTTGTTACGACTTTTATCGTTTTGAGCTTTCTTTTGCACTCTATTTTCTTTCTTATTTTTCTTGGGCATTTGGCCTTGCTTTTACCAAGTACACTGCTTTTTCATGCCTTAGTCTCTTTTGTCTTTAATCTTTTGAATTCTAGGGACTTTGTATTCTGCCCTTTTTGTTTCTTATCTCTTAGAGTGGATCATATGTTCATGCTCCAGTGTGAAGAGATGATCACCAATTTGGAGTTCTAAAATGAATATTCAGGCTTAATTGGGCTTTGTCAAAGATAATGTGTTTGGGTATATGAAATGAAGTGCTCTTCTTCATCTTTGGATGTTTTGAGCTTCTATATGACTTCATGTGAAGTTATCACAGAAAGATTAATGCAAAAGTATGCAATAAAATCTTTCTTGATCCTATTCTCCATAGTTGTCAATCCACAAACCTCCTGATTTGCCCCAATTAGGGTGGTTCTTAACATGGTTGTTTTGGAGAAACTTCTCCACTATTTTGGCTCAAATTTGGTTTGTAAGGGGTAAGCATGTGTTTGCGATAGTGAAACGATTGCCTTTCATCATTTCAATTCATGTAATCATTGTGAACATCTCCTATTTCCTTCAAATGAGTTTTTCTCACTCACTTCTACATTTTGACTTTGAGTGTACAGGGAACATGTTTGGATATAGCTTACCTTTCATCATTTGAAGGTCTTTCTATTTGATTTGATCCAAACTTTTTCTATGAAATTTTTTAAAACCTTTTTATCAAATTATCCTTTTTAGAGAATTTTGATGCTTATTGCATTTTCAAAGAAAGCATGTTTCAAAATCTTTAATTGAAACATTTTTGAAGTATTTTCCTTTGCAAAACACTTTGTTTTTGCTCAGCCTTAATGTTATTCCGGTTGGGGAGGAAAAAAAATTGATTTTTCTCTTAGAAATGTAACATCTTTAGCACATGCCTTCACAATTTAAGGATTCATGTCTGATCAATTTACCAAGATCCCTCTTGTTTGCATGTTTTTGCTTTAGTTCCACTGTGGATTCTTCTGTTGTTGCTCCCTTTCTTTGTTTCTCTGAGGATAGTAAAAAAGGAAAGCACCTTAGAGGATATTAATGGAAAATAGAATTGGGAAATGATACTTCCCTTTGTTATTTGATAACTCCATTGGAAATTCTGAATTTGTCAACTGGTTCATATTCAAACTTGTTGTCTTCTGCAAAACAGAAAAACATGTTTGTGAAATGCATGGCATGCATGATATGCACATGTTCTAAAATAACCTGAATCTTTTCTTGAATGTTCATCTTCATTATTCACTTCAATATCGCAAGTGATTTCTTCGGAGAGATTTGGGTCACCTATGAACCTATTATAAATGTGTGAATGCTCATGCCTAGCATGCAATAAATATGGTTAGTAATTGCATATGAAATGAATTGATGCATGAGGTTTAATAAAAAACCATTTTGAAAAATTATTTTGAAATCTGTTTTGAAGAGATCAAAAGAATAGAGCTAATCCTCATATCTTTGGACATCCTTGCTCTTAAAACCGTTTTTCACAATTAGGAGTCATATGGAAACTCAAAGCCTCAAGCCTCACGTATGAGAGCAATATTCATCATTAGTTTTGTTTTGTTTTCATATGTCCTTAACAAAACATTGAACACTTCTATTGAATTACAAAACATGATTACAACTATATTAACAAGGATGAGAAATGCAACTAAACCGAAATTGCAAACAACATCAATATGAAACAAACAAAGTGTAAAGGCAATAGTAAGGAAACGGTTCAAAAGAATCTTCCTACTCCAGTGCGTAGGTATTTTTGTCTTCAGTTATAACGACGTTGATAACGTCCTCTTCAAATAAACCTAACAAGATAGACTTTGCTTTTGCATGCAAATTTTCTTCTGAAAGCAATTTGGGAGGCCCAGGAAAGTTTTCTCTAATATGAATTTGATGATAGGGTAACTCTCTAGCCTTACCCTTCCACGTTGATGGGTTAATGTTTTGATAAACTTGGTTTCCACGACCTTCATGATTCTTTTGACCTTGGCCTCGGCCTCCATGGTGATTACTAGTGACTTCATACCCCACCTCATACTTTTTCTTTGTGCCAAATGGGATAATGGGTTTTTTTAATTCTTTGTGCTTTTGTCCCAAGTCCATCATCAAGGTTGAATCCATATTGGCATAATACTTTTCTAGACATGATAGACGATGTTGAAAGTTCTAGAGATTTCATGACATTACTAACGGGAATTTGTATCATAGAAATTATCTCAAAGGAATAATAGCTGGGCTCTTTTTTTATCTCAGGCTCGACATAAGGTATGACACTTTCCCTGTAAGTGGCGATGTCTATTTCCCCGTGCACGGTAATCATTTTACCATTAATAACAAATCTAACTTTTTGATGAAGACTAGAACGAATGGTGCCAGCCATATGAATCTAAGGCCTCCCCAGTAGTAGGTTGAAAGTCCTTGGAATGTCTATCACTTGAAAATTGATCAGGAAAGGCATATGGCCTATATTTACTTCCAGCTCAATGTCACCGATAACATCTTTCTTCATCCTATCAAATGAACGTACAGTCAGCTTTGAAGGCTTGATGAACTCTTCATTAATTCCTAGACGATGCAGCGTGCTCAATGGATACAAACTAAGCGTGAAGCCATTATCAATTAGCACGCGGGATACTTCCTTGCCCTGGCATTTGACGGCAATATATAAGACCTTGTTATGTGAACAGCTATCCATTAGAAAATCTTCATCAGAAAAAGCTATTTGATCTTTTAAAAGAATAGCTCCAACGAAATCTTCTAGTTGCACTTCGTTGATCGTTTTGAGAACATATACTTCATTAAGAAGCTTCACAAACACCATTTTGTGGCTTTCTGAGGTTTTAAAAAGATCCAATAATAAAATTTGTGCTGGCATCTTCCTCAATTGCTCAATTACCTCATATTCGCTTGTTCTCATGACTGACAACAACTGCTTTACATCCTCTTCAGTTACTCCTTTCTTTTCATGCTCACATTCTTTTGGGACATAACATCTTCCCGATCTGGTTATTGTATCAACTTCTTTTGGTGTGTAGTCCCATGGTACACATTCAGTATCAAATTTCTCCTTTGGAGGCAAAGTGATAATCACAAGCTGAACCTTTTTCTCTTCAATCTTTAGTTGACCAAGTGGGAGCTCAATGATAATTGGTTCAACATGATCCTTCTCTTCCTCAAGCTTATCTACTTCATCAAGATTGATCAATAGTAGTGTAATCATGGACACCATGCTTTTGTCAGCTTCAATAGGATCCATTTCACCCCAACCATCAGGCACGATATTTTCATCTTTGGATGCCCATGAAGGTGGTGTGTATTTGACACAGTAGTTATATTGGCCACCGTCTTGTCCCAGATAATCCACGATTTCACCTTGTTTTCGTGCTTTGCGGACAAATCGTATATCACCTTGTCGAGCAGTTTTTAATTTGGTCTCATGCTCATCTTCATTGTCAGGCTTTATTATTTCTACTTCAGTAAGGACCATATTATGCTCAGGAAGAGGGTTCCGATGCACATTTGGTTCTGGCTCTTGAAAACTTAATATCTTTTTGTCTATGAGTTGCTGAACTTTGTATTTCAAGACTATATGTCCTCTTTCTTCCACGTGTTATGTGCAAGTCTTTGATTCATCGTACTAGGGGAACCTTGTAAGATTGTCTCTTGACACTTCTTTAGCCACCAAATGTCTTTCTAATAGCATCGGTAGTAACTTTGCCAGAGGTTGTGGCAACGGAGTGAATTATCTTACGGGCCTTTTCTTTGGCTTAAATTGTTTTGGATTTCTCCAAAGAACGTTAGACTGTTTTGGGGATGAAACCTAATTAACATTGGGGCTAAACACCATAACCACGTTATGCACAAGTTCTTTATCCTTCTTCCTAAGATGCGTTGTCATTTCTTGAGATTTCTCTTCTTTCAACGACCTTTCAACTTTTTCACCGTCCTTCACCAACATGGTGAACCCTTGAAGCTCATATCCTTGGCTTGCAAGGCATTCTTCAATTTTGGCCAATCTTTTGGTCTCCTCTTCATCTTTAGATGTCTTTTCGACTCGAATGTCTTCTTTCATATCCATTATTTCAGGTGCAGCTTTTGGATTTGAGACAATAGGATAGGATCACTTAATAGCTGTAATGAAGGCCTTCATTTCTGCCATCATGGCAAGCATTTGTGTCATTTGGTTCTCCACTTCAGCTAGTCGAGTGCGAGTTTCATCCTCGGCCTTTTTATTTTGTAAACGGGTTCGGGGTCTTTGCTTTCCGTTGCTAGAAAACTTACTTCATGAAAATCATCGGGATATTAGAATTGGTGAAATGAATATGAAAACCCACATTATCTTAATTGTATGGTTCTTGCGATTAACAAGGATAAGAACTTTTACACAAGCCTTAGCTTTGCATAAAACTTCTCATTAATGTTTTTCTCAAAGAATCATACTATTCAAAAAATTGTAATCCATGGTGATCATGTCTTTGAATTTATCCAAATGGATTTTGAAAAATGAGTATTTCATATAAAACCCAAGATTGCTTTACAAAATGATTTTAAACTCAAATGGGAATTCTAAATCATCCAAGTCTAGGCTTCTTGCTAACTAAGTTAGCTTCCGCCCCGTGGTAATCCTTCCATTCCTTGACATCGATCACAACTTCTTCGAAGATGTAAGGCTCAACTCCAAGCACGTGTAGGACAATGTATTCTGGGACATACTCCTCCTCGGGATCCGTTATAACACTCAATGGAACGTATGGCAACACATCAATTGGTCGTTTACTTTCCATCCATTGATGTATTCCTTGGATGCCATATAAATCCCCATATCTCCTTCTAAGTTCTTTGGCCATTCCACTACTTATAAAGGTGAATTATCCAAAGAAAAGATAATTTTATGAACATTGGCTTGAAGGTCTTTCTTCTTTTCTTTGGGTATAATTCCACTTGAGATGTCGAAGGCAAATTCCTTGGGGTTCCATGCCAATAGGACTTGTTGAAGCATCCCAAATTGTCTGACAACTCTCAAAGGACAATAGGTGACTCCCCCATTTAGCTCAAGTAATGGTACCACGTTCCCTTCTTGGCTTGTAATCCTTGCCTTGTCAATCTTTGGCCAATTGATCCGCCATTGGATTTGATTAGAAGTTAAGGCTCTAATGAAATTGACCCAATCTAAAAAAGATTATTTGGGTAATTTGTTTTGGATACGAATGTATCGCTTAATCGGATTTATTGCTGAACAAATTTCGTGAATGTTCATGAAACGACACCAAGGTCGAATGTGTAAAATGAACTATAGAGATAGGAGACCCGTAGAAGCTTGAAAGATTCCCTTTCCATGATTTTGATATGTGTTCAAGGAAATGATGATTTGGGCAAAAAGTATATTAGATAAATCCCATTTGAGACATGCTTGCTTCAGGATTATTGCAACTAAAGAGTCAAATCCCGTTCTAGATATGGGGAATAGAACGAAGCCAAAGAAGACTAGAATGAAAACCCAAGTCGAAGTGTTTCCCATTTCTCTAGGAAGTTTGGAAAAATTGGCTATTAAAAAGGATAATGGAAATCTACCCGTGTTTGATTTGATTAACTTTTCGATTTTAGAAGTTTTAAGGTTAAGGAATTCTGCAAGAATGCTTATGGGATTAAATCCAACGGGTGGCTCTACGACCCTAGGCTTGGAATCAATTCTAATGGCGACTAGATATTCTTCTAAAGTCGGTGTCAATTCATACTCTCCAAATTGGAAGGTAGCGGTGGAAACTTCCCAAAAATGCGCCAAAACTTGAATCAAACTGACTTGATGTTCCACATGGATCAAGTCTATAAGGTATCCCAACCTATCTTAGACATAAACTTGGTTATCTTTTGTCATGTACTTCCACCAAGCCATGAGCTCTTTTCGTGGAATGAGAACCACTTGGATGTTTAGTTTTCCTATCGAGCCTAATCATGAAAAAAAGTTTATTATAAATCACCATGGATTTCACATCAATTTTAAATGCCCTCATTTTAATTATATGTCCTTTTGTGGAAAAAAAATGAAGGTAAAGCACATTTGCATACTTATGACGTAATACAAATGCCACTTCAAATCCATTTATGCCTTAAAAGAGCATATACTTGAAAATGTGAATGAAACCAATGTTTAATGCAAATACCTTTTGTCTTGCTCCATTTTGACCATAAAGTCCCATCCTATGGTTTACTACTTCGATTACATCAAAAATAAACTTTTGGAAAATGTGATTGCATATGTCACATCTTGAGCACCCAATTTACTTGAATTACATTGAAAATCGCCATGAACCTATACATTCCATCTAGAAATAAAAAATATGACCAAATGAAGCATGTCACCCTATTCATTCATTCTAGAATAAAAAGGCATTTTGATCAAACATTGATTGTCATTTGGACATTTTTTTAACAAAGTTGTGTTAACTAACTTTGCATAATTAAAAAGATGAGAAAAGTGGAATGACACTTTTTTACCGATACATTTTTGCTTGGTTTTAGGTAAACCAACAATAAAGACAAATATATGCAACAAGTGAGGTTTTGACACCTAAAAGGGTAGAATATACTAAAGGCTCAAGGTTACCACTTTAATGGACAAGAAATTCCATTCCAATAGGCAATCGACCTAAAGTAATTGAATATTATACTATCTCGGTGATCGGTATTGTATTTAAACAATCCCATGAGCAATCGGCTCATAGTTTCACTCAAACACATATCTCCTAAGAGTGATCCTAAATGTAGCCGGGGTTGGACCATTGGTGGTGTGTACGACAAGTGTAGTGTTAAAACAACTTAAAGGCAAGCACAACAATTTATAACCAAACAACACTTCTAAAATTTGGTGATATCACATTCAATCCTAACACTATCCTGTAAAGCAAAGGTAAGCACAGACTATACCCCTTATACATTCCACCTACAACACCATTTAACACATTGGTTAGCGAGACGTACCTAGGATCCTTGTGCGCATAAAATATATGTATAACGTTTTATCTAGGCTTAAATCCATTTAGAATCATAAGGGTCTCCAGTGGAGTCGCCAAGCCTGTCGCGCCACGCTCTCACATGCTAGAATAAAGGTATTTTTCTACACGTGTCTCTCCCAGGCCATATCTCACCTGACAATAGGGTTTATTTGATCTAAATTTCAATTTGGAGTCGCAACTAATCATTTACAGTAGGTTGACTAGAAACCTAATCGAGGTATGAGAAAAATACCACGATCCTACGAACTAGAGACTCTAAATAAGGGACTTGGTTACGTTAACGATCCCAAATTGAGACCATTAACGCCCTTTCGGTACCTAAGAATGATATGGCATGTCTAACGTGTCACATGGATCCCTAAGGTCAATTCACTTATCTAATCATGAACAAACAATTAAACACCCAATAATTAAATGCACAATCAATGGCAAATCAATCATGGCAACCCTAATTTGGCCACTAAAATGAAAATCAAGCAAAACACACAAACCCTAATGAAGTTCTAATAGCTTCTTCATTTCATGATTTCTACATTTTTAGGGTTTTTTAGGGGTTAAACCCTTAAATTTGAAATTTTCCAAAAACGCTACTTAGGCACTTCAAAAAATTAAAATTTCACTTTTTATGGCTGGCCACGATGATTTTGAATGATTCTGTGAGTTTTCAAAATTTTTGATATTTTTTTGAAAAAAAAATTATTAAAATCGAGAACTGATTTTTATGGTTTTCTAGAAATTTTTATGAATTTTTCGATTTTTCGATTTTTATTGATTTTTTAAAATTTGCAAATTTTTTATTTGTATTTTCCGAATTTTTATGAATTTTTGGAATTTTTATAAAATTTTTGGAATTTTTATGAATTTTTCTAAAATTCTTAAAATCCCTAATTTTCTAAAAACATTTAATTTTTTTATGATTTTTTCTGATTTTCTCTAGTTTTTCTTCAATTTTTCTAATTATTTTATTTTTTATCTGATTTTCCTAATTTTTATTTGATTTTTTTTATTTTTATTTGAATTTTTTATTTCCCGTCGGGGGAAGTGAATCAAACCGGACCAGTTCAAACCGTTTGGCCGAGACCGAACTGGCCGGCATCGGCACCAATCACCCCCTCTGGCGGGCACGGCACCAAAAAGGGCACCATTTTGGTGCTTTTTCATTTAGGTATTTTTGCAAACACTTGGTATGCATGATTTAGTGTTAAACATTCCCGAGGCCCCGACTTCAGGCCTTTCATCGACGTTTCCAGTGACTTTTTGGCCATTCCGATTGCATCAAATTGAAGTCCATATGTTCTAGTATTTGTCCGACCTAATTAGAGTGTCGCCGGACATCCGACGATCGATAAAAACTTAGTCCAAAAATCCTAATTTGTTAACTATCCTATCCAAGATTTTTTAAAATACTAATCCTATCATTAATCGCCCTAACCGTCTAAATCGGCACTAACCACAAACAAACATCAAGCAAGAGTCAAAGAAGACTAACTTGAATGGCCCTTTGGCCATGGCAATACTCCGACGAGGTCACTAGAGCTCTGGCGAAGGGATTTAGTGCATGGCTGACTCGGTTTGTGCATTTTAATGCACAAAAATGCAATCAAACAACATCAAAATGATTATAAACTAGTAATAAATATCCAAACGCCAAGATTTGTCAATAAAATCACTCAAACATACACATTGAAACCAAAACCAAATTCTGGAAAATTTAGAAAAAACTGACCGTGAACCGACTTTGCCCGCTTCGTTCGATGATAAAATGAAATTGTTGAACTATCCCGCACCCCAAGGGTTGTTCCTTGACACTTAGCCTTCCTCCTGGTGGTCTCAGATTCGCCGGAACAGGTCTAGATCGATCAGACGAGGCTCAGTTTCAGGTGTTCTCGATCAGCTCCATCTGGTTCGCTCGAGAAGGAGATCATCCAGAAATGGTTAATTTGCCAGTGCCGACCAGTTGATCGGCGACGATCACTTGCCTTGGAGATCTCTACTTCCCTTTCTCTCTAATTCCAGCTTACTCTCTCTCTCTCTCTCTCTCTCTCTCTCTCTATGGCATTCTGTCAAACACATTCCCTTCCTCCCAGTCAATTTTCTTCCGTTTTTTGTTCGTCAAAATCCCGCTCAAAAATCGTTGAAACCGAATTATAATCGATAGGAGATGATTACCTAGTACTAGCTGGACATTTTCCAGTTGGCACGATCGATTAAAACGTATTCAAATATCTGGAAATGATTGGTAAAGTCACAGGTCCGTTTTGATTTTCTGGGTTTTGTGCATGTGTTGGGCAAATCGGGTGAAGCAGATGCACTGTTTGGGTTAGGTCGGGTCGACTCGCTCGACCCGGCAGTTCCGATTTTGATCAAAATTGCAAATTAAGCCCGATTTTGACCGAATTTTCAAAATTTGACCCCAAAATTGAATTTCCCATGACATTCTGAATCCAAATATGTGATTTTTTTCAATTTTTATTATAATTGTGTCCTAGATTTTCTCATTTTTAAATTCGGGTTAATAGGGTTTTACTTAATTTGATGTCCTAATGACTTGATTAGGCAAAATTGATGCCAAAATTGAATTATCCACAGTTGATTAACCCTAGAAATGATAGTCTCACATTTCGACAATTTCATATTGGGCACGATTCCCAATTTGGGTTTAAAATTCTTAAATTTCAACCAAATTTTGGGGTTTTTTTATTTTTGTATCAAATTGTGCAATTGGACCGACCATTATGCAATTCAAGGTCTCAAAATCAATTGTTGTGAAGACATTATGCCCTAAAAATGACTAAAAAAAATTTTAATTGCATTTTGTTTGTTCAATTTGGGTTTAATTTTGCCCAATTTCGGGAAATACAAAATTCATATTTTTCAAAATTGATGATGTATTAATGAAATTGGATTTAAAAGAAGATTAATGACTATTTTTATGGAATTTTTTGATTCCATTTGCTATTTTTCTTGATTTTCTCGCTTATTTTGACTAAAAGAATTTAAGGAAAAATGCAGAAAAATGATAAAAAAAAATTATTTTTTTGGTTTAGAAATAGGTTTCTAGGCTTGGCCAAGATTCCTGGACCTAATTTTGAAATTTTTGAAAAATTGAGAAAAATGAGCTAAAAATTAAGTGTCAACATTTCCAAGCCAGATATTTTGTTTATTGTATTTGTTCGTGAACGTTTTGAATCTAACCCTAAAGTGTCACACTTGTTTAGTGTAAGTTGTTAAACATATCACCAAATACATTGCATCTTAACAGAAGTAAGGCCTATGGTATCCAAAGAATTTGGATTTTACATTACTTGGATATAGAAATGCGGATTTTTTTAGGATGCAAAATGGATAGAAATAACCGCTTAAGTACTTGTCAGTTGATGGAATGTATGCTTATCTCATGGTTCTTAAAGAAACAAAACTCAGTGGCACTATCTATGGCCAGAGTTGAATATGTTGTGCTTGAAAGTTATTGTGCCCAGGTCTTATGGATGCAACAACAATTGAGTGATTTCAATGAAAACAGCTCAAGTATTATCATCAAGTGTGATAAAATGAATTTCTAAAAGGTTTTTCATAGGGCCACATGCAATATTTACTTCATATGCGATTACTAATCATGCTTGTTACATGTCAGGCATGAGCATTCGCATATCCGTGATAGGTTCTTATGTGGCCTAAATCTTTCCGAGGCGATCGTTTGTGACATTAAAGAAGATAACGAGGATGAGGAATGGGTCAGAAAGGAATGGATTCGGCATGAAGAATAAAACATACTTACACTAGAGAAAACGATCATTGTTAAACTGGGCGATAAAAAGAATCCCAAAGAAGCTAAGATTGGAGAAAATCTTCTCTCAATAGAAGCAGAAAGAATCATAGATTTGCTTAGAGGATATCAAGATATATTCGCATGGTCTTATGCTGACATGTCAGGTCTTGATTCGAGCGTAGTTAAACGTAGTGATGGCCACGGTTCAGAACCGGCGGTTCTGATTTGTGGCCAAGTATGAACCGGAATCGGCCAATTCCGGGCTGGTTCTGGTTTAGGTTCGGAACCGGTTCCGGACCGGTTCATAATTTTTCTTTTTTGTTTTTGTTTCCTTTTCCTTTTCTTTTTTTTTTTCTTTTCTTCCTTTGCTCCGCTGGCCATAGCCGAGGCCGGCGGAGGTTGCCGGCCTCAAGTGAGGCCCGCCTCGTCGATGTTGGGAGAGGCCAACCTTGCCTGCAACTGGCGAGGTCGGCCTCGCCCGACGCCGGCGAGGCTCGACCTCGTCGACAACTGGGGAGGCCGGCCTCGTCTAAGGCCAGCAAGGTCGAACCCTCACCAGATCTGGCAAGGCTTGACCTCGCCGGCGTTAGGCGAGGTCGAGCCTCGTCAGCGTCGAGTGAGGCTGGCCTCACCCAGCTCAAGCGAGGGTGGCCCTCGCCCGACACCGGCGAGGCCGACCTTGCCTGAGGCCGGCGACCTTCGCCGGCCCTGGCTATAGCCAGCGGAGGAAGAAAAGAAAAAAAAAATGAAAAGGAAAAGGAAAAGAAAAAAACAGAAAAGAAAATAATAAAAAAATTAAAAAGTTACTGTTCTAGTGACGGAACATTATTCAATATAAATTGTAATTAAAATCTAAATTGTAATCAAATTTGGGGACAAAAAGATAAAAGAGAAAGAGAGGGCTTGAACTTAATAAATTATCATTAAGCGCATTACAATTTGTTACAATGATCTATAAAAAAAGGAGCACAATATATATGCTCTAAAATGATCTCAAAACCTAAACATTCCATGCGCAATGGACCAGAGGTCACATCTCGTCGGATTATATTTCGGTTTCCCTAAGCTCACGTGGGCGTACCCTGTTTAAGAAATAAGTGTTCCTAAAATATTTGCTAACTCCAATAGTTCTTTTACCCTTAATCATCATTACTCGTTCCAGTACCGGTACCAGTACCGGTAGCGGTAGTATCTCCGTTGTTAAAGAATTCGGATTCATTATTCTGATCTATCTCCTATTACCGGTATTGAGCTTTCATCCAATCAGCAATACAAGCTTGCATCTCCACTGATTCTGGAGTTAATCTTGAACGATATTCGTCCAAAATATTACCTCCGACACTGAATGCTTGTTCGACCGCAACTGTGGAACAAAAGGTTGAAAAAATCTGTTTTGCAATAAGAGAAATGATTGGGTATTGGCTTGCGTGCCTCTTCCACCAATCCAAAATTAAAAAATCTGTACTACCTTCGGATTTAGTAAACTCAAATGAAACGGTTAGATAAATCTCTAATTCAAAAATATTTCCTATTACTCCCTTTTTGTTTTTTTTTTGTCTATGTAATAAAAGTTGGTACCCTCTACTAATTTTACCTTTACTGTCATTTTGTATCTCCGTAGATTGAGAATATCCAATATCACCTAAATTATATTTAGTATAAAATTCATTATATAATTCTATTACTACGTTTTTAACCTCATGTACTATGGTTGTAATATTTATCGCATCATAATATAAACATTGATAATACGTATGCAAAAAATCACTTAAGCCATTCAATTTGCAACACGGATCAAAAGCACAAACAACTAAATAAATAATGGGAATTTTGCTATAATAATGTAGCCACTTCATTTTCATCGCAACTATAGTATATTGTAATTCAACGTCATTTTCATATTCATCAAAAATTACGACAATATTAGTACACTTTACTAAAAATAAATGTGTAGTAGGATAATAAACACCAGACAAAGTATAAGTTGCATCATTAAAAACCTTTAAAACATCTAAAATTTTTTTCCAAATATCCCACTCTTGTGGATATAAATCAATATGAGATATATTATTAGAAATGAATGCACATAATAAATCTTTATATTCTAAAGATTCACTAAGCAAGTGGAAAGTAGAATTCCAACGAGTTGGAACATCTCTTGGAAATTTTTTTGGTTTTTTGCCATTTTCTCTACAAAATCTACCTCATTCTTTCATTTTTTGGGAATGTTTCCATAAAAATTGAATTGCCGTTTTTATTGATTGAAGAAAAATATCAAGAGTTTTCAAACCATCTTGTACACATAAATTTAAAACATGACAAGCACATCTAACGTGAAAAAATTTTCTGCCAAAAATGGGTTTACAAATATTTTCTAAATCGGCAATTGAAGCGATATTTGCCGCGGCATTATCAAAACCAATTGAAAAAATTTTGATAAGCAAATAATATTCTTCTAAAATTTGCCTAATTATTCTATAAATATTATTTGCCGTATGCTTATCATCGAAAACTCTAAATGCAATAACTCTTTTTTGAATACTCCATTTGTCATCTATCTAATGACATATTATGCCAATGTAAGAATGATTTTGCCAATGATCACTTCAAATATCACTACCTATATGCACGCATCCATTAAATTGCATAACAAAGTTTTGTAAATCTTTTTTTCCATTTTTGTAAAGATCTTTAATTACTCGTTTAGTTAAATTTCTAGAAACACGTTTTGCTTGTGGAGCACATGTTTGTTGTACAAATTCATTAAAACCAAATCTTTCTTCAAAATTAAATGCTAAATGCTCAACGAAAATAAATTTTCCTAATTCTTCCTTATAAGTTTTTTCATTAAAACGAAATAAATGGGAAGTGTTAGGATTGACGTACCCAGAAATTTGTTGTTCCCTGATATCGATTCCCGTTTCGGTTGAATGTTTGTTCCTAAGATGTCATTTGAATGCTCCATATCCTTGTCCACCTGTATATTTATATATTTTCCCACAATATTTACAAATTATATCATACCTTTTTTGACTAATATCAAACCTTTCCATTTTCGTGAAGTGATTCCAAATGTCAGATGTAAATTCCCGCTCCCCTTCCTTTGTTGTAGATATTTCGGCAGCAGGATGAAAACTTTCTTGTGTCGGGACGCGCTTTACATCGGGAAAAATGTTGATTTCATCATCTTGAAAATCTGCATATTCACGAGGATTAAAAGAATGATGGGATACTGTCACGATATTCTTACCTTTGCCAGTTGGCACTCAACTTCCACTTGCCATTTTTCGAGCAGATTGAGAGAATTGAGCGGATTAATTGGGAGAATTAAAAAAGAATTGCGTGGATTGAGAAAATTGAGAGAATTTAGAGTATTGAGAAAATTTGAGACTTGAGAGAAGAGAATTTGAGAGAATTTGAAAGAATTGTGAGTATTGAGAGAATTTATAAGAAAAGAATGAGAAGAAAATTTAGGATTAAAAAAAAAAGAAAAGATAATTGTTGCAATTTTGCAACGATTATCTTTTTTTTTTTTCTTTTGCCCGTTTGGGCATTGGCCGTTGCTAGGGCAGCCTTTAAGCTGTCCTGGCAATGGGCCGCAAGCCCGCTGCGGGGGCCCGGGGCCTTTTTTTTTTTTTTTTTTTTTTTTTAATTTTCCCCGCAGAGCAGGGCTTACAGACGTGCAGGCCCTGCTCTGCGGGTTTTTTTTTTTTAAATTTTGCCCGTTGCCAAGAGCTGCCCTGGCAATGGGCCGCAGCACAGTAGCAGTAGAGCCTGCATGTCTGCAGGCCCTGTTGCAGCTTTTTTTTTTTTTTGGAACGGGCCCGTAAGGCACAGGCCGATTCCGGTTCCAAACCGCGAGCCCGGTCAACGGGCCAGGCCCAGGTTTGACCGGGCCGGTTCCGGGCTGAAACCGGCCTGTGGCCATGACTAGTTGAATATGCTTTGCCAATCGATTCAAGTATTCCGCCAAAGAAGCAAAAAACTTAGGCAAACAAAGCCGGATTTAACAAAAAAAATAGAAGAAGAAGTTATGAAATTGCTCAAAGTCGGTTCATCGAAGTGGTACCATATCCAGAATAGGTTACCAACATAGTACCCGTAATGAAGAAATATGATCGAGTACGGGTGTGCATTGATTATTGCGATCTAAACAAAACAAGTCTTAAGGATGATTTCCCGCTTTCACATATCGATGTATTAGTGAGTAGCACTGCTGTGTTTGAAACATTTTCATTCATGGATAGTTTCTTAGGATATAATCAAATCCTCATAAAGAAAGAGGAAAAGGCAAAGACATCCTTCATAACACCATGGGGCACATTTTATTACAAGGTGATGTCTTTCGATTTGAAAAATGATGGTGTCATATATCAAAGGGTAATAGTAATTTTGTTCCATGACATGATGCATAAAGAAATCGAAGTATAAGTGGACGACATGATCACAAATTCCAAACAAGGAGAAGATCATGTTGAAGTGCTTCGCAAGTTGTTTGAGAGACTCAGAAAATACAAGTTGCGACTAAATCCCAACAAGTGTGCATTTGGGACAAAATCTGGTAATTTGCTAGGATTTGTGGTCAGTAGCAAGGGCATCGAAATAGATCCTTCCAAGATCAAGGCAATATACGACTTAAAGACTCCTTCTATGGTAAAAGAGGTGAGAAGCCTATTGGGGCGATTAAACTACATTGCTTGTTTTATTTATAAGCTTTCTGAGACTGCTAAACCATTCTTCAAATTCTTAAAGAAAAATGCCAAAGTGAAGTGAGATGCAGAATGTCAACAAGCCTTTGACAAGATCAAAAAATATCTGGTATGCCTACCAATGCTGGTACCACCAATCCCTGGGGTTCCGTTGATCTTATATTTGACAATTCACTATAAGTCGTTAGGAGTGGTGCTTGTATAAAGAAGACCAAATGATGATAAAGAACAAACCATTTATTACTCAAGCAAAAAGTTCACAACATCAGAAATGAATTATCTAATAGTCAAAAAGATATGTATTGTGTTGATTTGGGTGTTAGATAGATTAAAGCAATACACCCTTCATCATTAAATTTTGCTAGTGACTGAAAATGATCCGATCAAGTACCTTCTTGAGAAATCCTTCTTGGTCACGAAATTAGCAAAATGGTAAGTCTTGTTATCTGAATTTGATATCAGAAATTCATCCCAAAAGTCAGTCAAAGGACGAGCAATAGCAAACATGTTGGCGAAAAGTTCGCAGAATATCGATAATCCTAAAGAACAACTTGATGATCATATATTAACAATGGTCGACTATAAATGGATCATGTATTTTAATGATGCAACCAACTTATCTAGATTAGGAACTGGGACGATATTGATCTCTCTAGAAGGCCAACACTACTCGGTATCTGCAAAACTGGTATTTCCATGCATCAATAACATCATTGAATACAAATCGTGCATTCTCGGCTTACAATTAGCCCTCTTAATGAAAGTAAAGATGCTGCAAGTATATGGAGATTCTATCGTCATCATATTGTAAACAATTGGTTAATGGCAAACTTGATATGCCAAACTAATTCCTTATCACAGATACTTAGAAGAGGTGATAGAAAACTTCGAAGAAGTAACATTTGATTATTTCCCAAGAGTTCAGAATCATTTTGCAGATGCTTTTGCAACTTTGTCATCTTTACTACAAGCTAAAAGTGGTATGGATAAAAAACCATTGAGAATTAATATTCTTGAACAACCAGCTCATTGCATGATGGTCTAGGCAAAGTTTGACAACAAACCATGGTTTCATGACATCAAAAGGTATCTTCAATCGGAAGAATTTCATGAAGAAAGCCAATCAGGTGACATAAAATTTATAAGGAAGATAGCCAACAAATTCTTCCTCAGTAATCAAACCCTTTACGAGAGATCATTTGATTCAACTCTACTATGATGTGTGGATGCTACGGAAGCTGGACAAATCATGAAAGAGATTCATGAGGGTGAATGTGGACCGCATATGAGTGAATATTTTCTTGCCCGAAAGATTATGAGGTTGGGATATTATTGGATGATAATGGAAATGGATTGCATCAAACATTTGGGATGTTGTCATCAATGTCAAATTTATGGAGACAAAATTAATGCACTGCCAAATGAGTTACATCAAATGTTTGAGCAATGGCCATTTTCAATGTAGGGCATTGATATTATTGGTCCAATCAACCCCAAGGCCTCAAATAGACACCGGTTTATCCTGGTTGCTATTAACTATTTCACCAAATGGATTGACGTAAACTCCTATGCAAATGTTATTGCCAATAATGTTGCAAGATTCATTAAGTGGGACATCATTGCTAGGTATGAGATTCCAGAAGCAATAATTACGGACAATTGCTCAAATCTAAATAACAAGATCGTTGATGATTTACTTGAACATTTCCACATCCAACATCTGAATTCATCCCCATATCGTCCATAAATGAAAGGAGCAGTTGAAGCGGCAAACAAGAATATCAAAGAGATGTTAGCCAAGACAGTTGAAAATTATCGTGATTGGCATGAAAGGTTGTCGTATGCTCTGATGGCATACCAAACTTCAATTCGAACATCAATTGGAGCAACCCTGTTTACCTTGGTTTATGGAATAGAAGCAGTGTTACCTGTTGAAGCAGAAATTCCTTCATTAAGGATACTATCCCAATTGAAACTTTCAGCAGTTGAGTAGATTCAACAAAGATATAAACAACTCAACATGATTGATGAAAAGATATTAAGAACTATATGCCATGGGCAAGCCTATTAGATAAGAGTGGTCAAATCCTTTAACTGAAAAGTGAAACCAAGGCATTTTAAAACAGAGGATTTAGTAGTGAAGAAAGTCATCTTCAATAATTCATATCCTCGTGACAAATTCACTCCGAATTATAAAGGTCCATATATTGTCAAGAAAGTCCTTCCCAGAGGAGCATTGATTCTTGTAGATATGGCTGGAACAGAATTGACCTATCCCGTAAATGTAGATACTGTTAAGATTTTCTACCCATAAAATGAAGACGAACATTCAAGAAGAGCTTTGGGTCACTTTAGAACATGTGCATATCATGCATATCATGTATATCACACATTTTATGAACATGTTTATTTGTTTTGCAGAAGAAAGCAAAAGGAGTCTGAACCAATTGATGATTTCAGAATCCCCAAGGAAGTTGTCAAATAATAGAGGGAAGTATTACTTCCAATTCAATTTTCTATTGATATTCCCTAATGTACTTTTTTTTTTATCATCCTTAGGGAGATAGAGAAAAGGGATCAACAAAAAAAGAATCCCCAATAGAATCAAAGTAAAAACATGCAAACAAGAGGGATCTTGGTAAGTTGATCAGATGGGTATCCCTAAATCGTGAGTGCATGTGTTAAAGAAGTTACCTTTCTAAGAAAAAAAATCGAACTTCTTCTTTTCCAAGCGGAATGACACTAAGACTAAGCAAAACAAATTGGATTGTTTTTAAAAGAAAATACCTCAAAAATGTTTCAAATCAAAAATTTTGAAACACGCTTTCTTTTAGAATGCATTAAGTATCAAAATTCCCTAAAAAGAGATAATTTGACAAAAGACTCTGAAAATTTTCAAAGAAAAAGTTTGAATCAAACTGAATAGAAAGACCGTCAAATGATAAAAGGTGAGCCATATCTAAATGCGTCCCCTATACGCTCAAAGTCAAAGTGAACGAGTGAGAAAAAAGCTCATTCAAAGGAAATAGGGAATGTTCGCAATGATAACATGGATTGAAATGATGAAAGACAGTCATTTCACTATCCCAAACACATGCTTATCTTTTGCAAACTAAATTTGAGCCAAAACAGTGGAGAAGTTTTTTCAAAACAACCATGTTAAGAACCATCCAACATTAGGGCAAACCAGGAGGTTTATGGTTGATAGTTATGGAGGATAGGATCAAAAAAGATTTTATTGCATACTCTTGCATCAATCTTTCTATGATAACTTCATATGAAGTCATATGGAAGCTCAAGACATCCCAAGAGGAATAAAAGCACTTCATTTCTTATACACAAACATATTACCTTTGGCAAAACCCAATTGATCCTAAATAGTCATTTTAGAACCCTAAATTGATGGTCATCTCTTCACACTGGAGCATGAGCATATGATCTACTTTGAATAGATAAGAAACAAAAGGCATGATATAGAGTCCTTAGAACTCAAAAAGGTCAAAGGCAAAAGAATCAGGGGTATGAAAAAGCAGTGTGCCTGGTAAAAGTAAGATTGAATGCCTAGGAAAAATGAAAAAGAAAAGAAAATTCAAAATGACAAAAAAGGTCATGACAAAGTAGGCACAATATCATGAGAGATCATAGATTACAACAAGTGAGAATGAGCAAAAGAAAATATATCATAATGAACGTTTAGGGGACTCCAATGTTCATAAAAGAAAGATCCTTAGTAGGCAAAAGAAAAATGGTGGTGATACCAAGAAAATCACCAATTTTATCAAAACCCTGAATTCAAACACATGAGCTTTTTTTGAGCCTACCCAATACTAATAATACAACCTCTCTCCACTGACTCTTCAGGTTGGGATGTTGAGAATAGAAACATGGCTTTATGACAAGAAGTCATCGCTCAAAGAAGTGTATGCAATAATATATTATTTTGTTCTCGAGGTTCATAACTTATAAAGCCGGAGTCAGATATGATGAAATCCTTTTTCTTGGCCTTAAAATGCCTATCATTAGAATAACCATTGACCAAGCCAACATTACAACATTTTGAAAGACCTTATCGTAGTAATTGGATTGCATACATTGCGAACATATCCGAACACCTGAGGATTAGTTAAGAGAGATGAAATTGAGGGATATCAGATAAGCCCCATTCAATCAGATGAAGAAAAGACCAAGTTCATGAATTGAGACAAATCCTTTCTAATGAAGGTCTTCCAAATGATCATTTCAAGCATTTCTTGAAAGATTGCAAGCACTTTGTTCAAATAATTCCTTGAAAAGGGAATTTGATTGCCTGAAATGCATTAATGCAAAGAATGCATGTTTCCATATTATGTTTCAAAAGTTTTTGGTCAACTTAAAATCAAGTTTTCAAACAGTTTGTGGTAAGCTAAAAAAAGAAAAACCACACTTCAAACAGTTTTTGATTAATTTCAAAACCACGTTTCAAAATAATTTTTGATCGACTAAAAACCATACAAAGGTTAGTGAAATCTCAAAAGCACATAACTCATGGTCAAGGCATTCATTGTTTGAAGCCTTCTTAAAATCCTACAGGCGAATAGCCCCTAAGCAAATTCAAGTGATACAAGTAAGGAGCCCCTAGGCAAATTTCTAAAGTCCTACAGGTGAGAAACCCTTAGGCAAATTCAAGTCCTATAGGGGAGGAACCTCTAAGCAAATTCAAGTCTTACAAGCGAGGAACTCTTAGGAAAATTTCAAAAGTCCTACACACGAGGAGCTGCTAGGCAAATTCAAGTCCTATAGGCGAAGAGCCCTTAGGCAAATTCAAGTCCTACAAGCGAGAAGCCCCTAGGCAAATTCAAGTTCTACTAATGAGGAACCACTAGGCAAATTTTCAAAGTCTTACAAGCGAGGAGCCCCTAGGCAATTTCCAAAGTCCTATAGGCGAGGAGGCCCTAGATAATTTCCAAAGTCCTACAGGCGAGAAACCCCTAGGCATTTCCCAAAGTCCTACTAATAATGAGTCACTAGGCAAATTTTAAAAGTTCTACTAATGAGAAATTACTAGGCAAATTTCCAAATCCTCAAGCGAGAAGCCTTTAGGTGTTCATGGTTCATGGGTTCGTCCTTAAACCTCGAAATCAGAATAATCATTATAATCATCATCGCCATTAATTCATACTCTTGGATAAGCAACAAAGAGATGCTCACAAATAGGTAAGTTTCTCTCCCTCAATCATTAAAAATCTCTCAAAATATGTTCTGAAAAGAAAACCTTTGGATTAGATCATAAATTTCAAAAACAGGATCCCTAATCAGTTGCTGTGAAATTTTCATTAAGCTAACTAAAAATTCTGGTGTCACCTTATTTTTGAGATCAACCTCTAACGAGCTCAATCTCAAATAGGGGCAGCTGTTGACACTTGATTTTTAACTCTTTTTTCATATTTTCAAAAATTTTAAAATTAGGATTAGGAATCTTGGCCAAGCCTAGAAACCTATTTCTAAACCAAAAATAATTTTTTTAGCATTTTCCTGATTTTTCTTTAATTTCTTTTAGTCAAAATGAGTGAGAAAATCAAGAAAAATAGCAAATGGAATCAGAAAATTCCATAAAAATAGTCATTAGTCTTCTTTTAAATTCAATTTCATTAATGCATCATCAATTTTGAAAAATATCAATTGGGCATGTGTTTTTCCCAAAATTGGGCAAAATCAAACCCGAATTGAACAAAAAATGCAATTAAGTCTTTTCTAATCATTTTTAAGTCATAGTGTCTTCACAAAAAATGATTCTGGGACCTTGAATTACATAATGGTCAGTCCAATTGCACAATTTGTCATAGAAATAAAAAATTCTCAAAATTCAATTGAAAATTAGGAATTTTGAACCCAAATTGGGAATCGTGTCCAATTTGAAATTGTCGAACCATGAGACTATCATTTATAGAGTTAATCATTTGTGGTTAATTCAATTTTGACACCAATTTTGTCTACTCAGGTCATTAAGACATCAAATTGAATAAAATCCTAATAATCCAAATACAAAAATTTGAAAATCTTGGACATGATTATGTCAAAAATTGGGGAAAATCACATATTTGAGTTCAAAATGTGATGAGAAATTCAATTTTGGGGTTAAATTTTGAAAATTGGGTCAAAATCGAGCTCAATTTGAATTTTTAACCAATATTAGGCTTGCCAAGTCGACCGAGTCAACCCGACCCGACTCGGCAAATTGTCTTCTTCGCCTGACTCACCCAAAATGCACAATAAACCCAGAAAATTATAGTTCAAACCTGCGATTTCATGAACCTTCCTTGATCGATTTAACACATGCAAATCGAGCTGGCCAACTGCAAAATATCCAGCTGGCGCCAATGAATCATTCTAACCAATCTAAGGTCGGTAAATAATAAACTTTGGGCAGGAAATTGATCAATAAAAAACAGAAAAAAAACTTATCACTGAAGGAGAAGATGTTCGACGAAATGCCAGAGAGAGAGAGAACTAGAGTGAGAAACAAGAGGAAACCAGTGAACAAAGTGTGTTGAGATCTCGAGGGCCAAGTGATTTGCGTTTTTCTATGCCAATTGCGGATCTCTACACTTGGAGATCCTATATCGAAACTAGTTGTCTAAGCTTGGAAATCTCGACCGGCAGGCGATTCTAGACCTCGTCAGGCAAAGTGGAAGCCATCATTTTGAAGCCGAAGTGTCGAAGAACGACTCCATAGGCGCTAAATAGCCGAGGACATCATTTCAATCCCAAACGAAGCAGGTAAATTTGAATACTTGTCATTTTTTTTTCAGAATTCCAGAAAACCAGTTTGACCTTAAAATGGATGTTTATGCAATTTTCTTTGATATTTTGATTTTCTGGAGTGCTAGAATACGCTTCTGATCATAGTTGTGTTGTTTGATTGCATGTTGTGTCATTGAATTAACAAAACCGAGTCGGTCACCATTGATTGAAACTCATCAGAGCACTTTCCACTTGCCGAAGCATTACCGACAGCCTATGGCCGATCTAGTTAGTGTCTCTGATTCTTTGTGAAGGTTTTAAATGATGTATGAACGCTAGAAACTGGCTAGGACATCTTGTATGTTGATCTGAATGTTAGGTGAGCTTGTTAAGATAGTTGTGGATTAGCCTTTTTTAGTTTTGATTTTCGTCGGCCGGTAAAGGTTTGGCGACAAATCAGTGAGTTGATATTGATAGAGGATGATATGAACTTGACACAGAACCAGAAACCAATCTAAAAGGTCGTCGAAAGCTCGTTGGAGCTTGATTTAAAGTCGTGACCTTGAAAACGTTCAATACAAAATTATACCCATTAGGTGATTGATAAAATACTCCAATGAGCATAAGGTGAAACGACATCGTTTTTGGCATCGTGCTCGCTAGTGGGAGAGACGATCGGCGCCAGCGTCAGCGAGGCCCGGTTCGGCCAAGCCAAATCAAGTCGAACCGGACTAGTCAGGTTTGTTTCTCGGCAGGAAAATTTAAATAAAAAATCAATAAAAAAATCTAAAAAAATTGAAAAATCACTAAAAATCACTAAAAAATTGAAAAAAATTCAAAAAAATAAGTAAAATAAATAAACATTCAAAAAAATTTCGGAAAACATAAAAAATTTTGGAAAATTCAGCCTATTTCATAAAAATAAAAAAAAAATTCAGAAAACATAAATAAAAAATGTAAAAAATTCAGAAAAATCTAAAAAATTCGAAAATTCGAAAATTCATAAAAATTTTCAGAATATCATAACAATCAATTCTCTGTTAATGAAATTCTCAAAAATTCAATTTCAAAAATTCACAGAATGGTTCAAAAACACTATAACCAACCTTAGAATGTGAAATTTGAATTTTTAAAAGTACATAAGTGGCATTTTTAGAAAATCTCAAATTTATGAGTTATAACCTCTAAAAAACCCTAAAAGACACAAATTATGAAATGAATAAGCCTTTAAGGCTTCATTTGGGATTGGATGTTTTTGAGTGTATTTTGATTTTAAAGACAATTTAGGATTGTTTGATTTGATTAACATTGATTGCGCATTTAATTCTTGACTGATTTTTCCGCAATTAGAATGGATAGAATTAATGGGTAAACCTCGAAAACTCGTGTTACACGTTTGACAACGTATCGTTCTTAGGTATCGAAAGGACGTTAGAGATCTCGATTCAGGATAATTAGCGTAAGTCCTCGTACTCAAAATCTTTGGTTCGTAGAATAGTGATATTTCTCCCATACCCCGATTAGGTTTGTAGTCAACCTACCAATAATGACTAATGGCGATTCCAAAATCGAAAACTTAGATCAAGTAGGAAATTACCATTCACTGTCACGTGAGGTGTGGTCTGGGAGAGTCCCTTGCACGGAATTACCTCCTTAGCGCACAAACTGCGAAAGTCCCAACAAAAAAGCGCAGTATGACAGGCTCCTTACCAGTAGAACTTTGGGAAGGCTTCAAACAATGAATGCTTTGACCATGAGTTATGTGATTTTAATATTTTACTAACCTTTGTATGGTTTTTAATCGACCAAAACTATTTTGAAAAGTGGTTTTGAAATTAATCAAAAACTGTTTGAAGTGTAGTTTTTTTTAGCTTACCACAAATTGTTTGAAAACTTGGTTTTAAGTTGACAAAAAACTTTTGAAACAAGATTTGGAAACATGCATTCTTTGCATTAATACATTTTAGACAATCAAATTTCCTTTTCAAGCAATTATTTGAACAAAGTGCTTGCAATCTTTCAAGAAATACTTGAAATGATCATTTAGAAGACCTTCATTAGAAAGGATTTGTCTCAATCTATAAACTTGGTCTTTTTCTTTATTTGATTGAAATGGGAATTTGTCTAATATCCTTCAATTTTATCTCTTTTAACCAATCCTTAGGTGTTCGGAGATGTTTATAATGTATACAATCCAATTGATCCGATAAGATCTTTCAAAAGGTTGTAATATTGGCTTGATTAATGGCTATTCAAAGGATGGGCATTTTGAGGCCAAGAAGAAGAATTTCATTATATCTGACTTTGGGTCTACAAGTTAAGAACCTCTAAGACAAGACAAGATATTACTGCATACACTCCTTTGAGCGATAACTTCTTGTCATAAAGTCACATTTTACTTCTCAACATCCAAATCTAAAAAGTCTTTGAGGAGAGGTTGTATGGCTAATATTGGGTAGGCTTAAAAAAGGCTCATTTGTTTGAGTTCAGGGTTTTTATGAAATTAGTGATCTTTTTGGCGTCACCATCCTTTTTCTCTTTTGTCTACTAGAGATATTTCCTTTTATGAATATCAGAGTCCTCTAGACGTTTATCATGATTTCTTTTTTCGCTCATTCTCACTTGTTGTGATCTATGATTTCTCATGATTTTGGTTTTGCTTTGTCATGACTTTTTTGTCATTTTGAACTTTCTTTTATTTTTCATTTTTCCTAGGTATTCGGCCTTGCTTTTACTAGGCACACTGCTTTTTCATGCCCTTGATTCTTTTGCCTTTGACCTTTTTGAGTTCGAAGGACTTTGTATCATGCCTTTTGTTTCTTATTTATTCAAAGTGGATCATATGCTCATGCTCCAATGTGAAGAGATGATCACTAATTTAGGTTCTGAAATGAATATTCAGCCTCAATTAGTTTTTGCCAAAGGTAATGTGTTTGGGTGTAAGAAATGAAGTGTTCTTCTTCCTCTTGTGATGTCTTGAGCTTCTATATGATTTCATCTGAAGTTATTATAAAAAGAT
This sequence comes from Syzygium aromaticum, assembly GCA_024500025.1. Taxonomy (NCBI): domain Eukaryota; kingdom Viridiplantae; phylum Streptophyta; class Magnoliopsida; order Myrtales; family Myrtaceae; genus Syzygium; species Syzygium aromaticum. The sequence goes on along the minus strand of CM044894.1, from coordinate 13,718,137 downwards.
TGATACAAGAATATAACAAAGTTAATGTGTTTGATCCTATTCTCCATAGTTGTCAATCACAAATCTCCTAGTTTGCCCCAATATGGGGTGGTTCTTAACAGTATTGTTTTGAAAAAATTTCTCCACTGTTTTAGCTCAAATTTAGCTTGCAAGGGATAAGCATGTGTTTGGGATAGTGAAATGACTGCCTTTCATCATTTCAATCGATGTAATCATTGCGAGCATCCCCTATTTCCTTTGGATGAATTTTTTTCTTACTCACTTCTTCACTTTGACTTTGAGTATATAAGGGACGTGTTTGGATATAGCTTACCTTTCATCATTTGAAGGTCTTTCCATTTAATTTAATCCAAACTTTTTTTTTGAAATTTTTCGAAACCTTTTGTCAAATTATCCCTTTTAGGAAATTTTAATACTTAATGCATTCTCAAAGAAAACATGTTTCAAACCTTTTTGATTTGAAACATTTTTGCGGTTTCTCCACTTTTCAAAACAATCTGTTTTGTTTTGCTCAATCTTAGTGTCATTCTGCTTGGGGAAGAAGAAATTCAATTTTTTTTTAGAAAGGAAACTTCTTAACACATGCACTCACGATTTAAGGATACGTGTTTGATCAACTTATCAAGATCCCTCTTGTTTGTATGTTTTTACTTTGATTCTACTAGGGATTCTTTTTTTGTTACTCCCTTTTCTTTGTCTCCCTAGGGATGATAAAAAAAAAAACACATTAGGGAATATCAATGGAAAATTGAATTAGAAGTGATACTTCCCTCTATTACTTGACAACTTCATCGGAGATTCTGAAACCATCAACTGGTTCGGACTCATTTTGCTTTCTTCTGCAAAACAGATAAACATGTTCATGAAATGCATGGCATGCATGATATGTATGATATGCACATGTTCTAAAGTAACCCAAAGCTCTTCTTGAATGTTTGTCTTCATTTCATAGGTAGAAAATCTTGATAGCATATGTGTTTATAGGATAGGCCAATTTTGTTCGAGCCATATCTACTAGAATTAATGCTCCTCTAGGAAGGACTTTCTTGACAATGTATGGACCTTCATAATTCGAAGTGAATTTGCCGTGAGGATATGAATTATTGAAGATGACTTTCTTCACTACTAAATCTTCAGTTATGAAATGCCTTGGTTTCACCTTTCTGTTAAAGGATTTGGCCACTCTTCTCTGATAAGCTTGCCCATGGCATATAGCTCTTAATCACTTTTCATTAATCATGTTAAGTTGTAAATATCTTTGTTGAATCCACGTAACTTCTGAAAGCTTCATTAAGATAGTATCCTTAAAGAAGGAATTTTTGTTTCAATAAGTAGCACTGCTTCAATTCCATAAACCAAGGAAAATAGAATTGCTCCAGTTGATGTTCGAATTGAAGTTCGGTATGTCATCAGAGCATATGACAACCTTTCGTGCCAATCACAATAATTTTTAGCTGTCTTGGTCAATATCTTCTTGATATTCTTATTTGTTGTTTCAACTGCTCCATTCATTTGTGGACGATATGGATATGAGTTCGGATGTTGGATGTGAAAGTGTTCGAGTAAATCATCCATAATTTTTTTGTTTAGATTTGAGCCGTTGTCCATAATTATCGCTCTTGGAACCCCATACCTAGCAATGATGTCCCACCTAATGAATCTTGCAACATTCTTGGCAGTAACATTCGCGTCGAAGTTTACTTCAATCCATTTAGTGAAATAGTCAATAGCAACCGGGATAAACCGGTGCCCATTTGAGGCCTTGGGGTTGATTCGACCAATCATATCAATGTCCCACATTGAAAATGGCTATGGCTCAGACATTTGATGTAGCTCATTTGGCGGTGCATTAATTCTGTCTCCATAAACTTGACATTGATGACAACATCTCACATGTTGGATGCAATCCGTTTCCATTATCATCCAATAATATCCCAACCTTATAATCTTTCGAGCTAGAAGAAGTTCATTCATGTACGGCCTACATTCATCCTAATGAATCTATTTCATGATCTGTTCTACTTTTGCAGCATCCACATATCTTAATAGGGTTGAATTAAATGATTTCTTGTAGAGGGTTTGGCCACTAAGGAAGAACTTGTTGACTATCTTTCTTATAAATTTTCTGTCGTCTGATTGGCTTCCTTTAGGAAATTCTCCCGATTGAAGATACCTTTTGATATCATGAAATCATGGTCCGTTGTCAAACTCTGCCTGGACCATCATGCAATGAGCTGATTGTTCAAGAATATTAATTCTCAATGATTTTATATCCATACCATCTTTAGCTTGTAATAATGATGACAAAGTTGCAATAGCATCTGTAAAATGATTTTGAGCTCTTGGGAGATAATCAAATGTTACTTCTTCGAAGTTTTCTATCACCTCTTCTAAGTATCTGTGATAAGGAATTAGTTTGGCATCTCGAGTTTGCCATTCACCAGTTATTTGCAATATGATGAGTATAAAATCTCTATATACTTGCAACCTCATTACTTTCATCGAGAGGGCTAATTGTAAGCCTAAAATGCATGCTTCATATTCAACGATGTTATTAGTGCATGAAAATACCAGTATCGCAGATACCAAATAGTATTGACCTTCTGGGGAGATCAGTACTGCCCTAGTTCCTGATCCAGATAAGTTGGGTACACTATCAAAATACATGGTCCATTTATCGTCGACCATTGTTAATATATGATTATCAAGTTGTTCTTTAGGATTGGTGATATTCTGCGTATTTTCTGCCAACATGTCTACTATCGCTTGTCCTTCAATCGACTTTTGGGATGAACTTTTGATGTCAAATTCAGATAACAAGACTTGCCACTTCGCTAATTTCCCGATTAAGGAGGATTTATCAAGAAGGTACTTGATCGAATCATTCTCAGTTACTAGCAAAATTTGATGATGGAGAGTGTATTACCTTAATCTATGTAACACCCAAATCAACACAACGCACGTCTTTTCAATTGTCGAGTAATTTATTTATGATGTTGTGAACTTCTTGCTCAAGTAATAAATGGCTTGTTCTTTACCATCATTTGGTCTTCTTTGTACAAGCACCGCTCCTAACGACTAATAGTGAATCATCAAATATAAGATCAGCAGAACCCCAAGGATTGATGGTACCAGCACTGGTGGGCATATTAGATATTCTTTGATATTGTCAAAGGATTGTTGACATTCCGCATCCCACTTCACTTTAGCATTTTTCTTCAACAATTTGAAGAATAGTTTTGTGGTCTCAGAAAGCTGATAGATGAAATGAGCAATGTAGTTTAATCGTCCTGATAGGCTTCTTACTTCTTTTACCGTCGAAAGAGTCTTTAAGTCGTATATTGCCTTGATCTTGGAGGGATCTATTTCGATACCCCTACTACTGACTACAAATCCAAGCAGTTTACCAGATTTTGCCCCAAATATATACTCGTTGGGGTTTAGTCGCAATATGTATTTTCTGAGTCTTTCGAACAACTTGCGAAGCACTTCAACATGATCCCCTCCTTGTTTGGATTTTGCGATCATGTCATCCATACATACTTCGATTTCTTTATGCATCATATTATGGAATAAAGTTACCATTGCCCTTTGATACGTGGCACCATCATTCTTCAAACTGAAAGGCATCACCTTGTAACAAAATGTGCCCCATGGCGTTATGAAGGATGTCTTTGCCTTATCCTCTCTCTTCATGAGGATTTGATTATATTCTGAGAAACCATCCATGAATAAAAATGTTTTGAACCCAGTAGTGCTATCCACTAATACATCGATATGTGGAAGTGAAAAATCATCCTTATGGCTTGCTTTATTTAGATCGTGATAATCAACGCATACCTGTACTCGACCATCTTTCTTCATTATAGGTACTATGTTAGCAACCAAATCTGGGTATAGTACTACTTCGATGAAACCGACTTTGAGCAATTTCATAACTTCTTCTATCTTCTTTGCCAAATTCGGCTTCGTTCGCCTAAATTTTTGCTTCTTTGGCAGAATATTTGGATCGATTGGCAAAGCATATTTAACTATGCTCGGATCAAGGCCTGGCATGTTAGCATAAAACCATACGAATATATCTTGATATTCTCTGAGCAAATCATGATTCTTTCTGCTTCTGATGTAGGAAGACTTTCTCCAATCTTAACTTCTTTGAGATTCTCTTTATTGCCTAGATTAATACTGATTATTTTCTCTAATGTGAGTGGCTTTGATTCTTTATGACGAATCCATTCCTTTTTGACCCATTTCTCATCCTTGTTATCTTCTTCAATATTGTAAGCGATCTCCTCGAAAAGATTTGGGCCACATAAGAACCTATTATGGATATGCAAATACTCATGCCTGACATGTAACAAACATGATTAGTAATCACATATGAAGTAAATAATGCACGCGGTCCTATCAAAAACCTTTTGGAAATTCATTTTGGAATTTATTTTGAAAAAACATAAAGACAGAACTAGTCCTCATATCATCAGACTTCCTTGCTCTTAAAATCATTTTCGCAATGAGGAGCAATATAGAAATGCAAAGCCTCAAGCCTCACGAATGAGGATAATGTTCATCATAAGTTTGGTTTCGTTTCTATATGTCTTTAACAAAATATTTGATCACTTTTATTGAATTGAAAGACGTGATTACATTTATATCAACAGGAATGTAAATTGCAACTGAACTAAAATTGTAAATGAAATCACAAGAAATTTGAAACTGTAATCAACAAAATGCAATGGAAAAGGCTAGTAGCAAAAGTTCAAGAGAATTTTTCTACTCCAGTGCATAGGTATTTTCTGCTTCGGTTATGATGACGTTGATGGTATTCACTTTGAATAAATCAGGCAGAGTAGATTCTTTCTCCGCATGTAAGTCTTCTTCTTGAAACAGCTTGGAAGGTCCTAGAAAAGTTTCCTTGATGTGAATCTGATGATAAGGAAGCTCTTTAGCTTTACCCTTATATACGGATGGATTAATGATATGATCACCTCGGCTTCCATAGATTCCATGGTTCTTTCGACCTTAGCCTTGGCGTCGATGGTAATCTTATGAGCTATCTGGAATATAAACTACTCCATGTTTCATTCTTGTGGCAAGCAGAGTGATAGGTTCCTTGATTCATTGGGATTTCAATCCAGGACCATTACAGGAAGTAAATTCTTATGGCATAGCACCTTTCCAAACATAATAGATGATGTTAAGAACTCTGGGGATTTTATGATGCAATCGGCATGGATTTACACCATTAAGATCATTTCAAAGGAATGATAACTTGGTTCTTCTTTCACTTCGGGTTCAACATATAGTATTGCACTCTTTTTGTAAGTGGTGAAATCTTTCTCCCTATGTACGGTTATCATCCTGCCATTAATGATGAACCTGACCTTCTAATGGAGACTTGAAGGAATAGCACCAACTATATGAATCCAAGGTCTTCCGAGTAACAAGTTGGAAGTTCTCGGAATACCTACTACTTAGAAATCAATTAGGAAAGGCACATGACCTATGTTTATCTTGAGCTCGATATTGCCAATAACGTTTTTCTTCATTCCATCAAACAAGCGCATAGTTACCTTAGAAGGTTCGATGAGCTCTTCGTTAATTCCCAAACAATGCAGTGTGCTTAGTGGACACAAATTAAGTGCAGAACCATTATCAATCAACATGCGTGATACTTCTTTGCCCCGACATTTGATGGCAATATATAGAGCCTTATTATGGGAACGCCCGTCGATTGGAAAATCTTCATCGGAGAAGGCAATTTGATCTTTCAGAAGAATAGTGTCAGCAAAGTCTTCCAATTGTACTTCATTAATTATCTCTGGGACGTGTATTTCATTGAGAAGCTTCACAAGCACCATTTTGTGGTTTTCTGAAGTCTTGAAGAGATCCAACAGAGAAATTTGTGCCGGCATCTTTCTTAGATATTCAATTACCTCAAATTCACTCGTCTTCATGACTAAAAGCAATTATTTGACATCTTCTTCGGTTACTCCTTTCTTTTTATGCTCACCTTCTTTTGGGACATAGCATTTCCCTGATCGGGTTATGGCATCAACTTCTTTAGGAAAGTAATCTCAAGGTATACATTTAGTATCAAACTCTTCTTTTGGAGGGAGAGTGATGATCACAAACTATGTTTCTTCTCCTTCAATCTTTAGTTGATTAATGGGTTGTTGGATAGTGATTGATTCGACAGGACCTTCTCCCTCCTTATATTTATCAACCTCATCAAGTTTGATCAGAAATGGTGTAATCATAGATACCATGCTTCTCTTGGCTTCATTAGCATTCATTCCACCCCAGCCATCAGGTGTGATCATTTCATTCTTGGATACCCACGGAGGTGGTGTATATTTGACACAGTAATTATACCGGCCATTATCTTGACCCAAGAAATCAACAACTTCACCTTGTCTCCGTGCTTCGCGAGCAAATAGCCAATCACCTCGGCGAGTCTTTTTCTTCTTTTCTCTTCTCGATCTTCATTCTCTTCGAGATCTAGTTGGCTGATCGGGACTTCGTCCATGTCACCGCATCCATCAAGTACAATGTCTTCATTTTTAAATACCCATGGTGGTGGAGTATATTTGACACGGTAATTGTATCTACCGCTATCTTGATCGAGCAAGTCTACGGTTTCGCCTTCCCTGTATGATTTCTAGGTGAAACGCCTTTCACCCTATTGGACTTTTTCCTTCTCCTTTTCATCTTCATCTGTTTTATCTTGGAGCATTTCTTTCTTAGACGGAGCTTTCTCCTCAGGACCGATTTCGTCATCTATATTAACCCAGTCATCAGGCACAATTACTTCATTTTTGAATGCCCATGGCGGTGGGGTATATTTCACATGGAAGTTATACCTTCCGGAGTCTTCTCCCAAGTTGTTTATAATCTCGCCTTTTAGGAGCACTTCTTGACGAAAGCGGGTATTTCCTAATCGAAAAGCTTTAATATTGACTTCATATTCATCTTCATCATCAGACTTGATCATTGTTTTTTCATCTTTGATCATGTTTATTGTATTGTGCTCAGGAAAAGGATTTTGATGTACATTTGGCTCAAGCTCTTGAAAGTTCAATATCTTCTTGTCAATAAGCTGTTGAAACCTTGTACTTTAAAGTAGGACAATTATCTACATCATGTCTCCTTTCTCCCATGTGATAGGTGCGGTTTTTTGATTTATCGTATCAAGAAAATCTTGCAAGATTATCCCTTGGCACTTCTTCGGCCTCTAAATGCCTTTTCTAGAAGTATTGGTAATAAATTTGACAGGGGTCGGGGACAACGGTGTGTATTGCCTTATGAGCCTTTTCTTTGGTTTTTTCAAGCGACATTTGATTGTTTTGAAAATGATGCTTGATGAATATTTGGGCTAGACACCATAGCTACTTCTCGAATGGGTTCTTTGTCTTTTCTCCCAGGGTAAGGCTTCCGTGTTGCTGTTTCTTGAGCCTTCTCTTTTAGTCCCCATTCAATTCTCTCACCTACTTTTACCAACATGGTGAATGTTTGACAGCCTGATACATGAAGCTTATCATAATACTCAATTGGCAATGATTTTGGTTTTCAACCTCAGTTAGTAAAATGATCATGAAACCGTACATTATTTTAATTGTATGGTTTCAAGAGATTGCCAAGGATAAGAATTTTCATACAAGCCTTAGCCTTGTACTATATTCTTTATCAATGTCTTTCTCAAGCAATCATACAATACAAAGAATTGTAATCCACGGTGATTCCTTTATGTTTTAAAATCATGTTTAGAAATTATCTATGTATGTTTAGAAAGTGATCAACCCATCATTGCATATAAAATTTGAAATTGTTTAACATCGTGATTTTAAACTCGAATGTGAATCTAAATCATTTAATCCTAGGTTTCTTACTAGCTAAGATAGCTCCCGTCTCTTGGTATTCCTCCCATTCCTTGACTTGAGATTCCCATTTTTCGACATCGATCACGACCTCTTTAGGAACGTAGAGTTCCACTCCAGGCATGTTTGGAACAATATATTCTAGAACATGTTCATCTATAGGATCCAGTACAATGCTCAACGGGACATGTGGCTTGACATCAATTGGACGTTTATTTTCTATCCATTTGATATATTCTTTAAAGGCCATACAAATCTTCATATCTTCTTCCAAGCTTTTTAGCCACTCGATTATTTGTTCAAGTGGGTTATCCAAAGATATGATGATCTTGTGGATTTTGGCTCAAAGGCTATTCTTCTCCTCTTCAGGTATAGTCTCACTTGGGATATCAAAAGCAAACTCTTCGGGATTCCATGTTGATGGAACTTGTTAAAGTATCCCGAATTGTCTTATAACCCTTAGAGAGCAATAAGCTGCTCCTCCACTCAAACCAAGCAATGGTACCGCATTCCTTTCTCGGCTTGTAATCTTCGCCTTGTCAATCTTTGATCAATTGATCCACCATTAGATTTGATCAGGAGTTAGGGCTATAATGAAATTGGCCTAATATAAGAAAGATTGTTTGGGTAATTTGTTTTGGAGTGGAATATATCGTTCAATTGGATTTATTACTGAACAAATTTTGCAAATGTTCATAAACGACACTATGGTCGAATGTGTGAGATGAACCATAATGACAAAAGACTAGTAGAAGCTTGAAAGATACCCCTCCCACGATTTTGGTATATGTTTAAGGAAATGATAGTTTGGGCAAGAAGCATATTAGACAAGTCTCATTTAAGACATGCTTGTCTTGTGATCACAGCGATTAAAGGTCTAATTCGATTTTAGACATAGGGAATAGAATAAAGCCGAAAAAAGTTGGAATGAATACTCAAGCTGAAATGTTTCCCATTTCTCTAGGAAGTTTTGAAAAGTTGGTTACTAAGAAGGATAATGGAAATCTACCTGTGTTTGATTTGATTAGCTCTTCGATTTTGGAAGTTTTTATGTTAAGGAATTTAGCTAGAAGGGTCACAGGATTAAGTCCAATAGGTGGCTCTACAACACTAGGCTTAAAATTAATTCCAATGGCGGCTTGATATTCTTCTAATGTTGATACCAATTCATGTTCTTCAAGTTGAAACGTGGCAGTGGAAACCTCCCAAAAATGTGCCAAAGCTTGGATTAAGCAGACTTGATATTCTATATGCATGAGCTTGAGAAGGTATCCAAGCCTTTCTTGGACATAAGTTTGGCTATCCTTTGACATGCCTTTCCACCAAGCAACGAACTCCTTCCGAGAAATGGGAATTACTTGGATGTCTAGTTTTTCCATTGAGCCTAATTATGCAAAAAGATTTGTTATTAATCACCATGGATTACGAATCAATTTTAAAGCCTCCATTTCAATCATATGCTCTTTCTAGGTAAGACGAAGGTAAAATTCACTTGCATGTCTAGAAAGTAATGCAAATGTCACTTTGAGTCCATTTAGACCTTAAAAGAGCATATACTTGAAATCATGGACAAATTCAATGTATGATGTACATGCCCATTCTGTCATACTCCATTTAGACCATAAAGTCCTAAACTATGGTTTACAGCTTCGAATACATTGAAATAAACTAATGAGCACTTGAATTACATGAAAAATCCGCCATGGACCTATACATTTCATCTAAAAATGAAAGAATTGTCAAATGAAGTATGACACCCTAATCATAGATTCTAATATGAAAGGGCATTTAGACCAAGCATTGAATGTCATTTAGGCATTTTTTGAAAATGTGCCAACTAACTTACATAATTGTAAAAGAATGGAATGGAACGATACTTGTTTACCAGAACATTTTTGTTTGTTTTTAGGTATACCAATCACAAAGACAAGTGAATGCAACTAGTGAGGTTTTATGCCTAAAATGGTAGGATATGCTAAAGGTTCAAAGTTACCACCTTAATGAACAAGGGATTCCATTCCCATAGACAATCGGCCTAAAGTAATGGAATATTATTCCACCTCAGTGATCGGTATTGCATTTTTAAACGATCCCATGAGCAATTGGCTCATAGTTTTGCCTAAACACATACCTCATAAGGACAATCCTAAATGTAGCCGGGGTTGGGCCACAGGTGGTATGTGCTAATGATATAATGCTAAAGCAATTTAAAAACATGCGTAGCAATTAATGACCAAACAACACTTCTAAAATTCATTCAAACCACATTCAATCCCAACACTATCCTACAAAACAATGGTTAGCAAATACTACATCCCTTATACCACCTGCCTGCAAAACCATTTAATACTATCGTTAGTATGACGTATCTGGGATCATTGCAAGCACAAAACACAAGCATATCGTTCTATCTAGGCCTAAGTCCACTTAGAAAAGGTAAATTCCCTAGAGGAGTCGCCAAGCCTGTCGCGCCATGCTTTTTTGGTTGACTTTCGGGGTTTGCGCTCTAAGGAGGTATTTCCATGCAAAGGTCTCTCCTAGACCATACCCCATGTGATAGTGGATGGTAATTTCCTATTTGATCTAAGTTTTCGATTTTGGAGTTGCCACTAGTCAGGTAAGTTGACTAGAAACTTAATCAAGGTACGGAAGAAATACCACGATTCTACGAATTAGAGATTCTGAGTATGGGAACTTGGTTATGTTAATGATCCCAAATTGATATCCCTAACGCCCTTTCGCTACCTAAGAACGATATGATGTTTAACGTGTCATGCAAATTTCCAAGGCTTACCCACTAATCCTATCTATTTTAATTGCAAGGAAAATTAATCAAGAATTAAATGCACATTCAATGTCAATTAAATTAATCAATCCTAAATTGTCTCTAAAAATCAAAATGCACTCAAAAACCATCCGAACCCTAATGAAGCCCTAAAGGCTTATTCATTTAATATTTTGTGTCTTTTTAGGGTTTTAGGGTTTTTTAGGGGTTATAACCCCTAAATTTGAGATTTTCTAAAAATGCCACTTAGACACTTCAAAAAATTCAAATTTCATTTTCCAATGTTGGCCACAATGTTTTTAAACCATTCTATGAATTTTTGAAATTTTTGATTTTTTTGAAAATTTAATTTCTAAGAATTTCATTAACCGAGAATTGATTTTTATGATTTTCTGAAAATTTTATGAATTTTTGCATTTTTCCAATTTTTTTTAATTTTTCACATTTTTTATTTGTATTTTCTGAATTTTTATGAATTTTCTACAAATTTTTGAATTTTTATAAATTTTCCAAATTTTCTATCTTTTTTATGAATTTTTCAAATTTTTTTTATTTTTTAGATTTTTTTTTTATTATTTTTTAAATTTCCCACCGAGAAACAAACCAGACCGGCCCGGTTCAACCCAATTCGGCTTGGCCAAATTTGGCCTCATCAGTGCCGGTCGTCTTCTTCAGCGAGAAATAACGCCAAAACAGCACCGTTTCTGGCTTGTTACTCTTTGGCATTTTGTCGAATATCTAGTGGGTGTGATTCTGGGCTAGACGTTCTCGAGGTCATCGGTTTGAACTCATTGTCGGTGAGCCTCTGGCGACCTTTTTGACCTTTTTGATTGATTTTTGATCGTGTCAAGTTCAAATTACCATCTTTCATTATCCACCCATTAATTCGTCACTGGACTTTCACCAGCCGAAGAAAAACCGATCCAAATAACCTAGCCTGCAAACTATCCTAAGCAAGATTTTCCAGAACACTAATTCTAACACTAACCACCCTAGCCGTCTAAATCAGTTATAACAATTATCAAAACATCAAACAAGTGATCAAACAAGACTAATTCGAGTGGCCTAAGGCCACGGCAACTCTCCGGCTAGGACCTCCGAGCTTCGGCGAAGTGGTTTTCATGCATGGCCGACTCGGTTTGTCCAAGTTTTACACCCCAAATGCAATGAAACAACACACATAATGTTCAGAACATGTTTTAAGCATCAAACGTAACAAAATCACGAAGAAACACACAAGTTTGAGCTAAAACTTATTCTAGAAATTCTGAAAAAATTAGAACTACAAGCGATTTTTACCTCTTTGCCGGATAATCAAACGAGGTTTCTGGACTGATATGTGACTATGGAGAGTTTCTCCAACACCTAAGCTTCAAGTAGGTGATCTCAAAATCTCTGGAGATAATCTAGGTGCGCCGGCCGATTGCAATTTCAGGCAGTGACAGTCAGCCCAGGTCGAATGTTTCAGGTGAGGAGGCTCACCACCTAGGCTGATTTGCTCGTGCTTTTCTGGCTGGAAAAGTGCCGATCACTTGATTCTGGAAGCCTTAACTCCCTCACTCTCTAGAAAACTCTCTTTTTCCTCTGTTTCTCTCTCTTCTCTCTCTCTCTCGCATTTCGTCAAGCACGTTCCATATCCAATGATAAGTTTTTTCTTCATTTTTATTCATCAATTTCCCACCTAAAGTTTGTTATTAATCAACCTTGAATCGGTTGAGATGATTCCTTGGCGCCAACTGGATATTTTTCAACTGGCCAACTCGATTTGCACGTGTTAAATCGATCGAGGAAGGTTCATGAAGTCGCGGATTTGAACTGTTTGTTTTTTGGGTTTATTGTCTTTTGGGTGAGTTGGGCGAAGAAGGAGAGTTCTCGAGTTGGGTCGGGTTGACCTAGTTGACCCAGCAAGCCCGATTTTGGCTAAAAATTCAAATTGAGCTCGATTTTCATCCAATTTTCAAAATTAAACCCTAAAATTGAATTCCTTATCACATTTTGAACCAAATACATGATTTTCCCCAATTTTGACATAATCATGTCCAAGGTTTTTAAATTTTTGTATTTAAGTTATTAGGATTTTATTCAATTTGATGTCTTAATGATCTGATTAGAAAAAAAAATTGGTGCCAAAATTGAATTACTCACATATGATTAACCTAGAAATGATGGTCTCATGGTTCGACAATTTCAAATTGGATACGATTCCCAATTTGGGCTTAAAATTCGTAATTTTCAATTGAATTTTGTGAATTTTTTATTTTTCTGACAAATTGTGCAATTGGATTGACTATTATGTAATTCAAGATCCCAAAATCATTTTTTGTGAAGATACTATGACTTAAAAATGACTAGAAAAGATTTAATTGCATTTTTTATTCAATTCGGGTTTGATTTTGCCCAATTTTGGGAAAAACACATACCCGATCGAAATTTTCCAAAATTGATGGTGCATTAATGAAATTGGATTTAAAAGCAGACTAATGACTATTTTTATGGAATTTTATGATTCTATTTGCTATTTTTCTTGATTTTCTCACTTATTTTGACTAAAATAAATTAAAGAAAAATGCAGAAAAATGCAAAAAAAATTATTTTTGGTTTAGAAATAGGTGTCTAGGTTTGGCCAAGATTCCTAATCCTAATTTTGAGATTTTTGAAAATATGCCAAAAAAATGAGCTAAAAATGAGGTGTTAACAGATACACATTTCAATTGCAAATTGAAACAAAAAAAACAAGTTCCAAATAATAAAATCATTCATTAGAACAAGGTTACGGTTCATACACTCAAAGAGTAGATTTGGAACTTCTTCAAACCAAAATCGATGGCCAATTACTAAATTCGTCTTCAATAATGAGCACACATCGAAATCTTCATTTGTTTCTATGACTTTGCCTCTCAGTGGTGAGCGCCTAGATGCAGCATCCCCAACACCAACGCCATGCAGAATAATAAGGTTGAATGTGCAAAGATTTGACACTTGTGAGAGTGAAATCTTTACAAAACTCCTTGAATCTCCTTCGAAACTGGAGTTATACACCAATGAAACTCGAGGAAAGCAAAATCCCAAAATCATATATGCAAAAAAAAACCCCAAATATAAACTAGATTAGTATAGAAATCTCCTCAAAACGGGAGAGAAAAACTTCTAGATTTAGACTAGATCCGAAGAGAAGAATTCCTCAAAACGGGAGGAAAGCAAGAAAGAGAGAATAGATAACCAAATCAGCCAAAGAAAAGGAAAAAGGGAGGGGAGGGAGAGAATTAGCTCAAACCCTCCCCTCCATGTAGATTGAAGAAGAAAATTGTATGACTCTCACAGATCTTTTTAAAGTAACATCTCTCTCTCCCTCTTTGATTCGAGCACTTTTATTTCACTTCACTCTTTCTTCTCCTAAAATCTACATGGCACTCAAAGCTCCTTCTAAGAGCACTTGAAAAAACCACTAGCATGCGGAAGACTTCCCACATGGCCATTATTCTCTCCCGTACTCACAGAGGACCCTCCAAAATTGATCTCACCCAACAGTTAAAAGATCGACTGAAGTTATCGGTAACCGCGACACCTCAACCACTCCACAGGATACGGGAGGTTCAAGGATCGCTAGTGCTCTACAGCCAGCAACCACAGAGAGGACTCCAACTGCTTACACTCCTAAGTCCTATCTACAACTACCACTGGAACATGCTCCTGTTCAGTCCATTCAAGAAGCTATCCTCACTGCACCTGGATTGGAAGCACCCATTAGCACCGGACAACAGCATTAGCTTCTTGCACAATTCTATCCTCAAATTGAAGATGGACCAAGCCACTTGGAACAACCAACAAATCACGCTCTTGAGACTATTGCAACAACAAGGTCTCGTACCCACTGAAAGTGCTGCTGCAGCATCAACCTCTGCGCCTATGATCTCCAGCGTTACTCCTACTGACAAGACCATTGTTGAGGAACCAGAGCATGTCACTCCTGTTTTTTTTTTTTTTTTGGTGACTGAGGTGTCCGCGTGGCCGGCGAGCTTGCGCTCAAACCAGCGGTGAAGCCCGACTAGTTCTCGGGAGGGCTAGTGCAGCATCCTACCGCCATAATCCTTCACTGTTGATAAGGATAAGGAAACGGAAACCGTTGACGAAGAAGAACTGGATTAAGTTATTGATCAATAGGATTAAGAAACTCTTGAAGATGAAAGTGTGAAAACTTACGAATAGGAAGAAAAGGAAATAATGAGGAAGAAACAGAGAGAAAAGAAACAAAGTTATGTTGTATTTACATTTCTCTGAATACAAAGAGAATCTTCATCATTCAAAGTACATCATACGTTTTCTCTTAATCTCTTATTTATATTGCACAGAGCTACCAAAGGTAGTTTTATAGCTCATCTAATAAAACTAACAGACTAAACATACTAAGAGAAGTAAATTCGGTTGTTCATTCAGTTAAATGCACAAAACAGAGTAACAGTTCTGCAGTGGAAGAGTTGAACACGTGAAGCTGGAAGTTTTCTTGTTGACTTCATCTCTTGCCTTCCTAGTTGGATCAGCAACATCTTCATTTCTTTCCTTTGTTGAAAATAGAGTAAAAGTTGTCCTTAACATCCCCCCGCAAATTGGGAAGGGTTCGAAAGCCCAAACCCAATTTGGTTCTGATAATAATGTGAGCCAAGCATGACAAAGATTTGGTAAAAATATCAACAAGCTGATAAGCGCTAGGAACATAGCACACACTTAGAGAACCTGAGGAAACTTTCTCCCGAACAAAATGGAAGTTAACTTCGATGTGTTTGGTGCGAGCATGTAGAATAGGATTGGCAATAAGAGAAATGGCAGACTGATTATCACAAAACAAAAGTGTTGGGGAGGAGAGACATAAACCAATGTCACATAGAACAAAACTGATCCATGTAAGATCAGCAGTAGTGGATGCAAGTGCTTGATATTCAGCTTCGATGGAGGAACGAGATATAGTAGGCTGCTTCTTAGCTGCCCACGAAATGAGATTAGAACCAAGATAAGTATAGAATCTAGTAGTGGAGCGTCTGGTATCAACACAACCGACCCAATCAGCATCGGAGAATTCATATAATGTCATAGAGCTGTGAGAACGAATAAAAATACCAAGATGAATGGTTCCTTTAACATAGCGAAGAACCCTTTTCAACTTATGAAAATCTCCAACTATTGGTTGCAGCATCTTCTGACATAAGTGATTTGTGGCATAAGCAATATCAGGGCGAGTGATTGTTAGATACTGAAGACCACCAACTAGACTTCTGTATTCAAGTGGATTAGCGAGTAGGAGCACATCATTTTTCATGACAACTGTTCTTAGTGGCAGAGGAGTGGAGATAGGTTTACATTCCATCATGTTAGCTTTTGTCAGAAGATCAAGAGCATACTTGGTTTGACATAGGAAAAGATCATTAGTGGTGCGTTTGGCTTCAATCCCTAAGAAGTAATCGAGATGCCCGAGATTTTTCATGTGAAATTGAAGACTGAGTGATTGAATCAATTTAGTGAGAAGCTTATCAGAGCTGCCAGTCAATATAATATCATCAACATAGAGCAATAAAAGTATTGTGTCTAGGCCATTACGAAGCACAAAGCGTGAGGGATCAGTAGTGCTACAAAAGAAACCAGCTTCAAGAAGAAAATTGCTAAATTGTCAAACTAAGCACGTGGCACTTGACGAAGACCATATAAGGATTTCTTGAGAAGACAGATAAAATGAGATTTCAAAGGATGTGTAAAACCAGGTGGCTGCTCCATATAAACTGTCTCATTTAATGTTCCATGTAAGAAAGTATTTTTAACATCAAGTTGATGTATTGGCCAGCGTTACATCATTGCCACTAAGAGCACTATACGGATGGTGGCGTGTTCGACAACAGGACTAAATGTTTCTGTAAAATCAACTCCCTCTTCTTGATGAAATCCCTTAGCCACTAACCGAGCCTTTAATCTTTCAAGACTTCCATCAAATGTTAGCTTAGTTTTAAACACCCATGTACATCCTATGACATTCATTTGGTTATTTTGAGGAACTAATATCCATGTCTGATTTTCATGCAGAGCATCCATTTCATCCTGCATTGCTTTATGCTAGCCTTTATCTGCTAAGGCTGATTTAACCGATCGTGGTTCAAGAGGAACTTTGTATTCAGCCAGACATGCATATCTGGGATTTGGCTTAACAATGCCAGATTTTAGTCGGGTTTGCATAGAATGGGTAGAAAATGTACCTTGTGAAACCAGTGGAGGATTTTGCTAAGTTTGGGTGATAATAATTTCATCTGTTGTATCAATTGTGTGAGGAAGAACTGCTGGTGCATCAATAACTGCTAGTGCATCAGGGACTGAGTCAGACTGCAATTGTAAGTGAGATGAATTTGATGGCAATTCAACAGGATGAGATGGATTTAAGTGACCAACTTCCAAGATTCCATTATCGTGTAAATGTCCTAAATGTCCATTTGAGTGATACTACACATGTTTTGCACTTGTAGGATCCAGAAGGTTAACTTCTTCTACCCATTGTCGATACAGAGTAGTATATTGATTGTACTCTGCTGATAGTGTCCTAGCGAAACGAACGAAATTTTCGTCGAACAACACATGTCGACTAATGTATATACGACCAGCAGCAGGTACAAGACATCGATATCCTTTATGACGTTCACTATATCCCAAAAATACACATGTGAGTGATCGTGGATCAAATTTATGTTGTGCCTATGGTCTGAGACAGGGGTAACATACACATCCAAAGACTCTTAGATGTTCATATTTGGGCTCATGTTGATAAAGTTTGCTGTAGGGTGAGTGCATTTGTAACTTTGATGTAGGAAGAATGTTGACAATGTAGTTAGCTGTCATGAATGCATCAACCCAATATTTTAAAGGAATTCTAGCATGATAGAGCATAGCTAGGCCTAGTTCAACCGCATGGCGATGTTGTTTTTTTCAGAAATCACATTCTGTTCTGGTGTATAAGGACAAGAAACACATTGTTTGATGCCACAATTTTGTAAATGAATATGAAATTTGTTGCTAGTGAATTCTCCTCCACCATCACATTGAAAAATTTTGATTCTATGATCAAATTGATTCTCTACTTGCTTCTGAAACATGACAAAGATGTCATAGAAATCTGACTTCAATTTCATTGGATAAAGCCAACTATATGAGAAAAGCTATCCACAAAAATGACATAGTATTTGAAATTCTAAAAAGAATTGATTGGTGATGGACCCCAAATATCACAATGAATTTCTCTAAAGGAACAGTAGATAGATTCAGATAAAGGAAATGGTAATGCAGTACTCTTGGCAACTTGACAACTTCTACATATAGTTTGAGTTCTTGTAGTACAGTGAATCAATTTCTGAGTCTGCAGATACTTCAATGTTTTTAAGTTGGTATGAGCTAACCGCTTGTGCCACACATCTTCTCCTACAGCTTTATGTCTTTGAGTGAAGAAAGCCGCTGTGACTTGTGGATCCACTTGGTAAAGTCCTCTAATTTTCCTTCCGAGCATCACTGTTATGTTGGTGCGATTGTCCTTTATATAAACCCCATTTTTATCAAAAACAAATGAGCAGGGATAATCATCTGTTAGTCTTGATACTGAAAGGAGATTCTTTTTAATTTCAGGGACAATCAGCACATCATTTAGAGGTAAAGAATTGATTTCAGTATGTAACATAGCATCACCAACATGCGTAATAGGTAGACATGAGCCATTCCCTATCATAACTGTATCAGTCCTATTGTATTTAGATGAGTTATGAAGAATACCCGAATCTGCAGTAATGTGAGCAGTGGCACCAGTGTCTGGATACCACTCACTGCCTTTAGAATCTTCAAGATGCATTGCTATTAAGGCTATTGGTATCTCCTTGGCCTAGTATGAATTGTCAAATCGATACCAGCAATGAAATGCATCATGTCCACGACGTTTACAGATTTGACATTCCAATCGAATAGTATCTATTATTTTCTCATCCTGCAAATGTTTGTTAGATGTTAAACTTGGAGAGGGATATGATTTGGTACTTTGATACCTTTGTGAAGAACCTGCATATGAGCGAAATCCTTGACCATAACTAGACAAATTATTGAACTACTTAAAATGTTGATTCTCCTTATTCTGATTAAAGCTATTTAGCCTGTAACTTTGATTTCTTCTAGGATATCCATAACTATGATTTCTACTGTTAAATGGACGTCCTCTGCCATAACTATGTCCTCCACGATTACTATCTCTTTGACCTCCAAAACCAAAGTTATGCTAAACGGGTTCTCTGTCAAATTCCACCTTCTGCTGAACTTCAGATTTTCTTTGTCCATAGCAGGCTAGATGAGGATTGTACTGGCTTGAGGAATAGCTTTGTAATCTTGTTTCGAACCTTTCTAACTGTGATATTACTTCATCATATTTTGGTTGAGGTTTTAAGCAATACATGGTAGTTCTGAAATTCTCATATTTAGATCCTAATCCCTCAAGAACACCAAACATCTTAGTTATCTCATCTACAGGCTTCCCAATAGCATTTAGCTGATCACAGATTGATTTGTATTCTCTGAGATAAACAGATAAAGCTCGATCCCATTTCTGACAGGCTTGTAGCTTCCCACGTAGTTCAAACTCTCTTGCTACAGACTTCTGTGTGAAATGATTAAGTAAAGTTTGCCATACCTCATATGAAGTTTCCAAACCAATGATCAAACTCAGGATATTCTCAGATACAGCTCTACTAATCCATGATGATACAAGTTGATCTGTTCTTATCCAATCTGTATAATCGGGATTCACAGCTTTAGCTTCACTACCTTCAACTTGTAATATTTGAGTAGGTGATGGAATTTCACTACTAATGAATCCAAATAGTTCTTGGCTTTGCAAGAATTTGTGGAACTGTGCTTGCCAAAGAAGAAAGTTGTCTTCAGCTAGCTTGATCGTGACGAAGTTGGAGATGTTAACATGAATTGGAAAAGGATATTTCTGCATTCTGGCTGCCATTCTCGCGCTCCCAGATGTAGCTCTGATACCATGTGAAAACTTACGAACAGGAAGAGAAGGAAATAATGAGGAACAAACAGAGAGAAAAGAAACAGAGTTATGTTGTATTTACATTTCTCTGAATACAAAGAGAATCTTCATCATTCAGAGTACATCATACGTTTTTTCTAAATCTCTTATTTATATTGTACATAGCTACCAAAGGTAGTTTTACAGCTCATCTAATAAAACTAACAGACTAACAGAATAAGAGAAGTAAATTCGGTTGTTCATTTAGTTAAATGCACAAAACAGAGTAACGGTTTTGTAGTGGAAGAGTTGAACACGTGAAGCTGGAAGTTTTCTTGTTGACTTCATCTCTTGCCTTCCAGGTTGGATCAGCAACATCTTCATTTCTTTCCTTTGTTGAAAACAGAGTAAAAGTTGTTCTTAACAGAAAGATCCGAGCAAAGGACAGGTGAACAAACCATAGGCCAAAGAAATGTACCTGGTGACTCTGGTAGAAGGGATTGTCACTGGCGCTGAAAAACCACTCACTGAACCAACCACTGAGACTAAGAAACTGCAAGCGTACAAGGGGAAAGATGATGATGACGATCATGTATACTCTCAGTTTGAAACCATCGAAGGTTTTCCTCTTGATCCATCTTTCGAATTCCCTTTGTTTTTGTTTGCTGATCATGAGCAAAATTTTTTATCCCTGCTTTCTCCTGAACTAATTGCAAATTGCTCTGTCGATTTTTTCTTATTTAGAAAGGAGTAGGTTTTTCATCAAAGACATGTTTGATCGTCCTTTCCTAAATTTCTTCTATTCTTTGCAAGAAGTTTATCCATACATTGTGGCCAAATTATACTCAAATCTTTGTTTTCCAAACCGTAACAGCTTCATTTTCACTTTCCAAAAACATGATTATACTGTTACGGTTGAAGCACTCACTGATCTAATTCAGCATTCCCAAAACCGTTTTGAAAAGATTCCTGTAAGCTCCTCTGAAACTCACTCGTTCATTCTGGAGAGCATCAAGCTGATTCGAAGGGAAAAAATCTATTTGAGCATGCCGCCCCTTAAATTCAACTTGATTTAGAAAATTTCGAAATCCAGCCCCACCAATGATTTTTCACATTATGAAGCGTGACTTCTTTGGGAAATAATGAACGAGGTAAACTTCTCACTAGCACATCTGATTATTCTGCAAATGAATCGTTTGGTTAAGAGGAAGTCATCACTCTCATTTTAAGTGCAAAAGGAATCATCATCAATGATTATTTTAAGGAAGATAAGTTATCCAATGTGGAAATTGGCAAAGAAACTTTGACGAAGATGATGCTGCACACGACATCGGAAAGATGGGTGAATTAGCGCAATGAGATTGTTCGCCTAGGACATGGTGACGATGAGGCTTCAAAAGAAGTACCGAAGGAGGGGTTGAAAGGTGTGGAAGGGCTATGCGCAGCATAAGCATAGCACTGGTGGCACCGCCAAAACCTCTAGCTCCTCGCTCTCGCTCAGGGAAATCTACATCTCACTGGGAGCCTGGGCTTGCCCAAGGATGAATCGTCTAATGCGATGCTTTATACGGCTATTTTGAATGTGCAAAGCCATGTCAATTTGAATGACCTGTACTTAGTACGCTTAGAGCAATCCATTGTGAACCTTCGGTGCTATAATGATGTTCGTCCATTTCGAGAACCCTCTGCTGTTGAAGCAAGTACTCCTCCCTCAACCAGGAGAAGATCTCATCGATCCTAGACACTTAGGATATGATATTCCCAACGTTTTTTTTTTTGTTTGAACTGTTGATCATGTTATTTCCTGTTGGTCAATGAATGAACTCTTTTGTTTGTCATGACCACTCCTACTTTTTTTTTTGTTGATAAAAAAGGGGAGAGTATGCGATATGATGATTATGTGCGATATACGCTTATATTCAAACATTTTGACCGATATCATGAATAATATTGAAGTCTTTGCTGAATGCTCATTTAAGTATGCGTTATGCTAATGCCTACATTATTTGCTCTCTGTCATATGCTTTATAGTAGCTCTGCTCTTAATGCCCAAATATAATGATAAGCAGACCCTAATTATTTTCAATGCAAATATATCAATTCCATTTTTTTACTCATATATGCGGGACAATTTTGTTATCATTTAAAAATGGGAGATTGTTGCAAGAAAAATTCCTATAAATTTTGATGATTGCCAAACTGTCTTTGGTACTAATGTTTATCAAGATGTATGCAGACGGTAACTTAGTGTTGCAGATATCATTGGTTCTTTTGCATCAGCAAAGACAAGAATCAAGGCTGTTATTGTTAAGGTGAACAAGCATCGGTGAGAATGGTATCTCATGGTTGTGTGGAGGCTTGAAGCTACTTTCGTTAAGCCAATGATTCTTGGAAGTCTTTGAAGTCTTTGGCACTGATAAGAGTGAAAGGATCAGTGGTCCTATCAAAATGCATCACCTTGGTCGATATCGTCATTGAAGATTGTCAACCAAGTCACTCACAATTTGTACCTACTGATGGTGGAGTGTCGGATCGTGATTTTTGATGCATTGGCTCTTATGGTGGTGAGAAAGACGTAGAAGATGACTGTTGGAAGTACAAAAGATAGCCGTTGCGATTTTGGACTCCATAGCTAAAAAACTAGGAAAGGTATTAGAAAAGAAACTCCTAGGATTTCTGCGTTAAGGACAAGACAACCATAGTATAAACCATTTGGAAAACCTGCAATAGTTAGAGGAAGTGACTGATCTCGATTTCGACTGTGAACTCCAACAACTCTCAAACGGCTAACCGATCGTCCTTGAAGGACTCAAACGGGTAGATTGAAGACTTCTATATAAGGAGCAATGAAGCTGTGAAGAGGAGTAGACACGAGAAATAATGCAATTGTATTCTAAGCTTGAAATCATCTCTGATCTTATTTTGAATACGTTTCTTTAGTGGTTTAACCACTGTAATAACATCTAGACAGATGTACAAGTGTAAGAGTGAGTGATTATGTCCCGATAGTGTGATTTATTGTGTAAAGGAAACAACTCCAGTCATTTATAACTTGCATTGTTAATTATTAGTGGAATCCAGCAGATACTAAGGCTATTACTTGAGAGTGGATGTAGACTTGGATATAAAGTTGAACCACTATAAATCGATGTGTGATCTGTTTACTTCACTTTGATTTGCTTACTAGCATCACATTGACATATTCTCATAATTATATTGAGTGCTGATTGTTTAATATTCCACAAAAGTTTTCATAATCTTCACTCAACCTATTCGAAGCCCCTTCTAGATTGTTTTGATGGCCTCAACACAATTCTCATTTGCAAAAATAAAATCACAGTATTATCTCGAAAAACAATTTTGCAAGTGCGTAATGCATGAGTCAAAACTGGTATACATTTAAGCTAATTCAACACATCGTCTCACTTTTATCCCTTCAAAAAATGATATAAAACTTAACAATCAAATTTCATCCACCACTCTAAGACTCATTTGCTCTACTCAAAACATAATTATCCTTACCGATTTCCTCTCTAAAAGATTACTACCATATTCTTTTTGGACGTCACTCTCAATCAATTATTTTTTCATCTTACACATCTATCCAACTTTGTGCACGTGCCTAGAGCAAGCCCAGCACTATTTTTTTTTTTTTTGGTTGGTTGCCCACAATAGTCCAGAAGTTAAACAATGGGCACCATTGAACTAGCCAGCTTTTTTGAACAAAATACGAAAAAAAAGACTAGCCACCTTCAATGAGAGGAATCTCAGCAACTACGTCATCCACCATTCACCAATATTCGACGGGCACAAAGGGAAGTCAGTGCGACGTTCACTTTAATCACCCCACTAAGAAAGTATAGCTATTATTCCATTGTTTCTGAATAAATAAATCAAGAACAAGCCGGTGTTAAACGTGCATGAAATCAAGAACAAGCCGGTGTTAAGCAGCCATTAAATTTTCGACACAGCTTGTCATATGGACGGAAGGACGACTCCCTGAAATTAAATGTCCAAACGCTGCCAGATGTACAGTTCACAACACAGAGAGTAGAGTAGAAAGTAATTGACTAGTAACAGAAAAAAAAAAGGGTAATTGATTAAAGACGTTGACCTGAAGGCCCGTATTTAATGATAAGCATGGTTTGACTTTGGAGTGAATTTGCTAATAGAGCTAGCGTGCTTTATATGTGGCCATTGACATGAGTTGAAGTCCCAAAAGGAAAACATCAAATCTCAAATTGAGTTTTTCTTCCAACTGGTAAGATGGTCCAAAATTTATTCGTAATATTATTTTAAATATCGATGTCGACACGCATTTTAGCAAGAATTATAATACTTAGGAAATTGTAAAAATATAAAAACCCATACTAATCAAATTTTCCGCTAGAGTTTACGTGAAGTTTATGTAAAATCTTCTGAGATTAGAATGGTTTGCTGTCTCTTCTCCATTGGCTCCTCTTTGTTCACAGAAAATTAGAGGTAATAGCTTCAGGACCATTTTCCAATTTCATATACTCAGTTTTCTTTTTATGGGAATTCTCCATAATCTTTATGGTAACCATTTGATGTCTATCTTTTTGCTTTCGTAAGAGTTTATGGATATTCATCATCCATGATGACCTATTGCAAAGAGAATTATTGTTTATCTTGTGGGATTGTGTGATTTTCAATTTGAATTTTAAAAAAATTGCAATTATTCTTTCCCAAAAAATGCATTTCTAGAACTCCATTAATTAAAAATATTCCCATATTCGTTTGTTTTCTTGTGAAACTTTTGTTACCAATAGAGGGTTGTTAATATATTTCGTATTAATTAAAGGTTAAGTTTAATTATTTTTGCAAACTTTATAATTCGGTTATACCATCATTATTGATTAGTATTTTATTACTTACATACTATATTTAATATGTTATATGGGCATTCATGTCATAATAGTGTAATATTTAAACCTATATACTTTAACTCGTGAGAAAATTTTCTATTAAATTAAAAGGAGCGTGACACACGGTTTAGAAGTTGTAATAAAGCTTTTGTAAAATATATTTTAAAGTGTGATGCAGACTATACTTTGAAGTTGTTGCTGGGGTATAAGTTTGCTTTGGAGTAATTAAAATAGTTAGACAAAAAGCAATTGATACCTTAAAAACAGTAGAACACCAATAGATGATTAAAGGCAAAAGAACACTACAAGTGCCATAATTTATATACGGCGCTCACTTTAGTGCCATAACTTTTTTTTGAATCACTTTAGTGGTAAAATTTTTGAAAAACGATCACTTAAGTGCTAAAATTTTTGAAAAACGATTACTTAAGTGCCAACTCCGATGCCATACACAATTTTTCGCCGAAAATCCGACGTGGCATTTTTTTTATTAATTTCTAAAGCTGACGTGGCTTGCCGTAAATTGGCACTTAAGTGATTTTTTTTCAAAAATTTTAGCACTTAAATGATCGTTTTTAAAAAAATTTAGCACTTAAGTGATTATTTTTCAAAAATTTTAGCACTAAAGTGATCAAAAAAAAAACTTATGACACTTAAGTGATCGTTTTTCCTCCGACTTAGCACCAAAGTGATCCGAAAAAAAGTTATGGCACCAAAGTGAGGGCCGTACACAAGTTGTGATATTTATAGTGTTCTTTTGCCGATGATTAAAATTATCTTTAGTGTGTTGACGCCCATAATATCGCTGGTCTTATCAGACCAGATTGAGTCTTCCATATGACTCACAAAATCAATAGTGAAGATGCACTCAATTCAATGGGTCTGAATCTAGCGAAGAATTTCCCTTGGTGGGGTTTGCACCAGCCACCACTTCTCTTGTGACTTAATCATATGTGTAATTTTCTTTTACTTTCTTTTTTTGCAATATCCAGTAATAGTATATTGTATCTTTTGATGCTCTCCCAAAAAAGTAGTGTGCTTTTTGTGATAAACTGGTGGACAGTGCATGGATTCTCTTCGATTTTCATATAAAATTTCATCTTGCCCTTCGGCTTCTCAAGAGTTAACTTTTCCCCCTTTAAAAGTCAATGTGTTTGGTGGGTTAGGATAATTTTTATCCTATTCAGTGTTTGGGAGAACATTGAATTTGAATATGTTTGGATATAATTTGGATAAAGAAATCCCACCTAGGGGGTGAGATAAAGCCAGATAGAATATCTAATATGGAAAAACTAAGGAAAAGAAGATAAAAAAAAAAGGGAGAAAAATCCTATGGACTCACTTTGCTCTTCACGGCTCGAGGTTGTCCTCACCAGGTCTACACATCTAAGATGATCTCTTTTCTCACCGTCAGCTCACCACCGCTCATGTAACGTCCTGAATTCATCCCACTTTCGGGATTAATAAAATAGATGATTATTTCTCATTTCGTTTTAGTGAGTCTCGCCTGGAACTGATCATTCTCGGGATACTGACCATTAGAGAATGCCTAACTAAGAAAACGGTGCGTAGACCCAGGAACTCTACCGTGAATCGATTCCGATTCCGAGAAGCGACGAAAGAATATTTTGTGCCGATAATGGTAGGTCCAAGGAGAGTGACAAATTTGGTTCGACTAATGACGTGCGATCGAATAGTGGGTGATTTCACATGATTGAGAGTACACACGGCGAACGATCCCAAACTTATTCCGGACGACCGCAACTCCTGGGACTAGCGATAAATTCTTGTGTTCTCCGGGAAATCGAGACTGACATGACTTGGGTAATCCTAAGTCGATACGCGTAACCCCTAAATAGCCGACCGTTAGTGAGAGACGCTAAAATCGCAAATTGAGCGAAATCGATCGTGGAATTGAGTCCGGACTTTGGTGCCGAATTTCGTGGACGTACGCGATTATTTTGCAAGGATGATGTCATTTTCCTGTGGCCACTCATATTTGGGGTCGGTAGAGTCAAAAATTGGAAATTCGACCCAGGACCGAAAAATTACCGTTTTGCCCTTGTGCCCTAAGCTTGGATTCCGAAATTCGAGATTATTTAGAGATTATTTTGGAGTTTTATATTGTTGTATCTCAACTCAATAATGCTCGAAATAATGGACAATTGTGCCCCCAAGATGCTTTGGCTAGTTTAACCCCAACTTTTGGATTAGGGGCAAGTTGGTCATTTTTGGGAAAGTGGTTCAACCACCCCACTATATCACTCAAGCCTATATCTCTCCCATTCTCTCTCTCTCCGTTATTTCCTTCTCCCCAAGTCAGCCGGTCACCCTCCTCTCTCTCTCTCAATCCCGCGAGCTCTCCCCCTTCCCGGCCTCACGCCGCCGCCACCACTCGCCGGAGCTGGTGCCACCGCCGTCGTGTGCCACCGTCCCCCCCTCACCTCACCACCACCATCTAGCCGTCCCGTCTTCTCCTTCTCCCTTCCCCAGTCGCATGAGGACCACCCCTCACCTAGGATCGCCATCCGCGAGCCACCGCCAGTGCTGCCATCGTGAAGGCCGCCCGTCACCGCCGCTTGCCCCGCCACTGTTCAGCTGCCCTCACCTTTGGTTCAGCCTTCTTAGGAGCTTAGGAATCCAAGTGAGTACAACCCTAAACCCTAATTAGGCTAATGTGTGTTTCTCGATGAGTTTTAGGGGTTAATTAGGGTAAATTATGGGTTAACGTGCGAAGGATGTTAGGGGCTGTTATTGTGGTTGATTTGGTGGTTTAGCGTGACAATTTTAATGAGGTTTAGCGGCTTAGAATGTGGTATGTGATGGCTGGAATTATTGGATGAAATCGGTCCGAGTTCAGCTAAGTTCGGGTTCAATTGTGGAATATTGAGCATGCCTCGCATTGTCTTCGTGGCGGCTGATTTGGGGAATGTCGTAGAGAGCTAAATTGAGTATTTTGAGGATATATATTGGCTTAGAGTGACCTGTTTAGTGGCTGTCCATACCGGATTAAACTAGACTAGGCGTGATCAATTTAGGGGTTAAATTGTAGCAGGCGACAAGGATTGATATGATAGCTATTTTGTGGGCTTAGTGTGACAATCTAATTGAGGTTTAGTAGCTTATAGTGTGTTGTATGGTGACTGAGCGTAGGCGCCTTGATTTGGGCAAAAATGTGGATTTGGCGGATGTAATTGGTGGACCGGATGGTGGCTGTTTTCATGGTGATTCTTGTGGTCTAATGTGGTGATTTGGAAATGATTTAGTGGCCTAAGTGGTGATTTGGAAATGATTTAGTGGCCTAAGGCGGGCTGTTCATGGCTGATTTAGTGTGGATTGGATCCGAGCCATATTTGATTAATCATGGCCTTAGTGGAAATCGCCAAGTATTTTGTGAACGGACCATGAGGAAGTTGAATTGAACGCAAATTGGTGTTAATATTTTGATGCCATGTTGAGGGCTTATGTGGCCGTGACTTGAGGGAGCCTTGGGGGTCATAGACTTGTGAATTCTAATGATCTAATTTCGCGATTTCGTGTGCCAAGTTTGTGCCATGGCTGGATTGAATGATTTGTTTAGTTGGGCTTGTGATATATTGAATTGAGCATATTGCGTTGTGAATTGATCAAGTGGTGTTGTGCAATTGGATGCTCATTGTGAGTTTCATGAATGCCCAAGTGTGAACGTTATCGCCACGGGTGTGCATCTCGAACATCGTCATAACATGTGCATATGCGAGTGTGCATGAATGACATGAGCATGTGATCACCTAAAATGTCTTGATGCGTTTTACATGGGGTTCAGATAATAACTGGAGTATGTAAATGTGTGATGACATAAAGCCATGATACGTTTTACGCGGGGTATTGAACTCGTCTTGAGGCGTGTTACGCAGGACGATGCCCGGACTACCTGAATATACCAACCTGATGCGTGTTACGCGGGTTTTGTGTCATGAGTCTGATGCGTTTTTACACGGGTGAGAGATCGATCTCAAAGTGATAGACCTGATGCGTTTTACGCGGGTTGGACCTGATGCGTTTTATGCTGGTCGGAAGAGAACTAGTAAATTGCAAGTGTGCAAGAGTACAAGTGTGCGAAGGTGCATTGATGTGGCATGAACATGAGTGTGAGCATATGCATATCATGCGTTGTGACCAAGTGACGTGTGTATATGCCGTGATTGGGTTCTATGTTATTATTGTGAACTTTAAGTGCCTAACCTGTAGGGCCAAGGTAAGTAGTGGATTTAGGCCCGAGGGCCTAAGTCATTTATTTTATGGATTGTGTGTTGTTTAGTGCTTGTCAGGAGGTGCATGTTAGCCTAGTTTAGGTTTAGGGAACCTACTCGCTGAGATTTATTCTCACAGTTCTATAAACCCAATTTTTTAGACTCCCGACCTTGAGATGTCCGCAGTACCTGTTCGTTTTGGGATCCCTTACCGGATAAATATAGAGGAGACTGTGTACCCCGCAAGGAACGAGGATTTTTGGGTTAGATATTTGTCTACCGTTTGGGTTGATGTAGGCGAGCAGCTAGACCAGGCCCACAGATATATAGTGTGGTGTATCAGAGACTATGTAGGGACCTATGGGCATTTTCGATCTTTTGAGGTTCTATTTACCGATGCCGGAGATATTGACCATCGGTGTCCCGATGGGGAATTGATAAGCCCTGACCGTGTGCCGGAGGATGGGAATTTGGACTCAGAGCCGATGGAGTCGGAGGACGAGGAGCCTGAGCCCATGGAGCAGGACATGGAACCGGAGAATGAAGCCGAACCAATGGATTCCTATGAGGAGTCAGCTAGGGCCGAGTCCGAGCAAGATTCCTTAGACTCCGATGTTGAGCTATCCGATAGCTCTTCCGAGTCATCGGGATCCGACTCGAACTGGATTCCGTAGGTGTAGCTTTAATCCTAGATAGATCGGGCCAGTACCTTTTTGACCGAAGCCCCTTCTAGTTGTTAGTAACCCTGACTGCCCGGGCCACTTACCCCTTTTTGTTAGTAGTGGCCATTGACCCGCTTTTGATTTTTGAGTACAAGCTGTAAATGGATGATGTATATGGTTTTCAGTATCAATGCAAGTGTATGTTTATTCTTGTTATTAGTTGTGTAGCTATCTTTGGTCATGTTGCTTTATATTGTAGGGGTGTTTGTTACTTCCGCATGTGCATTGTTCTCTGTCGTGTTGGGCGTTGGGTCGGCAAGGCGTCATAGGACGTCGCAATCGAATCGACCTCGGTTGGGTTCTCGCGCGCCGTGGGGTTCAGAGCGTGACAGCTCGACCCCAAATGCCATCGCCTTTGATCATTGCTTCCAGCTCTATCACTAGCAACCATCCAAAGCTTTTGATTTCCTCCAACAATTTTTAGTTTTCTTTTTTCTAGGCAGAAGGTCTTATTCTACTTGGCAAAATTTTGCCTGTCATCAAGAGTTTCGATGAACACTGTTCTTGTTTTAAATCATGCTCTTTTTTTGCGTCGCTCTGAATAAAAGGATGGCGGTGATGGGTTAAATTGATGGGCTCACCAAGAATGGTTCGTCCTTACGACCCATTTAATTTAGTGATGATGGGTCATCGAAAGGTTGCTTACCGGAATCTTGTTCTATTTCTTTGGACTTTCTAGATCTACGTCTCGTACATGTTTAGTACTTTGCGTCGTCGACAAGTTCCTGAGGTAACGAATTGTGAGTTTTATATTTTTTCTTTGAAATTCAATTTTGGGTGATAGTCTTTTTAACTCTATTTCAAAGAAGAATTTCACTAAGGAAACAAAGGATTTGAGTTCAGCTGTGGAGGACTCAAGTATTGATTTCAGAGTATTAATCCA
This sequence comes from Syzygium aromaticum, assembly GCA_024500025.1. NCBI lineage: Eukaryota > Viridiplantae > Streptophyta > Magnoliopsida > Myrtales > Myrtaceae > Syzygium > Syzygium aromaticum. The sequence goes on along the minus strand of CM044894.1, from coordinate 13,687,727 downwards.
AAAGGCGACCTGCAAAGAAGGAAGACTAAGCAACCAAAATAAGAAAACAAAGAACTGCAGTAGCGCACACCAGATGTGGAATTATTAACCTCTTGTCATTGCTAGAGGACGAAGATGAGGTATGATATGTGGCGTATCATCTTCCTTCACCACCGACCATGAGAGAGAGCGAGAGATATGAGTTGAGTGAGACTGCTCATGTATTTCAAACTCTGATTTAGATAATATTTGTCTGAATCCATGTTTTGTCCAGATATCATCGAACACTGTACAAGATATTTTTTTTTTTAAGTCTGCATAGAATATTTCAAATTCTATCGTATCCCAGTCCTATCCGGTAAAAATGTCCGGACTACCAAACCCAAAAAAAGGCTATTCATACGCGTGGCCTACCGTTCGTTTTTTCCTCTTTGTTTTTTTAGGGGGAGATAAAGTCGCAGTGGGTGTTCAAGCATTCTCGGAAGCAACATAGAAACACCCATGGAAGAAAACGGCACAGTGGACAGTGCAGAAATTCACCCTATAAATTCATTCGCCACCTTCCCTCGAATTCTCACTGCAAAATCCCGCAAAGAAACACCATCCTCTGGTAAGAGTCATCACCCACCAAAAAAAGAGAAAGCCAAAAAAATTTCAAAAGCTTACAGCGACGTTAGAGAGAGATGGAAGCTACAAGAAGCTCTATGTCAAGCACCCACATATGGAGCTCTCCGATTCCATATCTCTTTGGAGGACTGGCTCTAACGTTGATCCTCATATCTGCATCACTGATCATGTTGGCATGCTCGTGCCGGAAGCGCCCTCCTGGAGAATCGCACCAAGCCGACGAGAAGCTGCCGCAGGCCATGATCACGCCGTTGGATGCAGAGCCGAAGATCGTGGTGATCATGGCCGGACATGACATGCCGACTTACCTAGCGAAGCCAGTCACTCCTCTGCCCACCTGCTGTGATCAAGTCTAATATACATTCACCCATCACTACGGGTCCTCTTTAGATCGTGTGAACTGCGGATCACATGCGTTTGGACCACCTAACAATTTTGTCCTCCTTCTGCCATCTACGCCATATGAATATGTAGAATTGAAGAGTATTACAGTGTTTCTCAAAAGGATCATACAGTTTCTTCTTTTTAAAATTGTCCTTGATCAAATGATGAATCCTTTATTCACGGGATGGAGACACCACTAATCCCTGAATTTTTGCAATGTATGATCAAATCCCCGAAAGTTACTTTTTGTTGAATTGGATGATTGACTATACGCGTTCTTGTTCAACTTAAATCCTTCCGTCAGATTGATTGCAAATATGCTAACATGACGGTCCAAGTCAGAGCGACATCAGTTTCAACCGGTGTCAATGCTGAATAGAATTACTGATGTCGCAATAAACCTACAGAAAAGAGGGAGAGAGGAAGAGGAACGGCCACCACCGCCTAGGCACAGGCAATGGTCCGGCATCCCTCTCCAGGCTCAGCGACTGCAGCCCGGCGAGGGACGATGGACAGTTCAACTCTTGGGATGATTTCCCTCTTGGACTTGGTCATGAAACCACAGTACGATTATAATTTCTGGGTTGAGTTTGGACTTTATTGACAATGGAAATGGCTAAAGCAAGTTGCAGATGAATCATTCGGTGGAGAAAACTCATGTAGTAATCGGAAAGTAAGGTAAATTTGCCTCATAGCTTGAGTAGGACAACTGGTTGTAGCAATGTGTTTCGCTTCCACCGTTAACAGTGCAGCAACTTCTTGTTTCTTCGAAGACCAATCAAGAATTTCGGAGCCGAGGACTGTTACCCACCAATTCTGATTCTTGAAGCATCTTTGCTGCATAGTAAAAAAGCCCATCGCTTTGAGTGCCTTGTTATACCTGATAATCCATCTTGCAGCTTTCAAGGGAGACATTCCTGGATTCTCCATAAACCTGCTAACGAGGCCGACATCAAATGTAACGTCTGGTCTGGTGGCTGTCAAAGAACGCGAGCTTCCAATCAGAAACTTATAATTAGGGACATCAATCACGGCTCCGTTTCCATATTTTGAAAGCTTCAACTTCGCTTCAACATGGCTTTAAAATGTCTCTGGCATACTTCTTCTGTGATATAAAATGTCCTTGTCAGTTGAAAAATTATAGCCTCCTTGAATTTGGAGACTTATTTCACATTGTTGCCTGTGGAAACCAATTCATCAACATACAAGCATACAATGTGCAAGTCTCTTTGTGAATTCTTTTTCACATACAAAGTGTGCTCCTAGGACAATTATTACGAAAAACAAGTGATTGGAAAACAAAAAAACAGAATAAGAAAATAGATTGGATACCATATTTATACAATTCGGTCAGCACTCTGCTTCATGTGGAGAGCAAAACTCAATTCTATTATCAAGCAATATAATGAAGATTACAACAACACTTGAGTTACTTAAATACTCTTAGTGTTTTTTTGTCCCTAATTACACTAATAACTCACAGAGTGTTTAGCTTTTACAAAATTTCACAAAATAATATCTTAATCTTACAAAAGAATGGATATATGTCACAACAAGATTTATCGACTTTAAAAATACTTACAATTTGTTCAGGATGTAATTCACGAGCTTGCCATAAAATTAGTTGTTATGGTCAGCATTTGATATATAGAAGCGTTATCATTGCAATATTTAGCTTTTAGATTAGGTTTCTATTCAAATGTTCCGAAAAATGCTTTGTAAGACTTCAAAACTTCAAAAGATTTGAGAAATTTGGGGGGGGGGGGGGGGAACAAAGTTAAGAATGTACTTGTAATTGCTTCAAAAAATTGGGGAAAACTTACCAAGAAAGTCTTAAATCTATTACACTTGTACCAATTTAGTCCCAAATATTTTTTTGTGCCAATTCGCTTTTAAAATTTTTTCATTTGTATAAATTCAGTCTATTCAGCCAATTTTGATTGATCGGCGCTGACGTGATAATTTTTAAATATTTCTTTATTTTAGCGATTTTCGTTAAAAATTAGCCATATGGACTTAATTGGCAAAATGTGAAAATATTTAGATTTAATTAGCATAATTAAAAGGTTTATGACTAATTTGGTAAAAGTACAATAGGTTTAAGATTTTTTGTATAAAATTCCCTAAGAAGCCATCTTACTAGACGTTATTTTTCCTTTTAAATCATTTTACCCTAATTTGTTGCCAGACGAGTTAACCTTTTTGCGAGGAGCCCATTAAACATGAGTTGTGATCCACTTCATTAGCTCTAGCACACATAGATAGGGGTAAACTTGACATGCGAGGAAGGGTTCGAATTCCATAGCCAAAGGTGGGCTCCAAGCAACACAGCTGCTCGTGAATCATCGCACGCGGTGAATCATTGCACGCGGCAAGTCGGAGACGTGAGGGATCCAACCGCACATCCCCGCACCCCCACCCAGTCTAGACTTCTTTGATTGAGCTCCAAGGAAGAGAAAGGTGATGGAAAAATTGCTGTAACTTCAAATGAAGATTCCTCTTCTTCGCTAATATTTATATTTAAAGAATTATATGAACTCATCTGTAGGACAGTGTACCGAAATTTACGGGATCGTAACTGTGCTTTATAACATGAATTCGTAAGTAAAATGGAGCATTTAAGAGATTGGATATTGTTGATGAGATGGGTCGATGAACAAAAAGCTGACATGCCTACCTGCACACATGCCCTACTAGATCTAGATGAACATATAAATTTGACGTTGCCCAATTTTGCGATCTTCCCATTCATTATTCATGGGTCTTTCTTCTCCTAATTCCTTCCACTCTACCAACGAATAATCTATAATAATTTCCAGATCAAGATTGGCTAATTATTCTCGGATAGCACCCATTCTAGTGGAAAGTTCTAAATTTTGAAATGTATCAAAGCCTTGAGTAGTTAAAAAAAGTGACTTAAAAAAAAAAAAAAAGGCCAGCTACCCGCAGTATGAACGAATGGTTAAGCTGAAAAATAAGAAAAGGAGGAAATAGATGCAAACTTCTTTTTTCCTTTACCATGTACGCATGACGTCAAAACCAACGACTACAATGGATCATCTGTCAAACTTAGTCTTAGATTATTGCAAACTCAGCAACCTAAGTTTGACAAAATGGTTTATTAATATGTGAATACTCCATTGTTGGATTAGGTTGATGGACGTGGGGACTCGGGAATGCGTTTTGGCTGTCCCTTTAACCAGCACTGTTGCTATTTGGAGACCTAGAAAATATTGGCTCTCCGCAACAGACGTTGACCAAAAGGGCCAGTGAAAAGAAAACCAGAAGGAGGGTCTTCTTCTTTGTCTAATAAGATAATTGTTTTTCCTGTTAAATAAACCGATCTTGTGGCCATTTTTTTTCAAAAAGGAAGTGCACTCCACACCATCATATCACTGTGGGACACAAGTAATTATCATCTTGTCTTTCTTTACGCTTTCTTTTTTCGCGTATTGCCCACTTGGGAGAACGTGACTGCCGGAGTACATTGGCTGCGCCGTCAAAGTCGTCCCCAATTCTCACCCCAGCTGCCATGAAGTCTCCAGCCGACGACCGTGGTCCGTGCAGGACATCATTTCCGCTGTGCACACGTCGGAGAAATTGCGATTGTATCGGGTGCCTAATTCACAAGTATGTCGTTTTCTTAATTGACCAAATCACCAAGACGAAGAAGCTATTGGTAAAATTCTAATCAATAAAGAGTTTATTCCTTATCTATTTGATCAACACTCCAAATTGCAAAATCCAATAAACTAATGTTAAGCACACTCTGTCATGATCGAATTCGCAGGCGGAACGGTCGGACCTGGCCTGTCCTTGGGATCTTCCTCATATTGAGGCTATGTTTGGAAGTATGGCAAGGAAAGAAAATGGAAAAAAATAATGGTTCATATTTTGAAATTTCTCTCCGTCTTACTTACTTCTACTCCAATTTTCATTCCTCTCCGTTTTTCAAGCATAGCCTCAACGGTGAAAGTTTCCGTAAGCAGGTAGACATGACTACAGGGATCATCAACCCTGTGCCGGCTTTAAAGAGATGTATATAGATTACAAGCAATTGAATCAGGTGACGGTTAAAAATAAGTATCCTTTGCCAAGGATTGATGATTTGTTTGATCAGTTACAAGGGGCTTCGGTGTTCTCTAAAATCGACCTGAGAACGTCGTATCATCAATTGAGGATTAGAAACGAGGATATACTGAAGACGGCATTTAGGACGAGATACGGACATTATGAATTTATGGTGATGCCATTCGAATTGACGAATGCCCCTGCTGCCTTTATGGATATGATGAATCGAGTGTTTAAGGAATTTTTAGACCAGTTCGTGATTGTGTTTATAGACGACATATTGGTGTACTCGAAAAGCCTAGAGGAGCACGAAATTCACTTGAGCCGTGTGTTGCAAACTTTAAGGGAGAACGCATTGTACGCTAAGTTTAGCAAATGTGAATTTTGGCTCAGTCGAGTAGCATTTCTCCGTCATGTGATTTCCGAAGGACTTTCTATGGATCCATTGAAGATTGAGGCAGTGATGAAGTGGCCTAGACCGATAACGGTAACGGAGGTTCGGAGTTTTCTGGGTTTGGCGGGATATTATCGTCGTTTTGTGGAAGGATTTTCGGCAATGGCAATGCTGTTGACCCATTTATTGAAAGAAGGAGACGAGGTTTGAATAGACTAATATATGTGAAAGGAGTTTTCAGGAGTTGAAGCGTAGATTGACCATAGTACCGGTGTTGATGATTCCATCAAGACCTGGAGGATATGAGATATATAGTGACACATCATTGAAATGATTGGGATGTGTACTCATGCAACATGGACATGTAGTGGCCTATGCGTCAAGACAGTTAAGGCTGCATGAGTTGAATTATCCGACGCATGACTTGGAATTGGCCGTAATTGTGTTCACCCTGAAGATTTGGCGACATTATTTATGCGGAGAGAAGTTTTAGATATATACCGACCATTAGAGCCTCAAGTATTTATTTTCGCAGAAGGAGCTAAATATGAGACAGCGATGTTAGATGGAATTGTTGAAAGATTATGACTGTGATATTTTATATTACCCTGGAAAGGCAAATCGGGTAGCGGATGCGTTGAGTCGGAAATCAAGCATCGCTCATTTGATGGTCAAGGAATAGACACTGTTGGAAAAAGCGCGAGACTCGTAGTTTAGATTTGAAGTAAGTCAAGTCTCGAGTTTGTTAACTACGCTTAGAATTGAACCGGAAATTCAGGCTAAGATCAAAATGTTGCAATCCGCAGACCTAGAAATTCGAAGAATTTTAGAATTGGAGGAGGCCAAGAGAAAGCCGGGTTTTCAAGTATCCGAAAATGGGACATTGAAGTTCCGAGGACGGTTATATGTGTCAGACGATGCGGAAGTTAAGGAAGAAATTTTATCAGAAGCGCATCGTAGCAGTTATAGTATCCACCTGGGCAGTACTAAAATGTATAGAAATTTGAGACAATACTATTGGTGGAACGGTATGAAGGCCGATATCACTAAACAAGTGACTAAGTGCCTGACGTGTCAGCAAGTGAAAGCGCAACATTGTAAACCTGGAGGATTATTGCAACCATTGGAAATACCAGAGTGGAAATAGGAGCACATAACTATGGACTTTGTGACAGGATTGCCAAGGAGCCAAAGAGGCCATGACGCTATTTGGGTGATTGTCGACAAACTGACCAAGTCGGCACACTTTTTGGCAGTGCGAAAGGATTTCGCATTAGAACGGTATGCAGAGTTGTACATGCAGCAGATAGTTCGTCTACATGGAGTACCAGTATCGATAACTTTAGATCGTGATCATAGGTTTATCGCCAGTTTTTGGAAAAGTTTGCAGACAGCGTTAAGATCCAAGTTACAGTTTAGTACGGCTTACCATCCTTAAATAGATGGCCAGTCTAAGAGGACGATTCAGACCTTGGAGGATATGCTCATGGCATATATGCTGGATTTTCAGAATAAGTGGGAAGAACAACTGTCCTTAGTGGAGTTTGCTTATAATAATAGATTCCAACAGAGCATTGGAATGGTGTCTTTTGAAGCGTTATATGGTCGGGCTTGTAGAATACCTGTGTGCTGGAACGAAGTGGGAGAAAGGACTATAATAAGGCCAGAGTTAGTTAAGCAGTCAATTGACGTGGTTAAGATTATTCGCGAAAGGCTGAAGACAGCGCAGAGCAGTCAAAAGATTTATACAGATAAAAGGCGAAGACCTTTGGAGTTTCTAGTAGGAGATCACGTATTTCTAAAGGTATTGCCTATGAGAGGACTTTCCAGATTTGGTAAGAAATGGAAGTTGAGTTTGAGGTACGTGGGACCTTTTGAGGTCTTAGAAAGATCGGAGACTTAGCATATAGACTTGCACTTCTGCCGAATTTATCGCAGGTGCATAATGTGTTCCACATATCAATGCTAAGGAAATATGAACCGAACCCGACGCATGTGCTGAATTATGAAGAGATAGAAGTGGATGATAAAGTGCCTTATGTTGAGAGACCGGTAAGGATCAAAGATCGTAAGGAGCGAGTTTTGAGGAACAAGACAATTCCAATGGCCAAAGTTATTTGGGAGCACCATGAGACAGAAGGCGTAACTTGGGAAAGTAAAGAGATGATGCAACGTCAATACTCCCAGTTGTTCGAGTAGTAGTAGGATTTGTAAATTCTAGATAGTAATGAGATTTATAAATTTCGAGGACGAAATTTTTGTAAGGGGGGAAGAGTTGTGTCCTGAAAATTTGTCCATATGAGATTTATAAAATACTGAGTTTTATGAAATGTACTCGTAGTAAATTCTCGTCAGAATCGATCATTACTGGAATGCTAACCAATAGGGAAAGGCTAATAGGGGAATTAAATTAACTCGACTAAAGAAAATTCAATCGTGAATTGATTTTTGACCATGAAATCGCTGAAGTGATATTTTGAGCCAGTGTTAGCCGATCTAAGGATAGTTAGGGGTCAATTCGCCACCGTCCTACTAGTGGATCGTAAGTGATTCCGTTGAACCACGAAATGACTTAATGAATGATCCTGAACCTATACCAAATGATCATATTCCTCGGAGCTAGTGATTGATCTTCGCGATTTTATTAACAACCAAGGTCGTCACGTACTGAACGAACTTGCACGTGACTTAATTTAGTATCAGTCACGGGTCGAATATGCGAATTTCCCTAGCAAGCCGCCTGTTAGTTTGAGAAACGTTCGAGTTGCGTTTAATAAAATTTAATTATGTAATTTTAGCCCAAATTGGATATTGGAAAATTAGGGAGTCACAACGGGACGTAGGACGACGTTACTGAGGACACGTGTGATTTTTGGGTGTGCCCAAATCCTTTAGAAAAATTCAATTTGGGCAAGAAATGGAGAAAGTGACCATTTTACCCTTGGGAATTAATAAATTGTATGTTTTAAGAGGGATGGGCATTTTGGTAATTTTGCCCTAACTTTTTGGTTAGACATTTTTATCCTTGGATTTTTGAGAAATTACAAGATTACCCTTGGATGTTTTTGGGTAAGATGCGATCTCGGCCATCAATTTCAAAATAAGATCAAATCTAAGCCGTTGATTAAAAAGATTATATAGGGGCATCATGGTAATTTGCCATTTTGGTCTAAATTGCACTATTTAAGTCAAGACTCACCCATCTCTCTCTCTCTCTCTCTCTCTCTCTCTCTCTCTCTCTCTCTCTCATTCGGTTTTCCCCTCCCCACCGTGAGCCCCCTTCGATCTCCTCTCGCCAATCACCACCGCCACCCAGACCGCCGTCCGTTCCCCCTGCCCGTCTCTCTCTCTCTCCCATTCGGTTTTCCCCTCCCCACCGTAAGCCCCCTTCAATCTCTCTCTCCTCTCGCCAATCACCACCGCCGCCCGAACCGCCGCCTGTCCGCCCGCCCGCCAAGCCGCCGCCTCACCGTCGCCGTACCGCGCCATCACCACAATCACATTGAACTGAGCATGAACCCGCAGCACAAGGATCTTTAGAAGCTGAGCATGAACCCGAGCCCGACGGATCACAAGTAGCAAGCAACCCAATAGATATAGATTTCGAACCGATCCCCAAGAAAGAACCAGGTGAGGTGGAACCTGAAAATAATCCCGACTAGTCAGAGGAGCCTAAGGGAGAACCGGAGTATATACTCCCATTTAAGCAGTACATGGATCCCAATTTTGTGCCTGAGTTCAATTTCTTTGATGTACTAGCTGAGGAAGACCAGGACGAAGTTGCAACGGAATCGGGTGACATCAATCACCCGATTGAGATTGAGGCAAAGCCGGAGTCCTCGGAGGAGCTGACGGTTCAAAGGGATTCAGATTCGATTGATAAAGACTCAGACTTAGAATGGACGCCAAGTAAGGGGCGTAGGGGTTAGCAGTTTGGTTAGGCAGTAGGATTTTTGGAAGAGTACCATTTTTAGGGTAGAACGCCAGGTCATGGATCCTTTTGATCTCGATGGTTTATTACGGTGTGCACTTGTATATTAGGGTCTGTAATATTATGAATATTATTGCATAAGTTTGAATGAGAAATGTATATATTCTCCTTATTCTCCCCAGTTTTATTTGTCATGGCGAGTTTGTGATTTCTGCTGTTGGATTAAATTTCTGATGATTATAATGAGGTCGGCGATACCCTGGAATGTTGCACTCTTTCCACCAAGAGTGGGATGTCGCGGGCTCGACGGGGGTTCGGGACGTGACAATCATCAAAGATGAGCTTCTGCTAGGGAATTACATCTTGAAGATATCCAAGTGTATTGTAGTCGATTAAATTATTGTGTTAAGAATTTGTGTCAATTCCTTTGTGAGATTGAGAAATTATTTCGTGAAAAATTATGGGGCTAAATATTGCGTGAGTTATTGAGTGTAATTGAAGCTTGGGAAACACTTAAAGTGTTTGAGTAACTCGATGGTGATTGTAATTTCCGTTGTATTGTTTGTTTTATAGTGAAATTCATTGTTGCTTTCCTCATGGATGTAGGTCACTATGAATGAACTACATAAATCCGGTGTCCGATATATTTTCTTTATTCTGTCAAATTTACCTTTCGATCGCTTGGCTTTTGCAATAATTGGTATCAGAGCTTGGCTTGGCTGAGTTAAAGCGAATCGATGGTAACAGAAGAAGGAAAAGTGAAAATCAATAAATTTGATGGGAAGGACTTTGGCTTCTGAAAGATGCACATTGAGGATTATCTATATCAGATGAAACTGCACTTGCCATTGTCTAGGGAGAGCCAGAGACAATGACGCAAGCTGATTGGGAATTGCTAGATAGACGAGCTTTGGGTATTATTCGGGTGACGTTGGCACGTAATGTCACGTTTAACATAGTGAAAGAGAAGACCACTGTAGGTCTAATGGAAGCCCTGTCGGACATGCACGAGAAGCCTTCTGCAATCGATCAGGTCTATTTGATGCCATTTTTTTAACTTGAATATGAGCGAAGGTGCGTCAGTTCCTGATCATATCAATGAATTTAATATAATCGTTAGTTAATTGAGTTCAGTTGAGATTGATTTTGAAAATTAGATACGTGCTTTGTTTCTATTATCCTCATTACCTGATAATTGGAATACCACTGTTACTACTGTTAGTAATTCCTATGAGTCAACAAATTTGGCGTTTGATAGTGTTCGAGATTTAATTTTAAGTGAAGACATCCGTAGAAGAGAATCTGGTGAACATGTATCTACTGTTTTAATAAGTGAAAATAGAGGAAGAACTGGTATACATATTAGTAGAAGTGGTATAAAAATGAATAGATGAAGTCAGTCTAGGACTGGTGGTGTTGTTTGTTAGAATTGCGCCAAAAGGGGACATATTAGAAGGGATTGCTTTAAGTTGAAGAACGACAAGTGTAAAGGAATTAGAGTTTGAGTGTGCGGATGATGTTGTAGCTATAGCAAACAATAATTCGGATAATGCTAATTTTGTCTTGTCTGTCACTAATGTTTCATCGTTTGATGGATGGATTATGGATTCTAGTTATTCGTTTCATGCTACACCAAACTGAAACTGGTTTATTACTTGTCAATGCATGGATAGTAGTAAACTGTAGTCGGGGAACAACGCTGAATACGATGTTGTAGGTGTTGATGACGTTAGAATCAGAATGCATGATGGTATTGTGAGAACATTGACTGGAGTGAGGCATGTTCTAGAATTGAAGAAAATTTTGATTTCCCTGAGTGCCCTAAATTCAACTAAGTATCGGTATTCTTCATAATGTAGAGTTTTGAAGGTTCTTCGAGGTGTTATGGTAATAATGAAAGGAATCAAGCACAGTGGCCTGTATGAGCTTCAAGGTAAGACGGTGACGGAAATCGATGTGGAGACATCAGATGCATCTGTTCGAGAGTCTGAATCGTGGCATATGCGTTTGGGGCACATTAGCAAGAGAAGCTTGAAGGTTCTAAGTGAAAAAAAATTTGCTATGTAGATATATTACTGACGAATTGAATGTACGTAGGTGCTATGATTTAAATCAACGGCAGAAAGTGCAATTCAATGTGATTGTCAAAGAAACCACAGAAATTGCAAAATTAATTCACTTAGATATTTGCAAGCTATCGCAGTTTCCTTCGAGGAAGAGTGCCAAATTTATACTACCAGTTATGGATGACTATTGGAGGAAGACTTGAGTGTTTGTGCTTAGGCACAAGTTCGATGCTATTGTTAGAATCAGGTAGCTGAGAGTTTTGATCGAAAAAGAGACTGGTAAAATGATCAAACAGGTGTAGATTGACAATAGTATGGAGTTTTGCTCGAAAGTGTTAAATGAATTCTGCATGAAGGAATGCATAGTGAGACACCGCACTAGTGCCAATGAACCATAACATGTTATAGAGTTGATGAGCAGAACATTACTAGAAATGGCTCATAAAATGCTATCCAGAGCTGGTATGGTTAGGAGATTTCTAGCGCATGTGTTTAGCACAGTGAGCTACCCGAAGAATAGATTTCCATCGACTACGATTGGATGTCGGACTCCCAAAAATGTGTGGTCAGGTAACATTGCTAATTATTCTGTATTTAGAATATTTGATTACCCATATTATGTTCGAGTGAGTGATGATATGCTCAATGGAAGGCAATAAATTGCATGTTCCTAGGTTATGCACAAGGAAAGCAGGATTATCGGTTGTGGTGCTCGAAATTAAATTCATCTTTTATTAGCAAAGAAGTTACATTTGACGACTCTCTATTACTTCTAACTAGGAGTGATTATAACAGTGTTTATACGGATCTGAATGGTATTCAGCTTGAGGTGGAGTTGCAACTAGAAAATCCTACGGTAGTGGGTACTAGTGGAGTAATCAACACGAATGGTGCTTCTAACGAGGTGGAACCTGTAGAGCCAACGGTTGCTATAACTGCTGATATTGGCATGGTACATATACGATCTCTTGATAAATATGGATGCAACAATAATGGTTTTGCTTTATCTGCAGTTGAGGATGTTATGTCGGAAAATTATTATGGAGCAATTAAAGGTGTATGTAGAGTTGGTATTCTGATGAGGTCCATGGTTATAACAAAATTCAAGTGTAGTTTGGACTTGAAAGACTTTTGTGGTGGTTGAACCCATTAAGGGTTGTGGGAGAGTAGTAGCGAAATTCCAATGAAGCGATTGTGGCTTGACTCAAATATCACGCCAAGGTGGAGATTGTTAAAATATATCTCGAGTATGAGCCCGAATAGGAAAATTTCCTAATTCAAGTAAGTTTCCTAATTGAATGAATTCCAAGTTGGAAAATGTTTTTTAATTGGAGAAGGTTTCTTAAAAGGAGGTTTCCAAATTTAGATCCAATTATTGCCTATAAATAAGAAGGGAATGTTACACTACAAAAAAACTGGATTTTTGCCACGAAAACTTGCGACGAAAAAATTTTCGTCGCAAATTTGCGACAACTTTTCCAATGAAAAGCAAAATTTGTTGGAAATTAGCGACAAAAAATTTTTAGTAGCAAAATTCGTCGGAAAATAGAGACGAAAAATTCTTCATCGCAAAATTTGTCGGAAAATAGCGACGAAAAATTTTTCATAGCAAAATTCATCTGAAAATAGTGACGAAAAATTTTTCGTCGTAAATTTCCCACGAATTTTGCAACGAATTGAAAAAACTCCATTTTGTTCGAATTTCACAAAATTCGTTGCAAAATTCGTTGGAAATTTCCAACGAATTTTGCAACGAAATTCGAATATACCGAAAAATAATGTGTTTTATTAATTCGTTGAAAATTTCCAACGAATTTTTTGATGAATTCCTAATTTCTGTTCATATATATTCGTTGCAAAATTCGATGAAAAATTCAAAAAACTGATTCATCAATTTGTGTTTACAAATTTCGTTGCAAAATTCGTGGGAAATTTCCCATGAATTTTGCAACGAATTGAAAAAAAAATTCTTCGGCTTAATACAAATTCGTTGCAAAATTTGTTGGAAATATTACAACAAATTTTGCAACGAATTTTGATTTTTGGTTAAATAATTTCGATGTGTACTAATTTCGTTGCAAAATTCGTTAGAATGTCAAATGAATTTTAATTTTTGGTGCAATAATTTTCTTTTGTACTAATTTCGTTGGAAATTTGTAACGAAAATAATGCATAGTGCAATAATTGGCCCTAAATTTGAAAATAGTTGGAAAATTTGTTGGAATTTCAAAAAAAAGCATTGGAAATTAGTCACTTATTTGAATTTCGTTGGAAATTTCCAACGAATTTTCCCACGAAAATAATGCATAGTGCAATAATTGCCTCGAAATTAGAGATTCGTTGGAAATGGAAAAACATGTTTATATTGCTCATCAACAATCACTTTAAGTCTACCGAGTATTTTTGGCTCAACCAAATCTCTTTCTCGTCGTCCTCTTCGCCGTCCACCTCGTGGTCCTTCTCGCCGTCTCCGCCATTGCCGTCCTCCTTGCCAGCCGCGATAAGTAATCGCTATTTATTATTTCAATAAAGTGGTATTGTTGCGGGGATTCCGGGAGGGCCGCGGCTAGGATGTTGTGGAGGGGGGGTTGCGGCCGCGATACTAGCGGGGGGGTCGCGGTCACGTGAGGGTAGCTGCTGGGGGGGCTTCGCGGGGTCGTGTCCCGCGAGGGTTAGTAGAAATTTCATTGCAAAATTCGTTGGAAATTTCCAACGAATTTTGCAACGAATTCAAAAAACACATTGTTTTTCTAATTAGTAGAAATTCATTGCAAACTTCGTTGGAAATTTCCAACGAATTTTGCAACGAATTAAAAAATAAATTATTTTTCGGATTAGTAGTAATTCATTGCAAAATTCATTGGAAATTTTTCAACGAATTTTGCAATGAATTCAAAAAAAATTAATTTTCTTATTAGTAGAAATTCGTTGTAAAATTCGTTGAAAATTTCCAACAAATTTTGCCATGAGTTTCAATTTTCAGTATATTAATTTTTTTGTGTACTAATTTCGTTGCAAAACTCATGAGAAATTTCCCACCAATTTTGCAATAAATTCAAAAAACACCTTATTGTTCGGGTTAATATAAATTCGTTGCAAAATTCGTTGGAAAATTTCGAACGAATTTTGCAACGAATTCAAAAAACCGGTTCATTAATTTTGGTTTGTACAAATTTCATTACAAAATTCATGGGAAATTTCCCACGAATTTTGCAATGAATTGAAAAACTCCTTATTGTTCGGCTTAATAGAAATTCGTTACAAAATTTGTTGGAAATTCATCCAGATCTGGGAGAGTTCTGGGGGAGCTCGCCGGCAGCGAGACTGGCCCTCACCGGCACTGGCGAGGGCCGAGCTCGCCATGGCCGATGAGCTCAATGGTCGTCGGATCGGCTAAGAAGAAAGGAAAACAGTAAGAAAGCAAAAAATAAAATATATTTAATAGATGAATCTTATGTAATTTGTTTTTATTTTAGGTACGTGTCCATTTAAAGGTCTCGCAATCCAAGTGAACGTTGCAATTCTCATCAAATTGTCCACTTTCTACTACAAAGATTTCAATTAAATACTTGGTAAGTCTTCTTGACATGGTAATTTTTGTATTTTTTTCAAGTTTAAAGTAATTGTTTCGTAAAAAACATAATTGTAATTTTTTGGAATTTTATGGTTTTAATTAACAATATATAAACAATAGATATGATATGTTTAATAATTTAGGAGAATTTTTTTTATACAGACACAATGTAAAGAGACAAGGGTTGGATGTACACTAAGAACTTACTTGGACGTCGAGGATTGACTAATGAGTTTCGTATCGGGTTGGAACTATTTTTGAATTTTGTTAGTACTAAATATGAATTCATTGATGGAAATAAGTTAAGGTATCCATGTAAAACGTGTAGCAATGGAAAATTTCAAGACATTGATAAAGTTAGAGAACATCTTGGTAGATTTGGGTTTACTCCGAACTATTATAATTGGACTAGTTATGGTGAACCATTTATATCTGATGACGGATATCAAAGAAGCGATCAATTTTTAGTTAGGGAAGAATGCAGCTATTTTGACCAATTGAACCTATATCAGGGGATGATGTTTGATGAAGCCAGTCATAATTTTGTTTCAGAATTGAATCATGCAAGTGCTAGTTTTAGTCCTACACCTGAACAAGTGAGAACTAGTCATGCATCACAATTGGAAGAGATAGGAGTTACAAGTTTTGATGAGAATGTGTGTGATAAAATTTTTTAATCTAATCAGTTCTGGGAAGTGTTGAAAATGGCAAATAAACCTTTATGGGCAGGTTGTGACAACCACACGAAGGTATCAGTGACAACAAGATTGTTAAATATCAAGGCAAAGCATAATGTGTTTGTGGATTGCTTCAACTCTTTTGTTGAAGTAATGCGGGAAACAATGCTTCGTGATAATATCATGCCTAATGACTTTTACGATATGAAAAAGTTAGTGGATAACTTAGGTCTTCTAGTTGTACGGATTGATGTATATGCTATGGGTTGTATGTTATATTGGAGAGATGACGAATATGTAGAATCATGCAAATTTTGTAACCAACCTAAGTACAAGATTAACAGGAGGCAGGGTCATAATCAGAAGCGTAGATTATGCAAGCAAATGTTTTATTTGCCCTTAATCCCCACGTTGCAAAGGCTTTATGCGTCGTAAGCCACTACTGAACACATGACTTGGCATGCAAATCATAAAACAGAAGAGGATCTAATGTGTCATCCTTCAAATGCGGAGGCATGGAAACATTTTGATAGAACATATCCCGAGTTTGCGATAGAGTCTCGAAACATCAGGTTAGGTTTGTGTGCTGATGGATTTGCCCCATTTGGGAAATTATGAAAAAGTTATTCATGTTGGTCAGTTATCTTAACTCCATACAATCTTCCACCTGGTATGTGTACGAAGACACCTTATATGTTTTTGACATTGATCGTGCTTGGCCCGCAAAATCCGAAAACATTGATAGATGTTTATATGCAACCATTGATTGAAAAGTTGCAACGGCTATGGGTTGAAGGTGTCCCTACATATGATGTTTCTACCGACCAAACATTTGTAATGAAGGCTGCGCTTCTTTGGACGATAAAAGACTTTCCAACTTATGGAATGTTATCTGGATGGAGTACAGCTGAGATCTTAGGATATCCGATATGTATGGAGAGATCGAAGGCATTCAGATTAAAACATGGTAAGAAGCCTAGCTATTTTGATTGTTACAGGCAATTTTTGCCGCTGGATCATATATTCTGAAGGAATAAAAAAGAGTTTATCAAGAATATGATCGAAAGAACACATCCACCATTGAGGTTGACCGGTCATCAAATTTAGGAGCGCGTGCAAGAGTTTCCAACTGTTGTTGAAAACTCTCACGGCACAACTTTTTGTGTACGGAAGTACACATAAGTGGACTAAATACAGTATATTTTGGGATCTACCATATTTGAAGGCCCAACTTATTCATCATAATCTTGACGTCATGCACATAGAGAAGAATGTTTTCGACAATGTTATAAATACTGTGATGGATGTCACTGGAAAAACAAAAGACAACTTGAACGCAAGAAAAGATATGAGGGATATTTGCGATCGGCCAACACTAGATGCGGATGCAAGCAGCAGGGGACCAAAACCAAAAGCAGTTTATACATTGGATAAGGAGCAGAGACGGGTCGTTTGTCGATGGTTGAAATCTATGCGATTTCCTAATGGATATGCTTCCAATCTCGGGAGATGCGTTGATATGAATGAATGCAAGTTGACAGGTCTGAAGAGTCATGATTGTCACATATTTATGAAAAGACTAATTCCGATAGCTTTCAAGAAAGTTCTACCAAACTTTGTGTGGGGCGCCATTACAGAGTTAAGTAATTTCCTGCATGATATTTGCTCAACAACGTTGAAAGCATCACACATAGAGAAACTAGAAAGAGATATTCCAATTATTCTTTACAACTTAGAAAAGATATTTCCTCCATCGTTCTTTGATTCAATGGAGCATCTCTTAGTTCAATTGCCTTATGAGGCGAAAGTTGCAGGTCTTGTCCAATTTCGATGGATGTATCCATTTAAGAGGTAAATTTTTTTTAATTAAATTTGAAATTACTTCATTACATATTATGTTCCGATAAACTTTTTTCTATTGCAACTAGATTCTTATATCATTTAAAGAAAAAAGTGAAGAATAAGGCATGTGTCGAAACTTCCATTTATAATGCATATATTATGGAAGAAGTGACAATATTTGTATCATACTATTTTGAGCCGCATGTGCAATGCAAGAGATGGAGAGCAGGAAGAAATGATGAGAGCCCCATTGATCCTAATTGCAAAACCATTCTCTATTTTCAATTATTTGGGTAAACCAAGCGGCACATGTAAGTTTCGTCACTTAACAGGCAAAGAAAAGCATGCAGCTCATACATATATTTTACTGAACTGTCCAGAAGTTGAGTCATACTTCGAGTAAGTGTACATTTATAAGTATATATCATGTGTGTCAAACAGTTGCTAATACATAAATGGTAATTGTTACAAGGAATTTCCAAAATTCAATGTATGGACTACCACCAAATGAGTTTGACCGTTTGTGCCAGGAACAATTTGCAACATGGTTCAGAACATATGTAAGTTGCATATAGACGAAATCCAATTTATTCGAATTTTTTATACATCATATATTGAAATATATATTATTGACATTGCGTGTGTCACTTTAGGTTCACAGTATTCATGATCAAGTTGGAGAGCAAGGATTGTTATATCATTTGTCGTGGGGTCCAAAGTCAAGAATACGAAGTTGGCCAGCATATTTTATAAATGGGTATAATTTTTACACTCGAGAATATGGAATGGGAAAAGCCACAATGAATAGCGGTGTGTGTATTCAATCATCAAATTGTAGTAATTCGCAAGATGATTTTTATGGCTTGTTGGATGAAATTATAAAGATAGAGTACCATGGATCATTAATGTGGGTTGTGTTATTTAAGTGCATGTGGTTCGACACCGTGAAAGGAATGAATGTGCATACCAAATATAATTTGGTTGAAATAAATTACAAGAAAAGATATATGAAATATGAACCATTTGTCTTGGCACAACAAGCAATTCAAGTCTATTATGCATCATATCCTAGTTTGAAATGTGACAAAGCCGATTGGTGGGCTGTATGTAAAACCAAAGCAAGAACGAAAATCGAGGAACATTAGAAGGATATGACATATCAATAAGAGAAAGTTTGTAATATGATTGAAACTGCTGAATATAACATTCCTATTTTACAAAATCCATGTGGAACAATGATCGATATACATCCAACAGAAATTCGGGAGTCAAATTTTGAAGTAGTTATAGAATGTGATTTTGAGATAGAGGATGAAGATGATGCTCATGAAGAAAATGAAGACGAAGACGAAGACGGAGATGAAAATGAAGAAGAAGGTGAAGATGAAGGTGAAGATGAAGATAAAGAAGAAAATGAAGATTATGATTTTTGAGACTTTTTAATAATTATGTATACTTATTATGAGTAATGCGACACATGTTTTTTGTTGTTGTCGTAATTTTTAATATTTTTGTTGTTGTAATTATTTTTGTTGTTGTTGTTATCATTAAAATACGTGGTTAATTCGCCTCATATTTAACCACGGAAATGAAATGGTCGGGAAAGAGCTACGCGACTAAATTTCCCACGAACTAAAAAAAAAACCCGAACAATACCGGGTAATCAAATTTCATGCCAAAATTCGTGAAAAATTTATCATGAATTCAAAAAACAACTTAATGTTCAGATTAATGGAAATTCGTTGTAAAATTTGTTGAAAATTTCCAACGAATTTTGCAATGAATTTCAATTTTGCAGAGCAATAATGTGGTTTTATAATTCGTTGGAAAATTCGCGGGAAATTTCCAACGAATTGAAGTTTTCGGTACATTAATACAATTATGTACTAATTTCGTTGGAAAATTCGTGGGAAATTTCCAACGAATTGAAATTTTCGGTACATTAATATAATTATGTACGAATTTTGTTGGAAACTTCATCGAAAATTTCTCACGAATTTCCCAATGAATTTAAAAAACAACTTATTGTTCGGGTTATTAGAAATTCATTGCAAAATTCGTGGGAAATTTCCAACGAATTTTGCAATGAATTCAAAAACCACATCATTGTTCGACATATTTGAAATGCGTTGCAAAATTTGTTGGAACTTTCCAACGAATTTTGCCACGAATTGAAAAACCTTATTTTTGGGAAATGTTCAATTCGTTGCAAAATTTGTTACAAATTTCTAACAAATTTTGCAACAAATATCAATTTTTGGTGCATTCATTTAATTTTGTACCAATTTTTTTGGAAAATTCGTGGGAAATTTCCCATGAATTTTCTAATGAATTGAAAAATGCCTTATTCTTTAGATTAACCAAAATTGGTCGCAAAATTCATTCGAATTTTGCAACGAATTTTGCGACAAATTCAGAAAACACATTATAGTGATGAATATTTGAAATTCGTTGCAAAATTCGTTAGAAATTTCCAGCGAATTTTACAACGAATTTCACAAAAGCATTTATGTTGTCCGACTTTATATAAATTCGTTGCAAAATTTGTTGGATTTCCAACGAATTTTGCAACGAATTTCTAATAACCTTATTCTTTCGGTAAATGTTTAATTTGTTACAAAATTAATCGGAAATCCAACAAATTTTTCAACAAATTTCAATTTTGCCAAATAACAATATGGTTTTATAATTCGTTGGAAATGTCCAACAAATTTTCCAACAAATTGAAATTTTCGGTACATTAATATAATTATGTATTAATTTTGTCGAAAAATTCGTGGAAAATTTCCCATGAATTTTCCAACAAATGTAAAAAACAACTTATTGATCACGTTGTTAGAAATTCGTTGCAAAATTCGTTGGAAATCCAACAAATTTTGCAACGAATTCAAAAAAGCATTATTGTTCGGCATATTTTAAATTCGTCGCAAAATTCATGGGAATTCTCCAACGAAATTTGCAATGAATGTCAATTTTCGATACATTAATTTAATTGTGTACCAATTTCGTTGGAAAATTCGTGGAAAATTTCCCACGAATTTTTCAACGAATTGAAAAACGCCGTATTGTTCAATTTAACCAAATTTCGTTGCAAAATTCATTGAAAATTTACAACGAATTTTGCAACAAATTCAAAAAACACATTATGGTTCTGCATATTTGAAATTTGTTGCAAAATTCGTCGGAAATTTTTAACAAATTTTGCAACGAATTTCACAAAAGCGTTTTTAAATAGAAATTCATTGCAAAATTCGTTGGAAATTGAAAACGCGTTCTTATATGAAATTTGTTGCAAAATTCGTTAGAAATTTTCAACGAATTTTGCAACGAATTTCATATAAGAACGCGTTTTCGTTCGAGATAGTCGAAATTTGTTGCAAAATTTGTCGGAAATTTCCAACGAATTTTGCTAAAGCGTATATAAATAGAAATTCATTGCAAAATTCGTTGGAAATTTCCAACAAATTTTGCAACGAATTTCATCTAAGAACGTGTTTTTATTAGGGTTAATCGAAATTTGTTGCAAAATTCGTCGGAAATTTCCAACGAATTTTGCAACGAATTTCTATATATAAAGAAGAATTATTTTTTCTTGTTGCAAAATTTGTTAAAAATTTTCCAACGAATTTTGCAACGAATTTGGTTATTAGGTGTAATTATGTTGTTTTGTACTAATTTTGTTGCAAAATTCGTTAGAATGTCCTACGAATTTTGCAACGAATTTTAATTTTCGATGAAATAATATTATTGTGTACTAATTTCGTTACAAATTTCGATGAAAATTTACCACAAAAATATTGCATTGCCCCGAAATTTGAAATTCATTGGAAAATTCGTTGGAATTTAAAAAAAAAGGGCTAGAAATTAGTCGGTTGTTCGAATTTCGTTGGAAAATTCGTTTGAAATTTCCGACGAATTTTCCCACGAAAATAATACGTAGTGTAATAATTGCACCGAATTTTGAAATTCGTTGCAAAATTTGTTGGAAATTCATAATTCGGTGTAAATTTCCAATGAATTTTGCAATGAAAAGAAAAAAACGTGTTTATATTGTTCTGCAACATTCACTTCATGTCTACTGAGTATTTTTAGCTCAACCTCGTGGTCCCCTTCGCCGTCGCAGCCCTCTTCGTTGTCGCTGCCCTCGCCGTCTACCTCGCCACCACGCGGTCCTCCTCGCCGTCGCCGTTCGCCTCACTAGTCGGTAAGTAATCGTCTTTTATTAAGTAGTCGCTGCCAGGATTCCGGGGGGCCACAGCTAGGATGCCGTGGAGGGGGTCGCGGCCGCGATTCTGGTGGGGGGATCGCCCACACCTTGCTTTGAGCACCACAGGAGGGCGTCATAGAGGGGAGGTTGGCGGGGCTCCAATAGCGCGGGCGGTTTGTGGCTGGGGGAGGGGAGGCTGCGACCACGCGATCGTTCGCGGCTGGGGGGGGAGAGTGGGCCGCCAGGCCGTAAAGGGAGTTCTCGGCTGCGCAGAAGGTTTCACTCCGCTGGGTCGCTGTAAGCTTTCGAAGCACGTGTTTTCTCGGCCGTGTAAGGGGGTTGCGGCCGAGGGTAGCTGTGGGATTCCGGTGGAGGGGTGGTTCGCGACCAGATTCCATCGGGGAGAGGGGTTTCGCGGCCAGAATCCGGCTAGGGGGGGTCGCGACCGGAATTCGGCTGGGGGGGATCTCGGCCGAATTCCGGCGAGGGGGGGTCGCGGTTGGAAACTGGCCGCCGAAATCTAGCCGGGGGGGGAGTCGCAGTCGGAAACCAGCCACCGGAATCCGCCCGGGGGGGGGGGGGTCGCCGCCGGATTTCGGCCGGGGGGGTCGTGACCGCAATTTGGTATCAGATGTCTAATTCGTTTTTCATATTTAATATGCTTCCTTAAACAGTTTAATGGCATCTGATGTGATCGAAATTGCAATAGGTTCTTCCGACGAGGGCCAGTGAGTTGGCTATTTATCAAAGGCGACAGTCTATTAGTTGCATTTTCTTAAATTTATTTCTTGCTCTTTGATACAAAATGGTAAGGAAAATGATTTCATTTTCTGTCCCTAATACATGTTCATATTTTGTATTATATTTGTCTAACATTTTTACATGTCAGTATAAATGTGGATGTCACTTGCTTGGTGCGGGTTCACAAAGAAGATCAGGCCCCTCCGCTTTCTCATCCTCATCCCCGGCCTTCTCTTCCTCCCCCGCCATTTCATCTAACCCTCAACAACCATATGTTCATGGACAACTCAGACACATTGGCCCATCCTCCGACCCTCAGCAACATTTTCAAGGAGAACTGGGGGACATGCGAACTGAATTTACTTCAGTTCCATCTTCTTTAGTTCTACCATCTTCTTTAGTGCAACACTCGAATGATGAAGAAGATAACCGATTCATTATATGCCAATATGGAGATTCATAAGTAATTCATTTTTGTACGTATATGTACATTATGGATGCTAACAAAATTGTCCATATTGCGAATTTCCCATATGCTTGATTGTCTTATTGTCTATATTGTTATAACATATTTTCAGATTCACGGATTCTACATATGTTGTGAGGGAACTTAATAGAATAGTCAATAACTGTTGGATATGGCAGTTTACTACTTTCAGCAGCGCTCCTAAAGAAATAAAGACTTTATGGTGGAATGAATTCAAGGTTAGTGTTGTCCTTATATTTTCTCACAACGTAAGTTTGGTGTAGTATACTGATGGTCAATAATGAAATTTGTCATGAATTGTCTGGTGCATTGTAATGGATATTTCAGCTGTAACCATTATAATGAATTTCAGTTGTGTTTGCTATTGATTGTAGCGTAAGTTTGCGTACGATGAAACGGAAGATGTTGAAGTTAGAAGAATTTTTAAGAAGAAAGTCAATAATCACATGCGATATGTGATAAATAGAGCGAAAAGAACAAAAAAAAGCCAGATTTCATTACAGCTGATGATTTGATTGAAATTACAAGAAATTGGGAAACTGAGAAGCATAAGCAAATGTGTGAACAGAACAATAAGAATCGAACTTCTAGTTCTAGTGACGGGACTGTGTCAGCCACATATGCTGGGGGCTTTATCAGCATCGGTGAGCATAAAAGAAAAATGGTAAGTCTATTTAAACTTGTCAGTTCATTTAATTCAATTGTGACTCATTTTTTAAAAAAATTTGTAGGCAGATGAATTGGGTACAGAATCCACATTTACAGCTACATTTGAATGCACATTTTAGAAAAATGATAAGATATGGACTGATGCTCAAGCAAAAGCTACTAAGGTATGTAAAGTTATGGTTTGGACTTTATGGAAACTAGAATGGAAATCATGCATGTTTTTAATATTTATGATAATATATACGAATTTATTTTATTTTTATATATATTGTTAATATAGGAAAAATATGATGAACTTTTGATGAGCACTGCTAGTGGTGCTGGTGGTGGTGATGATGGTGGTGGTGGTGATAGTGTTGCTACGTCTGAGCCATCGATTGACAGTGTGGCATTATGGGTTGAGGCAGCAGGTGAGATGAAAGGAGGAAAAATATTTGGGATGGGATCTTTGTCAAGGATGTTCGAAATGAAGGCTGCTGCAGCTTCATCCTCCAATGCAGCTGCTGCAGCTTCATCCTCCAATGCAGCTGCTGCAATTGGTGATGATGAACATGAGGAGCACATGACTCAAGAATTGAGCTAACTAAAATAGTTGCTTGTACAAAAGGACAAAGAAATGAAGCTTTTAATTGGATAGAAGGATGAACAAATAAGAGTGATGCAACAACAAATGCAATATATTATGCGACACCTCGACATCGATCGCAATAAGTTTCCTCCTGTACCTTATATTAATGTAATAGGTCATGGGCATAATGATGAGCCACACAATGATGCGGCGATTGGTGATGATGATGATGATGATGATGATGATGATCCTGGTGCTTTCATTATCAGTCCACCTTAGGTAAGAATATTTTTTTATAGCTAGTTTTACGTCCATGCATAATTGTTTTTTTATATTTTGGATAAATTCAATATTTTTATTTATGTATCCATATTTCATCTGGTGTTGATACAGGTGACTGTTCCTGATGTCATGCCCAGTACCAAAGCTGCCAACGTGTTATGGTTGTTCCCTGTCATTTCAATGTTTTGAATGAATCGAATGATGTTCATTAGTGCATACCTATCTCTATGTATTATTTCGATTGAATATTGAATACCATCATGTGAGACTTTGCAACTTATGCATTGTAGAAATTAATATTGTTGCTAATTAGATTTCAAATCAAAATTATCCCTAAACAAAATCCGTCGCAAACGTAGCGACGAATTTTGTCACGAATAGATTTTGTCACAATTTGGCGACCCAAAAAAAAATTGCTTCACAAACTAGCAGTGAATTTTTTCGAAAATAATTACGGACGAATTTTGTAACGAACAATTAACGACATAATTTCCAACGAATTATTCATGGTTTCCCATTTTTAATGAAAATCCTTTGTTTTGACAAAAAAAAAATTCCGGGTTTCGCACGAATTTTCCAATGAATACAAATTTTGCAACTAATTTTCCAACGAATTTAGCAACTAATTTTTTTTTCGTCGCAAATTACCAACGAAATTTTTTTTTGTCAGAAAATTACGCGATTTCCAACGATATTTCCAATGAATCTTTGGAAACTTTTGCAACAAATTTTCCAACGAATTTTTTTTCATCTCAAATTACCAACGAAAATTGAATTTTTTTGTCGGAAAATTACGTGATTTCCCACGATATTTCCAACGAATATTCACGATAATTTTTGTAACAAAATTTCCAACGACTTTTGCGACAAAGTTTTTTTCTTTGGAAATTACCAACGAAAATTCAATTTTTTGTTGGAAAATTACGATATTTCCCACGATATTTGCAACGAATATTCAGCCCACAATTTTTGCAACAAATTTTCCAACGAATTATTTTTCTTCGCAACTTACCAACGAAAATTCCATTTTTTGTCGGAAAATTACGCAATTTCCCACGATATTTGCAACGAATATTGACAGACAATTTTTGCAACAAATTTTCCAACAAAATTATCGACTAAAATTTTTTCGTCCGTAAATTTGTCGGAAATTCCTTGTGCCACGAATTTTGCAACGAATAATTGCTGACGAATTTTGCAACAAATAAGTGGCAACGAATTTTCCGACGAACTTTCCAACGAATGATTATCAACGAAATGATTTTCGTCGCAAATTACCAACGAAAATTCAAAATACTTTTGTGAAAATTTTGGACAGAAATTTTTCCCGAGAAATTCTTTTTCTAACGAATTTTGCCATGAACAATTAGCGACGAACTTTGCCACGATTTTTGCAACGAATAATTAGCAATAAATTTTCCAACGAATTTAGCCATGAAATTATCTACGAATTTTGCCACAAATTTTGCCGCGACTCTATTTTTGTTGCAAGTTTCCACGAATTTTTTGTCGCAAAAATTTTCCCATGTAGAAATTTTGCAACGAATTTTTTTTCGTCACTAATTCATTGGAAATTTGGTTTGCAATGAATTTTGCCACGAATAATTACCAACGAATTTTGTCACGAGTTTTCCAACGAATAATTAGCAATGAATTTTGGAACGAATTTAGCCACGAATTTTCCAACGAAAAAAAATTCGTCGTAAATTTCCAACGGAAATTTAAATTTTTTGTTGGAAAAATTTGCGACGACGAATTACCGACGAATTTTTCCAAATTTTTCGTTGGAAATTTCGTCGGAAAAAACATATTTTTTTGTAATGTTATTTGTGAAGATCATCAAAGAGGAGCTTATGCTAGTGAATTGCACTTTGAAGATATCCGAGTGTGTTGTAGTCGATTAAATTCTTGTGTTAAGAATTTGTGTCAATTCTTTTATGAGATTAAAAGATTATTTTGTGAGGAATTACGGGGCTAAAAATTGCATAAGTTATTGAGCGTAATTGGGGCTTGAGAAATACTTAAAGTATTTGAATGACTCGAGTGTGGTTTGTAATCTCCGTTGTATTGCTTGATTTATAATGGAATTTGTTGCTGCTCTTCCCATAAATGTTGGTCACTACGATCAAACCATGAAAATTTGGTATTCGATTTATTTTATTTATTCTATCAAATTTACTGTTTGATCACTTGGCTTCCGCAATAATAAGTGTGGACTTAATAAATTCATTGTCATTGTAAGGTGTTTCATGGGCCTTCAAGCAGTCTGGTCTTTGCATTCGTACCTCTGAGTTATAAAAAATGAAAACAACATTATATTATCAACCCCGATACATTTGGACGGGCAACTCGACAGACCCATGAGCTAATAAGTTAAAATACACAATACTAGAAAAGAAAAGAAAAACAACAACATTTCACTCTACACTGATGAACGAGAGAAAATTTTTAGGTACTATACAAGTTTTCGAGTACTATATCTCCACTCATCCCTGTCAATTAATATCGCCATATGTTATTATCAAGTGATATGAAATTCAATATTATGTTCTAGATGATATTAGTTTTTTTTATGATGATTAGACTATGGTGGATGGAAAATGTCGAGCTCCAAAAACAACTAAAAGCCTCTCCACGAACATGTGTATCGAAGATGAAATTAAAGGGCTTATCTCCTTTTTACTAGTTTCCTTCACTGCTAAGCTAATCTAAGGAGGCTAACCAGTGCTACAAGCCTTCTCCATCACTCCAATATTACAACAGTTTAATCGGCTAAAGTTTAAATATGCCGAATTCGTAGATCCGTCTGCACTTCCACCACCAAAATATTCGACACACCTTTAATCATATGCATCGTAACTTGTTTCGCTTTCTAATCAGGCATACTTCACCGTGTAACAAATTAGTCACTAAGTTCCTATAGTGTTATCCTCAACTTTTCCTGAACTAAACCATGTAATTCCTAATTTCAAATCCCACACTTCACATAATTAATTTTATTTTAACAGATCTTTTAATAAATGTTGGTTTTTGAAATTAAATGGTGCAAAGTAAAGGGGAAGTTATTATGATGACTTCTATTGTATTTATTCATCCCACAAAAAATTACACTCCTTGTAATCAAGACTCAAAACAAGTTCTACAAAAATATGTTTGCCAACATAGTTTTTCTTGATTTCCAATTATGATCAGTTTGAATTGCACTTGTAACAACAAAATTAAGGAGATGGGTCATGGAGAACCAGCAATATAGGAGACTCTCATCATGTATAAGGATGACATTATGGCCATGTTCATGTGCTTTGAACCCTGTTTCAATAAAAGTTGTAAGGCAGGGAATAATCGAACCAGTAATATAGAGACTCTCATCATGTATAAGGATGACATTGTGGCCATGTTCATGTGGTTTGAACCATGTTTCAATAAAAGTTGTACGGCAGGGAATAATCGAACCAGTAATATAGAAACTCTCATCATGTATAAGGATGACATTATGGCCATGTTCATGTGGTTTAAACCCTAGTTCAATAAAAGTTGTAAGGCAGGGAATAATCAACTCTAACTATAGCTTGTTTAACGCATAAGTTTTGCTGCAACCACTGATGTAGAACACAAAGCCATCATTGCCAAAAGATCACAATTTTTGCATGACTTCATGAAGTACTTCGACTCACAAACACTTTAATACCTTTTCACATCTTTTATAAATGAGCAGAAGCGAATCTACGAAGGAACAAGGAATCTTCTCCTAAAACCAAATGGCATCAGTGTAAATACCCATCTCGTCCCACCCCCAAAGCAGTTCAGGTTTCACCCTATAAATACCCTCACCACCTTCTCTCTTCTTATTGCAACAGCCCACAGAAACTCTCACCAACTCCATCACCCTAAAAACCCACCCCAAAAAAATCAGAGAGAAGAGAGAGAGAGAGAGAGAGAGAGATGAGAGCTACAAGTTCTGCATCAAACACCCACATATGGAGCTCTCCAATACCATATCTCTTTGGAGGGCTAGCTGTAATGCTGATCCTCATATTGGTGGCACTGATCATATTGGCGTGCTCGTACGTCTCGAGTGATGCCGATGCAAAACCAGCCAAGCCTGCAATCCTGCCGTTGGATCTGGAGCCGAGGATTGTAGTAATCATGGCCGGAGACAAGAAGCCAAAATATTTGGCGAAGCCAGTCACTTCACTACCCTCCTGCCGTGACCAAGTCTAAGTAAAAACTGATGGTCCCATTTAGTCAAAAGAATTGGCTTGAAGGGCAAGATTTTTGTAGTGCTTTTGATCTTCCTACGTTAGCTCCATCCATTGGCACACCCGCCACTTTTTCCCTTTTGCTTTGCGGGAACATCATGTAAATTGGTGAGCAATAAAATCAAGAGATGTTTTTCATTTTTTACTGATGATTACTGTTAGTTTTCGATCTTGTACTTGTAGATGGTTGTTTTTATCTACATGCATGGAAATCTCTGGAACGTATGAGAGAACAAACAGAGAACCACTAATGTGAATATTTTCAAATGAAAGGACATAAGGCAATTTCATATCAACTCCGCGTTCCCAAAGATTTCCTGTTGAAACTAAAAGAAATTTCAATTCTCTAGTCTTGTGATTCTAAATGCTTGCAAAAAGATTGATTAAAAAAGCAAAAAGAAGCTTCAAAGAGAGACATCCAGAATACTTTTCCACATATTAAAGGCCGCTTTTCATGAATTAAATAAGATATATAGAGAAATATCAGTATTAGCAAGATGATTAGTCGATGGTATTTACTGAATTTAAACCGATGGCACCAGTACATATTGTACAGTTTTGAGCGAGCGAATCTACGTAAATTCTCATTTATTTTTTAACTTTATGAGAAAGGAGCTCCTCAGGTTTAGAACAAATTAGAGGAAAAGAAAAGGAAGAAGCACAAAAGGGGCGTGTATTCCCTTCGGATGAACAAGAAAAGGATCTGTTTTCGGCGAAAGGGATTGTTTATTGATTGGCTGACGTTAGTGGGACGCGGCGGCCATAAATTGTAAATGGGTCAATGATGACCCACATGAAAACACAGAGAGACAGAGAGAGAGAGAGACACTCATTTTCTACTGGGGGGACATAGGTGACAATAATTATCAGCTGCCCTTCTATTCTTTAGCTCAAGTGTGGATATGTTCTGAGCATGCTCCAGGTCATATCTGTCATTGAACGTTTTTGGCTTGAAATAATTACTTTGCCAAACGATGGCAGATTTTCGCAAGATCAGATCACGAGGAGAGCATACCAACTCTCGAGGCATCGCTAAATGCGAAATTCTTGCCGAGGCCTGATGCACCAAATCGGATCCAAAAGTATCGTTGATCTTATCGAACTAGATTGGACCCTCTATACGACTCACAAAATCAATAGTGAAGATTCGCTCGATTCAAAGAGTCCAAATTTAGGGAGGAATTTCCCTTGGTGAGGTTTGCACCAATTGCCACGTCTCTCGTGACTTAATCATGTGTAATTTTCGTTTACTTTTTTATTTTTTTGCAATATCCAGTAATAGTATATTGTATCTTTTCGGGTTCTCCCAAAAAAGTAGTGTACTTGTTTTTTTTTTCAATAAGCTGATTGGCAGTGCATGGATTCTCCTTGATTTTCATGTAAAACTTTATCTTGTCCTTTGGCTTCTCGAGAGTTAACTTTTCCACCCTCAAAAGTCAAAATCTACATTTGGTGGACAAGATATAATAACTCCGGATAGGAAAATTTATATCATATTCGGTATTTGGGAGAACACTAGATTCAGATATGTCTAGATATGATCCGGATAAAAATATGGGTTAATATCATGAAAAATCTTAAACTGGTATACCTGTGATAAATTTATCATAAGCTAATTTTTTGACCACCAAAAATCCCAAACTATTACATCCATGACAAATTTATCTTCCGTCAGTTTCTGTTAAATTTTACTATCATATTTCTGAGTTAAATGACACGTGGCAGTTGACGGATATGCCGGTTCGGAGTTTTACTCTCCGTTTGTCACAAATGTAACAATTTGTGGTTTTTTGTGATATTAATTTAATTTAACAGATGGTAAATTTGTCACAAATGTACCAGTTTGAAGTTTTTTGTAGTAAAAAAATTAGTTTGAAGTAAATTTGTCACTAAGTGTACCGGTTTGGGATTTTTGGTGGTCAAAAGATTAATTTATGGTAAATTTATTACAGGTATACCAGTTTAGGGTTTTTCATGATATCAACCCTAAAAATATCCCATCTAAGTGATGGGATAAAACCGGATAAGATATATAATATGGAAAAACTGAGAAAAAGAGAGATAAAAACTGGAAAAAATCCTATGGACTCACTTCACTACTCACTGCTCGACATCTTCCTCGTCCGGTCTGTACATCTCAGTTGATCTCTCTTCTCGCCATCGACTGGCCACCACCGCCCTCGACGCCAATTGCCATCGCCTTAGATCGTTGCTTCCAGCTCTGTCACGAGCAACCATCCAAAGACTTGACTTCCTCCAAGAAGTTTTGATTTTCTTTTTTTTTTTTTGGCAGAAGGCCCCATTCTATTTGGGAATATTTTCAGTACTTATCATCGTAAGTTTCAATGAATACTGCTCTTGTTTTAAATCATGCTCTTCTTTTGCTTCAATCTGAATAGAAGGATGGCAGTGATGGGTTAAATTGATGGGCTCACCAAGGAGGGTTCGTCTTTACGACCCATTTAATTTGGTAAAGTTCGAAGGGGGTTGTTTATCAAAATCTAGTTTTGTTTGTTCGGCCTTTCTGGATCTACGTCTCGTACTTGTTTAGTACTCTCCGTTATCAACAAGTCATGAGGTAACGAAGTTGTGAGTTTTATATTTTTCCTTTGATTTTCAATTTTGGGTAATAGTTTATTTAACTCTATTTCGAAGAAGAATTTCACAGAGGAAACATAGGATGTGAGTTCAGCTGTAGAGGACTCAAGTATTGATTTCAAAGTATTAATTCAAAAGGTGGCCTACGAAGAAGGCAGATTGAGCAACCAAAACGAGAAAATAAAGACCTGTAGCAGCGCACATCAAATGTGGAATCGTTAAGCTCCCATCATTGTTGGAGGATGAAGATGTGGATGATATGTGGTGTCTTATCTTCCTTCATCATCGACCATGAGAGAGAGCGAGAGAGATGAGTCGAGTGAGATTGCCCATGTATTTCGAACTATGATTTAGATAATATTTATCTGAATTCATGTTATATCCGGATATCCCAAAACACTGCATATGATATTTTTTTTGGTTAGTTTGCATAGGATATTTCAAATTCTATCCCATCTTATCCTATAGATTTGTTGACACAAAAAATAATCAAGTTGTCAATAGCAAGAGAAATTACATGAAAACTAAAGAAATACGTAAATTAGAAACCAGAAATGAAATAACCACATGTGTATTATGTGAGTTATGTTTGGGAAAACACATATCTATCGATAAGGGAATAATGTATTACTTGAACATGCCATGTGTCTAGTTATTGAAGTATAACGACAGACAGTTGGCAGCCGCCAATAGTGATGCCAGCAGGAAATGTTAATATTTGAAACTTGAGATAGCCCAAATTTAGGAGGGAACAATTATCGCCTAACAACTTGGTCATGAAGGTTATTGACAGGAGTGGAAAGTTTTGCACATGATGAAGATGGTTATACAAGGTCGTGGGTAATTCAAGACTACGGAACTGAGCTAGCAGAAGGTCCCCCCTCCTCAAAAAAAAAAAAAAACACAATCAAAATGTCATCCTTATGGTTTAGTTTGGTGTTAGTGTGCAACATGTCATCGACGAGGTTAAAATGTAATAACCTGCTGTAAATCAATACTGCTGTTAATTAGCATATGGTGGAATTAGTTTGAATCAATTGTACTACTGCTTGGGCTTAACGTCGATTAGATATTGGCATGGTTCAAGTTTGTATTCTCATGATTAAAGTAAGTGGATTCATTTTCCTTGCCTAGATATCTCTTGTTCGAAGCCACTATTGAACTCGGTCTTTTTGCATAAAAACCGAAGAACGATACTCGGTGAATTATATTTCGTTGTGGGAGTAACTCTGGCGAGGCGAAACATAATTTTGGCATGTACTGGTGGGACCATTGTGGTTGGTTTGAGGAATTATAATGGCACGAACTAGGAGCCGGAGTCAACTTGATCACAACAATGTTGCGAGCAAACAGTTCACCTCCAAACCCTGTTGCCGAGAGGGTGGCACATGCAGAATCGTCGAATGTGCGACCAATAGTAGATGAGGGACAAATTGGGGAGGTAGATATACCAAGACATCTCATTGATGAACAGAGAAGGCAATTAGAACCAAATCCGGTCACAATTGCTACATTGCGAAGGATCATTAAAGAACAACACAATGACTTCGCTAATTTAGTCAGTAGATGTGTAGTGGACACTCTTTGGCCATTGATTATCAACACTGTCCATGAGATTGCAAATAAGCAAGGGGCATCAACCAGTTCAACCCAAATGCAGCCTAATCTTGTATTTTTACCAAGTTCCGCTGGAAATGTGTCTCAATCCAACAATATAACACCCAATTTTTGAACTTCAGGGCATGTTGTACCCCCAACACCGTTGAGAATCCTGTAGAGAGGTGAGGGTGTAACTGCAACCCAAACTTGTGGCCAAACATTGGTTAATGAGAATAATTTGGTTAATCCATTAACAATAACTGAAAGTGTTGGTGCGAGTTAGTCTTATGGACAAGCACCGACCAATGGGAACAATTTACTTAATCCAGTTCAAGTTAATGGAGGCAATGTAAATCAAGCTCCTCAATAGAACACGCCCCCGTATGGCAATGTGCAACCATATGGTTTTATGCCTTAATCAAACTTCATCCAAACACCATACTGACCAAATGCTAATGCAAATAATCAAGAAAGACCTCTAACACCACCATAACCTTTACCCTTATTGACACCTTATTTTTACCTCTTTTTTTTCATATTTTCAAAAATCTCAAAATTAGGATTAGGAATCTTGGTCAAGCCTAGAAACCTATTTCTAAACCAAAAATGATTTTTTTAGCATTTTCCTGAATTTTTATTTAATTTTATTTAGTCAAAATGAGTGAGAAAATCAAGAAAAATAGCAAATGGAATCAGAAAATTCCATAAAAATAGTCCTTAGTCTTTTTTTAAAATCCAACTTCACTAATGCATCATCAATTTTGGAAAATCTCAATCGGGAATGTGTTTTTCCCAAAATTGGGCAAAATCAAACCCAAATTGAACCAAAAATGCGATTAGATCTTTTCTAGTCATTTTGAAGTCATGACATCTTCACAACAAATGATTTTGGGACCTTTAATTACATAATGGTCAGTCCAATTGAACAATTAAACAAAGAAATTAGAAAACCCCAAAATTCAATTGAAAAATAGGAATTTTGAGCCCAAATTGGGAATCGTGTCCAATTCGAAGTTGTCGAATCATGAGACAATCGTTTCTAGGGTTAGTCAAATGTGAGTAATTCAATTTTGGTACCAATTTTGCCTAATCAGGTCATTAAGGCATCGAATTGAACAAAGACCCAATAATCTGAGTACAAAAAGTTAAAAATCTAGAACATGATTTTGTCAAAAATTGAGGAAAATCACATATTTTGGGTTTAGAATGTTACAAGGAATTCAATTTTAGGATTTAATTTTGAAAATTAGGTTGAAATCGGGCTTAATTTGAATTTTTAATCAAAACCAAACTTACCAGGTTGTCCCGACCCGACCCGAGCCAGTCATCCCCTTCACCCGGTTCGCCCATTGCACAATAAACCCATAAAAAATATCTTCAAACTTGCGACTTCGACGACCTCATGTGATCAATTTAGCACGTGTAAATCGATTCGGCCAGTTGGCGCTAGAGAATTGTTACAACTGATTCTAAGTCGGTGGTAACGATTTTTGAGCAGGAAAAATGATCAAGAAAAGAGGAGAAGAACATGATCGCGCGCATAGAGAGTGTTCGACGTTATGCTAGAGAGAGAGAGAGAGAGAGAGAGAGAGAGAGAGATAGAGAGAGAGGCGTGTAGAGATCTCATGGGCCGAGCGTTGATCTCCACACTTGAAAATCCCAAGTTGAAGCTATTCACCGACGCTTGAAAATCAAGTTCAGCTAGCGTGTTTAGGCGTTCCCAGGCGATGCTGAGATCACAGATCGACAACTCAAGTGTCAAGGAAGAGTTCCATGGCGATTTATTAGCTTGGAAACGCCAATTTGATCATATTAAGAGAAGGTAAAAATTGTTTGTTGCCTTGGTTTTTATTGATTTGTAGAATGCGTTTTTGGCTTGTTTGTGCATTTTTCTTTACGATGTTGTCATACTAGCTGCTTAAAACGTGTTCTGATCATTCTTTGTGATGTTTGATTGCATTTTGACAGTTGGATATGCATAAAATTGTGTCGGCCACCATTGATGAACCTTGGCAGAGCTCCCAAATCACGCAGAGTATCTCCCGTGGCCAATGGTTACTTAAGTTAGTGATTCTTGACTTCGATGATTTGGAATGCATGTTGAGCGATAGAAATGGTTTGGCCGATCTATATGATACTTTAAAGGTGGAACAATCGTGTTTTAGGTTAGATGTTTTAGATCGATTTTTCGCCAGTCGATAATGGTTCACTGGCGAATCGGAGAGTTGATATTGACAGATGGTGATGCAGGCTTCAAGAATAACCCAACAAAATTGAGAAAAAGTCACTGGAAGGTCGTTGGAGAAGGGCCTGAACAGGCGGCCTTGATAATACTTGAATCTAGAATGCACTTACTAGGTGCTCGGCAAAATGCCGAAGAGAGAAACATCGGAAATGACGCCATTTTGGTATTGTTTCTCGTTGGAAAAGATGACCAATGACTGGTGCCGGTTCGGCCCGGTTCGGCCAAGCCAAATCGGGTTGAACTAGGCCAATTCAGTTCGCCATTTCGGTGGGAAAATTAAAAAATAATAAAAAAATCTAAAAAATTCAATAAAAATTAGAAAAAAAAGAAAAAAATCAATAAAAAAATCATAAAAAGTAGAAAAAAATTTAAAAATACTTTTTGAAAAATTTTAAAAGTTGGAAAATTTCAATAAAAATTCAAAAATTTTTAGAAAATCCATAAAAATTCAGAAAATTCAGAAAATACAAATAAAAAATGTGAAAAATTCAGAAAATCTAAAAAAAAATTCGAAAATCCATAAAATATTTTTAGAAATTCATAAAAATCAATTCTCAGTTAATGAAATTCTCAGAAATTCAATTCCAAAAAAAAAAAAATAAAAATTTTCAAAAACTCACAGAATGGTTCAAAAACACTATGGCTAACCTTGAAAAGTGAAATTTAAATTTTTTGAAGTGCCCAAGTGGCATTTTTAGGAAAATCTCAAATTCAGGGGTTATAAACCCTAAAAAAACCTAAAACCCTAAAAAAAACACAAATCATGAAATTAATAAACCTTTAGGGTTTCATTAGGGTTTGGATGGTTTTTGGGCGCATTTTGATTTTAGAGACAATTTAGGATTGTTTGATTTGATTAACATTGATTGTGCATTTAATTCTTGATTGATCTCCCTACAATTAGAATGGATAGGATTAGTGGATAGGTCTCAGAAACTTGTGTGACACGTTAGACATTATATCGTTTTTAGGTATCGAAATAGCGTTAAGGATCTTGATTCGAAATCATTACCGTAACTAAGTCCCCGTATTCAGAATATTTAGTTCGTAGAATCGTGGTATTTTTCTCATATCCCGATTAGGTTTTTAGTCAACCTACCAACAATAACTAGTGGCGACTCAAAAATCGAGAATTTAGACTAAATAAGAAATTATCATCTACTGTCACGTGAGGTATGGTCTGGGAAAGACCCTTGCACGGAAATACCTCCTTAGCGCGCAAACCCAGAAAATTCCAAAAAAAAAGTGCACCACGACAACCCCAAGACCAAGTTCCACAACCACTACAACCTTTATAGCAAAATGTGCCATAATATGTGTTTTAGGCGATACCTCAACTCATGCCTGGAATCTAAACTGCTCTAGCATTAATCGCATTGCCCATTGGTCATAACCAGCATATGGTGGACCAAACGTTAGAACAATATGGAGGTGACACGGGAGGTGCTAGGCAAATATATCGAAAACCATACCCATAATGGATGGATACAATTCCATCAAGGTTGGATTTCTTCTTCTTGATTAGCGAAGCAATGGAACCCACTACTATTTCATCAACTTCTCCTCGTTGGTGAAGAACTCTTGGTAGTGAGGGCATATATCGAAAGGAGAAATTTATTCAAAGATAGAACGTAAAAGAGAAACAGAGTTGTAAAGCTGGAAAACTACCTTGAATAGCTTTTTTTTTAGCCTTAGCCTTCATAGTCTTCTCTTCAATCGCGACTTGCTTTGGTATCTTGGTTCAAGGTGATCGAGTTTGGATTATAGTGACCTTTTGAACTTGCACTTTCTTAGCCTTTTGACTTTAAACCCTTCGGTTACATCATTCATTGATGGCTCCAAGCTTTGTTCCAAGGAATCCCCATGATCAGTTGACTCTGCACCAATGGGCTTCTTTCCCTTCTTGCTTGTATTCTTTGATTTGGAAATACACAGTCTTATTCGGTTCAAGACGACTTTTCTGGCAGCTTCATGAGGACTCTCAAGAGCGAAAGAAAGCCACCAGGTGGTCCATTCAGATGTGCATCGAGGTTTGCGATCGAACTCATATACATTAGTGAAAAATCGAGCACGCATGGGATTGATAATTTTAGAACAGCAGGTAAAAGGATCATGGTCTCTGAATGATACTTCTGTTTAGCCATAAAAGGGAGTTCAAGAGAATATGGAACTAGTATGAGAACAGCTTGTGTGAAACCAAATTGTCTGGCACAGTACTATGGAGAATAAATTTCAAAACCATGACAGAACTTCCCTTTTCGAGATAGTCTTAAAGGAAGATCAACTGGGGTGAGGACATATACATAGAAGTCAGAAGAGTCATCTCGAGCTGGAAAATCAAACAAGTAGTTGAATGCATTAGCCTCATAGGGAAAAACTCAACGTCCCCTCAATCAGTTGTCAAGAGTGTTTGAAGATGGAATATGAAAGAAGAGGTATTCTCGGGAATAGCCATTGGGGAACGACTTAATAATCGGGATCCAAAAGGAGGAGGAGGAGGAGTAGGCGGTGTGAAACTTGGACAGAAATGGTGGTGAAAAGTACGGAATTCGTGACTGGAAAGAGATGGAAAATACATAACCATCCAACATTGCAAAAGCCAGATGGACCAAACAAGGTACCATCTTCCTCTGACTTCATTGCTAAAGATGCATGAGTGATACCTTCTATACATTGTGGCCAAGATTAATGGACCTAGAGCAATTGATTTACTTATTGTAAGATTAGCAGCAAGCTGCTGGAAGTCTCTAGAAACTTTAAGTGATTGATTGAAAAAGATGTATTTAGACATTCAGAAAAGCAAGAAGGTTACGCATTTAGGAGGACTAATTGGACCAGAGTTATGAGAAAATCGACCAAAGAATCTACCGTAAGCAATAGCACTTTCAGGGATAAAAAGGGCCTTCCAAAGAAGCCATATTTTTTAATAGGTGTACCATTCGGAGAAAAGCCAGCTATGGCATAAATGTCCAAAAGAGTAAAGAAACCAGATTTTTTTATTGGTGTACCATTCGGAGAAAAAGCCAGCTGTGGCATAAATGTCCAAAAGGGTAATTGTCATTGGGTCCTAGGGAAAGAAGAAATTGTTGGTCGAAGGAGACCAAAAGCTCAGAGCGATCAAAACCAAAGAACCCGGTCGATCATATACAAGCACGGTTCAAGTTCGTATTGTCTTGATTGAAGTAAGTGGATTCCTTTTTCTTGCCTGGATATCTCATGTCCGA
The DNA here is from genome assembly GCA_024500025.1 of Syzygium aromaticum. NCBI lineage: Eukaryota > Viridiplantae > Streptophyta > Magnoliopsida > Myrtales > Myrtaceae > Syzygium > Syzygium aromaticum. Next base: position 13,649,303 of record CM044894.1, on the reverse strand, counting down.
AGTCACTACTGAGCCCGGTCTTTTCCCATAAAAACCAACGAATAAGGCTCGGTGAATTATATTTCGCTGCAAGAGCAACTTTGGCAAGGCAAAACACCAATAAAAATATCCGGACTACCAAACCCAAAAATTACACGTGGACTGATGTGCGTTTTTTTCCTTTTTGTAGGGGGAAATAAAGTCACAGTGAGTGTTTAAGCATTCTCTGAAGCAACATAGAAACTCCCATGGAAGAAAACGGCACAGTGGATAGTGCAGAAATTCACCCTTTAAATTCATTCGCCACGTTCCCTCTAATTCTCACTGCAAAATCCCGCAAAGGAACTCCATCCTCTGGTAAAAGTCATCACCCACCAAAAACATTTCAAAAGCTCGGAGCGACATTAGAGAGCGATGGAAGCTACAAGAAGCTCTATGTCAAGCAACCACATATGGAGCTCTCCGATTCCATTGGTAGAAATCAAACCAAATTCATAAACGTTGAGACTATTGATGAATTGCCGCGTTGCCGATATTATTGGTTACCTCGTTGCCGATATTCCAGAATTGATGTTGATGACTGTTCGGTATATGTGTTAAATAGTGTCTTTATTATAGTGTTGTTTTCAAAGGGTCTGTTCATATTTCTATGTCTTGAGTATCTGTGCTTCTAGGTCTAGTTAATGTTGTGTAAATTCCTAGGAACCTAACTCCTTTGAATGATAGAGTACATTTAAGAGTCATTTAAGAGTATGTCCAAGTGTCATGTACAAGCATATATAAAGGTAAGTCTTGTAGTTGTGTGAGATATGGGATATAAGGTGAAACTGATAAGGTGTCTTCGATAAAGGTGAAACCGATAAGGTGGTACCGATAAAAGCCTCTTTGTCTCCTTCTCTTGAGTTGTGTGCATTGTGAGTGTTTCACCTTCGAATTTATCCCATCAAATTGGTATCAAAGCTTATGGTTTGTGATTATGGCCTTAACAAACAATCAGCTTCCTCTACAATACCCTTATTTTTACCAAAGAAAATTATGGTAATTGGGCGACTAGAATGAAAGCCCTACTCGGTGCCTATAGTGTGTAGGAGATTGTCAACACTAGCTTTGATGAGCCAGAGGATGATGCCACGTTGAATCAAAACTAGAGGAATGCCTTGGAGAAACATCGAGCAAAAGATCAATATGCCTTGTCAATCATCTATCAAGCTTTAGATGATTCAATGTTCGAGAAGATGTCGAATGCTTCTACTTCTAAGGAAGCATTTGATATTCTTTACAACACACCAAAAAGTGCAAAAAGTTCAGAAGATTCGCCTTCAAACTTTGAGAGGTGAATTTGAGGCAATCCGTATGAAAGAATCTGAATCGATTGCCGATTATTTCACAATAGTGTCGGCAATTGTCAACCAAATGGAAAGAAATAGAGAAGATGTTGAAGATGTTCGTGTTGTTGAGAAGATTCTTTGATCCATAGACGAAAAGTACGACCATATTAGCGTTGCGATTGAACAGTCCAAAGATCTTGATGCCATGACGATCGATCAACTCATAGGTTCATTGCAAGCCCATGAAAAAAGATTCAGAAGAAATAAGAATGAGCCGGTGGAGGAAGTACTCCAAACTGGGTTGACCATTCGAAATGAGAAGGAGTAAAGTAGAAATCTTGTGAAAACTTGTGGGACTCATCAATATCGAGGTCAAGGCTGAGGTCGCTTTCAAGGAAGAGGTCGTGGACAAAGCAGATGAGATATTGCTTGAAATGACGGAAGATACCAAAATCAAAGAGGTGCTTGTGGAAGAGGATAGAATTCAAGAGGGCAATGGTATGATAAATCTAAAATTTGATGTTATCATTGCAATAAAATTGGCCATTATGCTTTTGACTGTTGGAGCAAAGAGAGTAGTGGAGCAGACAAAAAGGCAAACTTGGTGAATGATGCCAAGCAAGTTCTTTTATTGGCATTTAAAGAAGATGAAGGAAGACAAAATGATACGTGGTACTTGGATACCGACACAAACAACCACATGTATGGGCGAAAGGAGATGTTTGCCAAATTAGATGAGACAGTCAAAGGGAAAGTCTCGTTCGGTGATAATTTTAAAATTATTGTCCAAGGCAAAGGTACAATTGTAATTCGTTTGAAGAATGATGTACATCAGTTTATTACTAATGTTTATTATGTACAAAAGATGTCAAACAATATCTTGAGTTTGGGACAGATTCTAAAGAATGGTTATACTGTCCACATGAAGGATCTTAGCCTTGTGCTGAGAGATCAAAATAATAAATTGATTACAAATGTGAAGATGTCAAAGAACAAAATGTTCGCTCTCAATATAAAGAATGAAATATCTTGATGCTTAAAGGCATGTGTGGATGATCCTTCGTGGTTATGGCATTTAAGGTTTGGCCATCTTAATTTTGGTGGACTCAATTTGCTTTCCCTTAAGAAAATGGTTTATGGCTTACCACATATTGATCATACCGATCAATTATGTGAAGAGTGTGTTATCGGCAAGCACTCCAGAACTAGCTTTCTAAAGGAAGCATCTTATCGAGCAAAGAAGCCACTTGAGTTAATTCATTATGATGTGTGCAGTCCAATTACTCCTCCAACATATGGTAATCATCAATATTTTGTTACTTTTATTGATAATTTTACTCGAAAAATTTAAGTGTATTTCTTGAAGGAAAAGACATAAGTGTTTGATACTTCCCAACAATTCAAGAGCTTAGTTGAAAAAGAGAGGCTATTTTGTCAAAGCCATAAGAACTGATCGAGGAGGAGAACTCACTTCAGCCATGTTCAACAAATTCTGCGAGAATCATGGTATTCGACAATTCTTGACCGCTCCATATTCTCCTCAACAAAATAGCGTGGCTGAACAAAAAAACGGAACCATTCTTGATTGGTTCGTAGCATGTTGAAAAGTAAAAATTTACCGAAGGAGCTCTGAGGTGAAGCTGTTATGTGTGCCATCTATCTACAAAATAAATGTCCCACACATGGACTTAAAGGTGTAACTCCACAAGAGGCATAGAACGGGAGAACACCAAGTGTTTCTCACTTAAGAATTTTCGGGAGCATTGCTTATGCTTGTATCCCGGACCAAAAAAGATCGAAGTTGGAAGAGAAGAGCAAAAGGCTCATTTTTATCAGGTATGATTCCTCGTCCAAAGCTTATCAATTATTTGATCCTAATACTTTGAAAGTATATACAAATAGAGATGTCAAATTTGATGAAGAAGGCATGTGGGAAGAAATTCCAAAAGAAGAAGCACATGCTCATGGTGATTCAAACCAAAAGGAGTTGAAGGATCTCTCTTCACCTTCCTCTTCGATATCTTCTTCAAGTTCATCACCATCAATCTCTTCAAATGGTGTTGATGAACCACTAGTGCCAAGATTAAGAAGATTATCTAAAATTTATGAAGCTGCCGATGAGCTTCACCTTGTATGCCTTCTTGTAGATTGTGAACCTCTTGTCTTTGGTGATGCTACCAAAGAAGAAAAATGGAGAAAAACCATGAATGAAGAAATTGAAGCCATTGAGAAGAATCAAACATGGAAGCTTGTTGATCGTCCAAAGGACAAGAAATCGATTGGTGTGAAATGATTGTACAAGGCTAAAAAGAACGAGAAATGAGAAGTGACAAGGTACAAGGCTGGATTAGTGGTGAAGGGATACAAGCAAAAGGCTGGAATCAACTATGATGAGGTTTTTGCCCCTGTTATTCGCATCGAAACGATTAGATTAACCATTTCTATTGCAGCTCAAAATCATTGGCAGATTTATCAAATGGATGTCAAATCATCATTTTTGAATGGCATCTTTAATAAAGAAATTTATGTTGAGCAACCTGAGGGTTTTATTGTGAAAGGTCATGAAGACAAAGTGCCGAGGCTGAAGAAAGCTCTATAATCTTAAACAAGCACCGAGAGAGTGGAATTCTAGAATCGATGCCTATTTTAGGGCAAATGGCTTCTCTTAATGTCCATACAAACATGCACTTTATTTGAAGCAAGAAAAAGGTGATGTTCTATTGGCTTGTTTGTCGATGACCTTATTTTTATAGGAAATAATTCAGCAATGAAAGCATCGATCATGAAGGAATTTGAGATGATGGATAATGGTATCATGAATTATTTTCTTGGCATTGAAGTGAAGGTGGGATTTTTATTTCCCAAAAAGGATGTGCATAAAATATACTTGAAAAATTCAGCATGGAAAATTGTACACCGGTCAAGACATCGATGGAATGCGGAACCAAGTTGTCGTAGTTTGATGAAGGTGTCAATGTTGATCCAACATACTATAGAAGCTTGATTGGAAGCTTGACATATTTGACATGTATGAGACCGGATATCATGTATAATGAATTGTGAATTGATACATGGAGAAACCGAAGTCATCTCATCTTAAAGCGGCAAAGAGGATACTTCGACACATCAAAGGTACTATTATTACTCGTGGGTTACACTATTATCAATCTTCATCCTTTCAGCTTAGAGGTTATTCGGACAATGATTATGGTGGAGATATCGATAATAAAAAAAGCATGATAGGTTTTGTGTTTTTCTTGTGTGACACCGCTTTCACATGATCATCAAAGAAGCAACCCTGTGTTACTCTTTCAACATGTGAAGCTGAATATTTAGCGGCATCTTCATGCATTTGTCATGCAATGTGGTTGAGAAAACTTCTCAAAGAAATTCATATAACGTTTTTGCTATTGCTTTGGTGAAAAATCCAGTTTTTCATAGATGAAGCAAACATATCGATGTTCAATATCAATATATATGAGAACAAGTGAACGAGAAGGAAATTGAAGTGTCACAAGTGAAGACCGGAGATCACGTAATAGATATTTTTACAAAACCTATGAAGATCGATGCTTTTTGGAAGTTTAAGAGTTTGCTTGGAATGATTAATGGAAGAGAATTTGGTTTAAGGGGGAGTGTTACAAATTAAACCAAATTCATAAACGTCAAGACTATCGATGAACTGCTGCGTTGTCGATATTATCGGTTACCTCGTTGCCGATATTCCAGAATTGATGTTGATGACTGTTCGATGTATGAGTTAAATAGAGTCTTTATTATAGTGTTGTTTTCAAAGAGTTTGTTTATATTTCTATATCTTGACTATTTGTGTTTTTAGGTCTAGTCAATGTTGTGTAAATTCCTAGGAACCTATTTCCTTGGAATGGTAGAGTACATTTAAGAGTATGTCAAAGAGTCATGTACAAGCATATATAAAGGCAAGTCATGTAATCGTGTGAGATATGGGATATAAGGTGAAACTGATAAGGTGTTTCCGATAAAGATGAAACTGATAAGGTGGTATTGATAAGAGCCTCTTTGTCTCCTTCTCTTGAGCTGTGTGAATTGTGAGTGTTTCACCTTCGAATTTATTCCATCATCCATATCTATTTGGAGGACTGGCTCTAACGTTGATCCTCATATCTGCATCACTGATCATGTTGGCATGCTCGTGTCGGAAGCGCCCTTCCGGAGAATCGCACCAGGCCGACGAGAAGCTGCTGAAGGCCATGATCACGCCGTTGGATGTGGAGCGAAGATCGTGGTGATCATGGCCGGAGATGACATGCCGACTTACTTAGCGAAGCCAGTCAATCCTCTGCCCACCTGCTGTGATCAAGTCTAATATACGTTCACCAATCGCTATGGGTCCTCTTAGATCATGTGAACTGCGGATCACATGCATTTGGATCACCTAACAATTTTGTCCTCCTTCTGCCATATATGCCATATGAATATGTAGAGTTGAAGAGTATTACAGTGTTTCTCAAAGGATCATACAGTCTCTTCTTTTTAAAATTGTTGTTGATCAAATGATGAATCCTTTATTCATGGGATGGAGACACCACTAATTCCTGAATTTTTGCAATGTATAATCAAATACCTGAGATTTACTTTTTGTTGAATTGGATAATTGACTATACACGTTCTTGTTCAAGTTACATCCTTCCGTCAGACTGATTGCAAAATGCTAACCTGACAATCCAAGTCAGTGCCACGGTCAGTTTCGACCGGTGTAAATGCTGAATAGAATTGCTGATGCGTAGTGAAAATGGAAAATTTGAATTAGAAAACATACACCCTACAGAAAAAGGGGAGAGTCCGGCATCCCTCTCTGGGCTCAACCGAGAGCCCAGTGACCGCAGTCCGGCAAGGGACGATTGACAGTGCAACTTGCGTGATGGTTTCCCTCTTGGACTTGGCCGTGAAGCCACTGTAGGATTATAATTTCTGGGTTGAGTTTGGGCTTTATTGACAATGGAAATGGCAAAAGCAAGTTGCAGACGAATCATTCAGTGGAGAAAACTCATGAAGTAATCGGAAAGTAAGGTAAATTTGCCTTATAGCTTGAGTAGCACAACTGGTCATAGCAATATGTTTCGCTTCGATCATTGACAGTGCAACAACTTCTTGTTTCTTCTAAGACCATTCAAGAATTCCGGAGCCGAGGACTGTAACCTGCCCATTCTGATTCTTGAAGCATCTTTGCAGCATAGTAAAAAATCCCATCACTTTGAGTGCCTTGAAACACCTCAGAATCCTTCTTGCAGCTTTCCAGTGAGACATTCCTGAATTCTCCATAAACCTGCTAACGAGGCCGACATCAAGTAATGTCTGGTCTGGTGGCTGTCAAAGAACGCGAGCTTTCAATTAGACACTTATCATTGGGGACATCAATCCCGGCTCTTTTCCCATATTTTGAAAGCTCCAACTTTGCTTCAACATGGCTTTAAAATATTTCTGGCATGCTTCTTCTGTGATATAAAATGTCCTTATCAATTTGCACAATTTCAATGCCTAGAATATATGACAACAAACCCACATTAGTCATCACAAAGTGAAAAATGATAGCCTCCTTGAATTTGGAGACTAATTTCACAATTTTGCATGTGAAAAGGAATTCATCAACATACAAGCACACAATATGCAAGTCTCTTTGTAAATTCTTTTTTGACATACAAAGTGTGCTCATAGGGATAATTATTACAAAAAAACAAGTTATCAGAAAACAAAAAAACAGAACAAGAAAATAAATCAGATAGAAAAGAAAGTCATTTGTAAATTTTCGATTCGTTAGTGTTGAGAGCAGTGACGAGAGAAGAGCACAAATGCTTCGATTTGATCACAAGCATCGAGAGCAATAACCGTTGAAGAGAGAAGGGCACAAATGCTTTGACTTGATGCAGAAACTTAAAATTGCTTTGGTGATTTCTTATGTGAAATCAAGCTACCAATGGACAAGAGACCGGCAACATAGGAGATGAGCAAGATCTTGGTTTAAGTTTTTTGAATTTCCTGAGTCAAGTCTCCATACCTCTTTAAAAGGCCAAATGTATTGAAGTTTGGATTATTTAAGTAAACCATCACGAGCCATCTTACTAGAACTTATTTTTCATTTTGTAACTCATTTTTACCCTAATGTGTTGTCAGACGAGTTACCCACTCTGCTTGGAGCCCATTGAACATGAGTTGTGACCCACTTTGTTAGCTAGAGCACGCGTAGATAGGGGTAAACTTGGCATGTGAGGAAGGATTTGAACTCGATAGCCAACGGTGGGCTCGAAGCAACACAGCTGCTTATGAATCATTGCACGCGGCAAGTTGGAGACGTCAGGGATCCAAGCGCTCACCTCTCACGGTTCTCGAAGGGAGAGAGCGGTGATGGAAAAATTGCTCGCAACTTCGAATGAAGAAAAACGTTTGTTTCCTCTTCTTCGCTAATTTTTTTTATAGAAAGAACTGCAAGAACTCATCTGTAGGACAATTTAACAAATAATTTATCGTGGTCGTAACCGAGCTTGCTAACATGAATTTGTAAGTCAATGGCGCATTTAAGGGATTGGATATTATTGACGAGATGGGTCAATGGACAAAAATTAATATGCCTACCTGAACACATGTCCTATTAGATCTAGACGACCATATAAATATGACGTTGAGATACGAACGAAAGGTTAGGCTAAAAAACAATAAAAGGAGGAAATAAATGTGAACTTTTTTCCTTTACCATGTACGCATGACGTCAAAACTAACGACTACTTTGGTTCTTCTTTCAGACTTAGTCATAGATTATTGCAAACTCAGCAACCTAAGTTTGACAAAAGGGTATATTATAATGAGAACACTCCATTGTCATTGGACGTGGGGACTCGGGAATGAGTTCTGGCTGTCTCTTTTACCAGCACTGTTGCTATTTGCAGACCTGGAAAATATTGGCTCTCCGCAACAGACGATGACCAAAAGGGCCAGTGAAAAGGAAAACCAGAAGGAGGATCTTCTTCTTTCTCTAATAAAATAGTCAATTTCCCTATTAAGTAAACCAATCTTATGACTATTTTTTTCAAAAAGGAAAGTGCACTCCACGCCATCATATCACTGGGAGACACAAGTAATTATCACCTTGTCTTTCTTTTATCTTTGTTCTTTTCGCATGTTGCCCACTTGGGAGAACGTGACCGCCGGAGTACATCTTTGGCTGCGCCGTCAAAGTCGTCGACAATTCTCACCACAGCTGCCAAGAATTCTCCAGTCGATGACCGTGGTCCGAGCAGGACATTATTTCCGTCGTGCACACGTAGGAGAAATTGCACTTATGTCGTGTGCCTAACTCATAGTTGACCAAATCACCAAGACCAAGAAGCTATTGATAAAATTCTAATCAATAAAGAGTTTACTCCCTGTCTATGTGATCAACACTCCAAATCGCAAAATCCAATAAACTAATGTTAAGCACACTTTGTCTTGATCGAATTCGCGGGCTGAACTGTCGGACTCAGCCTGTCCTTGGGATCTTCCTCAAATTGAGGCTATATTTGGAAGTATGGTGAGGAAAGAAAATAGAAAAAAAATAATGGTTTATATTTTGAAATTTCTCTCCCCATCTTACTCGAAAATATTTATAAATTATTCAATTCTTTCTACTCCAATTTTCATTTCTCTGCGTTTCTCAAACATATCCTCAAGGGCGAAAGTTTCCGTAATTAGATAGACATGACTACAGATGTCATCAACCCTGTGTTGACTTTAAAGAGACAGATGTTGATTTGATGAGCAGCTGAAGTCGCCAAAAGAGTTTCCTTCTTCTTTCTAAAGTCACATACCACTTCATTTTCTAGAGGGACAAAATATTTCATGAGATGGATATTCTAGGTGACAATATTGACTGTGTAATAGATCAATTACCTTTGGGACAAATATGGATATGTCTAGATAAGAGGCTTGTCATTTTTCACTGATTAATTAATTTCGTAAATTATATTTTTATCCCATTTCGTATACTAACATTCTCCAAACGTATAACTGGATAAAAAAGAAATAGTGTTTCTCTTATCATTTTTTTCTATCTTATTCTAATTATTGTTTGGACAACCAAATGCACTTTCGGAAGTTTCTGAAATTTTTGTCGGTTTTTCTTTCCATATGTGCTCTTTTAATAAGAGCCTGTAGAAGATTTTTCTTTAATCACGAGGAACAACCCTTTTCACACTCACAAGTTTTTCCTAAACGGGGCGTACAAAAGTTCATCTTACACCTTTTTCTTTTGAAATCATTATCGCTGTTCAAACAAATGTAGGCCAGGGTATTACAGCCACAATAATGATGGGTCTAATTGCAAAAGTTCGGCTTGTTATGCGGAGAAAAGAGAACTTGGAGAATGTACAATTTCCTAACGATAAATGTTGGGGTTGGGTCCAGCATAAAATGTTCATAGCTGGGCATTTACGACGAGGGAAACGGGGAGCCTTCACATTAATAGAGCCAACACATGATTCTCCACACATGAAAGGAACGACGAATATGTGTTTTGGCAAAAGTGAAGAAGGAACACAAACAATTGGGTTGGTGGCGGACGCGATGGCTCGAGAGAGAGAGAAAGAGGACGAGAACATTTGGTGAGTATTATTCGTTTTTTTATGTAAGAAATTGAAGTAAGACACACTGCCGAAGTAAGAGGAATTGTCGGGGAGGAAGCACGATAGGCCTTGTTTGACGGGAGGTCATGGTTTGTGGCCTGTGTGGGGGGAATTAGCTGGAGCCGCCGACACTTCGTTCAGGATCATCTTTACAGTGAAACACATTCATCTGCTGTGCATTCATGTTTGCTTGTTTGACCAGTTCTCTATTTCCTTTAGTCCCTTAATTTGCAAGAATTCCTTATTGCTGCCATTCTCATTCTCACAAGATGGAATTGTTGTATTATATTCTCCCAAGATTTGACGTAATTAGTTGTTTGGGACCTTGGGTGAGTTCAAATTATGAAATTACAGATTATCAGTTCGCATGTTCAAGTCCTGCAAATTGCGTGCATACTGCTTTGAGTCAAAGCTACCAACACGGGTCATAAGCGTGGGCTTAATAAATTCATTGTCATTGTAAGGTGTTTCATGGGCCTTCAAGCAGTCTAGTCTTTGCGCTCGTACCTCTGAGTTAAAAAAAATGAAAACAACATTATATTATGAACCCGATACATTTGGACGGGCAACTCGACTGCCCCATGAGCCAATAAGTTAAAATGCACAATACTAAAAAAGAAAAGAAAAACAACAACTTTTTACTCTATTCCAATGACCGATGAACAAGAGAAACATTTTAAGTATTATACAAGTCTTCGAATATTATATCTCCACTCATCCAAGTCATTTAATATCGTTGTATGCTACTATCAAGTGATATGAATTTCAATATTATGTTCTAGATGATAGTAGTTTTTTCATGGTGATTAGACTATGGTGGATGGAAAATGACGAGCTCCAAAAACACCTAAAAGCCTCTCGACAAACAGGTGTATTGAAGATTAAATTAAAGAGGGCTTATCCCCATTGTACTAGTTTCCTTCACCGCTAAGCTAATCTAAGGAGCCTTATCCATCACTCCAATATTACAACAATTAATCGGCTAAAGTTTAAATATGCCGGAATCTTCCTTCGTAGATCCGTCTGCACTTCCCTCACCAAAATGTTCCACATACCTTTAATCATATGCATCATAACTTGTTTTCAGCGAGCGAATCTACGTAAATTCTCATTTATTTGTTAACTTTATGAGAAAGGAGCTCCTCAAGTTTAGAACATATTAGAGGAAAAGAAAAGGAAGAAGCACAAAAGGGGTGTGTATTCCCTTCGGATGGACAAGAAAAGGATCTGTTTTCGGCGAAAGGGATTGTTTATTGATTGGCTGAAGTTAGTGGGACGCGGCGGCCATAAATTGCAAATGGGTCAATGATGACCCACATGAAAACACAGAGAGACAGAGAGAGAGAGACTCATTTTCTACTGGGGGGACATACGAGACAATAATTCTCAGCTGCCCTTCTATTCTTTAGCTGCAGCGTGGATATGTTCTGAGCATACTCCAGGTCATATCTGTCATTGAACTTTTTTGGCTTGAAACAATTGCTTTGCCAAACGACGGCAGATTTTCGCATGATCAGATCACGAGCAGAGCATACCAACTCTCAAGGCATGGCTAAATGCGAAATACTTGCATGCGTCTGATGCACCGAATCTGATTCAACAATATCGTTGATCTTATCGAACCATATTGGAACCTCCATGGGACTCACAAAATCATTAGTGAAGATCTGCCCGATTTTTTTTTTTTGTCAAAAAGATCCGCACAATTGAAAGAATCCGAATTTAGGGAGGAATTTCCCATGGTGGGGTTCGCACCAGCCAACACTTCTCTCACGACTTAATCATATGTGTAATTTCGTTTACTTTATTTTTTTTGGCAATATCCAGTAATTGTATATTGCATCTTTTGATGTTCTCCCAAAAAAGTAGTGTACTTTTTTCAATAAGCTGATTGATAGTGCATGGATTCTCCTTGATTTTCATATAAACTTTATCTTGTTATTTGGCTTCCCGAGAGTTAACTTTTCCCCTCTCAAAAGTCAAAAGCTACATTTGGTGGGCTAGATAGAATAATTTGTTCATATTCGGTATTTGGGAGAGCACTGGATTTGGATATGTCCGGATAAAAAAATCCCACCTAAGTGATGGGATAAACTGGATAAGATATATAATATGGAAAAACTGAGGAAAAAAAGATTAAAAAAATGAGAAAAGTCCTATGGACTCGCTTCACTACTTATCGCTCGACATTGTCCTCATCTTGTCTACACATCTCAATCGATCTCTCTTCTTGCCATTGGCTCGCCACCACCGCCCTCAACCCCAAATGCGATCGCCTTAGATCGTTGCTTCCAGCTCTGTCATGAGCAATCATCCAAAGCGTTGACTTCATGATGGGAAAACCAATTCCCGTTCGACATATTCGAAACATATTCGAAACGAATTCGATCAACGCGGAAAACGTGCCCGAGAATCATCAACATGTATCATCGATCGTACAGACACATCACACAACGAACATACTTAGTTTTGTCATAGATTAAATGTCGCTTTGCGTTTCGAGAGTTCTTCAATCGTCACATTCTCATTTTTACTTAGAAGGAAAAACAGAGAATACGTTATTTTGAAGGAGTGCGTTTTGCTTATGGAAAATCACAACTATTTTTCCAAGGGGTGCCATTTATTTATAATAATCGATAAATAACCACTTCGCGGGCCCTTGTAGCTCACGGGCCGGGCTTGGCCTATCTTGGGCGGTCCACCCATTATATCTTTCATCTCTCACTCTCCCATGATGGACTAAGCACAACTCTTTTTCTTGCAAAGTTCATATTGGCAAATAATCCGTGCGACCAGTATACTACGAGACCTCGTTGTTATAAATCTGTCAGGAATATATAACAGCTCAAATTGGGCATTATTCAGAGTAGAATTAGTATGCAGTTCCCTAGATCAATTAGTCACATTTTATCTCTCTTGATCTCTTTTAATGTCTCATATACTGTACTTACAACTATGATTTACTCAAAATCATAATTGGTCGACCTGTGAATACAAATATAGAATGTGACAACATATATTAAATTGATCTTCCTCTTTCCTTAAACTTCTCCATTTCGGTTCAACTCACTTTTCTAGAAATGTTCCGTTAGACCGAATTATCATGATCATTGGCAACATACTAAGATAGCAAACACTAAACAGAAATTTTGAGAATAAGTAAGAGTCGTGAGGGTACTTTAATTAAAAAAATATATTTTTCCTCAAGAGTCTTACATGACTTAAAAAATTGAGATCATAATTTTTGTCATTCCTTATCGGTCGTCCCATGCATACGTAATATGAAATATGTATTACGGTATTCTCTTCTTTTCTCATAGAGCGTATGTCTTTACTCTCAATACCGTACAGATGATAGTTTAGACATACTAAATGTCTAACTTAAGTTCACAAATCTACTCTACTTATAAGCGTCTATCAGAACTTCCATCTGGCATTTAAAGACAGGTAAAGTGAAAAATATGGGTCATTTCACTTTCGGATATAATAATCTATATATATCCTCATCTTAACATTCTGTTAAGGCGATGTTCATGCTTCAAGCTTGAGCTCTCAATTATTACCTATATAACAAGCTTAAAACTGTCTCATCTCTATTCATCACACAATGAGTAGAGGCGATTACCCGTACAAGTGGGCTAATATCTCATCTATCTGACATACCTTTTCAATGTAATGTACTCAACATCGACATTCACAAATGTCATACAAACTTATAGGCTTTGATAATAACAAACTTCATTAATAGTGAACATTCAGGGAAAATTACAATATTCAATACATCATATTCTACACAGTCCTAGAGATCTCACATGACCATGGAAAACTTTTCTAGGAATCGGCTTCGTCATAGGATCTGCTATCATCCTTTGTGTAGATATGTATTTCACATTCACTTCCTTTCATGCAACCATATCCTTGACATAGTTATATTCGATATCTATATGTTTGGTCTTTCTATGGTACTTGGGATCCTTAGTGTATGCTATTGCTGCTTGGCTATCACAATAGATCAATACTTGGTTTGCAGCACTCTTAGTAACACCTAAGTGATCCAAAAATCTTCCAAGCCAAACAGCTTCTTGTGCCGTTACTGATAGAGCCATAAACTTGGCTTCCACTGTAGATAAGGCTACACACTGTTGTTTTTTACTGTTCCAAGATATGGCGCCATTATTCAGTAAGAACACGTATCCAGAAGTAGATTTCATTTCTTTTAAATCTCCTCCCCAGTTTGCATCAGTATAGCTTTCAAGGTGTAGATTACTTCCTTGATAAGTCAGCTCATAGTTGGCACTTCCCTTTAGATATCTCAGGATTCTTTTGACAGCGATCCAATGTGCTTGACTTGGATTGGAATGGTATCTACTTACCATTCCAACTGCATAACAAATATCAGGTCTTGTACACATCATAACATACATCAAGCTTCCGACAGCACTAGCATATGGAACATGTTCCATTTGCTCCTTTTCTTGTGAAGTCTTAGGACACATTCTATCGCTTAATACTTCGCCCTTTGCAATAGGAGTATCTATTGGTTTACAGTCTTGCATACGAAATCGTTTAAAGGTTTTATTCACATACGTCTCTTGTGAAAGGGATAGGGATTTCTTTGATCGATCTCTTGAAATCTTAACTTCAAGAATGTATGCAGCTTCACCCATATCTTTCATTTCGAAATTGGAAGATAACCAATTCTTGACTATTTTAACAAACTCCATACTGTTTTTGGCAATTAGTATATCATCAACATATAATGATAAGATCACAAATTGATCTTTAGATCTTTTGATATATACACAATTATCTTCACTAATCATAACAAAATCATATGCCATTATGGCATTGTGAAAACGTATATACCATTGTCTTGAAGACTGTTTAGGCCATATATTGACTTCAATAGTCGACACACTTTGTACTCTTGGCCTTTTGTAATGATACCAACAGGTTGTTGCATATAAATTTCTTCCTCTAATTCTCTATTGAGGAATGTAGTCTTTACATCCATTTGATGTAATTTAAGATTCATACTAGCTACTATTACCAGAATAAAACGGATAGAGATAAATCTAACAACATGAGAAAAAGTTTCTTCAAAATCAATTCCTTCTTGTTGATTATATCCTTTCGCCACTAGGCAAGCCTTATACCTCTCTATTGAGCCATCAGCCTTACGTTTTATTTTGAGAACCCACTTGTTCCCAATGGCTTTGCGTCCTTTTGGAAGATCAACCAATTTACAAACTTGATTTGATCTTAATGACTCCATTTCTTCTTCCATTGCAAGTATCCATTTTTCCTTATCAAGACACTTTAGAGCATCATTCACATTCTTCGGCTCATCTTCATCTTGTGGGGCAATCATGAAAGCTTCTCCTTCAATGTCAAAACATCGACGGGGAATCTTATTATGACTTGACTGTTGTATGGAATGTTGTACTCCTGATGATTCACCATGTTCCATTTTGTTCCTACTCGAATTAGATAATGGTAGTATTATCTCTTTAGGTGGTTGCAGTTGTGACTGGGTTGCATTCAACTCTCTATTTGTCATAATGCTCCCACTTACTTCACTATCACGATCCATAGATTCGTATGATGAGTAATCTCCACCTACTTCGCCTTTTTTAGGAAATTCATTCTCTAAGAATGTAACATCCCGTGATTCAAATTCAGTTATACTTCCGCTTTCTTGTTCACCTATGAATACATATTCTTTTGAGTGCTCTGAGTATTTTATAAAAATACTCTTTTTGCCCTTTGAGCCTAATTTTCCGTACTTGTGAGAAGACTCACGGGTATAGGCAGCATAACCCCAAGGTTTTAGAAAGCTTAAATCAAGCTTTCTGCCTGTCCATAACTCATATGGAGTAGAAGCAACTGATTTAGAAGGCACAGGGTTTAGTATGTAAGCAGTAGTCAACAAAGCATCACCCCAAAAGGTGATGGGCAAGTTAGCTTGTGCCATCATTGACCTAACCATTTCCATTAATGTTTTGTTTCTTCTTTTCGTAACACCATTTTGTTGAGGAGTATGTGGAATAGTCAGTTGTCTTTCTATTCCCTTTTCATTACATAAATTTCTGAACTGATTAGATAGATATTCTCAATCTCGATTGGTTCTTAATGCTTTTATTTTCTTGTCTAATTGATTTTTCACCATGCTCATAAATCTTTTAAAGCAGTTTAAAGCCTCGGACTTATGAGAAATCAAATCAACATGTCCGAATCGAGTATGATCATCAATGAATGTGATGAAATAAACAGACACGTGTCTTGCTTTTATATTCATTGGACCACAGATGTCAATATGGATTAATTGTAAAGGAAATTCAGCTCTTGTTCCCTTTCCAAATGATTTCCATGTCATCTTTCCTTCTAGGAAATGCTCACATATAGACAAATCAACCTTTTTAATATTGCCTATTAAGCCATCTTTAGCCAATCGATTCATTCTTTATTGACCAATATGACCAAGTCTAGCATGCCACATGTTCACATCATTCTCATAAGAATCAGATGAAGTAAATAAGGAATAACTAATATTGACTTCACAGTAGTTAACATCCAATACAATGAAACCATCTAAAAAATATCTGGAACCATAATAACTTGTTCCTAAAGACAAGTCTACACCATTGTTATGGAAGTTTACATTAAAACCAAGTCTTACTAAAACCAACACTGAAACTAAGTTCCGACGAATCTTTGGAGCAAATATCACATCTTGAAGAAACAATGTGCGTCCACCACGCATAAGTAGTTGACAGGTGCCAATGCCTCTAACCTCTACTCTTGAATTGTTCACCACGTATATCCACTTTGTTCCTTATGGAACTCGTCGGAACTCCACGAAAGCTTCTCTGTCTTTCGCTATATGGTTTGTAGCTCCTGAGTCTACAGTCCACAACGGATTAGATTCAGTTAGAAATACCGAACTAGATACATAAGTAGCATTTTCATTAATACTAGGGGTTTCTATCTTCTTTGGCTTACCACAGTCGCGAGCAAAGTGACCATTCTTGCCACAGTTGTAACATTTCACTCTTGAAATGTTTTTCTTGAAAGGACGTTTTCCTTTCTCTTATTGGTTGTGCCTCGGCTTCTTCCCTGAAGGACTTGCTCTCTTGCCTTTCCACTTCTTTAACCCAGTAGGATGCTTCCTCTTGGAGTACGAAATTCCATGCGAGCTAGAACCAGCAAAGCATTGTCAGTTTTTGGCTTAGCCGCCATGAGGCAATCCTCTTCCAATTCAAGATGCCGCATAGCATCCTCGAAGGTCTTGATGCTCTTATTGTGGGTCAGATGGATCTTCATGTGCTCCCAACTTTGAGGCAAGGAGCGGATTACTGCCTGCACCTACTGTTCATTAGTGAGTATGTGGTCGGCATCCTTTAGCTCACTAATCATATTCGACATCTGCCTTAAATGCTGTTTCATGGTCTTTCCATGGGACATCTTGTATGAGTCGAAACGGATAGTGAGTTGTTTCAGTTTTGTCACAGAAGTTTGACCAAATCTTGATGCCAGTGCAGCCCACATATCTTTGGCGTTTTGAAAACGTCCAAACTCTCGCATAATGTCATTGTCCATGCTACTCAGCAACGTAATGCGAGCAAGAGAGTTCTTTCTCTTCCAAATAGCGAAGGCATCTTTGTTCCCCTTGTGTTGGGCAGTTGTCCCATCTTCAAGTTCTTCCATAATCTGGTTAAAAGCTTTGAGTGCCTTTTGCTCTTCCAGTACATATTGAATCTTGAGACTCCAAATCTCATAATTATCGCCATTCAATTTTTCTCCCTTATTAAGTTCAGCCACTATGTTCTTAGTTGCTGAAGCCATTGTATCTAAACATATCAAACATATACGCACGAATTATTAAAGCCTATCTAAACGCTTCATCAGCATCATGATTACATAAATTAATCATATTAATAAATAGTTTCATAAAAGGATCTTAGAGTCGAAAGTTCACTATGTTTCCAATCATCGTCTAAAATTCTTAATTTGAAATTATCATTAACATAATTATTTATGTAACGAAATTAATTCTTCAAAAGTTATTCAAACTTTTAAGAACTTCCCACATATCATATAACATATAATATAGTAATATGAAATAAGAAAGCACAAAAAAAAATCATAGCCATATATTTCATAACATATTTATAAATATGTAAGAACATGTAACATCAACTAAAATATGTACTGAATTGATTCCAAATCCTAAAAGGACAAAATCAAGTATACCAACCCAACACATATACAGGAAAAGACTCATAAAAAACTTTAGAAAATTTTATTCTCTTTGGAACAAAAAAGGAGCCTCCCGGAAAACCTTTAGATCCGGGCCACGGTTTGCGCCGAGACCCATTCAATGCAAGGGTTGACGTTCTCCTTCCCTCGACCCTTATGTATTCTTGCAGAAAATTCTACACAAGCATCTTTATAACTTGGACCCTTTAAGGTTTCTTTAACCTTATCAAGCATTCTTCCCAACTTCTCAATAATAGTGCATTTTAGGACTCTGACCATTACATATTCCGGCATTACAAAACCGTTCCAAATGATATCCTGAATCATTTTATTGACCTTGATGATGTGTTTCGTCATATCATCTCGAGCGTCCCATCGATAAAGGGCTAGCTTGATTCTTAATTTCTCAAGCCTTTCCTTTTGAACCGCAGTTCTTGGGATTATCGGAGTGCGTCTCAAATGTACCATTGTTCCTGCAACGAATGCAAAACAAATGGATTACTTATAATCCACGATACATTAAGATAAGCAATTCTTATTCATATACATATGGCTTAGCATTTGTATTTCAAAAAATATAGAAAAATACTAAAGAAAATGCCAAAAAATACCCCTAAGTACGTGTACATAGGGTTTATCATGCATTTTCACATTCATCAGTGCAGTAAACATGCCATATGAATATACCATAATGTGGAACATTCCAATACGAGCACGTTGATATCAAGAACGCCCAAATCGGAGTTCAAATGAGCTCGAACAGGCTGAAAGATCGAACTCGGTCATTCTGCCCGGTCGAACCCGACCGGTTTGACCGATCAATGGTCAACTGGGTCAGTCAACGGTCAAACGAGTCGGGTCAACGGTCAACAGGTCGGGTCACCCGTTCGGATGGTCAACTAGGTCGGGTCAACGGTCAACGGGTAGGGTCAATTGGTCGGGTCAATGGGTCGATAACGTCACGCTGACGTCATCGTCGGCGGTTGGTGGCAACCGACGCACCGTTTAGCATGGCCGCGCGTGGGCCTCACCTGCTGTCGCGCCCAAGGCCCTTGCCGGCGCGTGAGGGCGCGTGCGGTCTCCTCCGGCGACGCGCCGCCCATCATTTTGCTCGTCTCGACGAGTACTTTCTATTTATGCATTAAAATTCAAGTTTTGACGAAAAACAAAAGTCGAAACACGCATGAACAGTTCGGTGATGCAAATAAAACGAACCAAAAATGAGGCCGAAATGGAAAACGGGCAGAATACACTTTAATGTTAGAGACGATACACATGCATGATCGGGAAACAAGTAAAACGAGCTTTGATACCAATGATGGGAAAACCAATTCCCGTTCGACATATTTGAAACCTATTCGAAACGAATTCAATCAATGCGCAAAACGTGCCCGAGAATCATCAACATATATCACCATTCGTATAGGCACATCACACAACGAACATACCTGGTTTTGTCACAGATTAAATGCCGCTTTGCGTTTCGAGAGTTCTTTGATCGTCACGTTCTCGTTTTCACTCAGAAGGAAAAACAGAGAATACGTTATTTTGAAGGAGTGCATTTTGCTTATGGAAAATCATAACTGTTTTTCCAAGGGGTGCTATCTATTTGTAATGATTGACAAATAACCACCTCGCGGGCCCTTGTGGCTTATGGGCCGGGCTTGGCCCATCTTGGGTGGTCTACCCATTATGTCTTTCAACTTCCTCCAACAAGTTTTAGTTTTCTTTCTTTCTCGCTGAAGGCCCCATTCTATTTGGGAATATTTTCAGTACCTATCATCGTAAGTTTGGATGAACACTGCTCTTGTTTTAAATCACGCTCTTCCTTTGCATCAATCTGAATAAAAGGATGGCGGTGACGGGTTAATGATGGGCTCGGGTTCGCCTTTACGACCCATTTAATTTGGTAAAGATGGGTCATCGAAGTGGGGCGTTTATCGAAATATAGTTCTGTTTGTTGGGACTTTCTGGATCTACATCTCGTACTTGTTTAGTATTCTCCGTTATTTACGAGTTCATGAGGTAACGAAGTTGTGATTTTTATATTTTTCCTTTGATTTTCAATTTTGGGTAATAGTCTATTTAACTCTATTTCAAAGAGGAATTTCACAGAGGAAACACAGGATGTGAGTTCAGCTGTGGAGGACTCAAGTGTTGATTTCAGAGTATTGATCCAAAAGGCGGCTTATGAAGAGGGACGATTGAGCAACCAAACGATAAAATAAAGACCTGCAGCAGCGCACATCAGATGTGGAATCGTTAAGCACATATCATTGTTGGAGGATGAAGATGTGGATGATATGTGGTGTCTCAGCTTCCTTCACCGCCAACCATGAGAGAGAGCGAGAGAGATGAGTCAAGTGAGATTGCCCATGTATTTCAAACTCAAATTTATATAATATTTATCTGAATTCATGTTATATCCAAATATCACAAACACTGCATATGATATTTTTTTGGTAAGTCTACGTAGGATATTTCAAATTCTATCCATTTGTTGACACAAAAAATAATCAGGTTGTCAACAGCAAGAGAAATTGCATGAAAACTAAAGAAATACATAAAATAGAAACTATAAATGAAATAACCACATGTGTATTATGTGAGTTACGTTTGGGAAAACGCATATGTATCGATCAGGGAATAATGTATCACTTGAACATGCCATGTGTCTTGTTATCGAAGTATAACGACGGACAGCTGGCAGCCGCAAATAGTGATGCCCGCGGAAAACTTTTATATTTGAAACTTTAGATAGCCTAAATTGAGTAGGGAACAATTACTGCCTAGTGACTTGGTCATGAAGGTTATCGATAGGAAAGGAAAATTTTGCACACGGTGAAGATGGTTATACAAGGTCATGGGTAATTCAAGATAGCGGAAATAAGCTAGCGGAAGCACGCCCCCCGCCACCCCCTACGAAAAGCACAATCAAAATGTCATCTTTTTATCATCAAAGCTTTCCATACTATTCTTTTAATTTCCTTAGCTGTAGATCCTTATGGTTAAGTTAGGTGTCAGTGTGCAACATGTCATCGACGAGATTAAAATGCAATATCATGTTGTAAATCAATACTGTCTTCAATTAGCATCTTGTGGAATCAGTTTGAATCAATTGGACTGCTTGGGCTTCCCGTCGATCAGATATTGGCATAATTCAAGTTTGTATTGTCTTGATTGAAGTAAGTGGATTCCTTTTTCTTGCTTGGATATCTCTGATCCGGAATCACTACCAAACCCAGTCTTTTCCCGTAAAAACCGAAGAACAATGCTCGGTGAATTATATTTCATTGCGGGAGTAACTCTGGTGAGGCGAAACATAATTTTGGCTAGTCTAGTAGGACTATTGTGATTGGTTGAGGAGTTATAATGGCATGAATTAGGAGCCAAAGTCAACTTGATCACAACAGTATTGCGGGTAACAGTTTACCTGCAAACCCTGTTGCTGAAAGGGTGGCACATGCAGAATCATCAAATATGCGACCAATATTAGATGAGGGACAAATTGGGGGAGGTAGATAAACTTAGACATCTCATTGAGGAACAGAAAAGGCAATTGGAACCAAATCCGGTCACAATTGCTACTATGAGAAGGTTCATTAAAGAACAACATAAGGATTTGGTTGATTTAGTCAGTAGATGCGTAGTTGGCACTGTTCGGCCATTGATTATCAACATTGTCCATGAGATTGCAAATAAGCAAGGGGCATTGACCAGCTCAACCCAAATGCAGCCTAATCTTGTATTTTACCAAGTTCTGCTGGAAATGTGCTTCAATCCAACATTATGACACCCAATTTTGGAACTGCAAGGCATGTTGTACCTCCGACACCGTTGAGAATCCTGCAGAGAGGTGAGGGTGTAACTTCAACCCAGACTTGTGGCCAATTATTGGTTAATGAGAACAATCCATTACCATGAATTGAGAATGTTGGTGCGAGTTAGTCTTATGGACAAGCATCGACCAATGGGAATCAAGTTAATGGAGGCAATGTAAATCAAGCTCCTCAATAGAACACGCCAGTTCAACCGTATGGTAATGTGCAACCATACGGTTTTATGCCTTAATCAAACTTCATCCAAACACCATACAAACCAAATGTTAATGCAGATAATCAAGAAAGACCTCCAACACCACCACGACCTTTACCCCAATACCGAGTACCACAAATACCACAACCTTCACAGCAAAATGTGCCACAATATGTGCCTCTGGCGATACCTCAATTCGTGCCTGGAATCTAAACTGCCGTAGCGTGAGTCGCATTGCCCATTGGTCATAACCAGCATATGGTGGACCAAACGTCGCAATAATATGGAGGTGACACGGGAGGTGCTAGGCAAATATATAGAAAACCATACCCATAATGGATAGATACATTTCCATACCTAAGAGGTTTTAAGATTCTAGAATTTAATATCTTCACTGGTGAATATGATCAATCGACACATGAATATGTTAACATGTATACTGCATTATGTGGTGATGCTATACATAGTGATCATTGGAAGCTATGCTTGTTCCCATTATCATTATCTAAAACTGCTTTTACATGGCATATGTCTTTGCCGGCTAATTCCATTTTTCTTGGAAACAAATGGAAACAATGTTTCATAACCAATTGCAAAGGGCCGTTCCAGATGTGTCTATTGCAGATTTGTCAGCAATAAGGCAACAAAATAATGAGTCGGTGGACCAGTGCTTCCTGGTCATCGAAGTT
The DNA here is from genome assembly GCA_024500025.1 of Syzygium aromaticum. Lineage (NCBI taxonomy): Eukaryota > Viridiplantae > Streptophyta > Magnoliopsida > Myrtales > Myrtaceae > Syzygium > Syzygium aromaticum. The sequence goes on along the minus strand of CM044894.1, from coordinate 13,626,380 downwards.
GTTTATCTCTTCTACCAAAGTTTGGAGAAGAGCTTGTTTGTCCTTGACACTGTGATTAAGCTTTTTCACGGACTCACTAACGTCTCGACTATTCTGATTTGAAATAGTCAAGGACATAATCAGATCATAATTGCGTCGATGAGATTCTGTCTTATGGATCAATGCTTTGGAAAAATCCTAAAGTTTTCCTTTAAGTTCAGGGGGTAATACAAACTGACCTCATCCGCACATAGTTCATCCGGTAAAGATTTGAGTTGGTCGAAGGCTACGTTATTGTGCAAGATCATTGGAAGTCCTTCACTTGAAAGGTCAAGTAATCTCATCAACTTGCCTCTGATCTTTTCGATAGTGATCTTCTTTGAAGGAGTAATCCCATGAGCTAAGTCACTAGGGGAAAAATTCAACACACAGGAAGCTTCCTCTAACATTCGACTAGTTTTGATAAGAGAATGTGGAGAATTCTCACCTTCGGCATGACTTAATTGATTGGTCGACGGAGACAATCTTGAAAGACCAGGAGGATTCTTAATTGGAGACAATAAATTAGGCAAATGTGATGTTGAATACTCAGTTTGGTCTCTAGTAGGATCAAAAGTTAAGTGGACAAGTGAATCGATGAGAATGCTAGAGGCAATGGAGTAGCATCGACAACTTTTCTAAACACGGGTGTTGATGACGTTGATAGTGACAGTTCAATAATCTCTGAAACAATCAAGAAAATCCGTTATTGAGCCAAAAAGTATCGAATGATTATATAAGGGTTACAACATGATGCCTTGCTCTGGAGCTGTGAGAAGTAAAATAGCTGGACTAGTAGTAGAAGTTTGTTGTGGCAAATTGATGGACTCATCCAACAAGTTTTCATTTCCTATCACTACAAAAAAACTGAATTTTTGCCACGAAAATTTGCGACGAAAAAATTTTTGTCGCAAATTTGCGACAAATTTTCCAACGAAAAGTAAAATTCGTTGAAAATTAGAGACAAAAAATTTTTCGTCTGAAAATTCGTTGGAAAGTAGCGACGAAAAATTTTTCGTCACAAAATTCGTTGGAAATTAGCGACGAAAGTTTTTTCGTCGTAAAATTCGTTAGAAATTAGCGACGAAAAATTTTCGTCGCAAAATTCGTTGGAAATTTTCAACGAATTTTGCCACGAATTCAAAAACACCCGGTATTGTTCGGCATTTTTTAAATTCGTGGGAAAATTAGTTGGAAATTTCCAACGAATTTTCCCACGAATTCAAAAAATGCCGAAATCCAACGAATTTTCCCACGAATTCAAAAAAACCCGGTATTGTTTGACATTTTTTGAATTCGTGGGAAAATTCGTTGGAAATTTCCAACGAATTTTCCCACGAATTCAAAAAAGCCCGGTATTGTTTGACATTTTTTAAATTCGTGAGAAAATTCGTTGGAAATTTCCAATGAATTTTCCCACAAATGCAAAAAAACCCGGTATTGTTCGGTATTTTTTAAATTCGTGGGAAAATTCGTTGGAAATTTCCAACGAATTTTCCCACAAATTCAAAAAAACCTGGTATTTTTTGATATATTGTTTGACGTTTTCTTCTCTTTCCTTCTTCGAATTGGAGGAGCCCGCAGCCGGAGCCTCTCGCGCGCTTCCCCCCTGTTCCGTTTGGACCCTGTTCTCCGATGGCGGTGACGCCGCAAGCCTTCCCACCGCAGAAGAGTCGACCGTCTACTAGGGCCTTCGTGTCACCGAGGCTCTCCTATGTGGAGCTCGTCCAGTCCCTCCTCTAGCTCGCCCAGGAGATCGCGTCCCTCTCGCCGTTCTAGTACCTCCTCGGGTCGTGCTCGCTCTCCATCGCACGCAAGATCAACCTCCTGGCAGTCCTACTCGAGGAGTTGCTGCGGCCATGGCGAGCTCGAGTTCGCCGGCGACGAGGCTGGCCCTCGCCGGCCATGGCGAGGGCCGAGCTCGCCATGGCCGGCGAGCTCGAGGTTGCCCAGAGCTCGCCCTCGCCGGCGACGAGGTTGGCCCTCGCCGGCCATGGCGAGGGCCGAGCTCGCCATGGTCGGCGAGCTCGAGGTCGCCTAGGACTAGCCCAGATCTAGGCGACCTCGAGCTGGCCGGCGACGAGGCTAGCCCTCGCCGGCCATGGCGAGGGCCGAGCTCACCGGTGACGAGGCTGGCCCTCACCGGTGGCGAGGCTGGCCCTCGCTAGTGCCGGCAAGCTCGCTGGCAAAAAAAAAAAAATTAATAGAAAAAAATTATCTGACTAATTTTGCCACGATTTTTCGACCAAAAAAAATTTTTTTTTGTAGTTTTTCCAACGAATTTAGCCATGAATTTTTTAACGAATTTTCCAATGAAAAAAATTTCGTCGCAAATTTTCAACAAAAGTTAAAACTTTTCGTTGGAAAAATTTCCTATGACGAATTACCCACGAATATTTTTTTGTTGGAAAATTCGTTGAAAATTCGTTTTTCAACGAATTTTTTCAAATTTTTCGTTGGAAATTTTGTCGGAAAAAAGATGTTTTTTTGTAGTGTATATCAGTAGGTGCACCTATACATTATTATAAGGCCATGTTAGTTTATTGGTGATAGAAGATAATTATTAGTATGTGACGAGATTTACTATAAGCTGCCAAAGCAGAGGGGGCAGAGACTATTGATAAGTATGAAAGGGAAGATGAACAGACGTCAAGATGCAAGAGTAAGCCATCTTTATTACTATCATGATTGTCGACAAAATGGGTTTGCTCTAGTTGAGGTTCATGAATGTTCAAAGATTTGCCAACATTCATGATAGTTGAAGCAGATGGAGTGGAAATGTTGGATTTCTTCTTCTTGATTAGCGGAGCAATGGAACCCACTACTACTTCTTCTACTTCTCCTAAAGTCTGGTTCGTTGGTGAAGAACTCTTGGTACTGAGGGCATCTATTGAAAGGAGAAATTTATTCAAAGACAGAACATCGAAGAGAAACAGAGTTGTAAAGTTGGAAAATTACCTTGAACAGCTTTTCTTTTAGCCTTAGCCTTCACGACCTTTTCTTCAATCGCGACATGCTCACGTATTTTGGCTCGAGATGGTCGAGTTCGGATTATAGTGACCTTTTGAACTTGCACTTCTTAGCTTTTTGGACTCTAAACCCTTCCGTTACATCATTCATCGATGGCTCCAGGCTTTGTTATGAGGAATCCTCTTGATCAGTTGACTCCACACCAATGGTCTTCTTTCCCTTCTTGCTTGCACTCTTTGATTCGGGAATACACTTTCTTATTTGGTTCAAGACAGCTTTTGTGGTAGCTTCATAAGGACTCTCAAGAGCGAATGAAAGCCATCAGGTGGTCTATTCAGATGTGCATCTAGGTTTGGGATTGAACTCATACATTAGGGGAAAATCGAGCAAGCATGAGATTGGTAATTTTAGAACAGCAGGCAAAAGGATTCTGGTCTCTGTAATGATACTTCTGTTTAGCCATAAAAGGGAATTAAAGAGAACATGGAATTGGCGTGGGAATAGCTTGTGTCAAACCATGTTGCCTGGCACAACACTGTGGAGAATAAATTTCAAAAACTATGATAGAGCTTTCCGTTTTGAGACAGCCTTAAAGGAAGATCAACTGGAGTGAGGACGCATACCCAAAAGTTAGAAGAGTTATCTCGAGCTGGAAAATCAAATAAGTAGTTGAATTCATTAGCCTCATAGGGAAAAAACTCAACATACCCTAAATTAGTTGCCGAGGTGTTTGAAGATGGAATATGAAAGAAGAGGTATTCTCGGGAATAACCAGTGGGGAACGACTAAATAATCTGCATCCAAAGGGAGGAGGAGTAGGTAGTCAGAAACTTGGATAGAAATGGTGGCGAAAAGTACGGAATTCGTGACCAGAAAGAGATGGAAAATACATAACCATCCAACATTGCAAAAGCCAAAATGGACCAAACAAGGTACATCTTCCTCTGACTTCATTGCTAAAGATGCATGAGTGATACCTCTATACATTGTGGCCAAGATTAATGGACCTAAAGCAATCGATTTACCTGCTGTAAGATTAGCAGCAAGTTGCTGGAAATCTCTAGAAACTTTAAGTGATGGGCTGAAAAAGACGTCTTTAGACAACCAGAAAAGCAAGAAGGCTCTGCATTCATTTGGACTGATTGGATTAGAGTTATGAGAAAATCGATCGAAGAATCTACCGTAAGCAAGAGCACTTTTAGGGACAAAAATTACTTCTATAGAAGCCAAATTTTCTACAGGTGTACCATTCGGAGAAACGCCAACCATGACATAAATGTCCAACAGAGTAATTGTCATTTGGCCCCAGGGAAAGAAGAAACAGTTGGTTGAAGAAGACTAGAAACTAACAGCAGCACCTAAATGCCCCATATTTAGATCACATGACAGCATACTAGCCTTCAAAACAGTGTCAATCCTGGCTCTTTTCCAAGTAAGATTAACTGATAAATTACCTTTTAGTCTCGCATGCCACCTGTGGATGTCTGCTTCAAAAGAAGGAAAACCTCGAAATCAAGAAGGTTCCGTAGCCTAAATGTCCATAACTGTGACATCCTCAATCCGTCACCGCTTAATTACGCATTGTTAGATTCATTCAGTCTTGTTTAGGTGCCAATCAAGAGGGTAAAGCCCATCTTACCACGTTTGACCTTGATTGAGTTTTAGAATATTGCACCTTAAAGTACAATGTGCTTGATTAGTAACCTATGATTGATTAACCTATAGTTTTCATTTAAATGCAACTTCTAGACGCATAGTTTGGGGAAAGACCAAAATTTGGTCTTACTTCGCTAGGGTTCACGCCACTTTGGGGAATGGAAGGGGGGAGAGACCAACTTGGTTGGTTTCTAGTTTGGTTACCTTGGTTAGTCCCAAACTAATTACATGTGCCTATTTCTAATAACCATGATTACCTTACGGGTGAGACTTGATAGAGATATTTCTAGATGGCTTCTTGTCCATAAATTTGCTTGGTTGGGAGCAAATTAACAAGACTAGTCTAGGCTTGATGGTTGAGCCATTAATGCATTTGCATTATTAGAGTCTTCTTGCAAGACCACTTGAACGGATAACATTCTCATTTTCTGTCATCTCTCACTCTCACTCACTCTTATTTCTCTCTTTTTCTCCCTCGCTCTCTCCCTCTCACGCCACCATCACTGCCAACCGCCACTACTGCCTCTCGCCACTCACATCCGAGCAGCCATTCACTGCTACACCATGCTGCCGTTCGCTCGTCTCCGTCCTCACTCCTCGCCACCGCTCATCGAGTCGTCGCCGTTGATCACCATCTACACTGCATCGACCAACACCTTGTCATCGTGAGCCATTCACCATCCGTGCCACGCCATCCGTGCAACCGTCTGAGCCGCTCACCACCGCTGTTCGTGCCATGTTGATGCTCGTTCGCCACCACCTTTGGCTCTTCGCCACCCATAGTTTGAATGGTTTTGTAAGTAGTTCTTCTAATCCATGGATACGGTGTTATTCTACGTATGTTGGACTTAGTTTTAGTCTTGTTTGAACTCGTTCTATCATGGGTATGGCAATTTTTGGCTAGGAATTGTCATGGATGGATTATGTCGGAATGGAAGGTTAATGGGAACCGGTGATGGGTGATGCTAATGTTTGTTTCGTTTTATTTTGCTCGTTCTAGGAAGAGGAGGCCGTTTAGCAATTTTATGAGGTTTTTTCATGAAATGCTTCTGCTATTCCTATCATTGTTGCTTGCCAGGTGGATTTATATGGTTCTCTTATTCACGTCTATGTTGCGGGATCGAATGGAGGGTATGTGTTCATATGATTGCTTGATATTATAAAAGTTGCACATTGTCACATTGTTAGAAGTTTATAAGAAAACAACATCGTATGACATCTTGCATTTGTCCATTATTACAAGGTAAGGTTGCAAGTGTAGTGTGTGCAATTTTGCATAAAGAATAGTTGTGGTTGTTTAGATGTTCTAAGTGCGTGAGCATGAAATACTCTTGCATTAGCCTAAGTGAATGATAATAATTGGTTTAAGTGATTGATATGCTTGCTTGATCACATAAATGGTTCCGTACTCATATGATTGCAAGGGATGATGTCCAATGGATTTCGAATGCTTAATGGATTTAGGATGTTGTTCGCAGATGGATTTCAGAACGATGCTCTTAAGTGAATGCCATCTTTGAGTGAGGTCGAGATGCTGCCATGCCCAATGGGTCCAGACGATGCCTAGTCACGTTGGACGACCACCGACGCGAGTGTCGATCATGGTCGAGAGCATTCATAATAGTCGGAACACGTGTGGATGCATTGTGCATGAACTATGTAGTGTAACGTGTTCTTGATTACTTTGTGTGATTATCACATGCCGATTAAAAGAAAGGCTTTGCTTATGGTTGTTGATTGTGTTCTTGGCATGATTAAGATAATGGGTTCACTTTTTATGTTTCCGAGGCGAGGTTTCATCCTACACAAGATTTAGAGGTTCTATTTATTGAGTTTTACTTATGTGTTGTGGCTTAAACTTTTTTAGAACCTTAGAATGGATACATGGATAGTGCGTTTTGGTATCCCGGTCAACCAAGACATAGAGATTGTCAAGTACGTGGCACAGGGGATAGATACGGTATACGAGGAGTACACAATGACCATTTGGGTTGATGAAAGACTTCCGAACTTGATTCCCCTTCGCTTTAAGGTGTGGTATGTGTGGTTCGGGGTGAGCTTTAGGGGCCTCTTCGGCGCTTTGATAAACTGCTGGGTACGCCGGGTGCAATCCCATGGGAACCTGCCACGTCAAATGTCCCCGATTGTCTCGTTAGCAATCTGGTGTCGAACCTGGATTAGGACCCCTACCCCAAGCCATTGCATGCCCAAGCATGGAGGAGTCATGCTCTTTTTTAGGAGGCCCTTACAGATAGAGGAGATAGGTCTAACCCCGATCCTTTTGATCGAATCGGAAAAAGGCTCGTTGTAATAGGTTTGTATTTAACTAACTTCCAATTTTTAATGATATATATATATATATATCAAGTGTGTTTTGTCTACATATTTTCCTTGTTATCCCGCTTGTTTTGTTGAATGGGTGTTGTTTAAGTACGCTTCCGCATGTGCTTAATTGAAAGATAAAAATGACTAGTCGATGATGCCACCTCAGACGTTGCATTTCAATAACCAAGGCGGTGGTCATGCGCCTGAGGCTCAAGAGGATAGGGCGCGAGGCGTGACAACCCCGTCGATTTGGTGTCAAAGCGTGGTTATTGTTCGGAGTGATAAGGTGCACTAGGATTTTGGGATAGTTAGTTAGGGAAAACACCCCATGCTTGTGAATGCTGATTGTTTTCTTGAATAGATTTACGGATTCCTGACTTTTTGTTAGGATTGTAGATTGAACCTTCCCTTAGAATCCCGATAAGATGAGTAACCCAAACCCAAGGGTCCATAGAGCAAGGGCAGGCCGGGGCCAAGCAGGTGCTAGAGGAAGGGCACAAGAGGATTGCCGACTAGATAGGCTTCTGCAAGCCCTGGAAACCATGAGAAATCTAATTGGACAGCAAGCTCAAAATCAAGCTGCTGCTACCATTGCTCATAATGATGCCCCGTTAGCCGGAGATGGGAATGAGGATCGACCGACGCACAAGCTAGTTAAGCAGTTCCTGAAATTGAAGCCGTCAATGTTTACTGGGATGGGGGATCTAGAGGCAGTGACCTTATGGATCAAGGAGCTGGAGAAAAGTTTTGCACTCCTAAGGTGCTCAAAAGAAGACAACGTAATGCTAGCGGTACACCAATTGTAGGATAACGCCAGTAATTGGTGGAAGGCCACTCAAGGAAGGATCTTTCCTAAAGGCATAGTCCCAACTTGGGATGCCTTTATCGAAGCTTTTAACGGAAAGTACTTTTCCAAGTGCGCACGTGAGCAGAAGATGGCAAAATTCCTGTGACTTCGCTAGAATCATCTGACCGTTGATCAGTATGAGGCCAAGTTCGCCGAGCTATCAAAATACGCACCTAGAATGATCGAGGATCCGATAGACAAAGCAAAGAGGTTCTAGGTTGGTTTGAAGCCGGAACTACGAAGTCAGTTGGTGTTCTTGAACCTGAAAGACTATAACAAGCTGTATGAGTGGGCCCAACTGACAGAGAGAGATGTGTCGGAACGGGTAGCCGGGTCTGGATTCGCGGTATCCTTCCACCCAAGATACCATCTATTCGGGAAGAGGCTGATGATCGAGGGAAGGCACTCATCTCTCCTAACAAGAAGAATGGTATTAGAAAGCTGGAGTACTCCTTGAACGATGTATGCCAGTTTTGTGGGAAACAACACATAATAGCCCCGTGCCCCCAGCAAGATCGAAGCATGCTTTGGGTGTGGCCAGTAACACTATTAGGTGAGGAACTGCCTGTACTAATTAACAAGGATGCAACCCTAACCACTGCATGTAGGACAGCAAGTTGGATCCACACTGTAGTGCAACCCCAATCGACTCTCTAGCACAAGAAAGAGTGTACGCTATGAACAGAGAGAAAGTACAGGACTATCAAGCCGTTATCACCGGTATGATCTCATTACATGAACATGTTGCTTACATACTCTCTGATACGAGAGTCACACATTCGTTCATAGTTGAACAATTCGTTAGATTGGCGGGACTGGAACCGAAACCATTGGGAATGATTCTTAGTATTTCTACCCCAATGAAGGACAAGGTACTGTCTATGTTAGGCTGTAAAGGGTGTGAAATAGTTATAAATGGTTGGAAGAGGACCATAAACTTAGCTATTTTGGCTATCTATGACTTTGACGTCATTATCGAAATGGATTGGCTCAAAAAGTAACAAGCTACGGTGGATTGTTATAGTAAGGTAATCCAATTCAACCCGTTCAGCGGTCCTAGCAACGAATTCGTAGGAAACGGGGGAGGACCTTCTATACCTTTTATTTCATCAGTTGAAGCAACTCAACTGCTCAAGGAAGGTTGCCAGAGTTATGTGGCAACTGTAGTGGACATGACCATGGGAGGACCAAAGTTGGAAGACATCGTCGTTGTGCAAGATTTTGCCGACGTCTTTCTAAGGGAATTACTGGGATTGCCCCTAGAAAGGGAGATAGAATTTGTCATCAAATTAGCTCTTGGAACATAGCCTATTTCCAATGCCCCTTACCGAATGGCGCTGTCAGAACTGAAGGAACTGAAGGTGTAGATGCAAGAATTGCTTGACAAAGGGTTCATTCGCCCTAGTGCATCCCCATGGAGAGCACTAGTCTTGTTCGTGAAAAAGAAAGACAAATCATTGCGTCTATGCATCAACTATCGACAACTCAACCAAGTGATGATCAAGAATAAATATCCATTACCGAGGATCGACGACTTGTTTGATTAACTTTAAGGAGCGTCGGTATTTTCCAAAACAGACTCGAGCATAGGATGCCATCAATTGAGAATCAAGAAGAAGGACATTCCAAAGACGGCTTTCTAAACCTAATACGATCATTACGAGTTTACGTTGATGTCGTTTGGTTTGACCAATACCTCAGCTACTTTCATAGATTTAATGAATCGAGTGTTCAAAGAATACTTGGACCGATTTGTTGTGGTGTTTATCGATGACATACTGGTGTTCTTGAAAAGCCCAGCAGAACACAAACAACATTTGAAGATGGCTTTGTTTACCCTCCAAGAACACGTACTTTATGCCAAGTTCAATAAATGCGAGTTCTGGCTCAATCGTGTAACTTTTCTTGGTCACGTAATATCCAATGAATGAATGCAATGGACCCAATGAAAATTGAAGTAGTCATGGATTGGCCAAGACTGACAATAGTGATGGAAGTTAGAAGTTTCTTAGGCCTGGCTAGCTATTATTGGCGATTCGTAAAACGATTCTCTGGAATAGCTACTCCCTTGACGCGACTACTGAAGAAAGAGGTGAAGTTCAAATGAACAGATAAATGCGAAAGAAGTTTCCAATAACTCCAGCAAAAACTGACCATTGCCCTAGTGTTGACAATACCGTATGGTCCCAGAGGTTATGAGATTTATAATGACGCTTCTCATAAGGGATTAGGCTACGTCTTAAAGCAACACGAAAGAGTAGTAGCCCATGCATCTAGACAACTGAGGCCCTAAGACCTAAACTATCCGACTCACGACTTGGAATTGGTAGCGATCATCTTCGCTTTGAAGATTTGGAGTACTACTTGTTCAGAGAGAAGTTTACGATCTACACAGACCACTAAAGTCTGAAGTATCTATTTTATCAAAAGGAACTAAACATGAGGCAATGACGCTGGATGGAACTTCTTAAAAATTATGACTGCAACATTCTTTATTATCCAATAAAAGCCAACAAGGTAGCAGATGCGCTCAGTTGGAAGTCAATCATTGCATAATTGACGGTTCGAGAATGGATTCTTCTCGAAGGAGTACAAGATTCGGATTACAAATTCGAGGTAAACCATCTTTCCAGTCTTCTAGCTACCCTCAGAATTGAACCGGAAGTGTTGACAAAGATTAAAGCACAACAACCGACAGATCCATCAATCCAAAGGATTCTGTAAGAAAGCACAGAAAAGAGGAAACCGGATTTCCAAGTGGCAGAAGACGGAATACTAAAATTCCGACAGCAGTTATGCGTGCCCAACAATGCAGAACTCAAGTACAAGATTATGTTAGAAGCTCACAGAAGCAACTACAATATATATATATATATCCAGGTAGCACGAAAATGTATCAGAACCTTTCGCAATATTATTGGAGGAATGACATGAAGACAGATATCGCCAAGCAAGTAGTCAAATGCTTGACATGGCAATAAGTGAAAGTGTAACATTACAAACCAAGTGGACATCTGCGACCACTAGATATTCTAGAATGGAAGTGAGAGTACATCATGATGGACTTTGTGATGGGATTACTGAGGAGTCAATGAGGTAACGACTCTATTTGGGTCATAATCGACAAACTGAATAAATCAGCACATTTTATCACTATGCGAAAGAATTTCGCAATGGACAGATATGCTGAGCTGTATATGTGGCAAATAATTCGTCTCCATGGAGTGCCGGTAATGATCACTTTAGATCGAGATCCCAAGTTTATAGCAACATTTTAAAAAAGTCTTCAAATTACTATGGGGACGTAACTTCAGTACAGCACAGCCTATCATCTGCAGATGGATGGTTAATCTGAGAGAACCATTTAAATACTCGAGGATATGTTGCGAGCTTGTATTTTGAATTTTAAAGGAGGATGGGAAGAGTGACTACATCTTATTAAGTTTGCCTATAACAACAACTATTAATAGAGCATCGAAATGGCACCGTTTGAGGCATTGTATGGTCATACCTGTAGAACTCTAGTATGTTGGGATGAGGTTAGAGAAAGAAGGATCACTGGCCTAGAGCTTGTCCAACATTCAGTGGATGCAGTTAAGATTATCAAAGAAAGACTTAAAACTGCTCAGAGCCATCAAAAAGTTATATGGATAGATGGAGTAGACCCTTAGAATTTCAAGTAGGTGATCACATCTTCCTTAAAGTATCTATGAGTGGAACATCATGCTTTAGCAAGAAAGGAGAGCTAAGCTTTAGGTACATTGGACCCTTCGAGATTTTAAAACGAATAGGGATTTTGGCCTATCGGCTAGCATTGCCGTCTAGACTTGCTCAAGTTCACAACGTGTTTCATGTGTCTATGCTAAGAAAGCATGAACCCGATCCAGCACATGTGCTTAGTTTTAAGGAAATCAACATGGACGACAGAGTATTGTACGTAGAAAAGGTAGTGCGGATCACGAATAGGAAGGAGCAAGTGCTACGCAATAAGGTCATTCCTTTAATTAAGGTCATATGGTAACATCATGGAACAGAGGGAGCAACCTGAGAAAGTGAAGAGACAATAAGGCATCAACACCCCCATCTATTTGAAGAATCAAGTAATTCTGCAAATTTCGAGGACGAAGTTTCTTTAAGGGGGGAGAGTTGTCACATCCTCAATTTGTCACCGCTTAATTATGCATTGTTGGATTCATTCGGTCTCGTTTAGGCGCCAATCAAGAGGGTAAAGCCCATCTTATCACATTTAACCTTGATTGATTTTTAGAATATTGCACCTTAAAGTGCAATGTGCTTGATTAGTATCCTATGATTGATTAACCTATAGTTTTCATTTAAATGCAACTTCTAGAAGCTTGGTTTGGGAAAAGACCAAAATTTGGTCTTACTTCCCTAGGGTTGGCATCACTTTGGGGAATGGAAGGGCGGAGAGACCAACTTGGTTGGTTTTTAATTTGGTTACCTTAGTTAGTCCTTAACTAATTACACGTGCTTATTTCTAGTAGCCATGATTACTTTAGGGGTGAGACTTGATGGAGATATTTCTAGATGGCTTTTTGTCCATAAGTTTGCTTGGTTGAGAGCAAATTAAGGAGACTAGGTTAGGCTTGATGGTTGAGCTATTAATGCACTTGCATTATTGGGGTTTTCTTGCAAGACCACTTGAGGGGATAACCTTCTCATTTTCTCTCATTTCTCACTTTCATTTCTCTCTTTCTCTCCCTCCCTCTCTCCCTCTCACGCCACCATCACTGCCGACCGTCGCCGCCACTTGCCACTCACCGCCGAGTTGCCATTCATGCCACGCTGCGCCTCCATCCGCTCATCGCCGTCCTCATCCCTCACCACTGCATGCCGAGTCATCGCTGCTCACCGCCGTCCACGCCATGCTGACCACCGTCTTGTCCCTGTGAATCACTCACCGTCCACGCTACGCCGTCCGTGCCGTTTCCGAGCCACTCACCACGGCTGTCTGTGCCATGTTGACACTTGTTAGCCGTCACCTTTCGCTCTTCGCCACCCATAGTTTGAATGGTTTTGTAAGTAGTTCTTCTAATACGTGGATAGGGCATTATTCTACGCATGTTGGACTTAGGTTTAGTCTTGTTTGAACTCGTTCTGTCGTGGGTATGGCGATCTTTGGTTAGGGATTGTCATGGATGGAATATGTCGGAATGGAAGGTTAGTAGGAACCGGCGATAGGTGATGCTAATGTTTGTCTTGTTTTGTTTTGCTCGTTCTAAGAAGAGGAAGCCATTTAGCAATTTTGTAAGGTTTGTTCACGAAATGCTTCCACTATTCCTATCCTTGTTGCTTGCTGGGTGGATTTATATGGTTCTTTGATGCACGTCCATGTTGCGGGATCAAATGGAGGCTATGTGTTCATATGATTGCTTGTTATTATAGAAGTCGCATATTGGCACATTGGTAGGAGTCTATAAGAAAACAACATCGTATGACATCATGTGTGTGTCCATTATTATAAGGTAAGGTTGCAAGTGCAATGTGTGCAATTTCGCATGAAGAGGAGATGTGGTTGTTCACATGTGATTATTTTGGTGCATTTTTATGTGTGCGGAAGTTAGATGTTCTAAGTGCGTGAGCATGAAACATTCTTGCATTGACCTAAATAGAAGATAATAGTTGGCTTGAGTGATTGATATGCTTGCTTGATCACATAAATGGTTTCGTACTCGTATGATTGTGAGGGATGATGCCCAACAGATTTCAAATGCCTGATGGATTCGAATGCCATTCGTAGATGGATTTCAAAATGATGCTCTTAAGTGAATGCCACCTTCGAGTGAGGTCGAGACATTGTTGTGCCCGACAAGGTGGGATGATGCCCGGTCACACGGACGACCACCAACTCGAGTGTCAATCATGACCGTGAGCAATCGTAATAATCGGAACACGTGTGAATGCATTGTGCATGAACTATATAGTGTAATGTGTTCTTGATTACTATGTGCGATTGTTGCATACCGATTAAAAGCAAGGTTTTGGGTATGATTGTTGATTGTGTTCTTGGCATGATAAAGATGATGGGTTTACTCTTCGTGTTTCTGAGGCGAGGTTCATCCTACTCAAGGTTTTGAGGTTCTACTTATTGAGTTTTACTTATGTGTTGTGGCTTAAACTTTTTCAGGACCTTAGGATGGATAGAGGATAGTGCGTTTTGGTGTCCCGGTCGACCAAGACATAGAGATCGTCAAGTATATGGCACCGGGGACGAATACGGTGTACGAGAAGTACAGAACGACCATTTTGGTCGACAAGGAACTTCTGAACTTGATTCCCCATCGCTTTAAGGCATGGTATGTGTGGTTTGGGGGTGAGCTTTGGGGGCCTCTTTAGGGCTTTGACGGACCACCAAGTACACCGGGTGCAATCCCTTGGGATCCCGCCACGTCAAATGTCCTCGATGGTCTTGTTAGCGATCTGGAGTCGGACCCGGATTATGAACTCAATCCGAGCCATAGCATGCCCGAGCATGGAGGAGTCATGTTCTTTTTTAGGAGGCCCTTGTAGATAGAGGAGATACGTCTAACCTCGACCCTTTTGATCAAATCAGAAAAAGGCCCGTTGTAACGGGTTTGTATTTAACTAACTTCCAATTGTTAATGATGCATATATATATATATATATATATATATATATATATATATATATATATATATATCAAGTATGTTTTGTCTATATGTTTTCCTTGCTATCCCACTTGTTGTTGAATGGATGTTGTTTAAGTACGCTTCCGCATGTGCTTAATTGAAAGATAAAAACGATGGGTTGACGACACCTGCTAGGATGTCGCATTTCAATGACCAAGGCGGTGGTCATGCGCCTGAGGCTCGGGAGGATAGGGCGCAGGGCGTGACAATAACGGAAGTCTTCTGAATAGAAAGCAATCCTTCTTGTTTTAGGAAAACAAGATGTGAGTGAGGTTGGAATTTGTTGGTGATTATGAAAGCAAGGTCCAAGAATAAGTTTTTCAGGGTATTCATCGGTCAAATTCAAGAGATGGATATAATAGTTTGAAGAATTCTCATCCCTTTGCAAGTTGTCGAAGTTGGCAAGGTAATCCTCGGGAGAGTATTGAGATGCCATGAAAGCAAACAGAACAAAGGATGGGAAAAGATTTAAGGAAACCTAAGGTTTAAGTAGGAAGACGAAGGAATAAAGGTTGGACCTTTGCGTATATGAGATGGGAAATCATAAGTGACGATTCGTATAATTTGCAATCATGAATATTTGCTAGTCATAAATGATCTGGATAACGTGTCAGAGTAAACTAAGAGATTATGATCAGACTGGTTGCGTGCGCAATACGAATACAGGGTATACATCAAGACTATACACAAGGGAGTGTAAGCATGAATGAGGTAAAGAATTGAAACAATTGATTAATTCTCTTAAAAGGAGGCATATGTTAACACAAAAAATAATCAGGTTGTCAATGGCAAGAGAAATTACATGAAAACTAAAGAAATACAAAAAATACAAGCTAGAAATGTAATAACCACATGTGTATCATGTGAGTTATTTTTGGTAAAATGCATAGCTATCGATAGAGGAATAATGTATCCCTTGAACATGCCACGTGTCTAGTTATCGAAGTACAACAATGATAGTTGGCAGCCGCCAATAGTGATGCTAGCGGGAAATTTTAATATTTGAAACTTGAGAAAGCTTAAATTGAGGAGGGAATAGTTACCACTTGAGGAGTTGGTCATGAAGGTTATCGACAAAAGCAGAAAGTTTAGCACACGATGAAGAAGGTTATACAAGGTTGTGGGTAATTCAAGATTGTGGAAATAAGGGATGAAGATAGGATCGATGGAATTTATTTGGTGCAAATTCACTGGTGTTGCTGAGGAATAGTTACCATGCCTTCATTGTAAATACCAATCAATAGCCAGCAGAAGTCCCCTCCCGAAAAACGCAATCAAAATGTTATCTTTTTATCTTTAAAGCTTTCCGCATTGTACTTTCAATTTCCTTAGCTATTGATCCTTATGGTTTAGGTAGGTGTTAGAGTGTAATACGTTATCAACGAGGTTGAAATGTAATATCCGATTGTAAATCAAAGCTACCATCAATTAGCATATGGTGGAATTAGTTTGAATCAGTTGTATTGCTTTGGCTTGCTGTCGATTAGATACTGGCACGGTTCAAGTTTTTATTGTCTTGATTGAAGTAAGTGGATTCCTTTTTTTTTTTTGGTTGGAGGATTCCTTTTTCTCGCCTGGATATCTCCTATCTGGAGTCACCACTAAACCCGGTCCTTTCCCATAAAAACTGAAGAACGAGGCTCGATGACTTATATTTCGCTGCAGGAGCAACTCTAGCAAGGCGAAACACCGGTAAAAATGTCAAGACTACCAAACTCGAAAAAAGCAATTCATACACATGGACTACTGTGTTTTTTCCCTTCTTTTTTTAAGGGGGAATAAAGTCGCAATGAGTGTTTAAGCATTCTTCGAAGCAACGCAGAAACTCCCATGGAAGCAAACGGCACAGGGGACAGTGCAGAAATTCACCCTATAAATTCATTCGCCACCTTCTGGTGACATCCGCAATTTTCTTCGTAGTTTCTAATATTTAAGACATTAGTAGTGAGAATTATTAAGGCAATAAAATTAGTTTAGTAATTGTCAACAGGGACTGATACGCTCCAAATTACATATCGAATGAATTTCAAGCATTAAAATTTTATTGAGTTAAGGTGTTACTTCTATGCTATACTTTTTATTTATGATTTTAGCAATTTTCAAAATAATTTTCTGAATTACCGGCATTTCAAACGAATACCGATTTCCCCGTTTATTTACCGCAATGTATAGTATATACCCAAAATACTTTCATATCTTCCTCTATTCAATTAAATTATGCTATTTGTCATTTTATTAGCATGAATAAATATCTTAATTTTCACTCTATTTTGTTACATGCCTAATTAAAATATGACATCATGCTTGACCTATTGCATTTTGACCCTAGTAAATTATTATCTAGATATAATCATAGTTACTTGCTATTATAGCCTTTAACCCAAGTAAATAAATGCGACCCCAAAATACAATTAATTATGGTGAAATTTTGGGAGCTAAGCTACACAACATTTCTCTTCCTCCTGTTCTTCACGTCCATTCCCTTCTTCTTCCCCTTCACGAACACATTTTTCATTTGGCTTTCTTTCAAAAAAAAAAGAAGGAAGAAGAAGAAAAATCAAAGTTCAAGTTCATTTTCAATCTAGCTTCTTGACAAGGTATATTGTTGGATTTCCTTTCCTTTTTTTCTTTATTAAATATGCTTTGTTGTTTTTACAAGAACAAGATTTGTTAATTTTAGTTACTATTTTGATTTCAAGGTGGTTAGAGGTTTGCTTTGTTGAAGATTTCACTTTGGGTAAGTGAAAACTCTAAGGCTAAGCTAGATTGATTCGTTTAGTGCTCTTGATCTTGGTTGGTTGATTTGTTGTTATTTAGTTTGGATTTTATGTTATGTGCGAGTAAGTTTAATAGTATATGTTATACTATTGTGATTGTTGAGCTTGAATTATAAAGTTCTCTACATGCATAGATGTCTTTAAGAAATTTATTAGTGTGTTTTGTTGCATCTTGAATGAGAAATGTGGGAAAATGATAAAATTAGGCATAAAAGGGTATTTTGGTAAATTTTGTTGTCATGGCAAGGAGGAATTTCAAATTTACAGAATTAATGAAGTGCTGTGAACAGTGTTTATTTATGATTTTTAATGTTAATTGGTGGGTTATTAAGTTTTATTAATTAAAGGAAATCAAACCGGTTGAAAAAAATGAGTTTATGAGCTTTAGGGGCAAATTTGTAATTCCGCCAAAGTTGAGGGGCGAATCTATAAAAACTGAAATTTCTGGGGACTGATCACAGTATGTGGAACCTTATTTTGTTAAGTGGTTAAGTTAGTTTTTAGAGATAATAGTTTAATTAGGTCATATGTTTAACTATGCAAAATTGGAGCAAATTGTAATAATTAATTAAAAGTGGGCAATTTTAAAAATTTTGTAAATTATGTGGTGTCTACAGTGTAATTAAAATGTTTGTGTGTTTTAAAGAATAAAAATATTATCATTTAGTTTTTTTTTTAATTATTATGACTGTGTTGGTTGAAATTCGAGAACTAGGGGGTAAAATTATAAAGTGACAAATTTTACTAGGATAATTTTCTAACTTCAAGAATTCGGAATCATAGGAATGAGCGCTTTTATATGTGGTAAAAGTGCGCTTGATCAAGGGGATTTAAAATAATAAATAAATAAATAAATATTAAATGAGATACTAAATTATGGAGTAATAAATGTTATACAACTTGCAAAAGAGCCCTTCTAAATTGATATTGACTTGGTAAAAAAAAAAAGAAGAAAAGTTCTCATGTTGAAAGGTGCACAATTAATTGATTGTCTTGTATATTATGTAAAATGACAATAGAATGACATATTGTCATTTGCGTTTGTAATTATGAAAATACGTGACATGTTTTACGTTATAACTAATTATTTATGTCTTTGATGTTAAGTGATTAAGACCTTTGCTACAGCCTATTCACTACCGAGCGAATTCCCTTGTATGAGTTATGGATAAGACTCTGGAGCTAGCCAGATGTTTTATCGTATAAAACGGTTCTCTACAAGGTTGAGATGATATGAATCCTATGATGACATGACTCTTATAGTCATGGTATGACATGACTTTGCCATGGTATGATGTTCAGAAACGACCATAATTACGTGGATGTACAGTTGTATATTTATCCTCACTAATGAAAAGGACACTCATGATGAATGGGCTGAGGCGTGGCAAAGGGTATGAATGATGCTGTCCCTCATGAGTTGATGGTGACGATGCCTCGTTAGTCGAGATGTCTCGTGAATCGAGATGGTCCTGGCCAGTGACAAATATGAATCGATGATATATTATGTGGTATATATGATATAGAATATGCCATCCATTTTCACATGAATGATTGATTTTATGCAGCATAATTATTGTTGATACCAAGTTGAGTGGTGAGTGAATCTTTTATCTTAGGCTTAGAGATTTCAATTACCGGGCCTCGCCTCACTCTTTATTTTTCAAATATGTAGGATGGATCCCTCACCGCCGCTGTGTGTTGGAGCTCCTATGTTTTTTTATTATAATTATGAAGACGTTGTTGTTCCTGGATCACCGATGGATTATACTAGGTGTATGACTGTTTTATGGGTCGACGTGAGGTTACTAGAATATATAATCTATAGTTATATAGATTGGTATGTGAATATCGAGAGCGAGTTAGTTAGACCGATTAGAGGCTTCGATGGCCCTCCAAGGTTTGTCGACGATGGCATGTCGTCGGGTGAAGTCGTCGACCTATAGTTGTTGGTCCATCAGTGTACAGGCAAGTTTTTGAGCGAAGTAGTTAAGTGCTGAAGTTTGGTGACTCTGACTTTTTCCAGTAATGATGTATTTTGTTTTTTTGGTAAATGTTGTATTGTAAAATTGATGTTGATATTTATAAAAAGATGCATATGTATTTTAGTATACAGGTTTGGGAATGGTGTGAATGCTTTATCATGCTTCCGTATGTTTTAATAATTATATATAAAAAAATTTGGTAAAGACACGTATAGTACATGACGTTCTGGAGCGTCACACCTTCCCTTGTATTCTCACTGCAATCCCGCAAAGAAACACCATCCTCTGGTAAGAGTCGTAGAGAAAGCCAAAAAAATTTCAAAAGCTCAGAGCGACGTTAGAGAGAGATGGAAGCTACAAGAAGCTCTATGTCAAGCACC
Organism: Syzygium aromaticum; assembly: GCA_024500025.1. NCBI lineage: Eukaryota > Viridiplantae > Streptophyta > Magnoliopsida > Myrtales > Myrtaceae > Syzygium > Syzygium aromaticum. The sequence goes on along the minus strand of CM044894.1, from coordinate 13,606,751 downwards.
CACATATGGAGCTCTCCGATTCCGTATCTCTTTGGAGGACCGGCTCTAACGTTGATCCTCATATCTGCATCATTGATCATGCTGGCATGCTCTTATTGGAAGCGCCCTTCTGGAGAATTGCACGAGGCCGACAAGAAGCAGCCGAAGGCCGTGATCACGCCGATGGATGTGGAGCCAAAGATCGCGGTGATCATGGCTGGAGATGACATGCCGACTTACCTTGCAAAACCAGTCACTCCTCTGCCCACTTGCTGTGATCAACTCTAATATACTTTCACCAATCACTACGGGTCCTCTTTAGATCATGTGAACTGCGGATCACATGCATTTGGATCACCTAACAATTTTGTCCTCCTTCTGCCACTTACGCTATATGAATATTGTTGACACCTAAATTTTACTAATCATTTAGTCGTAATTTGCATAGAAAATTAGGGATTAATTTTTAACCCCTAAACAAAAATATTTAAATTGCATAACATATAGTTTAGGTTCATTTTAATTTAATCGCATTTTGCATTGGATCGGTGATGGCGAACGAGCTTAATTTCATCGAATGGGACTTGGTTCGCTCGGAAAGGCAAGGGCCGAAAATTACGAGTCAAATAGGTTTGGTCGTTTTAATTTGAGCTTAATTCAGCCCATTATGTTCAATTAAATTAAAACCCAAGTTAATCCGGCCCGTTTAGGAATTAAATAAAATCAGAAATTAGATTAAGACCTAAACCCAAGTCTAAGCCCATTAGGACTAGAGAGCCCATCTAATTGACCTAGGTTAGTATTATATAAGCATGTTTAGGTCAGAATTTTGAGGGGACAACACATAATTCAGATCTGAATTTTAGAGAAAGGCAAGTGTGAGAGAGAAAGTGACGTCGCGCACCACCACCGGGGGCACGCCGCACGCCGCCGCACCGCCGTCGTCGCGCCTCAACCGCCCGCCGACGTTGCTGCCTTCCGCTAACGCTGCTGCCGATGATGTGATCAGCCGGTTCAAGCGGCTGAACCGGCTGATCGGCGACTTCCTCCGGCGATCCAGAACTTGTGGCAACACTTCTTGGCGTCTTCACATCACTGTGGTGGTCGGCCGAGCTTTCCGAGACTTCTCCGTGTTGTTTTTGATCTGAATACGGAGGCCGGATCGCTCGATTTCGTGCCGGAGCATCGTTAAACAAGGTAAGTGCACTTGGACTTTGTTCTGTAAAATCGTGTACATAGAAACCAGTATGCTTAAGATGCCGATTTCAGCTGGTTAATGTCAAAATCTTGTGAAGTGATGAACTAGAGAATCGTAAAGCACGTCTTAAGCTTTGATTTGATATATCATATGCCTCAATCGGACCTGATTTGCTATGTCAAAACTATTTCGGAAGTTAGGATCAGAATCTGGAATATGATGTTGAAGTCTGTTCTGATAATGTTCTGACTGATGTTTTGCTGTTCCGTGATTTTTATGATTTTCTATGATCATTTTTTGAAAAAACTTTCTTCACAAAAATTGTAGATCACATCTTTGTTTGTTCACCATAAAATTTTCATAAAATTCCAAGCGTGTTAGCATGATACGATCTGCAACGTCATATATGCATGAATCTGATGACAGATCAGTTCTAGATTAACCTTCGTGTGTTCTTCAATTTTCATAAATTTGTGTGTTCGAAATCTGAAAAAGTTTTCTTCATGAAAGTTCATACTGAGATCGAGATCTTTCCATTGATACTAATTTCATCAAAATCGGAGGTCATTTGGATTTTCAAAAGGAATTTTCACAATCTGATCAGTATCTGTGTCCAGATCTGATTTTCATTCCTTTAGAATTCAGAAGATGTTTCTCCGAAATTGATAAAGTTGGAGATTATCTGCAAATTAGATGATTGAACATTATCCTATATTTTTCAGAATATTTAATTTCCTAATTTGCATGTTTTGAATATTTCATGAATATCATGTAGATGTTTAGATATCTTAGGATAATGTTCGATATATCCGCAATATTTGAAAATATTCAAAATTAGGAATCGTTCCTAATTTAGCAACGTATCTGGACGACTATCTGACCTTATTCCTAAGGTACGATACGCGGTGATATGGAAAATTATTATCCTATCCATAATCACTTGGATACGATAATGATCTTTATCTGCTTTTCAAATTTAAACGATCAACTTTCCGTCAATATCTATAACCCTATAGATATGACCGATAGTTCGATTTTTATGCCTAATCCGAGTTTGAAACAAATTTGGCGGATCACGTGGACGATTTGAATGTGGTTGCTATCATTGTCTTTTTTTTTATTATTTGCTTTCCTTTAAATAGAAAATTCAAAAAATATCAGTTAGGATTTGAATTTGAGTTTTGCATGTTTAGAGAACCCTAAATGCATCTAGAAGATAGAGTAATTATTTAATTTAAATTAGGACTTGAGATAATCTATTTCCTAGTTTAAATTAAGCAATATTCTAATCTTATTAGATTATTTAGGTTATTTTTTAATTCCGAATTTTTATGAAAACTCCAAAAAAAGAATGAATTGCTTTATGGTAGATTAGGATAGATTGCATTCTTAATTTAAGTAATTTATTATTTCGAATTTTAACAAAAATCCCAAAAATAAATCATGTTAGGATATGTTAAGTCATCATAGGTTGCATGTTATTTTAGGCATATTTTTATTCCGAATTTCATTAGAAAATATCAAAAATAAATTATTTACCCGTCATCAGAATTAAGTCACGTCGTCGCATGACATATAGTTTGCACGCTAAGTTGCATTACTTGCATGTCATTTTTGCACGTCATTGCATATAGATTAGATTTCATTTAAATAAGTGAAAATCAAAAGAGAAATTAAGTGAATTGCTTGTTAATTAGAAATCATATTAGGATGTTAATGTGATTTTCTAGCTAACTATGCAGATGTTTGCGTTGCTTCGAGGTAAGTAATTCTTCCAATCTTGCAATTTAATATTCAATTATTGAGTGTTAAATTGGTGGTTTGCGCACCCGCATGAACACCTCACATGTTAGTAATTAAGTTAAAATGGTTCCAAACTGCCTGCCAAAATATTTTTGAAAAGAAAAGGTACCGAAAGGGCGTTAGACTAGATCTAGCGTAACCAAGTCCCCGAGCTTAGAATTTCTGGTTCGTAGGAATAAAACATATCTCCCTATGTTTTATTTAGGTTTCTAATCGACCTACCACAAAACGATTAGTGGCGACTCAAAGCATGAAGACATTTGCATGTTAAGAACTTAAACCCTAAGTTGCGAATTGGTAGGGCTTGGGAGGGCCCGAGTTAAGATTAGTCTTAATAATCCATTAGCCCGAAAAATGAAAGTTTTTTAGGTCGCGATAAATATGAAGCATTGAAGAGTATTACAGTGTTTCTCAAAAGATCATATTGGTTCTTCTTTTTAAAATTGTCGTTGATCAATTGATGAATCCTTTCCTAACCAAAAAAAAAAAAATGATGAATCCTTTATTCACGGGATGGGGACACCACTAATCCCTGAAATTTTGCAATGTATGATAAAATCCCCGAAATTTACTTTTTGTTGAATTGGATGATTGACTATACGCGTTCTTGTTCAATTTAGATCCTTCCGTCAGATTGATTGCAAATATGCTAACCTGACAGTCCAAGTCAGAGCGACATCATTTTCAACCGGTGTCAATGCTGAATAGAATTACTGATGTGGAGTGAAAATGGAAAATTTGAATTACAATAAACCTGGAAAGAGGGAGAGAGGAAGAGGAACAGCCACCACTGCCTGGGCACAGGCGATGGTCCGGCATCCCTCTCTGGGCTCAGCCACTGTGGCCCAGCGGGGGACGATTGACAGTGCAACTTGTGGGATGATTTCCCTCTTGGACTTGGTACTGAAGCCACTGTAGGATTATAATTTCTGGGTTGAGTTCGGACTTTATTGACAATGGAAATGGCAAAAGCAAGTTGCAGATGAATCATTCGGTAGAGAAAACTCAAGAAGTAATCGGAAAGTAAGGTAAATTTGCCTTATATCTTGAGTAGCACAACTGGTCGTAGCAATATGTTTCGCTTCCACCGTTGACAGTGCAACAACTTCTTGTTTCTTCGAAGACCAATCAAGAATTCCAGAGCCGAGGACTGTTATTTACCCACCAATTCTGATTATTGAAGCATCTTTGCAGCAAAGTAAGAAAATCCCATCACTTTGAGTGCCTTGTTATACTTGATAATATGTGATATTCTGAATTTCAATCCACTTTCGGGATTTATGAAATGGTATTATCATCAATGTACTTTCTATTATATCTTACTCGGAATTGGCCATTCTTGAGAATACTAACCTCTAGAGAATGGTTAGTTAAGATTTCGGTACACACGACCCAAGAACTCGAACCTGGATCGATACTTCGACCATAAGGATTGACGAGGGGATATTTTGGACCATTATAGGCCGGTCCAAAAATGATTATGAAACAATTTAATAATGTTATACAATTGAGTCACGGGTGATTCCGTTTAATTGTTGTATGCATTCCGAATGTTCCAAAATTAATTTTTAACGATCATGTCATTCAGAACTAGTAATTGACCCTCGTAATCACATGACAACCGAAGTTGCCATGGCTCAAGTAAACTTAAACGTGGATTGATATCAAATTAACCACGAGTCGACATACATAAACCCTAAAAGTCGCCCGTTAATTTGAGATACACAAAAGTTACGTTTGATCAATTTTGGCCACGAATTGAAATTCAAACTTGGGTATCGAACTTTCAAGGATATCAAAATTATTATATTGGATGAAGCCGTGTTAAGCTCGCTTTATTATCAGTTTGCTCAGAAATTCTCGAAAAAGTAGAAATTGGCTTGGAAATTGGAAAAGACGATTTTACCCCTGTATGTTCTAGAATTTATTTGTTAAGTGGAAGGACATAATGGTCTTTTTACCCTAGTGGCTGAAAATCCTCTTGGACAACTTTGCCCTTGCCCTTTTTGGTTAATTACAAAAATGCCCTTCTAGAAACCTTTTTACAAGATTTAATCTTGGCCTTTGGACGGAACTTGAAGGGCAAGGCTTGATCCTAGCCTTTAGATCTTTGCTTGGGCATCAAAAACACATCTCAATCCTTGATCTTGATTGAAATTTCAGCCCTCTTTCTCTCTCTCATTTTCTCTCTTGTTCTCTCTCTCTTCTTTTTCTCTCTCATTCTCTCCCCCTTTTGGCCGTGAGCCTCACTACCACCCACCAGCACCTCAGCCCATGTCCCTTGGTCACCGTGGACCGCCGTGAGCCATCCCCAAGCTGCCGATCATGCCCGGATCAACCGCCGCTCGCCGGATCGCCATTTGGCCGCCACCATTCGCCGAAAATTCCAGATCTGGTTGTGGCTTGCTACTGCTGTTTGGGCTTAGTTTTTAGCTTAAATTAGTGGTGAGTAACTCTCTAAACCTTGATTAGGTTAGTAGGTTACCAATGGAGAGTGTTTAGGGGGTTGTTAGGGTAATTTATGGGCTATTTTAGGGGTTAATTTAGGGGTTATGGTTGATGCTGATTTGAGGAATTATTAGTGGCTTGAGCATATGTTTAATGTTGCTAATTATGCTTAATTTGGCTAATTATGGTTGATTTAATTAAATTCGTGGGTTAATCTTGTGGTTGCAAAAATCATGTGTTAAGGGCTAAATTGGGTGACTTGGATATTGATCATATGACCCCCATTGATTTTAGATTGGTTAATATTAATTTAGGGGTTTAATTATCATTATTATACACCAGTTTTAATTGTACGGTTTAGATTAAATTAGGATGTGATAAAACCTTAATCATGTGGCTGATTTGAGATTTGAAGTTGATAGTATGGTTTTGATCGACAATCGCATGACTAATTAGTCAACTATGTGCCGATTAAAGGTTTAATGACGATTGTGTGGTGGATTAATTATTTAATGTTGATCATACGGTTAAATTGTGTAATCGTGTGGTTAATTTATTTAATCATGGCCGAATAGTTGACTATGGCTTGCTCGTGTGGTTGGAATGATGATTTCGCGGTTTAGAGAAAAGATCGTATGGTTGAAATTGCTGTTTAATACGAAAACGTGTGCAATTCATGGCATATTTAATTGTAATAAATTGCACGTCATACACACTTGCATTGGCTAGTTAAGAAAAATTAAAATTGGTGTGTGGCCATGATGAGTTTCGTCTAAGACGAGTTCTAGACGATGCCCAACTGAGGCTCGGATGTTGTCTGGTACCCGACTTGTCGGGGGGTTCGATCCCAGACATTGCCGATCGTGATAGAGGCCGGATCGATACTCCCAAATGGAATGCTGTCCAGTACCCGACTTGTCGGGGGTGGTTCGATCCCGGACGTTGCCACGCCCAAAGTAGTTAGGTGATGCTTGGCTATGCCGGAAGACCGGTGGGAGTTCGATGCGACCTATGGTGGGTCGTTAATAATCTGGACAACTTCGAGTGTTATGTGCATATGACATGCTTTGCGCTTGATTATGGGATAAAATCGTGAGGTACGGTATGGGACGAGCCAAAATGATTTCATCTTATAATTGAAACTCGTGTGCATGATTGAGTATGTCTAGATTATTATTACTATTATTACACATTTGATAGTATGTCATGGTTGTAATGCTATTTGAGAACTCTGCATAGTATGTGGCATTATTGTTCGTTTGATAGGTACTTACCCTATTGATTAGAATTGCATGATTAGGGTACCGGAGGTACGTATTGCTCTAGTTGAGGCTTAGGTAGTTTACTTATTGAGATTTTATCTCATTCCCCGTTAAACATTTCAATCTCTCGACTTTGATTATGACTGAGCCTCCGCTACATTTCGGGGTACCAATGGAAATGGAGCATTGGGTGACTGAGTACCTAGTTGGTAAGGATGGAGCACCGCCAGGATGCTGTGGAGGTTTTTGATAGGGTTAAAGATCCCTATCTTTTTGAAGCTCCTCTTTTGATTAGAGTAGGGGAGTAGATCAGCCACCCTATCCCTTTTTGGAGTATGTGTGGTCTTAGTTTGTGACCTTTAGAAAGGCTTGTATATGTTATCACTGTATGTGACATTAAGTTTATAAAATGGTTTGTTGGTTTGTTTAATTTATCTCTCTACTATCACGTTTGAATGTTTGTTGAATGGAGTGTTCGTTTGACTTCCGCATTTATTCTCTTATTTCAAGGGTTTCGGATCGGTGACAAATCCTGGGTGTCGCATTCTTAACGACTGCGGCAGAATGTTACGTCTTCGTAGGGTACGAGGCATGACATAATCCTTCTTGCAGCTTTCAAGGGTGACATTCCTGGATTCTCCATAAACCTGCTAACGAGGCCGACATCAAATGTAATGTCTGGTCTGGTGGCATTCAAAGTACGCGAGCTTCCAATTAGACACTTATATTTAGGGACATCTTTCCAATTATTTTGAAAGCTTCAACTTCGCTTCAACATGGCTTCAAAATATCTCTGGCATACTTCTTCTGTGGTATAAAATGTCCTTGTCAGTTGAAAAATCATAGCCTCCTTGAATTTTGAGACTTATTTCACATTGTTGCGTGTGGAAACCAATTCATCAACATACAAGCACACAGTATGCAATTCTCTTTGTGAATTCTTTTTGACATACAAAGTGTGCTCACAAGGACAATTATTACAAAAAACAAGTGATCGGAAAACAAAACAATAGAATAAGAAAATAGATTGAATACCATATTTATATGATTCGGTCAGCTTTCTGCTTCACAAGGAGAGCAAAACACAACTCTACTCTCAAGCAATAGAATGAAGATTATAACAACCCTAGAGTCACTTAAACATTCTTAGTGTTTCTTAGCCCCCTTAATTACATTAATAACACATAGAGTGTTTAGCCCTCACAAAATCTCACAAAAGAATGCACAGATGTTACAACAAGATTTATTGACTTTAAAAATACTTACAATTTGTTCAGGATGTAATTCACTAGCACGCCATTAAATTAATTGTTGCGGTCACTATTTTCTATATAGAAGCGTTATCGTTGCAAGATTTAGCTTTTATATTAGGTTTCTATTCAAATGTTCCTAAAAATGCTTTGTAAGACTTCAAAACTTCAAAAGATTTGAGAAAAAAAAAATATTTTTTTTTGTGGGTGGGGGGGGAGGGGCGTGTTTACAAAGTTGAGGATGTACTTGTAATTGTTATGAAAAATAGGGGAAAGATTACCAAAAAAATCTTAAACATATTACAATTGTGTCAATTTAGTCTTAAATATTTTTTTATGCCACTTTGGTCCTAAAATTTTTGCATTTGTTCCAATTCAGTTCATCCGATCAATTTTGACTGACTAGTGTTGACGTGACAATTTTTAAATATTTTTTATTTTAGCGATTTCTGTTAAAAATTGTCTGGATGGGCTTAACTGGCAAAATGTGAAAAAGTTTAGAATTCAATTGACATAATTAAAAGATTTAAGACTGAATTGATAAAAGTACAATAGATTTAGGAGTTTTTGTATAATTTTTCCTAAAGAGCCATCTTACTAGACCTTATAATTCCTTTGAAATCATTTTACCCTAATTCGTTATCAGACGAGTTACCCACTCTGCGAGGAGCCCATTAAACATGAGTTCTAACCCACTTCGTTAGCTCTAGCACACATAGATAGGGGTAAACTCCACATGCGAGGAAGGGTTCGAATTCGATAGCCAAAGGTGGGCTCGAAGCAACACATCTGCTCGTGAATCGTTGCACGCGGCAAGTCGGAGACGTGAGGGATCGAACCGTACACCCTCCACCCCCACCCAGTCTAGACTTCATTGATTGAGCTCAAAGGAAGAGAAAGGTGACGGAAAAATTGCTTGCAACTTCAAATGAAGATTCCTCTTCTTCGCTAATATTTATATTTAAAGAATTGTATGAACTCATCTGTAGGACAGTGTAGCGAAATTTACAGGGTTGTAACTGAGCTCTATAACATGAATTCGTAAGTAAATGGAGCATTTAAGGGATTGGATATTGTTGACGAGATGGGTCGAAAAACAAAAAGCTGACGTGCTACCCGTACACATGCCCTACTAGATCTAGATGAACGTATAAATTTGACGTTGTCCAATTTTGTGATCTTCCCATTCATTATTCATGGGTCTGTCTTCTCCTAATTTCTTCCATTCTACCAACGACTAATCTTTAATAATTTTCAGATCGAGATTGGCTAATTGTTCTCGGATAGCACCCATTCTAGTGGAAAGTTCTTGATTTCGAAATGTATCAAAGCCTTGAGTAGTAAAATAAAAGAGTGGCTTAAAAAAAAAAAAATGGCCAGCTACCCGCGGCATGAACGAATGGTTAAGCTGGAAAACAAGATAAGGAGGAAATAGACGCAAACTTCCTTTTTCCTTTACCATGTACGCATGACGTCAAAACCAACGACTACTTTGGATCTTCTTTCAGACATAGTCTTAGATTATTGCAAACTCAGCAACCTAAGTTTGACAAAAGGGTATATTATTATGAGAATACTCCATTGTTGGATTAGGTCGATGGACGTGGGGAGCCGGGAATGCGTTCCGGCTGTCTCCTTTACCAGCACTGTTGCTATTTGGAGACCTAGAAAATATTGGCTCTCCGCAACAGACGCTGACCAAAGGAGCCGGTGAAAAGAAAACCAGAAGGAGGGTCTTCTTCTTAGTCTAAATAAACCGATTTTATGGCCATTTTTTTCCAAAAAGGAAGTGCACTCCACGCCATCATATCACTGCGAGACACAAGTAACTATCATCTCGTCTTTCTTTTCGCTTTCATTTTTCGCATATTGCCCACTTGGGAGAACGTGACCGCCGGAGTACATCTTTGGTTGCGCCGCCAAAGTCTTCCACAATTCTCACAACAGCTGCCAAGGACTTTCCAGCCGTCTACCGTGGTCTGAGGAGGACATCATTTCCGTTGTGCACACGTCGGAGAAATTGGACATATGTCGAGTGCCTAATTCATAACTATGTCATTTTCTTAATTGACCAAATCAAAATAACATCAACGATGCATTCGTTCAGAGAAAAGTGTTTTTCGAGAATTGATTTTCCAGACTTTCGTGAAAAATGATTAGTCAATCGAAAATATTTTCCGGTCAACGAAAATATTTATGCATAAATTTAAGAAAATGAATTTATAAATCTAAAGAGATGAAAACATTTTCCGGAATTATTCCTCTTGCATTTTTTTATATATTTTTTTCTTTTTTCCTTCTCCCTCCTCCACCGGCCACTAGCCTCAATGATGGCTGACAAGATGCGACTTCACCGCCTTAGGCAAGGTTGAGCCTTGCTGTGATCTGGCAAGCCCAAGGCCAGCAAGCTTGAGCTTGCTTGTGGTTGTTGACGAGCAAGCCCCGAGCTTGCCTATGGCCATCTCCGGTTGGTCACGGCAAAAGAAGGAGGAAAAAGAAAAGGAAATAAAAGAAAACAAAGAGAGAAAAGAAAAAAAGGAAATTTTAAAAATAATAAAAATTTTGAATTTTTATATAAAAGAGAAAAGGAAAAAGAAAAAAAGAAAAAAAGTGAAATAAAAATAATTAAAAAAACTCGATTTTTTTAAATAATAAAAAATAAAATTCATTATAAAAATCAAAATGCTTTTCTACTTGAAATATAGTCATGAAATTGAAATCATTTTCTAATAAAATTCAAACATCATAAAACGTTTTCAATCATATATCACCAAATAAATAAAAACTAACCGTATTCCTGAAATTTTTGGGATCATTGAGTTATCCGCTAAACAAATGCGCCCCAAGACGAAGAAGCTATTGATAAAATTCTAATCAATAGAGAGTTTATTCCCTGTCTATTTGGTCAACACTCCAAATAGCAAAATAAAAGAAAAATAATGCTAAGCACACTTTGTCTTAGCATTATTTCCGGCTTGTCCTTGGGATCTTCCTCAAATTGGGGCTATGTTTGGAAGTATGGTGAGGAAACAAATTAGAAAAGCAAATAATGGTTCATATTTTGAAATTTCTCTCCCCGTGTTACCACTCACAAATATTTTCGAACGTAGCCTCAAGGGTGAAAGTTTCCGCAAGTAGATAGACGTGACTACAGGGATCATCAACCCTGTGTTGACTTTAAAGAGATTGATATTGATTTGATGAGCAGCTGAAGTCGCCAAATGAGTTTCCTTCTTCTTTCCTTAGTCGCATACCACTTTAGTTTCTCAAGTTGACAAAAATATTTCACGAGACGTATTTTCTACGTAACAATATTGACTGTGTAATCGATTGATTACCTATGGGACACATATGGATATGTCTAGATAAGAGGCTTATCATTTTTCATTGATTTATTAATTTCATAAATTATATTTTTATTCCATTTCATGTCCAAACATTCTCCAAACAGATGACTGGATATAAAAAAAAAACAGTGTTTTTCTTATCCATGTTTTTCTATCTTATTCAAATTTTTGTTCGGACAACCAAAAGCAATTATGGAATTTTTTAAAACTTTTGTCGGTTTTCTTTCCGTATGTGCTCTTTTAATAAGAACCCGTAGAAGAATTTTCTTTAATCACGAGGAACCACCTTTTTCAAACTCACAAGTTTTTCCTAAATGGGGCATCCAAAAGTTCATCTTACACCTTTTTCTTTTGAAATCATTATCGCTATTCGAACACATGTAGGCCAGGGTATCACAGCCTCAATAATGCTGGGTCTAATTGCTAAAGTTCGGTTTGTTATGCGGAGAAAAGAGAACTTGGAGAATGTATAATTTCCTACTGATAAAGGTTGCGGTTGGGTTCAGCATAAATTGTTCATAGCTGGGCATGTATGACGAGGGAAACGTGGAGCCTTCAAATTGCTAGAGCCTTCTCAAATGCAATGACCAGGCAACACATGATTCTCCACACATGAAAGGAACGACGAATATGTGTTTTGGCAAAAGTGAAGAAGGAACACAGACAATTGGGTTGGTGGCGGACGCGATGGCTCGAGAGAGATAGAGGGGACCCTTGGTGAGTATTATTCGTTATTTTATGTAAGAAATTGAAGTAAGACACACGGCAAAAGCACAAGGAATTGTCGAGAGGAAGCATGATGAGACCTTGTTTGACGGGCGGTCTTTGGGATTAGCTGGAGCCAGCGACACTTCGTTCAGGATCAATCTCTTTACAGTGAAACACATTAATCTCCTTTGCATATATTTGCTTGTTTTATCGGTTCTCTATTTCCTTAAATCCCTTTGCAAGAATTCCTTATTATTGCCATTCCCATTCTCACAAGATGGAAGAAGTGTTGTATTGTATTCTCCCCAGATTTGACGTAATTAGTTATGTTGACACCTATTTTTAAATTACCCAAAAATCAATTACACAAAATTTAGAAATTAATTTTCTTTAATTCCTAAAACAAAAAATATTTCTATTAAATGAATTGCATATAGAAATTAGACATTGTTTGTGTTAATAGGGTCTATTAAAATGTTTTTTTTTTGTATTTATTTCTTATTATTATATATTTTTTTAAAAATTATTATTATGCGGCATGTCTAAATGTGTTAATTTATCGTTGTATTATTATTATGCATGTTATTTTAATTACATAAATGCAATGTTTTAATTAAACAAGCCTATAGGATCGTGTAGTAAACCATTGCATGTTTTCTCTAATTTCGTTTTATCATAGTTATGCATGTTTTTAATTAGACTTTAATTGCATGATTTGTTGTGTGAGTCGCCTTAATTAGGGCTAAAAACTTAGGCTGTATATTTACTTTGACTGCTAATCGCTTTTGATTATGCACTCGCTTGATCACCTCACATGTTAGGAGAAAGATCATAAAATCAATCAAAATTGCCTGACAAATGTTTTCAGAAATGAACAGGATAAAAAAGTATCGAAAGGGAATTAGTTGTACAACTAGTATAACCAAGTCCCCAAATTTAGTTAATCTTTGGTTCGTAGGAATAGGGTGATCCTCCCATCATCCTATTTGGATTTCTAATCGACCTATCCCAAATCGATTAGTGGCGACTCCTTGATATAAACCACTTGCATGTTAAACATTTAAACCCTAAGTCGCAATATGGTATTGGCTTAAGAGAGCCCGAGTTAAGTCTCGAATCTAGATTTAGCACGTACTATGCATAACTTCCCCTTTTTTGTTATATTCCAATAAAAAAATTGGGAGGTCGGTTGCAACAGACTGGCGACTCCGCTGGGCATATCTTTTTTTAAGTGGAATTAAGCTAAATTTTTGTCATGTTCAAAATAATTTTTGTTTGGCATCAAGGACTCCAGGTACGATACTAACATTAATGTGTTATTTATTCTTGCAGTTTCAAATTGATTGTTTATGAATTGTTGTGCATGCTTTAATGATTTAGCACTACACTGTTGCACACACAACCACACTGTCGGACCTAGGTCGCAATAAGGCATTTTAGGATGGTGTTAGGAAAGATACGACCTCGAACGTGAGCCCGCGATGTAGAGGTTGCCTTTCTTTTCCCCAAAATTTATTTCTAAAAAATCGTAAAGAAATATCTTTAGCCGTTATTCGCGTGACTATAATATATTTATTTAGATTTAGCCGAGGTTAAAAGGACTTAACACTAACGTGAGACTGCGACGGTTAGGTACCATTTTAATTTCATTTTGTTCGACCAGTCTAAAATAGAAGTCGAACTTCACTTCTCATGTGCATGTCGTTGTGATTGACATGGTTCAAGGAAAAGGTATATATTCTATCCTTTTTTATTTTATTATGCACTCTACTTACTTATTTAATTTGTTATTATTAGGCCACCTGTTGATTACATTCTACACCCGACGGGAAAAGCTGATGTCCAATTCGTCCCCACCTTTAAGAAAGAACTTCTGGCTTGGTGGGACCAACTCGATCAGAATGGCCAACAGTATGTCAAAGCAAGAATTGATCGCCTACTTCCACTGCTCAAAATCAACATCCATTCTAGCATGATGCAAGCCTTAGCACACTTCTGGTGCTCACAGACATCCACTTTCATATTCAGTAAGTTTGAGATGACCCAAACTCTGGAAGAGTATAGTATTATCATTGGGAAACCTTTGGGATCTGAGCTCATCAAACTGCTTTTAGGCGTGTCTCCTCTGCCTGAATTATCCCAATTTTTTCAAACCAAGAGCAATACAGTGAAGAGAGTCATTCAAGCTCACTATAATGCATGCCAATGATTTTTCTTAAATGAATATTTTGAAAGTCAACCTATGAGTCAAAAAGCTGTCACACCTCGCACCCTACGGCGCGCCACATCCCTGCCACGGTCGATTCAAATGCGACGTCCCAGGACGCGTCGCCAACCCAACGCTCAAACAAAGTACCAAGCACACGCGGAAGCATTATAACACCCGTACAAACTAAAAACCACAAGACCAAGGATAGCAGTAACACCATAAATACAACTTGCACTAATAACAAGGATTTACAAGGTCCATTACAATAGAATAAACATATAAAAACCAAAACGGGTCAACATCCACCAACGTCAAAAAGGGGGGTGGGGGGGGTACGTGGCTTGTCGATCAAGCACTATATCTAGCCGGGGCTCCTCCCAAAACGTATCGGCACGCCTGCCATCCTCAAGGCCAGGGGTCTGAAAAGTTTGGTTTATATAACAGTGAGAATAAATCTCAGCGAGTAGGCCCTTTAAACCTAAACTAGGCTAGCATGCACCTCCTGACAAGCACTAAACAACACACAATCTAGAATATGAGTGACTTAGGCCATCGGCCCCAAATCCAAAACTTACCTTGGCCCTGCAAGTTAGGCACTTGTAATTCACAATAATAATGCAGAACCCAATCACAGCACATGCACACGTCACTTGGTCACAATGCATGTCATGCATATGCTGGTGCTCACACTCGTGCTCAAGCCTCATCAATGCACTTCGCACACTTGCACCCTTGCACACTTGCAATTTATCAATTCTCTTCCGACCCGCGTTAAACGCATCAGGTCCGACTCACGTAACATACATTAGGTCTATCACTTCGAGATCAATCTATGGCCCGCGTAAAACGCATCAGGCTCATGACACAAAACTCGAGTAAAACGCATCAGGTTGGCTATCTTCCAGTAATCCGAGCATCGTCCCGCGTAACACGCCTCAGGACGGATTCAATACCCCATGTAAAACGCATCAAGGCTTTATGTAATCACACGTACACAATCACCAGTTATTATCTGAACCCCGCGTAAAACGCATCAGGGCATTTTAGGTGATCACATGCTCATGTCATTCGTGCATACTCGTATATGCACATGTTATGCCAATGCTCGAGATGCACACTCATGGCCACAATATCTACACTCGGCATTCATGAAATTCAAGCTGGGCACTTAATATGATTTGGTTATATACTCAAATAATGCCACATCATGTTCAAATCACATCTCAATATGCCCACTAGGCCAATTAGTCGAAACCCATCGCAACATGTAAATTGGCACCCAATTTCACGCAATTAACACATCAAAACTACTCATGCCAATAGTCTACCAAGCATCTCATGAATTGGCCATGCCAAACACATCATAGGAGATTACGCAAACACAATTATGCCATACTTAATTCAGCCTCCTCATGGGTCGATCACAATTCCCTAAGAAATTCGCCCTAAAACCTCGATTGACCAAATATGGCCTGAATCAACCCGATATCAATTCAGCCATGAACAGTCCACCCTAGGCCATTAAATCACCTCCAAATCATCACATTAGACCACAAGAATTACCATGAAAACAACCATCACTCGGCTCTCAATTCACACCCGCCAATTCCACATTTTTGCTCGAATCAAGGCGCCTAAGCTTAGCCACCATTCAGCATGCTATAGGCCATTAAACCTTAATTAAAACATCACACTAAGCTAGTAAAATAGCCACCAGATCAGTCCTTATCGCTCGTCACAATTTAACCCCTAAATTGATCACGCCTAGTCTAGTTTAATCTTGACATGAACAGCCACTAAACAGGTCATTCTAGGCCAATATATATCCTCAAAATACTCCATTTGACTCTCCAAGACATCCCCCAAATCAGCTGCCACGAGGACAATGCGAGGCATGCTCAATATTCCACAATTTGAACCCGAACTTAGCCGAACTTGGGCCGATTCAATCCAATATTTCCAGCCATCACACAACACATTCTAAGCAGCTAAACCTCATTAAAATTGTCATGCTAAACCACCAAATCAACCATGGTAACAGCCCCTAACATCCTTCGCACGTTAACCCCTAAATGACCTTAATTAACCCCTAAAACTCATATAGAAACACACATTAGCCTAATTAGGGTTTAGGGTTGTACTCACTTGGATTCCTAAGCTCCCAACTAAGTTTGACAGAAGATGAGGGTGGCTAAATAGTGGCGATTCCGCGTCGAACTAGAGGCAGCAAGTGGTGGCTCCCTTGGTGGCGCTTGATGGTGGCAACGACAATGGCAATCCTAGGCGGGGGCTGGTTGGTGGCTAATGGGGAGAGGAGAGGGAGAAAGAGAGAGCTAGTCGAGTGAGTGGTGGTGACGGTGAGATGACGGACAGCGGCCTTGGCTTGCGGCGGCAGTCCGGTGAGCTTCTCACGGCCACGCAAGGAGAGGAAGAGAGGGAGAGTGGCGAGATTGAGAGAGAGGAGGGGGAGTGGCTAGCTTGAGGGGAAAGAAATGAGGGGGAGAGAGAGAATGAGAGAGGTTTATAGGCAAATTGGCTAAGTGGGGTTAGGTGACAAACTTTGCACTAAATGACCATCATGTCCTTGGTTCAAGGTTAGGATTAATCCCACTTAAAATATCTTGGGGTAAAACGGTCCTTCATTTCCATCAATAATTGAGGCTCAAATAATCCCATTTAATCTCCCAAAATTCGGAATTCTAACTTAGGGGTACAAGGGCAAAATGGTAATTTTCCGATCCCGAGTCAAATTTCCAATTTTCGACTCTATTGATCCCAAATACGATTGGCCACGCTTATACGATGTTGTCCTTGCAAAAATAGTTATATACGCTCACGAAATCCGACACCGAAGTCCGGACTCAATTCCACGATTGATTTTGCTCAATTTGCAGTTTTAGTGTCTCTCACTAATTGGCAGCTATTTAGGAGTTACGCTTATTGACCTAGGGCTACTCGCATGGTGATGTAACATCCCGAATTTCGACTCAATTTCCGGAAGTCAATAAAACGAGTCTTATTTATTATTTCATTTTCGTAAGCCTGGCCCGGAGCTAATCACTCCTAGGATACTGACCAGATGGGAATGGCTAACTAGAATAACGATACGTGGACCAAGGACCCGATCGTGAATTGGACACCGATTCCGAGAAACGACGAGGAAATATTTTGGGCCAAAGTAGGTCGATCTTCGGAAAGTAACGGACTCGGTTTGGCCGAGGCCAACGATGTACGATCGGATAGCAAGTGATTCTGTAAGACCGAAAGTGCACGTGGCCGACCAGTCCCGAACTTAAACCGAACGATCGTTATCTCCGGAACTAGCGATAATTCCTCTCGTTCTCCCGGTAATCGAGGCCGTCATGACTCAGATAACCTTAGGTCGATACACGTAACCCCTAAACAGCCGCCCGTTAGTAAGAGATTCGAGAATTGAAATTTAACTAGTTTGATCGTGAAATTTGATCCGGACTTTGAGGTTGATTTTCGAGGGTTTATTGTTCTAGTTTCACAAGGATGGCGTCAATTTGAGTTGGTTATGTATATAAGGGGTTAGTCTGGTCGAAAAATAGAATTTCGGCCCGAAATCGGACAAATGATGACTTTGCCCCTAAGCTTTGAGTAGTGTTCCGAATTTTAAGTGATTTAAGGGGATTATTTAATGCAAATTAAGGACAAAGAGACAAGGGTTAGTGGAGTGAGTAATGACCACATTGCCCCTCAATTATTGGTCTAGAAGAGATGGTAGCCATTGGATCTAAGGGTGAAAAGTCTAAACCTTTGGATTAGTGAGACTTGTCACCTAACCTCAACCACCCCACTATTAAGCTCACCTCTCTCTCTCTCCTCACATTTCTTTCTCACCAAGCCAAGACCTCTCCCTTCTCTCCTTCTCTCTCTCTCTCTCTCTCTCTCTCTCTCTCTCTCTCTCTCTCTCTCTCTCTCTCCATCTTCGCCGGCCACTCCCTCTGCTGTCCACGCCAAGACCGCCGTTCTGCCGCCAACGCCGGTCCGTCGCCGCCGACCGCGCCACCGCCGCTCCGTTGCCGTCGCGTCACGCCGAGCCATCGCCGTTCCCGCCGCCATGACACCACCACCATCGCCGTCTCCCTCCCGTGTTCACCCTCTCTCTTCCTCCCGTCAGTTGGCCGTCCGTCCGCCGTCACGTCGCCGTGCCGTTCACTCGGAGCGCCGCTACCGCCCGCCGTGACTGCCAACTTGCTGACCGTCTACACCTCAGCCACCCTCACCGACCCGTTTTCTCTCTCTCTCGGCCGCTTAGAGGTCCCGCCGTCCGTGAGCCTGTTGCTGTCGTGAGTGCCGTCGTCGCCGTTCATCGCTGCGCTGCCCACTCACGCCGTCAACCACCGATCGACCTCCCTCGCCTTGCCGTCCGTGAGTCTCGCCAGCCGTGAGCTCGTGAGCCGCCGCTTGGAGGCTGCCGCCGTCCACCGCCGTTCTTCGGGAATCCCGCCGCCAACTTGCCGTTCACCGGTAGTTGGCCGCTGTTCCCCGTCGTCTAAATCTGAGTTTAAGTGAGTAATGCCCTCTAAACCCTAATTAGGACGATAATGCCTTTTAAATCAGGTTAGGGTGTCGTTAGTGAGTAATTAGTGATTAATTAGATGGATTGAGGTTGATTAAAGGTGATTAAGATTGATTAAGAATTTTCATTGGATTAGTAAGTACCGAGATGAAATCGGAAGATTGTTAAGTGGATATTGAAGTGGATTTGAGGCCGGGACAAGGCCAAGAGGTGGCTGTCCATGTGAGTAATTAATGGATTAAGTGTTGACAAGTTGTCGGATTAACTCGATTGAGACGTCGGGATGGCCCGGGTATTTGATTGGATAGTTGTGGTGCTCAAAATGGTTGATTTGTACGTTTTGATGCTTATTTGTACCTTGCCATGTCGTATGATCGCGTGATTGACTTTATGTGAAGTGTGAGTTGAGCATGTGAGCGTGTTGTAATGTGACAAGCCTGAATTCGTTGAATTGCAATGATTGATGCTCTTATGCATTTTATATTGCCCGAGCATAAACATTCATGGCTGCGCATTATGTGTGTGCCGAGTGTGAGGCATGTGATGAAAATTATGCGAGAATGCAAGTTTGCCATGAGCATGTGATCACCTATAATTGCCTGATGCGCTTGACGCCGGGTTCAGATAAAATTTAGGCAGTGTGCCGTGTGATCACTTAAGGCCTTCGGGTCGTGGCCTTCGGGTCGATTTTGTTTTCATGCACTTTGTAGCAAGACGATGCCCAGTGTGTCTGGAAGACGACCAGTCTCATACACTTTGTAGCAGACTTGGTTCGTAAGGAGATCGGTGTTGCACCTCATGCACTTTGTAGCAGACTAGAGACACTGGGCCGAGGGCGTTTTTACGCTGGCCACGAAGAGTTATTTATGTGTTGGGCCAGTGGACCATGGAAAGATCAGATAATGAGTAAATCTGTAGAGTATTAGATTATGTGGTGGAATTACTATGCATGGTATGGGACGTGCCCAAGCGGTTCCATCTTATAATCCAAATACGCGCGCGTGTACCACATTGATGCATTGGCATACATAAGAATGCATGGACAAGTATGAATACGTGTGAAACTCGGTGATGGGAATGTAAACCAAACATTTATGAGCTTGAGCATGCGTATGACGCACGTGTGATCGTGTATGCCCGAGGATGTGCTTGATTATTATTTTAAATTGCCTAACCTGCAGGGTCATCGGTAAGTGCGATCTAGGCTCGAGGGCCTGGATCAGTGGTTGTTATTTGATTTAGTTTTGTTCCCGTCAGGAGGTGCATGTTAGCCTAGTTTAGGTTTAGTGGGTTTTACTTGCTGAGATTCGTCTCACGGTTGTATAACCCAACTTTTCAGACCCCAGACCCTGACGATGTCGGAGGTGCCAAACGCGCCAGTGCGACATGGGATTTCGCACCATCTTGAGCACACCATGTCGGTTCACCCCATAGGGAATTGGGAGATGTTTCTTAGACACTATACTTTAGTTTGGATAAACGTAGGGACCACACATTTTGAGACCCACGAGTATGTGGCCTGGTGCTTCAGAGATCTTTTTGGAAAGGAGTATGGACCCCTCCGTTCTATGGATATCCCGCTCAACGAGAAGGGCGAGCTAGATCCACAATGCCCTAATGGAGATATAGTCGATCCCGATACGGATATGGAGGTGAGTTGGGAGATTGATGAGGGACCCGAGCTAGGTGAGGAGGACGAGGAGCTGGGAGGCGTGGATTTTGAGCCCGAGATTGTCGATCCGGCCCCGGAGCCGATGGATGTGGAGGTAGAGGAGCCCATGGAGGTGGACGAGGATCCAGAGATGGAGACCGAGTCCGAGGCAGTCAGTTTTGATGAGGACCAGGAGATATCCAAGAGTTCTTCGGAGGCATCGAGCTCGGACCCCGACTGGGAGCCCTAGGATAGATCCCCCCTTTTAGCGTAGTGAGGACTGACACTTTTTGGGATTGAGTCATCCGTTTCCTTCTTGTCGATAGTTCTCCCTAGCCGCCTCTTCTTTTTGCCTAGTGTAGTGGTTGTGATCCGCTTTTGCTGTTGTGTTGGGATCATTTATTTTGGTTGTAAATGGATATTGTAAAGGCTTTTGTATATGTATAAAAGTGTATATTTTGTAATTAGTAATTTCTGTCGTGCTATCCTTATTCTCATATTGTTTTTTGTCTGGGTATTATTATTTGTTTTGCTTCCGCTTGTGTACAAATCTCTGTCTTTGGTGATGGGTCGGCGACGTGTCATGGGACGTCGCATTCAAAGCGACCAAGAAGAGGGATGTGGCGCGCCACAAAAGGCGTGGGGCGTGACAGGTGACGATGTTGATTTCCCAGAGAACACGAGGAATTATCGCTAGTCCCGAGGGTCGCAGTCGTTCGGCATAAGTTCAGGATCGTTCGCCGCACGTACTCTCGGTCGTGCGGAATCACCCATTATCCGATCATACGTCGTCGGTGCGAACTAAATCCGTCACTCTCCTTGAACCGGCCCACATTGGCACAAAATATCCTCTCGTCGTATCTCGGAATCGGACTCAATTCACGATCGAGTTCTTGGGTTCACGTACCGTTTTTTCTAGTTAGCCTTTCCCTATTGGTCAGTATCCCGAGATTGATCAGATCCGGGCGAGACTTACTAAAACGCAATGAGAAATAATATCAATTTCATTGATCACGAAAGTGGGTCGAATTCAGGACGCTACAAAAGCCAAGAATTTTATCCTTGCTTTTATTGGGTGTGTCCTTTTCCCCCATCGCAGAAATTCAATAAACCCCTCGATTGCATATGTGGCCAAACAAATTTGCACCGGTTTGAGTTATGTTAATTCAGTTTTGAAAGAAATATTTTTGTCTTTAAACTGTTTTAAACAAAATGATGATAAAATCATATAGGCCGCCCCAAAAATTTTGCAAATCTAGTTTTTATCCCATTTGAGAGGATTTGGGCACCTCACGCAGCATTGTGAAATTGATGACCTCATATACCCAATACAAAGATTTGAGGTTCTAAAAAGTCATTCTCCTGACAAGGATTACGCTACCTGGATAAACTTTTTGAAAGACCCCGATCCCAAGGCATTCCTATGACATACTAAATGGTTCCATGACGGTCAGACTCGTTATGCCCACCAGTTCCACAATCTCGGTCCGCTGCTCGGTTTATCAAGCATCATCTCATACTATCAATATCGGATAGCCCACCAATACAGGGCCTTTCAGGAAATCTCGCCGCCTCTCAAGACCGAGCGGTTTCAAGTTCGATTCATTGCTCGAACTACAACTATGCTAGCGAAATTCATGCCACCCAGGGGGTGTAGGCTAAATGTCAGCCTAAAAACATTCTAGTGCCTAGGCTATTGAAGGGGCAAGAAAAAGCCCATCATGCTTCTCTGTTCTACATTTTATATCATCAAATCCCGACATATCTGCAGTCAAAGGTCCCGGATGTAACCAACAAGCCCAGTCGCTAAGCACAGATTGATAATCTCAAAAAGATTGTGGGGACAAGGGATGCGCTTAATGCGGAGCTTGTCTGTGAAAATAAGCGACCCCGAGAGACTGTAGCTTCCCCATCGTTTATAGAATAAGTATCCGGGAAGAGCGCCCTTTTTGTTAAAGCCTATGTATTTTATATTTTCCTAGTATTTATGTTTAGGGGTTTTGATTTTCTTCTTTTAAGGTGTTTACAGGTTATAATTATGTTAATATAGCTTGGACCGCTTTTTATTTATTTTATTCTATATATAATTTTATTGCGCCTTAATGACACCACTGTGGCCATCAGCCCAGTGGTATCCGGGTATGAAGCAAAACGGTCTAAGGTGATTGGGGTTCAAACCCCGGGGACGCCACCTATATTTGTTAATATTAATAAAAACATTTTTTCTCATTTTTTTCTTCACAAATAAATAAAATATGTAATAATATTATGATTAAGTCATGAAATAATTCTTTATTAGACATTATACTCATTCATTTCAACGTTTTCACAGGTAGTTACAAAAATAGCCAAAGAAAACACCCATCTCGATAACATGGAAAATGAAATGAAAATGGTTTTCAATGCGCTAGAAAATCTCACCAAGCAAATAAAATCCATCAATGGCAAGCCCACCGCTACGCTTGCAGCAATTGAGGTGATATTGCCACCACCGTCTACTGGAAAGGACAGAGCCTCCACCAGCAACAGTAAAATGCCCATGTTAGAAGACGATCCGTTTCCCTTGGCTATTAGGAAGACTGAACCTGAAAGTGCACCGATGACAGAACATGACAAATGCCTTGCAAAGGTTGAGAAGATGCTGAAATAGCTACAAGACCCGCAGCATGCTGTCCCTCTTGACCTGTCTATATACAAATGGATCAAAGTACCAAAAAAGTTCAAGATACCGGAGTTCGAGAAATATGATGGCACTTCATGCCCCAGATACCATTTGCACTTGTATCATGTGCAGATGATTCAGTACATGGATAATGAACCCCTCATGATTCAGATATTTCAAGCAAATCTAACGGGACTAGCTTTGACATGATATATGTCAAAAGACGTGGACGCTTTTAAATCTTGTGATGACACCGCCAATGCATTCCTAAAGCAGTATCAGTTCAATCTCAATGTCACCTTTACTCGGGACGATCTGGAACACACCGAAAAGAAGAAAAGTGAGTCCTTCAAGGAGCATGCCACTAGGTGGAGAAACTTGGCCCCCCAGATTACCCAACAACTCACTGATCATGAACAAGTGAAGTTATTCATCAAGTCCCTTTCGTATGAATACAGGCACCGTCTGGGTGGTGCCACCGCTGAATCTCTTAATCGTCTTGTTCCTATGGGCGAACGAATTGAAATGGGATTGCGCAACAGATGGTTCACAAACCCCGCTTCCACAAGCAAGAGACTCAACACGAAGAAAGAGAAGGAATCCCTGATGGATGCGAATATTGCATACAGCTAGACTGTTCATCCTCCCCAAACAGTCCAGGTGAGTAGTGAGCAGCAGCCGACCTCAAGTCGCCAGTCTCCAAAACGATATAAGAAAAGGCAATTCACCCCATTGCCTGGATCCCTCTCTCAAGTCATGGCTATACTTCGGAAGAAAAATCTGCTTTCTACCGAGTCAAAACGTCCCAACTCAGAAAGCTTTTCGAATTACGATCCGTCCAAGAAGTATGACTATCACATGAGCAAGATAGGACATTCAATAGACAACTGCTACACCCTCAAACACCGAATCCAAAACTTGCTTGACACCAAAGCCTTTTCATTCCAAACATCTAAACCAAGTCCAAAACAACCTGCTACCCGAACACGAAAGTAGAATTAATGTCATATCTACTTTCAACGCTGGTCGAATTAAGAGTGAGAGGGTATACACTGTTGACGTCTATAACGCCCTAGTGAAAGCGGGGTATTATCCTACTGGTGAAGTACTGCCCTTGTCCATAATAAAAGAAAGGGTTACTAATATGGCAAAAGCGGGTTTGATTATGTATGCGGACCATACAGGCATAGTGGCTACCATCTCTAAGGTTATCATCGACTGGGACAAAGAACTCTCAGCATTGAATGCCGAAACAAGTGAATCCATCCTCACACTTGTGATCAAATCTTTGTCTGATAGCTTGGATGGAGAGGAGGAGTTGACGATTGAAATACCCCTAACCGAGGAGTACATAGTGATTGAGATACCTTAGCCTTACCGATACGAGAATGACAAAGCAATCTCATGGTCCTATGAGCTGGATGTCGACTTAGTTACCAGGTCAGGATGAACGTATGCTCAAATCGACACGCTGTCTCCGAAGCTTGTCACTGACAAAGAAGTCAAAGAATTCCTGGCCATTGTCAAAACTAGCGAATACAATGTAGTGGATCAGTTATGCAAATTGCCTGCCTAGATTTTTTTGTTGGAACTACTCCAAACGTTTATGAAGCATCAGAAATCCCTGATGAAAGTACTCAGTGAAGTAAATGTCCCAGAGACAATTGATCATGACAAGCTCGAAGCATTTGTGAGGTCCATCCTTTTAAAGGATCAGACAACGTTCTCGGAAGATGAATTTCCCATGGGACATACCAAGGATCTCTACATCTCTATTAAATGTAGAAACTCCCACGTGGCTCGAGTTCTGATAGACAACAAGTCAGCTTTAAATATATGTCCGTTGGCAACCTTACACCGTCTCAATATAGATACATCTAAGCTCCGTACCTCCAAAACATCCGTCCGAGCATTTGACGGGATGAAGAAAGATAATGTTGAAGAAATTGACCTTGATGTCCAGATTGGCCTGACCGTATTCAGTATTCAGTTCCAAGTAACGGACATGCCCACTGCGTTTAGCTTTCTACTGGACCGTCCCTGGATTCACTCTGCTAGAGCTGTACCTTCAAGCCTTCATTAAAGCGTGAAGTTTGTTGCCCAAGGGAAACTGATTACTGTCCTGGGAGAAGAGGACCATCAAATTTACCAAGAAACTGCCATCTCATACATTGAATCAAGTGGCAGGAAGGAATCTAGTTATCAGTCCATCGAGTTCGTACCAACCGTGCATGGACATCGAGGGATTTCTCCTCTTGTCCCTGATATGTCAAAAGCCTTAATCATGGTAGAGAAGGTTATGATTGGAAATGGCTTCACCCTAGGCCAAGGACTTGGCAGAGAAGGTCGGGGCATCCGAGAGCCTATTCAGGCTGCTAAGAATCATCGTACAGCTGACCTAGGGTATCGTAGAGGAAACCTATAGGTCAACAAGGGGCACACAAAGGGTCAATCTAGTTTGTTACTTTCCCATATTCGGGAGACTTTCCCGCCACTCGCTAAATTACTGCAGGATGAAGAAATTTATCTTAACATCTCAGGAGAATCCGGTGAGGGGTTCAAACAGCTGGCCCAATGTTCAAGTCACCTGAGCTCATTGACTCTTCCTGTAAATGTTGCTATTGACCGACATCGGAACCCAAACAAGCTGCCGATTGAAGAAGATTATGGATGAGAAGAAACGCTGGATAATGTGGTCACCCTATTTGACGACGTCTTCATAGGGACCATACATGAAGACTCGATCTCAGAAACGAGCACCTACCCACTTGATTTGTTTGCACGTTTGCAGCATCAGTTAGGCAAGTTACGGGATTTGCTGACATCCTTAATGGATAACTTTCGCCAAATTTCGGACATACGAACACCGTCACCCGATCAGGAGCAAGTGACCCAAGAAAATGGTTCGGGAGGAAACCTACCATCAAGAGTCCTTCACGACATGATCTGGCGAGATGTCCAACTCTTATAGTGGCAGGGCAATGTACGACGATACTCTCCGGTTCCTAAATCCATGGATATGATATTCCCTATCTTTTTACGGAAGGGGCTAATCATAAGGAAGTGAAAACACCCTACTCTTAAGTACTTCATTAACTATGATCCCTCCAAATCTTGTGACTATCATTCAGTAGAGATCGAGCACTCGCATGATAATTGTGATATTTTGAAGAATAGAGTTCAAGATCTACTAGATGCCAAGGCATTCACTTTTTGTGCCCTATGGCTATGTCACGGTGAGGATGATCTCTTGGTGGCACCTAGCCTTCATGCCGCTGCTCCTCAGCTTTCTAATAAGGCGCACAAAGGAAAGGCGATTATGGATACCCTGTGCGAGTCTAGTGGTAAGTACGACTATTATATTGACTACCAGATGCCATCAAGTTTTTACGAAGACCAGCAGAATAGCACTCCTAGCCAATGTGACGACATGGAAAAGCTGACAACACTAAAGAGAGGAACTGATGAGATAGATTCTTGGAACGATACTTTCGAAGATTTCTTCGTCGGCGCAATAGATGAAGGACCGGTGGAGGGAATGGGTGCAAGCTCACTTGAGTAGAATTCATCTCCTCTTTTTTGCATGAATCCCTAGAAAATGGACTATCCTTGTATTTTGTTTTTTGTCGTCATTTCTGTTAAAAGAAATGTCTTTTTGAACTCTCCTTCTTTTGAGGTTGTAAATCCGCGTGTTGTAAATAAATAATGTTTTGAGGGCATGAGGTAGTATCCCAAACCGGCCCGTTAATGATATCCAGCCACAAAAAGGAAGGTATTCTAAGGCCCGGGCTATCTTATGCTTCCTTATCTCTAAAACTTTTCAAAAATCAAAGATATTTTTACTATTTCTTCAAAAAATGTTTTAAGGGGAAAAGGACAATAAAAATCTTTATCCCCCCATTTGTTTTTCTAATCGATTTACCCTGTGTTCCAGGCATAATCTTGCGACTTGTGAGGGAGTTAGTACAGTCCAACCCGATGATATTATTGACAGTAGCGTTTCTGACGATTCAAGTGATGACTCCACTAAAATCTGAAGAAATTGGGAGCAGTATGAACAATTCAAGCCCCTTGCAACCGAAGATACTGTTACCATCAATTTGAGCGGTACTTAAGATCCAAAAGAAATGAAGATTGGAGCCAACCTTCTCGAAGGGAAAGCCAAATGTCTAGTTGCTCTTCTCAAGGATTATCAAAACGTCTTCGCATAGTCTTATTCTGATATGCTAGGATTAGACCCTCAGATTGTTGAGCACAGTTTGTCTACCAATCCCAACATGCCTCCTAAGAAGCAAAAGATACGAAGGACTAAACCTGAGTTATCGAAAAAAATCGAAGAGGAAGTGATGAAATTGTTGAAAGTAAGGTTCATCAAGGTTTCACAATACCCTGACTAGGTAGCAAATATCCTGCCAGTAAAGAAAAAGGATGGTTGAATTTGAGTTTGTATTGATTACCGTGACTTGAATAAGGCCAGTCCAAAAGATGGCTTTCCCACTCCTCCACATAGATGTTCTTGTGGATAACACCGCTGGATTCGAATTATTTTCTTTCATAGATGGATTATCCGGGTACAACCAGATAAGGATGAATGAAGAAGATAAGGAGAAGACGATGTTTATCATTCCATGGGGGACCTTTCACTACAGGGTTATGCCTTTTAGTTTGAAGAATGCCGGGGCAACTTACCAATGTGCTATGGTCACTTTCTTTCATGACCTGATGCACAAAGAAATTGAAGTCTATGTTGATGGCATGATCGCCAAGACTAGATGCCGAGAGGACCACATTGAAGCCTTGAAGAAGCTATTCAGCCAGTTGCGAGAGTTCAAATTACGCCTGAACCCTACAAAGTGCATATTTGGGCCAACCTCTGGTAAGTTACTCGGGTTCATCGTGAGTAGCAAGGGGATCGAGGTCGACCCCTCAAAAGTCAAAGCAATATGTGAATTGCAACCCCTATCCACAATGAGGGAGATTAGAAGCTTTTTGGGAAGGTTGAATTACATTGCTCGATTCATCTCCCAACTCTCTGAGACTACACGGCCTTTCTTTAAACTTCTCAAGAAAGATGCTCAAATTAATTGAGATGAGGATTGTCGGGAAGCATTTGAAAAGCTGAAGTAGTATTTGATGAATCCCCTGGTACTAGTTCCACCAGTCCTGGGGCATCCTCTAACTCTCTATCTAACGATTCACAGCGAATCGTTAAGAGCCTTGTTGGCCTAAAGCTACCCTGATTATGGAAAAGAATGTGCCATCTATTATATGAGTAAGAAATTCACCATTTCGGAACAGAATTATTCCGAATCAGAAAAAACATGTGTCGCGTTGGTGTGGGTGTTGCATAGGCTCCGACAATATACTTTGCACCACCAGACATTCCATGTAATTGAAAATGACCTTATTCAGTACTTGCTTAACCGACCGGCATTAGTAGGAAAATTAGCCAAATGGCAAATTCTAATTTCAGAATTTGACATCCAAACATCATCACAGAAATCAGTGAAAGGTCGGGTGATCGCTGATATTTTAGCTGAATTCCCTAGGGAAACACATGAGGATGATCTCCTAAATGATCGTATTTTATCAATGGAGGAACACACATAGACCATGTTTTTCGATGGAACAGTGAACCTGTCCGGCTCTGGCATTGGGGCAGTCTTGATATCCCCAGATGGGTAGCATTATCTTGTAGCCGCGAAATTGGTGTTTACTTGCACCAACAACATTACTGAGTATGAAGCATGTATTCTTGGCTTATAAGCAGCAATTGATATGAAAATAGCCAAACTAAAAGTGTTCAGCGATTCTGCCTTAATCATACTCCAGACTGTGGGTGAATGGAAAACTAAGGATACTAAACTAGTGCCCTATCATGACTATTTAGAAGAATTGGTTTCAGAATTCAATGAGATCTCATTTGAATACCTATCTAGACCTCATAACCAATTCGCCGATGCACTGGCCATACTATCATCCATGTTACAGGTTACCAATGGTTTAGAAATAGAACCTCTGAAGATTGAAGTCCTGACCAGACCGGTCCATTGCATGACCGTGACTGAGGAACCCGATAGTAAACCATGGTATTGTGATATCATGAATTACATCAAGGAACAGCAGACAGAAGATATATAATGAAGATGGCAACGAAGTTCTTCATCGATGGTGAGAACCTGTACAAGAGGTCCTATGATTCTATTTTCTAAGATGCGTGGATGCGACCGAAGCAACACAAATCATGTAGGAATTACATGAAGGAGTATGCGATCTATACATGAATAGACACATGTTGGCCAGAAAAATAATAAGATTAGATTATTACTGGCTTTCCTTATAAGGTGATTACATCCGACATGTTCGAAGTTGTCACCGTTGTCAGATCCATGGAAATAAGATAAACGCCCCACCAACTGAATTACACCAGTTGTTAGAGTCATGGCCATTTTCAATGTGGGGCATCGATGTGATCGGCCTAATTAATTCGAAAGCATCAAATGGACATCGCTTCATCTTGGTCGTGATTGATTATTTTTCCAAGTGGATTGAGACCGCATCATATACAAATGTCACCACACAGAATCTGATGAAATTCATCAAGCGAGATATAATCGCCCGTTATGGCGTTCCTGAAGCCATTATCATAGATAACAGGACAAATTTGAATAACAAGTTTATTGATGATTTACTCAGTGAATTCAAAATTCGTCATTTGAATTCATCTCCTTGTCACCCCCAAATGAATGGAGCTGTCGAGGCTGCCAACAAAAACATCAAGAAGATCTTAACTAAAATTGCTGAGAACTATTGAAATTGGCATGAAAGATTGCTTTTTGCATTAATGGCATACTAAACGTCAATTCGGACATCTATCAAGGCAACCCCTTTTTCCTTTGTGTATGGCATGGAAGCAGTCCTACCTGTTAAGGTAGAAATTCCCTCACTACGGGTATTGTCCCAAGTGAAACAGTCTGATGTAGAGTGGAAGCAGTAAAAACTGAAGCAGCTAAATATGATCGAAGAAAAGCGATTGAAGGCTCTTTGTCACGGGCAGTGCTATCAGCAATGGGTAGCCAAATCATTCAACCGAAAGGTACACCCAAAACACTTCGAAGCAAGCGATCTTGTTCTGAAAAAGGTACTACCACTACCCCCCAAAATCGAAGGTAAGTTCGCTCCAAACTACGAAAGTCCCTATGTTGTGAAAAAGACACTCCCTAGAGGGGCTCTAATTCTGACTGAGATAGATGGACGTCAATTCTCCAACCTAGTCAACTCTGATGCTGTAAAGAAGTACTACCCTTGAAATAATTTCTATGTCCCTATTGATAACAAGAGAATTGATAGAAAAGTTATCGATAAGGACACTCATGTGGTAAATCTAACTGGAAAAGACTTTGCATATAGCAAAAGAGTGTCAGGGTCGAGCTCGACAACCTCAGAAATCTTGATGGTAGTCATGCCCACATCCATCAAAGACCTTTAAAGTAGAAATTAGATTTGCTGCGAAGATCCCTATGCAAGCAATTGCACATGCCCGGGGCATGTCAGGAATCATATGACTCCCGAGAAACTCTTCAACATGCTGAGGCCGTATCGACACAACATACGTCGACAATAGAACAGTCTATTTAGAAACACCCCTAATTATAGAGGATTTCATTCGAGCTTCGCGTCCAACTATGAGGGGAAAAAGGACTCTGCTAGCTTTGAAGACAAATTGGAAGAACGGTAATTTGTATCGTTCTCAATTTACCCTCAATCATTTCATTTTTAACATAAGTTCATGTTTTCGTCAGAAGAGAACTACCGACATCCGAGAAAACTCAAGGAGTTGTCAATCCAGTCTCAAATAAAGGGAATCATGAAGAGTAATGTTGTATTGTTCCCAATTTCTGTCTCTCAAAGAGCCATTCATTAGCATGATCATTCTTATTACTTTACAGGTTTGTCATGCCATTACAACATAGGTAAATATCTCTTTCCTTACAAACTTTTCGCATAAGAGTAGAAAGAAACAAGAAAGAAGGAACATGTTAGAACAAATGAATGCTTAACCTTCCTCCAAGTGCATCGCATATCTTTTAAAAGGAATTTTGCTTTGTAATTTTACCTGTTTAATTTACCAATCCCCTGTGAAAATCTTGACAATTCGACAAACAACGTTGAACTGCTTCGATGTATTGAACAAGAGGTGTTGGGATGATGAAAGGCAATCCTTAGTCTATACACATTATCACATACTAAACTCTTGCAAGATGAGCGAAAAGGTTCCATTTCTACAAGTTAAAGGGATTTCTTGCATAAGGTATGGTAGCCAAAGTGACGAAAGGCAGTTCATTTCTTTGCCCCATACACTACCATTGATCCTTTGCTTGAGCATTTTTTAGCCCACACACTCGGAGATTCATTTTAAATCACCCCTGTTAATAACCACCCCGCATTGGGGCAGCTTGAGATAAATCAGCATCACATAAAGTATTCAAACTCAGAGGAAACAAGAAAAACATCCTTTCCTTTCGATCACCACCCTTATGACTTCGTCCTCGTCATCTTCACGGAGCCGGCGATCCTCGATAGGTTCCTCCAAGACAAGCATACCATCGACGGCAGGACAGTTGAGGCTAAGAGGGCTTTGTCAAAAGAGGAGCAGCAAACTAATTAGAACCTATCCGAAATACCAACATGTCATTAATAACATTGATGTTCTTACCTAAGAACTGAACAAGACAAGAAGGATGAGGAGTTTATAATATCTAAAATTTTCTATGATCATCAGCCGTAGCAGCTCACAAAAGATGAAAAAAGATGAATATAAATTTTCTTGTTCTCACTTGTATTAATCTTTGAGTGTTATTTTTACAGATGAACTCTCATGATGATTTCAGTGCCATAGAATGACAAAGTGCAATTCTTCTTCTATCCCATATATTTATATCCCTTGCTAGCCCAATTAAGCCGAAGACTTCATTTCGTACAAACCCAGTTGGTGATCATCCCTCACACCGGGGCAAGGCAAAAGTCACCACAATTTGAACATCATAGTCCAAAGTACCAAATGAAGATGGAGACTCCAAGAACCTTCCTGACACATTAAAAAAAAAAGGGGGTGGGGGGGGGGGGGGGGGGGGGGGGACCAATGCCCATGAATAAAAAAATAAAGAAAAAGAAAAAGGAGAAGAAGAAAAACGATGAAAAAGATAAACAGAAATGAGTCCCTAATTTCAGGATAACTGCTGTAAAAAACAATGAAGTTTTAATTGAGGAGATCTCTGAACGTGATAAAGGTGCTCTCAAATACTTCAAAGTTATTAAGTGGTGTAGAATAGACGACCGCAAAGGATTTAAACTTGAGTTCTTTTTTAATATAAATCTCTACTTTAAGAACTCTGTCTTGACAAAGATCTATCATGATGGATGAAGACGAATCTATTTTGGAGAAAGCAATTGGGACAGAAATCGAATGGTATCCAGGAAAATGCCTGACACAAAAGCTCCTCAAGAAAAAGCTGTTCTGGAAGCCAAAGCATCGGATTACCCAAGAAGTTTTCCAAAAGGATCCTGACGGTAGAGAAAGGACTGGTGACAATGCCAAGATGATCACCAATTCTCACCCTTTACACGCATTTTGAGCCTAACGATCATTTCGTTCCCCAACCCATGAACTAAACCTATGTTACATCCCTCATAAAGTCTCTTCTGACTATGGTACTTGAATTAACGTGGAGTTTCAAATATTTATAAATAACGCTTGAAGAAGTGCGAGTAGGATTACTTCTATCTTGTTCTGCAAGGTTTTTGACTTGTAAACCTGGAGATAGTTGCAGGATGTTTTCTTTCATGACCTTAACTTAGACAGTCTCCTTTGTTAAGCCATTGACCAAGCCATTGACCAAGCTAGCGTTACGACCATGAACAAAACCTCTCAAATTGGCAGCGTCATACCATTTGTGAGAAAACTCAAATCCTTGTTGATGTGATAATGGTCAGATTGAGTATTCTCGATGTTCCCACCTCATGGATGAGACAAATAAGCATTTTCAATGAGAGCGAGTGGAAAGTCCTTTCTAACTGAAGGTCTCTCGTTCAGCATCTTGAGAAGTCCATCTTGGGAGTGAAAATTGTCTTGATTGACCCTTGGTAGATGTTTAGTGATGCAAACATGGCAAAATCACCTTGCGTAAATACACATCCTGAAATAGCCTAGCTTGTCTATCTCTAATGAAGGCATGCATGTTTGTGCTAATCGTCTTTAACAACTCAGATTTTTAATCCTCAATAATAGGACACGAAAATTCGGACGCTGGAGAAGCCCTCATTGTCACCCCAAGAGAGATGCCCCGAAAAAGGTCGGTTATTCAGTAGATAATGCACAAACCTCTGGGTAAGAAATCCTTAGTATTTCATCAGAATTCTTTTCAAGCTACCCGAAAGGTAAACTAGGTGCTCCTTTGAAAAAAAAGTGCATCTTGACTTGCGATCAAGATATTTCATACGATATTCTAGAATAGCCTTAGTTGTCTATTTTTCCGATGAATACGTATGTCTTTGCACAAACAAAAAACTTGTCTGACAGGAGACATGCCTTTAAGAGGCTGGAACATGCCCAGGTAAGTATACTCTACCCATGCCTGGTTCCAAAAAATCCGTGTACCTACGATTGTTATGGTACTCTTTGAACATTGGACTGACCCCTCTGTTCCCCTCCTAAGCATGGGATTAATCCCCTCTGTTCACATCAAGTCTTTTCAAGTACCCTTCATAAGATGTAGGTACTTCGGTAAAACGAAATCCAGCTAGCGACCAAAGATAGGTTCGGGTCCTGTGCAAACGATTTCTCCCAGTAAAGGTGATCGAAGATAGGTTTGGGTCATAAATAAACGAAATTCAGTTGGCGATCGAAGATAAGTTCGAGTTCTGTACAAGCGATTTCTCCTAGTGAAGACGACCGGAGAAAGGTTCAAGTTCAAGACAAATGAAATCTAGCCGGCAACCGAAGATAAGTTCGGGTTCTGTGTAAGCGATTTCCCTCAATCAAGACAACCGAAGAAAAGTTCGGGTCTTGAACAAACAAAATCCAGTCAAGGCGACCAAAGATAAGTTCGGATCTTAGGCAAGCGATTTCCCCCAGTTAAGGTGACCAAAGAAAAGTTCGGGTCCTAGACAAACAATTTCTCTCGTCAAGGAGGTCGAAGATAGGTTCGAGTCTTAGACGAAGGAAATTCAATCGAGACGACTGAAGATAGGTTTGAGTCCTCGACACTTGATACCAACTATCTGGAAGTACTCTACCTTTCGGCAAGGTAAGTAGCCCCAGGTATATTTTTATTTGCTTTAGCATGCATTATCTTATCGCATCAAAAAATTGGACTCACGGTCTCGTAAAAAAATATCATTCATAGAGCATGCATGGGCCAAATTTAAGTGTCATTTTATCTTTGAACGTAATCTCTGCGAGCTCATCTCTACGAGATCACTTTCAAAGAGAAGCAGCTGTTGACACCTATTTTTAAATTACCCAAAAATCAATTACACAAAATTTAGGAATTAATTTTCTTTAATTTCTAAAACAAAAAATATTTCTATTAAATGCATTTCATATAGAAATTAGACATTGTTTGTGTTAATAGGGTCTATTAAAAAAAAATTTCGTATTTATTTCTTATTATTATTATTATTTAAAAAAATTATTATTATGCGGCATGTCTAAATGTGTTAATTTATAGTTGTATTATTATTATGCATGTTGTTTTAATTGCATAAATTGCAATGTTTTAATTAAACAAGCCTATAGTATCGTGTAGTAATCCTTTACGTGTTTTCTCTAATTTCATTTTATTATCGTTATGCATGTTTTTAATTAGACTTTAATTGCATGATTTGTTGTGTTAGTCGCCTTAATTAAGGCTAGAACCTTAAGCTGTATATTTACTTTGATTGCTAATCGCTTTTGATTATGCACTCGCTTGATCACCTCACATTTTAGGAGAAAGATCCTAAAATCAATCCAAATTGCCCGACAAATGTTTTCAGAAATGAACAGGGTAAAAAGGTACCGAAAGGGCATTGGTTGTACAACTAGTGTAACCAGGTCTTCAAATTCAGTTAATCTCTAGTTCGTAGGAATAGGGTGATCCTCTCATCATCCTATTTGGGTTTCTAATTGACCTACCCCAAATCGATTAGTGGAGACTCCTTGATATAAACCACTTGCATGTTAAATACTTAAACCCTAAGTCGCGATAAGGTATGGGCTTAGGAGAACCCGATTTAAGTCCCGAACCTAGACTTAGCACGTACCAGGCGTAACTTCCTCTTTTTTGTTATATTCCAATAAAAAATTGAGAGGTCAGTCGCGACAAGTTATTTGGGACATCGGGTGAATTTCAAATTACGAAATTAGAGATCAATAGTTCGAGTGTTCAAATCCCGCAAATTACTTGCATATCGCTTCGAGTCAAAGCTACTGGCACTGGTCATAAGGGTGGACTTAACTAATTCATCGTTATTATAAGCTGTTTCATGGGCTTTCAAGCAGTCCGGTCTTTTTGTTTGTACCTCTGAATTATCAAAAATGAAAACAACATTATATTATCACCCTGATACATTTGGACAAGCAGCTTGACTGCCCCACGATCCTATTAGTTAAAATACCCAATAATTTTTTTTGGTCCGAAACATTACCCAATACTTAAAAAGGAAAAAACAACTTTTCACTCCACACTGATGAACGAGAAATTTTTTTTAGGTATTATTTAAGTCGTCTACTAACATATCTCCACTCATCGAAGTCGATTAATATCGCCGTATGCTATTATCAAGTGATATGAATTTCAATATTATGTTCTAGATGATAGTAGTTTTTTCATGGTGATTAGACTATGGTGGATGGAAAACGTCCAGATCCAAAAACACCTAAAAGCCTCTCGACGAACAGGTGTATTGAAGATGAAATTAAAGGCTCCTCTCCTTTTTACTAGTTTCCTCCACTGCTAAGCTAATCTAAGGAGGCTAACCAGTGCTACAAGCCTTCTCCATCACTCCAACATTACAACAATTTAATCGGCTAAAGTTTAAATATGCCGGAATCTTCCTTCGTAGATCCGTCTGCACTTCCCTCACCAAAACTATTCAACACACCTTTAATCATATGCATCATAACTTATTTCACTTTCTAATCAGGCATGAAACATGTAGTCACTAACTTCCTATAGTGTTATCCTCAGCTTTTCCTGAACTAAATCATGTAATTCCTAATTTCAAATCCCACACTTCACATACTTGATTTTTTTTAACAAATGTCATGTCATCTTTTCATAAGTGTTGGATTTTGGAAATTAAATGGTGCAAAGTAAAGGGGAAGTTATTATGGTGACTTCTATTATATTTATTCATCCCATAAAAAATTACATTCCTTGTAATTAAGACTTAACACAAATTCTACAAAAATATGTTTGCCGATGTAGTTTTTCATGTTTTCCAATTATGATCAGTTTGAATTGCACTTGTAACAACAAAATTAAGGAGATGGGTCATGGATTCATGGAGAACCAGTAATATAGGAGACCCTCATCATGTATAAGGATGGCATTATGGCCATGTTCATGTGGTTTAAACCCTAGTTCAATAAAAATTTGTAAGGCAGGGAATAATCAGCTCTAATTATAGCCTGTTTAACTCATAAGTTTTGCTGCAACCACTAATGTAGAACACACAAAGCCGTCATTGCCAAAAGATCACAATTCTTGCATGACTTCATAAAGTGCTTCGACTCACCAACACATCTAATACCTTTTCACATCTTTAATAAATGAGCAGAAGCGAATCTACGAAGGAACAAAGGAATCTTCTCCTAAAACCAAATGGCATCACTGTAAATACCCATCTCGTCCCACCCCAAAGCAGTTCAAGTTTCACCCTATAAATACCCTCACCACCTCTCTTCTTGTTGCAAAAGCCCACAAAAACTCTCACCAACTCTATCACCCTAAAAAACAGCCCAAAAAAAATCAGAGAGAGATAGAGAGATGAGACCTACAGGTTCTGCATCAAACAGCCACATATGGAGCTCTCCAATACCATATCTCTTTGGAGGGCTTGCTGTAATGCTGATCCTCATAGCCGCAGCAATGATCATACTGGCATGCTCGTACTGGAGACGCCCTTCCAACGCCTCAGGTGATGCTCATGAAAAGCCAGTGAAGCCCGTGATCCTGCCGTTGGATCTGGAGCCAAGGATTGTAGTGATCATGGCCGGAGACGAGAAGCCAAAATATCTGGCG
This sequence comes from Syzygium aromaticum, assembly GCA_024500025.1. Classification (NCBI taxonomy): domain Eukaryota; kingdom Viridiplantae; phylum Streptophyta; class Magnoliopsida; order Myrtales; family Myrtaceae; genus Syzygium; species Syzygium aromaticum. The sequence goes on along the minus strand of CM044894.1, from coordinate 13,569,403 downwards.
AAGCCGGTCACTTCGCTGCCCTCCTGCTGTGACAAAGTCTAAATAAAAACTTATGGTCCCATTTAGCCATTAGAATTTGCTAAAAGGGCGAGATTTTGTAGTACTTTTGATCTTCCTACTTTAACTCCATCCACTGGCACACCCGCCACTTTTTCCCTTTTGCTTTGCGGGAATGTTATGTAAATTGGTGAGCAATAAAATTAAGAGATGTTTTTAATGTTTTCCTGTAGTTTTCGATCTTGTACTTGTAGATGGTTGTTTTTATCTACATGCAAACAGAGAGAGCAAACAGAGAACCACTAATGTGAATATTTTCAAATGAAAGGACACACGGCGATTTCATATGACTGAACTCTACGTTCCCAAAGATTTCCAGTTGAAACTTATAAGAAATTTCAATTCTCTAGTCTTGTGATTCTAAATGCCTGCAAAAAGATTGATTAAAAAAGCAAAAAGAAGCTTCAAAGAGAGACATCCAGAATACTTTTCCACATATTAAAGGCCTCTTTTCTGGAATTAAATAAGATATATATGGAAATATCAGTATTAGCACGATGATCAGTGGACGGTATTTGCTGAATTTAGACCGATGGCAGGAGCATTAGATTTTTCAGTTATCAGCAAGCGAATCAACGTAAATTCTCATTTAGTTTTTGATTTTCTGCGAAAGGAGCTCAGAATTTATTAAAGGAAAAGAAAAAGAAGAAGCACAAAAGGGGTGTGTATTCCCTTCCGATGGATAGGAAAAGGATCCGTTTTCGGCGAATGGATTATTTATTGATTGGCTGATGTTAGTGGGACGCGGCGGCCAGAAATTGTAAATGGGTCAATGATGACCCACTTGAAAAAAGAGAAGAGAGAGAGAAAGGCTCATTTTCTACTGTGAGTAATGGGGGACACGAGTGACAATTATTCTCAGTTGCCCTTCTGTTCTTTAGCTCTAGTGCGGATATGTTCTGAGCATATTCCAGGTCATATCTGTCTTTAAAGTACTGTGGTAAACAACGAGTTCTGAGTCAACTTCCGGTAAAAAGAAGAAAAAGAAGACAGGCCCTCACCACCAAACGTGAAGTGCAACATTCTCCTGCCTGGTCTGCTGGTGCAAGCGGCGAAAGGCGCGCCGCTTTCGTTTTCCTCTTCATCTGAGAACTAGATAATGACTCGTTTAAAGGAATGCAAGAATTAGCTCCATAGTCACCTTTGAAAGCCGTCTGTCTAAGTGATCTAGCACTTATTGGAGATGGATTCTTTATTCAAGTGTAAAGTCATCAACTCAAGTTAAATTTGGAGGCGACTCTAGTCATCTGGGTTGTGTTTTACTTCGGAGATACTTTCTAAGTTTTTTGCTCGTTTAATAGAGACAATAAATCTAAGTGTCAGAAAGTTAACAATGAAGAGATGTAGATGGGAATTTTTCAATTAAATATATCTCCTCTTCAAGTCTTTTTAAAACTTCATTTAGAGATAAATCTATCTATTAAAGGAAAAATCTGGTTTTGTCTCATTTCTTTGGTATTCCTAAAATTGTCCTTACAATATACAGTAGAAGAAAAAAAGGAGACGAACACTCTCAATGGCTTACCACTTCATCACTTTCCATAGAGAATCGTTCATTCTCTCCTTCCACATAATTATCTAATTGCGCGTGCCCAAACAATGATAAACTTTTAAGCCGAAAACGGGATGACATGGTCCACGTAATTTATAAGTTCCATCACATAGGATCGGAGATGGAACAGCCTCAATTCAACCTCAAATCAGTTTCCTCTCCTTATGATTTAACGTGATCTCAAATGGGGGCAACGTCAAGTTGAAACGACAGATATCCAAGAGAATGAACCTGTCGCGTTTGTGGTCAGTTCCTACAGAAGAAAACGTCAAAATTATCCAGGTGTTGAGAGGTTGTTTCACTCGAAATGACATTGCTTTTTTTCTTTATAGCAACAAAGGAGAAAGCAAATGACCTTAACCTAGGCGATGAAGTGTCCAAGTCCAATACCTCATCCGAATTTGGTCAAAGGGTCGTCCTTCCACGGCAATCGTGATTCAAATTACCCCATTAGATATCGCTGTCCTTGTCCCACACACAAGTCTCACGCATAAGAGATAATTACCGGCACACATGGTTGGGGAAAAAGTACTAAAAAAAAATTCTAATTATGTTGCAATTGACCCAATTTAATCATAAATCTTTTGACAATTTACAATTAGAGTCCATCCGTCTAATTTTGGCCGGAAATCGCTGTTATGGAGTCCAGCCATCTTATGTGACACGATTGATGTTAATCTGAATAAATTTTACAATTTGCTTAATTCTTTTATGAATTTTTTTTATTATTTTTCTCTTTATTTTCATTTTTTTCATTGTGGTCAGCGAGAGCGGGCCTTGGTTGGCCGCAGGGGTCAAGCCCTCACTAGTGAGGTTGGTGCTAGCAAGGATTGACCTCGTGGGATCTGGCGAGGACTCTACCCTACGGCTTCAATGAGGGTCACCCAAGCCATATTAGGCGAGGGCTCAACCCCAATGGCCGACGACTGGGTAAGAGTTGCCAATCATAATATAAAAGAAAAATAAATAAAAATAGAGAAAATATTTAAAAAATTGTAAATTTTGTCCACATGTAGGAAGGCTAGCGTCCATGTCAACGATTTTAGCCAGATAGTCCACATTAGCTAATCTTCGAAAGGTTTAACACTCGATGGGTGTAATTGAAAAGGCTTAGGATTGAATGAGCACAAATACAATGAGTTTATGATTTTTGTGGTACTTTTCTCAACGGTCGGTTGTAACATCCACGATTTTGATAATGGGAAATGGTTATGGAAATGGTGTGCCGATAGTGGGGGAAATCACAAATAGGCCAATCCAAGGAACAGTCATGGACCGGTCAATCCGATCGGAAGGGAAACCAAAAGATCAGCCACGGCCTAATCGAAGGATTAGCCCCAGAATGATCGAGGGATTGACAGTGAACCAATCTAATGATCATGAAAGTGACACGAGCTATTCAGCCATAGATCAGTTACTCAACTATAAGGGTTAGCCGTGGGATGGTCACGTACTACCGCAGATCGATGGACAATCATGGATCAATTTGCACGGTCTTATTCCAATCGCATGTGATTTCGCACGGTCATGTACCGACCACGGACGACCATAGATCGATCCATGCAACTGTATGTCGGTCATGAAATGATCAATCCCACACAACTACATGATAATTGAGAGTCGGCCATGGACCAAGTATGCTTGGCCATGGACTGGTCATGAACTGGCCATGGGCCACTTAAGATAGGTCACAGATCGGTCATGGATCAATCACGAATTGGCTCGGTGACCTTGTCGTTAGGCCATGTGCCAGGTCATGAGCCTGGTCATGTGCCATGCCATGTGCTAGGACTTTAACTCTACTGTAAGGCCACGAGATAAGACAGGCACTGGCTATGTGCTCAACCAGGCTATGGACCTTGCTATAAGGCCACGAGCCAAGACAGGCACGGGCCATGCGCCCGGTCAGCCCGGCCCTACACCCAGCCAATGCCAACCATGGAGCCTACGGGTGGGCCACCGACTTAGCCTTGCTAGGCAAGTTTAGCCATGACCCACCTCATCCGATGATGATTCAGCTATGAACCTTGGTTTGGTTGGCACGCTCAATCATGGATGTACATGATAAACTCATACCCAATCAAGTTAGCGCTTCTATTGGCCTAATTCCCATGTTCGCTATATTTTTTGCAAAGAGACATAATAGAATACTCTAGAACATTGGCCATTAATGCAAATGATGAATCATCATCTTAATTGGCCTTAGGAAGATTCGGTTACAATGGCCTAAGATTTGGCTTGGAGAAGAAGATAGTGACTCGTGACCAAGTGTGCCAATTAGAAATGTACACATTGGCTTCATGATTTCCCTAAGAGCTTGGGCATGCCACACCATCCCATTAAGCACGCCACATCTTCTTGTTAGGCTTGCCACTCATCCAATAGGCTAGCCAACTCATTCTAGTAGGCTTGCCACTTCAAGGAAATCAATTGGACTATTTGGACAAGCAATGATGAAGTTGAGGCCTATAAATATAAGGAGATCCTCTTTCAATTCCACACCTTAGGCTCACTATCTCATCTTCCTCTCTTGTGCATGCCACCTCCTCCTTTTAGGCCATTTCTTGGCAAGCCCTTTCTAGCTCATCTTTAGGTAAGTGAAATTACTAACCCTTTACTAGGGCAATATGTGGCGTTGTTGAATTTGGATATGTGCTCACCCGTACATTGTCGTGTGTATAATGTTATTTTCTATAGTTTGCTCATGTGGCATGTTTGAGTGTTTTCACACCCTGGGACAAGGTCGAGGTTCGCTTGGCTTAGAATCAATACTAAGGTAAGATAAACCAAGCCGCAAGGCCTTGGTCGGCATTGAGGCATGCTAGTTCCAAGTCTTGCTCGGTGCGGGGATTGGCACCAGGCATTCAGTTCAAGCTATAAATCAAGGATTGTTCCTGGCATACCATGTAGTGAAGGTCATGACACACACACACACACACACACACTCGCTTGAGCATGCCCACAAGCATTGTGTATGCGTTGGCTAAGAATCAAAGATAAGAATGTGACTTGCGTGAATGTTTGTTGTGTGGTCACATAAAGGAAATAGCCGTCACCAATGGATTTTGGTGACGTTGCTTGATGGATTATGGATTCCCAGCTTGAAGCTGGAAACCCTTGAAAGTATGGAAAGCCCTGAGAGTATGGGATGCCCGATGGATTCCGAATGCCTAGCCTGAGGCTGAAAACCCTTGAAAGTATGGGAAAAACCATGTGAGACGGTTAATGAACATTTGATGCATGTTGATGCGTGTTGTTGTTAAGTTTATTGATAAGCCAAAGGTAAATCGTGCCTTGACGATAAGCCGAAATTGATCACATGCATATAGTCGAGGTACAGCAATAGTGTTGCTATTGATCAGCCATCGATGCTATGGGGCGAGTGACGTTCGCATGCTGGGTTCGACGACGAGATGTCCTCCTAACTTAGGATTAATGATTTTACTTACTAAGTCTTCGACTCACTCTGTTGTCTTTCATACTTATAGGTATGAACATCTCACCTCCTCTTCATCATGGTGTATCGATTTTGGAGTTACCGTCTTGTTAGAGGAGATAGGAATCCCCCGGCCTACGTTTTTGGATAGAAGGATAATGTGAACAAGAAATGCTCGTAAAAAAGAAAAAGGGCTTGTAAATGTACTAAGGCAATATGGAAGTAGTGTGTTATGTATGATGTTTTCCTAGCAGCTTATCTGTTGTGTTGTTCGAGAATTAGTTTGCACACGTTTTCGCATGTGCATGATTAACGAGATAAAAGAAACGAAACGGCAACGAGCCTAGGACATCGCAACAATAATCCCCGATGATCGCGGGTCGTGACATCAGTGCTCCTTGACATGGCCCCAATAAAATTGATAAAAACAATGATTTGAACTTGACTATTGAGCAAGGAAAACGAACATGCCTGAAATACAAGAAAGGTCATTGTCACTATAAAAAAAAGATGGTTTTAGCGACGAATTTTGCCACGAAAAATTTGGCAAAATTCATCGCTAAATGAATTTGCGACGAAATTAGTAACGGAAAAAAATCATCACTAATAGGTTGTCGCAAAAATTTGAAATGGAAAATTTCAATTTTTGTCGCTAAATTGCGACAAAAACAAATTTGTCACAAAATTCGTCGCTAATTCTTCGTGGTAAAATTTGTCGCTAATTTATCACGAACTTTATTCATCGTAAAATTTGTCGCTGATTATTCATGACAAAATTCGTTACTAATTTGCCACAAACTTTATTTATGGCAAATTCATTGCTAATTTGCCATGAACTTTATTTGTGACAAAATTCGTCGCTAAATATTCATGGCAAAATTTATTGCTAATTTGCCACGAATTGTATTCGTGGCAAAATTTGTCGCTATTTTTTTTTTGAAATTTTTTTTGTTGGTTGCGAATCTGCGACGAAATCTATTCGTTGCTAATTATTCATGGCAAAATTTATCGCTAATTTGCCACGAACACATTTCGTGGCAAAATTTGTGGCTAATTTTTTTTTTGGTCAGTATTTTGCGATGAGCTTATTCGTGGCAAAATTCATTGCTAATTTGCCACAAACACATTTCGTGGCAAAATTCATGGCTAATTTGCCACCAATGTTTTTTTGGTCAGTATTTTGCAATGAACTTATTCATGGCAAAATTCGTTACTAATTTGCCATGAACACATTTTGTGGCAAAATTCGTGAATAATTTATCACCAATTTTTTTTTTGTCAGTATTTTGCGACGAACTTATTCGTGGCAAAATTTGTCACTAATTTGCCACAAAAAATCTTGACTTTTACCACGAACATTGTTCCAAAACGAATTTGGCGACGAATTTTTATGAATTATTTAGCAACGAAGTCTGGGGCGAATGTTGTTTAGGGACGATTTTGATTTTATATCTAATTAACAACAATTATAGAATTTATATTTAACATTGATAGAATCACAGTCAAGACATGAACAAACACATAAAAGAAAGAAATGGAACAAAGCACTAAATTTGTATGAAAAATCCTTGACACATTCAACTGCTCCAAATCCAGTTCGCTCTCATGTTGTAAACTGTTGATCTTGCCAAGAAGTGCTTTCACGTTGTCTATAGTGTCTCCAAGAATCGATGTCCTTTCCATCTGCAGAGCAAACAGAAGACATCACAATATCAAACTCATGACGCCTCTTAATTTTTTCACATCTATTCAACAACAGAAAGAGGGGTGTTCAAAAAAGAATATATTAGGCTATGCTCACACAAAAGACCAATTCACAAGAGAGAAAGCGAGGCAATGGACGGTGTTCTCCTCCGCAGAAAGGACCTTCCAAGTGATCGCTTGTTCATACAAGACATGTCGCCCCATCGTCGACATGCAAAATCCAGAGGGCATGTATGCAAACCAAACGCTTATCGTCATGTAGCATAAAAAATGATAGAAGTGCCTCTTGCATTAACTAAGTGAACCCAGGGCACAATTCTTTGCGAACTGACTCGTCAAATATCTTATTCAAAGTGATATCTTGTAAAGCTACCAAAGTGGTCTCTAACATGTCAAGTCCTGCCTAGTTTGCAAAGACGAAAACTAGAATAGACTACCAAACCAAAAAGAAGACCATCATTAATCATTCCTAATTACATGGCAAAATTCACTTTTAACAATTTCGAGTAATACAAATAACAGATATTTGACACCTTCAATGAACAACACAATATGGCATCATGATGATTCCAAAGATTCTTCAAAGAATCAGTGCCAAGTAATTCAGATCCCAGCAACTCTGTTCCTAGAATGCACGTGTGTGGTTGAACAAGGGAGAGAGATAGCTGAGAATCAGCTTGATTAGTCCATTGTCTCTCGTGTACATGTGCAAAAACTCAACATGAATAATTGTTGAACTTTTAATAGAATCAATACACATGCATTAAACAAATGCAACAACTAATAACTTGTCCTATAAATAAATAATAATGAAGAAAGCTTATCTTCGAGTTTGGAAATTTTAACTAACGAGGACTGACAAAATCATCATCATCAGCAATCTCATCATCATTGTGTCGCTCATCATTGTGCCCATCACCTACTGGATTAGTGAGAGGTACAGGAGGAACCTCATCGTGATCGAGGTTGAGGTGTTGCAAGATCAATTGCATTTGTTATTTTATTCCTCTTATTTCTTCGTCCTTCTGTAGAAGCAAATGTTTCAATTGGCTCAATTCTTGGGTCATTTGCTCCTCGTGTCGTGTTCTCGTTGAAATAGTCGCATTGGAGGATGAAGTTGCAGCATCCTGTGTTGTGTATATCCTTGACAAAGATCCCAACCCAAATATTTGTTCTCTTCTCATTTCATCCGATGCCTCCACTTATAATGCCATATTATCAATCGATGGCTCGGACGCAGCAATACCATCACCACTACTAGCAGCAATGCTTATTACAAGTTTATCATATTTTTCCTACATTAACAATATAGATGAAATAAAATAACTTCATATATATAACTACCATAAATATTAAAAGCATTCATGATTTTCATTATAGTTTCCAAAAAGTCCAAAGTATAACCTTACATACTTTAATAGATTTTGCTCGATCGCCAATCCATGCCTTATCTTTTTTCTGAAATGTGCATTCAAATATAGCTATAAATGTCAGTTCCATCCCCAATTCATCTGCCTACAAAATATAAACATAAATGAGTAATCATTGAATTAAATTAACTTACATCATGTTTAACAGACTTACCATTCTTTTTCTATGCTCTCCACTGTTGATAAAACCCCCGACATATGTGGTAAACTCTTCACTAGAACTAGAAGCTCAATTCTTCTTATTTTGTTCACTGATTTGCTTATGCTTTTCGATGTCCCAAGTTCTCTTAATTTCCATCCAATTGTCAGCTGTAATAAAATCCGGATTTTCTTGACTTCTCTTTGCTCTATTCATCATATTTTGCATGTGATTACCGGTTTTCTTCTTAAAAATTCTTTTAACTTCTTTCTCTTTTGCTTCATCCCATCTAAACTTTTGTTGCAATCAATAGAAAAACAATTGTACACTTATTATGAGGGTTACATATCCATTACCACGCACCATCAATATGCTACACCGAACTTAGCTTATGAGAAAATAGAATGACAAAACTTACCTTGAACTCATTCCACCACAAGTCCTTTACTTCTTTTGGAGCGGTGATCCAACTAATATACTGCCACATCCAACAGTTATTGATTATTTTATTAAGTTTTCTCACAACATACATAGCATTCGTGAATCTACAAATAGGTTATAACGATATGGACAATAAAGCATACAGATAATTTGCAACATGGACAATTCAGTTGACATCCATTATACTTTACATATACTTAAAAAAAATGAAATACTTACGAATCTCTATATGGACATATCATGAATTGGCTATCTTCTTCATCATTCGAGTGTTGCAATGAAAAAGAAGGTGGAACCGAAGGCGATGCAACTGAAGGAGATGGAACCGAAGTAGATTCAGTTCACATGTCTCCAAGTTGTTCCCTAATATGTTCTTGAGGTCAGAGGAAGAGCCAATATGTTCATGTTGTCCATCAGGATGTAGTGATTGAGAGTTAGATGAAAGGGCAATGGAAGGGCATATGTTCATGTTCATGTTGTCCATCAGGATGTAGTTGTCCATCAGGAAATGGACGGGGACAAGGAAAGGGATGAGGACGAAAACAAGGAATGGGAAGGGCCTGGTCTTCTTTGTGAAGCTACACTACGCATATGACCTCCACGTTTATACTAACAAGTTGGAAGGTTAGACAAATATCTCAAAAAATATGAACATATATTAGGGACACATAATAATGTACGTCGTGAAGCTTACCATTTTGTTTTAGAGAGCAAGAGATAAACTTGAGAAAATGAAACAAACTTTCTATCGTCTCTAATGAAAAACAAGCTGTCTGGAAATGTCTATGAGCTTCTTTAGCTTTTTTTTGCCACAAATAATAGTTGTTACCTCTGTCTACAAAAACATTCAACAGGCACTTAAATATTAGCTCTTTTTCGCCACAAATAACAGTTGTTTACCTTTGTCTACAAAAACATTCAACAAGCACTTAAATATTAACTCTTTTCTAGTGATTATTATCTAAGAAGAAAACATGAGTGAAGCAAAATGATGTTGAAAAGAAAGCTCATGTGCACTAATGTTGATTTTAAACATCAACAAGCTTTTGTACATTGACAACATTCGTCATCACATTATTCTAATTGCCATAAAGAAATTAGAGCTTTACCCAACCTTTTCCAGAAAGAAATTACAGCTTTACAAACAACACAAGTAAAAGTTCCGCTAGCAGTCTATATAAGAGCAGGTGACTTAGCAAAAGAAAGATATAATACGGAGAGAAGAAAAGGATCACTAATAGAATATGATGTTGCATCAGTAAGCTAGTTTCTGTGTTGAAAAAGGGTCAATCATATACACACATATGGATATACTAGTGCTTTCGCTGAAAAGAAGAAATACTGCGGCCTGCCTTTCTGTTAATGCAGATGGAAGGAATATTATAAAGAATCACTACTATTAGCACGTGCAACTTAACCTACAAAGGACAACAACCACATGAACATGGGTAAGAACAAGTGACTCAATTGACTATCCCTGTCACCATCAGAAAAATTAACTGAAAGAAATCTGCAATTATGCAAAGGGAGAATCGGTTCACATTGAATTCAAATTAATACAAGATACCAACTCACGCAACTAATAATCCGCAGTTTCATGTGCCCTGGATCATATTCATATTTCATGGAGAAAAAATTTATGAGGAAAGAGTCAGCTTATTATTCAAATTAACACAAAAAATTATTAAAAATGATCAAGCAAGAACAAGTAGCACGAAGCTGCTTATGACATCCCGGATTTTGACCCAATTTTGAGATTTATAAAATGTGTAATTCGTCAGTGTGCTTATAGTAAAATCTCGCTCGGGAACTGATCACTCCCGATTATCGTTTTCAAAAATTGAGATTTAGCTAGAATCGCATTCGATCGAATTTGGCCGTTATTTAGAGCCCAAACTTCGATGTCGAAATTCTCGAGTTCCGGGATAACATAAATCGGACGGTGTCAATATTATCGTGGCCAACGTCGAGATTGTCAGGAATAGTGGAAGAGTGAAATTTTGACCGGGTACGAATTTGGACTAGTAGACCTCCCTCGGATTAATTTGCTCTAATTTTCGTAGCCATTATCCCTTATTACATTCTAGGAATTATTTGGACCATAAAATCATTTTCAGATTTGAAATCTGACCGTCGGATCACGCTCGAGTGCGCGTTGACTCTCTCTCTCTCTCTCTCTCTCTCTCTCTCTCTCTCTCTCTTTCTCTCTCTCCTTCGCCGCGCTCCCTGCCCGCACATTTCTTTTTCCCTTCCCCGTGCGTCTGTCCTCTCCCCCTTTCCCTCTGTCCTTTCTTCTCTCTCTCTCTCTCTCTCTCTCTCTCCTCCCCCGCATGCACACGTCTATCACTGCATGTACGCACGCACACACCCCCCCCCTCTGACACTTCTCTCTTCTCTCTCACTCTCTCTCTCTCTCATCTTCCCTCTCTTCTTCTCTTTCTCTTCTCTCTCTTCCCTTCCTCTCTCTTTTCTTCGGTCACCTCCCCCGACATGCCGTGTCCAACCTCCGCTCTGTCCGACGCCACCCCGCTCGTCTCCAGCCACCACTTGTCGCCACAGTGTGCCGTCCGGCCGCCGTCTCCGCCCCGTCGCCGCCACCCTCAGCCACCACCACCCCTCCCCTTACCCTCCTTCTCTCTCTCGGCTATTTCCCCAACCTCCGTCCGACACTGCCCTGACCGTCGCCACCACAAGCTCGGCTGTCTGAGCCTTTAGGAACTCACCGCCGCCATCGTCACTGTTGCCCAATAGTCGCCGCCGCCGTCGCTGCTTTCCCGACACCGCTGCAAGCAAGCAACCGCTGCTCGAGCTCACGACCATGCCCGACGAGTTCCAGCTGCTGCCCAGCCATCCAGTCAGCTCCCCAATGCCACCTCGACGTCGGAGCGCCGCCGTCACCATTGCTAAACGCCCCCAGCCGCGCCACCCCGCCTCAGCCATCTTCTTCCTCTCCCTTCGTTTTCCACCGTCGCCAGAGAGCAGCTCGCCGCCACGTCGCATCACCATTGCTCACCATCATCGTCACCACCGTCACCTCCGCTGTCCCCACCGCCGCTGCTGCCACACGCCCCCCCAGCCGACCAGCCGGCCGCTTGCCCCACCGTGCCCGCTCCCGTGCCTACACTTGGGCCGTGGCCAAGCCCGTGGCCAGGCCCTAAGCCGTGGCCGAGCTTGTGGCCAGGCCTTGTGCCCGTGGCCAAGAGCTATGCCCATGGCCGAGCCCCGCGCCCGTCACGCCCTCGCCCGCGCCCGTCGCGCCCTCGCCCGCGCCTAGTTAGCACTATTCACTCGGGCCATTTTAGGCCCGAGCCAATTTTCACCAGGCCAAAATCTAGTAAGTGATATTCTAACCCCTATTTAGTATAATGGGTACTATTAGACATGCTTAAGGGTTTATTTAGTTTAGTTTGGTGATTAAATTAAGAATTTGATAGATCGGTGGAACGCGATTAGTGCGAGAGTTATGTGGAGAGTAGTAGAGTGAATTATGGTGATCACATAGATATTTGTGGTGTGTTAATTGATTGAATTGTGGTGGTGTGTGTGGGTGGAAAAATTGAAATTCGGTTGTGACTGCCTTGGATGCTAGGTATATGGATTGGTGTGTCGGACGTGTGATGTGACTGAGATTGCCTTTGATTGGAATTGGTATGATACACTGATTTGGCAAATTGAGGTGTTGCGGGTATGCCTTGAATTTGATTGGTGCGATTGTAAGAATGATGAATTGTGTTGTAGTGCATGTGCATGTGAAAAAACCCGGATCAATCGGAGGGCTGCCAACCTAAGGCGTAGGTTACGCGGGTGTGGCGAATAAGGCATGACTAGACCTGAGGCGTAGGTTACGCGGGTCATTAGAAAGGAAAAATGTCTTGAGGCGTGGTACCCGGGACCGAGCTCGGCTTGATCTGAGGGCTGAGCCTGAGACGCAGTGGCGCAGGCTGTGAGATGGGGCCTGAGGCGCGATGGTGCGGGCCGAGTGAAAGGACCTAGGAGGTCGTGGAAAGCCATTCGACCATGCATGCGACTTGAGTATGACTGAATTGATTGAATTGTTGGAATTGATTGAGTGCTATTGTGATGGGTGTGTGAACCATTATGTCATGTTATTGAGTAATTATTGTTATTATTATTATTGCTATGTGTGATTGACGTGCAGAGCGGGCATGCGTTTTATGGCAAGGTAAGCTCTAGGAGGTGATTTCATTATATTTGGGAGTTAGATTATAAGTACTGGTTATCTGGGTACGCATTGGCCTTCGTAGGGTTTAAGATATTGTTTATTGAGACTCGTTCTCACAGTTATTATATAACCATTTTCAGATCCCTACCTTTGAGCATAGCGCCACCTAGGCGTTTTGGAGTCCTCATGCAAATGGTGCATGAAGATAACGAGTACTCGAGTCTGAATCCGGGTGAGGCGTATATTAGGCATCGTACTTATGTTTGGATAGATGTAGGGCGAGATGAGCTGGAGCGTCACGACTACTTGGCTTGGACCCATAGGGTCGGGTTGGTAAACTCTGGGTTAATCCGGGGTTTTGAAGGGTTGCAACACGCCAATGAGAATGCAGTCAATTAGGAGCCCTAGGACAAGTTCGCTCCCGACGTCGAGGTGTCAGATCCCGACAGTCCACCGGTGAACCCCGGTCCAGTACCGGCACCTGTCCCCGAGCCTGAACACGAGCTAGCATCCGAGCCCGAACCCGAGCTAGCATCCGAGCCCAAGGTCGAAGAGGAGCCCATGGCGGTCGAGCAGGGAGATGAGGAGGAGAACCTGATCGAGATCGACTCGGACTCAGAGACAGAATCCTCAGGGTCCGATCCAAATTGGGCACCGTAGGAATGTTTAGGGGCAAGGCCAGGAAACCTTTTTGGTAGAATCCCGTTTTGTGCAATCAATAGTCTATCCAACCACTTGTTCTTTTTTTTTATGACGAAGGTGGATTTAACCCTAGCGGTCTCATGTACGAACATGTGAATTCAAGTTATTGTTGTATGTGTATTAAATTGCATTTGTGCTATCCCTTTGTTATACTTTATTGTCTGGGTTGTTTTATTTCGCTTCCGCTTGCGTTGTTTGTTTGGGTCGGTAACGCGTCCTAGGATGTTGCGTTCAATTCGATCGATGGCGGGATGTCGCGGGCTTGGCGGGGTCTGGGGCGTGATACTGCTCCACTATATATTTCCCTGGATCAGTAGAAGGGTTGCATTGGATACAGGAATTCACAATTTGTACCGCCTCATCGTTGCTGAAGAAATCAAACAGACCATCACTTGCAACTATAACAAAGTAATCGTCTTTTGAAATCCTGTGCACATTCACTGATGGTGTGGTAGAAACGTATGGAGAGCTTATAAGATCACGAACATGATCTCAGTAGCCTATTTTTGATTGGTTTCAATTTTTAAACCTACATATAATCGAACAACTTTGAAACACCAAAAAAACTCAAACCGTATCGAAATTACCATTTTGACATAATGGTAATTTGCTCAAAAACTCATCTAAACGACTCCGAAATGCTAAAAAACGACATGCATCATGGCCAAAGGCGTGAGTATTGATCAACGGACCGTTTCCACTTTGTCGACCAAATTTCAGCACATTCCGACCAAATTTCAGCCCAAATCCGACCAAATTTCAGCCCATTTCCACTTGATGAACAGAACAAATTCGCCGTAAATTCCAGTTACGGCTAACAGAACAATTCCAGTTACCACGAACAGAACAATACATTCAACCCGAGATAAGTCAAATCAAATTCGCCGCAAATTGAAAGAAGCAGAAGCAGCAACAAACGTCCACATATTTTAAAGCAAAATAGAAGCAGTAGACCCAACATAAAAGAATCAGCAGCAAACGTCGACATAATTCGAAACCGAACAATCTCTGCCCTACCCATCTAAAAACAGCGCTCGCCCGAGACCAAAAGTGCAAAAAATATTTAGAGAATGTACTTCCTCTAAAACTCTCGGATGACGATCCTCATCAGATGGATCCTCGGAGTGGGTCCTCGTGGTTGTACTGGGTTGTCATAGTTGTGTTGGGTCTGGGTCCTCGTGCTTGCACTGGGTCCTTGCGCTAGGTCCTCACGCTTTGCAGCATCTGCCGAAGGGTTCCTCTGTCCAAAAAAATATCGCACTGAAGAATGCCAAATCCGAAGGTCGCCGACTCATCAGAATCCGTCGACAATCGATCAATCAAGAGAGAGACAAAGAAGAGAAAACCTTAACTTTTTTGATCGAGAGAGAGAGACAGAGAAGAGAAAAGAGAACGGAGACAGAGAAGAGAAAACCTGCAAATGAAGACGATGCCATCTTGCTAATTTCCGCCGAAATTAGCCATGGATTCAAATCCATGGCTAATATCATCGGAAATTAGCCACGAATTTTAAATTTTTCACGGCAAATTAGAATCGAACTATAAAATTATCACAGCAAATCCTAAATTTTTGTCCGTGGTTAATTTGCCATGGATTTAGCCACAAATTTAAGTCTCTCAACACTTACCCGACTAATTTTTTTTTCGTGGCTAAATCCATGGCAAATTAGCCACGGAAATGAAGTCACCCGACACTTACCCGACTAATTTTTTTTTTTTCGTGGCTAATTTGCCATGGATTTAGCCATGGAAATGAATTCTCCCCGTACACCCGACTAATTTTTTCCTTGGCTAAATCTGCGGCTAATTTGCCACGGATTTAGCCACATAAATGAAGTCTCCCCGCACACCAGACTAATTTTTTTCTATGGCAAATTAGCCATAGATTTAGCCACAGAAATGAAGTATCCCCGCACACCCGACTAATTTTTTTCTGTGGTTAGTTAGCCATAAATTTAGCCACGGAAATGAAGTCTCCCCGCACACCCGACTAATTTTTTTTTCGTGGCTAAATCCGTTTTTTTTTAAATCCGTGGCAAATTAGCCACGAAAAAAAATTAGTTGGGTGAGTGGGGAGACTTCATTTCCGTGGCTAATTTGCCATGGATTTAGCCATGAATTTAAGTATCCCTTCGCACACATCTAATTTGTTTTCTGTGGCTAATATGCCACGGATTTAGCCATGGAAATGAAGTCTCCCTGCGCACCCGATTAATTTTTAGCCACAAATTTAGGCATGGATTTGAAGTCTCCTCGCCCACCCAAATTCTTTTTTAATCCGTGGCTAAATTACCCACCGATTTAGCCACGGAAATGAAGTCTCCCCGCTCACCCGACTAATTTTTTTTTCGCGGCTAAATCCATGGCTAATTTGCCATGAATTTAGCCACAGAAATGAAGTCTCCCTGCACACTCGACTAATTTTTCTTCCATGGCAAATTAGCCACAGATTTAGCCATGAAAATGAAGTCTCCACACACACCCTAATTTTTTTTTATCATCTGTGGCTAAACCCATGGCAAGCCACGGATTTAGCCACGAATTTGAAGTCTCTGCGCAGACCCGAATGTTTTTTAATCCGTGGCTAATTTGCCACGGATTAAAAATTCATCGTGTAAGGTTCCGAAACATCTAAATCCATGGCTAATTTGCCACGGATTTAGTCACAAAAAAAAATTAGTCGGGTGTGCGGGGAGACTTCATTTCCATGGCTAAATCCATGGAAAGACTCAAATTTGCCACGAAAAAAAAATTAGTCTGGTAAGGTGCTGGAAAGACTCAAATTCATGGTTAAATCCGTGGCAAATTAGTCACGGAAAAAAAATTAGCTGCAGATTTAGCCACGGAAATAAATGAAATTATTCGGGTGAGCGGGGAGAACTCATTTCTATGGCTAAATCAGTCACTAATTAGCCACAAAAATAAAAATAGTCGGGCAAGTGCCGCGAGACTTTATTTTCGTCGCTAATTCCGTTGCAAATTAGTGACGAATTCGAATCCATCACTAATTTGTGACGGAATAGCGACAGCAACGATCTTTCATATTAACAATTCATCAAATAAAAAATTTTCAGACGAAATTGCCTTTTAACAATTCAACAAGTAAAAATATCGCATACATCATCGCTAATTTTGTCAATTAGTGACGATCCAAATACAATGGAAAATAAAATATTGCAAATGTCATCGCACGAATAGTATTTGACTTGTCGCCATTTAGCGACGAATTTCCCAACAATAACTTTTCATTAACAATAATAACAATAATAGCAACAATAATAATCAACAACAACAATAATAATAATAATAATAACAACAGCAACAACAACAATACTAATAATTACGACAACAATAATAATAAATATGACAACAACAATAAACTCATGTCACAATAATAATAATAATAATTATGACATAATTAGTAAAAAGCCTCAATCATCATCTTTATCTTCATCTTCTTCATGAGCATCATCATCATCATCATCATCCTCTGTCCCAAAATCAGACCCTGCAACACCTTCTAAATTTGATTCGCGAATTTCAGTTAAATCTACATCTATCATTACTTTACATGGATCTCATAAAGTTTGAATGTTATATTCATCAGTTTCAATCATGTTACAAACTTCCTCTTATTGATATGTTGTATTCTTCCAGTGTTTTTTGATTTTTCTTCGTGCTTTGATTTTACATACAGCCCACTAATCAGTTTTGTTACATTTCAAACTAGGATATGATGCATAATATACTTGAATTGCTTGTTGTGCCATCACAAATAGTTCGTATTTCATATAAATTTTCTTGTGATTTATTTCAACCAAATTAAACTTCATATGAACCTTTATTCCTTTGACGGGGTCGAACCACATGCACTTAAATAACATAACCCGTATTAATGGTCCATGGTACGCTATATCTATGATTTCATCCAACAAGCCATAAAAATCACCTTTTGAACTTCTACCATTGGATGACCAAACACACACACCTCTATTCATTATGGCTTTTCTCATTTCATATTCTTGACTGTGAAAATTATACCCATTTATGAAATATGTTAGCCAAGTTTGTACTCTTGACTTTGGACCCCATGATAGATGATATAGCAATATTTGCTCTTCAACTTAATCATGATTACTGTGAACCTAAGGCCACACACGCAAAGTCAATAACATAAATTTTAATAAATAATTATAAAATATTAATAACTTGGTTTTGGTCCATAGGCAACTTACATATATTTTGAACCATGTTGCAAATTGTTCATCGCACAAACAGTCAAACTCATTTGGTGGCAGTCCATACATTAAAGTTTGAAAAATTCTATTAACAATTTGCATTTATATATTAGCAAATATTTGACACGCAATACATATATTTTCAAATGTATACTTACTCGAAATATGGCTCCACTTCTAGACAGTTTAGTAAAATATATGTATGGGTTACCTACCGTTCTTCGTCTGTTAAGCAACGAAACTTACATGCGTCGCTTAATCGATCGACATAATTGAAAATAGAGAATGATTTGCAATTAGAATCAATGGGACCTTCATCATTTCTTCCTGCTCTCTGCCTCTTGCACTGCACATGCAGCTCAAAATAGTATGATACAAATGTTGTTACTTCTTCCATAATATATGCATTACAAATTGAAGCTTCAACACATGTCTTATTCTTCACTTTTTTCTTCAAATGATATTAAAAAATAGTTGCAATAAAAAGAGGTTTATCATAACATAATATATAATTTTGAAATTTAATTTAAAAAATATTTTACCTCTCAAATGGATACATCCATCGAAATTAGACAGAACCTGCAACTTTGGGCTTGTAAGACAAGTGAGCTAAGAGATGCTCCATTGAATCAAAAAAAGATGGAGGAAATATCATTTCTAAGTTACAAAGAATATTTGGAATGTCTCTCTCTAGTTTCTCCATGTGTGATGCTTTTAACACTATTGAGCAAATATCACGAAAGAAATTACTTAACTCTATAATGGCGCCCCATACAAATTTTGGTAGAAGTTCCTTGAAGGCTATTGGAATTAGTCTTTCCATAAATATGTGACAATCATGACTCTTTAAACCTATCAACTTGCATTCGTTCAAATTAACACATCTCTCGATGTTCGAAGTATATCCATAAGGAAACTGCGCAGATTTCAACCATTGACAAACGACTCATATCTGCTCCTTATTAAATGTATAAACTGCTTTTGGTTTTGGTCCATGCTGCTTGCATCCATATCTAATGTTGGCCGATCACAAATATCTCTCATATTTTTTCTTGCATTCAAGTTGTCATTTGTTTTTTAATGACATCCATCATAGTATTTATAATATTGTCGAAAACATTCTTTTCAATGTGCATGACGTCAAAATTATGATGAATAAGATAGGCCTTCCAATATGGTAGGTCCCAAAATATACTGCTTTAATTCACTTATGTGTACTTCCGTACACAATAGTTGTGCCATGAGGGTTTTCAACAATAGTAAGAAAGTCTTGGACTCGCTCCCAAATTTGATCACCGGTCAACCTCAATGGCGGATGTGTTCTTTCAATCTTATTCTTGATAAACTTTTTTTTATTCCTTCTAAATGTATGATTTGTTGGCAAAAACTATCTGTGACAGTCAAAATAGTTAGGCTTCTTACCATGTCTTAATCTGAATGACTTTGATCTCTCTAAACATATCGGACATTCTAAGATCCCAGCTGTACTCCATCCAAATAACATTCCTTAAGTCGGAAAGTCATTTATCATCCAAAGAAAAACAACCTTCATTACAAATATTTGATCAATAGAAGTATCATATGTAACGACACCTTCATCCCATAGCCGTTATAACTCTTCAATCAATGGTTGCATATAAATATCTATTAACTTTTTCAGATTTTACGGGCCAGTCACAATCAATGTCAAAAACATATAAGGTGTTTTCATGCATATACCGGGTGAAAGATTGTATAGAGTTAAAATAACTGGCCAACATAAATAACTTTTTCCTGATTTCCCAAATGGGGCAAATCCATCAGCAAAGAGACCTAACCTGATGTTTCGGGGCTCTATCGCAAACTCAAGGTATGTTCTATTAAAATGTTTTTATGCCTCTGCATCTGAAAGATGACACATTAAATCCTCTTCTGTTTCATGATTTGCATGTCATGTCATGTGTTCAGCAGTGGCTTGAGATGCATAAAGCCTTTGCAATCTGGGGATTAAGGGCAGATAAAACATTTGCATGCATGGTCCACGCTTCTGATTATGACCCTGCCTCCTGTTAATCATGTACCTACGTTAGTTACAGAATTTGTAAGATTCTGCATTTTCATCATCTCTCCAATATAACATACAACCCATACTACATATATCAATCCTTTCAACTAGAAGACCTAAGTTATCCATTAACTTCTTCGTACCGTAAAAATCACTTGGCATGATGTTATCACGAGGCATTGTTTCCCACATTACTTCAACAAAAGAGTTAAAGCAATTCTCGGACACATTATGCTCTGCCTTGATATTTAACAGTCTTACTGTTACTGATAACTGTTACTGCTACTGATAACTGAGTGTGATTGTCACAACCTGCCCATAAAGGTTCATCTACTACTTTCAACACTTCCTAGAATTGATTAGATGGAAAAGTTCCATTACACACATTCTCATCAAAACCTGTTACTCATATCTTTTTCAATTGTAATGCATGACTAATGAGTACTTGTTTAAGTATAGAAGTAAAACTAGTACTTGCATGATTTAATTCTGAAACAAAATTCTGACCAGCTGTATCAATCACCATCCTCTGGTATGGGTTTAATTGGTCATAATAGCTACATTTTTCCCTAACTGAAAATTGGTCACTTCTTCTATATCCTTCATCAGATATAAATGATTCACCATGGCAAGTCCAATTATAATTGTTCGGAGCAAACTCAAATCTACAAAGATAATCTCTAACTTTATCATACACATGAAATTTACCATTACTGCACTTGTTACATACATCTTAACTTATTTATATCCATTAACTCATATTTACTATTAGCAAAGTCCAAAAATAGTACCAACCCAATACGAAACTCATTGGTCAATTATCGACGTCCATGTAAGTTCATATTATACATCCAAGCCCTGTCTATTTGCATTGTGTCTATATAAAAATAAAAAAAATCTCGTAAAATATTAAAAATATCACATCTACTGTTTAATATTCTTAATTAAAACCATAAAATTCTAAAAATTAAAATTTTGTTTTTGATGAAACAATTACTTTGAAGTTGAAAAAAATGAAAAAATAACCATGTCAAAAAACTTACCCAAGTATTTGACTGAAATATTTATAATAGAAAGTGCTCAATTTGATGAGAATTGCAATGTTCACTTCATCTACGAGACTTTCAAATGGACACCTACTTAAAAAAAATTGCTTAAGATTTTTTTAAAATATTTTTTTTCGAAATTTCTTTTTTCGAATTTTTTTTTCATTATATTCTTCATCAATCCGACAACCGGCTAAGGCCGGCGAGTTTAACCTCACTGGCCATGGGCGAGGCCACTGGACCTCACCTAGATCTGGGCGAGGCCAAGCGGCCTCGCCATAGTCGCTGCTCGGCCTCGCCCAGATTTGGGCGAGGTCCAGAGGCCTCACCCGTGGCTGCCGCTCGACCTTGCCATAAATCTGGGCAACGAGGTTGAGTGGCAGCTACAGGCAAGGCCGCCGCTTTGCCCAAATCTGGGCGGTGAGGTCAAGCGGTGCCACGGGTGAGGTCCAGCGGCGTCACCCATGGCCAACGAGGTGACCTCGCCCATGGCCAGTGAGGTCTCGCCGGTTACCGAACCGGCGATTAGGGACAAAGTTAGAAGTAAGGAAAAAAAAGTCAATAAAATAAAAAAAATTCGAATCTAGCAATGAATAGTTTTGTGACGAATCGTCGCCAATTAGTCACGAAATTAGCCACGACACTTACCGGTGGAAAAGCTTTACCGAGACTGATTTGCGCGCGCGCAAAGAGGTTTATCGAAAGAAATGAAAGAGGTAGAGGGAGGGAGAACAGCAAGAAGGGATATGAGGAATTAGCAAAGAAAAAGAGAAATTGGGGGTGGGGGTATATTACAAGTAGCGAGGGGGACAATTAGTGACAAATTTATTTTCCGTCATAAATTAGCAACGAATTTATTTTTCATCGCAAATTGCGTCACAAAATTAGCGACAAAAAAAAATTCGTCGGTAACTCCATCACAAATTGGCAACGAATAATTTTTCGACGCAAATTCCATTGCAAATTAGTGATTGATTTTTTTTCGTCGCAAATTAGCGATGAATTTTTTTTGTTGCAAATTAGCGACATAAAAAAAAAATTCATCGCTAAATCCGTCACAAATTAGCAATGGATTTTTTTTCATCGCAAATTAGCGAAGAAATTTTTTTCTGTAGCAAATTAGCAACGGAAAAAAATTCATCGCTAATTCCATTGTAAATTAGCGACGAATAATTTTTCGTGGTAAATTTCGTCGCAAATTAGCAATGGATTTTTTTCCGTCACTAATTTTCCGTGGCTAAATCCTTGTTTTTTTTGTAGTGTGTGTAATTCACGCCATCATCTGAGAAAAGCGAAAAGGAAAAAGTCATCACCAGGCCACGCGGAAAAGCTTTTATCTAACCTCACTGTAGGCGATTGTTTAACCTAATCTATTAGTGGCGTTGAATTTGAACGGCTCATCACGTTAGTCCAGCTCGACCACCCAACAAAAACACATGACGATTCCGAGGAGTCGAATTAGAATGTGAGATGCAATGTCGTCATGCCGTAAAGGAAGTTACTACAACACCACTCGTCGTGCACTTTCGCATCCCACAGACCATGATAAACAGCATGAGATAACGACATCATCCACTGATCTCAATGAAAAGGAGGCAAGTCAAAAAGATGTCATCTTCAGTACAGATTTCGGGCCCAACGACAAGATTACGATCCCATAATATAATCAAAACGTTGCTTGACGAAGCCCAGCAATATTGAATTGCGCACAAACATCAGCGGTGTTTCTTGATCACCGAGCTTTTGTGGGGCTTTTTAAGCTACTCTTATTTTGCGAAAAATAAATAATTTAAAAAGCATTTTTTCAAAAATTATTTCTTGTATCATTTACAAAATGAATAAACAAAAAATATTTTCATCATCCATGAAAATATTTAGGCATAAATTG
The DNA here is from genome assembly GCA_024500025.1 of Syzygium aromaticum. Taxonomy (NCBI): domain Eukaryota; kingdom Viridiplantae; phylum Streptophyta; class Magnoliopsida; order Myrtales; family Myrtaceae; genus Syzygium; species Syzygium aromaticum. The sequence goes on along the minus strand of CM044894.1, from coordinate 13,546,543 downwards.
TTGTTAATTATGAAAACATTTTCCAATAACTAATTATTTCAAGTAATACAACCGATCATTTTTAAATCATTTATTTTCGTGAAACAAATAGAGCGTTAGTTCTAAGAATTTCTCCACAATACGAATGCCCCACCATGATTGAACTCCGGTGACTAAGCAATACAACCGATCATTTTAAGATCATTCATTTTCGTGAAACAAATAGAGCATTAGTTCTGAGAATTTCTCCACAATACGAATGCCCCACCATGATTGAACGTTAGTGTTAGATGTTGTCATAAGGGACAGATGTAGATTTCGAAAATTTGGGGTGAGGGGAAGTTTAGTATGGATACTTTTTAACTTTGTTTCTAAAGTTGATTCTTTTGAGATGTAGAGCCCTTCAAAAATTACACGTGTTAGATATATTCGAGACATTTGACTTATTTTGGATTAGTCTGGTAAACATCTTCGACGATTTACTAATCTCATGTACATTAAGAATATCTGTTTATATCATGCGTATGACCGACATTATGTCTGGATTCTTTATATCATGGATATTTCCATGTTAGTATGAGATATATAAAGGATCACCCTTGCTTCAATTATGTATTCCAAGGGAATACATAGATTCTTCATTTGTTTGTCTTTCACTAACATGTATGCACTCTACAAAAGGTATAGTAAAAGTCAAAAAGTGAGATAAAAGTTAGAGACATAACAGACAAAAAAAAAACATTTTATTAGAGCTACCATCTCAAAATCGATACCCACGGACACCCTTTGAAACCAGAAAACATTCGGTGGTTGCAAAGAGCCACGTTAGTTGATGTGATGCACATTTTTACCCATGCCCAATAATAAAACCTTTTGTCCAAGCTCGCTAGAACTGTGCACAAGCCGTCTTGCAAGCCATGGACAAGGCCAAATTTGACGGACAATGAATTGGACGACCCCATGCGACTTCGGAAGGGATGCCTAGGCTTGGACAATAGGACGTGACGACCATGAGCAACACCAGAAGGGGAGGCTCGGCTTGGACGCACAGTATGCTGTGCCCGCAGTTCCACTGGTGACGACGGCGATGGGAGGGCTCCACGCTCAGAGGGCTCTGAACAAAGGACGAGGAACAAGGATGAAAAAATCAAATTTTTATCTTTCTTCCACCTAGTTGTTGATGTGGTAGCTGATGTGGTATTATGGACACATGCGAACTTATGAATGGATGTGAGCAGGAAAAATATATGCCATATGAGTTGCTTATGTGGTGGTATCTAACCGCCCAATATTTTCTCCTTCGAAACCTACCGCCACCTCTCAAGAAGAGCAATGAAACAACCACCGCCACTGTCCACCGGTCAACGGAAGACTCCAAAATCCAAGAATTGTCCCACTGGAAGGACATCAACCGCGACCTCAGCTCCGCCTTGAACGGGCCTCCGCACATCGCCTAATCACCTCTCCTCCAGATTTGTGCCTTCACACACCAGCCACCGGAAGAGTCGCCATTGTCCCACGTGTCGAACTCTGGCAACTTCAACCTAAACTGACCTCCCATGGGCATGCAGGCGCCGGGTCATAGACGACCCAATGGCCCCCATCCGGTTTCTCGTGCCTACATTGATTTGTATCTGCTGTCCCACTTGTCGGTCTCTGATTTGCCCATGGTCAGAGCAAAATCATCATGCCAATGCCCTGTCACCGCCAGATCACCTCCACATCAGCAATGCGTAAGCTCTATATGCCTCGTTTTCTTTCTTGTCATCCTTCCATCATAATTCATCTACCAAATTCCTCCGTCATAATTCATCCACGACTAACTCCTCCGTTTCTAGTCAGGCTGTTGAGTTATTCCCTGTTAATACAGATCGCTCGAGCCTATAAATGCCAATACATCTGCTCTTCCCATACAATTCGCTTTGTGTGAGGATCCGACTACCCCCGATGTTGAACCTTCTACATGCTACTTTGTTACATTATATATCATGATTATATTGGGGAAAATTGATTGCCGATGAAGATAGAGAAATAGTAATAGATCCTTGATGCTTTGATACGTAATGACAATCACTGTCCTTAGGGTATTATTTGCCCCCATTATTGTTGCTATTGGGTTTAGAACAAATATACCTTTAGGATGTACACTAAAGCCACAGAGAAACGAGTTCAGCAATTACTCAAATTCCCTCTTGAAATTTTACCTTGAATGTGTTGTTAAAGTTGTGTGTATGAAAAGAGAAGAAGAGAGAGTTACGAAGAAGGTTGTGGTTATAAATAGCTGTGATTGTAATAAATAACGTGCGATTTGATCTCTACTCATAGACAATCAATCAACACACCTCTTGGGAATAGGTTCCTTATCCCCAATCATCACCACTCATCATGTTAAAAATAACTTTTGTTCATAACTACCGATAACCTCTTTTTTAGGACGAAGAGTCACCTCTTTTCATAACTAAGAGTCACATTTTCTATTAACCAAGAGTCACCTCTTTTACAATAATAAACTATTTCAACAATCACCCACTTAGTTTGTTATTTGCACTAATTTACATAAATTCATATATACAAGAAGGTATCTGTTAAGATTTGAACATTTATTTAGTGTAAATAATTCCATTAACGAAATCATCGGTAGATAAACTTTGAACCATGATTTTGTTTGTTAATCAAATTATCACACATATGAATTTATACACATTTGGTTAGAAATTTTCCTATGCCTTTTTATGGCCTTGTGCTCCCTCCTGCATTCATGAAGACTTACAAAAGTTCATCTGACTTTTGTTAGAAGCAGCACCACTTCTTATGTAAGTATAGGTGAAGTTCCTAAATTATTTGCTTAGCATTGCCTTGCTAAAAACTTTGAACTTCATTAAGAGTGTTTCTTACACCCATCCTCCTAACTTTCCATAAGTACTAACCTCATGCGCCAGTACTCGATCACCGTCAAGTTTCAATAGCTTGTTGTTATCCATTTAACTTTAATAATTTCGTTAGAAATTACAAAGTTGGGTTTCCATTATACTTTACTATTATCAATTGGTTTAAGACAGATTCTCTTCGCAATGTTGCTTAATAAACCTCTCGAGAGTCCTTTAGTGGATGGATCAACTAGGTTATTATTTGTCTGAACATAAATTACTCAAATAATTCCATCAGTAATTAATTGTCAAACATAGTCATGTCGCAAACTAATATGTCCAGATTTTCCATTGTATATTTTATTATATGCCTTAGACATAGTTGTCTCACTATCACAATGTAAAGATACGGCTGCCATTGGTTGTGGCCACAACTCTATACCCAATAGTAAATTTCGTAGCCATTTAGCCTCTTTACCAGCCGCCGATAGTGATATGAATTCGAATTCCATCATTAAATGAGTTATACATGTATGCTTCTTTGATGCACAAGAAACTGCATCATTTACAAGCTTAAAGACGCACCAGGATGTTGACTTGTTATTAATTATGCTAGTTATCCAACTAGTATATGAATATCCTTTAGTATTGTTGGTTGTCTTTCATAAAATAGACCATAATGTATTGTTTTCTTTAAATAACCAAGAATTCTACTTATAGCCCTTCCAATGCACAGTACTAGGATTACTAGTAAATCTGGACAATTTATAGACAATAAATGCTATATTCGGTTTAGTGCAATGTATAGCGTACATCAGACTTTCAATTGCACTAGCATATTCTAATTGTGCTAAAGGTTGTCTAGTATTTTCCATCAATTTAATTGATATATCATATGGTACATTTGACTCTTTAATTCCCAAATATTGGTATTTTTTAATGATTTTCTCCACATAGTGGCATTGACTTAAAGCATAACCCCCACTAAGTTTCATCACTTTGATACATAAAATTGTATCCACTTCTCCCAAATCTTTCATTTTAAACTAAGAAGATAGATACTATTCAATTTCATCTATACCATCCATATTTGTACCAATAATGAGCATATCATCTACAAACAAGCATATTATAACTCCACACTCTTTGGTAAATTTTGAGTAAATGCACTTATCAACATTGTTATGCTTAAATCCATATGATAAAACCACCGAATCAAATTCTTCATGCCATTGTTTCAGTGCTTGCTTTAACCATATAAAGATTTGTTTTAACTTACAAACCTTATTCTCATTTCCAGGTTGAACAAAACCTTCAGTTTGTTCCATATACACCTCATCTTCTAGTTTATCATTTAGAAAAATTGTTTTAACATCCATTTGATGCACATGCAATTTATAAATTGGTGCCAAAGCTAATAGAACTCTAATGGATGTTCTTTGAGCAACTGGTGCATATGTATCAAAGTAGTCAATTCCCTTTTTCTACTTATAACCTTTTGCGACTAACTTTGCTTTAAATGTTTGTAAAGTACCATCTAGCTTATACTTTCTTCTAAATGCCCATTTGCACCTGATTGGATTTGATCCAAGAGGCAATTCAACTAACGTCCATGTATTGTTAGCAATAATTGAATCAATTTCATCATTAATTGCTTCATTCCAAAATGATGCGTCTCTAGATGCCATTGCCTCACTGAATGTCCTTGGATTTTCATCCAAGTAAAATAACATGAGTAATTTATTCACAACCTTTTCCCTATCTCCTTCTACCAAGAGAGTTACAAAATCGGAGCCAAAATCTTTCGTTTTGTTCACTCTTTGACTTCTCCTTGGCTCGCTTGGAGAATTAAACAGCTTCCTTTTAATTGATGAAGGATTGCTTGCATCAATTGTTGTTTGTGAATATACTGAAGTATCACTTGAATCTTTAAGAAACATTATGTTCAAGAAATTCAACGTCTCTTGATTCCACAATAACATTGGATTCAACATCTAATAAGCGATAAGCTTTAGAATTTTCATCATATCCAATAAACACACTTTTTAACACCCTTGGTCCTAATTTTGTTCACTTAGGATCAGGAATTCTATAGTACGCAAGGCATCCCCATACTTTAAAGTATTGGATATTCGGTGCCCTTCCTTTCCATAATTCATATGGAGATATCTTAAATTTCTTTGAAGGAATTTTGTTGTGAATGTGACATGCAGTAAGAAGTGCTTCTCCCCACAAATTTATTGGCAATTTGGCTTGTAAGATCATGGAATTAACCATATCCACCAAAATTCGATTCTTTCTTTCTGCCATCCATTCTATTGTGGTGTATAAGGTGCACTTACTTGATGCACAATACCATTTTCCTCACAAAATATAGAAAAATCTAATGAGAAGTATTCTCCTCTGCGATCACTTCTCAAAACTTTGACTTTCGGATCCCTTTGATTTTCAACTACAGCCTTGTATATCTTGAACATATCAAATACTTGATCTTTTTATTTCATTAGGCAAACATGAGTATATCTAGAGTAATAATCAATAAATGTAATAAAATAACGATTTCCACCTCTGGTTACTACACCATTTAGTTCACAAATCTTATAATGCATCAATTCAAGTACGTTGGTAGATCTTTCTACCTTTGAGAATGATTTCTTAGTCATATTTGCTTGCAAACATATTTCACAATCCTTCTTATCCAGATTATCACATGATATCATACCACATTTATTCATAAATTTCAAAGTACTATATCCAACATGTGATAATCCATTATGCCACAAGGAAGATGACTCAAGCATATAAATAGAAATGAAATTCTCATTAATACTTAATTTGAAATATCCATTACAAGAGGACCCTTTCCCAACAAACATCCTATACTTAGATAGGATAAGTTTATTAGCCTCTAACACAACCTTGATTCCATTTTTGCACAACAAATTTGCTGATACAAGATTCTTATGAATATCAGGAACATACAACAAATTGATCAAAGTCAATTTATTTTCGAAAGTGAATTGCAATTCAACTGTGCCTGTCCCTTGAACAACTATAATATTGTGATTTCCCATCAACACTTGTTCTCCTGTCACGCCCCGAACTCCTATCGAGCGTGTGACATCCCACTATCTCGAGTTGATCAAGTGCGACATTCCAGGAATACGTCGCCGACTCCACCTTCTCGTCAGAGCTAATCGCGGCGAAAACAATTAATTAAACCCAGACAATAAAATTGGAGAACACCAGAATAAACTAGCACACCAAACCACCAAAATTTAGAACATTACAATACCATATATTTACAACATCCATTTACAAGCACACTTGTACCCTTCCACCGGTAACTTAGTCCACCGAATATACATGCACACCCACTTCTACCTATTGTCAATACACCTCAAAAGGGGTAGATACCCTACTTTCCAAAAATGGTACCCCTCAAAATCTGCTCTCAGCCTCCTCACTAGCCCCGGCGTCCTCGAGATGGCGTCCACTCTGAATCCAACTCGCTAGCGCTCAGATCTGACTCCTCTTGGATCGCCGCTTCCACTGAAGATTCTAACTCAGCTCCAATCTCAATCGGGTGGTCTATATCACCCGACTCCCCTGAGACCTCATCCCGCTCTTCCTCGACAGGATCTTCGACCGACTCATTCTCTAGCATATAATAAGGGTTGTAATCATACACGGGTACGCCCTCATGTTCACTCTCAGGCTCTGCTTCCAGGTCCTCCTTTAGCTCTACTTCCTGGTTTTCCTCTCCTCCTTCCTAGTCCTCCTCGGGAATTATCTCATGATCCACTTCCATTGGATCGTATCCCGCTTGAGATTCCTCTTGTTCCGGCTTATGCTCGGCTTCCGAGGGAGTATGGCTGATGGATCCCAGTCCCTAACTCTATCGAAGGGGACGTCAAAGCCTTGAACAGGGCCAAGCTCATCAACCCCGTCTCTGAACGTCCACGCAGTATATGTATGAGCCTACCATGAGGATAGTCATACATCTACCCATACTGTCGAGGTATGCTGGATCCAAGTGTAATGCTCATCTATTGGGTACTCTACAAAATTATTGTCGGTGTGCATGACTATACCAAAACACTCTGGCGGCGGTGGCGAATTCATTGCTTAGGCAGGTGATCTGAAATGGTTTGGTTGAAGTAACCATGGGATACTTCTCAATAAGTTGCAACCTAAACCCTACCTAGGCTACCACATAATTCCAAACACATTCGAACACATGAACAACAATCCACAATCACACATACCTGGACTCTCGGCATACGCAGCCTGCACATTAGTCCATAATCACAAAAACCAGTTTTCACGCACATGCCAAAACATACGAACTTCTCACGTGTCAAATTACATGTCAATCACACCACATTTTAGCCCACTTGTTGTACCCACGTTTACTCAAGCACATTCTCGGCCCACGTATACACGCCTCAGCTCACTCGATCGCGCCCCAAGTATTACACGCCTCGGTCTGATCCCATAATCACATTTTCTATACCACACACCTCATTCTCAAACACTTTCCCAGCCCGCGTCAATACGCCTCGACCCACTCAATCGCGCCCCGAGCATCACACACCTCGATCCAATCCCACATTCACTTTCTTTCCTCAGCCCGCGCCAAATGCGATAGGCCTACATGATCGCGACCCGAGTTTTAGAACGTCTTAGCCCGATCCTTTTTCACCCGAACTGATCATGCCTCAAGTCAATCTCATTTCCCACTTCCTCAATCCTCAGTCTGTGCCAAAGGTGACAAGCCTATGTGATCGCGATCCGAGCTTATAATGCCTTGGCCCGATCCCAATCTCACACTCACACACGTTCGCAGAAATTCCGTGCACACAATTGCACCCAATACACCACAACAATACAGTCACATCATAAACACGCAATCAACACACAAATTGGCATTTTTCCATGCCCAAACACTATCAAATCAATTCAAGCCCTTCACAGCTCTTTCATGAAATCTTGAGCCGGATCTAACGGTACCATCCACGTACCCAACAGCACCCTACATCCCTTCGAACAAACAATCACAGCCGTCTCCTGGCCTCTAAAATTCCTTTGAAAATTTCCGAAATCAATCATACGGCCCGTTATTCTATTCAGCCCCTAATTTCTATCAAACCACATTTAAACGGGTCCAAATTTACTCGATAAACTAGGCGAGGTTTAAATCGAACTTACCCGACTCTAGACTCAAGCGGCTAGAGCGAAACGGGCGTTGATCGGCGGTGGCGTACGGCGGCGACGACGTACAGTCCACGACGGGCGGTGATGGGTGAGCAGTGGGCGGCGGCAGCTCACAGCGGCTGGCAAAGCCCATGGCTAAAGAGAGAGACCGAAAGGGAGAGAAAGAGAGTCACGGGGGTGAGGGTGGCGTGAGGCGGCGTGGCACGGTGGCGGTCTGGACAACGATGGCGCAGCACGGTGGCAGGCGGCCAAGAGGGCGGTGTCCGGCGGGAGGGAGAGCTCACAAGAGGGAGAGAGAGAGATGGAGCTGAGAGTTGGAGAGAGAGAGGAATGGGGAGAGAGAGAGAGTCAACACTTGGAAATTAAGTTTTGACTCAAATTGGCAAATTACCAAAATGCCTTTTTCTAATCTTTTCATCTGACGGTCCAGATTCGATCTTATCTTGAAATCGACGACCCAGATCGAATCTCATCCAAACTATCTAAGGGCAATCTTGAAATTTCTCAAAAAGTCCAAGGGCAAAAGTGTCTTTTCCAAATTTTAGGGCAAAATTACCAAAATGCACTTGCCCCATAAAGCTAGCCCTTTAGAAATTCCCAAGGGTAAAATTGTCACTTTCCCATTTTCTTGCCGAAATTGAATTTTTCTAAAGGATTCGAGCATATCCAAAATTGCAGTTATAACTGCAACGTCATCCTAACGTTCTGTCGTGACTCCCTAATTTTTCGATGCCCAATTTATTCTCAATTTAATAATTGAATTCTATGTAACTTGTGCGTATCTCAGACTAACGAGCGGCTTTTGGGGAAATTCGCAAAATCGACCCGTGACTAATATTAAATCGAGTCACGTGCAAGTTCATTCAGATCGTGACAACCTCGATTGTCAATAAAATCGCGAGGATCGATCGCTAGTTCCGATAAGCACGATCGTTCGGTATAAGTTTTGGATTATACGTCAATTTATTTCGTGGTCAAACGGAATCACCCGTAATCTACTAATATGACATTGGCGAATCGGTCCATACTATCCTAAGATCGGCCTACATTGGCTCAAAATGTCACCCTGACGATTTTCTGATCGAAAGTCGATTCACGATTGAATCTCTCTAGTCGTACGAAATTAAATCCCTAATTAGCATTTTCCCTATAGGTTATTATCCCAAGAATGATCAGTTCCAAACGAGATTTAACTACAAGCACATTAATAAAATCACTTATTTTATAAGTCCCAAATGGGCAAAATTTCGGAATGCCACATTTCTACAGGTGTACAAATTTGAATTGCTTCTTATCATTGCAGACATGCACAGTTGCACCGGAATCAAACCACAAATCTTTTGAATCATTCATAGTTGCCATGTTTAATTCAGTCACCATCCCAATTTGCAATTCCAAGACCATAGCAACTAAGCCATTGGTGTTTGCTCCATAAAATTAACCGTTGTGTCAACCTTTTGCTTTTTCTAGTAGCGGCACTCCTTCTTGTAATGGCCTTTTTTACTAAAATAAAAGCAAAACTCGTCCTTCTTGAATGTGCTGTTGTTGCAAGACTTGTTGGTGTTGTTGGGGTCAATGAACCTCCTCTTATTTCCCCTCTTATTTTATTTGTCTCTACTCATGATGTCATTCTCAACAAAATGCACATTGTTTGCAACTTCTTTCACGTAATTAGTCTCACGTTCCCGAGAACCTTCCTCAATTCGAATGTGTTTTAACAAATTATCTACGGACAAGATCTCGATTCTATAGAGAAGTTTCTTTCGATAATCATTCCAAGTTGAAGGTAATTTTGAAATAATTGCAGCTACTTGAAGAGGTTCAAAAACTCCAATCATAAGGTTTTTGAGTTTGGCAACATATATTTGAAGTTCCTCCACTTGCTTAGAGACATAATTTCTATTAATCATGGTAAATTCAAAATATTTCAGAGCAGTAAATATATCGGTACCTTGTTTGTTGGTATTGTATTTGGTCTCCAAGGCATTCCAAATATCTCTGGGATTTGTGTAAGATCGAAAGGTTTCATATAGACAATCTGACAAAGCATTGAGAATCCTTCCTCAGCATCTCCTTTCATCATCCTCACGCCTTTTCCTTGCAGCTTTGATATCATCAAATTCATCATCTTTTGGATTAGGAAGCGGGCAATTTGGGATCCAAGATGTAGAAGATACATAATTAAGATAAAAGTAGGACCATATTGTCCTTCCAATAGATGAAATTAGTTCCATCATAAGGATCAATTCGCAATCTATCAAGGTTGCAAGCACTTGATGTAGTCGATGTCTCCATTTCCATTACAATAATACCTTAAGATTGCTGGGGAAAATTGATTATTGATGAAGAGAAATAGTAATAGATCCTGAACGCATTGATGCGTGATGACAATCACTGTCCTTAAGGTATTATTTGGCCTCACTATTGTTGTTGCCAGGTTTAGAATAAATATACCTCCAGGAGGTACACCAAAGCCACAAAGAAACGAGTTCAATAATTATTCAATTTCTCTTTTGGAATTTCACCTTGAATGTGTTTGGTAAGGTTGTGTGTATGAAAAGAGAAGAAGAGAGAGTTTCGAAGAAGATTGTGGTTATGAATAGTTGCGGTTATAATAAATAACGCGCGATTTGATCTCTATTCACAAACAACCAATCAACACACCTCTTGAGAATAGGTACCTTATCCCCAACCATTACCACTATTCATGTTAAGAATAACTTTAGTTCATAACCACCGATAACCTCTTTTTTAAGATCAAGAGTCACCTCTTTTCATAACCAAGAGTCACCTCTTTTACGATAACAAACTTTTTCAACAGTTTATCATTATTATTATTTCTTTCTGTTGGCACCTAAAATGTGACAACCCATTTAAGAATTTATTGTATAGAAAATTAGGGATCGATCCAATCCCTAAACAAACATAGTAGTTAAATTGCATATAAATATTAGGACCATTTTAATTGAGCCCATGTTATTTCATTGAACTGGAGCTATGGGACTTAAGCAATGATGGTTTTGAGCTTAATTAATTGAATTAATCCCATGAAGTGGAAATTTGGAGCAAGCCTGTAATTTTCCTACAATGACCGAAATTTATAAAAATGGGGGCGCCAAGCTGGAATTAATTCATTAAAGTCAAACTTGGGGAGTAATTTAACTTGATCTTATCACAATTTATATCATAAAGATATTAGGAGGGTCTCCTATTACTAAAGATACGGTATATCTCTTAGAGTCCAGGATAGGAAAGTGAGGAATTGTGTTCTTAAAAGAAAACTCTAAATTTAGACCTATACAAACAAGTTTTGAAGAGAGGTTTGGGGTTGAACTATACACAATAGAAAAGAGGCATAAGCTCAACATATGCAGAGAGTGAAGCCTCCTCTCCTTGCTATCAATTGCCCCTGCTTTTAGACTCTTACACCGCCATCGTTGCCATGTCCGTCCCATGCCAACAACACCTAGTAGAACTGAAGATCTCCGGCGAAGCTCCAGCCTCACAACCGATATGTCCTTGCACTCCCTTGCGTCTCATTAGCCTTTTCCAGCACGCACCGACACTAATGCATATTTAACGATTCCAACAAGCATCGCACAACTTCCTCTAGGCCGCGAGTTCTGCTGAGGAAACCTCCTAATATATTTGAAGTTGGCAAAATTATCCATTATTTTTATCGATTTTGACAAATGCAAGACTTGTTTATGTTTTGGGTAATATTCATACTGAAAGGACTCTTGATACGATCAGTGAAAGGACTCTCTAGGACTGGACTACATGAAGAAGTGTAGAAGAATGGAAAGTTCCTATTGACTTGGATGTATCAAGGTTTGAAGGGGAGGACACTAGAAGTTCCAAAATTTATATACAGTGCTCACATTAGTGTCAAGAGTTTTCGCCAAATTACTTAAGTACCAAATCGAAAAACAAAAATGACCACTTAAGTGCCAACGGCGAGAAATTTCAAACAAATTAATATGACTTTTTTAATTAAATTTTTTATATGAGTTGACATTATATTTAAAAAATCTCATCTACGTGGACTTGCAAAACGACGACACTTCATCCAACGTGGCACCATATTCCCAAAATGACGCTGTTTCATGGGTCAACAAAAACGATGTCGCACCAATAGCCTCTGAACGACGCCGTTCCATGGCTCAACAGAAAACAACGCCCTTCCTTCTGTTGTGTTCAACCCTCAGCCACCATTGCACCTCTCCCTTTGATAGATCTCACCCACTATCGCCATCGATTGGCATCGCTCACTCTCCTAAATCCTCCTACGTTGTGCGTCCGTTGCACCTCGCCAACTTTCGCCGCTGAACTTTGTTGCTCTCCTTCGTCACCACCTGCCATGGCACTCCCGTCAGACTGAGGTGACTCTCCCAACCCCTTCCCGAGCTTCATCTAGTGGCCATTACCCTAGTTGTGAAGTTTCATTGCTGCTACTCACTTTTCACCCTCTTGCGTGGCCGCGAGCATCAAAGTGGTTAAATCTCGGTTGAAACTTCATCGCTTGTGTCCATCTTCAATGACAACAAATTCTTGGACCTCTTCTTGTTAATTTGACGACTGATGGTGATTAGGAATTTAGGATTCCTCGTCATTAAGCCAAATTCTTTGAGCTCCGTTTTTGCCACTTATGAATAAAGTAGAGTCTATAAATTTCAGCTACTGTCGATTTGAAAACTGGGCCAATTTAGTATCCATTGATCATTCAAGCTTGCTATTATGATGTTACGGTCCGTGGGAGAGGAGCTTGGTGACGGTAAGGTGAATAGCGTCCAAGGGTGCTTGGCAATGGTAAGGTGAACACTTTTAGCCAACAGGTTTAGGCAACTCTCTCAAGTATGCTTCAAAACTTCATGGAGACATTTCAATAAATAGCATGTGTGCAAAAATATTACTAGATCTAGTCATGAAATCGAAATTATTTTCCATTTAAAATCAGTATTTAGAACAACAATGTCGTCACCAATCATTAACTAACAATACAGATTTTCAGTGATTTACACATAAGAATATTTTGCCAACATAGTTTTCCATGTTTGGCAATTATGATTAGTTTGAATTGCACTTCTAACAACAGAATTAAGGAGATGGGTCATGGAGAACCAGTAATATAGGAGACTCTCATCATGTATAAAGAATGACATTGTGGCCATGTTCATGTGGTTTAAACCCTAGTTCAATAAAAGTTGTAAGACAGGGAGTAATCGAACCAGTAATATAGGAGACTCTCATCATGTATAAGGGTGACATTGTGGCCATGTTCATGTGGTTTAAACCCTAGTTCAATAAAAGTTGTAAGGTAGGAATAATCAACCCTAACTATAGCTTGTTTAACGCATAAGTTTTGCTGCAACCACTGATATAGAACACACAACGTCATCATTTCCAAAAGATTACATTCTTCCATGATCAGTTTGAATTGCACTAGTAACAACAAAACTAAGGAGATGGGTACTAGAGAACAAGGAATATAGAAGACTCTCAGCAAGTACAAGGATGACATTACGGCCATGTTCATGTGGTTTAAACCCTAGTTCAATAAAAGTTGTAAGGCAGGGAATAATCAACTCCAACTATAGCTTGTTTAACGCATGAGTTTTGCTGCAACCACTGATGTAGAGCACAAAGTCATCATTGCTAAAAGATTACAATTCTTGCGTGACTTCATAAAGTGCTTCGACTCACCAATACATCTAATGTCTTTTCACATCTTAATAAATGAGCGGCCCGAAGAATCATCTCCTAGAACCAAATGGCATCATAAAGAGCTTCGACTCGCCAACACATGTAATACCTTTTCACATCTTTAATAAATGAGCAGGTGCGAACCTACGAAGGAGCAAATAATCATCTCCTAGAACCAAATGGCATCAGCGTAAATACCCATCTTGTCCTACCCCCAAAGCAGTTCAAGTTTCACCCTATAAATACACTCACCACCTTCTCTCCTCTTATTGCAACAGCCCACAGAAACTCTCACCAACTCCATCACCCTAAAAAACCACCCCAAAAAAATCAGAGAGAAGAGAGAGAGAGAGAGATAAGAGCTACAAATTCTGCATCAAACACCCACACATGGAGCTCTCCAATACCATATCTCTTTGGAGGGCTTGCTGTAATGCTGATCCTCATATTGGTGGCACTGATCATATTGGAATGCTCGTACGTCTCAGGTGATACCAATGCAAAGCCAGCGAAGCCTGCAATCCCGCCATTGCATCTGGAGCCGAGGATTGTGGTGATCATGGCCGGAGACAAGAAGCCAAAATATTTGGCGAAGCCAGTCACTTCACTGCCCTCCTGCTGTGACAAAGTCTAAGTAAAAACTGATGGTCCCATATAGTCAAAAGAATTGGCTTGAAGGGCAAGATTTTTGTAGTGCTTTTGATCTTCCTACGTTAACTCCATCCATTGGCACACCCGCCACTTTTTCCCTTTTGCTTTGCGGGAATATCACGTAAATTGGTGAGCAATAAAATCAAGAGATGTTTTTCATTTTTTCCTGATGATTACTGTCCGTTTTCGATCTTGTTTTTGTAGATGGTTGTTGCATGGAGTTTTCTGGACCGTATGAGAGAACAAACAGAGAACCATTAATGAGAACATTTTCAAATGAAAGGACATACGGCGATTTCATATGACTGAACTCTACGTTCCCAAAGAATTCCAGTTGAAACTCCTAAAAAATTTCATTTCTCTAGTCTTGTAATTGTAAATGCCTGCAAATAGATTGATTTAAAAAAACAAAAAGAATCTTCAAAGGGAGACATCCAGATTACTTTTCCACTTATTAAAGGCCCCTTTTCTAGAATTAAATAAGATATATGGAAATATCAGTATTAGCAAGAAGATTAGTGGATGGTATTTGCCGAATTTAAACCGATGGCATGAGCGTTAGATATTGCTCAGTTATCAGCAAGCGAATCTACGTAGTTCTCATTTATTTTTTAATTTCCTGGGGAAGGAGCTCCTCAAGTTTAGAATTTATTAAAGGAAAAGAAAAGAAAGAAGCACAAAAGGGGTGTGTATTCCCTTCCGATGGACAGGAAAAGGATCTGTTTTCCGCGAAAGGGATTGTTTATCGGTTGGCTGTTGTTAGTGGGACGCGGCAGCCAGAAATTGTAAATGGGTCAATGATGACCCACTTGAAAACAGAGAGAGACAGAGATAGGCTCATTTTGTACTGGGGGGACATAGGAGGCAATAATTCCCAGCTGCCCATCTGTTCTTTAGCTCTAGTGTGGATATGTTCTGAGCATATTCCAGGTCATATCTGTCCGTCAAGTACAGCGGAAAACAACGAGTTCGTCAACTTATGGTAAAGAAGAAAAAGAAGACAGGCTCTCACACCAAACGTAAGGGCAACATTCTCCTGCCTGGTCTGCTGGTGCAAGCGGCAAAAGGCGCACCACTTACGTTTTCTTCTTCATCTGAGAACTAGATAATGGTGTGTTAAAAGAAATGGAAGAATTAGCTCCATGGTCACCTTTGAAAGCCGTCTGTCTATGTGATCTAGTACTTATTTTGAATACTGAAGTTGTATACTTTTTTCAAGTCGCGAAGTCATTGTCGCGACCGAAACTCCCCAGGCTTTTTTTTCAGCATGCTCAAAAAACGAGGGGCTCGCCTGGTACGTGCTAAGTCTAAGTTTGAGACTTAACTCGGGCCCTTCCAAACCTATACCATATTGCGACTTAGGGTTTTAGTATTTAACATACAAATGGTTTACATCAAAGAGTCGTCACTAATCGATTTGGGGTGGATTGATTAGAAACCCAAATAGGGTGATGGGAGAATCACCCTATTCCTATGAACAAGAGATTGATTGAGTTCGAGGATTTGGTTATACTAGTTGGATAACTAATGCCCATTTGATACCTTTTTACCCTATTCATTTTTTGAAAACATTTGTCAGGCAATTTGGATTGATTTTAGGACCTTTCTCATAACATGTAAGGTGATCAGGCGAGTGCATAATCAGAAACAATTAGTAGTCAAAAACACAACAATTCATGCAACCTAAGGCTCTAACCTTAACTAAGTCAGATGACATTCAAAAACATAACAGCTCATGCAATTATATTAAAAACATGCATAATAAAACACAACAATAATAACATGCAAACTAATATCACATGATTAAATCGGCTTATCTATTTAAACATGGAATTATAACAACATGCATAATAATATAACAGTAAATTAAAGCATTCAAATAAACCACATAAAAAACATTTGAATTTTTTTTTAATTATTCGAAAAATATATATACATATATACAGTAAAAATAGAATTTTTTTTGGAAAAAAAAAGAAAAAATATATATGTGTGTATATATATATATGATAAAGAAGAAAAGAAAAAAAATTTAAAAACAAAAATTTTACAATTTTTAATTTTTTTGTTAATTTTTTAAAAAAATTCGGGCCGGGTCAACGAATCCGACCCTGGGCGTTGACCCGGGTCGGATCAGATGAACCAGGTCGGTCGAACCGACCCGAGTCAACGAATCCGAGGCAGGGCATTGACCCGGGTCAGTTAGACTCACATGGGCAGACGTTGGCGAAGCCGAAAATCGGCCTCTCGCCGGCGTACCCAGGCCGGCACTGCCCCCCATTTAGCTTCTGGGAACTCTATCAGGCCTCGCCGGCCACCTGGGTTGTCGTTCGTCTGCCGTTCGCCGGCCGGCGACGTGAATACAAAAATGGCCTCTTTGAGGCATTTCGTCGAACGTCTGGTGCGCGTGACCAAAACTGGGGTGCTTCGACCTCCTCCGACATTCCAGCTTGCTTCGACGACCATGGTTCGCTCCCAACCATAGCTATGGCCTAGGAGGAGGATCGGTATGGGCCGGGATTCGCGCCTAATGGCCCAGCGCGAGTCCCGGCCGACCAGTGCACAAAAACAGGGGAAAATAGGGGCAGTTTGGTCCGGGAGAAAACTCACCAGTCGACGGCGCGTTTGAGAGGTCTCCAGCAGGTCTACAGGCACCGGCGAGATGGGCTGCTTCTCGCTTAGTCCCTGCAAATCACTCAATCTCTTTTTCTCTCTCTCGGCTCCCCCTCACTCCCTGTCTCTCTCTTTGTGTTCTCTCTCTCTCTCTCTCTCTCTCTCTCTCTCTCTCTCTCTCTCTCTCTCTCTCTGTGGCCAATCGAGACGGCTTTGGCTGCTTCCAACGACGCTGCTGGTTTGCTCCGGCGAACTCCCGACCTACTTCTCTCTCACTGTTCTCGGCTTTCTCACCCTCTATTCTCTCTGTCTCCCTCTGGTCTTCTCTCTCCCTGTCTCTATTTCTCTTCGTTTCTCTTTCTGAATGGCCCCCCTCTCACTCTCTCCTCTCGCTGGCCTGTATAGACGACGATGATGACGCCACCCTCTGCTCCCTTCAATGCTATGCACCGGCCATGACTTTCGTGGCAATTTTGCACGGTGGAGCGGATAATCTGCACTTCTGTAGTGGGGGTCGGGACAGAGCAGAGCAGAGGAGGGGGAAGGCTGAACCGAGGGAGGTGGAAGAGAAAGGAGGTTGGGCCGGGCCAGGTCCAACCGCGTGGAGGAAAGGAAAAAGGAAAGGGAAGGAAGAGCTGGGCCGAGCCCGCACAGAGGGAAAGAAAGAAAAAGAAAAGGGAAGCGGGCCAGGCCCGCGGGAGAGAGGAAAAAAGAAAGGAAAAGGAATGGGCCGGGCTGACCCGGCCTCGACCTGGCCCATCTCGGATTTTATTTTTTTTTTAGAATTAAAACTCTAATAAACACTATTAATGCAAATATGCCTAATTTCTACATACAATGCATTTAAATAGAAATATTTTTGTTTTAGGAATTAAAGGAATTTAACTCCTAAATTTTGTGCAATTAATTTTGGGCAAATTAAAAATAGGTGTCAACAGCTGCCCCTCTTTGAAGGTGAGCTCGCAGAAGTTACTTTCAAAGACAAAATGACACCTAAATTTAACCCGTACATGTTCAATGAATGTTATTTTTGGCGAGACTGTGAGTCTCATTTTTATGATGCGATATAAGATGATGCATGCTAAAGCAAATAAAAACATACTTGGGGCTACTTACCTTGCCGAAGGGTAGAGTAATTCTAGATAGTTGATATCGTGTGCCGAGGACCCGAACCAGTCTTCAGTCGCCTCGACAGGGAAATGGTTTGTCTAGGATCCGAACCTTTCTTCGGTCACCTTGACTGGAGGAAATCGCTTGCACATGACCCGAACCCATCTTCGGTCGCCTTGATTGGATTTCGTTTGTCTCGGACCTAAACCTTTCTTCGGTCGTCGTGACTGAAGGGAAATCGCTTGCACAGGACCCGAACCTATATTCGGTCGCCTATTGGATTTCATTTGTCTAGGACCTGAACCTTTCTTTGGTCGCCTTAACTAACGGGATTTTGCTTTGCCAGAGTACCTGCATCTTATAAGGGGTACCTGGGCACGTCCCTAGAGGTCCTCGCCCAGGGATTTGATGGTTTGCCTTGTGGGTCATCGCCAGCAGGTCTTGGAAAGACTTAAACAATGAGTGCCTGGGGGTCATCGCCCGAGAATTTGATGGTTTGTCTAGTGGGTCCTCGCCAGTAGGTCTTGGGAAAACTCAACAATGAGCACCTGGGGGCCCTCACCCAAGGATTTAATGCTTTGCCTGGTGGGTCCTCACCAGCAGGTCTTGGAAAGGTTCAAACGATGAGCACTTGAAGGTCCTCGCCCGAGAATTTGATTTGAATAGAGGGGGTCAGTCACATGCTTAGGAAGGTGAACAAAGAAGTCAGTCCAATGTTCAAAGGGTACCATAACAACGTAGGTACATGGATTTTTGGAACCAGGCATAGGTAGAATATACTTACCTAGACATGTTTCGGCCTCTTAAGGGCATGTCTCCTGTCAGATAAGTTTTTATTTGTGCAAAGACATATGTATTCATCAGAGAAATAGACAGCAATGGCTATTCCAGAATATCATATGAAATATCTTGACCGCGAGTCAAGATGCATTTCATTTTCAAAGCAATACCTGATTGACTTCTTAGGTAGTTTGAAAAGAAATTTGATAAAAAAACCTGGGGTTTCTTATCTAAAGGTTTAATACATCATCTGCTGAATAACCGACCTTTATTGGGGCATCTCTCTTGAGATGATGATGATGAGCTTCTTTTAATGCCTGAATTTTCTTATCCAATCACTAGAAATTAAAAATCTGGGTTGTCAAAAACAGTTAGCACAAATATGCATGCCTTGATCAGGGATAGACAAGCCAGGCTACTGCAGAATATACATTTATGCAAGGTGATTTTGCCATATTTACGTCACCAAACATCCACCATAGGTCAATCAAGACAATTCTTACTCCCAATGTGAACTTTTCAAGATGTTGAACGAGAGACCTTCAGTCAGATAAGGACTTTCCACTCGCTCTCATTGAAAAGGGTTATTTGTCCCGACCATTAATGCGGGAACATCAAAAACACTTAATCTGGCCGTTATCATATCCGCAAGGGTCTGAGTTTCTCACAAGCGGTACGACGCTGCCAATCCGAGAAGCTTTCTTCAGGATCGTAATGCTAACTTTGTCTATGGCTCAACAAAAGGTGACTGTCCAAGTCAAGGCCATGAAAGAAAATATTATGCAATTATCTCCAGGTTTACAAGTCAAGAACCCTACAACACGAGATAAAAATAATCTTGCTCGCACTTCCTCGAGCGTTGTTTATAAACATTTGAAATCCTGCGTTAGTTCAAGTGCCCCAGTCAGAAGAGACTTCATAAGGGATGCAATGTGGGCTTGGTTTGCAGGCGGAAGAACGAAATGATTGTTGGACTCAAAAATGTGTGTAGGGGGAGAACTGGTGATCATCTTGGCGTTGTCACCACTCTTTTTCTGCACCGTCAAGATTCTTTTGGAAAATTCTCCGAGTAATCCCGTGCTTTAGCTTCTTTGACAACTTTTTCTTGAGGAGCTTCTACGTCAAGCATTTTCTTGGATACCATTCTATCTCTGTCTCAGTTGCTTTCTCAAGAGTAGATCCGTCTTCGTTTATCATGGCAGATCTTTGTCAAGACAAGGTTCTTAAGGTAAAGATTTGTATCGAAAAAGAACTCAAGTTTAAACCCTTTGGGGTCATCTATTATACACCACTTGACAACTTTGAGGTTTTTAAGAGCATCTTCAACACGTTTAGAGACTTCCTCAACTAAAACCTCGTTGTGTTTCACAGCAGTCACCCAGAAATTAGGGACTCATCTCTTTTCATCTTTTCATCATTTTTCTTCTTTTCCTTTTCCTTTTTTTTTGTTTTTTCTTTCTCATAGGCATTGACCTTGCTTTTACCAAGTACACTGCTTTTCCATGCCCCTAGTTTTCAGCACTTTTGCTATTCTTCTGGTGTTGTCAAGACTAGCCTAAACAAAGTTGAACAGAACAATGTTATTAATCTCTTGGAGTCTTCATCTTCATTCAGTACTTTGGACCATGATGTTCAAACTGTGGTGACTTTTGCCTTGCCCCAATGTGGGGAGATGATCACTAACTAGGTTCATACAAAATGAAATCGGCGGCTCAATTGGGCTAGCAAGGGATATAAGTGTATGGGATAGAAAAGGAATTGCTCTTCATCATCCTAGGGCACTTAAATTATCGCAAGAGTTCATCTGCCATAAAAATACTCAAAGATTAATGCAATTGAGAGCAAGAAAATTTCTATTCGTCCGTTCACCTTGCGGAGCTATTGCAGCTGATGATCATAAAAACTTTTAAATGTTACAAACTCCCCATCATTCTTGTCTTGCTCAGTGAAAACATCACCGTTATCAATAAGATATTGGCATTTTGGATAGACATTAATTTTTTTTTGGTAAGGATGGATAGACATTAATTTGCTGCTTCTCTCTTGACAAAGCTCTCTTAACCTCGATCGTCTTGCCGTCGATGGTGTGTTTGTCCTGGAGGGCCCTGTTGAGGACCGCCAGCTCCGTGAAGGCGGCGAGGTCGAAATCACAAGGGTGGTGATTGAAGGGAAGGGATATTTTTCTTGTTTCTCTGAGTTTGAATCCGTCCTGTGAGGCTAATTTTCCTCAAGCTACCCCAATGTGGGGTGGTTTTCAACAGGATAATTTAAAATGAATGT
The DNA here is from genome assembly GCA_024500025.1 of Syzygium aromaticum. NCBI lineage: Eukaryota > Viridiplantae > Streptophyta > Magnoliopsida > Myrtales > Myrtaceae > Syzygium > Syzygium aromaticum. The sequence continues at coordinate 13,525,343 of CM044894.1, read as the reverse complement.
CCAGGTGTGTTGGCTCAAAAATACTTAAACAAAGGATCAATGGTAATGTATGAGGCAGAAAAATGAACTGCCTCTCGTCATTTTGGCTATTGTACCTTATGTGAGAAATCCTTTTACCTTGTAGAAATGAAATCTCTTCGTTCATCTCGTAAGAGTTTGATATGTGAGAATGTGTATAGACTAAGGATTGCCCCTCATCATCCCGATACCTCTCGTTCAACACCTTGGAGCAATTCAATACCATTCGTCGAATTGTCAAGATTTTCACAGGAAATTGGCGAATTAAACAGGTAAAATTACCATGCAAAGTTCTTCTCAAAAGATACGTGACATACTTGAAGGAATGTTAAGCATTTGACATGTTTCTTCCTTCTTGTTTCTTTCCATTCTCATGTGAAAAACTTGTAAGGAATGAGATACTTACTTATGTTGCGATAGTAGAGCAAACCTGCAAAGTAATAAGAAAGACCATGTTAAGAAATGACTATTTGAGGGACAGAAATTGGGAACGATACAATATTACCCTTCGTGATTCCCTTCATCTGAGACTAAATTGACAACTCCTTGAGTTTTCTCGGATGTTGATAATTCCTTCTGACAAAAACAGGAGCTTACGTTAGAAATAAGAGGATTGAGGGTACATTGAGAACGATACAAATTACCCTTCTTCCATTTTTGCCTTCAAAGCTAGCAGAGTTTTTTCTCTCTTTACTTTGTTCAGTCTTCTCTGTCTCAGTCTGCTCCTCCATACTTTTGGTCTCGAAGCTCGAATGAAATCCTCTATAATCAGGGGTGTTTCCGAATAGAGGATTTGCGGTTCCAGCATGTTGAGAAGTTTCTCATGGATGCTCTGATTCCTAACTGCACAGGGCATGTGTAATTGCTTGCATAGGAAACTTCGCAGCAAAGCTAATCTCTACTTTAAAGGTTTTTGACGGGCATGGGCGTGACTACCATTGAGACTTCCGCGGTTGTCAAGATTGGCTTCAATGCTATTTTGTCATATACAAAGTCCTTTCCAGCTGCTTACACCATGAGTGTTCTTCACTCAATTTTGTCCTATATAATAGGAAAAAATATGTCATTTCTATGCTAAAGTGGATGAATTTTAGGAACGAAATACACTCTTTTTAATGGACTGGGAGATTGCATGCCTCCTAGTCTACTCTTCCAATTAAGCACTCTTTTGACTCTCCGGGGTTGATATCACCCGCTAGTAGTAATGAGATTTGCCTCAGGTTTCATTCGAAGATTGAATGATCTTCGCTCGGATTGCCCCTATCAGATGAGTTGGTCCGCTAGCATCATCAGGGTCTGATGTGCTCTCCAATTTGTGTCATTCCCAAATGTACCATTTGTAATAACAAATCAAAAGGAATATGTTCTGAGACACGAAGTGAGCAAGTTAGAAAAACAAACAGGGTTATGAGCATGCATGCTTTTCACCGCCATTTTTTGACCTTTTGAAAAAATGATAAAACGTTTGTTTTATTTTCAAAAGCTTAGAAACGAGGAAACATGAGGAAGCCCGGGCCTCAGAACACTTTCCTTTACATAGCTGGATATCATCAACAGGTTGGTCTGGGATACTTTCTCAGGCCCTCAAAACGAAACATTTGTAATTCTTTTAAATAATTCAAACGAATTACATTTGTTGGAATGGAAATTGAAATACTAAAATTTCAAACATAATTGAAAATTCAGAAAACTGGGAATCTTGGAAAACATATGAGACTTTAGAAAGCACGAAAAGCTCCCATATAGGAGTATTCAAACTATTAAATATGCATCTATTCTAAGGGAGAAAAATTGAGTCTTCGGTTTACTCAATGACAACATCTGTGCCTCTTGTTTCATTTGGTGGTGCGCTGCGGAATGAAAGCATCTTTGCATCCAATAATTTCTGGACCTTATTTTTCAAGACAACACAGTTATTGACGAAATGTCCCGTTTCACCCAAATGATAGTCACATGCCTTGGAGGGATCGTAGTTGGGGAAACGCTTAGGATTTTCACGCTTCGGTTCTTTAGCAAGCAATCTCTTTTTCAGGAGAATGGGCAGGATTTGAGACATAGGCAAAGGGAGTGGCGTGAGCTGCTTTTTGTTATTTCACTTTTAGGGCAGCTTGCGGCCTGGGGCCGATTGCTGTCTACTGCTCATCTGAATCATTGGGAAAGGACGAACGGTTTGAGTATATACAACATCCACATCTATCAGCGATTCTTTCTCCTTCTTCATGCCAAGTTTCTTGCTTATGGAAGTGGGGTCTATGAACCGCCCCTCGCACAATCCCATTTCGAATCGTTCGCCCACGGAAACAAGTCGATTAAGGGATTTAGCAGTGGCACCAATCAGGCAGTGTCTGTACTCATACAGAAGGAACTTGATAAACAGCTTGACTTGTTCATGATCAGTGAGTTGTAGGGTAACTTAGGCGGCCAAGTTTCTCCACCTAGTGGCATACTCCTTAAAGGACTCACTCTTCTTCTTTTCGGTGCGTTCCAAATCATTCCGAGTAAAAGTGATATCAAGATTAAACCGGTATTGCTTGAGGAATGCTTCGGCGGCTTCATCCTAAGATATAAAAGCATCCACGTCCTTTGACATATACCATGTCAAAGCTGGCCCTGTTAGACTTGCCTGAAATGTTTGAATCATGAGGGTTCATTATCCACGTACTAAGTCATCCGCACATGATACATGTGCAAATAGTGTCTGGGGCATGAAGTGCCATCATACTTCTCGAACTCTAGCATCTTCAACTTTTTTGGTACTTTGACCCGTTTGTATATAGACAGGTCAAGTGGGACAGCATGCTGCGGGCCTTGTAGCTGTTTCAGCATCTCCTCGACCTTCGCAAGGCGTTTGTCATGTTCTGTCATCGGGGCGCTTGCAGGTTCAGCCTTCCCAACAGCCAGGGGAAGCGGATCGTCCTTTAGTAGGGGCATTTTACTGTCGCTAGCAGTAGCTTTGTCTTTTCCGGTGGACGGTGGTGGTAACATCACCTCAATTAATGTAGGCTTGGGTATGAGCTTGCCGTTGATGGATTCTATTTGCTTTGTGATGTTTTCCAGTGCATTGAAAACCATTTTCATTTCACTTTCCATATTATCGAGGCGAACGTTTTCTTCGGCCATTTTGTGTAATTACCTGTGAAAACGTTGAAATAAATGAGTATAAAAAATCATTTCATGACTTAACAATGATATTATTGCATATTTTATTTGTTTGTAAAGGAAAAAGTGAGAAAAAGGGTTTTTTTATTAATATTAACATTACAGGCGGCGTCCCCGGGGTTCGAACCCTAGTCGCCTCAGACTGTTCGTGCTTCATCCCAGATACCACTAGACCGCAAGCCATGGTGGTGTCTTTTGAGGCGCAAAAAATTTATATAAAGAATAAAAACGGTCCGAGTTATATTAACATTACAACCTAAAAATACTTTTAAAGATGAAAATCAAAACCTCTAAAGATCAATATTAGGAAAAAATAAAATACATTGGTTTTTAATAAAAAGGGCGCCATTCCCGGATGCTCATTTTATAAACGATAAGGAAGCTACAGTCTCTCGGAGTTACTTATTTTTTACGGACAACCTCCGCAATAAGTGTATCCCTCGTCTCGTCGGTCCTATCATGCCAGAAACTTCTTTCTTGGGAGTAGGGACGAATTGGACATCAGCTTCTCCCATCGGGTATAGAATGTAATCAACGGGTGACCGAACAATAACAAATTAAATGTGTAAGTAGATTGTATAACAAAATAAGAAGGGATAGAATATATACCTTTCCTTGAACCATGTCAATCACAACGATATGCACAGGAAGAGTGAGGTTCGATTTCTATTTTAAACTAGTTAAACAAAATGAAATTAAAATGGTGTCTGACCGTCGCAGTCTCGCGTTGGTGTCAAGTCCTTTTATCCTCGGCCAAATCAAAAGAAATATCTTATAGTCACGCGAATAGCGGCTAAAGATATTTCTTTACGATTATTAGAAATAAATTTCAGGGAAAAGAAAGGCAACCTCTACATCGCGGGCTCGCGTTCGAGATCGTATTTTTCTTAACACCATCCTAAAATGCTCTATTGCGGCCCAAGTCCGGCAGCATGGTTGTGTGTGTAATAGTGTAGTGCTAAATCATCAGAACATGCACAACAACTTATAAACAATCAATTTAAACCTACAAGAACAAATAACACCTTAATGTTAGGATCATACTTGGATTTCTTGCTGCCATACATAAAATTATTTTTGAACAAGGCAAAAATTTGGCTTAAGTCCACTGTTAAGCAAAAGGTCCCTAGCGGAGTCGCTAGACTGTCGCGACCAAAACTCCCTGGGCTTTTTTTTAGCATGCTCAATAAATGAGGGGCTCACCTAATACGTGCTAAGTCTAAGTTTGGAACTTAACTCGGGCTCTCCCAAGCCCATACCATATCGTAACTTAGGGTTTTAGTGTTTAACATGCAAATGGTTTACATCAAGGAGTCGCCACTAATCGATTTGGGGTGCGTTGATTAGAAACCCAAATAGGATGATGGGAGAATCACCATATTCCTACGAACCAGAGATTAATTGAGTTCAGGGACTTGGTCACACTAGTTGCATAACTAATGCCCATTTGGTATCTTTTTGCCCTGTTCATTTTTTGAAAACATTTGTCAGGCAATTTGCATTGATTTTAGGACCTTTCTCCTAACATGTGAGGTGATCAGGCGAGTGCATAATCAGAAACGATTAATAGTCAAAAAACAACAATTCATGCAGCCTAAGGTTCTAACCTTAACTAAGTCAGATGACATTCAAACACACAATAGCTCATGCAATTGTATTAAAAACATGCATAATAAAACACAACAATAGTAACATGCAAACTAATATCACATGATCAAATTGGCTTATCTATTTAAACATGGAATTATAACAACATGCATAATAATATAATAATAAATTAAAGCATTCAGATAAACCACATAAAAAAATTTGAATTTTTTTTAAATTATTCAGAAAATATATATACATATATACGGTAAAAACAGAATTTTTTTTTCGAAAAAAAAAAAAGAAAAATATATATATGTGTGTGTGTGTGTGTGTGTGTGTGTGTATATATATATATATATATATATACAGTGAAGAAGAAAAGAAAAAAAAATTAAAAAAAATTTACAATTTTTTTAATTTTTAAAATTTTTAAATTTAAAAAAAAAAAATCCGGGCCGGGTCGGTCGAACGGACCCGATCAACGGATCCGACCCGAGGCATTAACCCGGGTTCAATCAGATGAGCCGAGTCGGTTGAACCAACCCGGGTCAACGAATCCGACCTAAGGCATTGACTCGGGTCGGGTCAACTGAACCGAGTCGGTCAGACCCACATAGGCAGACGCCGGCGAAGCCAAAAATCGGCCTCTCGCCGACATGCCCAGGCCGGCACCACCCCCCATTTGGCTTATGGGAACTCCATCAGGCCTCACCGGCCACTTAGGTTGCCATCCATCCACCGTTCACCAGCCGGCGACATGAATACAAAAACGGCCTCTTTGAGGCATTTTGTCAAACGTCTGGTGCGTACGACCAAAACTGGGGTGCTTCGACCTCCTCTGACATTCCAGCTTGCTCCGGCGACCATGGTTCGCTCCCAACCGCTGCTATGGACCAGGAGGAGGATCGGTATGGGCTGGGATTCGCGCCTAATGGCCGGCACGAGTCCTGTCTGACCAGTGCACAAAAACAAGGGAAAACAGGGGCAGTTCGGTCCAAGAGAAAACTCACCAGTCAACGACGCGTCTGGAAGGTCTCTGGCAGGTCTGCGAGCACCGGCGAGACGAGCTGCTTCTCGCTTAGTCGCTGCAAATCACTCAATCTCTTTTTCTCTCTCTCGGCTCCCTCTCACTCCCTGTTTCTCTCTTTGTGTTCTCTCTCTCTCTCTGTGGCCGACCGAGACGGCTTTGGCTGCTTCCGGCGACGCTGCTGGTTTGCTTCGGCGAACTCCCGACCTACTTCTCTCTCACTATTCTCGGCTCTCTCACCCTCTATTCTCCCTATCTCCCTCTAGTCTTCTCTCTCCTTGTCTCTGTTTCTCTTCGTTTCTCTTTCTAAATGGCCCCCCTCTCACTCTCTCCTCTCGCTAGCCTGTATAGAAGACGATGATGACGCCACCCTCTACTCCCTTCAATGCTCTGCACCGGCCATGACTTTCGTGGTAATTTTGCGCGGTGGAGCGGATAATCTATGCTTCTGCAGTGCGAGTCGGGACAGAGCAGAGCAGAGGAGGGGGAAGGCTAAACCGGGGGAGGTGGAAGAGAAAGGAGGTTGGGCCGGGCTAGGCCCAGCCGCGTGGGGGAAAGGAAAAAGGAAGGAGAGCTAGGCCGGGCCCGCACAGAGGAAAAGAAAGAAAAAGAAAAGGGAAGCGGGCCGGGCCCACAGGAGAGGGGAAAAAAGAAAGGAAAAGGAATGGGCCGGGCTGACCCGGCCCATCTTGGATTTTTTTTTTTAGAATTAAAACTCTAATAGACCCTATTAATGCAAATATGCCTAATTTCTACATGCAATGCATTTAAATAGAAATATTTTTGTTTTAGGAATTAAAGGAATTTAACTCCTAAATTTTGTGCAATTAATTTTGGGCAAATTAAAAATAGGTGTCAACAGTCATCTACGCAAAGTTAATTTGAAGGCAATTCTAGTCATCTGGATTGTTTTCTACTTGATGTATAACCAGCCAATCACCATTATTCACCTGCTATCAATCCCATTCCAGTTGACATCATATGTGCATCCATGATGTATTCTTGTGGGTGCAACTGCAACCACATTCATTCATTCTTAAATTTTTGGGAGAAGCTTACAAGTAGAAATCTTAATACAGTAAAATTTGGTAATTGACCACCAATTGACCACATCACAGGGAGAGTGCAATAAGAACATACGCAAGTGATTATAGTACATAGATGATGTCCAATTAAGTGGGTTAGTTAGCTTTTTCCCTTTTATCAACAAAATACATAAAAATGAAACATAAATCTAATATATTGAAGGTAGATGTACATAAAAGAGAAAGCACCCTTTCAATCATATTCTCAACTATTTCATTTTGTTATATAATCATATCATTACCTTAGTTTTTTTATTTAATCAACTATCTATGAGATACACCTTTTAATATATTTGATCATTCTCAACATGACGCTAGAAATCACAATACATCCCGATAACAAGAATTGATCTCGACAAAAAATTAGTAAGTTTAATTTATATCAATTGTATACACGTAAATGAATATGCTTAAAGTTATTTCTCTGTAATTGTGTGGTAGTTTCCTACATAGAGAAAAATAGATAGTGAATGTTATCACAAAGGTAGTGAAGTTGGGTTCATTGTGGAAACCATGTTTGCTATCTTGACAAAATTAAAGTTAACTGTAATGGAACTCAACCCGTACATCCCAAACTTGTTATTGTCAATGGGTCGTCCTTCCACCGCAATCATAAATTCCAATTACCCTATTAGATATCGCAGTCCTTGTCCCACACACAATTCTCACGCACTAGAGATAATTACCGGCACACACGGTTGGTGCTCTTTGACGTGGCGCCAAAAACATTGATAAAAATGGTGATTTTTAACTCGAATATTGTCACGGCCCAAACCCCCGTCGAGCCCGCGACATCCCGCCTCCGGTCGAACCGTTGCAACGTCCCAGATTATCGCCGACCTCATCTAAACATCAGAGATTTAATCTCGCAAACGAAAACCATAAATACCCTGACAAATTAAACTGGGGAGAATTTGGAGAATATCATTCTCAATGAAACTCGTTCCAAACTATATACAATATTACAAACCTTAGTTTACCAGTGCACACATTTCTACACCCTTCAAAAGTAACAACAAAAACCGATGACTTAGTATGCTAACTTCCAAAAATGCTGCCCTTCCAAAAAGCCTACCGTCCAACCTATATCAGCCTCTAACACCACTTGTTTGGCATCCACTCGGAACTTGACTCCACATCATCCGAATCTGAACTCTCTTCAACCATCTGCATCCCTAAAATACCAGACTGTAAACACGTTTGTTTCCCACAATGGCAATCCTACTTCCACAAACACGGTCATCGTGTGTCTTATCCAGGTCATCCCGTCACTCATTGGGAACTCTGCTACATCGTACTCTGTATGCACTGGTACTCCAAAACATACTGGTGGTGGTGGTGGTGGAGGGTTCATGTCTCAGGTCGGGGTTTTGAAAATTGTTGATTTATACAATCATGAGATAATATCTCAGCAAGTACACCCCTAAACCCAATCTAGGCTATCACATACCTCCAAACAGTCATGCAAATACGCACATTCACGTACATCAAGTAATCACATCGCAGGCACATCAATTAATATGGTCAGGCTCAATCATGTGCACACCCGCACTCAATCACAATCATATCATATGCAAACATGTGCATGTACCTTTCTCATCTCACTATTCCTTCCATTCTCATTTTTCACTCTCACACTCCTCGCCAGTGACCCACGTTGAAGTACACGCCTCAGACATATCGCGACCATTCACTTTCCACAACACTTGCTAGTGACCCGCGTTGAAGTACACACTTTAGGCACATTGCGACCATTCACTTTCCACAATACTCACCAGTGACCCGCGTTGAAGTGAACGCTTCAGGCACACTGCAACCATTCACTTTCCACAATACTCGCCAGTGACTCGCGTTGAAGTACACGCCTCAGGCTCAATACCTACCACCTACTGCGCAATCCGCGTTGAAGTACACGCCTCAGGCTGGCAGTTTTCTGGTAATATCAGGTATCGTCCCGCGTTGAAGTACACGCCTCAGGACGGCACATGTTTTCACAATTTCTCATGCCATGCCACACACCATCGCTTTCTTTCTCATGCACACGCTCGACAGACAATTACCACACTCTCCTGGCCCATTCCACGCAGCCCGCACACGCATTATTTTACACGCAGCTTATGCTAACTCAGCATAAGATATGGCAATATCAATAATTAATTTAATCTAACCCACGTGTGCACCTGACAAGCATATACAGTCACTCAATTGCACAGCAACATACTCAATTTAATCACCACAATTTATTTATAATTCAAATATACTTCAAACGCATTAATTCCCATTTTTCTCCCACCAAACCAAACGGTGTCGGATTAATTCCGATTCTTCACAGGACTTTCTCACCAATAAATACTTGTTCTAAAAATCCAACTTGCGTCCCGAACAAATCATCACAGCCCCATGAAGAATTTAATGCCCCGGCAAAGCGGTGGCGCCAGCGATGGAGGAGGAACGGCCAAAGGAAAGCTCACGACAAGGGGGGGCTTTCACGGCAAAAAGGGAGGGGGAAGAGAAGAATGAAGAGAGAGAGATGAGTGTTCTTGACCTAAATAGTAAACTTGGACCAAAGGTGGAAATGACCAAAACGCCCTTTCCTCACAATTTTAATCCAATGGTCCCGATTCGATCTTATCTTGATCCGACAACCGAGATCAATTCTTGCACAAAAATATCCAAGGGTATACTTGTAATTTCCCAAAAATCCAAGGGTAAAATTGTCCAATCAAAATTTTATGGCAAAATTACCAAAATGTCATTTACCCTTAAAACATACCCTTTAATAAATTCTAGGGGCATTTTGGTCACTTTCTCCGTTTCTTATCCAAATCAAATTTTTTTAAGGATTTAAGCGCACCAAAGATTGACACATGTCCCCTGCAACGTCGTCCTAGCGTTCTGTCGCGACTTCCTAATTTTCCGGTGTCTAATTTGGACAAAAATCTAATAATTAAATTCTATTAAACGCAACTCAGGCGTTTCTCGAGCTAACGGGCGGCTTGTTGGGGAAATTCGCAGAATCGACTCATGACTAATACTGAATCGAGTCACGTGCAAGTTTGTTCGGTGCGTGACGACCTCAATTGTCATTAAAATCGTGAAAATCAATCACTTGATCCGAGGGGTACGATCATTCGGTATAATTTCCGAATCATTCGTCGAGTCGTTTCGTGGTCTAACGGAATCACCCGCGATCTACTACTAGGATAGTAGCGAACTGACCCATAACTATCTTTGGATCGGCCCTCAAAATATCACTTCCGCGATTTAATGGTCGAAATCCATTCACGATCGAATTTTCTTTAATCGCGCGAATTTAATTCCCCTATTAACCTTTCCCTAATGGTTAGCATTCTCAGGAATGATCAGTTCCGAGCGAAAATTTACTGCGAGCACATTTCATAAAACTCAATTATTCAATAAATTCCAATTGGTGAAATTTTGGAATATCACAAATATTGAGCGAGGAAAACGAACATGCCTATCAACTAAACAACCCTTCGAATTTTTTCACTGCAATCGTGATTCTTTCTAATTATTTACTCTCCATGCAATGTTTGCGCTTATTTAGGGCCTATTTTCGACTTCACCAACAAGAAGCAAGATTTCAACTTTTCTGGAAAAACATGTTGAAAAAGTCCTAAGCCTATTCAATCAATGTAAATTTAGTCTTAAATCTTTTTTTGTGCCAATTTAATCATAAATCTTTTGACATAGTATCGACTCAGTCATGCCGGCTAATTTTGGCTAGATATTGCTAGCGTAGACTTCGACTAACTTACGTGGTACCATCGGCGCTGGCATAGACAATTTTTAATAATATTTGATATTTTTTTGATCATTTTTTTCTTTTTTTTTCTTTTTTTCTTTTTTTCTTTCTTCCTCGTTTTTGCTGGTGACCAGCCACCGACCATGGCCGAACAGGCTAGCTTCACCTAGGTGAGGGTCGTCGTCGACTAGCCAAGCGAGGGCGTGCCCCAACCAAGCAAGGGCCCATTCGCCCAGGCGAGGCCTGGAGAGGGTCAACCTTGTCAAAGCTAGATTTAGAGAGACCGACCCTCACCTAAGTGAGGGTGAGCCCTAGCAAGGGTTCCCCTCACCAAATCTGGCGACGGCAGCCCTCACTCAGGCCACGGTGACCTCGCTAGATCCGAGAAGGGGAGCCCTTGCCTAGCTAGGGCTTACCCTTACCTAGCTAGTCAATGGTGACCTTGCTTAGGCGAGGCCAGCCCGCCTAGCTATGGCAGGTCACCTGAAAAAGGAGGAAGAAAGAAAAAAAGAAAAGAAACGAAAGAAAAAATAATGAGAAAAAATAATATAAAAATCAAAAAAATATTGAAATATTACTAAAAATTGTTCGCTTCAGTGCTAGCGGTGCCACGTAGGCCAGCCGACGCCCATGTCAGCAATATTCAGCCAAAATTAGTTAAAATGACTGAATTGACACAAAAAAAAGGTTTAAAACTAAATTGGCACCAATGCAATTGATTTATAACTTTTCTAACACTTTTCCCAACTTTTCCGCTAACTTTAAAATGTAATTCAAATTTTATAAAATTATGATAAAATATATAGATATACGCATCAATATATTATATGCAGTATAAGTTTCAATTGTTTGAAAGGAAAAGAAAAGGGTCAATGTGTAATTCACACTACCATTTGAGAAAAACAAAAAGATAAATTATCACCAGGCCACTTAAAAGCTTTTAGTGTTTAACCTAATCTATTAGTGGAATTGAATTTGAATGGTTCATCTCGTTAGTCCAGCTCGACCACCCAACAAAACACATGACGATTCCGAAAAGTCGAATTAGAATGTGAAATGCAATGTCGTCATGCCGTAAAGGAGGTTACTACAACACCACTCATCCTCGACTTTCGCATCCCACACACCACAACAAACAGCATGAGGATTACGACATCATCCACGGATTTCAACGAAAAGGAGGCTAGTCAAAAAGATGTAATCTTCAAGAGAGATCACGGGCCCGACAACAAGATTGCGATCCCATGATATAATCGAACTTCAACAGCGTTTCTTGATCACGCAGCTTTCGTGGGGTGTTCCTTAGTTTTGAGAATTTTCTCCACAATTTGAATGCTGTAGAAGACTATGCGTGAACGTTAGCGTAAGACAGTTGTCGTAAGGGACCGATGTAGATTTCAAAAATTTGGGGTGAGGGGAAGTTTAGTATGGACACTTTCGACGAACTTTGTATCTTAAAGTTGATTTCTTTGAGATGTACAGCCTTTCAGACAATTACATGCGTTAGATATATTTGACATATTTGACTTCTTCTGGTTTAGTAGATGGACATCTTCGACCATTTACTAATCTCGCACCGACATTATGTCTGGATTCTTGATATCATGGATATTTCCATATTAGTTTGGGATATCTGAAGGATCACAGTTGCTATAATTATGCATTCCGATGAAATACATAGATTCTTCATTTGTTTGTCTTTCATTGACATGTCATCAGAGCTATGTCTCAGGATCGAAACCCACGGACACCCTTTGAAAACCACAGCCACTTCTCTAGAAGAGCAACCAGACAACCACCACCACGATCCACCAGTCAACGGAAGACTCCAATATCCTAGAATTGTGTCATTGGAAGGACAACAACTGCGGCCCCAGCTCCGCCTCGAACGGGCCTCCGCACATCACCTAGTCACCACGGCCTCCTGATTTGTGCCACCAGAAGAGTTGCACTGTCCGACATATCCAACTCGGGCAGCTGTAACCTAAACTGACCTCCCACAATCACGCACGCGCGCCGGGTTGTAGATTACCCAATAGCCCTTATCCTGTTTCCCGCACCTACATTGATTTGTCTCTATTGTGCGACTTGTCGGTCTCTGATTTGCCCAGTCAGAGCAACATCACCATGCCAGTGCCCCGTCAGTGCCAGGTCACCTTTACACCAGCACCGTGTGAGCTCCATATGCCTTGTTCTCTTCCGTATCATCCTTCCATCATAATTCATCCACCACTAGTTCCTCCTTTACTAGTCAGACTGTTGAGTTATTCCCTGTTGGTACAGATGGACCTATGGAGCTCAAGCCTACAAATGCCAATACATGTGCTCTTCCCATACAATTCGCTTCGTGTGAGGATCCGACTACCTCCGCTGTTGAACCTTCTACGTGATAATCTTAGGGGAAAGACTACCTTATATATCATGATTATCATTATTACTCTTACTTTCATGAACCTCAATCCCATCGACAGGCTCATTGCAGCAAGCATTGGTTGGAAGCTATGTTTGAGGAACTGTGGTCTTTAAAAAGGACTTGTACACGAACTTGGTTGATCTTTCGCTCGGAAAAGCTACCATGGGTTGCAAGTGGGTTTATAATTGGCTACCGATGCTGATGGTTCTATTGAAGCTAGTTCATTAAATTCAGTGTTATCATAGTGTAGTTTGATTTTCTATCCAACCTCCCATAACCCAACCTTATATATAGGAAAATCTCGTGAAGGTATCATCTTACTACTAATTATTAGTGATGACTCTTAGTGTTTTGGATCTTACGATTATCCAGTCAACATTTTCAGATGAAACATCTATGAAAACTCAGTTATCTTTGTGGGCTTCTGGTTTCTTATGATTGGCATGGATATTATCTTACTCAAGCCAATTATGTTTCTGATCTTCATTTTCATGCCAGATTAAAAGATGGAACGGCTGCTTTGACACGTCTTGAGCCGGATCCCACGTTAAATACTTGGGATGGTCAACAATTCGAGGACATGTTCCGGTACCACCAAGTAGTGGGCTTTTTAATTTAGCTTACTGTTACTCAGTCTTGATATAGCCTATGCATTTCATTCTATTAGTCAGTTCTATAGCCCCGGGAACCGCTCACTATGCAGCAGTTCTACGTATTTTTCGCTATACTTAGTGTACACTCTTCTATGCATTTCATTTCTCGATTGAGTCCTCTCTTGTCTTGACTGCCTTCTTTGATGTCATATAATGTTGGGGATACTGTTGATTGTCTCTCTACCACAAGCTTCTGTTTGCTTCTCGGAAGTTCTCTTGTTTCATGGCACAGTGGAAAGCAAGATGTTAATTCTCGTCTCTGCTGAAGCAATACGAATGCTAAACTCTTGGGTGTTCAGTGGCTTTTCAAACATATGGGCGTCACGTACAAATTTGGCAATACGTACCTTACTTTGTGACACTCACAGCGCTATACAAACTGCTCATAATGATACTTTCTACTAACAAACTAAGCACATCGAAATTGATTATCCCTTCATTCAACAACGTTTAGGCTCCGTTCGTTTCAGGAAAAATATTTTTTTAGAAAACATTTTCCATGTTTTCCTGTGTTCGGGGGCGGAAAATGTTTTCCGTGGGAAAACATTTTCCTTCCCCACCCCCAAATCCTTCATTGTTTTGAGGAAAATGATTTCCGTTTCTGAAAAGCGGAAATCATTTTCCACTAAACTCCTCCTTCCCCCCTCTGGTCGCCGGCCGCCGGCACTGCTGGCCGACGCTCGTCGTTCGCCGTCGCCGCTCGTTGGTAGCCGGCCGCCGATCGCTAGCCGCGGTCGCCGGCCACTGCTCTTCCACTGCCGCGGCCGGCCGCTAGCCACCGCTGCCGCTACCGGCCGCCGCCAGTTGCCGGCCGCCGCTCATCAGTCGCCGCCGTCGGCCGCTGTCGCCGGTCGCCAACCGCCGCTTGTCAGTCACCGCCCACTACTTGTTCGCCACCACGGCCGATCGCCGCCGCCGCCGCCAACAAAAAATATTTTCCGAAACTTTTTCATATTGGTTGCTAAACACTGAAAATTATATTCCGGGAAAACATTTTCCAAAAACACAATATTTTTCGTAAAACAAACAGAGCCATAGTTTGTGGCATTCGATGTTTACTCCATATTTCCTCCACGGACCAAACTATAGACATCTTTGCTTGAGTCGATCATCCAGGTCTTAGCTTACTTTCCAAACCATAGTTGGCTTTACTTTATATCACCTTCAATTCGAGGGGATGCTAATTTAATGGATATATTTGATTTTTTTTAAGCAAAATCCCTAATGAGTTTTGAGGGATGACAAAATAATCTATTACTGACCAAAATTACACTTAAGTTATTTGATGCAGTTAAATGCTGAGTCATAAGACTTAGTCGATGAAATGACTTTGTCATCAGATTCAGAATTACCATCAGATTCAATAAATGTTATTTTTGGCATATTTATGCAGGATAATCAAATTGATACTATCCAAATTGGTAATCACAAGATCGTTCCTCAAATACGAAGAACTACAC
Organism: Syzygium aromaticum; assembly: GCA_024500025.1. Taxonomy (NCBI): domain Eukaryota; kingdom Viridiplantae; phylum Streptophyta; class Magnoliopsida; order Myrtales; family Myrtaceae; genus Syzygium; species Syzygium aromaticum. Next base: position 13,510,172 of record CM044894.1, on the reverse strand, counting down.
TTATGGAAACATTGATTTGATTGTATGGGCGATCAAATCATTCGGAGATAATAGTTCTTCTTCTAACGGCTATGCATCCTATTTTGGGAAGAATCTCCAACAGGTTGATTTAGAGAATCAATCCTCTGAAGACTGTCCAACGGATAAATTGGAAGTAAAGGAGTATAACATGAATGCAAATGTCGTACAAGAAATAAGAGAACCAGAATCGAGAATTCCAAAGTTTGGATAGAGCTTCAATTTTACACACTTGTTGTGATATTCTGAAATTTGTCTATTTAAGATTTATGAAATGAATGATTTTAGAAACGTACTTATAGTTAGATCTCGCCCGGAACTGATCATTCCTGGGATACTAACCATTAGAGAAAGACTAATTAGAGATTTAAATTCGTATGACTAGAGAAATTCGATCGTGAACCGACTTTCGACCATAGAATTATCGAGGTGACATTTTGAGCCAATGTAGGCCGATCTTATGATAGTTATAGGCCGATTCGTCACTGTCATACAAGTGGATCACGGGTAATTCCGTTTGACAACGAGGTGAGTTGACGAATAATCCAGAACCTATACCGACCAATCGTGCCCGTCGAAACTAGTGATCGATCATCACGATTACATGACAACCAAGGTCATCACGATCCAAATGAACTTGCACGTGACTTGATTTAGTATCAGTCACGGATCGAATATGCGAATTTTCCTAAAAGCTACCTGTTAGTCTGAAACACGCTCAAGTTACGTTATATAAAATTTAGTTATTAATTAGAGACCAATTGGGCATTGGAAATGAGAAAGTCACGACAAGACATTTAGACAACGTTATAATCGGAATGTTCAGCCTTGGAATTGTCGGAATCCTTCAGAAAAACTAAATTTTGGCTAAGGATGGAAAATGATCATTTTACCCCTAGGAGTTTGTTAAGGCCAATGTAATTGGGGAAGGTCATTTTGGTCATTTCACCCTAAGTTTAGAAATGACAATTTTTGGACAAAATTGCCCTTGGATTTTTATGAAATTCCCAAATTACCCTTGGATATTTTTGGAAAAGATTAGATCGTAGCCGTCAATCTCGAGATAAGAATGAATCTTGGCCGTCGATTGAAAAGTAGAGAGAGGGGCAAGATGGTCATTTCATTTGAAGGGGGTCAAATAATTGGTTTAAAAGACCCAATTCTCTCTCTCTCCTCATTCTCTCCCCTCACTCTCTCGGCAAACCCTCCCCATCCTCCTCACTGATCGCCCTCTCTCCCTCTTGGCCGCGCCGCTGTCTGCTGCGCCACCGCCGCTCCCGCCACCAAGCCAAACCCCCTTTGCCCTTACGCCGCCATCCCCCTCCCTCTTGGCTCACTCTCTCTCTGTCTCCCGTGGCTGAGAGTGACCGACCAAAGCCGCCGCCGCCGTAACTGCCGTCGCTGTCTCGCTAATCACCACTGTAGCTACCACGCCCGCCACCTAATCAACCTCGGATAAGTTGATCTTGCTTGGAGATTCCAAATAAGTCGCAATCTAACCCTCGCCTAGTATATTGGATATTATCAAACCCGTTTAGACATGGAATAGTACGATTATAGGGGCTGATTTGATTGGCAGGCATTAGGGATGAAATTGGGAGGTTTTGGTGGAAATTTAGAGGCCAAAAATGGATTGCGATAGGCTGGTTTATGTGCTGTTATTTTTTGTTCGGCGCGTAAATTGGGTGTTTTGATTCGGTGATTAATTGCGTGAAATTGCCATGTAGTACCGGAATTGTTGTGATGTGATTTTGTGGTGAAAAATGGCTTGTTGTGTGATGGTTGTATGTGTGTATGTGTGGCTGAATTGAAATGATTGATTTGGGCGCGTTTGAGTGCGCGTATTTAATGCCCGGATATATGCACGTGTGAGATTTGTGGCGTACGATGTGCGTGTGATCACTAAAAGGCCATGAGGCGTGTTTACGCGGGGCATAGATAAAATACGGTGTATTGGTATGTTCGTGTGATTACTAAATCCCTGAGGTGTGTTTACGTGGGAAATTGAACCGGCCTGAGGCGTGTTTACATGGATCGTGATACGACTATGGAATCGGGCCGAGGCATTTTAAGCTCTGGTCGCGATCATGTAGGCCTATCGCATTTGGCGCGGGCTGAGGAAAGAAAATGAGAATGGAATCGGGCCAAGGTGTTTTAAGCTCGAGTCACGATCATGTAGGTCTGTTGCATTTAGCACAGGCTAAGGAAAGAAAGTGAGAATAGGATCGAACCTGAGGGGTGTTTACGCGAGTCGCGATCATGTAGGCCTAATGCATGTTTACGCAAGCTGAGAAAAGTGATTGAACTTGAGATGGTACGATGTGGCAAGTGAAAGTGAGATCAGACCTGATGCGTGTTTACGCGGGTCACAATAGCAAGTTTAATGAAAATGATGAGGTAGTGTGTGAACAAGTGTGAATTGTGGAATTCAAAAATATTGTGTAATCGATATATGTTTTTGAGCGCGAGAATAGATTGGAATGTGTGTGAGGTTTGAATGTTGTGATTGTAAACTAATGTGCAGGCTGGGTTTGCCAAGAGTCCAGGTAAGTGTGATTGTGTGGATGATGTTTATGTGTATTGCTCGTTGGCGAGTCTGAATTTGTCTGGAATACGTGGTAACCTAGGTGGGGCTTAGGTTATGAACTTATTGAGAAATGTCTCATAGTTGTCTCAACCAACAATTTCAGAGCACCCGCCCGAGCCATGAACCTTCCGCCGCAGCATTTTGGGATTCCTGTGCACACCGACCATGATGTTGTAGAGTACCCTATAGATGATAATCACACTCGGGTTAAGCATACTTCAATAGTATGGATAGATATAGGACTACCCATCTGGCAGGCTCATACGTACACCGCTTAGATGTTTAGAGATAGGATGGATGAGTTTAGTCCCATCCGCGGTTTTGACGTCCCATTTGATGGAGTATGCAATTAGGATCCGTCAGCTATACCCCTTCTCGATGGTGAGATGACTAGTTTGGAGACTAGTCTAGCTCAGTCAGGGCACCAACACGTCCCTACAGTGCCTGAGACGACAATTGTAACAGCCCGAATTTCGACGTAATTTTGGGATCAATAAAAGTGATATTATTTCTCATTTCATTTTAGTAAGTCTCGTCCAGAGCTGATCACTCTCGGGATAATAACCTATAGGGAAAGGCTAATTAGGAAATGGTACGTGGACCAGGACCCGATCGTTAATCGAGCACCGATCTCAAGAAACCGTGAGAAAATATATTGGGCCAACGTGGGCCGATCTTAGGAAAAGAGTGACAGATGTGGTTTAGTCAAGGCCAACAATGTACAATCGAATTGTAGGTGATTCTGCACGATTGGAAGTGCATGTGGCCAACCAATCCTGAACTTAAACCGAACGATCGCGACCTCTAGGACTAATAATAATTTCTCATTCTCTCAATGACCGGGACCGTCATGACTCGGATAACCCTAGGTTGATATGCATAATCCCTAAACAGCCGTCCGTTAGTCGGAGACTCTGAAATCGCAAATTGAGCGAGTTTTGGTCACGAAATTGGATCCAAACTTCGGTGTCAATTTTCGAGGGCTCGTGTAATTATTTTCGCGATTCCAACACCATATTATGCTAGCCACACACATTTGGGGTTTGTACGGACGAAAAATAGAATTTCGATCCGGGATCGGAAAAATGACCATTTTGCCCATGTCTCATTTTTAGCTCCGAATTTTTGGGAAAATTTTGGGAAATTATTAAATGAATTTCAGCTCAATTATTGGGGCCAAGGACCATTTTACCCCTCAATTATTGGATGAAATCGAATCAAAACCATTGGATCAAGGGCATTTGGTCAAATCGTTCGGATCGGCGACACGTGGCACCACAAGCCCACCATATTTGACCACCTTGGACCTCTTTCTCTCTCTTCACTCCCTCCATTCGACCACCCTTCCCTCTCCCTCTCCCGAAAATCCCTCTCTCTCCCTCTCGGCCAAGCCTTCGTCGTCGCCACCGCTGGACCGCCGGAGCGCCACCATGAGTCGCCGAGCCACCGTGCCGTCGCCGCCGTTGCCACCACCTCACCACCACCACTCACCGTGACTCCCTCTCATTCTCTCTCTCTCTCCTTTTTCCGATCGGCGAGAGAAGCCGCCGGAGGGCCATCTGCCTCACGCCGCCGTGCCGAACCGCCACCGCCGTTCACCCCTCACCCTCACCAACCCACTCTCTCTCTCTCATAGTCGTTCGCCATCATACCGCCGCTACTGCCGTCCGTACGCCACCACCACCGTTTGAACGCCATCGCCGGTTTCGCCGTTCACCGGCAATCGGTCGCCCGTTCTCGTCATCCCGAGTTAGAATTAAGTGAGTATACCTCCTAAACCCGGATTAGGACTAATAGTGCGTTTTCTGGACTTGTTTGGATAATGTTAGTACATGTTTAATACGAGACTGAGAATCGATTGGTGAAATTGTTATTGAGAAAAATTTAGTAGATCAATAGGCTGAAATGGAGGTCAATTGGAGGCTGTGAATGGTACGAATAGTGGCTGTCCATTTGGTGATTTAAGGGGCCAAAATTGGCTATTTGAGGATTAATGGGCTGAATTGCCGGAATTACCCGGATTGATTGGATTGTTGATTTTTATGCTCAATTGTGATTAATTGTGATATGCCATGTCGCTTGGCCGTGTAGCCAAATTGTGTGGAGTGTGATTGGCCAATTGATGGCTAGTACTGTTAGTTGGTTTGTGAGTTGTGAAATTGGGCCACACGATATTAATATGCCGAGTAAGCACGTTATTTATGAAACTGGTACTATGTTGTAGCATTGACATGATTGAGTGCCTGTGTTTTATGGATACTTATGTGCATTATGTTGCATTTCATGGCCACGCATTGTGTATGCCATGAGTAAGGCATGGACGAATTGTGTGAGAATACGTGCTTGACATGAGCATATGATCACCTAAATTGCCCTGATTCGTTTACGCGGGATTCAGATAAAACTGATTATGTGTACGTGTGATCACATATCACCCTGATGCGTTTACGCGGGATTGAACCCATCTTGATGCAATAAGGCGAGATGATGCCCGGTATGTCCGGAAGATGGCCAGCTTGATGCGTTTACGTGGGTTTGTGGTCCGTGGTGATCGGTGTTGCGCCTGATGTGTTTTAATGCGAGCTAGAGACACTGGGCCGAGGGTGTTTTTACGCTGGCCATGGAGTGTTGTGATTATGTGGACCTGTTGCATTGGCACGAGTCGAACTTGAAGCGTTTAACGATGGTCTAGCTCTGATTAATAAATTGAGCATTGAGCCAGTGGGCTGTGTGCATCAAATTGAGATTGCATAATGTTTGATTATGAGGTAAAAACTACTAGGCATGGTATGGGACGTGCCCAAGTGGATTTTACCCTATAATCGAGACACGAACACCAGTAAACATTTATGCATGGACTAGTATGCGAGTATACGAGGCTCGGTAAATGCTGTGCAACTTGAACATTAATGAGTTTGAGCATGCGTGTGATGTACGAATGAACATCGTATTCGCGTATGTGCCTTGAAATTATTATTTTTATATGATTAACCTGCATGGTCAACCAGGTGAGTCATCTAGGGCCAAGGGCTTAGGCCTGTGATGATTGTGTATTGTATTGCTATGTTTGTTGTGTTCTACCTGTCAAGAGGATGCATGTTAGCCTAGCCTAGGTTTGGGGGTTATACTCGCTGAAATTCGTCTCATGGTTGTGTAAACCAAACATTTCAGACCCACACCAATGAGGATGCCTGGCCTATTGTCTCTTTTTGGGATACCCACACAGATTCAGCAGTATACGAGTATGTTCCCAGCAGGAAATGGGGAAGTTTACATAAAATATCGATCAGTAGTGTTTGTGGATGTGGGTGAGTATTTCTACCAGACCCAAGAGTATATTACTTGGTGCCTTAGAGGAGCGGACGAGGAAATAGGGTGACCTCTCCAGACCTTCGACGCCCCGATTGGTCCAGATGGTTTGATGGAGCCTCAGATGGCTGATAGGGAGATTGTAGACCCTTCTCCTGTGACCCATGAGCTTGTTGCTATGGAAGAGGATCAGAAGGATGTGTTGTTTGAGGACCACGAGCCCATGGATAAGGAGGATGAACCTGAAGCCACAGACCAGAATCCGGAGGAGGATAGAGAGATGGAGGAGTGGGGCTCCGATGAGGAAATCGGTCACGATGAGAACTTAGGACTCTATCTGGACCCTGAGCTGGAACCGGATACAGAAGATGAGTGGGCTGCTGCACAGGATATGGAGTCGGAGGAGTCCAAACCCAGTAGAAGCTCTTCTGAGGAGCCGACAGATGAGTCCTCGGAGTCCACCGATCCTGATTGGGAGCCTTAGGGTAGCCCTGACCTAACCCGTAGCTGTAGAGAGGGCCGATACTTTTTGACTGTGGCCTGTTCCTTAGTTTAGTCTGACTCACCCCAGCCGCTGACCCTTTTTGATCCGAGTGGCTGTTGACTGTTTTTGTTCATCTATATCTTTTTGTTGTAAACGAATGTTGTAAAAAGAGTTTTTAATAGTTACATAAAGTGTATATATTTTCAGCCGTGTTGACTGTTGTTTCGCTATCCTTTGCCTCATTATTTTTTTTTGTCTAGGTATTATTTGTTTATTTATTACTTCCGCTTGTGCTTTACTCTCTGTTCGGGCGTTGGGTCGGCGATGCTTCCCGGGACGTCGCACACAAATCAACCAAGGTAGGGATATTGTGTGCCATAGGGTTCGGGGCGTGACAACAGTAGTGGTGCCAGATCCATAGCCGGAGAAGTCACAAGTAGGATATGATCCTATGGATGTGGATTTAGGAGTTATATCCGAGGAAGAGCTCAGAGAGGATGAGCTCGTAGATGAGCCAGAGGATAAGCCAGTAGCGGAGCTAGAGAAGGAGCTGGAAGAGGAGGCTAATGATGAGGAGAGGATTGAGGTTTAGATAGAGTCAAGAGATGAGGATAACCCGATCGAGATTGAGGCCGACTCGGAGTCTTTGGATGAGCACGTACCTGATGAGGTCCAGATGAGGATGATGGGGAGAATGAGTCAGAGTGGACGCCATCCAGAGGGCGTAGGGGCTAGAATAGGGGTAAAGTAAACCTTCTGACGTGTACCATTTTTGGGAGGTAGGGTTTACCCAAGCTGCTGATCTTTTTGTGTTGTCGGTGGTTTGCAGTTTTATAGTTCAATGTGCATGTAAATTATATGTTGTGGTTTTAATGGCAGATATTGTTAATATTTTGGAAGTGTAATATTATGTTTGGTGGTATGGAAATTTATTTCTCCCTGGTTCTCCAAAATTTTGTTGTCCGGGATTATATGATTGTTTCCGCCGCGATTAAACTCTGATGAGTTCGTTTGGGTCGGCAACGTTTCCGGGGATGTCGCACTGATTCGACCGCAGAGAGGGATGTTGTGAGCTCAATGGGGTATGGGGCGTGACACTTGTGATTACTATTTTCCACGTTGTTTTTATTAGAAAGAAAGTGAAGGGTGTATGTGATAGTGTTATCTATCATCTAAGAAGCACAGCTCTTGTAATCTTCCTGTGATTCAATAGTGAAATACAGCCAACGGGCTGCCAGTGTGGAAAGTGAATGCAGGCTTAATAAAGCCGAACCACTATAAAGATCTGTATGCAATATTCTCTATCCCTAAACTTTTATTTATTATTGCTGACATTATACTGTACACATATCTATCAAACAAGTTCATCAGAACAACGTCTTGATCATCAGACGCAATCATCTGACAAGAATTTATATACAAGTTTGTTATACGAATCCATCTGATATTGATCATATAAGTTATTGACCTAGACTATATTCATTCCGCACATTTAAATTATACAATTTTGGTAAAATCACCTATTCACCCCCCTCTAAATGATAGCACTAGCCGTAACAATTGGTATCAGAGCCTAATGCTCATTTTTTCCTTTGAAGTGCTATTTTACTTCTGAGCTAACGATTTTTAATGACTAGTAATGCTGAGTCAGGTCACAACAACAAATCGCCGTACTTCAATGGAACTAAATACAGTGTCTGGGAAAACAAGATGAAGACATTCATCTTGGGAATAAACCAAGACATATGGGATATCGTTGAACATGGAATCATTCCAAACGAAACAAAATTCCTAGAAACTTCAAAAGGGCAAAATGAGACACCTTCTTCTGAAGGAGTTAGAGAGCAAATTAGACCTCAAGCTCTATCTCTCTCGACCAAGGAAATTTCCAGAAGAATCCATCTGGATGCAAAGATTAGAACAGCCATATACAATGGTCTAGCAAGTGTTGAATATAAATGAATTGCAAATCTCAAAACTGCTAAAGAAATTTGGGATCGTCTCAAGCTTGTCCATGAAGGAACAGAAAGAGTCAATGAGACAAATATCAATATTCTCCTTGGGCAGTACGAATCCTTTACTCAAAAATCAAATAAAACAATCTCTGAGATGCAAAGTAGATTCACTGGATAGTGAATGGGCTTGAATTCCAAAACAATCCCATTCTAGAACCTATAAAGGTGAACAAGCTGCTGAGAACTTCAAAAAAATGGAACAACATTAAAGTCTCTATTCGAGAAACTCAGGAGATCAGACCACTCGCAGTGGACGAACTCATCGAAACTCTCAATCCTATTAAACTGAAAATTTCTTAGAAAATGAAGAGCCCAAAGGTAAAAAGAACATTGCTTTAAAAACTAACATTGATTTTGATGACACAGATATAGATTCAAATGAAGATGAAGATGAAGAGTTGGGTTTGATGGTCAAGAAACTGATAAAGATGGCAAAGAAGTTGAAGATGAATAAGTCAAAGAAACAATTCAAAAATTCTGAGCCATCAAAAGCCATGACGCTAAATTTTCAGAAGAGATCCAGTGCCAAAAACGAAAAAAACGAAGATGTGATATGTTACCACTGCAAAAAGAATAGACACATAAAGCCCAAATGCCCCCTTCTCAAGAAGAACAAAGGAAAATATGAAAAATACAGGAAGTTTTTCAAAGCTAAAACATGGAGTGATTTAGAGGATGAAGAAAGCGAACAAGAGTTTGCCAATATTTGTCTAATGGCAAAATCAGACTTAGAATCAAGTTCTGATGAAGAAGATGAGGTAAGTAATTCAAATATTCCTAAAGCTGTTGCAAATTATATTGATGAATTAGTCTTTGTTAACAAAACTGCTTTCAAAAAGATTTCTATATTGAAGAAGGAAATTTTGTCTTTAAAATGTACGACTCAAAACAAGGAAATTGATGAATCAAACGAATGTTTAAAAAAGGAAAACAATCTTTTAAAACAGCAAGATATTTCACAAAAGAATAAGATCAATTTCTTGCAAAAAGAATTTAATTTTATCAAGAAAAATAAAGATTTTCTTGAAAAGGAAAATGATTCACTAAAAAAGGAAATTTCTAACCTAAAAAAAATTTCTAAGGAAAGTTTTGATTGCATCTCTAATGAAAAAGAACTTTTAAAAAATGACATTTCTAATATAACTACGAAATTCTCAATGGGTTCTGAAAATCTTCATCATATTTTGTCAATTCAAATTCCTTATTATAATAAATCAGGTCTAAGTTTTGATAAAAATACTAAGTTAAAAAATACTTTTCCGAATGTCAAAGAAAGACTAAAGAAAAATCCCTCTAAATTTGATTACATAAATCATTTTCAAAAACAGTTTGTAAAATTCAATGGTCAAACTTCATAAAAATGTATAAATTGCGGTGATTCAAATCACTTTAAGAGTGACTATCCAAAGGTTTGGAGACCTATTCAGAAAGATGTTCTGAGAATGACTGATCCTAATCAAAATGGACCCGAGAAAATATGGGTACCAAAGAAAAAGTGAGCTACTTATCTTTTGCAGGTAGCAAAGAAAAGAAAGAACAAGTAGTACCTTGATAGTGGTTGTTCAAGATACGTGACCGGAGATCCTCTAAAATTCATTAAGTTTGAAAGAATTAAAGGAGGAAGTGTATCCTTTGGATGCAACAGTAAAGGAAAAATAATTGGCAAGGGAACTGTCAGAATTAACAATCTCATCATCAATAAAATCTCCCTTGTTAAAGGTTTGAATTTCAATTTAATTAGCATTAGTCAATTATGTGATATTGGTTACAGAATTACTTTCCAAGAAAACAAATGCTCTAGGATAAGTGAGGACAACATGCAAGCATTTACGGGTCGAAGACATGGAAACATCTACATACTAGATACAAAAACTGATGACATGCAATGTCTCGTTTCCATAAAAGAAGAATCTGATCAGTGGCACAGGAAGCTCGAACACATAAGTGTCAAATTAATTTCAAAAATAGCTTACAAGAAACTTGTCAAAGGATTGCCAGAACGAAATTTTAAAAGCACAAAATTATGTTCATCTTGCTCCAAAGGTAAGCATATAAGAAGTTCATTCAAATCAATAAATTATGTAAGCACTAATCGAGCCTTGCAGTTGCTTCATATGGACATTTTCAGACCTACTCAAACTCTAAGTCTTGGAGGTAAGAAATACTATTTAGTTATTGTAGACGATTATTCAAGATATACTTGGGTATTCTTTTTGACTCATAAAAGTGAAACATTTGAATATTTCTCAAAATTTGCCAAAAAGGTACAAAATGAAAAGGGTTATAGTATTTCGAACATTAAATCAAATCATGGAAGAGAATTTGAAAATCAAAAATTTACTTACTTCTGTGATGAAAATAGTATTCAACATACTTTTTCTTCACCTTATGCTCCTGAACAAAATAGAATAGTTGAAAGAAAGAACAGAACTTTGCAAGAAATAGCTAGAACTCTTCTATTTGAAAACAAATCTCCATCACATTTTTGGGCTGAAGCTATTTCAACAACTTGTTATATTTCAAATAGAATTTTTCCAAGACAAATTCTTGAAAAGACTCCTTATGAATTGTTCAAAAGTAAAATTCCCAATGTTTCATATTTTCAGATTTTCAGATGTAAATGTTTTATTCTTAAAAATCCTAATGATCGTGTTGGTAAGTTTGATGAAAAGTCAGATGAAGGAATATTTCTTGGGCACTCAACAACAAGCAAGGCCTATAGAGTATATAATAAAAATACTCAAATAGTGGAAGAATCATTAAATGTCAAGTTCGAAGACACAATTCAGACTCAACAAAATGATTCTAACAGTGAAACTCCAACATCTGACGAACAGGACATAGCATCTGATGAATTGATGCCAAGTAAAAATCATCAGAATCAAAGATCTGATGAAGTTCAAGAATCATCAAACCAACAAGACAATGAAGAATCATCAAATCTCTATGATGAAATCAAGGAAAGACTCAACAAAAACTGAAAACAAAAATCCAGTCATCCCAAGGACCTTATCATTGGAAATTTAGATGATGGAATTAAAATCAAAGCAAAAGCAAAAGAGTCATAAATACAATGGCTCTCATTTCTAAAGTTGAACCAAAGAATGTTGAAGATGCATTGAAAGATGAAAGCTGGATTGAAACTATGCAAGAGGAACTTTTACAATTCCAGATCAATCAAGTATGGGAACTTGTTCCTAAACCCAAAAATCATTCAGTTACTGGAACAAAATGGGTATTTCGAAATAAACTGCATGATCAAGGAAAAGTCGACAGAAACAAAGCAAGACTTGTGGCCAAAGGTTATTCACAAAAAGAAAGAATCGATTATGATGAAACCTATGCTCCCATGGCAAAGTTAAAAGCAATAAGAATATTATTAACTTATGTTTGTTTCTATGATTTTAAATTGTTTCAGATGGACATAAAAAAGCATATTCTTAAATGGCTACATCAAAGAGGAGGTATACGTAGAACAACTTCCAGGCTTTGAAGATCCTCAAAAGTCTGATCAGGTCTATACTCTCAAAAAAACATTATATGATATCAAACAAGCATCACGTGCTCGATATGAAAGACTAAGCAGCTTTCTGGAACAAATGGGTTTCACAAAAGGTAATGTAAATACTACCCTATTCATCAAAAAGAAAATGTAAAGATATTTTAATTGTTCAAATCTATGTAGATGATATCATTTTTTTTTCTATAGATGAAAAATTGTGTAGGAATTTCTCTAAGTGATGCAAAGTGAATTTGAAATGAGTATGATGAGAGAATTAACTTTCTTCCTTGGATTACAGATTAAGCAAACCAAAATTGGCACCTGTCTTTGTCAAGAAAAGTATGCCAGAGAAATTATGAAAAAGTATGGTTTATTAAATTGTAAAAAGACTAATACTCCAATTTCATATTCCATTAAATTAGACAATGATGAAAAAGGAAAATCAGTAGATAAAAAATTATATAGAAGCATGATTGGTTATCTCTTATATTTAACTGCCTCACGACCAAATATTCAATTCAGTGATTGTTTGTGTGCAAGATTTCAATCAGAACCAAAAAAATCTCATCTTACTGCGGTCAAAATAATTATCAAATATGTTAGCACCAATCCTACACTTGGGTTGTGGTATTTTAAAGGATCAAACTTTACTCTTATTGGATATTCTGATGCTGACTATACTAGATGCAAAATAGACAGGACAAGCACCTCAAGAATGTGTCAATTATTAGGACACATGATTGTTTCATGGTATTCAAAGAAGCAACAAACTATAGCTCTTTCAACAGCAGAAGCAGAATATATCTTACTTGGCAGTTGTTGTGCTCAAATTCTTTTGATGAAACAACAATTGAAAGACTTTAATATCAAAGACTCAAGTGTGGAAATCAAGTGTGACAATACTAGTGCCATCAATCTGACCAAGAATCCTATTCTGCATTCCAGTGCTAAGCATATTGATATTAAGCACCATTTTATCAATGATCATGTTTTAAAAAGAGATACAATTATTCAATTTATAAACACTAAATAGTAATTAACTGATATCTTCACAAAACCTTTAGAGAAGAAAAGTTTTGAGCTTATAAAAGATAAATTAAATATCATTAACCCACTTTATTAAGATATGTAGAACAAATTCTTATTGCATCTGATGACTATTTGTTCAAGCATATATTTGAAATGTCTGATTTTGGTGCGCAACTCATCTTATAAAAGGTATGTATATCTCATATGTTTTAAATATAGTAATTATTTGAACATCTCATATATTAGTTGTCTTGACTGATATCGTTTGAGGATTATAATTCCAAAATTTTCAGAATATAATTTTCGAAATTTCCATAACTGTCAATTGATAGTTTCCAAAAAAGGTTTTATAAAAACCGATATGTAGTACTACTCAGTTTAAAACATTTTTATCTTCTCTCTCACTCTCACACTCCTTATCCGAACACTCATTCCATTATCTAAAACCTAAAGATCTCAAAAACCACGATTTACCCTATAAGATCTCATCTTTAACTTCAGAAACTCAAAAATATTCTCCATGGCACCGAATTCGACCACCGAATCAAAGAAAAGAGTCAAAGGTTCCAGACGATTGGACAGAATTTTGACCAGAGCAGACAAAGGAGGAGAAGCAAAGAAAATTGATATATCTGATTCGGTCTCAGAGCAAGAGTCTTATGCAGGTAACAAATATCCACGTATTCCTGTTTAAGAACGTGATTGTTTTGTTATGGCAAGACAACTGGTAAAAACCCTTAAAGTACTTCGAGAAAATCGGATTGACCAAGTACGGTAAATGCCGTATGTAAAACCTTAGGTTTTCTATCTGAGCGTGAAGTTATGGAGGAATATGAGAAGGGTATAGGGCTTGGAAGAACACCTATTGCTGAGAAAAGGATAGTTCTGAAAGGATCCTCTAATGTACAAGAAACCACAGCGTCTGATTGAACATCTTGATTTTCAAAGAATGTGCTCTCTTCATCACAAAGTCTACCTAGAACTTACGGCTTACTTTTATTCAAATCTGTCATTCATTTCTCCTTCTAAAATTGAGTTCTCTATCTTTCAACAAGATTACAAGTTATCAGCTTTTGATCTTGCTGCCATTTTAGGAGTAAAACATATAGAATTCTCTCTTATTCCTATTACTTCAAATTTGGCACATCAATCTCTGTCTAGAGACTCTTCTTTTATCAGAGGCACCGCATCTTATGTATCTCACTCTCTTTTTCTTCTAAATTCAATTGTCCTACACAAAATCACATCAATTGTCTAAGACCCAAAGGGTCCTCCAAAACTAATGTCTCCCGCTATGAGGCCAAGTTGATTTGGGCTATTCAAACTTCCTTTCCTATTCCTCTATCACATATGATTCTCCTTCAAATGTATAGAACAGTTAAGAAGAGTAATGGTCAACTCCCTTATGAAGCTTTGATCACCGCTATCTTTGAGTATTTGAAAATCTTCATTCCAACAAAACTCAAAGGTCAATCTCTTCAAACTGTGACAGTTGGAGAACTCATGATGACAAAAATATGATACAAATTTGATGGTGAAAATTGGAAGGATAAGAAGGGCAAGGTTGTTCCTGCAAAATTGATGAGTGCACAACACAAGGGCTCTGTCAATATTTTTCATGATTCTAATGAGGAGGAATCAATTGAACCCTTAGTAAGAAAGAGGAAAGTGTAGCCAATAGTCTCCAGAACTGACAAACCAGCCAAAAGAACTCAAGCCGTGGCTAGTGATTTTGATGAAATGCAGATTTCTAATGACCAATCTATTAAACAGTCTCAAGCTGATGAAAGAAGCCTTGAGGAGTCAAGGTTTATGCAATGACTAATTATTCAAGATACCAAGTACAAAGCCCATGCAAACAGACAAGCTGCCACTTAGCTTGAAATTCAGAGACTACATGAAGAGGAGGACCACTTGATGAATTCACTTAGTGACATCATCAACAAAGTAGTCATGGAAAATCAGCAAAAGAAAAATGGCCACTGCAAGATGCTGAGAAAGAATCCTCTAGAAGACAGGGGAAGCTTGAACATGAAGCAGAAATGAATGAGGAGCTTCAACAAGCAAAATGTTGAATATGATAACATGCAGGAAGAGTTTGAAGAAGAAGAAAATGCTCAATATGATAACATGCAGGAGGAGTTTGAAGAAGAAAATGCTGATCACGATCAGAATGAAAAAGACGTAGCTCCTTTAGCAGCAACTTCTGCAAACTTTCCTCTCAAAGGCAATGACTGTGAAAACAGTCCATCTGAAGCTTCACCAAGAGGCAAAGGAAAGGAAGTAGTTTCTGTTGATGTTCAGATCACTCATACTTCTTCTGGATACAACATCTCTTCTTCCATGTCAGACCATGCAGCCATTACAGATTTAAGATTAAGACAAGTTGCAATTCAGAATGAAGTTCGGGAACTTCGAAATTAACTTAAAGAGGGAATTTAGGAAATCAAGGACTTGATGGCAGCCAGATTCAACAATTTAAAGGCTCAAGTTAGAACTGATATACAAATTGCAGGTATCAACAGTACATGCCAGATGCATCAGCTCTCCTCCCACATTGAGCAACGATTAAACCAAATTTCTAGTTTCTATCTTGTCTAAGTACCTTTCCTTTCTGTACCATTTGGAACTTCATCATCTAAACCTGCCGGACCCTCAGCTCCTCCTGAAAATTAGCAACATTGATCTCATTCATTTTGAAATTATCATTTCTAAATTCTTTGTTGATCTTACTTATGTGTTTGACTTTATGAAACCTTTGCAATGGTTGTTTAACTTTTGGTTATTATGTGAACTTTGTCTATTAACTTTGAATATTGCTCTCTTATCACATTATTTATGATATTCATCCTTTATGCTAATGTCAAAAAGGGGGAGAAATGAATGTGAATGCAAGTGATATGAAGTATGGGAGTGGCAGAATATGAACTGCTATATACTATTATATTTTAGAGCTAAACAATGTTTTATTTGCTTCGAAAGTTATATCATCTGAATAGACTATATTTTACATATAGATAGTTTTATCATCATAAAAAAAGAGGGAGATTATTGAGCAAAATCCCTAATGAGTTTTGAGGAATGACAAAACAATCTATTACTGACCAAAATTACACTTAAGTTATTTGATGCAGGTAAATGCTGAATCATAAGACTTAATCGATGAAAGGACTTTGTCATCAGACTCAGAATTACCATTAGATTCAATAAGTATTATTTTTGGCATGTTTTTGCAGGATAATCAAATTGATACTTTAAGATTTCCAAATTGGTAATCACAAGATCGCTCCTCAAATACGAAGAACTACACTTATGGAAACATTGATTTGATTGTATGGGCGATTAAATCACTCAAAGATAATAGTTCTTCTTCTAACGGCTATGCATCCTATTTTGGGAAGAATCTCCAACGGGTTGATTTGGAGAATCAATCCTCTTAAAACTGTCCAACGGATAGATTGGAAGTAAATAAGTATAAAAGGAGTACAAACGTCGTACAAGAAATAAAAAAAACTAGAATCGAGAATTCCAAAGTTTGAATAGAGCTTCGATCTTATACACTTGTAATTACTGTTTTTCACGTTATGTTTATTAGAAAGAAAATTACTTGAGTGAAGAGTGCATGTGATAGTGTTATCCATCATCTGAGAAGCATAGCTCTTGTAATCTTCATATACAGCCAACGGGCTGCCAGCGTGAAAAGTGGACGTAGGCTCAATAAAGCCGAACCATTATAAAGATCTGTGTGAGTATTTTGTATCCCTAAACTTTTATTTATTATTGCTAACATTATACTGTATACATATTTGTTAAACAAGTTCATCAGAACATCATCTTGGTTATCAAACGCAATCATCTGACAATAATTTATATACAAGATTGTTATACGAATCCATCCGATATTGATCATATGAGTTATTGACCTAGACTATATTCATTCCGTACATTAAAATCATACAATTTTGGTAAAATCACCTATTCACCCCCCTTTAGATGATAGCACTAGCCATAACAAGTTTGACTAGTCTCGACAAATATATTCCACACATTCTGAATCTCGCAAATATTAGCAATAGTGTGTATAGTATACATAGATTATTTAAATTGGTGCAATATAAATTTCCAAATAAACTAGATGTAAAAAAGAGGCAATTGTCTTTTTATCTATGAAGCTAGAAGTTGCTAGCATTCCAATGCAGCAAAAATTGAGCTAATTTGACATTGGATGAGGAAGTTATCACCGGTCAAACGTCAGTCAAACTTTTCTAATTCCCAAATAAGGTCCCAATGCACACAACCATACTTAGAGATCTCGAAATCGAAGGAGATTCTCCATATCTCTTAATAATAGTAACCAATGATTTTTGAAAGCTTAAAATCATGAATCCGACGCCCGACTCATGCACCGGTGCCTAAAGCCCCGACGTAGGCTAAAATCTAAGAGGGTCTATGATCTTGTGATTTAACCCAACAATCTTGGGCTCATGGAAGGAAAGATCAGGCAAATCGAATGTCGGATGACGTGGTTTCATGGCAGGAAAATCGGAGGAGCCTCAACGTGAGGCTCCACGCCATTTCGTAGGTCGCTGGACATATTCAAAATTCAATCTTCAATATTCAATTGTCGCTGGAATGCATGCTACTATTGTTGTTACTAAATATAAACTATGCAGTTATTGGGGGTGATATAAGGCAGTTGATCACCTTTTTTGTAAAGTTAACCCTTAGGATGCAATACCGAGGGCATTGGGTTGGTGTGCAGGTAGGCTAAGGCAATGCAACAAGAGATCAAAAGCCCATTGCCATCGTGACTTTTACCCTTGAATTGAGGATCCATGCATTTGAATCATTACCAAAAATTCAATATTTAAAATGGGACTCCGCACGGGTTTTCAAAATTGCATTCATGCATCTTTAACATGTCCCACATAAGTATTTGATAGATCACACATCTCCAATTGACTCACATGTCATTCAATTTCCATGTCATAGTTACTTACATTTTATTCACACATGTTATATTCGCTTATCACATCATCTCATACGTCATTAACACATGTCGCTTTCAATAGCCACAGCATTCTCATGTCATACACACACGTCATTTGATTGCCATGTCATTCGCACTTGTCACATCTAATTGTCACATTATCATGCATGTCATTAGGACATGTCATATTGGATTGTCAAGTTATTCAGCATGTCATTCGCTCATGGTGTCATTCATTGATACTCCATCAATTTCTCCATAATTTTGCATGTTATTCATTCATGATGTACTCAATTTCCATGTCACTCAAGCTCAGGTTATGAAAGAAGGAGACAAAGGAACCGAGAAGAAGGTATCCACAACAACGGGTTTTATTGCAGGACAGCTCATGATGTTCATGTCAATCTATTATGTACCTCTGCATCTAGCATTGAATAGACCTCATACAATAATTGTCCTAGCTCTACCATATCTTTTGTTTCATTTCTTCTAGAACAATCACAAACACTATGCATGTCATTCACTCGTGCCGTATTTGATTACCACAATGCATGCCATTTGCTCATGCCATATTCCATTGCCTCATCATTTTTCATGTCATTTACTCAAGTTGTATACGATTACCATATAAACTTGTAAGTCATATTTGATTTGGACATGTCCTTCATATATGATTTCTACATGTTCAATTGCGACTCTTATTTCATATTGATTCGTGCAAATTCGACCTTGACTTCAATCACATCTCATTCAATGTCTCATTCGATATCATCACGCATAGCATATTTGAAAATATTCATACGCACACAGTGGGGTCCCCTGTTAAGTAAGATGATGCGGTCTTTCCACTTGATTGCTTCTTGGCCCAATTTCAATTTTCAAATTCTTGCAAGGAAAATGCAAGATAAATGCGACTTAGGGTTTAATCGAAGAGTTGTGGTACCGAAAGGGGGTTGTCAGATGCTAATCTATCCTTCACATAATTGAACCCTCAAACCTTAACCTCTGGCTGACACACATAGATCAGTCATTTGCTTTCCAATTCACGTATTTGGTTTTAGCGGCTAGTTCGAACCTAGGATTTGGGAAAGTCTTAGGAACTTGGGGGAGCTACAGACTAACGATCTCCGGTTTGAAAACTCGAAGCGTTGCACACCGGTGGCCAAGTATGGAAAAATTAGAAAAGTGAAGAAAGAAAGGGTTTTATTGTACTTTCCATAAAAAATTTTTATGACTCTTTACTCATACATAAAGTTTAGCAATTTCAATTTAATTATCCTATTGAATGGCACATGTAATATTATTTTTGTAGGGATAAGTAAACCAAAAGTACTAAAACTTATCACAAAAGTGCAATTCAGTCATAAAACTTTCAAAATGTCCAATCAAATCCTAAAACTTGTAAATTGATGCAATTAAGTCCTTTAGTTAACTTCGTAGAACTTTACTAATGGAAAATGCTGACTTGACCATTTTAAAATAGAAATTTCCTCTCTTCTGCGCGCTGACGTAATTTAAACATGAAACATAAGGCTAAAACGACGTTGTTTTTTGTCCAAATATAACTTTTTAACTCAAATTTCGTTTAAATTAATTTGAAAAATAAACTAAATTGAAGAAAAAAAAGGACAAGCACTCACCAGGTTTTACTTTTTAAAAAAAAAATTTAGCCAATTTTTAAAATCTAATTTAAATGAAAATTTAGGTGGAAAAATCAAATTTGGACAAAAAAAGGTTCATTTTAGCCTTATGCTTTATGTTTTAGCCACATCAACGCAATGCAGGAGAGAGAAAATAAAAAAAAATTATTTTAGCATTTTCCATTAGCTATGTTGGACGAAGTTAACAGAATGACTCAATTGTAACAATTTGACAAGGTCAAAGACTTTATTACAATTTTTAAAAGTTTTAAACTTTTGTTGCGTTTATCCCTATTTACATGTAAATTATTATAGTAAAAATAATGGATTCTTTATTATAAATGAGCATTACTAAATTATCTTAGTCTAACATCTACTCACTTTTAAGATTTCTTATCAATGGATTCGCCTCAATTTGGGCTAACCGTCTACCGTTACCTTGCTCACGTGGCACCAGTGGCTAAGTTTATTAACTTAATATGATCAATGGGTAGAAATGACAGATTTATAATACGGATCCACTGAAACAGAGATGCTATGCCAAGAATGTGTTGTATCACTGTCATTGGTTTATGAGAATTGTGCTCAAAACAAGCAACAAATGCCTGAAAATGGAGTACAGCCCTCAAACAGTTTGAGCTCAAAACAGCAATGTCATGTTCCTTCAGTTGGGCCCAAGAAAAGCCATCTTCCTGTTGAGGTAAAAGACAGATTGAAAAGACCATTGAAATCTATCCTGATCCAGAACCCAAAGATCAAGTTAGGTTCTCTGCACTTGTGGTCGAGGGAGAGAAAAGAAAAGTTGATTGATATTGATGGACAGACAGAGAATTTAAGGAATGAAAGGTAAGGGACATGGTCAGTTTGTGTTTTGGAGCATGTACTCATCATGGGTCTAATGTTGTTCCAATGGCAAAGTGCTTGGATAGTACAACTGTCATGTAACCAAAAAAAAAAAAGAGAAATCTATGTTTTGAAAAGCGAGAGAGAGAGAGAGAGAGCGCGCATTGGCTCTTAGTAGCAGTATATTTCTTGAGGACGTAGGTCTGCTGCTCAGTCCAGTTTTTGGAATGGGCTCACCTGTATTTCACACAAAAAGCTGAATTTCCCATTAAGAGTTGGATGTTTTTAGGACAACCGTAGCTGAAATGTCTCTTGCGATCAAAGGGTGGGGAGGCCCTAATTATTGCATTGCTATCAGATTCTTTTCCTTCGAGATTAGAAGGTTTTATGTCATTTGAAGCTGTCTTCTGCCAAACAAACAGTTTTGACGTGTACACACTCCCTTTCGTATGCAAAAACTAAATTATCCTAGAAATCGTACGGTTTGAACTCTTTATATAAATTATGCGGTGGCCAATACTAAACCTAATGCACGAAATCCATGGTCACACTTCTTTCTTTAAGAGTCTCAATCATGCATAATTCTTTCTTGACATACGATTGGTTTCAATAGTCGTAAATAAAAATTTTGCGATCCATATTCTCGAGTACATCTATCTCCCAAGAAATTTTGTCTATTGCTACTTGTCCATTAATTAAAACAGATTCCTTTCACCACTTAAAAAGTTTGATGGTTAGTTAATTGCCTGATACCTTATATGTTGACGTGACATTTATATAGTTCTGAATTACATGTATTGAGTATAAATTAGGGCGTTTATCTAGAAATAGGCGTTGCAAGAACCACCTAACTCTCTCATTCTCTCCCCCTCTCTCTCTCTCTAATAATTTAATGGGTTTGCCATTGATTCTGAACCTCCTAGCCAAGAAGTAGAGCATCCCCCCATGAGTACCCTCCAAAAAAGAGTGTGGCCATTCCTTTCCCTTCAACCTCGATAGATGGAGTACTCTCCTAACCATTCAGGAGCTGAAGGATTCAGCAGCAGCGAATCAGGTTGGACGATGTACATTGCTTCTCCGATGAAAGAAGACGACTCTGGATGCACCGAGGCAAGTTGGGTCACTCAGAAGGACAAGATCACCACGGCCAGCCACTCCGAAAACAGAAGAAAAGAGGGCAGTGAGGACAGCGATGATTCGATGGCTTCTGATGCTTCCTCAGGCCCGAGCCACCAGCAGCAAAAACACGGCGAGGACGGTTGTTCGAAGCCTGATAAGACAGAAGTACGGTTCTCTAATGAGAAATCCCAACGGAAAGAGAAGAAAAAGGGCAAAGGAAGTGGAGTGAAGGGTCCTAAGCGATGAGAACCTGTGCTGCTCATGAGAGATACCTGTTTCTTCTGGTTTCGCTTATTGATGTTTTGACTTAGGATGTGCACCCATAACAATAAGTTTTTTTTTTAATGTAGCTGGAGATATGAACACAGTATGAGCTTCTTCATATTTCATTTATCCAAGCCAAGGCTGGAGGGAATGAACATATTGTCAAGTCCTTTCTTATTTTCTTGGTCTTTCCTTCTATTTTGTTTTCCCCTCTATTCATTGCTAAAAACATCATAATCTGCGATTCCCAAGGGGACATAAGATTATCTAGAAATTGACATAAATCTGGTCAATCAGATTTCAGGTTCTTAGCCATTGACTCCAGTATGATCACCTAGCAAGTACTGAGTCAAAAATTTGTTAATCCAAACTTCCGTAGTTTGATTACGTTTGCAATTTTGCTTTAGTGCTGTTTCTTGCGATGCAGAATTACCAGTGTAAATCAAGCTGTTTCAGATTAGGACTTACCAGGAGGAATATGAATAGATCAATGAAATCCTTTTGTTCCGAACGAGTCGAGGTTGCAGAATGCAGAAAACTCAAATGTAACATCTCATTTTGCATACGAAACAATATAATAAAAAGGAAAATAAATTAACAGAGTTTTTCAATCTCATTTCAGCGTTCCATTTTCTTTTACATGAATAGAACGATGACACGTGTCTCCGACTTTTTAAAATTCAGGCAATGCCCAGTAATAAGTATTAAGCGGAAAACTGTCGTGCAAAAATTATGTGAATGCGGGAAAACAAATGGTGTCATGTCAATCAGTTAAGCAAAGCTTAAAGCAAATTTGGCTATTCCTGCACCTTATGTATTAAGCTAATGAATCATTGATTGTGATGATTTTGTGTGCTTTTCTCCTTTATTTTTCTTTCTCTCTTTTTTTTTAAAAATTTTTAATTGTCGGGTTGATCTGCGAATCACAAGAATATAAGCTGGAAAGTGCGAAAATCAAGCTAGAAAGACAATCCTCCCAACCATATGGAGCATCAGAAAATGTGCGGACAGATAATCGAGAGGAAAACAGAACAACGTAAGTGGTGCAAAAAGACACATATCCAACCAGCTAGGCAGCCCCTAATGATGTGCTGTGCACATAATGATGCAAGTTGTAAAATTACTGCACCCACATGATTTTGGAGGGCCTTCTTTGGACCATTTCTAGCTTCCGATTTAAAATTTCTAATTATTGCAATCATTGACCGTCCATCTCAAAACATATTTTTTTTTTTTTGGCAATTTCAATCATCAAGCCTCTAATTCGACATCCCATATCTTTAGGAGTCCAACTTTTTCTTTCTTTTCTATTTTGCAATTTCTTCTTCATCTCGTAGGCATGATGTACAAAATCAGCTCAGCTCGTTTAAAGCTTATTTGCTTTGCTAGGAGATAATCTTTTCTAATTAAAGTTTTGCGAAACATCCCCACTAGTCAAATCCTCCACCTTCTCCCACAAGTACTAGTTGTAATGTAGTTGGTTTTTTTTATTCGCAAAAAGGACGGTGGAGGGGCGGTCGGTATAAGCAACTGGACGTTTTGCAGAACAATATCTTTGAGCCGTAGTTAATCCATTCACCCGCGATTAGAAGGTCGAGACTGGCAAACCCATCTTCGCAGCCCTACCAACTAAGCTGTTAGCAATTTGAAAGTCTCTCCACACATAATATGTCGTATTTAGACACCGCAGAGCAAACCCAAAGGTCGATGCTCCACGGAACTTTCTATTTTTCAGGCTTTCAACACCTTGTTATTCCCAACAACAATATACGACACTGTCTGTGGCAAGAGCGACAAAAGGTTTCATATCATAAGAAAGAGACGCACCATCGAAGAGCGATCATTAAAGACAGGCTATTTCTAGCTAAGTCAAGGCCGATCAGGCCCAGACTGGAGCCGTGTTCCAAGCTCTAGGATAGATAAAGGCCCAAACACGGTGAAGCATCAGAAATGGCTACCGATAAGGCCGAAAGGACAGGTGGAAAAAGAAGTGGGCAACATCGAAGCAATTCAGGAAAATAACACCACAGTAAAAGGATGCTAGCAAACACTGAGAACATTTGAGTAAATTGGGTATAATTGTAATCTACATTGGATCTCCTGATCTATAGTGGAATTTCATGCCGCTCTCCGTATAGAATATGTCACACTGACCAAAACATGTAAATCCAATATCCAATTTATTTTCTTATTTAATTTAATTTACTATTCGATATTTATTTCCGTGAGGTATCAAATGTAAACAAGGGTTAATACACACTAAAATGTTTGAGTGAGTCAAGTGTTTTCATTGTGTCGATTGATCTATGGTAGAGTCTTATGTTGTTCTCCCCTTGGAGTAGGTCATGTTGACCAAACCACAAAAGTTTTGTGTTGATATTGTTCGATCACCGGTTTTTCATAGCATGTGGCTTCTTAAACCTAGTTATTAACTTATTCAGCCAGCATTTCTACAGAGAGATGTAACCCCTTTACTTGCGATGTAACCCCTTTACTTGCAATGCAACCAGATTGAACCAGTGTAGATAATCCTGAAGAGGCTTGTCATCACGTTGCTTTAAGGCCATCAACTATGCTGTTGATATGCCCTTGCTTTATAGCCATTGACAATGCTTATTGGTCCCAAAATTTAAGTGATCGCTCGAAAAATTCTGACATTAAAGCAAATACCATACGAAAGAAAAACTCACATGTACAACCCTTACAATATCTCAAGAAATAATCTCTAAGAGTTTGTTTGGTAACGTTCCAAATTCTCTAATTTTCTATTCTTTTATTCCTCAAAACAAAAAAGAACAGAAATCCATTTAATAACGTTAGTTAATTTTTTTGTTCCCCAGAACAGAAAAGTGGCTAAGGAATAGATTTGGAACAGAATCAAGAAGTGTAAAAAAAAAAACTACTTCTTGATTCTGTTCCAAATCTGTTCCCTGAATCCTAAAACCCTAAACCCTAAATCTCAATACCTAAACCCTAAACACTAAAACGCTAAACCTAAAACCCCAAACCTTAAAACCCTATACCCTGCCCCTAGACCCTAAAACCCAAAACACTAAACTCCAAACCTCAAACCCTAAACCGGAAAACTCCGAACCCCAAACTCTAAACCCTAAACCCCAAACCTCCAAACCCCATACTCCAAACACTAAACCCTAAAACCTTAAACTCGAAGCCCTATACCCAAAACTCGAATCCCTAAAAAACCCTAAACCCTAAACTCTAAACCCTAAATCCAAAACTCAAAAACCAAAATCATAAAATCATAAACCCCAAACCCTAAACCCCAAATCCTAATTCTCAAACCCCAAAACTCCAAACCCCAACACATAAACCCTAAATTGCAATTTCCTCAACCACCATCCGATATTTATTTTGTCTATAAGAAATAATTTTCTTTATGATTATATTAAGATCATCCAATTCTATATTATAATATATTCTGATTCTATTTCTAGTCCAGTTTTATCCAAACATGAAGAATTGTTAAGTCTCCACTCACATTTTATAATTAAATGAAAAAATTAGGCATATAAATTTTTAAGGTTGTACCGAAAGCATTTATATTCTTTTTCTATTCCGAGAATAGAAATTTTTTATAGTTACCAAACGCTCTTTTTTGCTCAAAAACTGGTCTCGGGAGCATAATTAGAAAAAAAAAATTTGAACAAAAATTGTTCCCAAGAGTAGAAACATTATCAAACATACCCTAAATCTCACAAAAAAAAATTCACAAATTTTACCACGAGATTATTGATTACCAAAGACACTTGGATTCACATTCAGATGTAATTCACAAGTATGCCATACAATTGATTG
Organism: Syzygium aromaticum; assembly: GCA_024500025.1. Classification (NCBI taxonomy): domain Eukaryota; kingdom Viridiplantae; phylum Streptophyta; class Magnoliopsida; order Myrtales; family Myrtaceae; genus Syzygium; species Syzygium aromaticum. The sequence continues at coordinate 13,484,556 of CM044894.1, read as the reverse complement.
CTATAGCGAAAAGCTCATTTACTCACTTATGGGCAAATACCAACACTTACTTATATAAACCCTTTTTTTTCAAATCTTATTCAAATTAGGAAATTATTAAAACTAAAAAATCTACTTGGATCGGATTTCCTTTACAGGCTCAACCTCGAGATATACTTTCGACAGTCTCCACCTTGGCTCAACATTTGAGCCAATTTTCAATCGCTTTGCTAGAATGTAATAACTGTTACTCCCACACAACCCATTATGGGCTCAACCACTACAAAGATCTTCGATGTTCAAGCCATGCTTGAATTTCGTCATAATTGTGAACCTCATCAAGACAACATTTACCTTCACTTTTAACCACTCCACAAGGATTAGAAAGTTACCACATTATCTATTACAAATAAAGCAAAACAACTTGCATCCACATCTATCAGGAGATTGAACATATACTTTGTCAAACTCACCGCTACAGTAGCCATTGGCTTTACAAGCTTCGCTTCAATACAAGCACCAAATGCGTCAATTCCTACTTTAGAACCCATTACCTAAGGAGTTTCGGGTTGCAACTCTAACTTTAGCTACTCATAGTCTAAATCCATATAAATACTGCCACAATCACTCATACCTAAAAGAGACTTGTCAAATGTAAGCTCTACAAAACATAGATGAATTTAATTTTGGGTAGCTCGCCATCAAATGTAACTTCTCTATCGAAGTGTCCAAAATCATTTCAGTGGTCTTTGTCCAAAGTGTAGTGCCTACTTATGTTACCGGTCTATAGTGCATGAGTTCTTAGGATCTTCTCAAATCCTATAATTAGGAGGTTCTAAGAAATCTAGTATTTAAACTATTTGAAGATCCAAACAATGGAATCAGCACCAATCATTTATTTTCAACCTTAAGATGATTCAAGCCTAGGATCCTATATAGTTTAAGGGAGGAAATATGACATAAATGGTCCTTGAATTTTGGCCCAATTTACAATGCGATCCTAAAACTTTCAATTTGTTCAATGTGATCTCTGAATTTTAACACAATGTGCAATATAGTCCTTGAAATTTTAATTTGTTCAATGTGGTCCATGAACTTTTGATACATGTTTAAACTAGTCCATAAACCATATGAAAATATTAAACGGTGTCCTTCCATTAATTTAAGTTCAGGAGCAACATTAACCATTTTTATATAGTTTTGAAACTAGTTTGAATGTGTACCAAAAATTCATTGACCAAATTAAACAAATTAAAACTTCAAGACCATATTATACATTGGTTTAAAGTTCATCGACTACATTGAATAAATTGAAAGTTCTAGGATCGCATTGCACATTGAGCTAAAGTTTATGAACCATTTGTGTCATTATCCGTTTAAGGGAAGATAACTACCTAGGTGCATGTACAAAGAGTGCTCAATTTTTGAAAAATTCAAAGATCCATGGTCAAGAGGTTGGGTGACACTTAAGGAGAGAGGATATGGACTAACAAAGGGGAATGACACATACGGTAATACTTTTTTCTAAGATGTTATCCAATTGCCACACTACCATATTGAATCCATACTAGTAAAGTTAAAAGCACTTGTCACATGGAAGGTTTTGTGTGTATACATGCAATTACCACCACGATTCAGTGTTTGAAACTTTATATGATCAGATTGACTATTAAAAATAATCTCTAGATCAACATAAAAGATGCGCACATACCGTATAGTCTCAATTATTATAGTCAAAGTGGGAGAATGTAAAAGTTTTTTTGATATTAATTGAAATTGTAATTTATCATTTTACAAGATTGGTCTAATAAGGTAAAATATAAAGATTCTTAATTAGTTCAATATGAAACTAGCTAATATGGGTCGAGTAAAGCCCAACTTATGATGAGAGGGTCTGTGGCTGAAAACTCTACAAATAGTTCTCAAGTCTCTCTTCTAACCCTAATGCACAAATTACCTCATATAAGGAGCAGTTACAAAACGCTATTATGAGGGGCAGTCTCATTCAGCTAGTAATACAAAGGGTAACAGAGGAGAAGCACTTGCGCTGAGAATCGTCCCTATTCTGCATCAAGAACTATTAATCCTAAATCAACTACGCAAATCTTTTTTTCTCAAATAACGTGTTCTAGATTCTAGCCTTGGAGATGTTAGGTGCCGTTTTCGCAGCCAACAATCAAATGGTTCGGTTGGTGTAGTGACAACTTTTGATTTTAAATAGCACATGATGCATGACCGATGCAATATTTGAGAGACTGAATAGAGAGACTCCACCATAAATGAGAATTCACAAGCGAAAAAAAAAAAAAAAAAAAGACAATAAAGAGAGAAACAGAGCCAGACCCTCAAATAATTACACCCATGAAAGCTAATACAAATCAAGGAAGGAATTCACAAACCTTCTAAGCATGCGAATAACGATGCATAGAGGGAGGGAGAGAGAGATGAAACCTCGCGAGGAAGAAGAACCGCCTATGAACCTCACCGGAGATGGAGCTTGATTTTGTCGGACTGGAGCTACTAAGAAGATGCTTCGACTCTAGCTGCATTTGTGAAGTGTTTTCATGAATCTTCAATGTGAGAGAAGTCATTCATGTGAACGAAGGAAAAGGCAAAGGAGAGCATGAGGTTTTCTAAAAATATAAATAGACAAGAGAAATCCTATCCGAATCTATCTCACCTCCCCCATTGGATTTTTTTATCCGGTTTATAATCCTTTTATATCTACATGTCTTGAACGGCTATCAAATACAGGATATGATAAAATATATCAAATCCCAACTTTTATCCAAATGACCAAATGCAGCCTAGAAGTTCAGAGGAAGAGTCCAACCTTAAGACTGCGTTTGGTCGTACAGATTCGGATTAGGATAGGATAGAATAAATGGAGATTTAAAATCCTCTACATATTCTCGGATTGTAAAAATATCGTATCATATGTTTGGTGCAACCTAAGACATGATTTAGAATATTTGAAAACAATCTTTGAAAATCTTCAAGAATCAGCAACCGAAGATGAGATTGAAAATCTTTGAAAATATTTTTAATTTGAAAATCTTTATAAATCTTTGAAAATCCCATTTCTGACTTTGCTTCCCCTTCTGTACGCAGGCTCAAGCCCTCTCAATCACATCTCTGGGAAGTCAAACTCGGGAGCATGACGTCTCTCAACCGACATGAGTTCACGTAATTTTGGGACGGCCTCATGAAAAGTGAGAGGCACTTCATGTAGGTCATATAGCTGGACTCCACTATCAAAGAAATTTGCTAAGAGAGGTGACATCAAAGAAGGTGTGCACTGTAGGATGGACCCACATGAGGAGGTTCCGCACCACAATTCAGGTGGAACTTGATGCTTGAGAGCATGATCGCCAAGTAGCTGGTGATGTGCTGGCCATTCGTCATTGACCAATAGGTCAACAGTCAGCTCGTAAGTCATGTGTGAAAGGTCGGCTCGACGTGAAGGAAGTATGCAATTGGGGTGGAAAGGATGATTTATGCAAACCCGGCACAACGATCATTTTTATACCCCTTTTCACTCTTACTTGTCGGAACACAATCATCGGCCGGAGATGATGACCAACATTGTCGGAGATGACAGCGATCGTGCGGTGGTCAGAAGTGACAATGATTGGTAATTTTGGTGATGGTCCTCGGGCAAGCGTTGCCAGTGAAGCAATATGCTAAGTGTCATTTTATCACTCCGTTAAAAGATAAAATATGAATTTTTTGTTATTTTTAAATTTTATATCCAATTTGGTCTTATCTCACTCCCTAGGCCGGATTTCAAATCCGGCATTTTATCTAGATGTATACAAGTTTATCCAATCCGAAGAACATCACCGAACACCGGATAGGATAATTTGTTATCTTATTCGGATTCAAATCCGGGCTTCCAAATGCAACCTAAGAATTGAGTTTGAGGGTAAACTGGTTGGTTTGGGCATGGTATTATAGTTATAATTCTTTGGATGCGAGGCTTGTATAAACTTTAAATTTTCGTGTGCTCATTCAGTCGCAATTCGTAGGCCCATCTAACAACTAATCCATCAAGTTATGGCCCAAATGGTAGATTAACTACAAAGTTAGTAGAAAGACTTTTTAGTACACATGACAATCCAACAATTATTCGCAAAATGATAACTGGATTGTTACAAACTAATCTTTTGACAAGCTAAAGTTTATGCTATGCTGTTCAAATCGACCAAATCCAGAACATTTTAATGACAATTGGGAACAGTAATGTTTCGCAGCGAATTGGAAGTGCTCGACTCAAATCCTATTTTGCTGCACGACCCATTACTTAATACTTGTGACTACCTGTCGTCGTTACTAAAATGGAGGATCCCTTGGGCTAACGAAGTAACCTTTTTGGAATCATAAATTATCGGCTTGGTCCTAGTAATTGCCTCAGGCACGCCGTCTCCGCAGCATCCAATCACGTAAACCTCCATTGATGGATGCACCGAAACCCCTTCCTTTCTCTTTAGAAAATCCGGAAGCGGCAACTGTGGGCACAACTGCAGGGTGAACCTACGTTTCAAAATCATGTCCGTCTCCAACCCCATTTCCTCCATCGCCTTCAAGTCGCACCACCACATTCCTAAGCTTGCCAGTGCCACCGCCACCGCCAGGTCCCCGTCAAAGATCTCGCATTCAATGCCATACTCATTGATTTTGACGCAGTCAGTGCTCGCGTACGTGACTGCTGACCCTTCTTGGTCGATGCGGGTCTGGTGAAGGGGCATGGACCCCGACCAGCCATACCCCAACCAGTTGTTCGATTTGGTGCGGTTGATCTCAAGGTGTTGATAGGGTTCATACACAACGTAGCAAAGAGTGAGGCAGGGGGGAGAGAGGCCGATGTTGCACCCCTGGATGCAGATATGGAAGAGCCGGAACTCGAAGAACTCGGGCATGGGGTTGCCGGGTTTGGGGATGGACCAGAGTTCTTGTGCCATGATACTGTGAATTGGTGGCCGAGCAATGTAATTTTGTGTGCAGTTGTTTAGTAGTTGTGAAAACGAGAATTGAGCGGTATATACGGGGTTTGGTTGATGCGAGAGGGGATTGAATTTGGAAGCAGCCGGATGGAGGAAATTCTTCCTCTAGAAACCGAAGACTGTTCGACTTGACCTTTCAAACAGAGGTTTAGAGGTCGGTCAGCAAAAATGCGCATACAAACTACCGGTCACAAAAAAACAAAAGAGACCAGAAGAAGTTGCAGGGTGTTGATTCAAAAAGCGGCTTGGTATACGCTGGTTTGTTTAGGTTCACAGGGAATCTTTACCCAAAAAGCCATAAACTATCGTATAGATACAATTCATTTCTCAATATTTTAATTTAGTCAATTTAATTTTAAATATTTTGACAATTTGTCAATACAATTCTTTCGATCAAGTTTAGCCAGAAATCGTTGGCATGGACATCGATTGTCTCACGTGGCATGGCCGGCATCTAGCAACCGACAGATGGAAGAAGGGAAAAAAAAGAAAAGAAAAAATCAAAAAATGTATAAAAAATTGACGAAAAATATAAAAAATTATCCACATCAGAACCAGTCATGCCATGGAGGATGGTCGACATCAGGATGGCTGGCCAAAATTGGCCGGAATGACTATACTTACAAATTGTCAAAAGGTTTATGACAAAATTAGACAAATTAAAAAGTTTATGACTGAATTGATATTCGTACAATAGACTTAAAATTCTTTTAGTATTTATAGAGGTTTTGACTAAATAAATTAAGTTTATTTTACAATGATAACTTCCTCGAAAGAAATTTTAGGGAGAAAATTCTTAGGTATCACTAGTCATTGGCATACAAGTATGCTAATGAATAAATAATTTGAATTTTCATCAATGCAGAATAAGGAAAACGACAGTTCAATCAGGTGGCAATTTGAGAATGCAATCTGAGAATGCTTCCAATAAGCAAATTTCAATCGTTTGACCAATTCTTTTATTTTTTTTGTCCTTTGTTGGGGTACTGTCAATTTGTCCTCTGATTTCAATCGATTAGAGTTGTAGGACATCTAATTTTGCAAATCGACGGTCCTACTTTAGGTGCGGAAGTTTGGTTGTGCCTGAGATGAATTAGCATTACAACATGTTTCCTACTTTTTTTATTAAATTCTGAACCATTCATCATTTAATCCCTTAATTATGCATGTTGTTATGTTTCCAAATTCAAAAATCTCATCACAACACTTACTCGACATCGATATGAAATAACAAGATCTTTCTTTCATGTGTAGCGGCGTGATTACATTTTTATGTTAGAGTGTGTATGCATATGCCAATCCTGATACAAAATCCATTCATTAGTTGAGAAAATGATGTGACACGGCTACAACATGGTAAATTCAAACTTGAAACATAATGCGAAAAATGACATAACATGTTTATTTTCAGGCAAAATTGTCCAAAAAGTCATAAAACTATTGCACTTTGGCCAAATTCAATCATAAACCTTTCAATTATGTCAATTGAGTCGTAAACATTTTCGCATTTTTTTCAATTGAGACCATCCGGTCAATTTTAATTGGAAATTACTAACGTGAACGCCATTAGTGCCATGTAGAACGACTAACACTGACATAGACATTTTTTTATATTTTTTATTGTTTATATATTTTTTTTCCTTTTTCTTTCTTTCTTTTCATTTTCCATTTACCAAGTCTAGCGAAAGTCACCAGCCAACCCTTGCTAGTCACAGGTGAGGCTAACCAATCCTCATCAACGCCAGCCACTGGGGGAGGGCCATGAAGCCCTCACTAGCCACAGGCGAAAGTCGTAACCAACGAGAATTTTACGGCCCTTGCCCAATGGCCAACAACCTTGCATGTGGTTGGCAAGGGTTGTCGGCCGACCCTTGGACCAGCAACCCTCGCCAAACTTGGTAAAAAAAAAGAAAATAAAAAATAAAAAATTCAAATTATAAAAAATTAAAGTATAAAAAATTTTCACATCAACATCAATTGTGCCACGTAGGATTTCACCATCCACATCAGCAATTTCTAACTAAAATTAGCCAAATGGACTCAATTAAAAAAACATGAAAAGATTTAGAACTTAATTGGCACAATTGAAAGATTTAAGACTAAATTGGTAGAAGTGCAATAGATTTAAAACATTTTGGACAATTTTACCTAGGTCTTCATATGCAATATGACATGTCCTATCAAATTCAAATATGATAACGAAATGACATAACCCGATAATAATCACATATAATATGACATGTCAAATCAAATCAAAATATGGCAACAAAATAACACGGCATGACAAAATCACATGCAGGATGACATGATAATTCCAACTTAAACATGACAACATAATGTCGTGATGTGGCAATAAGCACATGCAATGACATAGAAAATCGTGTTCAAAGCATGATGACAAAATGACAAAACATAACAAATCATATTCAAGACAGGATAATAAACATCATAGAATGGCAATAATCACATGTATCATGACATGACAAATCATAATGAAAACATGATAATGAAATGACATAACAAGACAAATAATCGCATGCAACTAATATAACAAATTAGATTGAAAATATGATAATGAAATAACATGACATGACAATACTCAAATATAACTTGACAAGACAAATCAAATTCAAGACTAGACCATCACGTCATGAAATGGCAACAATCACATGTAGCGTGACACGACAATCAGATTCTAAACATAATAATGAAAATGACATGACATGGACAATTTTTTTCAACATGACATGAGAAATCGGGTTGAAAACATGGTAATGAAATGACATGATATTATTTTACTCACATGTGGAATGACATGGAAAATCAAATTAAATTCAATACATGTTAATGAAATGACATGACATGGCAAAAATCACAAACAACATAATATGACAAATTAAATTTAAAGCATGAAAACGAGCTAATATAACTTTACTATATTCACATGCAACATTTGATGGCAAATTGTATTTAAAAAAATATGATAATAGATTGACATAACATGAAAGTGATCACATATAGTATGACATGGCAAATCCAATCCAAAGCATAATGATGAGATGATATGACAAGGCAAGTGTTCAAATGGAGCATGGCATGACAAATCAGATTTAAAATAGGATAGCTATATGATATGACTTAATAACATTCACATGCAGAGTGACATGGCATAGTAGACTCAAAATATGATTATTTGACATATGCAATCTACACTAATTGAGGAATCATTTCCATTCGGTTTATGACTTTACTCTGACATAGTAACGTTTATGTAGGAATTGTACCTTTTTTTTACAGCCGGTGAGAAATCGCTCTCGTTAAATTTATGTGACTTTATTTTGACATGGTAACATTTGCCCCTCGACCATGACCTAATCTTACCTCGATCGTAGCCTGATCTCTTCCAGATTGTGCGGTGGCAACTTATGTCGCCAGATTATTGCGCGAGTTCCTAGGATTTTCTTAAATCCTAGAATCTGGGGGCTTTAAGAAAACCTGGTTTTTAAACTAGGTTTGCTGCGAGAATTTTGAAAAAAAAAAAAAAAAAGAAAGAGAGAGAACGTGTAATCAATAAAGAGAGAGAACACAAATGCATTAGTGAATGGAAAAAGCAGTACCATAATAACACGTGGCATCACATGTCATTCATTGAATGCGCCGGCTCCATGATGATATGGAGAGGCTATGCAATATGTTCTCGGATTTTCCTAGATCAATCCCCTTGATAATGGGAGCTAGGGTTCTGATTATAGGGAGTTCTCCATGTAGATATTAAAACAAGTATAATAATGGCATAAAATATGTAAACTTTCCCAAATTTTGTTTAACTAAATAATGACTATGCACTTTTTTTTTAACTTTTCAAAATATATACTAGGGCGGAATAACCAATCTCTCATCACGAATATGGATTATAAATTATGTAAGTTCGATTTTGTGATTGCTTCATATCATTTTTTAAGGGTAATGCCATCATAAATGCCATAAGTTTTATATATTGTTTACTTGAGTGACATAACTTAAAGGGAGAAATACTAAAAAAGTTCTTAACTTATTGAATTTGCACCAATTCAGTCATATACTTTTTAATTGTGTCAAATTAATCATAAACCTTTTTACAATTTGCTAATGTAGTCCAATTGGCCGAAAGTCAATAACATGGATGAAAACCATCCTACATGGCATGGTCAACGCTAACATAAACAAATTTTATTTTTTTTTTAAATTTATTTTTCTTTTCTCTTTTCTTTTCTTTTTTTGTTTTTGTTTTTACAACTCCGGGTCAACAATGCCGATTGCTAACCACGACCGGCCACAACCAATGGCCAGCAATCCTCGCCGCACGCCCTTGCCGACCCAAAGTTGTAAGTTGCTATCCTAGATCTGGGCGAGGGGTGCTTGTGGCCAGTGAGGGTGTGGAGTCGGGTAAAAAGAATAAAGGAAAGAAAATTTTAGAAAAAACAAAAAAGTAATAAAAAAATTCAGAAAAATTAAAATATTTTAAAAAATTGTCCATATCAGCACCAACCGTGCCATGTAAAACAATTAGTGTCCATGTTAGCGATTTTCGATTAAAATTGACCGAATGGACTACATCGACAAATTATCAAAAGGTTTATAACTCAATTGGCACAATTAAAATATTTATGACTGAATTAGCACAACTAAAATAGTTTTAGGACTTTTTTGGTACTTTTTCTCTTTTTAAAAATGTTCAAATTTTTTTAGTGCATAACCTTTTTTTTATCAATCAAAACTTCTAAAAAACACTTCATTTGAGTGGCATAAATTCATCACTCAAGTCCTTATTTGAAACAAGTCGCGACACTCAAGTGAATGTATTTTAGAAGTCATGACCCTTAAGTGATCGAAAAAAGAAACTATGGGACTCGAGTAAACGTTGTATGAATGTTATGGCATTTATAGTGTCATTATCCCTTTTTTGAATGATATCTTTTAGTGTCCAGATACCAAATCCACTCACATGGATGAAATGCATCAAAGAAAATGCTTACTAAACATAAGTATGGACTTCGATTGTTCCTCTTTCAATAATCGTGTGATACAAAGTAAACCTAGTTACATCCGACCAATCTTTTTTATATAACTATGGTATAGTTTATCCTTCATTGAAAGATCCAGATCATTATTAAATGCCCTCAACGTATACTATACCTGGATTATTAAATTAGGTGTGTTAACCTGTGTGGATCCGTCGAATTTTATGTAAATTCACCAAATAGACATTGGGAGTAAGATGTACGCAGAGTGTGCTTATTAGGTTCAATAGAGAATTAATAACAGCATTGTAGGCCGTTTTCTCAAATTCCGCAAGCACTAGAAGTTTAGAAGAAGATTGTAACCCTAAAAGATGACATTTAGGGTAAGCTGGTTGGTTCCAGCATGGGATTATATTGTTAAAATCTTCTGGATATGAGGCTTATCTAAGCTTTTAATTTCTGTGTGTGCTCATTCAGCAGCAACTCGAGTCCCATTTAACAAACTAAAGTGATGCCGGAGAAAGTGTAAAAAAGTAGGATGTAACACAATTGATAACATTTTTATAGGTTACTCACCTCCCGAAGGTAATATACCTAAGGGATCAAAGCAAAACAAGAAAAACTTCTTATTCTCAAGCTAAAGGCTGAAATAAGTTATGAATCAACCAAGTTTGACTTTTTTTTTTCATCATAGCATACTAGATGAGCATGAAACAACCCTCCAAACATGAGTAATTTCCTAGACTCATTGAAAAGACAAAACTAGTTTTACTATAAAGCATAATGAAGTCCTAGGAACTAGAATTTTGACTCTTGGAACCTTTATCACAATTAAGACGCATATAGATTTAGGAACTAAGAAATGCAATACTGAAATTTACAAGATCTTGAAAATATGAGAGATATAGCTGTTTGTAGGTCTCCAAGTTTTACTATTTCCAAAGTTATTGAATTAATGACTTTCGTGGAATGCTCCGGTATCATCAAGGAATCCATCAAGATGTGGTCCAAATGATAGATTAGATTAATATAAAACTAGTACAAAGACTTTTTAGTCCATAGGATAATCCAATGATTTATCTGAAAAGTAATAACTTTTTAGTCCATAGGATAATCCATCTTCTCTGCTAGCTAAAGTTTATGCGATGCTGTTCAAATCGACCAAACCTGAAAATTATAAATGACAATTAGAAATAGTGATGTTTCACAGCATATTGTGAGTGCTTGACTTAAATTCACTTTTACTGCACTCACGACCCATTACGTAATACCGACGATCTGTGCCCATAACCACGAAGTAGCGACCTCGACACCCCCCGGGACTGCGATTGAATGGATTGCGGTCACGAAGTAACCTTTCACAATGATCAATTATCGGCTTGGTCCTAATTATTGCCACTGGCACGCAATCTTTGCGACATCCGGCCATGTAAACCTCAATAGATGAATGCGCCGGAGCCCTTTCCTTTCTCCTCATAAACTCCGGAAGCAGCGAATCTAGGTGCAACTGCAGGGTGAACCCAGTCCTCATGTTCGTCTCCAATCCCGTGCTCTCCCTCGTCTTCCGGTCGCACCACCACTTTCCTACACTTGCACTTGCACTTGCACTTGCCACCCTGAACACACTGTCGATTATGTCGCAGATGACCCCTTACTCATTGATTTTGACGTAGTAGGTACTCATGTACATGACAGCCGACCCTTCTCAGTCGATGTGGGTCCGGTGAAGGGGCACGGACCCCGACCAGTCAGGCAAGTTGGTGCCATTGATCTCAAGGTGTTCATAGGATTACTGTGCGATGTAGCGGAGAGTGAGACGGGGAGGGAAGAGGTCAACGTTGCATCCCTCGATGCGGACATAGAAGAGCCGGAACTCAAAGAATTCAGAGATGGGTTGTCAGGTTTGGCGTCACTAGCGGACCAGGGTGCTTTTTCCATGATATTGGACAATTGGTGGCTGAGCAATTTAATTTGTGAAGAACCCGATGACAAGCTGCGTGCAAGTTTATATTAGTTGTGAGAATGGGAACCCAATTCCTTCAGTGATGCTTGTCGTTGCTTTAGCTTTATCCTAAATATATACTCATTGTCATAAAATTGGAATCATGACATATAAAACTTACAATAGATAATTCTACCACAGCTTCCTGTCTTTTGCTGAGCCTTGGTCCAATGAAATTGACTTGAGATTGAGCATGAGCTTCAGCTATACTTGCATTGACATGAGCACCGGATGTACATACATTGGCTTGAGCATTGGCCTAAGAAGCACATAGCAAGTATTAATTGACAACATATTAAGATAACATGCTCAGCATCCACATTATCAATTAGTTGAGACAATACCTTTTTCAAAGGACATCCCTTGCTGTTATGTTTAACCACATTGCAGGTAGAACAAATCATTCGTTTACCCTCTTTAGCCATTCTATCACCTTTTACAGGCTCAATTGGTTGCTTTCTTCTACTCTTTTTTGGCCTACCGAGCATCTTCTTCATCAGTGGGGGTTGAGGAGCTTGTTTATTGGTTTTCTTCCAAAATTTATGTCCTCTCACTATACGTATCATGAATTGATAAGTACTTAGATACTTTGTCTTATTGAAGGACTCAGCTAGGTAGTCAACTTGATCATTTCACTTGCGGTGTATCGCACAGATGGCATGGCAACATTGAATTCCCCTAAGTTCCCATGCTCTACAAGAACAATTCTTCAAATTTAAGTCAACCAAATATTTGTCACCGCTTTCTATAATCTCATGTCCTTCATCTCCATTCCATATCAAATGGCAATACCACTTAGCAGTTGTTTTCTAATGTAACTTATGCACAATTCTTGGACCATAATTTCTAGTCTACCTAGGACATCCATCCCTCTGAGTGTGCATTCTATTCATAATATCCTCCAGCATGCTCACAATGGCTTAGCACCTCCCGTAGAAAGCTTTACTGAGATTATTATCAATGACATCACATTTAATGTTGGTGTCAAAGAAGGCTTTGCACTAATATTTTGGCTCAGTACGGAATAAATCGTCATGACCTTGGTTAGTCATTTTCTTCAACCTCTGTATATGCACCTCAAAATCTGATACATTAGTACTCTTAGCATATTTTCAAAATTGTCTAATCAACCATTTTCCATTGCTTTTTTTACCCCAATTGGAATATATGTGCCTTGCACACATCTTATGATTTGCATTTGGCAAAAGCTCTGCTATGGAAGTGATGAGACCTTAACAAATATAAAAAAAAAACAAAAACAAAAACAAAAGCAAAACATTAATATTGATAAGCATTGCATGTAGTGTCGCAATCAATTTCCAAATGAGTCATAAAGAAGCATTGCATACATTTTGTTGGTCACTTATCAAAGCCTAACCATGGCCATTACACAATTTAAGATTTGACTTCAACAATTCGATAAATGAAGTCCACGTGTCATTATTCTCGATTCTTACCACTGCCCATGCCACTAGATATATTTGGTTGTTAGCATCCCTCCTTACAGCACAAAACAACTCACCATGGATCAAACCCCTCAAGAAACATCCATCTAATCCAATATTTTCCTAAATCCAACCGAAAAACCTTTCCTACAGGCATCAAACAAATGTAAGCCCTATCAAATAATGGTAGAGAATCTGGTAGTGGCCTTTCAATTTTCATCTTAAAATTGTTTCTAGGGCCTGTAGTGTAAAACTCCCCCAAGTAGTCATACATCTATGCATACTTCTCCTTATAATTTCCTTATAGTTCCTTCAATACTTTTAGCTTTGTTCTCGTATACTAACTCAAAGTACCATTTACTCTTCATTGTTCTCTAACTAATTTCTTTAACTCAGGTGCAAGGCATAAACGAGAATCATCAAGTGTTTAGCTAAGTAAGCACTAGACACTCTCTTATTCTCAAAAGTAATACTGCATATATGCTCATCTATATACTTTTTCAAATGAAATGACCTAATATTACTATCAAGAGTACTATAAATCATCCAATTACAATTTATCTAAGCACACCTGGCTCTTCCAAATCTAGTTATATTCTTAGGCTACATTTGATCGTCTGGATTTCTAATCAGGACAAGACTGGATAGAATATGATATGAAATCCAAGGGATATGATATAACCTATTTATTGTTTGGTGAATCGTAGTAATAAAGCTGGAGATTTTCACATCTTACCATGTCCATTATTTGCTATAAACATGATATTAGTGTAAATGAACATAAAAATTGAACAAATGGAGATAATAAAAATCTCTTATGACACTCTTACTTACTTCATTTTTATTTGCTTATTTTTTATTATTTTTCCATCTCTTTTTTAATTTATTTCTTTTTCCCCTTCCATCATTCTCTAATAAACTTTTATTAAATAGTAAACTATACTAATATACCTTAAATATTCAATAAATATAAAAACTAATTCGTTTATTAATGTATATGAAATTTATATCATAAGATATGAAGAAAGTTGAATATATAAATAGAAATAAGAATAAATAAAACGAAATTATTTTTATGTTTTTGTTATTTTGAATTTTTATATTGAAATTTAAATATTTTTTACATTCAAATATTATTTTAATTTTACAAGTTTGTTATTTGAGAAAAATAATTTTTATATTATGGACATTAAAAATCCTATACACCATTATCCCACCTCTTTCATGGGATAATTTTATCTGAGCTATATCCATCATAGATCCAACTTTATCATATCTTGGATATGCACCAAACTCGAGATGGGATCAAAGATATCATATCCTAAATTTTATCCCACTACCAAACGTAGCCTTGGTGTCTTTGATTGCTCTTTGCTCAGCCACATAGTATCTCAAAATTGCATCTTTTAACTTAGTTGCATCCTCGAATGTCATGCCATCAATAAATACTGGATTTGTAAAATTTTGCTTATATAACGGGAACCCACTTCTCCTCTTTGAAATAACATCAACCTCCTCGTTACTCACATCATTTAAACCTAATTGAAAACTTTCTTTCTCATATGAATAATGGTACTTTATTTTGTACCCAGAAGCATCTACCAACTAAGCCTCATCCACAACTAGTGCTTGGAAAGTACTAGCTGACTCACTGTAAGTGTCAATTTTTAACCTACGTCTCACTGAAAATCCCTTTAATTTTCTCCTTGCATTAACCAGTTCAAAATCATCACCGTCACTCAGTTGTTCCACATCCACCAAATTACATGCATCATCATCCTCACCCTCATCCGACTCTCTATTAGCAACTTCAACCCGATTCCCGTCATCATCAATATTCTCAATCACATTATACAAACCTCCAGTTTCCATCTCAATGTCCCCTATTTCAGCTACCAACTCTTCATCATCAACATGCTCAACATACAAGTCAATATTTACGTAACGCAAATGATGATAAAATAGATCTATCACATTAGAGTTATCCAATAAATACCTAAACCCGTCTTCAAGAGTTGTACTTCCAGAACTCTATAAAAGAGTTTCTCTATTTGGCACACACCCAAAGTCTCAATTGTTTAAAATATATTAGACAATGAACCATTGTTTAAGCCTATTTCAACAACATCAACCCTTTCACCTACGTATTCCAAGAGTGGTCCAACTTGAAATTTACCTCCAAAGAAAACAGTGACATAAACTCTGTTCTCGGCCATTGGACCTACAAGGGAACAAAAACAGAGACTAAACTTGACCAAGCAGAAGAAAAGAAAAGTACTGATGATTTAACTGCACAAATAAATGCTCTGAGAGAGAAAATAGCAGAAAAAACAAATGGGAAAACAAACTCCATTGGACTATAAAGTTAACACTATAATATACATGATAATGGCTCGTTTACAAAGGTCATACTTTAATTGTTGATTGAAAATTTGCTTGCTTGGTTGCAAATAACTTTAGAAAATGAACTACATTATCACAATCTTTCACGAAATGGTTGATGCTTGGCATCATTTGGCAATTCAGAAGAAACTCTAGGAAACAATAATAAAGTCAAAAATTTCATATATAACCAGGAAGAATTTGACGCGCAATATACATCACAAAAAGTGAATCAAAATTCCTCAATCTTTCGGCACACAAAATCTCCATCATATCTAGTAAAGCAACTCATTAGTAAGGACCATAAGAGGAACATTTGGAGCTAATATCACGAATCAAGGCTCAACTCCATATTAACCAATCAAAAACTCAAGACAAGAACCGTTTCTCATGCGGTCGTGAACTGAAATTAGGAACCCGGGCAACTATCCTACCCTACCTCATCACAAAATGCAATGCATATCGAATCGCTCCAAATACATAGACCCTAACCAAATTGGAATGAAAACACATGCCGCTCAATACCCAAATTTTATAATGCAGAGAGCGATACTTGCGCAAGGAGGAGTCGCTGTTGCTGTCGCCATCTCCATCGTCAAAATCGCTTGATCCACCGCCGAGACTCTAGCAGGACAGGTTTTCGCACGAACTCGCGATCAATGAAGAGAACTCAAACTCAAACCCGAACTCTATGAACTCCAGAACATAATTGAACTCCAAATGATGATGGCCATTGAACTCCAACTCGCGAGGAGAGCCAAATTACAAAGGAAATCCAGATCGTCGAACTTGATTTGGCGCTTAGGGTTCAAAGGGAGACCGAGTGTTAATTTCGTTTAGAGGGAGAGAAAGACGACGATGAGTTTGGGCTTAAGGTTTAGACAACTTTGATTTGGGTAAAATAAGAGATGTTTCGATAGAAGTTGAATTTGGAGCTTACAGTTCAGAGAAGGAAGAAAGGAGGAGACAATGCTCAAGGGAAAGGATGGAGACGATGCTCACAGGAAAGGAAAGAGATGATGTTCAAGAAGAAAGAGGGACGTCCAAAACGATGTCGTTTTGCAATCGTGAATATTTTTTCTTAAACCATTTGCCACGTACGAGAGAGAAGTGATTAAAAAGCGCCACATTAGCATTTTTCATTTGTAAGTTTGACAATGTTAATTTTAGGACTCGATTAAACTAATTTGACAAGTTTTAGAACTGAATTACATTTTTTGCAAGTTTTAGAACACAATTACACTTTTATGACAAATTTTAAGACTTCTAGTGCACTTATCCCTTACTTTAACTTTAGTTAGTTGTTATTATCTTTGGGTAACTCTTGAGTAGCCTTCAAATATATTCCTCTTGGTCAGGTAATTCTATTCACATATTATCAAGTCTTCAAGCTTCAAAGATAGGAGTCCTTACATTAGTCACTTCTAATCTTCAACTTTCCTCTTTATTTTCATTTTCCAATCTTGCGAGGAAAAATGAAGATCCCACACTCGTATTATTATAGCTTCTTTCTCAATCTTTCAAGTGTTGGCAAAGTTAATTATTGGACTTTACTACATTTTTACTAATGGGTTTTGTCTTTTTAAAGACCAAGAATTGTTAATTTCATGTACTTGTTTATTTTACTTGAAGGTGACTAAAGTTTTGAGTTGTTCTAGTCTTTTTCAAGGTAAGTAAAACTCAAAAGGTTAAGTTAGGTTTATCTACTTAGTACTTTTGACTTGGTTGGTTGGTGCTTGTTAACTTGGTTTGAATGCTAATCTTGAGTGTGATCATGCTTCGATAATGACATGTTTAAATATTGTGTTGTTTGACTTAAATTGACAAGTAGCTTCAGATGTAGAAGCCATGTGATCGACTCCTTAAAAGGTTTTGTTGTATATTGGATGACAGAAGTGTAAGAACGTGGAATCTGACTTGAGAATGATATTCATATAATTTTTTATTAGGTATTGGCCAACTAATTACCGTACTGATTTTCATTATTAAAGTTATTTTAAACAAGTTACCAATCTCTAATTAAACTATCGATTGTAACATTTTCACCAAGTCTAGTTATTCTATAGATTCTAACAACTTCACTGATTTTAAGCATCTTTCAAGTAAAATCAATGTCCTAACCAACTTATCGATATTCATAAATTGTCAAATTTTCGAGATGTCAATTTTCAAGTGTCAATCCCAACATTGTCAATTTTAAAGAATTCGATTTTCGAGTTGACTTGCTTATTATGACCCAAGTCGTTGATGTCCAAGTGGTTGATTGATATATTGTGAACTTTTTTGTGTTATCTGTTTATAACTTGTTGATTTCCATAGAAATTTTACTTATATCTAACATATCTTATCATTGCTTGCATGAAAAATGAAAGGAGGTTAGCATGTTATTATCATTATTTGCATACATGATCATTGAAAGGGCAAGGTAATTGTATTTCGAAAATGATTGAAAGGGCAAGGTAAATGTATTTTGAAAATGATTTGCATGAAAAGATGTTGCGTACCGGATGTCGATTCTTGAAAAAGAGTGTAGATTATGCTGTTGATGCAAGGGAGATCGTATGATTATAATGTTATCATGCACCTCGCTAATAATTGATTATATATGAAATGTATTATGTTATGTTTTTGTTGCCCATATATTAGTGTTGTCAATGCCCTGGGAGTATTCGGTATGACGTCTCGGAGTGGAGATGCCATGTGAATCAAAATTCCTTGGGAGTGTTCGGTATGAGATGAAGTAACAAATATAACACATGCATATGTGCATGTATATATAAACACGTATACTCACACATTTCTACTAATAAACTAATTGGTGGTAGATGTGCATCACAAATTGTTATGTCATCCTCTTGCAATGAAGTGAATAATCTTATGCAACATTATTTATCGATTTTCATTGGCATTATTCATTCAATTGCGTCTCATAGCTATTTTGTACTCATCTTGATTTAACATTATTTTGTGGATACCAGGTTGAACAATAAGATGATTTCCTACCTTAGACTTGGAGATTTCATACACTAAGCTTTTAACTCACTCATTATTTTTCAAATTTGTATGATGGATCAACCTTTACCACTACAGTTTGGAGTTCCTATATATTTTGACTGCGAATACCAAGATGTGCTTGTATTTGAATTGGTGGTAATATATACTAAGTGTAGTTCTGTGGTATGGATCGATGTAGGGATTTTGGGGTGGATCCCTCATTGATTTGTTACCTAGTACTTCAACATCAATGGCGAGTTGGTTGGGAGTTGGTCTCCCTAGTTTCGATGGTAACGGCATGTCGATTGGCGAGGTTATCAATCCGTAGTGTAGTAGCGTTACTTTGTATAGGCAACTTTTTGGGTGCATGAGCATGGGATAGTATCGACGCAGATCTGACCTTCTTCCCAGAGTTAATGCGCTGTGTTCTATTCCATTTTGTACTAATATTACTGCTTGGAAGAGAGAAGATAAAGGTAGAATGTATTTGTCAAACTCACATTTCTCATGCAATGTCTTTTTTGTGCTCCGCATGCTTAATAATAACAATAAATAGTTTTAATATTAGTTCTCTTGTCGTGCATGACATTTTGAGGCGTCACATATTAAATTGTAGATTTGTTAACGAATCAATAGATTCATTTGCGATTCAAGAGATTGTTGATCCTAATAGCTACGTATCGCTTAAACCCCTAGTCAAATCAAATCATAAATTACAAATCAAGGATCAACCGATTCTGAGTCAAGCTTTCCCTAGTCGAATCGAATCCTTTTGACACACTACAAGGCAAGGTCAAAAATAGCACCGCAAGGCTCAACACAAAATAGTTCAACTATGCACTTAGAGATAAAATGGTTGATTGTTGAAATCAGCATGTTTGAGTTTGACATGAGCTCGAGCTACTTGAGTATCTTGTCAGGTTTAGCTCAAGCTTGAAAATACTCAGCTCAACAAGTTTATGAGTCTAATTGAGCCTTATCGAGCTTATATTATTTTTTCCAAAGAATGACTAATACTTTGAAAAAAAAAAAAAAGCACAGAAATCCTCAAAATTAAATAATATATCAATTATTCAAGCCTTCTAAGATTGAGCTTATTTTCTTTATGAATAGGTCTTAATCGAATCGAGCTTGAGTATTATGGTTTTTCATTCGAGTCAAGCTCAAACAAAAATGTCGATACTTAATCAAGTTCAACTCAAGTTTTGAGCAGAGCTCGAGCTTGGTACTATATCAACTTGACTCGGCTCAATTACACCTCTAAATGCACCGCAGTCCAACTCCACTCCAAGTAACCAACTTTCTCAAATATTAAGTGTTCATGGAAATTTCTCTAATTTAAGCACAGCACAACAACTAAAGGCTTGTTTATTTGGACTTCTCACAGCTGAAGAAGCAACATTTTTATTCATCGATATTTGATATACTATTCATATTTAAAAAGATTATAATTAAATATATATATGTGAACATTTATATATTGTTGAATGTCTCATATGGTTAAGACTAAAAAGAGTCAAAAGAGTGTTGTGCACCACGAGTTTTGAGAAAAGTAAAAAAGTTGAAATCCATTCAAACAGACATTATTTACTGAAATTTCTGCAATTTATAACCCAAAACACAATCTCTTGGCTATGAAATATTGACCAAACTTTGACCGAGGATATCTCCCTTGTATCTTTGCAACCTCTATTTTCATGGGTGCTTCTGAGATTGAGAAGTCGCCAAAACGAGGCAACCATCGTCAAGAGTGAAAAATTGACCATGAACTCATGGAGCAATATTAGAATTGCCTCATTTATGAAGCTTTTTTTTTCCATTTATGAAGTTCAACACACATTTTTTGAGCTACCTTGGTCAACACAACACTAATTATTTGACTTTACAGAAAAAAAAAAAAAACAAAATTTAAGTCAACCACACTCCTTTAAAAGTCAAAGAAGATAGGGCAGTAGTCCATTTTTAAGGTAGTTTCAAGTGGGTTGTTCAAGAGCACTTAGCTAAGAAATTTTGAAGTAGCCCCAAAATCTAACCATTGTCCTGGATGAAAATGATCCACGAATTGAGTACATTCCAGTACTGGGAAGAACAACCAAAGTTTCAGGATTTAAAGCTCAGGAACTTCTATATACCATAAAGGCAATACAAAAGAGTAGTGGAATACTTATAATTTAACAAGATATCTCTTGTAACTTGACTCACCATTAACATTATTTCGTGGGGCCGCGTCTATATTCCTTCGAGGAACCATTCATCGTGGGCTTAGTTGCGGTTGAAACGCAAAGGTGGTAGGTGTCAAACTTTGATTGGAAACTTTGTGAATTTTGGTGTGGTGCATACTTTATACACGAACTAGGACATAATTCTTTAGATCTGCATGACGAGACAACAGGACAGGAAAAAAGAACTCTTTTAACTTATTGACCCTGAAACGCCCAGATTCCTCCTCTTCGAGCAAAAGGGCATTAGATGATAATGCTCAAGCGAATGTTATTTTCAATTCAGTAAGACTCATACATGGAGCTCCAGAAGAGGCAGGTGAAGACACAGGCACAACACTTTCCACAAGAAGGATCGGAAGCGGTTCTTTCTCTCTAAGTTTTTTTTTCGATTTTTTATGATCTCACATGCCTGTGGCCGTATCTAGCCTAGCAAGTCCATGGAACTCGCGATGGAGTGGCTTGACGGTTCAGCTCTGAGATAAGCAGCGTTGCACGGGACCTCATCGAGGTCCCTCAGCACCGAGATGGGGCTGCTCAGCCTCATGTCGGTGAGCATCTGGCGGAGCTCGGAGGCCTCGTCCTTGAGCTGGACATTCTCCTGGAGGACCCTGTCGTGGTCCTCTGAGGCCTGGTTGAGCTTGTCCACGAGCTGGTGGTTCTCATGCCGGAGCCAGACGACCTGCGACCACAGCTCGTCGAGGTGCTTCTGCTTCCTCATCCGGGACCGCCGCGCCGACTCCCGGTTTGATATCATCCTCCTCTGCCTCCGCTCGTTGATGATGCTCAGCTGCTGCTCCTCGGACTCGTCCGAGGTTGAGTTGTTGCTGAGGCATGAGGCCTGTGCGTTGCCGATGCCGTTGAGCTCTTGGACTTGGGGATGGAATTGGAAGTTGTACAGTGAATTGGAGAGTCTAGTGAAGTTGAATGCCGGAGATTGATCCTGCATCAAACTTGTCATTTGAGATGGGTATGGAGATGGGTTTGAAGGGCAATAGTTATACAATCCTGACACTCCACTGGGCTCCATCTGTTCTTTTTTCCTCAGATCAAGAATTTTGAGAGGACGAAGTTCAAATTTGATCAAGTTGGCGTTTAGAAAAATGAGAGACCCCTCAAATTGCAAGAGCGTGGTTTTATAGGCTGAGGAAAGGTTTAAGTGGCCCCACTGATTGCCATTATCGTACGTCAGAAAAGAGTTTTGTAATAATATTTATGCAAGATTATGTGCACATTTTATGTTATGTAGTGACCATTACATTGTCCTTTATGTGGCGCATGAACTAAACAGTAATCCATAAACTATTTTCCTGGCTCCTAAGGGGCATGTCATGGTCATACCTGAGCGTGCGAGCACTTGAAAAACATCAATCATTACATGGCGGATGAGATCTGAAATGTGGAAAACCATCCTCCTTTCTGCAATCGAAAAGCTTGCTTACATCAGAGAGAAGGCGAGAGAATTCAGATTGTGGGTGGTATAATATATGGATAGCGTAATCGTGTGGTTGAGTAAAAACGAGTAAATAGTAAGAAATAAATTTTATTTTACATCGTGCCGTTATGCTTTAATTGAATATTTTAAGCCGATATATATCCTAGTTAGAGCGCTTTGACTAATTCCTCACGTCTCATATTTATCCGCTCTTGGGTTTCTCTTAATGAAAATGTAATGTGGTTCAAAAGTTCTTTATCGATTTTTAATCTAAGTTTTCGAGTTTGATATTCATATAAATGAGAAAATGAAAGCTTTCAAGAAATGCCAGAGTCAACCACGCTTGAGAAATACACGTAGACCTGCGTGTCAACCAGGGATATGAGCAGAGGCTGAGCTACTGTATTGGCCCATCTAATGAGTTTTCCAATGGAAAACTAGGCTACGAGGGACCATGAGTCTTGTTACACTAAAATTGATATACAAAGCTAACGTATCAAAATGACATTAGTCTTAGACTTCGTTTATTTTTCTGGAAAATGAAATATTTAGAAACATTTTTCACAAAAAGTCGTTTATATTGTTTGAAATAATTGATCGATTAAAAATATTTTCATTTTCGACAATAATTTATGTGTAAAGATTTTCATGCACAATGAAAATATTTTTGGTTTATTCATTTTTATAAGCGTTAATATAAGTGATCATTTTTTGGAAAATATTTTTTCAACTTATTCATATTTCGCAAAACAAACGCACCCTTAATAAACATAGTGCTTTTTTCTCTTTTTTTCTTTTCAAATTATCAAAACAGGGATATAAAAAAAGGTTAATCTCTAGGTGGAGATTTGAATGCCAATCCAAATCCAGGTAACATGGTTCCCTTCAACGCTCTTAACCAATGAACCTTACTGACGTACGGAAGTGACGCAGGGAGGGAGGGTTGGAAGAGGCCATTTCTTTCCTACAACTAGAAATTCCTTTTGTGAAGTGGTGACTCATTCACCACTTAAAAGCAGACATTAACACAGTCCCATTCACTTGTTAATTGCCTGTGGCTGATCGCGAGGGTCTTTCCTTTCTTGCCAATGGCAGCCATTTTTTTGTGGGTGTTGCAGTTAGGCAGCAGTCACAATGTGGCACATCCTGACGTGGAGAACTTTCGTTGTACTATTGCAAAGGGTGTTTTGGAAAAGTTGAGCTCGATGAGACTTATCTATCATCCTTAATTTCTTGAGTTTTAGGACAGCCTTAGTTTAGTTTCCTGCAAAAAAAAAACAAAGCCCCGGCTTGGCCCTGTCCCATCCCGCCTTGTACGCGGCGGGGAAGGTTTTCAGCTGATGGGCGAGGATGGGGAACATGATTTCCGCACCGCCTCGCCCCGCCCTATGTGCAGTCCTAATTTCATAGAGATTAGACTACAGAAAAAGAATATCAATTGTTAATCATTTTTCTCTAAACTCTCGGTTCTTCTTGCATTAGTAAACTCCTCATTAAATAAAGCATATAACCTACCGATGGGATCGTATTCTAACATTACAAAATCCAAAATCGGATAGGATGGGGGAAGATCACCGCTCACCACTTTGTGTGGCTATGTGAGTACTCCATTTGCGGTTCGGCTTACGCGATTCAAGAGATCAATACAAATGGCATCAAAGCAGGATCCCTATAACGGATAAGTGATTTGTGGATGGTATTTGATCCGAACTAAGGCAGAGGAGTGATCAACTAGATGAGCAGATTCAGATAAGGTGCTGCTCACAACAGATTTCTAGAATGATGAAGAATGGGGGAGAGTATAGCCGGGGTATGAGCCAACATCAAGTCCGTCGGTTCTTTGAGAGTGGAAGTGTAATGTTCCACAGTTCCACGCATCAGGCGGGGTGAGAGACTTTATTAAGCTATTCATAAGTAAGACCACCTTCAAATGATCATCATCTTGCGTGGTTAGGGTGAATGCTATCGAGGGTCTTGGCTTAAGTGAAAATGTCCAAATTGCTAGGAGTAGCTTCTGGCAAATTTCTAGCCACATGAGGCAACAACTAATGAATTTGAATAAAGGCAGATAAAGGTGAAGGGTCCCCCCAACTAATCACATCATATGATCTCAATCAGATATGAGTACATTGAGCGGGGGGGAAAAAGAAGGGAAAAAGCAGGCCAAAGATCTGTAAGTGGTGGCTTTTTCTTGTCCAACTTGTTGAATATAAATAATAGCACACCGGGAAGATCATTCATCTCTCATGGCCACTCATGGCCGTATGTTTATCCGTATAGAATTAGGCTTCAAGAAGGACAACCATTTGCCAGTTTCGTGTTTAGAATTAGAGAATAAGAAAAAGTGGAAGATACCTTAAAAAGAGTTGCAAAGAGAAGAGACATGTCTATCGTAAGAATATGCTCTAAACAAAGATATTTTTTGCCCAAGATCGGGCAGCAGAATTTGTTCCATGTTCCTTTGTTACATCATGCAATTCCTCAAACCATTTTTTATTGACATTGATTGATAGATGACAGATGCAATTACATGTTTCGCAATTTAAGTAGCGTGGAAAATGCAAGAACACCAAAGATTGGAAACGATAAATCAGGTTATCAAGATAACGTTATAAATATTCTCGTAGGACGTTTGATGAACTTGCATTTATTTGTCTAAAATGGGTTTCTCACACAATAAATAAAGGAAAAAAGTACAGTATTTATATTAAGTTGGCATAGTCTGGCACTTGCAAGTAAAATCTTTCTAATCCATGTCCAGAAATGCAAAATGGAAAGAATAATCCTCGAACGCAAGTAGGACTGAGTGGGGCAAGTTACCAGTCAATAGCATCATCACACACAAACATACACATCCTTGTCTTCTTGTCTTGGTGATTGATCGATTACATTCTCCCAAGTTCCCAACACCTCATGAAACAAGTTGTGTCGAAAATAAAATAAATTTATAAAAATTGGACGGATGTGCATTTGTCCTTTGTGCTCGAATGGATTTTTTTTTTTTTTTGGTAAGGTTTGTGCTCGAATGGTTCATCTTCATTTTTTTTGTTTTTTTTTTTTTTGGATAATTTGTATCACAAATAAAGATATGAGCCTATGAAAAAGATATCACCCGAATGTCTCATCATGGGGATGTGTATAAGTGAGGCTTGTACATAAATCGTCCCATTGAATTGAAAGTGTTGGGCGCCTATGTCGGGGGAATTATTGGACAAAGGTACATTAGAAGGATCATGCTCACATTGATTTGGTCAAATGTTGCGGCTAATTGGAGATGATAATTTTTTGTTGAAATTTATTTTGTTCAATAATTTTTTTTTTTTTCGTTTGAAATTGGCTTGGTTAATTTTGTCAAAATTTCGAAGCCTTCCTCTCGTGCTTGGGTTCAAATAAAGAAAAGAAAGAAAGAAGAAATAAATACATTAAAAGTCTTAAAATTTTCAAAAAATGTAATTAAATGGTAAATTTATCACAAAAGTGCAATTGAATCATAAAAATTTCAAAAAGTGCAATCAAGTCTTAAAACTTATCAAACCGGTCCAATCAAGACTTTCCGTTTATTGCACTTTTTGAATATTTTAGAATTTGATTGCACTTTTGTTATAAGTTTTAGGATTTAATTGTACTTTTTGAAAGTTTCAAAACTTGATTGCACTTTCGTAACAAGTTTAAAAACTTAATTACATTTTTTGAAAGTTCTTGAACTCAATTGATAAATTTTAAGGCTTTCATTGTACTTTTATCCTAAGAAAGAAGGACTAAAATTATACTGGTGAGAGTGAAATACCACTTTTCATATTCCTATCGAATTTAGTGTTAGTGTAACAATTTTGCCACCTATAAACAAAGACCATGACCTCTTTATTAATATGTGGAAGTAGAATTATATGATTCGGAACACAACCAAGTATATATTCTCACTTTCTTTCAAGTACATAAAAATGGTGTTTTTAAATAAAATAAAACATGATGCTATCATGACTTTATATCAAGTATTTTATCATTGGAAAAAGATTGTATATCAATATGGGGACCATTTTAGATAAAGCATTTATATAATGAGTAATGTAAAAGAAGACTAAGTAACCTATACCATATCTAACAATTAACTTCTGTGACTAGCACGTGCTATTTAATAAGAAAAATTTATAGCAATACTATGTGTATTTGTATATATGGACATGATATCATCAAATTTTTTGTATATGAATAATAATTCACATGCATAATTAATTGACTAATGAGAAGATACGAAATAAGTTACAACTGAAGCACTTCTACCGGATTATATCTGCAAAAGAACGAATAACTTCTTGTATGTTGAGAAAATGTGTAGGAGGCAAAAGTCTATGTTGAAAATTATGTGTGTACACATATTACATGTGAATATAAAACTAGGAGTAGGTTTACTGATAGAGATGGGGACCTGCTAGTGAAGCTATCAGCTAACTGACGTGAAACTTAGTCTCTTCTTAACAGAGAATGATAAGGGCCGTTTAGTATGAGAAAACTGATACCGTTCTGTGTTTTCAATTCATTTAAAAGTAAATTATTACTGAAATTATTGTTCATCACAAAGAGAAAGTTGTCTACAAGTTAAAAATTAGGGAAAATTGTGGTCACTTTTAGAAATCTAAACTACAAAAAAGGTTGTTTTCGAGTATTGACATACTGAATGGCGACAGTCTATCATTAAATTGTGGAAAAATTATCTAAAAAGTCCTTAACCTATTATACTTTTGTCAATTTAATCATAAACATTTTAATTTTATCAATTTAGTCTTAAACATTTTCACATTTTGTCAATTGAGTCAATTCGACTGATTTTAGCTGAAAATCGCTGATGTAAACACTACCCATCTTACATGGCACATACAGCGCTGACATGAACAATTAATATTTTTTAATTTTATTTTTATTTTTTTTCTTTTCTTCTCTTTTCCCTCTTTTCTTTTCCCTTTTACTTACCCTCACCGACTGCCGGTGAGGGTCGCATCACCCCTCACTTGACCTCGCCCATGGAGGCCATGTCTCGAGCTTGTAGCTACCATGGTCACTCAAGCTCGAGCTCTGGGCATCAAATATCAAACTTCCAATTGCCTCCCTCTTTTATTTTTTTATTTTTTTACTTGTGGCGAGGGTCGCAGCCCCGAGCAAGGCATAGCCACCAAATTTGGAGCTTGCAACTACCATGGTCACTCAAGCTCGAGCTTTGGGTTCGTGGCCACGATGGTTGCAAATAGGCGAGTCTTGCCCCTAGCTGCTCAAGCTCAACTTGAAACCATGGTTGCCAAATCTTGAGCTTGTAGTTGCCATGGCCGCTGGGCAAGGCAAACTAAGGGTCTGGCGATCTACACCAGCCACAAGTAAAAAGAAAAAAAATAAGAGAAGAAAATAAAAAATTAATAAAAATTTGAAAATATGTATTAAAATATTATTAAAAATTATCCACAATAACTCTGGCAATGTTACATAGGATGGTGGCACGACCGGCATTCATGTCAGTAATTTTCAATCAAAAGCGGCCAAATGGACTCAATTAGTAAAATGTGAAAAGATTTAGGTTTCAATTAGCAAAATTGAATGGTTTAAGATAAGGGT
Organism: Syzygium aromaticum; assembly: GCA_024500025.1. Classification (NCBI taxonomy): domain Eukaryota; kingdom Viridiplantae; phylum Streptophyta; class Magnoliopsida; order Myrtales; family Myrtaceae; genus Syzygium; species Syzygium aromaticum. The sequence goes on along the minus strand of CM044894.1, from coordinate 13,456,496 downwards.
AATCATAGTCCAGGTAGGCAGTTCCCACCCTAGAACCGGGAACCTCCCACTAAGGACCAGTTCTGACAAATTGAAATCGGGAACCACTCGTTAATTCCATGGACCCACCCGGGAACCGGACCCACCCGGGAACCGGACCTGCAGTCCGATCTGATTCCCGGGTAGGTCCATGGAACCGGTTCTACTAGCCAAAGACGGAGACGGAAAGATGAAGACGAAGACAAAGATAGAGAGTCAGAGACAGTGAGGTAAGTATCGATCGAGAAGAGTGAGAGACTGAGCATGAGGCGAAAGCGAAGAAGGTGTTTCTTAGCTCAATGTGAGGCTGTAAGCGTTGAGCAAGTTAGGTTTAGTTTAAGGATTGATGATTTTTCTTTTTAAAAAATAATTAATATATATTATATTATTATTATATTGCCGGTTTGATCTAAATAGTCGGACAAGCAGTTCCACGCCCGGAACTAGAAACTAGACCAACACCCACTGGTTCTCAAAAATTGGAACCAATCTAACTGGTTCCCTTAGAAACCACCGGTCCCGGTCCGGTTCTAAGCGGTCTGGGCGGTTCCCAGTTCTTTTGCATACCCTTAGTTTAAGAGGCAATAGTGCAATAGATTTACGACTTTTTGGACAATTTTTCCCTTTAATTGTAAACACAATTCTTAACTTTGGTTACAACACAACCAAAAATATTTTTAAAATTTTTATTCATGTTGAAAAGTTTGGGAGAATTTAGATGACTGAGATATACGTTTCTCAAAAGAAAAAAAAATCAATATGACTTTGGGGCGCAATTATTTGCTCTAAAAGTTTTAAATTATCAGAGTGCATTGTGTTTTATTTTTCAAAGCTTAACATTACAGCCCATGTGACGCCCCGGGTCCTCCACTTCCACCGTATAATTTCGAGTCGGTCACATGTCCTAGTCATTCTTAGTGGCAAAGAATAACAAATTTTTGTGCATACCCACTCATTCTTGTAGAAAATGGCAATTATGCATGATTTTGTTAGCTAATGCCTCTAAGCCACTAGTTAAGCATCTAAATGAGAAGGGTAGCAAGTTTCAAACGATGCTTTTATCGTATTATAGATAATTAATATAGGGAAAAAAACGAAAACCGTACTTGAATTTTTACCTACATATCACTTAAATAGCTCTACATTTAAGAGTGCATGTTTACATAATCGCCCCCCCCCCCCCCCCCCCCTTCTCTCTCTCTCTCTCTCTAAAACAGGGTTGAAGTATGAAGTCTGTACTTTGAAAAATAGAGATATGTAATTGATATCTACATGAAAACACACGCATGGTTTTTATATTTTTCATGACAATTTGAAATCCAATGCTTAACTACACTGTATTAAGAACTAGAAGGACAATATATATGCAATATGATTTAATTCTAGAAAACTTAGTGGGAAAAATGTGATCCCTGAACTTTGGTCTAATTTGTAATGCGGTCCTTAAACTTTTAATTTGTTCAATATGATCCCTAAACTATAACCCAACGTGCAATGGGGTCCATAAACTTTTAATTTGTTCAATGTGATCCATGAACTTTTAATATTCAATGTTGGCTTAGGGACTAATTTAAACATGTAACAAAAGTCCATGAATCACATTGAATAAATTAAAAATTTAGGAACCACATTTCACATTGGGTTAAAGTTTATGGACCTAATTCAATAACTTAAAAGTTCAAGAAACACATTGAATATTAGGATAAAGTTTAGGAACTATTTGCGTTATTTCTCAAACTTATTAGCAATCATTTGACGGAGTGATGAAGAAATTGTCCAGGCATACGACAATTGAACGGCTCAAGTAATGCATGGACGGGTATTTGATGTGAAGCCAGCCCCTTTACCTAGGTGTGTGATACCAATCAAAGATTCACATCCACAAATCGCCACCCAAACAAAATAGGAAAATTGTCCAAAAAGTCATGAACTTATTTAAAATCGGCCAATTTAGTCTTAAACCTTTCAATAGTATCAATTTAGTCATAAACTTTTTAACAATTTATCAATTTAGTTTTAAACTTTTCAATTATGCCAGTTTAGTCATAAATATTTTGATGATTTCATTTTAGTCATAAACCTTTTAGCAATTTGTCAATTTAGTCCTTTCGATCAATTTTGACCTATTATCGTTGACATAGCGATTTAGTCAGTAACAGTCATCCTACATGGCACAGCTAGCGCTGATATGGATACTTTTTGCAATTTTTTAAACTTTTTGAATTTTTTCTTTTTTTTTCCTTTTTTTCCTTTCTTTTTTTTCTTTTTCTTTTCTTTTCTTTTCTTTTTTTTTTTCCTTTTTTCCTTCGCCGACCTCAAGCGAGGACGACTCTCACCAAATTGAGCAAGGACAAGGGGTGCACTCACCAAATTTGGCAAGGGCTGCCCAATGAGGGTCACCCTCACCTAGGCGGGTGTGGGCTTCCCTCGCCACACCCCACCTTGCAAGGGCGGCCCTCGCCTAAGGTTGGTAGAGGGAAAAAGGAAAAAGGAAAACAAAACAAGAAAAAATAAAGAAGGAAAAGAAGAAAAGTAAAGGAAAGGAAAAAATAAGAAAAAAATTGCAAAAATTATCCACGTTTGCGATTTCCGGCCAAAATTAACCAGATAAACTAAATTGGCAAATTATCGAAAGGTTTAGAACTAAATTTGCACAATTGAAAGGTTTAGCACTAAATTGACAAGTTGTCAAAAGGTTTAAGACTAAATTGGTACAATTGAAAAATTTAGGACTAAATTTGCAGCTATATAATAGGTTTAGGATTTTTTGGATAATTTTATAGATATTTAATTTTGGGAAGAATACCAAAAACATACTCAAATTTTTACCTAGATACTAGTTACATACCTCTACTTTTGTAAATGCACATTTACACCCTTGCTTCAACAAAATTTTCTAGTTATATGGGTGACTTCGTCAATTTCCTAGTCAAAAGCACGCTAACAATTCTTTTATACATGCTCACTCACTCTCTCTCTCTCTCTCTCTCTCTCTCTCTCTCTCTAAGCTCGCAGCCAAGACCGCTCGAACTCTTGGCTCGTGGCCGTAGCTACCAGACGTTAAGGTCATAGCCAAGACCACCATCTCCCTCTACTAGGGTTGAGGTATGAAGTCTATATTTTGAAAAATAGAGGGATACGTAATTGATATCTAAATGAAAACACAATTGTTTTTTTTAATATTTCTCATTAATATTTGAAATCCGATGCTTCACTAGACGCTTTTTCAAGAACCGGAAGGGCCGATATACATTACACTCACGATTTAATTCTGGAAAACTTATCGGCAATCATTGGACAGAGTGATAAAGAAATTGTCCGGGCATCCGACAGTTGGCCTAGAATAACGGCTCAGGTTATGCCCGGATGGATAGTTGACGTGAAGGGCAGCCCCTTTACCTTAGCGTGTAGTACCAATCACAGATTGACATCCACAAATGGCCACCCAAAGACCATTGCAGAGGTAGGCAGACACCATATGTTTGTGGCCGGTGCACCACATGCAACCATTATCCTCTCCTCCTCATTGCTCAACTTGTCAACTCAACGCAAAAGTCTCTCTCTCTCTCTCTCTCTCTCGCATATTCTTCATGTCTCCCTTCTTGCTTAAAGAGGCTTTTTCAGGTTTCGCCCACTCACCAAGTAGGTTGCAATTTTAGGGCAAGGTCACTTGTCCCGCGTGGCACCCCACTAAGGTGACCGAGGCAAAGTCACGTTGGATCCATCAAGATATGTTGGTTTTCGATTGTCAAATTCCTCATGACGCCATGATCCAATCCACCATGGCCAGATCGATGGCATGCATTAGGAAATGAAAATCGTGATTGGGCACTTGTGTCAAATGTGTGGACGAATTTATTAGATTAGTTTCGTCATATGTTATTAGATTGATTTAGGCAAAGGATTGGTTGAATCTTGGATAAACCCCATCATCAGCTTGCATCATCTTCAATCGCCCCCCCTCCTCTTTTGTCTTTTCCCACCTTTTGCTCTTGTGATTACTAAAATCTTTCATGTTTTCATCATCTCTAGGGCACAATCTATTATAATGGTGGGTGGGGTACAATATTTTGGTGAGTTATTCTAAAGTTGCACGCATTTTTGACTGGGTGCTTACGTATTTGTGAATAAGGTCTCGATCCACTAACAATGTGGATAATAAAGGTGTTTGGGTTATTTTAAGCGAATGGGCATCTTTTTAATCTTTTTTATGGGGCAAACAGGACACACTTTTTTGGGCCAATGTTTGCCCATGTCCCTGTCACTTGCTAACTGTTGCCATGTTATGAATCGTCTTAAGTAAGAATGAGCAGTTCCAAATTCCTTAGTGGTTTCAGTGGAACCTAGAACCTACCAACGAATATAGGTTCCTCATTTTTTGGAGCCTAAAACTTACTTGTCAGAACTTGAAACCTGAAACCTACCCTGTCACAGGTTCCAAGAAAAGTTTTAGGGTCTAATAGATTCTTTTTTATTTTATTTCATTATGAAAATGAATGCAATAATACTAAACAAGCTTGTCATTCACCAAAGAGAATACAAAAAATTAGTTTTCCTAACATTATGGTTCAAATAAATACAATTAAAATGAAAAATTATTGCGTGAATCGATATTAGGGGTAAGCGGTTCCATGTCCATATAGATTCCATCTAGAACATACTCATGATAATAAGTTCCTCATTTTTTAGAACCTAAAACTTACCATATCACAGGTTCAACAGTTGGTTCCAAAGTCACCTAGGTTTCACATGTATTATTAATTGAACAATTACAGTGAATCATCACTTTTAATAAACACAACTTGCTACTATAATCTACTGACCACAACTTATATTTAAACACGCGAAGAAAATGAAACATTAGCAAGTCATAAAATAAAAGCTCATACTAGCGGTTCTAAATTATATACTCATCATTTAATATCACGAAACACAGCAAAATCACACAAAGACATAGATCAAGAAAAAACACAAAAATCTCTTTTAGGTTTCAGATTTTAAGTTTTAAATACCTACCAGTCGAAACAAGTTCTTTAATTTTTGAAACTTGGAACTTATCTGCGTATCTTAGAACCTGAAACTTACAAGTTCCCACCAATCAGATTTTCAAATTTCAAATTCTACCTGGAACCATGCTCACCGTTAGTCTTAAAGAGCAATCAAGCACTGTTCACATCACCACTGCTACGACTAATGAATTCTATGTTTTCATAATTCGTGGGGTTTCTTGATTACTGTGCTCAAATTAGGGTTGAGCAGATGGCTGAAGAGCTGGTGAAAAAAAGGGCAAAGCCAATAAAGAAATGATAACAAAACGAGAGGCTGAGGGAAGCTCATCTTCCTAGTCACCCAAACAACGGAAAGGGATTCTAGCGGTAGAATCTTCTTGAGACTTGAACTTTAGTACCTAATCCAATTAGCAAAGCCTGACCTAAACTCATGTATTAAGAGTTTACACGACTCCTGCAGCAAGCTAATCCACATATAATAAAAAATATTTTCTATTTTTCTGTTAAGACAGTGCTCTTATAAAATAATGAAACGTGCTGAAATGTAGGGGCCATTTCCTCTAGTAATGAAGGACTGGGCTCGCAGACAGCGTTTTTCGTTCAAATGAACAATAGCAGGGGAAAAAAAGCAGAGTGTGGATGGCAAGTCTTTACCAGGACAAAAGCAAATGCACTTTCTGTTCTAGGCAGACAGATAATTTAGAGGGAAAAGAAGAAAGAGTTTTTATCAGATTCGGGAGGGACATTTCACGCTTTCGCTTTCTATCCTTTCCATGATTATACAACACTCCTTGAAAAATGATACAGCTTCCTCTCCTGTGATGCGATATGCTGCAGCATGCATCGATGATCCCAGACATCGTTCGACCGCTCGCACTTATCTATGTTCGACTAGCTTGTCGTTTGATTCACCAATTCTTTTGCTTTTTTGTTTCCCTTCCGCACCTTTCGGTGCTCAAGATATTATCTGAGATATCTTTTCCATCAAATCACAGATCCATATGCTCGAGTGCGAGGGCAAAAGGAAGATCCCACGGGTACTAGGAGATGATTGGAAATGTTTAACTAACCAAAGCTTGAGGTTATTCTTAAGCATAGATGATTGAAGAGAATGTCCCGGTGAAACATCCTAGAAATTTTTCACTAGCTCCATGATAATTTACTACTCTTTGCAGATCAATTGCTATCCAATCTACCATAAACTTACTGACACAGGTTCAAGGAGATCTAATTTATCTATTGATCACAGCTAACAAAAAGATGTCATCTGACATATGCTTCACATATCAGCACAAATTGAAGATTATCGAAAAGGAAACAATCCACAGATCTCATCTCTAATGTTGATAATCAAAAGACTGGCAATCATTTAGTAAATTGAACTAGGGCCAAAGAGAACTTCACGAATTCTGCAGTTATAGATTAGATTCCAAGCATCATCCAGATGTGCCGCAAGGTAGTCTTGGGGGAAGAAAGAGTATCTATAGCAAAACAAGGTAGTTGTATTCTGCAGACTTCACAATTGCATGCTGGAGTTAGCCAAAATGAGAGTTACTCTTATTAGCTTCTCAAAAGGTTATGCCAAAATTAAAATCATGCTCACATCGTGTTCTCTACTAGAAATTGGTTAAATTGCATGGTTATCACTCTCAGCTCTGGGGTTACTTTAATCGGGTCACTGGACTCTCGAAACTTCCAGTCAAGAAAAGAACTCCAAAACCTTCAGCCAGATCACTAACCTCGAGGAGTACTTTTAATCAGCTTGCTCCGTCAGCCATCCATTAAAACAATCATCCATGTGCCCATGCAACATGCATTGAGTGACTGGATTGAAAGTATTCCATAAGTATAATAATACCTGGTTGATAGCCTGAAAGTTCAATAACTTAATTGAAAGTAGATTCGAATTTAAACAAGATTAGGACACCCCCCCCCCCCCCCCCCCCCCCCCCAAAAAAAAAAAAAAAAGAGATTTTTAGACTATCGAATTACGCAAATCTGCCGAATAATTATACATCTAGTCCAAACTGAACCTCGTTTCGCACAAGTACTTGCGGAAGCCAGCATATGCAGGGTTTTGGTGCAAGGTGGTGCGAAGTTAGGGGGTAAGAAGAGGTGACCAAGAGTGCCAGAGAATAGAAACACCAGCAAACGGGGAAACATTAGAAAGACACTCCTGCAATACCCCATCCCCAGTCCCCCATCAACCTTCAAACCTGAAATGATTGTGATAATAATTCAAATGTTTCCACTTTCTTAAAAGTTATTGCCCTGAATCAGGAGTTACTTTGCAGGTGTGACAGGCACTCCCAGGAGTCACACAACCTTAGTAATGGTTTCTAGACAGAGTGAGTGCTTTGTTTGATTGCCTCAGTGGACACGATGAGGCCATAGGCGCTTCATTCCATCACTGAAAATGACAACTTTGTTCCTTTCTACTTTCACACGTCCTCTGTTTTTTCCTTATGATGTAACATAATTTCCTTTGTGCAAACCTACAGAAATGAAAATGTAGGAGAATTAAATAACTGTCATGGATCTGCCAATTTTTTTTTTTTGGTGGCAAGATCTGCCAATTGTAATATCTCGACTTGGGCAACATACCAGATACATCAAAGGAGCAATTATCCAGTAATGTCATCACTAATGATATTATCTCTGTTGATGACACTAAATGCACTGCTACTGAGACAACCAATAGACGATACAAATATCTGGAACAATATTGCTCAGATGACATCAAACCTTCAAAACAGTAGCAAGTGAAATCCAGAATTGCAGCAGTGAAAATCCGCTGTAAAAGGCATATAAACATTGGCAGTGTATAAACTTGATGATAAACCTCAACACAAATAATTGCATGACATAAAATTGGATTAATGAAAAATGCCTTAAGTGTTCGATAAAGCTGCTCACTGTTTGTAATTTGTAATTTCCTAGATTTTTCTATTTGAGACCAAAGAAAAGGTTTTGCAAGAACAAAACCATGCTGCCAACCCTGGAAGCATTTTGCAGACCTTGAACTCTTCTTACTTATCGAAAAACACATAAAAGCTTAGTTTTGCACATCTTTGTCAAAATGCAATAACAACTCAGAGCAAATATTTACCAATATCCACCATCCAATAGTGCGCGACTTAGCTTTTCTGATGTACCTTCAAGAAAGGTGAAAACTGCAGGAGAAAAATCTCAGACAGAACGTCCAGTTTCTTTTGTCTTCTTATGTATAATAAGTAAAATACTCTTACTTACAATAAACAACTGAATCTAAATATCAGAAACCAAGTCTAAATGCTTAAAAATGGTCCGGTTTGTCACGATTGCCAAACCACCAATGTAAAGGAAGATGGCCTTCCCTCTCTGATTAAGTTATGTGCCTGCAAAGGTTCCAAGCGCTCTTGCAGAAATAAAATCCTAATGACTTTGTTCAAACCTACTCGAAAAACATTAACAGATTTACAGTCTGTCGATAATAAGAATCTCTTCCTAACAGCATTAATTTTCTTGAGCACGGCATATTTTGGCCGAACCCTAACAGCATTTGAATAACCAACTCAGTTTGTAACTTAAAACATGTCTAGAATTCTTAACATTGGTGGATTCAACCAACTTTCCTTGATAAAAAGCAGTTTGATCAAGAACTGAAACTAAAAGCTACCTTAATTATCTCATTATTTTTTAACTAGTAACTGTTAACTCATAAACTAAAGAAAGTAATGACTAAAATAAAAACCTAGTGTACTTTCATATGGATAAATTCCTTTCTACCAGTTCATACAAGAGTCAGAAAGCCAGTCAAGTTTTTGGTGCGTAAAATAATTGTTTCTTACAACTTATACGAGAACTTCCATCTCTTGATAATATGCTCACCATTCAAGCACATAAATTGTTGAGTTTCTCCAACACCTGCAAGAACAATTTATGGAAATATCCTCCCCCAAGGTATTCTAATGGCGGTTAAAAGTTAAAACCCCTTCCCGAGCCCTGACCAATATAAGTTCTCAGAAGACTAGCTTTCATCTTCATATCGCATCATAATCACAAAATTCAAATAGAAACCCATACGCAGTCTTTCATCACTCTTGAAAACCAGTTGAAATGTACTAAATCGGTTCACAAAATGGTGTTTATGAACTGCTAAAGAACATATCAATTGTACATTGTACTTAGCAAGAACCACAGAGATATCTAACCAGTCAACTGTAATACAACTTGGGTTATACATAGAGGCACCATATCTGGATGAAACTTCGGAATGCATGCAACTCTGCAAAAAATCACATCATTTTTTGGAAACGATAGACACTGAGCCCGTAAAAAGCTCAATGATAATCACCATTCAGATAATTCATCAACAAAACTGCGTTTCCATGTAATTTGCACATCTCAAATTGGCGTATCACTGCAGTCCACCCCCATCCATACCTCCATCCCTCCTGGTTCTCCGCATTCCCAGCCTCAAGTCCTCTTTCGGCAACTCAAACCGGCAAACCGGGCAAGTGTTATGCATCCTCAACCACGGCAAGATGCAGTCTTGATGGTAGCGATGCACGCAAGGCAACACCTTCACCTTCTCCCCTTCAACGAACATGTCCTTGCAAACCGCACAAACCCCATCACCAGTTCCCAATCCCTCTTTGCCCACGGTAATCAGGGGCAGGTCCTCCACAACCCTCGCCGACGCCGGCGAATCGCCTCTTCTGGCGATCTCGTTCCTCAGAATCTGCTGCGCCACTGCAGCGAAAATCTCTTCGGTATCAACATAGTCACCTTCAATGACAAACACAGGATCCGAATCCAAATTAGGGTTTACGCCCGAACCTTCCGGGGGGAAACTGAACGAGAGCTCCCGATCGGGGTCTCGCGACGGCTCTTCCCGCTCCGGCGGCGATGCCATCGCTTGCTCAATCCCACCCACTGCTCCTTCCATCGCCTCTTCCCAATCGGACTCCTCCCCCACATCAAGCTGCGAACCCGACGCGACCGAGTCCAGATACTCCGAGTCCCAGCCCGAGTCCGAGTCGATGCCGATGATTTCGGCTCCGCCGCACGTCAAGCCGGCGACTTGGGACGACGGCGACGGCGCGGAAGGCTCGGGATGCCGCACGGGGCGGTCGTCGTGCTCGGCCTCGAGCCCTGGATGTCGCTCCTCGTCAACACGGTCGGACATGATCTCGAGGACGTCGTCTGGATCGGAGCAACGAGGTGAATCGACCAGGTCTTCGACGTCGAGGTCGGAGAGGACGTCGAAGGCTTGAATTTCCGATTCCGATGAAGACATGACCGCCGGCCGGGACGACGGCGACGGCGCGGCGGCGGCGGCGGAAGCTTCAGCTCCTCCGGAGTGCGGCGGAGTAGAGACGGACGAGCTCGACCTGAAAGTCTGAGCTCGCCTTCACGCTGGGATAACACTGTTTGAGTCCACAGTCCCACGCGGGGAATGCGAAGGAAAATAACACAAATTGTAGTCCACTACTTTTAATTAGTTCGATATCGTGCCTAAACTACTGATAAATGTTCAATATATCCCCTGTAATATATCAAAATGTTCGATGCCATCCTTTTGCTAATTCAAGTTAACGGCATATGTCGGCGTGGCTAAAAAGTTTATACATGAAAATCCGTATACGTTAATCCTTGTCATTAGATAATGATAGGGGTGTTAATGCTCTAATTTTTCTTTCCTTTTCTACGGTAGACGGATAAAGAAATTGATATGTTGACTCATCGTTCTAAAAATCCAACTTGGTATATAATGAATCACGTCATAAAATAAGGTTTGATTTGTCTTTTGAGCAAAAAAAAAGGATTACATTAAATATTTCCTAAAATTTCAAATAGGATAAAACTAAAATTTAGAAATGATATTGTACATCGAATCAAAATTTATTAATCATTTATGTCATTTTCCTGGAATATTAATAGGAAGTGGAACAGCCTTTGCGGGGCTTTGAAATTTTGTTACATGAAAACTTAAGTTTGGGTCAAGGTCGTGTTTTGATAGACTTTTATTTTTCAACCTTAGTCTTGGAATGTGATCCTCTGAATTTTATTTTCTGCAATCAAATTCTCTAACTTTCTTTCGTTTGCTCAATCATAGTCTTTGGTCAACCATTTTCCCCAAACCATCAAATAAATTAATGGTGTGGTAATGCCGATATGGTACAAAATGGCCGATGCTTATGTGATGCGGAATAAGCAATAAACGAACTGGAAAGAGAAGAAAAAAAAAACTCTAAATTTGATCTTACCGGTTACAACGACTAAAGAAAGCGAACATAGCACAAAATCAGAAAATTTGAGGATTTGATTGATCAAAATAAAATTTAGAAGATCAAATTGTACAAATTGAGAAGGGAAAAAGCTACAAAAAACTCTAAACTATGTTCACTATGACACATTTACCCTGAAATGTTTTTTTGTGATATCAAAAACTCCAAACTATGCTCATTGTGACACATTTACCCTAAACTTTGTCTTGTGATATAAAAAATCTCAAACTTATATCTACGTGACACATTTACCCTCCATCAAGATTCCGTCAGATAATTTTTAGTCAAAACAACGTTATTTTTTTATTTCATTTAAGCCACGTGAGCATCATGTCAATAACGATCACCGACGAAAGGTAAATGTATCACACAAGTATAAATTTGAGATTTTTTGTGTCATAGAAAAAAATTTATGATAAATGTTTTACAGTGAGCATAGTTTGTGATTTTTGGTGGCTTTTGCACAGTTGAGAAAATTAAAGACTGATTGCACAAAATAAAAAATTAGATGGCCAAATCGCATAAATGCTGAAATTTAGAGAACTAAAGTTGTACTTTAACCCTCAAAGGATTCAATGTAACATTAAAAATCAATAAATTAATATAGATAAAAGGCCAAAAACGTACAAGAATTTTCACTACGGTATATCTAGGGTGCAAATATCGGTATACTGTAGATTTATCTTTTGCAGTTGCGTATTCTTCCGCTGTTGTACACCTGATTCCGCCATCATCGAAAATCACTACTGCTTCTGTCCAAAATGCTCTGAAATCCTACTTTCAAGCAACCTAGCTTATTGACCAAAACAAAAGGTAGCCTAGCTTAATTCTTGTCCGGTAACGTCCTATTCTTCCTTTGAACCTGTTGTTTCATTGATATGCCATTTTATTGTGATGTATATAGACTCGGTATGATTCTCATCACGATAAGATACAAAATTATGGTTTTCGAATTCTCCCCCGTAACGAGTTCTTTCTTTGAAAGTAGGAGTCCGGTAATGTTCTGTTCTTCCTTTAAATCCAACTCCACGTTTCATCTATATACCATTTTGCTGTGGAATATATGGACTCGATATCATGCCCATCACAATAAGAAACCAAATTATGATTTCCAAGTTCTCCCCCATGATCAGTTCTATTGCAAGAGTTCTTTCTCAAGATCAAAATTATGGATTCGAGTTCTCCCCATGATAAGCTCTTATGCAAGAGCTCTTTCTCATTTCGAATCCTTTTTGCAAGCTTTTGTCAAAGCATGAAATGAGTCATTCTTATGGGTTATATAGAATAGTCATTCACAGCAAGAGGTCCATATTTCTTGCCACCGAGACTCTATATCCTTGGGGTAATTTTCCAATCAATTATAAACATTTGCACGAAATTTCAATATAATTCTTCCAACCAATTATTATTGGAAATTGCTAATGTGGCGTCCGATCATTATTGGTCATCCTACGTGGCACACCGACTAAACAATTTGTGGAACGTTAGCAATTTCAGGTAATAATTGACTGGAAAGATTACATTGAAATTTTAGGCATGGATTTATAATTGCATTGGCAAAAGTCCAGGACTGAAGTATCATTCATCCAACGTGTTAGGACTGAATTGGTAATCTCTCCAGTATCTAGGCCCATCAAACAGATGGGTAAGATCGAAAATGGTTCGATCCAAATTGATTTATTTAATTCGTTTTGACATATTTACATGCAATGCAAATGGAGCAACAAGTACTCAATCCACAAGCCATTTTTAGCTATTTTTTTCCTTAATTGTTGACTTTGAAGAATAGATGGCTCCATTGACCAACTCGTTGAGTTAATGAGAGAATTCGGGGGTCGAGTTATGGATGGGGGCACGATGGGAGTGGTAAAAGTAACGGCTAGGCTAGCCATAAATCATGAAACAAGTTCCGACTTTGGTTTTGTGTTAAATATAGACAGGTTACGGAACGTCTATAAATCATAAAATGGGTTTCAACTTTAAGTTGGATCCCAATCTATCACATTCAAAATCAAGACATTAATTTTAGCAGTTTGTTCAGTGAGCTTATATCTTGTCACCAAATTCAAAGTAAATCCAACGAATTACCCGATGTGATAGTGAAGATAGTCTATCAGCATATATTCCTCAGTCATATAAGATTCTACAGAATTAGCGGTGAAGCAAAGTGCTCCAGAAAAACATGGACTTCCTGCACTTCGAAAAGGCCAGACCCCTGAAATCCTGCACTTCGATCCTATCAGGCTATGATCACATCGAAAGAAGAAATATTTTCAAAGAGACTGGGAAATGCCCGTACAGAACAACCGTCACACTTCAAATGACACCATGCCATGCAAATTCAGGCATGAACAGGAACTTATCAATAACTTTCAATTGAATAATTTTCAGCTCAAACCATGCTATTGAAAACTGGTACTGCGAAATGACAAGAAATAGTTTCACGCGCAATCACAAGTTGCAATGCTCAACAGACTCCGAGAATTCCAGAGGCGTAAACTCACGCATCTCCCATCAAAACCACGGTCGAATCGAAAGTGAATTTGAGCTGAATTGCAATGTCGAAACAGAAGGGTGGGTAGAGGGAAAAGATTTTGACCTAGAAGCGAGGACGAGAGGTCGGCGAGGGCGGCGTTGCAAGAGGAGCGGAGAGCGTCGGAGTGGCAGAGACACTAAGCGAAGAAGGACAATGAGCCTTGTTTATTAAATGGATTGGAAATGGATTCATAACATTACCACATTAAACTCATAGCCCATTATAACCAGCCTATCAAATTTGAGGTGACCCATATATGATCGATATCAACAAATTTGGGTTAATAAATGGCTTGAGACCCATTACGAAAGGTCTACCTATATCCTTGTAGGATCAAAAAAGTTTAGATGTAGTATCTACAAACGACAATTACTGATCATAAAATTCTTAGACTGAAACGAACCTTTTGCTTGCCCACTCAGTGAACATGCACCGCAACAACTTCCCTCGCCGAACTCGATTTTGTGAAGACCACCTAAGCAAGAACAGAGAGTTGCTTGAAGTTCGCATGTCCAAGCTTTCTTCTACGGACAAGTTTTTCCTCACGGGAATCCTTTGACAAGCAGCAAATTGTCAACAGTAAAATTGTTACCACGAATAGTACCACGACCAATGCTCTTTCTTGTTGGTTGCCATTCAAAACGAGGCCGTTCCTCCATCTTTTATTTTCCAGAATGGTGAATTTTTTAGCTTCCCAAGTCGTGTGCTCGTGTCAGAAGAAAAAGATTCAATTAGCAGATCTCAGGGTGTAAAAAAATTTGCTACGTCTCTCATACAAAAGGTTGACAAGGCAAAATACCATTCTCAACTTTTCAAAATATTCCAAATAATGCATAAATAGCAACAGAAATAATAGGATGCGGCATCTAGTGCAACGCACGTGTGTTTTGACTGGTTTTTAGAAACGTCTAAAACTCAATTGACTAATGAAACGATTAGGATTCAATTGATCATCGATTAAAAAATTTGAGACTTTTTTTCTCTTGCCTTTTCTCTTCCTCCTCTTCCATGTTGGAGTACTTGTAGGAGGACGTATCATATACTTGGAAAAGAAAGTACTTAGATTAAATCTCTGAACCAGGTATCCAAGAATACAATAAGATCTTTTGAGAATTGAGAGGACCTTGAACTCTCTTTTATGCGAAATGTGAGTATGATCGTAATTGGAACTTATCATGCAATATATTCTCATACATAGTACTCAAAATACAAACATTTCATAACCTTTAAGTCAAGCATATTCTTTTATTCAACAATCTCCTTTTAGTTGTTGGTAAAAGTTCATTTTAGGTCCTCCAACTTATGCATTTTTCCATACGAGTCCGTGAACCTTTATTTATGCCGGATCAAATCTTGAACTCGCATACCATTTTCTGATAAAGCGCCTCTCCTTCCAAATGGAGCTATATTGAATTGACACGTTTGTTGAAACCGGGTACGAATCGAAAAGCTCGTCTAGTGCTCACATGTCGAGAAATCTCATGGCTTCAAAGGTCCGATGGTTATGATCTTGTCCCATGCATGAGCTGATAATCCACGCCGGCAAAAAGGTTCTCCACGTCAGACTTTTGTTTTATAAGACATCGTACTCTTGCCGAATTTGTCGAACACTTCAGCTCTCATTAATTGGGATAGGAGTTAGAAAAACTCGATTAGACAAATTAAAAGTTTAAAAATCTTATCAGAGAAAAATGGCGCAACTTCAGAGACCAAAATTCAGACTTCTAACCTTTGATTTTATTACCATCCGTATTCTTTACGTCAGTAACCTTTTTTCTTGGATCCCTCCCATTTGTTGTTCTAATACTCACCTTTAGTCATAGTATTCCTTTCTCCTTTCCTTCATCTACAATAAATTTCTTAAAGATCAACTTGATATCCGCCACTTCTCACCCTTTACATATCTCAGCTCGAGCGTCATCTTTTCAACTAAGTTAACACAGAATTAGGAAGAGAAAGTACCTACCTAAATTTCCACGATGAGAAACAAATTACTTGAATAAACAATCACTATCTTCATTGAAAATTTCATGCGTATTAGTATATTCAACTGAAAAGTTTGGATAAAGAAGATGGAAATACAGCACATCAAGAAGCTGAATAGGTGATCAAGAGTCGGTAAACATACTTATAAGAGAAGATAAACAACTCACATAGCACGAGATTCGCCTAAAAGTTTCGAGTGGTACAAAATTTGATTGAGCTCAGTAGGGAATGACTCAAAGCAATAGTTTGGGCAAGTGCAAAATCATGGCTTGAGCGATCTTAACCTGTTGATTTAGTTGCCCAAACAACTCAAGGCAACTGATCTTCCGACTTATATATAGACTGAGCACCTTGTATCCAAACGTGATTCTTTAGCACCGGCACTTTCAGATGAATCCTACCAGAAACTCCTGCCATGAGATAGAAAGGCCGCGATACATAATCAAGATATTTATTGGTAGTCCTTGCCTTCACAGTATTCGGTCATATCTTAGAGAAGGGAAAAAATTGATCCAAAATCCAAACTGATCAGGGTAACGTACTTGGAAGATGGTGGTTACTCGCATCAGAAAGCCAGCCTAAAAATGATACACTTGTAAGCGCTCTCCAGGGCGCAAAAAAGCTCTCTCAAGGAACGTTCTGCTGTAGGTACACATAAGCTGCTGATGCAATCAGCGCTATCAGCCCAGCAAAAAGAACATGCTTGTAGTTGAGCGATCCTGCATCTATCCTCCTCACAGTGTCAAGCTGAGATGTTACTTCACCAGGCTCTGATTGTGTTCCGACTGCTGATGGATCTTTGGATTTGTCATCTACCTACATTAGATGAGGACGAATGTCACACAACAGTTATTCCTTGTGGAACATCCACATCAAGAATTCAGGACTGTAGAATACAATTATTCTATGTACATATTAAAATCATCAGAAGACAGAGATTATGCTGTGTAGAGCAAAAAGACCTGTCCTATGGATGAAATTGCTGAAGTGGTCGAGATACATGATAATAGTAGAAAGGAAAAGAGAACTACAGAAAATATGAGTTTTTCCATCCAAATATTTGAAGATGTAAGTTTATGCATGTAAAAGGACAATAAACTACCAAAGTTGAGGTGGCTAAGGATTCTTTTTCTGTTTCTTTGCATTCTCTCATAGATGCAGCCACAGGAAACTCAAAAGCGGGATCTTCTTGTCCAACATCGTGGTTTCTAGGTACGGTCGAACCCTTGCTCGTCTGCTGCAACTTCACCACTAAAATTTCGTTCTCGATTGCTAGCGACTTCAACTGCACAAAAAGAACGTATTTCATTTACTCATCATCAATTTTGAATAAGGACCAGATCATGCAAACTGATACAGGAGGAACTACAATGAAAAATTTATTCAGTTTCAGCTGCATGAGGAAGGACCATCTTGAACAGATGTATGCACATGACAAACAGATTTACCTGCTTATGGAGACGTTCTCTCTCAATTGCCAGCTGCATGACAAGATTAGCAATAACTTTGGTCCGAATTCCAATGTTCTTGGCAGTTGCTAGTTTCGACTCTTCGGCATGATGCAAGGACCCCTCCAAGCCTTGCATTCTCCCCCTCAAGAAAATCAGTTCACCGTTTAGCTCATCATTGGATTCAGATAATATGATGCACTTCTCCTCTGCACTATCAGCGCGACTTTCAGCTTTTGCAACTTTAAGTTTCAGATCCTCAATTATATCCTCCATATCTTTAATAGCAGAATACAACATGGCTTGCTTCTCGTCACTAGCATCAGCTGATGCAACGGCATGTTGTAGTAGAATATCCGACTCCTTCAACTGCCTCTCGAGTGCTTCAACCTTCTCGGCTGTCAAGCAACTGCGTTTTAGAAAAACTAACTCTTCATTAAGCTCCTTATTCGTAACTTCCAGTGATTTGTAATTGGTTTCTGCATTCTCAACTCTGCTTTCTGCTTCTGATAACTTTTCTTTAAGATCTTCAATAAGATTTTCCTTTTCAGACATTCTACAGACCGCAACATTAGTTTCTTCCTGACTTCCTTCTTCGGACCCCTTAGCAGTTTCAAATTCTTCCACCTGCTTCTCAAGTGAACTCACCTTGTCCCGAAGAATTGAATTCTCGGAATTGGCAAGATTTAGTTTATCTTGAACTTCCTTCAAACAGGCTCTTAAGCCGTCCACCCGAGCCAAAAGACAGTCACTAAGTTCCTTTCTGCTGACTTCAATCTCCACCAAAGCATTTTCCTTCACTTTCAACTGTTCAGTGGTATCCTCCAACTTAGATCTTAGCTCGGCTTCTCGCTGAATCAAGCCATTTCTATTAAACTGGGTGACTTGGAGTTGCCCTAGTAGATCTCTTGAGATGCCCAGAAGAACCTCAGCAGAATTATCTGCCTCAAACAATCTCTCCCACGCATCAAATACTTCTTCTTCTAAACAAAAAGCTTCTTGCTCTGCAGACTGCAGCCTCATTTTCATGTCTTCATCGGTTTGCTTTGTCTCGGTTAACTTCTTCTCAAGATCTAATTCTCTAGCCAAAGATTTCTCCAGCATCCTCAAGAAATGCTTATGCTGTTCAGCTGTTTGAATTTTGGTTTTTGTCTTGACATTCAACGACCCACCATTTGCCAAGAAGCCCGCACCCATCTCCCTTTCCCCTGTCAAGTAGAATCACAGATCATTCATGACTCTCTTTTTTACGCATGTAACGACATTCATCTTCACATGCAGCACAAAGAAGCAAATCAAAATGACACAGCAACTATTTACACAGATTCCTGATTATAGAGCCCCTATAAATTAACTGCCTCAGTTAAAATGGAGAAAATGGAAACAATACCATGACGACAACACAACCTTATATCATGATAAGGTATTTTATGTGACGGTACGTGGCAGTGACACTTGGTATAATAAGTCAACCAAAAGTGAGATGCATAACACACATGGCGCCAAGTAGAATAAGACTCATAGCACGTGGGCAATGGTAATTGGTCAGTTAAATCATGTTGTCATTGCAATGAGGAGTAAAAGTCACATAAAATACTTTCTCCTTATATCACTAAGTAGGCATCTGAGCAAATGGAAGGAGAGAAGCGAAACCAGCAACCCCTACAACCCTCAAACAAGGGAGGCCTGTTTCAATTTGAATATTTCTCTTCTATCTCATTAACCTATAGATATATCAAGCTCAAAATAAGTTCCCAACAGTGCAAGTTATACAAAAAACAACAAATAAATAACTGAAAAACAAAAGAAAAAAATTCTGCCAGAAATTGTTTCTATAACTTACTCCTCTCTTCTCCAATAAAGCATGATAATGTCTTCTGGAACATTGAAGATTGTGCTTGCAACTCAAAGACCTGCTCCTGCAGCTGCTCCAATGTTTTCTCGGAATCACTTAACTTCTCTTCCAACTCTAGGAAAGATGTTCCTAGGTTTTGGGACGAAGATATCCACTTATGAGAATCCTCGATCTCTTTTCGAAGAGTGGTGATGAAATCATCCAATTCTTTCACCTCTGAATCCAAAAACCCAGACAAGATATCGCATTCCAAGCCCTTTTCCATGGAACTCACCATTTTCTGACCTCTCTCCGGATCAAGTACTTCGAATTCACTCTCTTCCGTCGCCACATGCATCATGAGTATATTAAGATTGTAAAACTTCTCGGAAGTACATGCCAAATCAAGTTCTATCCTTGTCAGAACCTCCCCAGCCCTTCCCAACTCTCCATTCATTTCTCCGCTAACAGAGACACCAGCAAGCGAATCAACTTTACAAGACCCTAGCTCTGAGCAATTAGTGTCGATATCATCAACAGAAATGCTCACATCCGAAACAGGATCCGAATCCATCTTACGAGCTTGATAGTCCGGATGCCCTCAATACCTGAAAACCAAATCCGAGGACAAAAAGGCCAACAATCAAGTCAAGAAACACAACAGAGAGGAAAAAGAAAAATGGCACGAGCACAAACTGTAAAACTCTGCCTGAAACAAAAAAGGCATCATCCAAAATAGAAAAAGATTCATAAGGGCATCCCGAATATCAATCCGCAAATTGAACAGGAAAAAAAAAAAAAGTTCTCCCAACCATCCAACATATCCATGAAAACGAAATACAATCCTCATAAACCATCTTCAGAAGAACCAAAGAGGCAATAACAACATCTTCCGAATTAGTGGATCAAGCAGCGTCCCAGCATTCTCGACAAAAAACACAGATATATATTCACATTCATCCAGTAGAAACGTTTCCCATAAACAAACCATCAAGTGGTCCGCACAACTTACAAAAAAGAAGAAGAAAGAATTCAACCCAAAGAATTCATTCCACGCAATAACCCCACAAACGGCCTCACCATATCCCTCCAATTCATCAAGAACGAAAGACCCGTCTCAAGAAATCGTCTAAAACAGCCGCACGGAACAAGAAAAGGATCCCTTGCCAAAGATTTCATTCGTCAATCGGATAAAGAAGAACAGAACCCAAAAAGCTTCCGGGCAAAAACGAATCAAGAAAAGAGCAAACGAGACGGAAACCGTACTCGGAGGAGAGAGGATCGCTCGCGAAGCGCCTCAACGTCGCGAGGAGCATCGTCGGGGGGGTCTTTCGTTCCCCCCTTCGAGCACCAGGAGCACGGAACAGGAACGAAGCGGGGCGAAAGGCTTTCCTCCAAAAAAGGGAAATGAGGAGGAAAAACACTAACAAGAAAATGTGGCGAGTATTCGAAATTTAATGATTTTAAAGGAGGGAAAGAAGGTTGCGCATGACAATTATTCTGTGTCCATAAAATAGATTCTGATAAAATATAATTCTTTTTTTTCTATGCCCGGAAAAAATTTCTAAGCATTTGAAAGCGTTTGGTAACTGCCCAAAATTTCTATTTTTTGAATAGAAATACGTTTGGTAACTAAATAAAATTTCCTTTTAGTAACAAGATTTTGAATTTTTTAATATTTCTTTCTTTTTCTTTCTTTTTTTTTCTTTTTTTTCCTTGATCATCTAGCAACAAGCCAGGACCGGCGAGGGTGTTACGGCCCTCGCCGCCGGTCGTAACGGCGAGATTGAGCCTCGCCAGAACACGATGAGGTCGAGCCTCGCCCGACCAAGGCGAGGC
Organism: Syzygium aromaticum; assembly: GCA_024500025.1. Classification (NCBI taxonomy): domain Eukaryota; kingdom Viridiplantae; phylum Streptophyta; class Magnoliopsida; order Myrtales; family Myrtaceae; genus Syzygium; species Syzygium aromaticum. The sequence goes on along the minus strand of CM044894.1, from coordinate 13,435,554 downwards.
CGACCTCGCCGTCGCCACCCTCCGCGACGGCAAGGTCGGCCTTGCCATGGCCGAGCAAGGCTCGACCTCGCCGTTGCCACCCCCTTGACGGCAAGGTCAGCCTTGCTTTGGCCCAACGAGGCTCGACCTCGCCCAGATCTAGTGAGGCCAACCTCGCCGTCGCTGGGGGCAGCAAGGGCCACCCTCGCCGACCCTAGACGGTAGACGGTTGTCTGTGGACGTTCGCCGATGGCCGATCATCGGCGGTGGGCCGGAAAGAAGATGAAGAATAAATAAAAAAGAAAGAAAAAAAATCAAGAAGAATCAGTTCCAAAAAAATTGTTCCAAAATCAAGAAATTACTTTTTTTCGCTTATTGACTCTATTCCAAAACTGATTCTAGGATCAATTTTTTGCAAAATTGTGCCTAGGCACAAAAATTTTAATAAACAGATTTCTGTTCTCAAACTAATTTTGGAAACAAAAAAATAGAAATTTTCACTATTTGGCACGTTACCAAACAGGCCCTAAGGAATTGGTTAGAAAGTACAACCTCGGATGAATCGGTTTTAGGTTCATGTCCGAGACCCAAAGCCCAAGCCCGCCCACAATGAGCGGCACTGCTCTTTATAGAGAGGCCAGGTCGATCATCTTGGGAGAGAATACCATCAGGTGCCAAGACTGAAAAAAGTACCAAAAAAGTTATAAAACATATTGCATTCGGTTCTAAACCTTTAATTAAATAGATTTAGCCCTAAACATTTTTACATTCTTACCAATTCAATCCATTCTGCTAACTTAGCCCAGAAATTACTAACGTGGATGCCGATCGTCTTACGTAACATAGCCAACAGATGGCGGGCGCTGACGTTGGCATTTTTTATGATATTTCAAAAAAATTTCCCTTTTTTTTCCTTTCTTTTTGTTTACCTTCTCTTCCCTTTGCCTATGGCTGGTACTTAGCCATGGACAGTGACCAGCCACAAGCGAGGGTCACCCTCATTGGCTCTAGTGAGGTCTAGACTCTCGTGGCTTGGGCGAGGGCCACCCTCGCCAACCATGGCCGAGTATTGGCCACAAGCCAAAGGGAAGAGAAGGGAAAACAAAGAAAGGAAAAAAAGGAAAAAAGAAAGAAAAAAGGAAGAATTATTAAAAATATCCACGTCAACATCGGCCATCCGTCAGTCATGCCACATAGGATAACTAGCGTCGACATCAATAATTTCCAACCTAAATTGGCCAGATTGACTGAATTGATACCATTATGAAAAAGTTTAAGATTAAAAAGGGCTAATTAAAATGTTCATGACTGAATTGGTATTAATACAGTAGGTTTATAATTTTTTAAGTACTTTTCTCCACTCATATGATATAGACTCGGTGCATCTAAATCGTTGGATCTTACGAGGCCCACTTGAGGCAAAAGATTCAACAATTCGTATCTTTTGGGCTATACACTGGGTGGTTCTCGATAATTTCTCTTTTAATAGCATCACGTGGGATCTATATGATTTGGGATGGCAAAGAGCACATTAAGTGCAGAGGTGCCTAACTAGTCGTGTTGTTATGGCTTGTCTACTACAGTGTTAAGCAAGACTTTGCAGTGGTTCGTACCGGCCAAGCCCGTCAAGACACCATGTCGGGCCTAGCGTGGCCCACAAACAAAGCGGGCATGGGTCGTTCTTGTGCTCGTATCGCTCTCGCATCGTGCTTGGGGCACTATAAACAGAAATTCATCGCACAATGATGACGGAACATGTCTCATCGTAGTAATCTAATTCAATCGATGATGATTGCTAATGGAGCTACCCAATCTTTGAAGAACATTTTGGAGTATCACATTAAATCGGATAATCAAAAGTCGTTTCTGATGAATGTTTTAGCTAAAGAAGTGGAATCATTCTTTAACGAGGATCTTAACGAGGATTTTGAAGCGGCAAAATAGGTCAAAAACCCACTTTTTAACTTATATTGAATAGATTGACCAAATAAAAATTTTATATTTAATAGGCTGGATTACATGTGCGTTATTAAAATTTTAAAAAATAGCATGTTGAAGCAATATGTTGTTTTATATGAATTTTAATGGGTCTACAATATATAACCATTTTCAACTTATATTTCTGAAACTAGGGATTGTTGTTATTATTATTTTCTTCCTCAGAAACCTACATAATATTTTTTTTCCGAAGAGCAAGCACATCCCAAATAGTCATTACACATTATTTGACCGCATTATTCTCCCAACCAGATCAAATTGTTGCATTTCCCCAAGACATAAGTAAGATCTGCTCATACTTCGTGTTTCTCTATGCTTGGTTCTCAGCATTCTATGAGGCCATTTTTTCAGCAACAGAGGTTGTCGCGTCAAACTACCGATCTGAAAGCATTTTGTCCTGAAAAAAGTCAAGTTTATCGTTTTACTTTTCTATGACGACTGAAGTATTTCCCTTGGTAATGATTATTCAGCCGGACATTAGAATTTTTCAAAAGGGGTTGTTCACAAATTTGATTTGAAATTGTACGTTTGTATTTGGAATTGGAATTACAAAAATGATATAAATGATCCCTGGATTTGGGCCTAATATGTAATATCAATTATGAATTTTTAATTTATTCAGCATGGTTCCTGAATTATTAATAAATATTCAATCTAATCTCTAAACTATATGAATAATGTTCGATGTCGTCTTTCTGATAATTCATGTTGACGAAATCTCCTAATATGGCTTCCAATCTGTTAAGTTGGAACGATAGACAACAATAAAAAGTAACGCTTGGATTTTCTAAGTAAGATATTCATCTCAAATCTAAAATAGATTGATAAAAAGATGAATATGCTGACTCATCATTTTAAAAAATTAATTTAAATAATAATCCAAGTCATCAAATAAAATCTAATTTGTTAGTTTAGTAAACGGAAGGATGGTGTTGAATATTTCCAATAGTTTAGGAATAATATTAAACAAATTAAAAGTCTAGAGACAATATTACACATTGGACGACCATTTATGTTATTTTCCCCTTATATTTCAATACAAAATCTACTTTTCTAATTTTTATACATCATCCCCATGAAAAACAAATTTATGCATCGTGATCACCTTGATTGCTAATTGAATTAATTGATGCTCTAATTCTTCTTTTTCATGTGTAATTTGTTTTTAACTAGTTAGTTTTTTTTTTTCTAGTATACTATTTCTCATGTTTGAGGGGGACAGTCTATGTGGCTTAAATGGGTTGATTCAGAACACACTCAAACCGACCTGCCCATTTAATAGATCTATGAGGATCCAAGTACATTCCCTCATGTTCAATTAAGACCTAACCAATAGATTTGTCTTCCTTTGTCTTCTTTTGGCGGCAATCCAATCTTTCCCACACATAAACATTAGAAGTACATGTTTTTATTAGAATATGGGTGAAATGGGTAATTGACAACAGCGATCCCCTCAGAGCGTTACCAATAAAGCCACATCTATCATGAAATGCTTGATTTGAGTCATAATTATTTTTCATCACTAGTGACCCAAAAGGGAATCTTAACAAATATGTCATTGTAGTCCCACCAAGATACTAACAATCATGGATCTCTCAGTTAGTTTTTGCACGGGAGATATGCTGCATCTAAAGGTATCAAGTGCCAAAACTCTTTTTTTGTTGAATCAAATACCTCAACTTTTCAAATATGGGTCAATGTAATACCTCTGTTAAAATCACCACATGAGCATCATATGTGTCCTCATGAATTGATGTCACCTTTATATAGACACATTAAATGGCTAAGATCATCTAGGTTGGCATACTCTCATAAGCTCTCTCTCTCTCTCTCAACACTTCCATGGAAATGGCATAATTTCCACTTAGCTAGCAAGCCGTGACACCAATTTTGCTATAATTTTGCCGAGTAAGCGAGACCTGTCAGCAAAATCTTATGACTAGGTAATTTTTCAATGGAGACCTTACATCAAGTCAATTTTTTTTTTTTGGGTCAAATCATCAAATAAGGTTAGATACTTGATCGAATGAAAAAAAAGTCTACATACTCGATTGTACCCGAGCACTTATCTTTTCGAAGGGCATTCTCCCAGTTATTCTAAAGGTGAACTCTAATACCAATATTGGGTTAAATTCAAGGTTTTGATGACAACCTATAAAATTCAAGAGCGTCATACGATAATTTGCCAATTTGGTTGGTAAAAGAAGACGATGATTCAACTGCCAGGGAGATGTCCGCAGAAACAAAACAAGCCCAGCCCTTTGACGATGTCGGACCCAATGTCTCCCCAATTGCCATCAGCTGAAGGACACAAACCTGAATCAAATGTGTTTGAAGTATCCCGCATAATCCAGAGCTACATTCAAGATTTCGAAAACTACTGAAATCTTCAAGTTTTGAATCGTAACCCTCTTTCAAGAATCCCATTCCCATTTTGCACTCGTCGCTATGGTCGCAATCCTCCACAGATTTCTCTAATCTACATATGTAAACAATGCATATTCATTCCCCAGATGCTCGTTCCTCTTGCAGTAGATCCCCCGAATTAATCCAAATCCACTGTCCCCATCCCCAAAGTTACATTCTAATCTTGTCAGAATCAGTTTGCCACTTGATTGTGTCGTCAGAATGCATTGAGAAATTAAAATAATCAAGAACAGAATCTTATCTGCACTTAATAACATTCCAACAGGCAAGTCTCATCAGTATGAGGCAACCTCATAGTCAACTCAGTTTGCAGAGTAATTACACATTATAACACTGAAAACCTTCTCGATGTACATAAGCTTTGGTAGTTGCAGAACCAATAGGCATCTCCATAACCTTAATCCTCAAGTCTTGGAAAAAAATTATCAACTTCACCATAGCAAGCATCAAAAGCTAATAAGACCCAGAAAGGGTGAGAGAAGTAATTTGAACTTAAACCATATGAAAATGCAGCACTGTCCCTGAATCACTGTAGATTTACCACATGTTTACGGATGCAAGTAAAGCCTAGAAAGATAAAACCAACTTCTGTACACACCTTGTAGGAAAAGTTTATTTTTGGCATAACCCTTACAAACCTTTCAGCATAAGTTGAAAAGCAACAATGCCTTCTCCTGTGCTCAAATAAACTACAAAGCTTTTTCCCAGCTTTTAAAAGAATAAAAAGCTCACAAACCTGAAGCAACTGATTCGAGTACAACATACACTTGAAGGCAACAATAGAAAGAATCAACATGATGAACATCATAACAGCAGAAGAAAACTTTGTAACAGAGCTAAACATTTCAGTCCTTCTAGAATGATGCCCTTTGAATATGCTTATAGTCTTGGTATGGTAACACTTTACATTTGAAACTTTAATCTTCTGCAGCCTACAAGCTAACACCCACAGTGATGCATCGACCTGTAAAGTAACAATATGGGCGAAAGAAATTCTGTTGAAAACAACAGAATGGAGAAAATATTCAGCATATAAACTGTTGAGTATGCTTGATAAACTCGAATGTGTTTTTTTCTGTGATATACTGATCTCTTCTTGAACTGGTTATGAATCATCAGTATACATAAATCACTTTTACCTTCGAACTTTCTCAAAACTCAATTGCGTAGAAGTCGTTCTCCATGCTCTCGGCGTTTGTTCTTTCTGACAATACTTAAAGAAGATTCTGCTCTCAAGTCATAATGGAAGCTCTTGTCTAGCGAGCTCTTTGCAAGTTTTGAAGCATTAAAGCCCGTGTCTTGCCATCAGGATTAAGCCCTTTCTCACGCATTCTCATGTAGGTCTTCTTTGCAGAATCAATCTTGCCCCTCAAGCACATCCCTTGAATAACAGCATTATATAGAGATGCATTTGGTGAAACCTGCTACAAACCAGAAAAGTGTCACCATATAACAGATCTTTTACATTCTCCACGAAGCATCACCAAATTAGTGGCAGACAGCAGCAACTGTTCGGAAAAAAAATTCAGAGACTATGAGATGACAAAAGACCAAGAATAAAAACAACTTCAACTTGTTGGGAGTGTTAACCAGCTGAGGATGCAAAGGAAAGAATTAAGCTCCTGACAACTTTCCAAAAGAACTGACTGTCTCATCAAAAGCAATAGAATAAACTGCAGAATTTGAAATTTCCAGAAGTGGCACCTATCGCTCATTTTAAAATATATAGAAAGATGGATATAGGTATGATGGCAAAGCATGTCAAAGAAGCTCACTTTACCTTCAAAATTTCCTCTATTTCAGTCCAAAGAGATCCCCAAATGCAACTTCTTAATAGAGATAGATGGGTAAACATATCAGGAGTGCAATTCTTGTGTATCATGTGTTCATACACTTGCAAAGCTATTTCTGGCTTTCTTGCAACCTCACAAGCGTTAATAACAAGATTATAAGAAACAGTAGAAACTGATAGCCCAGAACTTTCCATCTTCCAAAGAAGTTGAAGAGCTCTATCCCATAACCCAAGTTTAGAACAAGACATCAAAGCATTGTTGTACAGATGAACATTGAGCAGAGAGGCCTGCTCTCTCATTATGTTGTCGAAGAGCCGAAGAGCATCACCTGGTCGGTTTGCCCGATATAAAGCGCTAACAAGTGCATTCATTGTGTAAGCATCAGGAGTGTGGCCAAAAGATTTTGTAATGCTATAGACCTCGAATGCTAACTCAACCTTTCCAGCTTTGCCAAGCGAATTAATCAACACATTGCATGTGATCAGATTTGGCTCAAGTGCATTGCTCAACATATTCTGGTAGATGTTGAGTGCTAAATCCCATTTACCTTCTTTCGTGCATGCTTTGATTATAGCTTGCGATATATCGGCATTGGGTTTATATCCATTTAGCACCATCTCCTCATAAGCATCAATCGCAAGCTCGTACTGACCACAACGGACGAACACACTGATTAATACGGAATAAGTGACTTTGGTTGCTGTAAGGCCATTTTCCTTCATGCTCATCCAAAGCCTCTCACACTTATGCCAATAATTCATCCTTCCACAGATGGATATAATGGTGTTGTAAACAACAGCATCAAAATCTTTACTCCCATTTCCTTCCTCTTCTAATTCCATAAACATTCTGAGCGACGAATCACAACCTTGAGCATGTGCAACCACTTTAAGCATTAAGCTATAAGTATGCTGCGTGGTGATTGTTTTGTCCTTCATAAACCTAAAAACTCTCATTGCGTCATCATTAAGACCATTCCTCAGAAGGGACAATAATAGAGAATTACAGGCATGCGCATTTGGATGCAGACCCGCCAATTCCATCGATCTCAACAACTCCAATGCACTTCTAACCTTGTTTCTTCTACTGAGCACCAAAACCCGCTTCGATAACACCTCTGCATCCATTTCCTCTAGAAATTGCACGCCCTGCTGGTTCACAATAACCAATTCTGACGTCGCCGGACCCTCATCTACACCTCCGAGCCCCGACCCAAAGTCATCGAAACCCGAATCTCTCCACAGAACCAACCCATTAACATGGAAACTCGACTCAAATGCTTCATTTTCAATTGGAACCACGTCTTCCTCTTCCTCACACGTTAACCCCGGCATCGCCGTCCTAAGCATAACCCCAACAGCACTAGACTCATTCAACCTCACCGAATTAGAACAAGAAGTTTCGGGCCTCGCACCGGAAACCATGCTGAGTTTATGCATCATCACCGAGCCGAACCACAGCGGGTGCCGGGACTGGGTTGTACACAAACAACCCGCGAACCGAGCCGATGAAGTCGCTCCGGAGACAAAGTTATTCGACAGCGTTGCCATGACCCCCGACAAGAATTACGTCTCAGTTGCACCCGAACATCAAATTCTATGGTTCCTAGAGGCAGAGGATTGACGAAGAACTCACCTTCAAATGCATGGCCGCCTCGAAGAACAGCTCGAGCACCAAGTACTTGGCGCTGAATGCTTCGTCCACCGATCGAGACGGACGAAAGAGGAAGTGGGTGTCGACGAAATTCAGAGGAAGGAACGCCGGGCACGGAGCCGGCGAGATTTGGCAGCGAGCACCGGTGCGTGGTGCTTCGTACAGAACTCCCCAAAAGGGAGACTCGGGACGGGGGAGTGAGAGAGATGAGGGGTGATTAGGGGCGTGCACGGCAGGGGTACGGACCGAAACGCCGGTGCCGGGCGCTCCGGCGGGAATCAGTCCGGTTCTCGGTTTTAGACGCAGAACTGAACCGCCTAGATTAGGCTAGATTGATATTTTTTTTTTTTTTGTACCAAAATCTTAAATCGAGCCGATTCAACTCGGGAATTGGACTGGGACTAACCGGTTTGGTTTAGGCTGCACATGACAACTATTCTGTGCTCGGGAACTATTTCTGAACAGAAATGATTCTTTTTTATTCTGTGCTTGGGAACTAATTCTGAACATTTGAAGGCGTTTGGTAACGACTCAAAATTTCTATTCCTGAAATAGTAAAAGAATAGAAATGCGTTTGGTAACGTCATAAAATTTCTTTTTATTAATAATATTTTAATATTTCTTTCTTTTTTTTTCTTCTCCTCCTTCTTGGCCATAGCCGGTAAAATATTTGTTAATTAATAATACTTTTATTTAAAATAATTTTTTTATTTTTTTTGGCCATGGCCAGTAAAAAATTTCTTTTATTAATAATACTTTTATTCAAAAATAATTTTTTTTATTATTTTTGGCCATGGCCAGTAAAGTTTTTTTTATTAATAATATTTTTTTTCTTTTTTTTGGCCATGGCTGGTATTATTAAAATATTTTTATTGAAAATATATTTTAAATTTTTTTTTCATGTCCTGGTCGCCGACCATGGCCGGTAAAATATTTTTTTATTAATAATATTTTTTTCCTTTTTTTCCCATGACCTGGTCGCCGGCCATGGCCAGTAAAATATTTTTTTTATTAATAATATTTTTTTCCTTTTTTCCCATGGCCTAATCGCCGGCCATGGCGGGTAAATTATTTTTTTTATTAACATTTTTTGTTAAAATATTTTTTTCCTTTTTTTCCCATGGCCTGATCGCTGGCCATGGCAGGTAAAATATTTTTTTTATTAATAATATTTTTTTCCTTTTTTTCCCAGGGCCGTTAAAATATTTTTTTATTAACATTTTTTATTAAAATATTTTTTCCTTTTTTTCCCATGGCCTGATCGCCGGTCATGGCCAGTAAAATATTTTTTTTATTAACATTTTTTTATTAATAATATTTTTTATTAAAATATTTTTTTCCTTTTTTTTCTCCATGGCCTATTCGTCGGCCATAGCCAATAAAATTTTTTTTATTAACATTTTTTATTAATAATATTTTTTTATTAAAATATTTTTTTCCTTTTTTTTCCATGGCCTGGTCGCCGGCTATGGCCGGTACAATATTTTTTATTAACATTTTTTTATTAATAATATTTTTTATTAAAACATTTTTTCCTTTTTTTTTGTCATATCGCCGGTCATGGCTAATAAAATATTTCTTTATTAATAATATATATTTTTTTCATGGCCACCGGCGACCGGCCATAGCCTAGAGAGGAATAACACAAAAAAGAAAAGAAAAAAAAAGAAAAAGAAGAAAAAGAACACATTCTCAAAATTGTGCCAAGAAATAAGAAGCAACTTTTTTTTACTTCTTATTTCTCTTCCAAAACTGTTTTTGGGCACAAATTTTTGCAAAAATGTGCCCGGGAACAAAAAGTTTATCAAACGCATTTATGTTCCCAAACTATTTCTAGGAGCAAAAGAATATAAATTTTCACTGTTTGGCACGTTACCAAACGAGCCCTTAGTCCGATATTCGGCTTTAGAGCGGAACTGGCCCAATTTGGAAACCAATCACCCCCGAGGGTGATTGCCAATTGGGCGATCATGTCGCTGGAGTGTTCATGTTAGTTAAGTGAATTTTACATGCGAATAATTGTTGTCTTATGGTAATTGACCCTCTTGACCTACTTAATAATATTTAGAAATGATAATAAATTGTATGAGAACTTATAAGCCGTATTTCATCGTTCCTCTAATTTTTTTGTTTCAAAATGATCTTCATACTTTCGAAAATGTTCACCGGTAGTTTTTCCATTAGTTTGGTCGGTCAGGATGCTAACTTCAATAATGGAATACACAAGTCACATTAGTAATCACTCTAATGTTTTATGTAGACTCATCAAAATGAGTCTTAAATCCATTTATTAACGCAAAATTATTTAAACAGGTCATATATGGGTAACCTTAATTTCGAATGACTCCAAAAATAAAAAGCACAAAACAAACGGGTTTAAATGGGTTCTCGAATGAACCTATTTCGAACCCACTTAAATTAGGACTCTCTCTGTCTGACCAAAAAAAAATAAAATTAAGACTCTCTCCCTCACCTTGCTCCAAAATACTAATACCAATACAGAGAATACCAAGCAAAGCATAGAAGCAATCGAATAGAAAGAATCGATTTGAGCAAAGCGAATCGGCAATAATACATCCATTAACAACGCACTTTCAATTTGCCGCTCAAGAACTTCATCAAGAACAACAAACAATAGGCTGAAGAATACAGCTCTTTCAAGTTATGCTCAACATGAAATTAACTAAAAATTGTAAGAACTTGCATACATTTAGAGAAGAGAGGCGAGCGGTGTCGAGAGCGGGGAAGAGAGGCGAGCGACAAAGTGGCGATCGGCGTCAAGAGTGAGCGTGAGGGAAGAGAGTTGAGCAGCATCGAGAGCGAAAATCTATGGAGAGCAAATAGAGAGAAAGGAGCCACAAAAAAGAGGAGTGGTAATTTTAAGGTTTTTTTTTAAAGGGGGCAAAAATGTAAGTATACTCGATAAATGAGGGTAAAATGGGAAGTTTTGAAATTTTCATTAAACCAAGGCTCGGCATTCCGAAAATGCAACTTCCCAACACACCTCCAACCCTGTGTTGACCTAAAGTCCTTTAGAGAGCATTGAAAATGCAATTACATCTCCTTAAAGTGATTAAAAAAAATTGCCAAACATCATTTATATTTAGCCAAGGGACATTAAAGTCTCGGTGCTCATTTCGAATGCTGAACGAAACGGACCTCAAACCCTCTTCCCTCTTCTTTAGATATACGAATGTTCATCCCTTGCTGTTGGTCTCCATTTCTTTATCCACACCTTCACCAACCACACTGTAGTGGAGCCCAATCACCAAATTCGAACCAACTCAAGTGGATCCTTCCATACAAACTGCATCATATTGACCAGCTGGGTTGTGTTGACAAAACATCAACGCTACCAAACGATCCACGGATCAATCGGTCGATTCCTGGCCGTCGGATATACCGACGCTCCGTGGGCAAGTGGGATACAATTTCAATTACAATCAAACCTAGCCAAAAATTCGATCCGCCCGCTCGTTTTGTTTCAAGTCTTTTCTGGTCAAACTCTGCTCAAACTCACCTGCAGAACCAACACTGTCCAATTCTTCTGACCTGATTAAGTTTTGAGTCCTAGAATTTTTGTAATAATCTTGGAGCGCACGCACGCGCTCTTTTCCCTTCCCTCTCTTTTTTCATATGAATGCCTGTACGGAAAAGGAAAAAATCCTTTTTTTTCTTTTTCAATATTCCAAATGGAAGTTATTATTTCAAAAAGATTTCCATAAAAAAAAAATAATATATGGTTTCGGGCTTCAAACGCTAATGTGTTTTGAAAGATTTTTAAACCTTTCGCGTTTGAATAAAAGGGAAACAATAGGAGCTGTCGAATTCGAGAAAAAAAAAGAGTGCTGATGAAGAATCTTATTAAACAGGCAGATAATGACTTTTAGCCTTTAATTTTGCAAAACCCATGTACCCCAATCAAAACCCGTTTGAGATCGGTGGAAATTATGTCCAAAAAAAAAAAAAAAGATCGGTGGAAATTGTTTTATTTCATAATTATTCTTAATATTTTTGTTCCTTAAAAGGAACCCTTCCAACGTTCGAACATGTTTTTCTTGAAACCAGCGAGAAAGAAAAAGAACAGGAAATTACGCCAAAAGATAAACAGGAGGAAGAGAGATGGGCTGTATCGTAGGCTAGTTTTCTTTGCTGCTCTCTTTCATTTCAACGCGAGAAGTTTTTTAGCTTCACTGACCTCGGAGTCGGAAGTCTCCTCCTCTCCGACAAACCCCAGAAGCAAAATCTGGGATGGCGGCTCCTTCTGCCCGAGTGCCAAGAAGACCCTTTGACGCATCTCTGACGCGGTAAGTGATTCGCCCGCATTGATTCATCTGTTTCTTGATCTGGGTTTCGGTGCTTGCTCCCTTTGAAGATGCCACGCGACGGAAAGGTTTGGGCTTGTTTGGTTTTTGTCCGTGCGGCGGTCTGAATCGAGGTCTGGCGGTTGCGAATCTGTGATGTTTGTTGTGTGTGGACCATGAGATAGAGCTGGAAACTCGTCTTGGTAGAGCTGGGTTGATGGAACCGGCGCGCGCGGACGAAGTTGGGTCGTCTTCTCCATCTGGGTCTGGCGTTTCCACCTCCCAATTGACCGAAGATGGGGCTATTCGCGTCGACGACAGGTGCCCTAAACAAGTGTCGCCCATAAGGGGTGGTGGGTCGAGAAACACTAGCCCCTTGAGCCGGGCAGGATCAAGAAACACGAGTCCTTCTAGGCAAAAGGTTATTAAGACGAAGCCCCGCGGTTTAGATGAGGAAACGGCGGCTACATTCAGCAAGATAGTGCACCCTGATGTTCAAATGGAGGATAATATATGGGCACTGTTGCCGGAGGACTTGCTGAATGAGGTTTTAGCTAGAGTCCCCCCATTTATGATTTTCCGGCTTCGTTCAGTTTGTAGGCGTTGGAATTCTATCCTCCAGGATAGTAGCTTTCTCAAGTTCCATTCGCAAGTGCCGTCTCATGGGCCATGTCTTCTGACATTTTGGAAAAATTTGCAAACCCCCCAATGCTCGGTTTTTAGTTTGCCTCTGAAAACATGGTACAGGATTCCTTTTAACTTTTTGCCGCCTTGGGCATTTTGGTTGATCGGCTCATCCGGAGGTCTCGTTTGCTTTTCTGGGCTTGATGGGTTGACTTTTAAAACTTTAGTCTGTAACCCTCTCACTCAGACATGGAGGACACTGCCAAGTATGCATTATAATCAGCAAAGGCAGTTGATTATGGTTGTTGATCGGACAGATCGGTCTTTTAAAGTAATTGCAACGAGTGATATATATGGCGACAAGTCGTTGCCGACTGAAGTGTATGATTCAAAGCTTGACATTTGGTCTCTCCACCAGATCATGCCTGCAGTTAATCTTTGCTCCTCAAAAATGGCGTTTTGTGATTCTACATTGTATTTGGAAACTCTCTCACCTCTTGGACTGATGCTATTTCGATTGGACAGAGGGCAATGGGAACATATCCCTGCTAAGTTTCCGAGGTCCTTATTGGATGGGTATTTGGTTGCTGGTACCCAGAAACGTCTGTTTCTAGTTGGGAGGATAGGCCTTTACAGTACACTTCAGAGTATGAGGATTTGGGAGTTGGATCATGGAAAGAATACCTGGGTGGAGATCAGTAGAATGCCGCCGAAATACTTTCGGGCTCTTTTTCGGTTGTCTGCTGAGAGATTTGAGTGCTTTGGACAGGATAACTTGATCTGCTTTACATCTTGGAATCAAGGGAAGGGTCTCATATATGATGTAGATAAGAAGGTTTGGTCTTGGATTGCTGGCTGCGCTCTTCAGTCATACAACAGCCAGATTTGCTTCTATGAGCCAAGATTTGATGCTTCCATTAACTGAACGGAGAAACATGGTATCATGCTTCTATTTGACAAGAATTATGTGGGATTGTTGGCTTCATCGGCATATGCATATATCAGCTACCTCTCGCTTCCCTTTTCCAATTGTTAACTGACCTCATGAATTAGCGGCATTTCTGTTGTTTGAGCTCTTCTTTGGGGATCATCCTCTGACATGACTACAATTGAAAGAAGTGCTTTTGTCTCGATTCAAGAGCACAACTAGTAATGACACTATTCATCAAGCTTTTCGTGCTGATTATTTGAAGATCATTGCGTTTACTCACTTGTATGGAAGTGGCTCTCGAGAGTCATTGATTCGTGGACAATAGCCTCTGGGAAAGTATGTAATTACATCTCCTTTTGTACTTTTGGAGGCAATTATATATGGAAATTGTATCACTTGATTATTGGGCTCGTCATTTGGTTTTATTTTTCTTCACAATTGGCTCGTGATTGTGTCCCCATGTCGGAAATTTTCAGTGTTTTCTATGCCTCCATTCTCCAGCTATTTCTTACTTGTTTATGTGCACCTTTCCTTGTGCTGTGGTGATATCTGCTCATCAACTTGCGACATGCTTTGTGCTGCATCTGTGTGAGGAGTTTTGCATGCCAATTTTTTAAAGTTTTTTTCCCCTGTAATGGTGCCTTTTACTGAGTTTAAAAATGTTTCAGTATAGAGCTTCCTTTATGGCAGTGTTTATTATGCCAATGGCATTTTTACCTGTTGACAAAAGCGTATACTGGAATTCCATGTTGATAATATTTTAGGAAGAGTTCTTCTTAGTCTTCTTCACTTTCATGTCGTAGAGTTCCAGCAAGTAGTAATTTAGAGAATAAAAAAGTAATAGGTACATCGATGCCTTCTGAAGAACAACTCTTAGAAGCTGATTTGACTTTGGCCACTTAAGTGGCATATCATGAAAGGCATTGTCACAAACTCCTCGTCCTTATTTGTGGTCAAGACTCTCAAATAAGTAGAAAGTAAGGGTCTGTACTAGGTTTTGCCCTTAACGATAGAAGCTTGTTCATGGCCATTTCCTTACTTAGCAGGAGTGCCCTTTGCATCAGAATGGGCTTCCTGCTTCCAAATACCTGACCAAACAAAGGAGAAGAAATCTTGCTCAGAGTGCAATTCTAATTTTGCTGATTCTTTCAAACAAAAGGTGAACTGACTTGGCTCAGAATTGCGTGTGCAAAAGGGTGCCCATAATGCAAAGTTTCATTCATTTCAAATATTTTTTTAACTGCGCTGGATAATCCAGTCGAATTATGCAATCTGAACTTCTCACTGTAAAGTTTGCTTTGCTGGGAAGTTATGGGTAGGATTGCTGGATATGGAGGGTGGAGATTGTTTCGTATGCTATATCTGCTAAGAACTACTAATCCATTACTCATCAATACCGTTAACAATGAGATCAATCGTACCATGGTAAGTACGTCGCAAATATTGTTTGAGATATGAAGTGTACTGGAAATGTTTATAGGTACTAGTTAATTCTCTGAAATCTGCTAAATCTTGTTTATCTGCTATTATGTTCCCAATAACGATGTCACTTTGATGAAGCTCTGAGCTAATCCGAACTAGAAGAGTGTGCTCTTTGATTTCCTGATGATAGGGTTCTCTCTTTTTGGTTTGGTCTAAGAAAGCTATTAAAAGAGCCATGTATTTGCAATTTTCTTCAATTCTTGCATAATTGCCCTGTTTGGGTTGTATAATTTACTGGTGAGGGAGAACATCTGGCTTGATTGGGATTTCATCTCCTGGAAAGTTCATGCTCTTTATGAGGGAAGATTCTGATTACTTTTCCTGGTAAGTTTTAGTTGGTTAGATGTCCTGTTTGTGACTATGAAATGAGCGATGTATTGCCTGCTGCATGCTTTCGAGTCTTTTCCTTTGGGTTGGTTTTGACCTCAAACGCATGTGACATAGTCGTCTCGGTTTCTCAGTGCTAGTCCAAAGTGGTGTTTTTGACGTAACAGGAGTAGCCACAATTTTATGTCTGTTGTTGTGGGGAGTTCATTCTGAACCAGCTCTTAAGGATCTAAAGTATTTTTTTCTGCACGAGATTGAAGATGCAACCAGTGTGAGCTAAAACAGTGGAGTTGATTAGTCTTTTGGATTTTGAATTGCATTCTGTGTGATCATATTAACTTGCCTGTGTCCTTTTTATGTTTAATTAAACAACCAAGCTGAATTTGAGAAGTTCTTGATTCCAGAGATGAAATAAAAGAAGACCAAACCAAGAAGATAGAAGAAACCTTGCTTGCCAAAAGAAAAAATTTGTGAGGGATCAAAATAAGAACTAAAGTTTGTTAATGTAGCAGAGCTTTCAGAATTTGAACTTGCATCTTCCAAGTCTAGTCACCGGTTGACAGGTTAGACTAGATAGGTAAACTTGGCCTACAATATTGAAACGAATGACCTTGTACCAGCTATGCCAGTGATTAGAAAATTTCTGTCGTCCATCATTCTCTCAATTAATTCTTTTGTATTTTACTACTGATAATCTGCAGAAGAGGGAAATACATCAGGTGTAGGATATCATTTCTATGCACACCTTTCCTGAACTGGAGGTTTTTCTAGTATGATTTCACGGTTGTATTTAACGAATGGGTAACCTCAAATGAGTCGAGGAGGAGCTGAAGGCATAGGCAGGCCTGGGCTTGTGCAAAGATAAAACAGAAGCTTCTAACATTTGGCCCATGTGGGGGATATGAATAAGAGAATGGTTGAAACTGCAAAGAGTGATTTTGTGGATAACCACTGAAAGCCAAAGGAGACTATAAGTGCTTGATATCATAGATATAATGAATGGTCCGTCGTGCCATGAGTCCTAGCTAAGGCCAAGGCACTGTATGATGCCATTTCTATGATGTTTTTTTCGTGACAAAGAGAAGGTTCTCCTTTTTCTTTACTGCTGCAAAATTCACAATGAGATAGGTCTATATTATCTTGACATATGATCTTTTAGGTTACCTGCTGATATATCATATAATATATATGCCGAGTCTTCTCATGCTTTCATGTGCTGCGGGAATTTGAGCTTTGGACCGGGAACTGTTGTTCGAAGAACTAATCCAAGCACAAAAGATTATAAGAATTTATAAATCATGTGCTCTGTATTAATGGAAACAGGAATACTCTCTCTCCCTCTCTCTCTCTAAATTGTCGATGGTTCCTTGAGTTAAATTCTGCATGCCTTGCATATGGTAAGTCTATTCGGGACCGGATTGAAGCTGAGTACAGGTTGCTGCATTCCTTGCATGCATTCTGAACGCAGAAACTGTGAACACAATGGAGCAAGAACACAATGAATCAAGATTCAGTTCCAAGTCCGAGGCACGAGACAACGACCCCAAAGAAGGGAAAACATATTAAATGCGAAAATTCGCCGGTAGTTTTTGCTTAGCATGGGGTTCCGAGAGCGAGGATTGAGTAGTGACAGTGATACATTCCCTCTGGCATCTTTTGAAGTAGGATCACCATGAAACTTCTGGCGCTTGACTTTACTACCTAAAACAATGTTGCTTTGTGGCTTTCAACCTCAGAATCTTTTCCACAGAGATGTCAGCGTTGGAGGGCTTCTCTTTTGTTACCCAATTGGCTACAAAAAAAGTATGAAACTCTTAGTAGTGGATCCGTTAGCAAGAGTGGGCAAGTGAGGAACAAAAATTAATAGATGAGCGCCGTTGATCAGAGCTTAAATGATTACATAATGAAGGCAGCACATCAGAGGTTGACTTTTGAGGATAGTTTGGTCTTTAACAATATAGAATGCATCTCCTCACCACCATATCATTGAGGAATTGCACCATATGTTGGTCTCTCTCTCTCTCTCTCTCTCTCGGTTCAACCAAACATGCATGTTTTGATTGTAATGCCCTAGGAATTGGTCTTGGGCCAGCCGGCTCCCTAATTTGTCAGCATCCTACCAAACCCTCTATCATGTCTTCAAGTGCTGATATATTATGCCCGAGAGGTTTTCTTAATTATAAAAAAATTAAAAAAAATCCACAAAATCTTGAGCAAATATATAAGTAAAATGAAAGATTTTACAAGCAGGTCAATCATTACATTGCACTTTTCTCCATACACACTACTTTGCATGTGTGTGGGGTCATGTGAGTTTCAGAAAACTCCCTTATTCAACCAGCTAGCTCCCCTAAACTGACTCATTTTTCATTTAAATTATTCATCAATTGATAAAGTATTTTGGAAATAGAGATTTTGGATAGTTAAAAGTAATATGGAAACTTACACGGTGAAACAAAGGTGGACTAGAACGCCGCTGGAATCAATCAACCTCTTGGTTCGTCGTAGATTTGATCAAATTATGTCCAAACGTTTTGATTTATAAGATGTGTTCGTGCGGTTTTAGGCCAACTAATATTAAGTCGATTAATTTGCTGCGGCATTAAAAAGGAGGTTGAAAAGATCGTACGTGACTTTGAACATCAATATATGTAGAATTATGTTAGAAATATTTAGGATTTTAAAGTTTGGGGGCGTCCAACATCAATACATTCAAGACGTCGATCCTCCGAACAACGATTGAAAAAGTATAGTCACTCCAAGCACACATGTGCACGGAAAAAGGAACTATTGAAAACGGTCGCTTTCTTTTTTTGTCGGAAATAAAATGAGAATTCTTTTTGTAATCCAATTACGTAATCGTCGAGAAAATCATTGTCTCAATGGCGAAAGTCATTGTTGTTTGATTAGTACACAAATCAAGGCAATTACCCATAAAGAGAAAGTTAACATTCTAACCCACCTTACCAAAAAAAAAAAAACATTCTAACCCGATTTTTTTTTTTTTTTTGGCACCGGACTGTGGACGAACTATAGCACAAAAGAGCACCAGTGATTGAAAAACAAAAGTAACATGTTTGAATTTACTCGTATTCAATTCCAACACATATTAAGATAATCACCCATATCAAGAACTTTAGAATTCTAAACAAAATTTTTTTTTTTTTGGCACGGTAACACTTAAAATGGGCCGCCCGTGCTATTCGCATCTCCGTGGCCTTTTCGTCGATAAATGAAAGTAAGATTTACCCACGTCAAGAAGGTTATGCTTTCAGGATTCCATCCCGCAAATTTTCCGGCACGGGACGACGGCCTATCCTTTTCGAAGAATGCCATCGAGACAGAATCGAAAGCACAAAAGGAAATCAAATTGATTACAAGGATGAGCACGAGCACCAACAAGATCGAGAAGGGAAAAGAAGAAAACGAAGGAAAAGAAAAAAACGGGAGAGGCGGATCCGCCTAGGTCCTTGTTTTTCGCACGACCCTCTCGCAGATGACTCCAATGAACGTACCGGTTCTTGTCCCCGCTACGCACAATCCCGTCTTATATATTCAATCCCAATACTATTTCTTCCGTTGGCTTCTCGGTTTACCATTCGCCGTGACCCACTTCAGCTTTTCCTCTTATATTCAATCCCGATCACCGTACCTCTTTATTCTCTCTCGTCTCTGCGCAGTTCCTTTTCGTGAACTGGGTCGTCCCCCCCTCTAGCCTTGACTCTTGACCCGGAAGCCAACCCTGAAGATGGAAGCCAGCGGCGGGCAAAGCGGGAGTGATCGTGCCGACCCAAGTTCCCCTTCTCTGCGCAGGAGCTGATCGAAGGGGAATTCTGCTGATTTGGCTGCTGAGCAGGCACAGCTCACGGTGGTGTTTCTGGGTGCCGAAAAGAAAAGCAGAGGAGGTGATTCCTGCGCGTTTCTTGTTTTTTTTTTTTTGGTGAAAGAATAAAAGGGTCGTGCTCTGATGTTCTGAGGGTGATCCTTCCTTCCTTTTGTAGCTTTCTGGGATCGGTCGTTATTGTATTCTGCTTGCTTTTTTATGGTTGTCGTGTTTGAGTGTTCGAGTTGTGAGGATGGTGGAGTGTATGTAGTGGAATGGGTGTTCTTCTTGTGCTTGCGAATTTGGAAGTTGTGTGCCCTCCTGGGGCTAATGATATTTACGTGAATACGTGTTTTGCTTAGGCTATGGCTAGTTGGTGTTCCCTCCCTTGCGTAGCAGGGATCGATGTCTCTTCGGAATGTATAGTCCGAGCTGATAGTTGGGAGGCTTTGGAAGGGAATTTGCCTCCTCTCATGTTGCAGTTTCGCATGTTAGGCTTTTGCTGCGAAATGAACTTCCGTAATCTATTGGTCATTTGTCGTATATCCTTTAATAGTGTTTGAATGAGTGAGAGTAATTGGCCAATAGCTTTTGGAATTCGCGCAATTGTAATAGGACTCTCCTTCAACCCTGTGTCTTTTCTAGTCTGGTGAACAATACATATTTCATACAAAAGCACCATATCCATCTTTTTTTTTCCCTCTTTCCTTTTGCTGACATGAAGATTATAAAGTGGTTATCTGCTAAATTGTCTTGTTTTGATGATATATGCAGCTTCAAATGATTTATTTCCACTTTGTTATTCATTCTTGATCACATTGTACAGTTGTACTAGACACTGCTTGTTTAGACTATGCATGCACGTCTTTGAATGAAAATTATTTGACTCCAGATAATGTGGATATGTGACAGGGATTCTGCAGCATATCTGCCCTTCAAGATGTATGATCTGTTTGAAGTCCAAAAGCTGTTGCAGGATGAATAAATCCGATTTAATTATCGTTTGCATCTTTGTTGGTCCTGCCCTTGGCATTTTGATAGCTCTGCTCGTATGCTTCAGTGTAAGATGGTACAAGAAACATGCTCATCTTCGACAATGTGCGAATGAGCGTAGTATAACCACCCTTCCTATACGCATGAATGGATCAGACGCAAGCACTGACTTCAGTGCGTCATTGTCAATCTCAATAGCCAATGGGGCATCTGATAACCACCAGAAGAATTCTCCTTTTAACTGGCGGGGCCCCCAGAACAAAGAATGGCTTGCATCTGCATCAGGCATACCCCAATATTCTTACAAGTATGCAAACTGATTATCCTCAATAGCTCTAATATCCTCTGGATTTCCCTTCAACTACATATTCATTGAAATTTCAAATTTGAAATATGATTTCCGGATTTTTTCACTTCAAATCAAGCTCTTTTGAAGTTTATTTATTATGTGGCGAAAATATATAGATGATTTCTGTTTTGTCAAATAGAATGATCAATGTCCCATAAGTTAATACTCTCCTTTCTTATTGTATGCATGTATGGCTACGTATTTAGTCTTTCTCAATGAATGATATTGTTGCATCATAGCAATTCCCGCTTTGCGAAATAGGGGAGTATATCTCTTCCATGCTACATTTCAAGCCATGGACAATAGTTCAAATGATTGCAGGGTGATCAGATCTTTTCCACATGTATCATGTTCCCAAAAACTCTTCATGAAATTTTATTATTTTCATTAGTAAAGTTGTGTGAACCTTTGCACATCTGCAGGGACATACAAAAAGCTACACAAAACTTCACTACTGTCATAGGACAAGGTTCCTTTGGTCCTGTATATAAAGCTGTAATGGCAGCTGGGGGAATCGTAGCTGTCAAGGTGCTTGCCTCTGATTCAAAACAGGGTGAAAAGGAGTTTCAAACAGAGGTATGGGCTGAAGCAACATTAGGGTGAAGGAGCATATAATTGTTATAAATATAATAGACTACTTGTCTCTGGCCATTTTTTTCGTATAGTTGCCCTGAAGTTCTTTAATGTTTACTCCAATATATAAGGATATTGCAAAATGTTTCTGAATAAATAAATGCATATGTGGGCAAATAGGTAGCTGGGTAATAGTCACAGGAGAATGTATGGCAAGGTTTGGAATGGTGGATCTTGTCAGAGTTTTTGGGGAATATTTTGTGCTTTTATAAAAATGAGTCAATCACTGCAGGTGACTTTTTCATAGCGTCTTCTTAAAGAAGATGCACTGAAGCATGCCAGGTAGTTTTTGACTTTGTTGATGCTATTGTAACTTACTCAACTGATGCATCATGAATACACAAGTGAGCATGTGTGCACTGTGCCGAAATTGAGTTCTTAAATGAGGTGACCTTCTTGGATAATCCAGGTCCAAGAGTAGTGAAAAGCAACTTCATATACCAATTACCAACCATGTCATTTCCTTACCATTGAATACATTTTGCCTTAGTATCTTTTATATTTCAAGTCTTTAGAACAACCAACCTTTTCTTAATTGTGGATTTAGAGATTAATTTAACATGCTTTCTGAAATTGACAAGTATCATAGATAGCATTTGGAGCAAAATGTGTGCTAATGACACTGTCTCCTCTTTTGCAGGTGTCTCTGCTCGGTAGATTGCATCATAGGAACCTTGTAAATTTGGTGGGCTATTGCATTGATAAAGGGCAGCACATGTTGATTTATGAGTTCATGAGTAATGGAAGCTTGGCAAATCTTCTTTACGGTAAGTTCAAGGGAACCAACTGATCTGGAACACGCTACACCTTTACTATGTACATGTAAATTTCAGCCTTATGTGTGACTGATGTAAAGTTTCCTCAATCAGAACTTCCATTTTCGTGATAGGTACAGGAGCTGGTTTCACTGTTTCGTCATTGACTGTTTCTCTTAATCTATTTTGGAGTCCCTGCTGATAAATCTCTTGTTGAAAGTTCAAAAAATTTGGTTATTGAAATAAACTTCAACAAATTTTTATAACCAATTGAACTGTTAGACTCAAAATTAGGATATGGGATTTCATTGTTGGTTCTCTTTAATTCTCCTCTTATACTTATTCCTTATGTCAAATTTTCTGGCTTTTGTGCTGTAAAATACAAGATATAGATAATGATGGCCAAGCAGAAAAGGTCGTAAAGTCCCAGCATCACTGTCACAAAAATTGGTTCACTTTATTTAAAGCAAGTGCCAAATGGCATCCACTTGCGTTGTTATACGCATTGGTCATCTTAGTATTAGTGGTTATGACTTATGACATTAACTGTCCATGTACATTTCTCATAACTGCTTGTTTCCTCAATTATGCAAGTGCACAGCCATATACTATTGTAGATGCTCAGCCTGATATTTTTCCCCTTGTTACACGTTCAATGCTCCCTTTTGTACATGTAGTAGTGGATTTGCTAATAAGATTTTTCTGCTGCACAATGATCCAGATGAAAAGGAAAGGGTTTTGGATTGGGAAGAAAGGCTTCAAATTGCGCTAGACATATCGCATGGAATTGAATACCTTCATGAAGGGGTATGTTTGCTGACATTAGCTCTTCTTTTTTTGATAAATGGAGTATTCGGTTCTCTGATGAAAAGGTTTTGCGCAGGCAGTCCCACCTGTCATACATCGTGACCTAAAATCTGCAAACATATTGCTAGACCTAACCATGAGAGCTAAGGTAAGACACCTGTGCTGTTTTACATTCAATTTTTAATGTTTTTATCTCCTTTTTATGGTACATGATGTTGGACCTGTAAGCTGCCCTGCCCATTTTGTAGGTAGCTGATTTTGGTCTATCTAAGGAAGAGGTATTTGATGGACGAAATTCTGGCCTGAAAGGTACATATGGCTACATCGACCCAACATACATATCCACGAACAAATTCACAATGAAGAGTGACATATACAGCTTTGGTGTCATCATCTTCGAACTCATTACAGCAATTCACCCCCACCAAAACTTGATGGAATATATCAATCTCGTGAGTGTTCTTCTAAACCTTCACAACCTTTTTTGTTTTGTCATCTGCACATCGATTCAAACTCATTGGTTGCATATTCTTTTTATAGGCTTCGATGAGCACAGATGGTGTTGACGAAATACTCGATAAGCGACTGGTTGGAGAATGCAATCCTGATGAAGTGCGACGACTAGCTAACATTGGTCACAGATGCCTGCACAAATTACCGAGAAAACGGCCTTCAATAGGGGAAGTTTCACAGGCTATATTGAAGATAAAGCAGAGGCGCCTCGTTAAAAATGATGAAGCGTCTTTTGCAATATCAGATATATCCAGAACTGTAAGCTTAATAGAGGACCGGCAGGTGGAGCTGAGTCAGATGGCCAGCATGAAGGAGAGAGATTGAACTATCGCTTCTTTGTTCTCCCCTCCTGGTTCATCACTTCTTTTCTTCCTTTGTTTCTTCGTTTCTCTTGTTTTTGTTTTTCTGTTCTTTTTTCCCTTTAATTTTCTGGTTTCTATTAGCATCCTCGTCTGGTCTTATTTTCAGCAAGCTTTGCCATAGCGTAGAGAAACAAGGATGTAGGTAGGTAGATGCCGATAAGCTTTTCTACACTAGATGAAGTTATCAAAACCGAGCGGTGTAGATGACGATCCATGATGCTTAAGTGAGCTCATCAGTCTAGTTCTTGCAAGGCATATTGCATTTTGCTGTGTCTCGTGGTGGTCCAAGGCTCAAGAAACGGTTCCTCTTCTCCTCCCTGTGCTCATCTACTTGTCTTCTGAAATCAAAGTTTTGCCCCTACATAGTTTCCTTCACGCTCTTTGTTGTACGTTATGTGGCTGACGTGAATAAGGACCCACATTGAGCACAAATGGAGCGACTTGTAACTCTGATTCTGTGGTTTTTAAGATTGACCCTTTTGAAATTGGTGGGCTGAATACTGTCAATGCTTTGTTTGTACAAAGCGGCCTTAACCCCATCTAAGGAAAGCATACACGAGCGAAAACTTTAATGAGCCTGGAGAGTCGAGCGTCATCATCCTTTGCTCAGTTTCAAGAGAAGTACAAGCATCACGCGTGGTAACTCCAAGAGGAGATGGTTTTGCCTTCATTGATTAAGCTTCTGAAGATTATCCGGGTCAAAATTGTGGGAAAAATTACTGAAAAAGTGTTAAATCTATTGTAATTATATTAATTCGGTCTTTAATATTTTTTTGTCAATTGAGTCATAAACCTTTTGCATTTGTGTCACTTAAATTCATTCGGCCAATTTTGGCCGGCTTGTGCTAACATGGATGCTGATCGTCGTACATGACGTGGTCGGCATTAACATGGATAATTTTTAATAATAATTTTTTGAATTTATTATTTTTTCTTTTCTTTCTCTTTCTTTTTTTCCCTGCCTTCTTCCTTTGGCTAGTTGCCGAAGGCTCAACCTCGCCTAGATTTGGTGAGGCTTGGCCTAATCGTCGTTGGGCGAGGCAAGGTATCTGTTTCCGGGGTTTGGTTGGTTTGTTGTTGGTTTCGTGCATGTTGAGGGTTGCAATCGATTTGAAAATCACTCAATTTGATATGTTGTGTCGACAAGTTGGAAAGAATATGGCGGAAGAGCACCAGTGCCAAACCCCGCACTTCTGCACGAACAACTGACGCTTCGCCCAGCGATGGCGAGGTTGGAAGAAAAAAATGAGAAAGAAAATAAAAGAAAATAATCGAAAATATATTAAAATATTATTTAAAATTGTTTATCTTAGTGCTGGTTGGATCTACGTAGGACAACTAACGTTCACATCAACGCTAGTTGGCCAAAATTGGCTAGATGGACTTTACCAAATCAAATGAAAGTTGAAAACAGTTAAAATACATGGACTGCAACGTAACGATATATACCTATTAAAGCTATAATTAAACAAAAGGCATACTAAAACTGATACTTGGCTCTTTTCACCCTTACTTGTTTTTAAGTTATTTTTTGAATAATAATTTTCTAGTACAAAAACTGATACACGACTCTTTTCACATAGCTTTGCACGTATCATATCATCGCATATTAGCCTTTTGATTCACAGTTTGCAGCAGCTCCTGTCTCGATGATCAATCATGAGGACTTGCTTGTGCTTGCTCATTGCATTCCAGGTTCTTCATTTTTCTCATAATTTATTTACTGTATTGATTATTAAGTATTATTTTCATGTTTACGCACCCACATGATCATTTTTTCACGTGTTAGAGGTCCTGAATAATGAGATGATAAAGATTGCATGTAAAGCACTTCCATTTAAAGAGAAAATGTATCAAAATAGCATTAGAATAATTTAGCGTAATTTACATAAGTGATTTCTAATTGACTCATAAAATATTAGTGATGGCTCCAAGGGAAGTTTAATTATAAGTTTAATCAAGAATCTAAGTTGTGATCGGATGGGCTTTCAAGAACCCGTGTTAAGCGTGAGCGTAAGCTTCGTAAGAAAGTCCATCGTTCCCGCTTAGCAATTCGTTAGGTTTAAGGTCACCACAATTCTAATGTCAAAAGTGTCTGAAATTGCAGTCCACGGACCCAGTCATTCAAATCGATTGCCAGATCAAAACTCAATCACTTCCTAATCTCCCCACTTGGATTCTCTGAGTTTGATCGATTAGCATTCTTCTATTTCAAACTGAAATGTTCCCCACCACATTCCAACATTACACATCAAAACATTGCCAGCCAAAACGAGTATCTGAAAATTCCACCTTATATATCCCATTATGAGACTTGAGAGAAGAAAACGAAAATGAACAAGGGGAAGGCAATAAATAGACAGAAGAGATTCACCTCGCAGCTAATTTCTCGACAGTGGCCATGGTCCACGAACCCATTTTTGATCCTCCCCACTCCTCTCCTTCCAATTGGCCATAGAAGAGAGGGAAGCAAACCTTCAAAAATATTGTGCTCATCAGACGTCACTTGATAAGGATCGCTGTAGATTTTGTCAATGCCGAGGTTCCTCACCAGCAGCCGTTGCGAGGCGTAAGAAAAATCTGTGGAGAATAAGCAAGTCAGGAAAAAATGGTACATCCAACTACAAAACAAAGCCTAGGACATCACAAAAGTTGTGACACAGAGCATGGACACGCAACTATATGTAAGGGAAACGAAAAGAACCTGCATTATGCTTATTGAAGAGATAATAATGTTCTGTGTTATTCAATTAGAAAAGGGTTACATAATAATGTTCTGTGTTAATTCTTGACAATACAGGAGATGTAGAATGAAAAGAAGACAATAGATTAGAGTTACCAGTCATGTGATTGGTAGCTCTAGAGTCTATAACCCAGGAATCAGACACTGCAGAAAATAAACAAGATGAACTACCTTTGGAGGTGTGTGCTAGAGTTGCAGTAGGAGCTGAAGATCCTGTCACCTGTTGAGAACGGACCAACGTATCATATTTAGCACGTGTCAATGTGATTGAATCACCTGTATTTTGTACAGTTGTTGAACTTGGTGGAGTCGATGAGGAAGAAGCAGGAGAATTCTCAACTTCTGCATAGGCAGCAAAGGTTGGTTTGAGTTCTGGGTGAAGTGTATAACAATAAGCTTCTGTATGTCCGGCTCTTTGACAATGATGGCAATAGCGTGATCCGCGACCATTCCCAGAACTAAGGGCACCACGAGTACCAACTCCTCCATCACGGCCTCCACGGCCTACATTATGAATAAAACCACGTCCACGACCTCGGTAACCACGAGCTCGACCTCCACGTCCACTAGGCCCATGGGAAATCATAGTGCTCATCTCTAAAGCCGGGGTGGAAGAAATCTTCTCGATGACTGTAGAACGAAGAGCCTGGGAGAAAACTTCATCCACAGTAAGAAGAGAGCTCTGAGATGTAATATGTTGGCGAAGAGATCAATACTCAGACCCCAATGACTTGAGGTATAATATCACTCTCAAATCTTCTTGGCGTTTGGCCAAAACAGCTGGATCATTCGAGGCAGGAAGGTAAGTATCCAATCGCTGGCAAAGAGTCGTGAACTTAGCATAGTGATCGGATAAGGAGTGATCTCCACGTTTAATACAAACAAAGCTTCCCATGTGTCACATACCCGTGTCATATTATTCTGCCCAGAATATAGCAATGCACCTTTCTCCCATACTGCCTTAGCAGATTCACACTGAATAAAATGAGGACTGACCTTAGGGTCTATGCTATTCCATAAAAGAGTTCGTATCATTGCATCTCCTGCAACCCAATCGTCAGCTTTACTCCTATCTGATGGTGCCGTGGATGTAAGATAGTCAAGTTGCTTGGTGGCAGTAAGATAGACTTTAACCGCTTTAGACCATGATGGATAATTAGTTCCATCCAACTTGACAGATGTTAATTGAAAATGACCAAAAAGAGATCCGGAAGTTGATCCAGAATTCGCCATCGGTGATTAATGAATGTGATTGAACCCCCACAAAACAATATGAACGTCACGGTGACCAATACTTAAATCCAATAATCTCCAAATAACCACACAGTAATATCTAAGAAATAGGGTTTAATCCAATCACCACCAAAGTTCACTGAAATTTCATAAAATCATCTAATTGATACGCGGCACCAGCACATATATGTTGTATTCCCTCACAAATGAAGCTGTTGAATTTCAACATAAGTCCTCTGTTTCCACCAGCACACGGCTTTGACGAAGCTTCGTAAAATCAACCAACAATTCTACTTGTTAAAGTAACATAAGTCTGACCCTTGCATTAGAAATTTCACGAGCGCACGGCGTGACATCAACATTTGAACACATAGGACAAAAACTCAAAAATTCCTCTTTTCAAGAATCATTATCAAATAACATGCCTTAACCCCAGTCTCAATTTCATTTGATTGTGTTCCTCGGAACTTACCGGAACACTTGTCGCCTCAGAACTGGTTGAACTTCATCAAATTTGAGTTCGGCAAGGCATGGCAATACTGAATCTGAACTGTGCAGGGCTGGACGATACTGGAATGAATTAAATAGCGTCGGTTCTGGTCGATTTGGGCTGAGCGACACCAGGCGACTATAATGGGACGTCGATTTGGTGAATCAGTGGACAAAGCAACGCCAGAATGGAGTCGTGGGTGTCACAGAAGTCCTCACTCACGGAAGTCGCGAGCGTTGTTCCTCTCTCCTTGCGAAATTTGCGAGCGTTATCGCTCCTTGTGAAATTTGCGAGAATTGCGTCTCTCCTCACAGGTCGCAGGGGTCGTGGGAGTCGTCAACTTCTGACTCTTACCCACCGTTGGCAACAGTGGCTTCTCCGGTGACGCAAAAGCTTCTCCGGTGAAGCAAAAGTGGCCTCTAGCGATTAGGGTTTTGTTTTATTATCTCTGGCTCTGATACCATATTGAAGAGATAATAATGTTCTGTGTTATTCAATTAGAAAAGGGTTTTATATATATATATATTTATATATATATATATATGTTCAACCCTACTAGAACAATTTACTATTCTACCCTTATACTTTCCAACAATGCTCATAAGAAATGTTTGATCAGTCCATCTAAACTTCGCTACTGGGTATTCACGATGCTAATCTGCCAAGTTTAATGGCAAGAAAACCAACTTTTCCACGTGACAAACAAAAAAGTCTACAA
The DNA here is from genome assembly GCA_024500025.1 of Syzygium aromaticum. Lineage (NCBI taxonomy): Eukaryota > Viridiplantae > Streptophyta > Magnoliopsida > Myrtales > Myrtaceae > Syzygium > Syzygium aromaticum. The sequence goes on along the minus strand of CM044894.1, from coordinate 13,406,617 downwards.
CCCAGCATTTGGCTGAATCACCAAAATGATGAGATCCGATCGTTGCAGTTTGTTCTTGCAACGTATAAACAGTGGGCAAGCTATAAGTGCCCACACATTAGAATCCAGCCATTGCTGTTGAGCCTGAGGATATTAAGAAGGGTAAATTGCAGCACTGGACAAATAAGTAAAATATATTGAAACTCTGGTAAACTCCATTCTCGTAACTGGATATATATGTACACACACATCACTAATTCCCTTCCACGTTCCGCCCTTCCATTCTCAATTCATTTATGTAAACACATTGAACAGAAAGTGAAAGATGAAAAGAAAACAGATCCCCTCCCCATTACACAAGTATAATTAGATGCAGCAGCAACTCCAATCCTAAGTAGAAATGGTCCTGCAAGAGGATAGACCTGTAAAGCAAAGGTATTCATCTTCCCAGGTATGTTTGATAACTAACATTCTCCTTGAACATCAACTATTGTACTGCTATTTTTCAATCTCCCTAAAATTGGCATGAAGTTCCAAGCCTCTGTCTCTGCATGTGACCAATACTCGCAGATCTACGACTAGCGAAAGCAGGAACTAGCAACTCCTGAAAATTTTCAAGGAACCGATCCCACTCTTCTTTATCCATATCAGCCAACTTCACAAAACTGCTACTTGCAGGTAGCTGCTCATTCACGCTCCTGTTTCCAGATGATGTACCAGCCAAATAGCCAGTCCTCTGCCAGGTGCCCAGGTGCTGCCAGCTCTTCTCTCCATTGTGAACACATTTCACTGACTTGGACAACTTACAAATGCGTGGCTCTAGGTTTCTTGCGAGGTCAGTGTGCTTGTCTATCCTTGAAGCAGTGCTATCATTCCAATTCTCAGTCCCCTCTTCTTCTTCATTCTCCTCCATGCTCTCCTCCAGCTTTGACAGTAGAATACGACCATTTCCACCTTTTCTGCCAGACCAAAAAGGTTTCGTTTCCAAATTCTCTTCTATGTTAAACATGCATTTTAGTTCTTCTTCCTCACTATCGGCGTCAAACTGAAACTGGTTATCATCTTCTGGCTTAACCTCTTCAAAGGCTACTTCTCGCTTGTCTAAACGATGCCTTGCCTCAATGCAAAATAACTCAAGTTCACTTGGTTTCTCCTCATGGCCTCGAAACTCCCTACTCATCATCTCACCAATTTCTGCAAGACAAAATCCAAAAGCCACCGCTGTCTTTAGGAAAATTGTGCAAATAACCAAGACACGATGGGAAGCCTCTCGGATCATTGGCAGCTCCATCCTAAGCATGTCAGAGTCCCTATCCGGGTCAAGATTATATATATACTCAAGTTCATCCTCAGAGAAAGGGATTGATGCCTGTGGCCAATGTATCCACTCAAAGTATGGGTCCTCCAAGCTTTCTGGAAGACACAAACCATGATCAATGGGAATAAGCTCCACTTCAGCCAGGCTGCCAGTCCCTTTAAGCTTTCTAACCAAGAGGTTTCCAGCATGCCTGTCGGTGTTTAAAATTCGAACATCCAGTATTCCGATCCGATGAACTGCAGAAACAGGAAAGCTTGATGTTCCATGATCACTTGCATCAAAATCGTGAGGGATGAACTGCTGCAGCGAAGCAATCTTGCTGATCTGCTTCTTAATATGATACTTGTTTATACTCACCCCATCATTTACATTAAAGATTGAGTGGGTAATCTTCACAAGCACCGTAAAGGGTACATTCGCAGAATGATCATGGTCAAGTAGGTAAGCTGCCACTTCTCTAAACCCCGTCTCGCCAACTCGTACTGACCGCTTCAATCCAGGTTGTCCAAGAGCTTTTCCCACAAAGCCCTTTGGGTTGTTAGGAGCATAAGGTTCCTCATCTGTTGGCTTCACAATAGCAACGTTATCTCCATCCGAGTTTCTAAGATAGTATGCACCGCCGAGACCACCACGAACAGGGATCGGATCAATATCATTCTTCATAGCCTTCACAATCTCCTTAATTAACTTTTTCTTTCCAGCAGAGCTATAAGAACATACTAATATCTCAATCGGACCACTCTGATCACTCCGTTGCAGGTCTTTCCCAGTTGGTGAGAGACATGGAGTGGAAGCGCTTCTGTGCAAAAAGTTCTTTGCAAGGAGCAGGGGAGAATCATTTCTAACAGCACTTAGATCATATCTTAACACCATATCTCCATAAAACAATGAACACTCTTCGGTTGGGACATCGAGAGCAAGCTGCAATCTCCTCTTTACTGTGTGAGCATTGTCACTCCTGTCTAATTCTATGCCCATGACACAACCAGTTTCAGTTTGAACAAAAACACGCCTTCTAATAGAAGATTTCCCGTCCATCCTATGCCCACCAGACTCGCCTCTCAAAAGCCCTTTGAGGGCAGCAGCAGCCATTTGGTTATGTACAGATAAGTCCAGATCAGGATAAACAGAAGGAAGAGAAGTAAAGGATCATCCACTGGTGTCTGAGGTGGCAGCAGAAGAGAGCTGCTCTCTGAAACAGACAACCACCACAAATGCCAGCAACAAGTGAACCTGGGATACCTTTGTGTGTATGAAAATCATTTCAGCTTGGTAATAGGTTGAATCTGATCTGTTTATCTTACGTCTGATCAGAAACGCTGGGAAGTAAAGAGTTGATCAGACAAAAAAGGGTTACATTGGAGAAGCTGGTGGATATAGCTGGCTGAATAAGAAATATTAAGTGTCAAAAAGGATAGACGAGGAGAGAGATACGGTGAAGCAAATGCAAATCTAAACATTTATGTTGATGATAAAACTTTCCACTACATGTCAAAGACAGTAAATGCTTTAAGTCTCGTCAACCTACCCAAAATCCAAGATCGACGCACTATTTAGGAGTCTACATTGCCAAAAAAAGCATCCTGACATATTTTTATTGGAAATTAATGGTTTGTTTGATCATGAAAATGTTTTCTTTTTCAATGAAACTGAAAGGAAAAATTCTACTTTTCGTCCTTGTACTTTCTTTACTTTTCTAATTAAGTCCTTGTACCTTCAATTTTCCTAATCAAATACTACTACTTACAAAAATGTTTAATCAAGTCCCTCGAGCACAAATCTGGTCAAAGCCAACCAACATGTCTGTTAGACGATGCCGACGTGTGACATGGATTAAATATTGCCTATGCAGACACCCACCGTGAGGCATGGATGGTGGATGAATTTAATTTTGTTAATTTGTTTCTCTCCCACTCATCCTCTGTCCATGGTGAGAGTCCACGAAGGCCATGTTTTATCCACGTCAAACTCTAGCATCCTTCGACAGTCACGTTAGTTGGATTTGGCCAGATTTTATCCCAAGGGACTTGATTAGATAAATTAAAATTGCAGAAACTTGATTTGAAAAAGAGTTAAAGTGCATGGATGAAAATTGTAGAATTTATATACGATTTTATTTCATCTTCAGTTTTCTGAAAATATTTTTGGTACAAAAAGGTTGCCCAAAAGCACCAGGCTGGAGAGGGCTTGATGCATGCAACAAGAAACGAATATTTTCATATGTAAGCGAAAATTGCAACAAAATGTTTGGCACTCTCTAACAGCTAAAAATCATCCGTTACAATTTTTAGGGGAAAAAGAAGAAAAGGCCTCATAAAATGACAATATAAGATATAATTACTTTATTAAACAAAATCAACTCCGTTGACAACATTTGTTTCGGATTGTGTTCTTTTGCATTCCTCTTTCTTCTTTGTTATTTTTTCATTAAAGAAGGAATTTTGAAGGAAGCTTGGTTCCTTGCTTTAAGTATCTTTAGAAGGCTTTTGCGATTCCAGTAGCAAATCCATGTTTCATCTTTATTGCCCTAGTTGGAAACGGAAGTTTTGTTACTAACATGGCAATAGCGATTCCTCTTCTCACAAAATCATCGAGGTTCAAGCAGCTTATCTCTCCAGCAAACTGAAGGACCCTCTCTCTGTCTCTGTCTCTCTCTCTCTCGTATGTGTCGATTTGTTTTGCTCTTTATGTTAATGTGTTCGTTTGTGCACCAGGGACTTGAGGTTTTAGATGAGTAATCATTAAGCGATCTCACTACCCAAGAAGTTTTTCTTTGTTCCTGGCTTTCAGAAATGCGGAAGGCGCTGGAGAGGATACGAGGTTAGTGCAGAATGAAATTTTCATTTTGAAGTGAAAACTGACAAAAAGTGTTTTCACTTCTCCAGCTAATAAATGAAAACACGAGGTGTTTTCAAAATCAACCAAATGTACTTTCATGGGGTGTCGTCATTCTCAAATCAGGATGTAAATAGAAATGTGGAATATACTCACATGACAAATAGCCCCCAAAACATCCGCTCCCCACTTCCACCGAAGCTCTCCACCCCCAAAAGGAAAAGAGAGGAGAAAAAAGAGAGACACGCAAAGAAGAAAAACGAGAAAGAGATCTGGAGCATATTCAATCCATGTAGATTATAACATGCGTAGTAGCTATATGACCTATCCCATTGTAGAACTCCACAGAGCATAAAACCTAAGGTGACAGGAACACCTTCTTAGGTTGGCTTAATAAACCACATATCTTTCATCGCCCTCTTTGAAATTAAACGAGTTTCTCCAAAAGTGCCAAGTTAAGGCAGTCTTCACTAAAGTCTGTTTATCCAAATCTCAAAGTTCTTGGGAAACGTTTCAAGTTCCAAATAAGTAATACACTGCACCGCGAGCATTTTCACTCTCATTGTGATAGAGGAAAACAGAAACAGGGCAAAGCATTATAGGCAAATCGGCACAAACAACTGCATAAGGTTTAGCCCGAGAAGGAATCGAGTTTAATTCTATATGACCTTCGCATCACATCTCCAGTACATGCATAAAACATATAGTTTGTGCTCTTTTCTGACCGGTTGGAAAAGTCGGTTGCTCACTGTTTCACACCTTGATGTCCCTATACTTACGTCTCAGAATTGTATTAAAATCTAGAGAACCTCGACCCATCACCGCTCTCACACTCAGAAACAGGAATACCATTTCAGCGAGAAAAACGAAAAACAAGGCATGTCATTACCGGACAAAGCATACTACAATATTAGTGCCAAAAAAAACGAAGAGACCTCAAAAACCCAATATCAGGATAAGAAAGAAACTGGGGACATTTAAGTACCAAGAGAGGCACAAGAGCGTTCACCTGACAGAGGATTCTTGCCTTGGTTCAGCCTTCAACAGAGCTAGTGGGGAAGCAGGTCTCACTGCCAAATGACCAAAAACCCTTCCTTGATCATCCATATCTCAGCTTCTCTTCACATTCATATTATCTGAAACCAGGCATTCAGCATTTTAGCCCAAAAAAACAAGCCGTCTCCAAAGACAAGACAAGACAATGAAATGCAATAGCATGAGTCCACGACTCCGGCGCTTACCTTACCAAAAAAAAAAAAAAACTCCGACGCTTAAATTACACAGCGAGGGAACTGTTATGAAACTCAATGCTCACAAATTCCATTAATGGCTATCATTCAACTCCGCAAAGCCAAGAAACTGAAATTCCATCACTTAAGCCCAACTAATGAGTTACGATCCACCATCAAGACGCGCGCGCGCTCAGCGGGATCAAATGCGAGCATTAAAGGGTCTTCGGAAGCATGAAGAAGGGACGAAATGCCGATGTTTCCCACCGTCGAGCAGACACCCATCGTCGCCGACCGAGACGCAGTCGCAAGCACACAACTTTCCCGTTCAGACATCGGATCGAATTCGACGATCGGAACTCGCCACGCTAGCCCCGGTTCGGATTCTCCGGCGAATTCGGCGGCGCGTCGAGCCCACTCACCGGAGGAGCGAAGGGCGGCGGAGGCCGGACGGCGGCGGCGGCGGCGCCGAGCGATCGGCCGCCGGGAGCGGTGGACGGCCGAGATTCCTCGCCACGGTGGGAGATGAAGGGCTGAGATGCGTCGAGGTTTCCCCCGGGGCGCGAAACCCTATGGTCAGGTCGCCTGTCCCACTCGCTCCGAAGCTTCGGGAGGTTTTCGTTTTTTAACTACCCGAAAAGGCGCAGGGATTTATCGCTGGGTCCCATGAGTTAAAAACTAACTATTATGTACCTAAAAAAGAATTAATAAACTCATTGCCCGGATAAATTTTTTTTACCTGTTCAACTTTAAATTGAAATAAAAAAGCACCATAAACACCAATATAGATGTATATTTATCCTAAATTTTTTTTGCAACACTAAAAATTTTAAACTTATACATGTATAACACATTTACCCTCGATCAATGAATACCATTAAAAATCTGCCTGTATAGACTACGGAAGGTGTACGGTATTGATACGACGACCATTTGATTTAAGTGAAATAAAAAAAGATTGTTGTTTTGACTAGAAATCATCTGACAGAATTTGACAGAGGGTAAATATATCGCACGAAGAAAAAATTTAGGATTAGTATGTCACAATTAGTAGTGTGCAAAATGGACCGCCCAAATTGAGAACAGATCGAACCGAACCGAACTGGACCGTACCAACTATATATACTTTTTAATTTTTTTATTTCTTCAAAAAAATTAATAAAATGTGAACTAAACCCTAAGTGAAGAATGTTTTGTAATTCGTCTTTTCAATTTGAGGATCATTACATACATATAACTTAATTCAACACGAAAAGATGGCAACAAGTAATAGGAAAAAAACAGTGATCGGTTCTTGGTTCTAGGACCAACCGGTCTAGTCCCTGGTTCCGAATTTTAGAAACCAAACTAGATAGGAAATTGATCACCCCTAGTCATAGTTGGCATAGTTCGAGATTTTTGATATCACACAATAAGTTCAAAGTAGGGGTGAGCATGATTCTAAGGTACAACCTGACTAGTGGAAACCTGTATCTTCCAAATTCCAAGATATGCAGGGTAGGTTCTGGGTTTTAAAAGTTGAAGAACCTATTTCGACGGATAAGTTTTAGGTTTTAAGTATGTGGACTTGACTAATGGGAGCTTGTAGATTTCAAGTTCCAAAGTATGCAGGTTTCAAGTGAAAACCTATTTTGACGGATAGGTTTCACATTTCAAGTTCCACGTACCTAGAACCTAGAGCATAAAACCTTAAACAAGTTTTTTGTGTTTATTGTTTGCATATATCTTTACATGATCCTACGGTATTTCATGGCGTTAAATGATGAGTATATAATTTGTAACCATTAATTTGAACTTTCATTTTATAACTTGTTAATGTTTATATTCTTTTGTATATTTAAATATAAGTTATGGTCAGTAGATCGTAACAGCAAATGGTAGTCATTAAAAGTATTGCAATTGGTCAATTAATAATATAGCCGGAACCTGGGTAGACCTTGGAACCTGTGATAGGGTAGGTTTCGGGTTTCAAAAAATGAGAAATCTGTTCCATTGATAGGTTTCATATTTCATGTAGGCCTTGTACAGAACATGGAACCGCTCACCCCTAATTCAAGGTAAATATGTCATAGTGAACATATGGATTTTTTTTATGATTTTTTTCCCTTAAATTGGAAAATTTTTTTTTTAAAAATAGTTGTGTAACCATATTTATCCACATGTTACTTATCCATCGGCGAATTTGTGGAAGAAAATTTTTGTTGAGCAATAATAATCTTATAAGCATATTTAAACCTATATTTTTATTTCAAATCAATCACTACTTACTTTAGCTGGTGAAGGTTGCATTTTCTTCGAATTTGACTCAAAATTAATTTTATCGTATTTTATTTCGTAAATTTCCACCATCTTCGTCAAAGGTGATCCCTAATTTGGGGGTTTTTTTTTTAATTGAATTTCAGTCATTTCTAGAACATGTGACATAGAAAAAAGAGGCAAAACAATTGATGTAGATCTTGACATCTACCAAATTGGCAAATGATGGCTAAAAGTAAAAATTAGGTGGATCTAAGCCAATTAAAAACCCATGCCATGCATCGTGTCCTGGTATCGGGATTAGGTAATTTGCACGCCTATTGGATTTCTTGGATGTGATAATCGTTTTTCAGGCTCCATTTATGGAATCGAACCCTAATTTTCCATCATTCATCATCACCATAGTAGATTACTATCCTACCATCGAAAGTTGATAGGGTAAAAATTCAAATGATGCGTTGCCGGCTAGCACGATGGTTGTGCGATCCGTCAAGTCCGTTCTTATTCTCGTATACTATACACATTTTGACCATAAGAGTCCTTAGCAATGTACAAAAGCAAGCGGAGTTTGAGTGTAGTATTAAATCACACAATGACGAATCTGAAGTTCTATTATAAGTCGATTATGCCTACAAAACTACTTAGTACAAATCACGTGCCTGCGTAGGTAGTATGATTTCTATATAACTACTAGTACTTGACCTTTCTCTTGTATCAGAGATTGATGATAATTGATTACTATTATCCTCTATAAGTTGGCAAAGGTTTGTTTTGAATGATTAAATTTTTGGCCAATCTGTCGGTCTCCATTTGATTTATCAAAGAGTGATTAAATATGTATTGTACTTTTAATTTCGAGTAAAAAGTAAAGAAAAAAATGATTTATTTTGTTAAGCAATAAAAAAAATATTAATGCCACAAAAAACTCTAAACTGGTATACATGTGACAGATTTACCCAAAATTAATTTTTTTATTATAAAACCCCAAACTAGTATACTTGTGATAAAATTACCTCAAATTAATTTTTTGACCACCAAAAAATCAAAACCGGTATACTTGTGACAAATTTACCCTCAGTTAAATTAGGTTAATATCACGAAAAATCACAAATTAATAAACCTGTGAACAACAGAGGGATAAAACCCAAAATAGTTGTACCCATCAATGGCCACGTGTTATTCAACTCAGTAATTTGACGGTAAAATTTAACGGAAACTAATTTAGGGTAAATTTGTCACAGGTGTACCAGTTTAGGGTTTTTGATTGCCAAAAAACTAGTTTGGGATAAATTTGTTACATGTGTCCCGGTTTGGGATTTTTTATGATATTAACCCTAAAAAAATGGTTGCTTAGTTTTTTTTTTTTTTTTATAAATAAAGATCATGTTCATAATCGAACAAGTGCACAAAATGGGGTCCAAGGACAAAGCCGAAGGCCACGAAGGCCCAAACCATAAAACAAGAAAAACTAGGGCCTAAAGGTTAATTATATCTATTATGAGATTGTAATTTACAGATTGAGAGTGTAGTTTTCATGGGATTTATCGTTATTTTATTTAAATTTGCCATAAGGTTATTATATCCATTATGGGTCGTAATTCATTTATAATCGTCCTTTTCACTTATAAGTAGTAATTTACATTTAGGAAAGATTCCAAATAAGAATCCAAAGTGAGGCTATTTTCTTAAATAAGGATTCAAAGTGAATATTTTTTAAATGAGAACATGAAGTGGCTAAACCAATTTCAAATAAGGATTTGAACTAGCTGGCTGGCCAAAAGTTCGTCGACCGACAAGCGTGTGACATTTTTGGTGGCTGGAATATGGGCAATTTTGTCCAAAAAATATAGATAAAAACTAACAAACCCTAAAACAAAAAACCCCCCAAATTCTTCACATTCTTCTTCTTCTTCTACGTTCTTCTACCTTGTCACTTGCAGCACCCAAATTCTTTGTTAACGGAGCACGAACTGAAAAACAAGAAACCCTACCTTTGTTTTTTCAAATCTTATTCCTATCTTTTCTGTTTTTATTTCTTTCCAAAGAAGAAAACATAGCTCGCACAAAGCCACCTCTTCATTATTCAGACACTTGTGTCTAATACGAGGGACTCGATTCTTCATCATCTTTCCTCGGTTCGTCATATACTTCGATCTACACTCACATTCAACCGAGGTCAGTTTCGTTCAAATTTGTGCAACCGATCCTTCATTCGCCCAAGAGAAAGCGATTGTAGCTTGTTGAAGCAACATGTTGATAAGGTGTGGGCATATGGTGAAATATCACACCGATGGCAGCGAGGACAATGATGGTAGGAATATTTTTGTTTTATAGTATTATTTTTGCCATTGTGGTCCTACATGTTGTGGTGGGGGTCCCTGTTTTGCAATTTTTGATGCTCTCCTTTCGTTTTCTCTCGGTGTATATTTTGTCGTTAATGGCAAGAGCTTGGAGCATGTCCTCAAAATTCAAAGGTCCACATAGATTCTTACATGGAAAGTAGGTAAACATGCGAACAAAAGCAATAATTACTCTGATTTTGGTTCTCCAATGGAGAAGTATTCAGAGGAGGAAGTTTGGTGAAAGCACATGAAGTCGAAATCAATTCAAGTCCATGTGCACATGAGTTTAGAGTCCGAACATAGAGGCGTCTTGTTTTCAGTAATTTTTGTGCGCACTAGTTATTAGTAAATGGAGGCATCTTGTTTCTTTTAGTTGTTGCGCATTATAATGGACGTAGCTTCTGAAGCAACAATTTTGTTAAATTTCTTGTTATAAATTCTTCTTCCCAAGTTATTAATTTAAAGACTATTTAATCTTTGTGTCAAGATGCATCTAGATCCCGCTAGTTAACATTCCTTACAATTTCTTAGTAAATCTACAATTAGGTCTCCCTAATAGGTTAGTATTTCAGCCTTGTGTTCTGAAAAAGAAAGAGAGAATCCAGACATGAGTTGAGTGACCAATCTTAGTACTTAGTTGCGTGAGTTTTTTTTTTTTTGGTAAAGTTAGTTGCGTGAGTTTCAAGCCAATAACAGTCATAGGAAACCAAGAAATGCTTTGAATGGAACTGGTTTTCTTTTTCGTACGGTATATATTCTCTAAGTTTGGCACTTGGACCACCATTGTTGGTTCACCTAAGGAGAAAGTTCTACTGACGCCGAAAACATTTTAAGTCCATGATGCACAATTTTTTTGTGACAAGTGGTATCCAATAAAAGTGTGGTATGTAGTCACTAGTGTCACTAGTTTTCTTTCATTAATCATAATGTGGTACATATGTATTGCAATTTTTTACTGTTATGCTATGTTTTTTTTTTTTTGTGCGTGTTTTGCATCAAAATATATTGACATTATTTTTGCTTTCATTTTGCACCAATTGAGGGGTGTGAAGAAGTGAACTATTCCATATATGATAGTAGGTTTGATAAGGTTGTTGAGGGTGTTCAAGAAGATGGATTTGCCTTTACCGATGTTGATGAGTTATACATAAGATAATGTAAGATGGGATGGTGGTGATGGTTCAATGGAGAAGGATATGGAGGTTGGAGACATCAGTCTGTACGAAAAAATGTTAGCTGATAATGTAGATTTCTTGAATATAAATAGTGAAAATGAGTATACACATCTTGGGTTTAATGCTAAGGTTGATATGGAAAATCTTATCTTTAAGTTAGGGATGTGCTTTACTAATGCTAAAGAGTTAAAGAGGCTGTTAGGAACCATGCCATAAAAAATGGAAGAAATATGAGGTTTTTTAAGAATACACCTAATAAGTTGAAGGCAATGTATTTTGAGGACTGTGATTGGCTTATATATGTTCCCAAAGTGCAAAGGGAGCATACTTTACAAGTCGAAACCTTCTATCTCGTACATACATTTAATAGAGCTCTACGTGTTCCTCAAATAAAACATTAAATGGTTAGCAAACAAGTACTGTGATAGGTTGAGAAACAAGGGATGCTTCAATGAAAAAATAATGGACTCTGAGAATGTTTTGAAGTTATCTAGGACAATGGTTTATAGAGCAAGGGCAACAAAAATGAGTATGTTGACAAGGAATGAGGATGAGCAATTTTGGATGCTTAGGAGCTATTGCTAAGCATTTCTTGACACCAACCCATAATCCACATGTATAATCAAGACCGAACAATATCAACATCAATTCAAGTTTAGAGGAATCTACATTTGTCCAGATGCATCAAGGAGTCAGCTTTATAGAAGGATGTAGGCGCTTTGTGAGGTTTGATGGTTGCCAATTTTCATCATATTACAATGGTATACTTTTAGCAGAGATGGGAGTAGATGGTGTCGACGCATGATTTTTAGCCTATTTTTTAAATTTTTCTAAAAAATCACAAAATTAGGATTAGAAGCATTGGCCAAGCTTAGGATCCTATTTTTAGACCAAAAATAATTTTTTAGAATTTTTCTGCATTTTTTCTTAATTTCTTTAAGCCAAAAAAAGGGAGAAAATCAAGAAAAATAGCAAATGGAATTCAAAAATTACATAAAAATAGCCATTAGTCTTATTTTAAATCCATTTTTTTTTTATCAATACAGCATCAATTTTAGAAAATTTCAATTGGGAATATGTTTTTCCCAAAATTGGGTAAAATCAAGCCCAAATTGAATAAAAAATTCAATCGAACCATTTCTAAGCCATAATATCTTCACAACAAATGATTCTAGGACCTTGAATTGCATATTGGTCTATCCAATTGCACAATTTGTCAAAGGAATTAAAAAGCCCCAACAATCACATGAAAATTAGGGATTTTAAATCCAAATTGGGAATCTTGATCAATTTGAAATTGTCGAGCCAAGAGATAATCATTTCTAGGGTTAATCAGTCATGGAAAATCCAATTTTGGCATCAATTTTGCCTAATCAGGTCATCTAGATACTGAATTGAACAAAAACTCTAGTTATCCGAATTCAAAATTTGGGAATTTTGAGTTAATTGTGATGAAAATTAAGACAAATCTCATATTTGGGTGCATAATATGCCTAGGAAATCAATTTTGGGGTTAAAATTGAGTCGAATTCGTGAATTTAGACTAACTCGGGTTTGCCGGGTCGGTCGGATCGACTCCACCCGTGTCGGTCTTCTTCTTTACCCGACTTGTCCAAAACACACAAAAACGAGAAAATATCTTCTCGGCCTACCTCTTCATTGCCTTATCGGGGCCAAATGAGCACGTGAAAATCAATTTTATTGGCTGGAGATTCTCCAGCGGGCATCAGCAAATCATTATAACCAATTTGGAGGTCGGTGATAACGATTTTTGGACGGGAAAATTGAGCTAGAAAAGGGAGAGAAACATTATCTTACGCAGAGAAGGAGTTCGATGATATTCCAAAGAGAGAAGAGAGAGAGAGAGAGAGATAGAAAGAGAAAGAGAGGGAAATCCAAAGAGAGAGAGAGGAGTGGAGATCCCCTAATCGAGTGATCGGCGCCAGCGAATCAATCATCTAGGGAGGATCTCCTCCTCAGGCGACCAACGCAAATCTGGTCATGAAGCTCTAAAAATCGACCCCGGCCCATCGATTTAAAGGTGCTCCGGCGAAGCTGAGACCACCAGCTTGGAGTCCAAGTTTTGAGGACGAGCTCCACGATCGCCAGTTGCTTCGGAAACTCTAATTGATACTTCATTGGAGTAGGTAAAGTTCAGTTATGATCACAGTTTTACAAAATTCCAAATTCTATATTTGAGCTTTACCGTGTTTGATCGTGTAATTTTTTTATGATTTTGCATTTCTTAATGTTCAAAACTTGATTTTGACCATGATATGGGTTATTTGTTGCATTTTGGGCCATTAAATCTACATAAACCGAGTCGGTCGTCCCTTAGATCACCTCGCTGGAGCGGCCCTCACGGTCAACCACCATCTCAAGGTAGTTTTCCTTGCATTCATATTGTTCTATTGCTGAATCAATCGCTAGAAAACGGCTAGGGCGAGTTGTTTGATTGTCTAGAAGCTAGAAAAGTTAGTATTAATCAGTTTTAGGTTAGGACTTTTTTTTATCAATTTTCATCGGCCAACGGTGATTCGGTGTTGAGCCGACTATGATGGATAACTAGAGGATGATGAACACTCAATGTGGAACCTAAAAAACATGAATAAAGGTCATCGGAAGCTCACTAGAATCCGGACTGAAGTCACGGCCTCAAGAATGTTGAACAAAAGATTATGCACACCATGTGTTCGGTGAAATGTCGAAGTGAGAAACACTAGGAACGACATCGTTTTAGTGTCATGCCCGCCGGAGCGCCGGCCGGCTAGTCCAACTTGGCTGGATTGGTTTGAATCGGTTTGGCCTGGTTCACTTTTTTGGCGGGAAAAATTTTTAAAATAAAAAAAATAAAAATACAGAAAAATTCTTAAAAAATCAGAAAAAAATATATAAAAAATTAGAAAATTTTGAAAATTTACAAAAAAAATCTAAAATTCAAAAAAATTTCTGAAAATCCAAAAATTTCAGAAATTTAGAAAATTCAAAGAAAAAATTGAAAAATTTCTAAAAATTTCGTAAAAATCTAAAAATTCAGAAAATCAAATAAAAAATGTGAAAAATTCAGAAAATCAAACAAAAATCTAAAAAATTTCAGGAAATAAAAATAAAAAATCAGCTCTCAGGAAAAGAAATTCACAGAAATTTTTTTCAAAAAAAAAAAATCCAAGAATTCACAGAATGATTTAGAAACACTATGGACAACCTTTGCAAGTGACATTAGAATTTTTAAAAGTGCCTAAATGGCATTTTTAGAATATCCTTAGTTTAGGGATTAAAAGGGGTTTCAACCCCTAAAAAACCTTAAAATCCTAAAACAACATAAATCATAGAATGAACAAGCCTTTAGGGCTTACAAGGGTTTGGGTGTTTTGGATTGGCTTTCTTTTAGAGACAATTTAGGATTGTTTGCTTGATTGCAATTGATTGTGAGGTTAATTATGATTGATTAATTTTCCACAATTAGAATGGTTAGAATTAGTTGATAGACCTTGAAAACTTGTGTGACATGTTAAACACATTGTATCATTTTAGGTACCGAAATGGCATTAGAGATCTTAATTTAGGATTATTAGCGTAATCAAGTTCCTTTATTCAGAATCTCTGGTTCGTAGAATCATGGTATTTCTCCTGTACCTCAATTAGATTTCTAGTCAATTTACCAATAATGATTAGCGACGACTCCAAATTGAAAATTTAGATTGAATAAAAAGATAAAAATTACATCCCGCTGTCTCGTGAGGCATGGTTTAGGAGAAGCCCCCGTTTGTCTAGTGATGGGATGTTCGTGGGACATTTGGATGAAATATCCGTATCGAACCCTAATAGCTCATTCGGGGACAGTTTCCCTATTCGTGACAAATGGAAGTACCTCTTTAGCGTGCCAAAAGCGTGGTGTGACAAATGGCAACAATCAAATGTATTCCTTTGCATGGGTAGCTATCAAACAAGAAACATACAGGACACGACACTGATTTACTAGTTTGATTGCAAAAGACTTGGGGATTACAGACCCTGCAAATTCAATGTACTGGATTTTCTTATGTGACAAACAGAAGAGATTGTTGCAAGCACTAGCAAATCTAATGCCTAAAGCAAAACATAGATTTTGCTTAAGGCATCTTTATGAAAACTTCAAATTGCATCACAAAGGAGTATAACTTAAAAAAGCTTCTTTGGAAGGCTACCATGACAACTAAGGTATGTGATTTTGACTTGGCAATGGAAGAACCAAAGGCAGTTGATGAGAAAGCATATGATTGGTTTTCCAAAGGTCTCTAGTGCTATGGAGCAAGTCCTACTAATGTGACATTTTCTTGAACAATTGGTATGAAAGTTTCAACAAAGGCATCATTGGCGCTAGGGTAAGCCTATCATCACAAGAATTGAAGCTATATTAGTGCAGTTGAAGGAGAGAATTTATATGCAAAGAGATGGGATGGCTAAGGGTGCATTTGGTAATCATTATATTCCTGAAAATAATTTATGCTCAGAAATGATTTTTTTTATTCCATTCTCGAAAATAATTTATAAGCATTTGAAGGCGTTTGGTAATTGTCTAAAATTTCCATTCTTGGAATAAAAAAAGAACAGAAATAATTTTGGTAACTGCACAAAATTTCTTTTTATTAATAATAGTTTGAATTTTTTAATATTTCTTTCTTTTTATTTTTCCTTTTTTTTCTTGTTCTTCCTCTTCCTCTTACGGGCGAAGCCAAGAAAGAAAAGACGGTCTTGAACCAGGGTATGTTTTTCCGGTCGCCCTTCATCTTCTTACTCAAATTCTTGTATTCACACACCAGCCGAAAATATTAGTAAGTAAGAAATAAGACGAGAGAGGGAGAAGATGGAGTTGAACTCGTGAACTCGCTCCTTTGATGGGTGATTTGCTGTGCGTTTCTTGATTTCACAAAATTCATCTCCATGTATATATATATATATATATATGGAGAGAGAGAGAGAGAGGTCATGTTACTTGATGTCCAAGGTTATAGCCCTTACCGATTGGCAAAGAGACTGGACCCGACCGCGTTGAAACATAGGCAGCGCCTGAACGTTTAGACCACAAGTACCATTTGGTTGACTTTGGTTTATTTTTTGTGTTATTACGCAGGCAATATCCTTCGACTTTCGCTGTAGCCACAACTTCATGGATTTATCTTGGAAACCATCGTTGAAGCTTCCCCCTTCCGTAATTAAATTGGTTGAGTGAATCAAGAGCCGGCATTTCAACAAGTGAACAGCTGAGTTTCTCATGTTAAAGGATTTTCGACCGCGAAACATCAGCCATGTTATGAGAGTAGGACTTGATTTTAAACATTTTAAAAAGATTTAGAACTCAATTGTAATATTGTGTTGAGGGGAGATGGTGATGATCATGGTGGTGGGTGCCGCCGCTCCCAGGTAAATAGAAAAAAATAAATGGAAAAGATGAAGACACGTGTGAATTATATTTGGGTCAACTCTCAATGGGATAACCTAAATCTACCCTTTAAATTGAGATATAATCCAATCTCAATCCTTCACCCAAAAGCATCATCTCTCGTTCACCTCTGCAGGACCAATTCAGACATGACCACTTTGCATTTAGCACACAAGCTGTTATATCTCCCTGTGCGTCGGGCAAAACTATAGGCAGCGCTAGCAAACATGGCCAACGAAAACTGCTCTAAATGGGGAACTTCGTGATTTCACTTGTTTAAACGCCGGCCCATAATTGACTCAACCAATTTAATTGCGGAAGAGGAAGCTTCAGTGATGGTTTCCAAGACAAATCCATCAACAGTTGCAGCTGCACCGCAAGTCAAAAGATAGTCAATGAATCTTCTTGGGGTGAAAACTTCAGGCGTTTCCCCTGTTTCTACGCGGTCCGGTACAGCCTCTCTGCTATTTGATCATTGCTATAGCCTTGGACATCAAGTAACATGACCTATATATAGGTACATAGAGATCAATTTTGTAAAATCAAGAAAATGCACAGCAAATCTGTTGAGGAAAACTCCAAATGAATTTTGAAGTTGACAAAACTCTCAATGTGTAATTTGTGAATCTGATATACATTTTTTACCAGGTTAATGTATTCTAGAAGTTCAGAAGGAATTATCAGACTTTACTAAAAGTTGGAACTCAGAACTAAAAATTCAGACTCAGACTTATGATCTTCAGACTTTATCATAAAAATCATTCAGACACTGAAGTATTCAGATGTTACCGAAGACCCATACTCATCTAAGTTCTGAAGCAAACGCAGACGCAGAAGTTATGCAAACGCAGATACAGAAGTTAAGCAGATGCAGACACAAAAGTTATGTAGATGTAGACACCGAAGTTTTTCAGACGCAGAAGCAAAACTTATTTAGAACGAAACACAACAACTAGTGATTTGACATGGATTTCACAAAAGAAAGGTTTTGATTAACTCAATCTCAGTCTAATTGATTGATAATCAAACATTATGACAAGAATGCATTACAACAGATAAAACTCTATTTATGAAAATCAAGATTTTGATTGTATGGGCGACCGGAATCAGCGAGATTCAGATTTTGTCAATCAAGTGCTACTCAATCCATTTTATACAAATCTGTCCAAGGGTGAACATTGGAAGATGATCCTCTAAAAACTATCCAACGGCTAGTTTGGTAGTGGAGGAGTATAAAATGAGTTCAACGAGGAGCAGAAGGCATAGAACGAAATCGAGAATCAACAAGTCCAAAGTCCAAGCTTACTCTAATCCTTCCTTTTGTCTTTTTTGTGCCAAATATTAAGATCTTGAGAGACATTTTGTAAGAGTGATTGTGTGAGATAGAGAGTCCTATCATATACAAGAGTGTTGTCACTCAGAATCTGTATTTCCTCTTGATTACATAGTGAAATTAAGCTAGTAGGCTATCTAAGTGGGAGAGTGGACGTAGGCTTATCAAAAACCGAACTACTATAAACTTGTGTGCAGTTTTTCTATCCCTCTTCTATTACTTTACACTCTGCACATCAGGAGCACTGCTTATATAAACTATTTTGAATTTGAATTTTATTCAAACTCAACTGTGATCTTTCATTTTCGCTTAAATTTGCAAAACTTGTTTAAGATCGCATATTCACCCCCCTCTGAGTGATCCCTGCTAGCCACATCAAAATCAGCCATCAAAGAAGCAAGTTCACCAGTTCAGCTCCATCTTCACCCTCTTTCTCTTGTCTTATTTCCTATTTATTGATATTTGCAGCTGATGTTTGAATACAAGAATCTGAGTAAGAAGATGAGGGGCGACCGGAAAAACATACCCTGGTTCAAGTCCTTTTCTTTCTTGGCTTCGCCAGTGAGAAGCATCACACCAAGCGAACTGCGCCTGAAGCAACCATTGCTGCTGCCTCTAAGCTTTTCTCGGCCCCTCATAAGGTAAGGTTCGGGTAAATTGCGGTTGTGAATTCACTTGAAACTTTCAAAGTCACAATCAAGACGAACAAGAAGATGAAGTAGAGGAAGAAGAAGAAAAGGCAAGCTGAGAAAGTGGGAATGGCAACATTTTCTTCTTCGGCCGCTGAGCGAAGGATCGGAGGTCATGGCGTATACTCGGTGTCATTGCATTAGGACAACTGTGAATTCTTGGATGATGTTCATGTGGGTCTTGCGTGAAATTCATCAAATTTAAGGAGTATGAACTTCGTGGGTGCGAATGGAAGTAGGTGCATGTTCGAATTTGTCCCAAGTTTGAAAGCCCTAGTGTCTAGGAAGATGGGCTTGGAGAGTGCATTTTTCATGGAGACTTTGGTCACTGTGCCGATGCTTAGGAATTATATCTGTTTTGGGACTAAACTGTAATGTTAATAAGTAAAATGCCAGACTCTTAAACCTACAAAACTCATTTCCTAAGTGAGTGTTGAACCATCATTCGTTCGCAAATATGATTCACTTGTTTAATGGATCGCTCAAAGTCGAACACATCACTTAAAAAATCAATTTTGTAAATGGATCTCTATTAAGTGTAAGATTGCTCAGTCGTTACGTATGCATGCCACGCCCACGGTTTTCTTGTTTCTGCGACTTGAACCCTCAACCTCATGCCATCATGGAGCAGCCTTTTTATGGATACACCAAAGTTCGCCCTTATGTTTTTTTTTTTTTGGTAAGATGAAGCTCGCCCTTATGTTTGGTACATAGAAATGAAAATTTTTCATTTGTGAGTGAAAATTGCAAAAACATGTTGGGCACTCTCTTACAACTAAAATATTGATGAGTTTTGTCCACAATTGTGTATCAAACTTGATTATGGGAATTCATAATAAAATAAAGGCCGGATTTTATTTGAATTGACGACAACTCAAAATCATCAAAATGGAGTTTTCCCTTTATTTACATAAGCAGAAGTTTTTTCTCCAATTACTTCCCATAATCAAGGTTTCCATGGCAAAAATCATGTTTAACTTCTTGAGCGGTGGGACTTAATAATTGAAGGTTTGTTTTCTGTTAAAAATATATTTCAAGATTTGGCCACCAAGATTGGTTTCTTTCTTTTATTCAAGTTTGACCAGTTGACCATGAAGTGGACGTCTCTTCCTTCTTCAGTACAACACGAGAGACAAAATAGGTCAAAAAGATCTTCATAGTCCATGAGTTTTAGTTCAATATGCAATATGATTTTTAAAATTTTAATTTATTCAACGTGATGCTTAAAATTTAGCCTAATATGCAATGTCATCTCTAAACTTTCGATTTGTTCAATGTGGTCCCTGAATTTTTTATACATGTTCAATATAGTCTTTAAATTATATGAAAATGTTCAATATTATCCTTAAGCTTGAATTAATGGAAGGGTAACATTCAACATTTCATATAGTTCAAAGACTAATTTGAACATATACAAAAAATTTAGGGGTCACATTGAATAAATTAAAAGTTTAGGAACTACATTCCATATTGAGTTAAAGTTCATGAATTATATTGAACAAATTAAAAATTCATAAATCATATTATATATTTGGTCAAAGTTAAGGACTATTTATGCCGTTATCTCACAAAGTAGAGCGGCGCTTGTTTAGGCTGCGTAAAGGACGGAAAGAAAATAGAGCAGCTCACCTTCTAGCTGCGGAAAGGACGACTTCACGCACAGAGGAGTCTTCAACGAAGAGTCCGGAATCCACCGTGACATCTGTATTGTGAGATTTAGATTCAACTGGGTTACTTCATTTGTAAATACTATGATTTAGGCTTAATTTAGATGTGACAAATACTTAAGTGTGTGAGTGATTGTAACTCTGATTCTTTGAATTAGTGGATTATTTGCTACTGGCTCTACCCGTAGAATAAGTACGGACAATAAGATCGAATCACGTAAATTTGTGGTGTTTTTTTATTATTCCTCATTTAATTCTATAGTGATTTCGTGTTGATTTAATTGGAAGTTCCGATATTTTCCGTGTCGATTTTACAACACGACTGATGAAGGCAACGGTGAGCAAGATCAAGTTGAGTACCGAGAGAGATGGTGATGATCATGGCTGTAGTGGAGGTCGGCAAAAGAGATGGGGCAGCGGAGTGGCGATGGAGGAGCAGAGGTGAATTATGATTGTGTCAACTCTTAATGCCATAATATTCATTTACCCTTTGTTAGTATTTGCATTTATTTTCGGAGATAATCAGAACCCTATAATTATATCTCTCGTTAACCATTACTTAAACTCCATTTGTTTCACAGAAATTAAATTATTTAGAAAATATTTATTTAGAAATGATTACTTGTATTGCTTACAAAAATAAATAAATAAATAAATAAAATTATTGAAGATATTTAAACATAAATTATTGGGAAAATTGTCTAAAAATGTCATAAACCTATTGGACATTTGCCAATTCAATCCTAAATTTTTTAATTGTGCCAATTGAATCATAAAATTTCTTCACATTTTGCCAATTAAGTCCATTCGAGCAATTTTGGTGAGAAATTATTGACATGGACGTTGATTGTTTTACATGGTGCGATCGGTGCTAACATGGATAATTTTTAATAATATTTTAATATTTTTTCAATTTTTTTATTTCTTTTTTTCGTTCCTTCTTCCTTTAGCCGATCACTAAGGCCTGACAACTGGCTAGAGGCGAGGACCTGCAAGGTTGACCTCGCCGCCCTTGCCGTCGTTGGGCGAGGTCGACCTCACTAGTGGCCAATGGGGCGAATTTCACCAGAGGCCTCGACAACCGGTTAGAGGAAGAAGGAAAGAAAAAAAAAAGGAAAAAAAGGAAAAAAATAAATAATTGAAAAAATAGTTATCTATTATTAAAAATTGTTCACAATAGTGTCGGATGTGCCACGTTGGATAGCCAGCATCCACATCAACAATTTTCCTCCCAAATTGGCCGAATTGACTCAATTGACACAATTAAAAGGTTTATGACTAAATTGGCAATAAATATATAACTTTTTGGATAATTTTCTCATAAATTATTGTTAGTAATGAAAAAAAAATTCATTAACTAATTCTTTAAAGCGATGCAAGCATTCATTTAGGAAAAATATTTTCTCAATCATTTATTTTTCGTGAAACAAACAGAGCTTCGGCACACAAGTTGCCGTATCTCCATGCGTGCATCCACTACAAAAAAACATGTAATTTGCGACGGCAATTTGCGACGAACATTTTCCGTCGCAAATTTTGCGACGAATTTCTAATTCTGCCGCACATTTGCGACGGAAAAAAACCGTTGCAAATTTTGCGACGGAATTTGCGACGAATAACATGTCCGTCGCAAATTTGCGACGGAATTATTTCACGTCGCAAATTCCGTCGCAAAATTTGCGACGGAAATAAATAACCGTCGCAAAATCCGTCGGAAATTTGCGACGAAATCGAACGGCCGTCGCAAATTTGCAACGGAATTAGAAATTCATCGCAAAATTTGCGACGGCCGTTCTATTTCGTCGCAAATTTTGCGACGGAAATTTACTTTGGTCGCAAAATTTGCGACGGACTTTCGATTTCGTCGCAAATTTACGACGAACCTTTTCCGTCGCAATCCGACGCAAATTTTGCGACGAAATTTGCGACGGAAAATAATTTCGTCGCAAATTTGCGACGAAATCGAACGACGGAAAGTAAATCCATCGCAAATTTGCGACAAAATCGAACGTTCGTCGCAAATTTGTAGTTTATTAGCCCTTCATATTCCAACCCTACTTGTCTTTCGCACTCTCTCTCACTTTTCGCCCTTCTTCGTAATTCTGGCATCGGCTAAATCCGCGCACGCACGTAATAATCTCGGTGAAGTTTTTGTATCGGTAAGTATCATAGCTAGTTTCGTGACTATTAGTCGTTGGATTGTAATTTCTTTTTTTTATATATATTTATATTTATTTGTTTTTCGTATTTGCATCACCGGTTTAACAACCGGCGACACCTTGCCGGCCTTTGTTTGAGTCTGAACGGGCACACTGTTTTGCGACGAATATATGAAAATTCCGTCGCAAATTTGCGACGGAAGGGAGTTTCCATCGCAATTTTACGATGGTTAAACTCCGTTTCCATCGTACATTAAAAATTATTGAAAAATAATTCATGATTGATAATTTTTTTTTTGGTATGTGTCTAATTGAAGGTTTCACAATCCAAGTGAACACTGCAATTCTCATCAAAGTAACCACTTTGTCCTACCAATATTTCAGTCAAATATTTGGGTAAGTGTTTTTTACTTAGTAATTTTGTCTTTTTTTGCATTTTCGTATTAATTGTTGCGTGAATAACAAAAATTATAATTTCCAAAATTTTATGGTTTTAATTAAGAACAACAGATATGATATTTTAAATATTTTTCCTGAATTTTTTATTTTAATACAGACACAATGCAAAGAGAAAGAGTTTTGATGTATAATAAGAACTTACCTGGACATCGAGAATTGACAGGTGAGTTTCGTACTGGGTTGGAACAATTTTTAGACTTTGCTAGTAGTAAATATGAGTTCATGGATGGAAATAAGTTAAGATGTCCGTGTAAAAAGTGCGGTAATGGTAAATTTCTTATGTGTGATCGATTAAAGAACACCTTACTAGATTTGGATTTTGTCCAAACTATTATAATTGGACTTCTCATGGTGAACCATTTATATCTGATGAAGGATATGAAAGAAGTGACCAATTTTCAGTTAGGGAAGAATGTGGTTATTATGAGCAATTGAACCCATACGAGAGGATGGTCATTGATGCAGCTAGTAATAATTTTGTCACGGAAGCAAATCAGGCAAGTACTAGTTTTACTCCAACATGTGAACAAGTGGGTACTAGTCATGCTTCACAATTGGAAGATATAGGAGTAACGGGTTTTGCTGAGAATGTTTATAATGAAACTTTTCAATCTAATCAGCTCTGGGATGCGTTAAAAGCAGCAGATGAACCTTTATGGGCAGGTTATGAGGACCACACTAAGTTATCGGTGACAACCCAACTATTAAATATCAAGGCAGAACATAATGTGTCTACAGATTGTTTCAACTTTTTTGTTGAAGTAATGCGGGAATCATTGCCTCGTGAAAACATCATGCCAAATGATTTTATGATATGAAAAAGCTAGTGGATAGCTTAGGTCTTCCGATTATAAGGATTGATGTATGTAGTAGGGGTTGTATGCTATATTGGAGAGATGATGAAAATGCAGAATCTTGCAAATTCTGTAGCCAACATAGATACAAGAATAACAGGAGGCCGGGTCGGAATCAGAAGCGTAGACCATGCAATCAAATGTTTTATCTGCCCTTAATCTCTAGATTGCAAAGGCTTTATACATCTAAAGTCACAGCTGAACACATGACTTGGCATGCAAATCATGAAACAGAAGAAGGTCTAATGTGTCATCCTTCAGATGCGGAGGCATGGCAACATTTTGATAGAACATACCCTGAGTTTGCGATGGAGCCTCGGAACGTCAGGTTAGGTCTCTGTGCCGATGGATTTGCTCCATTTAGGAAAACAAGAAGAAGTTATTCATGCTGGCCAGTTATCTTAACGCCGTACAATCTTCCACCTGGTATGTGCATGAAGACACCTTATATGTTTCTGACATTGATCGTGACAAGGCTGCAAAATCCGAAAAAGTTGATAGATATTTATATGCAACAATTGATTGAGGAGTTACAACGGCTATGGGTTGAAGGTGTCCCTACGTATGACGTTTCTACCGATCAAACATTTATAATGAAGGCTGCCCTTCTTTGGACGATAAATGACTTCCCAGCTTACGGAATGTTATCTGGATGGAGTACAGCTGGGATCTTAGGATGCCCGATATGTTTGGAGAGGTCAAAGTCATTTAGATTAAAACATGGAAAGAAGCCCACCTATTTCGACTGTCACAGACAATTTTTACCGGCAAGTCATCCTTTCAGAAGGAATAAGAAAGAGTTCATGAAGAATAGGACTGAAAGAACGCGGCCACCATTGAGGTTGACCGGCGATCAAATTTGGGAGCGTGTGTAGAACTTTCCAACTGTTGTTGAGAACCCGCACGGCACGACTTTTGGGTACGGAAGTACACATAAGTGGACAAAACGCAGTATATTTTGGGATTTACCATATTGGAAGGCTCATCTTATTCATCATAATCTTGACGTCATGCACATAGAAAAGAATGTTTTCGACGATGTCATAAATACTGTGATGGATGTCGCCGGAAAAACAAAAGACAACTTGAACGCAAGAAAAGATATGAGAGATATTTGCGATCAGCCAATACTATCTGTGGATGCAAGCAGCAAGGGACCAAAACCGAAAGCAGTTTACACATTGGATAATGAGCAGAGGCGAGTTGTTTGTCAATGGTTGAAATCTATACGGTTTCCTGATGGATATGCTTCGAACTTCGGGAGATGTGTTGATTTGAATGAATACAAATTCATAGGTTTGAAGAGTCATGATTGTCACTTCCTGATGGAAAGACTAATTCCAATAGTTTTGAAGGAAGTTCTACCGAACTTTGTATGGGGCGCAATTACAGAGTTAAGCAATTTCCTCCATGATATTTGCTCGACAGTGTTAAAAGCATCGCACATGGAAAAACTAGAGAGAGATATTCTAATTATTCTTTGCAACTTAGAAAGGATATTTCCTCCAGCGTTTTTTGATTCGATGGAGCATCTCTTAATTCACTTGCTTTATGAGGCCAAAGTTGCAGGTCCCGTCCAATTCCGATGGATGTATCCATTTGAGAGGTAATGTTATTTTTAAAATACAGTTCAAATTAGTTTATCATATAATATGTTACGATAAGCTTCTTTCTATTTGAACTAGATTCTAATATCATTTGAAGAAAAAAGTGAAGAATAAGGCACGTGTTGAAGCTTCAATTTGTAATGCATATATTGTGGAAGAAGTGACAACATTTGCATCATATTATTTTGAGCCTCACGTTCAGTGCAAGAGGCGGAGAGCAGACAGAAATGATGAGGGCCCCATTGATCCCAATTGTATATCATTCTCTATTTTCAATTATCTAGGTCGACCAAGCGGCGTATGTCAGTTTCGTTACTTATCAGGCGAAGAATTTCATACAGCCCATACTTATATTTTACTGAACTGCCCAGAAGTCGAGCCATACTTCAAGTAAGTGTAAATTTGCAAATATATGTTTTGACGTCAACATATTTGCCAATATTTATATGGTTTTTAATATTAGGATTTTCCAAAATGAAATGGTTGGACTACAACCAAATGAGTTTGACCGTTTGTGCGATGAATACTTTGCGGCATGGTTCAAGACATATGTAAGTTGCGTATGGTTCAAAATCAAGTTATTAAAATTATATACATCATTTAGTAAAATATTTATGGTAGGCTTTGCATGTGCAACCTTAGGTTCACAATAATTATGATGAAATTGGAGGACAAGGATTGCTATATCATCTGTCATGGGGTTCACAGTTAAAAGTTCGAAGTTGGCGAGCATATTTCATAAATGGATATAATTTTCATACTCAAGAATATGGAATGGGAAAATCCACAATGAATAGTGATGTGTCTGTTCGGTCATCCAATAGTGGCAATTCAGAAGATGATTTTTATGGCTTGTTGGATGAAATCATAGAGATTGAGTACCCTGGACCATTAATGATGCGGGTTGTGTTATTTAAGTGCACGTGGTTCGATTCCGTCGAAGGAATGAAAGTGCACGCGAAGTTCAATTTGGTTGAAATCAATCACAAGAAAATGTATCTGAAGTATGAACCATTTGTCTTGGCTTAACAAGCAATTCAAGTATGTTATGCATCATATCCTAGTTTGAAACGTGACAAAACTGATTGGTGGGCTGTATGTAAAATCAAAGCATGGAGGAAAATCGAGGAACACTTGAAGGATATAACCTACCAACAAGAGGAAGTGTGTAACACGGTTGAAATTGAGGAATATAACATACCAACTTTACGAGATCCGTGTAGAGCAATGATAGATGTGGATCCAACTGAAATTTGCGAATTAAATGTACAAGAATGTTCAAAATCTGATTTTCAGACAGATAACGAAAACGAGGACGAAGACGAGGACGAAGATAAAGACGAAGATGAAGACGAAGACGAAGAAGAAGATTAAAATTTTTGTCACAAAACACTACAGATGTGTAATTATTAATGCTACAAGTGCTATTTTGGTTGTTATCATTATTGTTCTTGTTATTATTGTTATTGTGTTTTTTTATTATTGTTATTGTCGATTATTCTGTTTATTTTAATTGATCGTCCGAAATTTTGTCCCTAAATGCCGACCAGTCAAATATTATTAACGTGTCATAACATTTCCGATATTCTAATTTCCATTGCAAAATTTGAGATGCGAAATTTTACCGTTCGAAATTTGCAACGGAATATATATGTCCGTCGCAATATGGTCGAACGATATACTTTCCGTCGGAAATTTGCGACGGAAATTCTATTGTTGTCGCAAATATCGACGAATAGTTAGGATTTTTCGCAATTTTATTGTCGAAATTTTTTCCCGTCGGAAATTATTTGTCGGTCCAAATGTTGCGATAGACAAGTTGAGTCCGTCGCAAATTTTTAGAGCGAAATTTTACTGTTCGAAATTTGCGACGAACGCACAATTCTATCCGTCGCAAATTAGCGACGGTCACACAAATTCCGTCGCAAATTTGACAAATTAATTTTTTCCCGTGGAAATTTTTTGTCCGTCCAAAATTAGCGACGAACAAGTTGCATTCGGCGCAAATTTTGATGGCGAAATGTTATCGTTCGAAATTTGCGACGAACGCATAATTTCCGTCGCAAATTTGCGACGGCAAACGAACGTTATCGTCGAAAATTTGCGATGGCCACACAATTTCCGTCGCAAATTTGCGACGGACACACACCGTCCGTCGCAAATTTGACAAATTAATTTTTTCCTGTCGAAATTTTTTTGTCCGTTCAAATTTTGCGACGGATAAGGTGACTTCGTCGCAAATTTTGTGAGCGAAATTTGACCGTTCGAAATTTGTGACGAACGCGATTTCCGTCGAAAATTTGCAACGGAAATTGATCGCGGTCGTCGCAAATTTGCGACGGACTAGTGGGGGCCGTCGGTGGCTGTCGCAAATTTGCGACAGACGCCACTCTCGTCCGTCGCAAATTTGCGATGGCCGCCGATGTCCGTCGCAAATTTGCGACGGACGAGAGTGGCGTCCGTCGCAAATTTGTCAATTATTTCTCCTCACCTTCTGCTCCGATCTCTCACACCGCCGCTCGCCCCCGCCTCGCCGCCGTCCCGCTGTCGCTTCCAGCACGCTCGCCGTTCGTCGCCGGTCGCCCCGCAGCCCGTCGCCCGCCCCCTCCCCCCATGCCGGTCGCCCCCTCGCCTACCGAGCCGTCGCCGTCGCGTCTTTCCCCCCCCCGCCGGACGCAGGTCGCCCGGCAGCCCCCTCCGCCCGTCGCCCGCCCCGCCGCCGGTTGCCGACCCCCCTGGCCGCCTCGCCGCCCTCGCCCTCGCCTTTGCCAGCGAGCGGGGTCGCCCTCGCCACCGCCAACCAGCAGTTGCCGCCGCCGACCCCAGCAATCTCGCCGCCGTTCGGCCGCCGGATGCCGGCCAGCCGCCCGCCGGCAATGCCATCCTGCCGCCGGCCAACCGCCGGCCTCCCACTCGCTGGCTAGCCGCCGTTGCCCCCGCCTGGCGCCGTCGCCGCCGCCCGACGCCGTCGCCGCCGATCGACACCGTCGCGGCCGAGCTCCCCTGTCGTTCGCTCGGTTGTGGACGAGCAGCTGACGGACTTGTCACCCTTTGGGTCCACGCCCGCGCTGGGACTGCCTCTGTTCGATTGGCCGGTTTTTATTATCCTTGAACCAAGTAAGCAACTCCCTAAACCCTAGTTAATGTAATTAGGTAATTACTCGGATTTGTTTAGGGATTATTTATGATCACGTATCGTTGGCTAGGTTACGGGTCGATTTTAGGATTGCATGTGGATTTGATTGATGGTCGACTGATTAATTTGTTTATTATGTGGATGATTAAGCATTGAATGACGATATAGTGATTAATTAAGCGTTTTCACGGAAAATGCTTCAAAATTGAACAATTCTAAGAAAAATCATTAAAAATTTTAACAATATTATAACAACGGTATATGTTGGTAACAAATATGATATTTGACCGTAAAAGTTTTTTAAAATTTTTAATAAATTCAAATTTCATAATATCGGAAAAAGCCAAAAATTAATAGTGACCACCAATTTTGAGTGAAATTTAGATTTCTTAACGTGTTCCGGGAAAAAAATTATTTCAAATTTAAAAATTTTTATAACTTTATAATATGGCTTAAAATAATTGTGTTCACCCATTGGGATGGGAATTTTTTTTATTTGGGTGAAAAAAAATTTAAAAATTATAAAATATCTAAACCGCACAGAATTGCCTAAAAAATATGTGGCCATCAGCTTGCATTGAAATTTAAATTTTTTTAGAAGGTCGAAAAAAATTAGAATTTAAAAAATTTCAAAACTTCACGGAATGACGTATAATACCCGTGGACACTTACTTGTAGTTATATTTAATTTTTTTAACATGCCCCTAAAATTATTAAAATAAATAATGAGAAAAATTTTGGAAATTTTACCTAATAACTTAGACTACCTGTGGCCACCCAATTTTAGTTTGTACCAATTTTTTTATTCCATGGCTTAAAAAGTTTATATTAAAAAATAATAATTTAAAAATTCTTAAATTTCAGAACTTTACAGAATGTGTTAGAATATCGGTGGCCACCAACTTGTAGTTGAATTTTTTTTTACATCTCAAGTAAAATTTAACAATAATAACAACTTTTCTCTTACAAAACTTTACAGACAGATTTGGAATACCTGTGGCTACCCACTTCCAGTGTAATTGAAAATTTTTTGTACGTGGTCAAAAAATTTTCAATCAAAATGAATGCGATTCATATAGTGATGTTTGATACTTGTGGTCACCCATATCGTGCAAATATATTGATGTTTCATATCCAAATGAATGCGATTTCTAGTATATTTGTTCGTAGGAAATTGCACATCATAAACACTCGATAGTGGGTCATTTTAAGGAAACATTTTCTCAATCTTTCCATCAAAATGGTAAGTTTCGTCATTTACATCAATATATGTCAGTAATACGTGTCAATAGTTCTTTACATATTCGTTTAACCTTCCTATTTGTCAGTATAAACGTGAACATCACATGCCTAGAAGACAAGCCTCTTCCACGTCCTCATCCCCGTCCCTTTCCTCTTCCCCTGTCCTGTCATCTAACCCTCAACCACAATACGGTCCGTCACAATATGGACATGTTGGCCCTTCGTCCAACACTGAACAGCATGTTACAGGACTTGGCCACATGCGAACTGAATGTCCTCCAGTTCAATCTCCTTTAGCTCCATCTCCTTCCGTTTCACCCCATTATTCGGTGGATCAATTGAAAATTGACGTAAACAGAGGTCAAGAAGATAACCGATTCTTAATACGTCCATTTGGAGATTCGTAAGTACTCTCAATTTTTTTTTTTAGTATATGTAATCTTTACGGCTTTACATATTAATGTCAACTGAATTGTCGATGTTGTACAATATCCGTATGCTTGCAGATTCACTAATGCTACGTCTGTTGTGAGGGAATTGAACAAAATAGTAAGAAACTTTTGGATGGGAGAGTATACTACTTACAGAAATGTTCCATAAGAAGTGAAACAAATGTGGTGGAATGAATTCAAGATAAGTTTTATATATTTTATTTTCTCACCTATCCATAAAGTCTGGTGTAATATATTGATGGTCAAGAATGATATAAAGGGACCGGAACAACTCTATAGTTTTCGATACCGAAAAAACCAGATATTTTCGCCGACATGAACTTTACTAAATCTGTTTATATTTGTCTGGTGCATGGTTATGGATAGGTGATCATCATAATAACTTTCAATTTGTGTTTTTAATCATTGCAGCGGAAGTACACGTGGGAGGAAGCGGAAGACAATGAAGTGAGAAGAATTTTCGATAAGAAAATCGGCGATTTTATGCAAAATGTTATGAATAGAGCGAAGATCAAGCAAGTGAAGCCGTCTTTCTTTACAGCAAACAATTGGGCGGCAATTAACAGATTTTGAGCATCTGAATAGAGTCGGCAACTCTGTGAGCAGAATAAGAAGAATCGATCTTCTAGCTCTAGTGAGGGGTCAGCCACATATGCTGGAGGCTCTATCAACATTGCGGAGCATCGCAAACGACTGGTAAGTCTGTTAAATGAGTTATTAGTTAATTTAATTCAATTACTCATGTTTACATTTTGTAGGCACAAGAATTGGGGACGGAACCGACATTTGCAGCTACATTTGAGCGGACATTTCAAAAGAAAGATAAGACATGGACTGGCGATCGAGCAAAAGCTGTTAAGGTATGTAAGGTTATCCTTTGGCTTATATATAACCTATAATGAAAACTGTGAATGCTTTCAATATTTAGGGTAGTGATTTTATTTTCATTTACATTGTTAATGTAGGAAAAATATGATGAACTTGTAATGAGCAGTGCTAGTGGTAGTGATGATTGTCCTGAGTCCGGGCCATCAGTTGACAATATGGCATTATGGATGGAGGCAACGGGTAAGGTGAAAAAAGGGAAAATATTTGGGATGGGATCGTTGTCAAGGATGTACATGCCGAATAGTCCTGCAAGTTCATCATCCACTACGACTGGTCGAAGGAGGTCACGACCAGATGAGCAATTGACCCAAGAAGTGCATCGTCTGAATAATTTACTTGTTCAGAAGGACGAGCAAATAAATAACTTGGAGCAACAAATGAGACTCGTTATGCAACACCTTAACCTCAACCGATATGATGATCCTCCTGTACCTCCAGCCAATCCAATAGATCATGGGCACAACGATGACCAACACAATAATGCCGAGAATGATGATGATGCTGATGATGCAGATGATGATTTTCTCCATATTTTCTAGTTAAAATTCTCAAAAACGGGGTAAGTTTGCTTCATAATCTTGGTTTTTCATAATTTCACTCATATTCATATGCAAGAACATTTTTGTTGGTCCTGAAACGTATTTTTGTTAACTCTCTTGTTATTTTACACTTAGTTCCACATCTATGTATAGACGTTTCTTTTATAATCTGGACTGATTTATGTATGAACATTTCCTCAGGTTTCGAGAAGTGACCACTTTTGATGTCTTGTCAAGGTATCAAAGCCGCGTCTTTTTGTATATAGTTTTTTTGCATCTTCTATGGTTGTCCCGTCTCTTAGTTTATGTTTTGAATGTATTGTAAGATTGGATATATAATCACATCATAGTAGACTCTGTAACTTTACTTCGGTTATTTATTTCAATTAAATGTTATTGTAGCTGGTTTGTCAAAAACTATGGTTTGTTCATTTTTCTGTTTAAATTATATGTCATTGTATCTTTTGTTTTTATGTGGACAATAATTTATGGCCGAAATGATGTAAAAATAGCGACGAATATTTTACGCTGAATTTTGCGATCCTCACAATTCGTCGCTAGTTTGCGACGTTTAAATTTTGCGGTCAATTTTGTGACGAAAATTGTAACAAATTTTTCGATGAAATTTGCGACTAATTTTGCGACGACATTTCCAACGAAAATAGCGACGGACAGAGTTTGTGCCTAATTTGCGACGGATTTTGCGACGAATTTTGGGACGGACACAGTGCGTTGCAAATTTGCGACGGATTTTGCGACGTATTTTGCGACGGACACAGGTCGTCGCAAATTTGCGACGAATTTTGCGACGGACAAACTTAGTCGCAAATTTGCGACGGAATTTACGACGAATTTTGCGACGGACACTGGTCGTCGCAAATTTGCGACGAAATTTCCGACGGACTGTGTCCGTCGCAAAATTTGCGACGGATTGTATTCGTGGCTAATTTGCGACGAATTTTGCGACGTATTTTGCGACGAATGTGTTGCGACGAATTTGTTTTAGTCGCAAATTTGCGACGAAGTTTTAAATTTTCCGTCGCAAAATTTTGCGACGAGCTAGTAGCGACGGAATTTTTTCCGTCGCAAATGCGATTTGCGACGGATTTTTCTAAATTTTCCGTCGCAAATTTCGTCGTTAATCCGGTTATTTTTTGTAGTGATCGGCCATCGGGTAAGACTAGCACTTGTAAGAGGTGGCTTATAAAAATTGCTTTGACCGGGAAACCCTGCTGTTCACTTGTTTCGACGCCGGGCCCTTGATTAACTCAACAAATTTAATTACGCAAGGGGGAAGCTTCAACGATGGTTTCCAAGACAAATCCATGAAGTCGCGGCTGCTGCGAAAGCCGAAAGATATTACCTGCGTAAGAACCCAAAAATGAACGAAAGACAACCATATGGTCATGAGGTCAAAACGTTCAGCCGTTACGTATGTTTCAACGCGGTCAGGTCCAGTCTCTTTGCTAATCGGGAAGCGCTGCAGCCTTGGACATCAAGTAACAAGACCTCTATATATAACACATGGAGATCAAGCAAGAAAACACGCAACAAATCAGCTATCAAAGAAGCAAGTTCACAAGTTCAACTCCGTCTTCACCCTCTTTCTGTGTCTTGTTACTTATTGATATTTTCAGCTGGTGTGTGAATAGACGAATCTGAGTAGGGAGATGAAGGGCGACCCGAAAAACATACCCTGGTTCAAGACCTTCTTTTCTTTCTTGGTTTTGCTGGTAGGAGCGGATCATAGGAAGCATCGCACCAACCGAACTGCGCCTGAAGCGGCCATCGTTGCTGCCTCCAAGCATTTCTCAGCCCCTCACAAGGCACGGTTCGGGTGAATTGCGGTTTTGAATGCACTTCAAACTGTCAAGTCAACATCAAGGAGGAGGAGGAGGAGGCTGAGAAAGTTGGCTTGGAATGGTGACATTTTCTTCTTCGGTCGCTGAACGAAGGATCGGACGTTATGACGTGTACTCTGCCGGTGCACCAGGACAACCGCGAATCTTTGGATGATGTTCAAGTGGGTCTTGCGTAAAATCTGTCAAATCCAGCAAGTTTGAATGTGTCAGAGAATTACAGTTTGACATATCGGTTAATAAATCAACTTTGTAAACCGGTCTCAGTGGCTAGTACGATTGCTCGGTCAATGCACATGAAGGGACTATCTGTCATGTTCTTGTAATAAATAAACATCTTACCGCAAAGTGCAACTCAATGGGCTGTTCCATTTCATGGGTGCAACTGGGCTATGAATTGAATGACATGCTTTAATCAGCTGAGTTTTGGCCCAACCATGCCCATCTTGTACAGAACTTATGCCCCTGGTGCAAAAACCCAACTAGAGGAGTTGGACCTGAATGATCTTGAAACCTTTCACCAGAAGAACTTTATCTGTTATAGTTGTGTGGAATACTTTAATAATACCATAAGGAGATTATGATATCACACCATATGTTCCGATGTACTGAGACATGTAGCAGGGCCAAGCGGGCCGGTTCCGGCATGGAAGCAATAAGACCACATGGCCCTAACCCGTTCTGGAAAGTTGAAATTGGGAGCCAGATCGGGTAGTTTTTGGTTAGAAAAACCTTATAGTTCAAGGCAGATTTTCAGTTCTATCCAGAAATCCCGCTCTTTTTTTTTTTTTTTTTTCAACTTTAAACTCTAAGTCGGCTAAATTCACCCTAAACTATAACAAAAGCAAAATTAAATATTAGACAATCCTGACTAGGAGGTAGATGTGTGAAATCTTCATATAAATAACTCTATGTTTTTTTTTTTTTTCAGAAAATGTGATAAAATTTGGTTTATCAAGCGGTCTGGGCTGGTTGAGTTGGAATTAGCTTGGTCGGGACGATCTTAAGGTGGAATCAATAATTCTAATGCCACAATCTAGACATTGGCCCATTTAACAGGACATAGGCCTTGCCGGCGCAACCCATTGCGAATACGATCATGCTGGGCCAAGGGCCCATGTTCATCGGCACGGCCCAAGGAACGACCCAACAAGCGGAGAACTCGCAATAATTTTCTTATTTTTGAGATCCAACTTCCGTATGTATCATGTTGTTCTGCCATTTAAATACACATTGAATTACAAATTCAAAAAGGGGAATAGGGTATGTTTCGTATTGATTTTTCTTGCTGGTCCGGCATTTGTTCGAGCATTAGCAAGCAAGGGAAACGAGTAAAGGCGAGCATGATTTCAGGGTAGAGCCGGACCGATTTCCAGGTTTTAGCGAGACCTGATCCAATTCCCGGTTCCACATTTGTAGGAACCTTCGGTTCCTAGTTTCCAAGAGAACCGGACTAAGAACCGAATTGAGAACCTCCAAAACCCTATAATAGAAATTGACTTAGGCTTTCTCGCTCTACGAAATCCTAATCTTCCTCTCCAGAGCGACTCCCTCCTTGACTTTCTTCCTCTCCTCAAATCGTAAAATAGAAATTGTGCAAGTTGAATACTCATTGGCCATGTAAACTCTTCATTAGAGTGACACTTGACTGAATTGAAGGTGTGGATAAAGGGCTCTGACCTAGTACATCATGCAATGGACAACAAGATGGTAACTGTTAGCTAAACCCAAATATTCCCTCTGACACCAGATAAACAATTTTACCCCTTTTCTTTGGCCTCTCAAATCCTAAAATATACAGTTCCTGATCTCTGTTTCTCCTCCAAATGGGCTCCCAAAGAGCTTTAATTGGATCTCCAAAATCACCTCATTGACCGTCCAAAGCTGTTGGGTTGGTGAGGCACACGCATGATGTACCAAAACAGATTTGGAGGAAGATTTGTCCTCTTGCTAGCATCTTCTCATTACCAGCTAAACTTCTCATTATTATCAACTTTATCATACCCAAGAATTCCACGTGGCAAGGGGCAACCGCTAAGAAGACCCTCAATAAGTTTTATTTTAGGGTTAATGTCATAAAAAACTCCAAACTAATATACCAGTGACATATTTTTCAAACTAATTTTTTGATCATCAAAAATCTCAAACTGGTACACCTGTGACAATTTTACTCCAAAGTAATATTTTGACCATGAAAAATCAAAAACCCCAAATGGGTACACTTGTGACAAATTTATCCTCCGTTTAATTGGATTAATACTACGAAAAATCACAAATTGGTATACTCATGACAAACGGAGAGTAAAACTCAAAACTAGTACATCTATTAATTACCACATGTCATTTAACAAAGCAGTTTGACAATAAATTTTAACAAAAACTAACGGAGGGTAAAATTATAATAAGTATATCAGTGTAGGGTTTGTAGTGGTCAAAAAATTAATTTGAGATAAATTTATCATCAATTTAGAGTTGTTCGTGATATTAACCCTTTATTTTAACAAAAGGCATAGTTAGCATTATTGATGTCACAACTCTTTTTCCAAAAACAAAGGTAGAGAAGATTCCACTCTCCCATTCTACAAAAAATTTAGATTTTATGTTACATGTTTTAAACTTTTTTTTTGGTTTATTTTATTTTATGTGTTCATATTTTAATGATTGATGCTATTGACAAATGGGAAATCTTCATTTTTGTTGCTACGTTCACTTTCATTTTGCCTGACTAAAAATGAAATAAAAAAAAGAAAAGGAAATTGGCCCCGAGTAGACCTTGGAACCTATGATAATATAGTTTCTAGATTTCATAATATGCAAGATAGATTCGAGATTTCAAAAAATGATGAATCTGTTCGGACAGATAAATTTCAAGTTTTAGGCAAAAGCTAGACAGAATATGCCTAAAACTTGGAAGCATTCGTCGCCAAAGACAAGCATGGGCATAGCTCGAGAGCTTGCACTGTTGTGCTTGACTTTCTTATACTGAGTGGGGACTGAGTTGGCCCATTATTCCATGTCTTTATACTTTGAGTTCATGACTCTACATTATCTTTTCACGTGTGCAATGGGATATGTTGAGTTAAATTAAAAGCTTAAGACTGTTGTTCCAATTCACATGAATTAACGTATGGTTACAACAGTATTCCATTTTCTTTTTAGCGGTTGAGTGGTGTTCGAGCCAGCTTTCATGTACCTCAATCGATCTATCTCTTGAAGGATCTTGAGAACACACTCCTCCACATCAGTCGAGTACATTCGCGATTTTAATCCTAGACCACTCTCAACAACGCTTGAATCAAGACCGTAAAGAGAGAAGCAAACTAAATTGTCATTTAAGTCGACATCTTGTCAGCAATACGATGATATTCTGTTAGTGTTTCAATAGAGACAATTAAATGCCAATATATTGAATTACTTAGCTAATTATTTTTTTTTCGAAATAGGCCTTACTGACTCCGTTATTACCCAATTTACAAAGGCCTGACAATGTAGTACCTGTGCCAATGGAAGAAATTTCTAGATAGGCCCTACTCTGAGTTGTGAATTTCCTTTAAGAAAGCATGTAACTTTCAATGAGTTGGTGGATCTAAGCCGTTGTCAGATTCAAAGCATTCTATGATGCCTTGTGGTGTCATGAATACTGGTGAATTACCCAAATTCCTTCGCTTAACATCCTATGTGCTTGCCAAGCCTTATCGCCGTCAGCATCATCTTACGCTTGACTCACATTGTGCTGGTGCTCGCTTTAGAAGGTGGGACTATGACCTATACACAGTTTGAGCATATGCAATTCTCATATTGTTTACTTCCCACCACACTTATGCCTAGGTCAAATGGACATTCATTCATGCCGTTTTACTGGATTTGGTTCATCACAATCATTAATTTTATGAACGTTCATCAATCATGTAGGCCATGCGAGATCTACAATATCAACGGTTGTGATGGACTAGGTCTTTTTTCAGTTTGGATCTAAACAAGAATATTTCGCACGCACGACTTACAAGACCTTTCGAAACAGTGGCTAGCCTCTCAAATTTAGCCGAAGAAACGGTTTGTGTGGTGCAAAAGCTATGTTGAAAAGGGGCACCTGCTTGACGTCGAAATTTGAGGATCGCTAGCCCTCG
The DNA here is from genome assembly GCA_024500025.1 of Syzygium aromaticum. Classification (NCBI taxonomy): domain Eukaryota; kingdom Viridiplantae; phylum Streptophyta; class Magnoliopsida; order Myrtales; family Myrtaceae; genus Syzygium; species Syzygium aromaticum. Next base: position 13,369,050 of record CM044894.1, on the reverse strand, counting down.
ACCAAAGTCATTGGAAAGCGGCTTCTTGGATCACCCAACAAAGGGCACGGAAAAACAAAGTCCTGGGATCACCCAGAAATAAAGCTTCATTGGATCACTCATTCCTCTCTCTATACTTAAGTGCTCCACCAACGACCCCATTGTCTCATTTTTCAATATCATATCTTCTGGACAGACTCGTTGGGTCCTTGGTGATTGCACTGACATTTTTAAATTCCTCTGCCACTTTGAGTGGATATTGGGCAATCATTTTGGGATGACGCAATAGGGCACGGTCTGTTCTCTCCACTTCGTGCACCAGTCAGACGTGAGTTCTACCAAATCGCGAGCACAATGTCTATTATTGTTATATAGAATGATGAAGACATCTGGTTTTTGGTCAAACTGGCAATACTTAATGCAGATGAACCCCAACCATGTTGACCACGGCTTATCTCAAGTCACACGGCCTTGGGAGAGAATTTATGGACAAACCCAGCTGGAATAACTGAGTGCGGCTGAGGAAGAACAAAAAATTCTTGAAATGTTCATGCATTTGTTGAATTCTTGAGTTACTCTTTCTCTACTTCCATAATGTCGTACCGGGTCTTGATTGGTTTGGCGATGCTGCACCTTCGAAAACATTTTTTGGGGTTTCGAATCGATGCAGAAACGATTCTTTTGTGCAACATAATATTAGGATTATGGAATACAGTTTTGTTATCTTCATGAGGCCGCAGATTATGGCAACAGGTAACATACTTGCGAACTAGAAAATACTTGTGTAACAACAGATAAACTGATGAGAGAGAGAGAGAGAGAGAGAGAGAGAGAGAGAGAGAGAGTGAGTCTGGTCAACAGTTCTAAGAAGGCAACTCTTTGCAACATGTATAACTGACATTACATCCATGGAGGGGGAGGAGTATTACAACTGTTGGACATCTTCATCACCCTCTAATTATCTTTGCAGCTCGAGTATGTAATAACCAATCAATGGCAAGTTTTCAATGATACATGAATCTGATTATTTGGAAAAATAAGGAATTACCGTTGGCCAACATGTCTCGTTCATTTACAGTAACCGCTGGTGACCGAAACTTCGAAAATCTTGACCCCAATGGGTTTCTGAGTTCCGATTATGACGTGCACACCGATGCCATTATTGTGAAGGGCATGTCCCACAGCATTTGCATCACCACTTCTGATGTTCAGTGGTTGTGGTCAGATCATGTACTTATCAGTGGCTCATCTAACAGTTGCAAGCACTCCTGAGGATTGGCATAGAAGTAATCTTCTTCCTTCGGTCTATCCGGAATCATGACTCGTGACTTTGGGCTGCCCATCCGAAGTGAATGAGCTTCCTTAACAAGAGAAGAGAACTCGTCCCAACCGAACGATCCATTCATGTACCGATCGACCAAACCGACCAGAAGCTTTCTGTCTAGCAAAATAGTCTTTTTGAAGCCCAAGAATCTGAAACAGAGTTTTCAAATGAGGCAGAGACTCGAACTTCGTGCACCTACCATAATACTAAAACAGGTTACTGAAGTACCATAAACAGACTAGAGACTACTCCGCATTGATTTACCTTCGATGGCCTTCAACCACTTTCGCCATATTCCCATCGTATGTTGGAATAAATATATCACTTTCCAATGAGACTAAAAAATCTAGTGCCGCCATTTGTGACGAGTGATTCTGGAAAAACTTCAAATCTGCTGGTTTCAGCAAAGTCTCTTTCGTCACCTGGGCCAATCAGCAGAGTTAACAAACAGTCACAGACGTAATAAGCAGTGAAAGAAGATTAAGAAAATCTGTTTACTCCAACTGACCAAGTTACGAAAAGACGACGACAGAGTTTCCATCCTTCTCTCTCTACCGTATATCTCTCCAGCAGCAATGTATATTTGGACGTTTCGATCAATACCCAATGCATCTAGAACAAGAGCAGTTTCTTCTGGTGTTAAAGGGCAGAAGCCTTCTCTTCTTTTCATCTCCGAGTCTATCACTTTCTCCTTCCACCACGGGTAGGCATATCTATAAAGTACGACAATGTCAGAGGATTTCTAGAGTAATAATAACAAGTTATAGCATCGGGGATAGACTATGGCCAACTGGAAGATGTGAAGAAGGATTACCTGAGTTGTGTCAACTCCTCTACCTCCTCACTGTTGCAACCATGAGAGCAGCCGGAGAAAGCGAGCATGTCCATTTCGTATCTCAGATGCAGAACCAAGAAGGGGCCCTTTTCCCTCAGAATCCGGACGGCTTTTCTACCTAATTCCTCTATCTGGGGAGTAAATCTCAGAGAATTAAAGTTTACTCGACACCGCAGCTTCTGAATTTCCAGAGGCACCCCATTGTTGGCGAGCCGAGTGTCCGTTCGAGTCAAATGTAAAACTTTGTACTTTCTCGCTAGAGGAAGTACCTGTCGTAAATAGGTCAAAATTTGAGATTCATTCCCAGATAGGACTGATCTAAGTAGTTGCTTCATTTGTATGGACTTACTCGATCAAGATAGTAAGAAAGGTTAGACCAACTGATGGGTGGTAATGAGTAGAACATTCCTAGTTCCACTCTTTTCTTGAGCCTCGGGGGTAAGTCCTTCAGTATACGGACCTCATCTCTCAAAGAAGAGATGAAATGATCAACGTCAAATATGTCTTGGAACTCACTGCCTCATCAAAATTCAGCAAAACTTTTATCTTATATTATTTGGATGCATCATCCATAAATTGACAAATCCATTAATAATAGATATGGAACTTACCTTGGGTCAGCCCAGAAGGAAGTTTTGTCCAGTTCTGGAACAATTAGAGTGACATTCAAGTATCTGGCGATAGCAACCATGTCACATATCTGTCAAGCAAATTCAAAAGTAAGAGAGATGGAAATTCAGATGAGGAATAGCAGATGAGGATTAAACAATAACCGAAAGTCGACATGGTTCTTTTATGCAACTAAGTTGAGAAGACTCGAAACAACTCACAGCAGCTCGCATTTGATTGAGCCCTCCATTGCATGAAACCATAAGATAACCGTTGTTCTTGTAAACCCCTGAAAAGAAATCATGGGGTTAAGCTAAACTAGGAATAGCAACCTTGGAAGCATCAACCTGATTGAGACATGGCTCTGAGAAGCATACAAATTATCAAGAAAATTAATAACCTAGAAAATAACTAAATACAAATGTCTGGAGGGTTTCAAAAAGCTCATCATGTAAACAAATTCCTCGAATTCTACATCCCCCACAAACAAATTAATCCAGATGAAGGCTCAAGCACACGCATAAAGAAGCCTTCAGTTGTTCTACGACTAAATTTTCAATATTCTGTCTGATCTTTTTTTTCACGGAAAAGGTGTTCACAAGCCAACTCACTCTTTGGGGGAAGCCGGACATTGGTTGGTATAGAAGATGATTGAACTGCCAAAGAATGATCTGCAGGAATAAAACAAGAAGGCCAGTCCTTCAACAATCTCGGACCCCAAGTCCCCCCAATCGCCATCAGCTGAACGACGCTAATCCAAATCAATGCGGTCGTGGTCACTCGCAGAATCCAGAGCTTCGTTCCATACTTTGAAACTAACGACCTCTTGAATTTCTGAACCTTTCCCTCTTTCAAGAATCCCATCCCCAATTCACACTCGTCTCTATGATCACAATCCTCCACACGCTTCTCTAATCTGCACATCTTAGTACCAAGTAATTGTCCCTATCCTCGTAAATTCATCATGACCGTGACCCAATCAGTGCCACTTGATTAAACAGTCAGAGTGTATTGAAATGGTAACCCAAAAATTCAGGAATCTAATCTAACCTGATCCGAGCTTTCGCAATGTTCTAAGAGCCACCATTTATCTCCACGAGGCGACCTCATTGTCAATAACTCAACCAGCAGAGTAAAGACGTCTTGAAACTCTAAAACCTCCTCGATGTAGGTAAACTGACTTAGCAGTTACACAAAGACCAATGCACATCTCCATGTACCTCATACCTCAACTCCTAAACAAAAACCAAAAGACGTGATCTTTGCGACTTCCGCATTACAATCTCCAGAATTCAACAAAACCCAGAAAGCACGGGAGCATCAATTTGTAGTTAAATCGAAGAAGAGCGTCACTCCCTCTCTAAACCACTGCCGATCCACAAGACATTTACTGAAGCAAGGAAAAAGCCTGCAAAAAGCTAAAATCAACTTCCACCCACACCCTGCAGAAAAAAACAGAGTCCTCTTTGGCTTTCTAATAAATTCTTTTCCACCATAAGTTCCAAAGCAAGAATGCCTTCACATGAACAGATAAACCACAGAGCTCTGCTCTTTTTCAGCTTTCACGAGAACCCACGCTCGGAAAATGAGCAAGAACTGATTTCCCGGCGACCTTTTTCCGAGCGGATCCCGGCCAAAGCACCCGCCAAGAAGAGAGAGACAAAGGCAGAGACAGAGAGCGGTGGCATTAAATAGCACCGCGGAGAACAGTAGGAAAAGCCTATGATTAAGGCGCAAAGTGTTGATGCGATATCAAGAACAAAAAAATTCGAAACAATATTTACATAAAGAGGCGTGAAAGTAGGGAAGAAAGCCAAGCCGTACGGGATCACACCGTTTGTTGGTATTCTCTTTTTGTCCCTTATCATTCGATCAGCCCACATGAAACCCCCCCCAACCCAATTGTCCATACACGTCAGAGGAAATGATGAATCACCAGGGACCCCGTGACCCTGTGATGCATCCTAAGCAAAGAGGGTCAAACCCTCTTGATGACATACGGACAGCATCGGTCTTGCCTGATCTTTGATTCCAAAATCGGGGGTCGTGTCAAATCCTGCAGTTTTTGCCCAAATTGTAGCTAGACTTTTGGATTCGGGAAGTGCCGAACGGGGGCCGAACCATGGACCTTGTTTGATGCTTTGCTTCGTCAGAGTCATCGCCGGTGTTATCTTCAAAGGGTGCAATTCTTTGGCTCATGCATTTGGCAACTTGTGATCGTTCGCCCGAATGGGGGGCTTTTAATTCCCTCTTCCTGATAAAGGGAATGGTGGGTACCTCGTTATCCGAATCGACGCTTGTTCATCCCTCAAACGGGTAGCCTGGCCCTCGCCGAGCGCATGTAACCTCGACAAAGAGTTGCCTAACCCTCGCTAGTCAAAAAGGCCAAGGACTCGAACCATCATGGCGACATCCTTGTCGGCGCCCACAAGGAATTGAGAGCCGTTGAACCCCCCGCTCTCTCCATGCATATTTTGGAACAGCTGAATCGTCGTCGGTTTAACGAATACAATTTTCTTTCGACCAAAAAAAAAAAAAAGAAAAAAAATTACCAAAAATTCCAAACTTTATCCCTTGTGACACATTTACCCCGAACTTTTTTTGTGACATCAAAAAATCTCAAACTTTATTATTTATGACACATTTACCTCAATACATATTGTCCAGGGGCATTTTCGCCTTTTCTGCTTTTCTTTTTTTTTTTCTTTTTTTTTCCTTTCCGGCGAGGGGGGTTCTCGCCGGACGCCTGACCTCGCCCAGGCGAGGGCGAGCCTCGCCGGAAAGGAAAAAAAAAGAAAAAGCAAAAAAGACGAAAATGCTCATGGATAATGTGTATTAGGATAAATGTGTCACAAATAATAAAGTTTGGGGTTTTTGATGTCACAAAAAAAAGTTCGGGGTAAATGCGTCGTAAGGAATAAAGTTTGGGATTTTTCGTGGCTTTTTTCCAAAAAAAAATCCTCGTCAGTGACGGGCTACTGCACGTCTCTCTCTGTTTTTCTTTTTCTTTTTTGGAAAATTTTGTTGGTTTGTCAATTTGTTGGTGGGTATCACTTACACGACGCCCTATCAGCACCACATGTCCATGTCGCAGCATGGACGCAGTTAGACAATTAGGGCTATTGCGGGAGGACTTAATTTAATTTGACAAATCGAAGGAAAAAAAAAATTAGAGGATATGAGTATACAATAGAAAAATTTAGAGGGGTCGAGTGGGAAAGACGATGAACAAACATTGTAAAGCTTCATCTAGCAATTGTTACTTGTTTATATCTACGTAGCAATAGAAGTAGGCTCAATAATACCAACGAAAATTTAGATTACAATGATCGAATGATAGAGGTTATCCTTTCCAGTTATTTGCAATTTTTTCTTTGAGCATTCTATATATCGTCGGGTTTAATTAAGATGCTAATCATCCCGTTTTGGACTTTTCTTCTCCGATTCCAAATGCTTTTAACGAATCCTTTTTTTTTTTTTTGCCATATTGGAATATCATAAAACTAGACTTCTCATTGATTTTTGGGAATATCTTTTGTTAAAGTTATATATATTACTATTTTTTTATCGTTCATAAAAAAACGATGTACTGTAAACGTATATGTTTATCATTGAAATTGCATGCCGGTATGGAATTATGTGAAATGATACGTTATCTTGTAATTGCACACTGACCGCAAACGTTGTGTGAAATTCGACACTAATTGAGATTGCATGTTATAATTGCATGTAAATCTCGGATTGTACGTCGATTGGGATTGCACAATGAAATAGAAATTGAATGCTATCTTGATGGGATTGGATATGTTCCCCCCCCCATGTTGTCCGCATTCCATGAGGTGATTGATTGAATTGGCATTGGATTCATGCACGTTTCAATGAACGCTGCTTCTGCTGGGATTGGATTCGTCCCTGTTGGTTGTTTCGTGGTAGGGCGGTGTTTGCATACGCGAATTGTATTGATTGATTTGGCATTGGATTCATGCCTTTCCGATTGAACGTTGCTATGATATGATTAGATTCGTTCCCATTAGTTGTTTTCCGTGCTTGAACGTAGTTCTTGCACGCGTAGACAGAGGTGTATTGGCCTTCGGTTGGCACTGGATTCGTGTCTGTTTGAGCCTGTAATTTGTCATGGATTGGATCTATCTCTTTGTTTAACTTTCTTTGAGCAAGTTGCGTATTTTTTCTCGAAAAGACGCTAATCACGGCATGGCCGAGCATGAGTACGTACAGAATACTAGAATCGTGAAATCTCACGATATCGTGGGATAGAACTTAGCAAAAGAATATGGTACCGAAAGGGCGACGTCCGAATGCTAGTTCTTTTCCATGAGAAACCAAACTCCTTGATCAGATACTTTGTTTTGTGTAGACTAGTTGACCTATAGGCGATTAATTGACTTTCCCCAACACAGGATTTCAAGTTTCTAATCGACCTGAAAGAGATGATTGGTGGCCACTCCTGAAATGATCTTAAGATTTTGAACCACATTTGCACACCCGGACCTAGGGAGACTCTAGGCCATAGACAAATGAGACGGATTTTCAATTCTTTTTTTTCTTTCGACTTTGATCCTCGATTTCGAAAGTAGAAACTTTTAAAGATTCGATTCGGAGGCAGCAAGGCATTGCGAGGCCGATACTCAAAAATCGACCGCGAACGAGCTCTGCAAGCAGCATTCGGGTTTCACATCGCCGCGCCATCATGTCCAGCATAATTCCGCACGTGCCGTCGCGTCGTTGCGGATGTTCGCTCGTGATTTCATCGCGCATCATTTCACATGTCGTCAATTTGTCAAGTGATCGTGCGTGTTTGGAGGGACGGCGCATTTCATATGATAGTGGCACGCGACGAAACAAGGCTAAAATAAAAAAAAAAAATCGGCGATTGCCAATTTGAGAGCGCGCCCCGGACAAGTATATGGCGAGGACAACATAATCAATCGGTTACATTACGCCGGGTTCCGTGACCTACGCAATTGGAGCTGATTCCAATTCAGAGGCGACGTATCTTCGGACACAGATGTCGTGTTTTGGGGGCCAAAAGATTTGCAAACCGAAGGGTAGGGTGGCCGAGGATATCCCGAAAGGGGGCGCGAGGATTTAGGACTCACGTGATGCCGTCAGTTGTTGTCGAAGGGTGTGCAGACCGGGATGATCACGCGCTGCTGTAAGCAAAGGGACAAAAAGAGGATCACGGAAAATTTGTCAGCGTCGCGAGCCCAGGACTTCTTGCGGTCCCGACATTTTGTTGCACCGGTCTTTCTCCTCGTTGGTTTTATCCAATTTGTGTCACAGGATCACGTAAGGTGAACAACAAGGTTGTGCGACCACCCATGGTAAAAAGACTTCTTTGTCCCTACATTGAGGGACTCTCTTTCTGTAATAGAAGTGAAGACGATTTTTTCTTTTCTTTTTTTTTCTAATCGATTTCAGCTGCGCAACAAAATCAAGCGAAGGGAAATTGATGAATGGATTGATTGATGAATTAAGCTCCGCTAAAACGGACCCTTCATGGAAAAATTGTCCAATTCAGTCTCTATGAAATAATTGATGGCAAAAGAAGGAAAGCGGAGCCGAGAGAGTAGTTGGGTAAATTCAAAGACAACCTCGTCTTATAATAATAATAATAATGATAATAATAATATATACAATGTCCATTAGATCATTCACAAGATCTGGAGATGAACATGGGGCCGAGGATCACATTACCTATCTCTGCCTCACGAAGAGGATGTTGGCGAAGAGGAAAACTCGATAAAGAAAGTGATATTGGACAATTCTTAGGTTTTTCATATTCTTCTATGGTTTTTTTTTTTTAAAGAAATAGAAATAATAAAGAGGGAAAGGAGAAGGACACGATACGGGGCTCTAAATATCGTGTATAAGATAGGCAGGCTTCGAGTACATGTACATATTACTAAACTGACAAATTATTAAAACGCTTCTGACTAAATTTGATAAATCCAAAGGTTTATGACTGAATTGGTAGGGATGCAATAAATTTGTGATTTTTTTTTTTTTTATAATCATCCCATATTAAAAGTAGGTTTGTAGTGTGAGGCGAGGTCAGGCCTCGCCTCGTATGAATCCCTGATCCGCTGATGGCTCGTTTCCCTTTTGCTTGTATCCAATTTACCCCGAACAGGACGGGGCATCAGACTCTGTGCCCATCACCAACAAAATCTTCGATTACATGGCCATGTGTCGAGGTGTGCTCGCCTAAAAAAAAAAAAAAAAATCCTATTTTTATGTTAAACTAGTAAGGGTATGCTCCCACGCACCCTTTTGCTGTCCGTTCAATTTTCCCTAAGATTTAACCATGCCCAGATCACTTCAAAGGTAATCTTCGAAATAAACAAGCGATGTGGGCTTAAAACGTACGGACTTGATGGAGGCAGCCCAGAATTCAAGGGCGAACCTCAAGCTATGTTCCTGAGGTTATCTCCCATTGGACTTATTTTTTTGGACAGACTAGTATAATTCCCAACATTCGAGGACAGAAAGTCAGAAGACGGAACAAAATTGTTTTATTTAGGACGCGAATGATAATATTTCTCTTTCTCGATCCTATTTTTAGAATCTATTTCTATTTTCTGGATAAGTTTCTAAGCAAAAAGTAGCGTTCGATAACGGGACAAAATTTCTATTGTCGGAATAGAAATTTGTTCGATAGGTTATTCTTATATTTCTATTTCTCGGTGGCCGGCTAATGGCGGTGAGTAGAGGTAGATGGCCGGCCTACAGCGGACGGCCGGCGAGTAGTGGCAATGGGTGACTAGCGGTGGGCGGTGGCGGGCGGGTGGTGGCGGGCAATGAGGATGAGCAATAAAACATAGTTATTATTTATGTTTCTATTTTAGAAATAGAAAAGTAGAAGATTCTAACTTCTAATTTCCGTTCCAAACCTACTTCTAGGCTAAAAATTTGTCCCGGAAATAGAAAAATGAAATTATTTTACCAAACGGATTTCTATTACAAACCTATTCCCGGAAACCAAAAAAATTAGAAAAACAGGAAAACATAATGGCTATCATTCATGCCCTTAGAGTCCTTTGTGCGGAAAATAAATAATTTGAAAAATATTTCGTTAAAAATATGATTAGAAAATAGTTCTATCGCCCACTAAAATATTTAGACATAAATTGTTGTCGATAATGAGAACATGTTTTTGACTAATCATGTCAAGCAACACAAGTGACCATTTCTAGCAAAATCTTCTCTAAATCACTCATTTTTCGCGGAATAAATCAAGTCTTAATTAATCATCCAACCTAGTGGGATTTTGCAATGGGGTCATTTCAATATCGTGAATGCTTAGTTGCTTACCTCTATTCTTTTATTCGCACTCGTTGTTTACTTTATCCTTAGTTGTTGCTTAGTCAGAACAGAATTCTTTCTTTATGGACCGCCACGAAACCCAACGCACACGAAAAAGAAAAGTACCATCAACTTATTATAATTTGGATCAATTACATGTCTAGTCCTCCAAGTTTTAGTGTAACTACAATTTCATCATCTGATGACTTTTTATTTTGCACGATCACGTCCTCTAATTTTTTGAATTTGTTCAATTTGATCCTCTAAGTTTTGCTTTGGCCAATCAAATCCTCTTAACTCCCTTGATTTGTGCAATTAAGTGTCTCGTCTACCCACGGTAATTATAAAATGCCAAATCACAATTTCTTTTTTTTCTCAATTTTTCCCGTTTGTTTTGGTTTGCTCATTTAGCGACAAATTAGCAAGACGCGTCATTTTCTATCACATAAGCAATGCCACGTCACTAATTAATCTGACGGTTTAGTTACAATACCCGACCAAGTGACTGGATTGCAAACGTCAAGAAAGCTACTAGATTCGATTGCACTAAATAAAACTTAAAGGGATCAAATCGGAAAGTTACATGAGTTGATTGAACAAATTATAAAAGTTAGTGCACCATATCGCATGACTGCTGTAACTTTAAGGATTATATCATCTGTACTTCAACCCTTAAATTTTGATTCGATCAGATTTAACCGGGGCGGGACCCGACCCGACCCGGCCCATAATTCTGATGGGCCTGATAGGCCATAAGCCCGCCGAGTTCGTGTCCTCCTAGGTTTTGTATGTTCTGCTCATTCTCTCTCCGTCTCTCGCTGCGTCTCCCCGTCTCCGTCTCTCTCGTCCCTCTGGCGTGTGTCGAATTGTGGTGAGCCATGAGGAAGCTCAAGTTCCACGAGAAGAAGCTGCTGAAGAAGGTCAACTTCCTGGAATGGAAGAGGGAAGGCGGCCACAGGGAAGCTCAGGTCATGCGCCGCTATCACGTCACCGGTCGAGACGATTACAAGAAGTATAACCCTCTCATCTACCCACCCTTTATCTCTGCATGCCCATTATGTTGTGCTTGCGACGCATTTCGTTCCGATTTCGCCGCGAATATGTTGGGTCTCATTCGAATTTGGCGATGGTTTTGTGGTGGTGGCGGTGGTGGGGGGGAAAAAGGTACTTGAGCTTGTGCAGGATGGTGCAGAAGCTGGTCAACATACTGAAGCAGATGGACCCGAGAGACCCTTTTCGTGTTGAGATGACGGATTCGCTTCTCGAGAAGTTGTGAGTTCTTGTTCCTCCTTTTTTATGTTCGCCTTATGTTTGTCACTATGGGCTAAAATGAAGTGAAACTTCTATTTGTGGGGAGTTTGATTGAAACTTCTCGTGGGAAGGGAATTGTTTGAATTGAAGATGGGGAAACTACCTCAATTAGAACACTGGTTTTTGGATTTCTCGTTTTAATGGTGATCAGAGTGTTGGTTGTGTAATTGTTTTACGTGAGGGTCTGTTGGCAGGTTTACTTTTGAACAAAGCTATTTGCTTTAGGGGATGACTTATGGGAAGGGTTAGGATGGACAAGAAATGACGTAGTTTTGGTTTTGCAACTTTGCTTGATCTTAATCTTTCGCATGATGTGCTACAAGAACAACTTCACGTGTAGACTGGAGTTTTCCCTGGAAGGATTGACGTCGAGTTAGATGTGGCTATAGCTGTTACTTGGCGAGGCCTCGTCTACGTAGCAATTAAACATCTTCATTCTTCCGCATTTGCTGACTTCCTGCTTTGATTTTCCCAAGCTACCTCTGTACAAGCTAGGACTCTCCGCCCACCCAAATATCCTTTGAAATTCTTGTGAATGCCAGAGGATGTGAAATATCAAGTACTTGTCAAAACCACATGTAGATAAAGCAGTTGATGATTGATTGGATGGAGTGGAGTGGAGTGGAGTGGAGGTGATTATCTGGACACATGTGGTAGCATCTATAAATCGTTGCTTATAGTTGAACTATGGTCATGATCTGGGACTGCTGGATCTAGTCTTGTTGTATAATATGAATCATGAACAAATTAGATGTTTTCAAGACCGTGAAGGGAGGGCCAACCAAATTCCTAATTTTAGTTAGAAGTAATAGCAGTCAATCAAATTCCTTTAGGACTGTTACTTGCTTTACAACTATGTCAGACTAATCCTGCGTTTAGATGTATATTTTGACCAGGCTTGATTACCAGAAGCTTCTCCTGGGTTTGTGTTCAGACATTAGTGTTTGCCAATTTGCAAGTCTTTAATCTGAGTCCTTATCTCCTCTGTTTCCAATTAAGGACATTCAGGCACATCATATCCATCAAGTGGTTCTGGTAGCTTGATAATGTGTGCTGGGTGTTTGTCTGCACACTTTGTGCTTCAGAAGGTCTTTTTGTAATCAGTAACCTTAAAACAATGGTTAGAAGTAACTCGACAGCTGCTCGGTTTCTCAGATCATTACAATGCTAAATGAAGTGCAGCTTTGTCCATAATTGTCCGTCTGGTTTTCTTTGTTTAACAACTTCACTTCCATCCTGAAACAGCTTTTATGAGCTCTAAGATTGTTCACCACGAGCCATTTAAATGTGTATATGCTCGGTTTTTTCCTCTGATCAGAGCAGTTGATGCAATGCTGGAAGACTTTTGAATTTGCTGAAACTATTGCTGTTGTACAACAGGTACAACATGGGAGTAATACCGACGCGAAAAGGCTTGGCATTGTGTGATCACTTATCAGTTTCATCCTTTTGTAGGTGAGTGCATTTTTGCAATGTTATGTGAGTCATACCAACTGATTATCAATGGTATGGAAAAATGTTGATACAATCCAACCCTTCCATCCCACATTCTTTCTGTGTGGACACAAAGCTGTGCTCCTTTTGGTAATTTATCAAGCACTCACCAGGTTTGCGTGTCTGTTTGCTCTCAGACGGAGGCTTTCGACAGTGCTCGTGCGCTTGAAATTTGCAGAGCACCTGAAGGAAGCAGTTACATATATCGAGCAAGGTCACATCCGAGTTGGTCCTGATACGGTTACAGATCCAGCTTTCCTTGTGACGAGGAATATGGAAGATTTTGTGACGTGGGTAGATACGTCGAAGATAAAGAGAAAGGTTCTCCAGTACAACGAGAAGTTAGACGATTACGATGCAATGAACTGCTAAGCTGTGTGCTGCAGGCACTGTGTTTGCATACAGTTTAGCCAGCTCACACCGACATTCATACCGCATTCATAGGTTCATATTCAAAATTCGGACGGCTTGCTTTGCACTGTTTTGATGTAATGGGAGCTGGGAAACAAAATGAAAAAGGTGGTAGTCATCAGAAGCTCCAGCTAATTTTTGTTACTCATTTCTTAATGGCCAAGTTCACAGTAGGCAAATGAGTCTCTGCTGCATTGAAATTTACATGTTTGTGAGTGGATTCATGGATTGAACGCCTTTGCTGGAAACGCATGCTTGAGACAACTTATGCAAGCCTACCGGTGTTTTGCATTTTTTCGCCTGAGGGACTTTTCAAGTCTTGGCTGTTTTAAAGGAAATTTCTAGGGCTTTTACGCCTAGCCGAAGCTGGAAGTAGTGTTGTCCTCTTTCGAGACCTCTTTACCTGGTAACTTGTCGATCAAATGTGAACACTTTTATCAAATAGTTAACTTTCTTTGATGGTTTCCAAATTACGAATTTTTCTACTAATTTTTATTTGTGTAACTTACCAATGTAACGAATTTATCAACTCTTTTATATAATTACTAACCTAAATTCGAAAGGCTTCTGACATTATAGTAAGTTATCAACAAAATCTAGGAATTTACGAAGGACAAGTTTAATAGTTAGTTATCTAGCTTTTTAAAAAAATTGCCAGGGAAAATAGGATCTGACCATCGAAATTAGTAACCAACTTGAAAAAAATTTACCAACTTACCGTACCAATTGGCCTCGCTTTTATGGTGGTAAGTTACCGACCAGACTACCAAGTAAGAAATTTATGACCGTTCAATTTAATAGTAAGTTGTCAATCTTACTTGTAAATATCCCAAAATCATACCATTGAGTTAGTAACTAACCACTGGAATTTGTAGCTTATCAATGGATGGTAAATTTTGGGCAAGTAAGTTACCAACCAATCGAGTGAGATTTGCCAACATTTGTTGATGGTAAGTTATCAACCGATCTATTTGGTTTGTCATTGCCAAAAAAAGTCTTACCAAATGAAACTAGTAAAGGTTCGCATGATAATCATTTCGTTTCTCTGTTTTTCTATTTTTTTGTTTTCGGAAACAGGTTTAGAACCGAAATCTATCAATTTCATTTTTCTATTTCTGGAACAAATTTCTACTCCAGAAATAGGTTTGGAACAGAAATTAGAAATAAAATTTTTTTACTTTTCTATTTCTGGAACAAAAATGAGAAATAAAAACTCTTTTCATCACTTGCTCTCACTACTAGCCGGCCGCTCACCTGCTGCCCCATTGTTGCCGTCGGTCACCTCCCACCGCCGCTAGTCGTTGTAATTAGTCGCTTGCTGGCCGTCATTCATTGCCATCCACCATCAACCACCTCTCGCCGTTTGCCTTCCTCCACCGCCCAATGTTGGTCACCTCCCACCATTGGCTGCCACCTCCCGTCGCCGCCCAACACCGGCCACCTCCCATCGCCACTCGCCTCCCGTCGCTGCCCAATATCACCCACCTCCCGCCGCCGCCCATCATTGCCCACCTGTCATCGCTGCCCACCCGCCGGCTGCCTCCCATCATCATCCTCCATTGCCGGCCGCCATCCACCTTCGCCGCCCAATGTTGGCCATCTCCAGCCGCCGCTCACCTCCAGTCACCGTCCTTCGCCGCCATCTACCGTCGTCCTCCACCGCCCAATACTGGCCACCTCCCGTCATCGCTTGCCTCCCGTTGCTGGTCGCCTCCTGCCACCACTCGCCGTCCGCCGCCTCTTACTCGCCGGCCGCTTAGGAGGGAGAAATTTTATGTCATTATCAAATTAATTTTTATTTCAGAAATGAAAATTTTGTGTTGTTATTGAATACATATTTTGGTTCAGAAACTTGTCCATGGAATAAAAATAGAAAAATCAATTTCTAGAACAAAATGATTGTCATTCGAGCTCTAACTTAACAACCTGCTTATTAGTACATTACCAACAAGTTGTGAATGAATGAACGGAGCAAACTGTAAAACTTATAGTAATCCACTATTAAATTTGAGGGTGATAAAATCATTAATCCGTTGATATTCTAAATTGATTACTGGTCCAACTTGCAAAACTTAAAAGAAGTTCGGTTTGAGAGGTAAAATCAAGATATTATTGGTAACTTAGTAATGGTCCATGGACCTCCCTTGTAAAGGTTAGGGTTCATACTACAAAAAATTCTAAACTGGTGCAAATGTGACAAATTTACCATAAATTAATTTTTTGATCACTAAAATCCCTAAATTTGTACACATGTGATAAATTTACCTTAAACTAATTTTTTTTATCATTAAAACCCCAAATTGTTGGATTCGTGACAAATTTACAATTTAACACAACGAAAAACCACAAATTGATATACCTGTGACAAACGGAGGGTAAAATCCCAAACTGATATACCTATTAACTATTACGTGCTATCCAACTAAAAAATTTGACAGTAATATTTGAAGGAAACTAATAGAGGGTAAATTTATTACGGGTGTACTGTTTTCGAGTTTTTGATGATTAAAAAATTAGTTTGAGGAATAAATTTATCACAAGCGTACCAATTTAGGGCTTTTCGTGGTTTTAATGTGCAAATTAGCAATGTGACTCTTCCTATTAAGTGTTTTCTTGGATAATTTTTACTATTTTCTCTCATTATTACAACAACCTCATTGATTGCCTCTATAACCCCCCATTGTCATGTATAATAACGACAATGAAGAACTTTTAATTGTTATTGAGCACTTATGTTTTGAAATAATACATAAGAAGAAATTTTATATGAAATTGTAAACAATTTAAAGGATAATATATACATATATATAATTGTATTTACTCATGTAAAAGACATATCTGATCTTTTACAAAGGAAAATAGGAAAAATTTCAAATAAGAATCTAAAATACCATCATTTTTTTCAAAAAAGAGTCCGAAGAGAATCTTATGTTATAGCCATATCAATCTCAAATATGGACTGAAAGTGATTATGATAGTTTCAAATTGGTGCGCATAATAACCATTCTGTTTTTGTCTAGAACTAATTTTCTGTTCCAGGAACAGATTTAAAACAGAAATCCGTTGGTAACACAATTCTATTTTTTTATTTCTGAAATAACCTTTTGTTCCAGAATTAATTCTAGACCAAAAATTAGAACAAAAAAAAAGTAAATTTTCTATTTTTGAACGAAAAATAAAAATCATTTCTAAAAAAAATTATCTACTCTCTTCAAAACACGTCTCTTTCTAAATTTCGCCCCGTCTCCTCTCATTTCATATGCATTTCAAATATCTCTCTCTCTCTCTCTTCGTCTTGCTTGCTTGCTCCGGTCGAGAGGAAGCCAGGGCCGCCATGATCGAGGAGGTCGGCTTCGGTTCTCCTTTGTCTCCTGCTCCGCGTAAGCTCCGATCCCGCGCCGGGTTTCCGCTTTTTGATTCGATTCTAAATCTAGAAGTCGCAATCTTTTTGGGTTCGACGCGCTGTCTTTGGTTTGTGTTGTTTCTTGGGTAGATCGGCTTCGGTCTGATGCGATTCTGAACGTTGTGTATGTTTCTCTGGGTGTGTGAAAGTCCTGGGCTTTTGTCCGGTTTTGGTTTCGATAGCTTTTGTGGGGGTGCTTGTGTTGCCGATATATGGGCTGTTTGGTCGTCTATTGGAGCGAACTGAGGCTCAGCTGCATGGTTGATGACGGATCCTTTGCTTCTCGCTGAGAATGGCTTATTGAATGTCTCATGCATGATTCCAATGCATGGATCCGTTGGGTCTGGTGGTTGTGTTTCTCAATCTGTATGTGTGGTTTGATTCTCTGGTTTGCTTTAGTTTTGGGTTTCTTATCTTGTGGTGGCTTGCCTTGGCTGGAGTTTTGGGTAGTTTCCAACTTTTGGAAGGTTGGCTGTGTGATGTGTTTTGATTTCTGCTCAGGAACTTTGATCTTTTCTTTCGTAAGACGGGGTCTGCGTCATAAGCTTCTTATTTTCGTTTGATGATATGGGATGATTACTAGAAAGTGGTATGGATATTACTGGAATTAATTGTGGGCATGAGACAAATCTGGCTCGTTCTTCCCTTCTTTCTCGTGATCCCCTGAGTTGTGGCAAATTGCAATGTCATAGACACCCAATCCATCGTCCCAAATATTAGTTGTCGAAACCAACAATATGCAAACGCTTGGATGCCTGCTTCATTTGTGGAAATGGAGGCTCTGCATGATTTACAGTGATCTAGATGGGATGAAATCCTGAGATGCTTGTTTTCAAATGCTTGCTGGTTTTGAGGTTTAAAAGTTTTGGTGTTGCTTATTGTTGTTTGCATTTGTGAAGATGGAATGGCAGTAGCTTGAAGCTGCAAGACAAGGAAAATGATTTCTTGAAGCTTGAATTGTTTGACTTATGGTTCTAGATTTATTGAAAGGAAAAAAAAAAAACAAAGAAATCGATTTTTAAGTTATCAATTTTAAGAATTCTTTCAATTTTTTAGGTAACTCCGTGTTACATTTCCTCTCATCCTAAACTCGATGAGGATGATATATGCTTGCGATATATGCTTGCTTGTACAATCTGATATGTGGATCTTGACATCAAATCTTCTGTATTTGAATTGGTACACCATATGATATGGCTCATTTAATGTTCAATCAGTTAAGGTAAAATGGCATCCCAAAAAGAGGCATTTTATGGCAAAGTGAATTGAGCCTTTAACCAATTTGCCTGTAAACTTGATGGTAGAAGAGGTAAAAAAGGGAAAGCGCACCACCACTACCTATAACAAAGTAGGGTGGAATAACACAGTTATTTAGTTCAATAAACAAACAACACTCCAGTTTACTGGAGTTCAGCTGAAGAACAGGGCAAACAAATTGAGGAGATAGTATAGGAGTTATAAGAAGCTAATTTCACAATTTGGATTTGGATGGGATAATATTAACAAAACGGTTATTGTGGAGGATCCAAGTGTATGGAAAGATCACATCAATGTGTCACTTTACTTGGGTCATTTTATTCTTATTGTGGATGTGTGCTTCAATTATGTTGCTAACGTATGTCACTGTTTTGGAAATTGCAGGATAACATCGAATGGGCTAAATTCCGGAAGGATGGGTTTGCTCAATATCCCGATATGTGTATTGTGTTCAGCGATACATATGCTAGTGGGGATTATGCAGCAGGAAATGTAGAATACTTGGTGGTATCAAAGGGGGAACACAATGGTGGTGGTGCTTCGGTAGGTGATCTGAACGAACTTAGTGATGGAGTCTTCACACCTAATGTGACTGCCATGCAAGTTTGCGAGAAGCACAAGTTGTATAGGACTCCAAATTCCAAGATGAGGAGAAAGAGTAGCATGTTTGATATTGCTAGCACCTGCAAAGCCATTCAAGATATGATCAAGTCCAAGGCGATTCAATCAACAAGTGGCTCTGTCACCTCACATGCCCCCCCACCCGAGAACCCTGACTCCATGGGAGCTGTGGTTGTTATCATAAATGACATGCTTGACTTGGAGCAGAATCTTTACAACAAAGTTATGAATCAAGCATGCCTTAGTGCCAATTGGAGAGAGGGTTTCATTATATCTTTACCTGAAAGGAGACGTGATCTTTTTGAATCTGTTTAAGTAGATGTTGAGGAATGTGCTTTGAATTTATGTTTGCTTTATTTTTACTTTATGACTTATGTCCTTGAGATACTTTGGTTTGTTTTTATTTGTGGAATTTTGATGACTTTGGTTTGTTTTTAATTATGCAACTATGATGACGTTGTGGCTATTGTTGATTCCTAACTTATTTGTTTTTGTGTTCTTCGTGCGATGGCATAGATAATTTAGAGGGGTGAAAGTAGTGTGAATAATGGTCCAGTAGCATCAGTTGAACCAGTTGAACAGGTCCTTGATGATTTTGAACTTGATACACTGATAGCATGGTTGTGTATTGTTACGTTGGATATGTCCATACAAATGAGAGAACCTATTAGGGACAGTAAATTGTCAGGGCCCGAATGGATAAGAGAGATTCTTTATGGATATTCAGATAGAGTATATGAAGTTTTTACAATGGAGAGACATGTCTTTCTCAACTTGTGTGATTTAATGAAGATAAGAGGTTGGTTGGAAGATAGTCGACAGGGTAGACGAACAAGTTGGGATATTCTTATCTATGATTTGTTACAAGAACTCGAATAGAGATTTATGTGAGAAATTCCAACATTTGGGATAAACTATCAACAAGTTTTTCGCTAAAGTGTTGTAAGCAGTTCTGAATCTGGCAAGAGAGATTATTGGGGAAAAATGTCAAAAAAGTCGTAAACCTTTTGTATTGGTGCTAATTTAGTCTTAAACTTTTTTTTGGTGTCAATTCAGTTTTAAACATTTTGCATTGGTGCCAATTTAGTCATAAACCTTTTTTTTGTGCCAATTCAGTCATAAACCTTTTGTATTGGACCACCCGCCTGGGTGGCGCTGCTGGAGCGCGCACTCTTCCTCTCGCAAAAGGTTGAGTGTTCGAATTCCGGGCGCCGCAGGGTGACTTAACCGGTGGCACGTGTGTGGTGGCTAGCACGTGTCGCCTCCAGGGTTTACTCCCCGGCTGTCGGCCGTGCGGGGGTTCCCTGGGTTATAAAAAAAAAAAAAAGAAAAAAACCTTTTGTATTGGTGTCAATTCAGTTGTAAACCTTTTGCATTGATGCCAATTCAGTCTTAAACCTTTTTTTGGTGCCAATTCAGTCTTAAACCTTTTGCATTAGTGCCAATTCAGTTCTTTCGGTTAATAGCTATTCACGTGTCAGTTCTTCCGGTTAATAGTTAATCATGTGTCGAAGGACTGAATTGGTACAAATGCAAAAGGATTATGATTGAATTGGCATAAATGCAAAAAGTTTAGGACTGAATTGGCACCACAAAAAGATTTAGGACTGAATTGGTACTAATGCAAAAGGTTTATGACTGAATTGGCACAAATGTAAAAGGTTTACGATTGAATTGGCACAAAAAAAGTTTAGGACTCAATTGGCATCAATGTAAAGGTTTAGGACTAAATTTGCACTAAAAAAATGTTTAGGACTAAATTAACACAAATGTAAAAGATTTAAGACTTTTTTGACATTTTTCTTGAGATTATCGCACCACCTTCCTTTGATGTTATCCCATAAGAGATTCTTATGGATCCTAAATATATTCCTTACTTCAAGGTAGGATTTTCATGCATTCTTCTACACTGTCATTTACATTATATTGATAATATTGTATAATGCTAGTCTTTGCTGAAATGACAGGGTTGCATAGGCCTACGTTCATGCATCTATACCAATGTCGAATCAGATCTCATTAAGAAGCAGGAAAGGAATTACCACTTTGAATGTGATATGTGTTTGTTCATTTGATATGAAATTTACATTTGTGTATGTTGGTTGGGAAGGCTCTGCCAACGATTGTCGAGTGCTCTCGGCAGCACTTAAGACACCTCACTTACAATTTCTTCGACCACCACCAGTTATTTGCTTGTTCTTCATGGGATAATTTTCTTTATAACTGTATTGCATTTGCAAATCATAATCAATATATGAATACCTTGTGATGGGCAAGTACTACGTGATAGATTTTGGTTATGCCGCAGCTTCGAGATTTTTGACTCATTTCAAAGGTGAATGGTATCATTTGAATGATTTTAGGGGTTGAGTGAGGCAGGCAACTACAACAAGAGAATTATTCAACTATAGGCATTCTTCACTAAGGAATGTTATTAAGATATCATTTGTGGCATTGAAGAATCGCTTCTTCATTTTAAGACACATGCCTTCATTTAGGGGATCTATGCTGGGAATAAGGGAAAACGAGGTCAGTTTTGCAATAGGTATGTTATATCGCACGGGCGAACCTCTTATCTAAGCTCTTCAGGGACTACATTTTAACTGCAAAACTACCCGGAAATTTAATTCAGAGCATAGAGACACTCAGAGTTACCAGGATGATGTTATGCTTAACTAGCTGAGCTGCATTTTTTAGAGGATCATGCCAGGCTCTGAAGAAAATGATTTTTAGAGAGGTATGGAAGTAAGAACTCTGAAATTTTACAACTTTCCCTCTTATTTCAAACTGAAGGATTACATGGCCTTATATAGGCACTGGGGAGTACATTGTTGGACGACGGTCCAGATAAAACAAAACACACCTAAAACACACTCATAAGGTTAGGTGAAATAGTACTAGGCTATTATATGTTACATTGAATAGTGCCGGTTAGGTGAAACAGTACCCAGCTATTATATATTACAATGAACAATGCCGGTTAGATAAAACGGTACCAGTTTATCTCCATCCAGAGATATAATTATAGTCTGAACTGTCTAAGCTATTTGCACATTCATGTTCTGCTATTTGTCTCTATTTCAGAATTTGTTCAAAATTTTCTTTAGTAATGATTGACGTTTGGTTTGAGGAAGATGATGTATATATAGAAAAGTCTAGAAGAGATAAGTTTTGACTGGTTCTTTCGGGCATGACTGGCTGGGGCCAATTTCTTATTTGAGCATAATAGGAACTTGTACTGGTGTCAAGTCCAACGGATAAGGACAATGGCCCATAGTCATAGGGATCTTGAGAGAGTGGTCCACCCTATAGGTCCTAAGATGCTCGTATTGAATCTCCTGTGTCTGACATTTTTTTATCTTGTGATGATTCGAGCTATATTTGTGCCTGATCGTATTCTATGAGTACTTGTCTCGTTGCAGATGAAGATCATTCGTGATCCCATGAAATAGTGTGATGTAATCCCATGCTTCTTCTGGAATAATATGATTTTTTTGGCATAAGGTCCTTTGGAGTTCCCTGTAATTTTATTCAATAGAGTTAATGCAATTAGGGAACGAATTATAAACACGTGCAATTTGAAGATGTGACTAGGGCTTATAGGTAGTAGTACCTACTAATGTAGGAATATCGGAGATTGTGCCATTGTTGTGCATAAAAGTCCATGGACGATGGAGGAGTACAGTAATGTGTATTTATGGATTATCTCGGACTTTTTTCAACTCAAAGAGTTGTTTCCAATAAACAAGAGGGTAAAATCATTTGAGCACAGTTAAAAGATTTTTCTCGTGTTCATTTAGCTCAATGGGATTAGCCATAAACAATCTACTTAATTTGAAAAGAAATTTTATGGTGGGAAACTCAATAGCTATTAAGTACATATTGGTTAGGTACCATAATAGCAATTTAAGTTTTTTAGGAAAATCATTTTCTTTCCAAATTAATAGGTGAATGAAAGGGTACCTCGAGTGTAATTTAGAAGGGCTAAGAATAGAGCCTTAATGTAGTCTAAAAAGGTCTGTGTGACATTGCCACATGAGGTTATCAAAATTTTCAGTGAGCTTATCCTTTTGAATTTGCTCAACTATTTCTTGGGGATATTCCAAGCTGGGCCATTCTCAAAATCTTTCAATTTTGTACCTGTCTGGTTGAAGAGGGAAGGAATGCCTAAGAATATATATTGATTTCCGCCGATGCTTTTGGTCTAAAGAGAAAATTTGCAAGCACGTTCTTTTTTCCTGCAATATGTTTGGTTTCGAAAGAGTATTTTGAAAACCATTCAGCCCATTTGAGTAGTTGAGGATGAGGGATCTGCTTCAATTTGAATTTGGTCATCTAGGGAAAAGAAGCCATATTCAGTTCTACTAGAAAATGGTGGCCAATAAGATGGAATTCGAACCTTTTTTATTCTATTTTTCACTACCAAAATTTCCTTGAAGGTAGAGTGATAGTGCATTTCTACTTGAGAAAACTTGCCACTTTTGTAAGCGCAAAGATGTCGCTTACCATGAAGTTCTTCGAATAATATGGTTGCCCAATATTCATTACCGGCATCAGTTTGCAAAATTCTCTTCCCTATGGATGGGATTTGTAGAGAGAGAAGATCTTGTATAATTTCTTTCAGTTCTGCAACTGCTCTAGTTTGTGCCTTTCCCCATAGCATTGGATGTTTTTTTAACATCAGTTGCAAAGGGAAAAACAACCTTGTAATGTTTGGGATAAAATCTCTAAGATAATTAATTATCCCGAGAAATTATTGAATTTGCTGGGTTGTAAAATCCTTTTCAGGAAATTTTGGTAATTCCTTGGCAATATGCGACCCTGGATAATATGTATCTTTGTTAAGGTACATATCTAGGAATTCAACTTCTGTTTGGGTATTGGTCATCTTTTTCTAGGAAAGCATGATGCCATATTTCTTCACGATTTCTGCAAACTGCTCAAAAAGTTGGCAGTGAGATTCTTCGTCTGGGTTATAGAGTAATATGTCATTAATATAGACATCAGCACTGGACAAGATTGTCTGGAATATGCGACACATAGCCTTTTGGAATAAGGAAGGAGCAACCTTAAGACCAAATGGAAGAACTCTCCATTGGAAGTGTTGGTTTTGGATACAGAATTCCGTTTTAGGTTTGTCATTAGGATGAATGCCCAATTGCCAAAATCCGGCTTTAAGATCAAACTTTGAATAAATATGGGCTTTAGTAATTCTCGTAAAAAGGGAATTTCGAGAAGGCAAAGGGAATTTGTCATCTTGGAGGAAAAGATTAAAAGGCTGGTAGTTGATAACCAATCTCATCTTACCTCTATTTTACTCAGCATGTTTACTGTTATAGAAAGCTTCACAAGCTCATTGCGAATTTGAAGTTTCAATAAGGCTTTTTTGTAACAATTCTAGGCATTCTTTTTGAGCAAGAGCCAAATACTCTGGATTTATTCCCGAATGATTTGCCTTAGTAGGATTTATATCCTCATTTTTCTTGTAGGGGAGCCTAACATAGAATTATGGGTTTTTCCACAAAGGATGAGAACATTTTTAGGAGAATTTGAAATGATAAATTGAGCATGATTCTAACAATTTCTACATGATTAGATATAACAGACTCATCTGGATGGAAAATAGCCTTTTGATATTAATGAATTCAAAGAATTGGTCTTTATACCTAAGTCCTTTTCCAGGAACAATTCTAAAGTTTGGAAGTAGGGTCATAAAATCCCGCCCAATAATCAAATCTTTATTGGGAAGACAAGATCCAAGAATTCTAGTGGTAATGGAGTACTGAGGGAAAAATTGAATAGACACAGGTGTGGTGCGAACATTTGTAGAAAAAGTATCTCTTGAAGCAGAGTTGAAATACCGAACACAAGAAGTCTAGTATTCTTCAGGAAGAACTTTCGTATCTAAAATTGAAGCACTAGCACCAGTATCTATAAGGGTAATGACTGAAATTGGTTTGGCAAACTTTAAGAGACAGATTTTTATTGGGAAATAGGGACAATGAAGTTGATTGGAATGTATACTTGGGGTGCAGATTTTAATTTTGTGAAGATAGATGGAAAAGTTTTTTAGGTTCTGAGTCAAAGTCTATTTTCACTGAGGGTGAAATAATAAGGAATAACATAAAGTGTTTGGTCATTGGGATTTTCATCTACAGAGAATAGGGATTCAATATCATCATTGTCAAGAGAGATTCCTGTCTCTAGTTCGATATTATGAATAAGATGATTCTGACCTTTTTTTGCCCGAGGACAATTTTTGGCAAAGTGGTCCTTCTTATTGTTAATGAAGCAACAATTTTGTTTCCTGCGTCTTGTGAAATTTCTGCGTTTTTGCAGGAATCGCCATTTCTTCTTCCTTCTGAAGTGCTTAGATATTTTCACTCGATACTTCTTGAAGTGCTTGTTTTCTTGAATATTCTTCGCAAGAATCGTTACAATCTTTCTTTGAACATTTAATCTTCAAATATTGTTTGGAGCAAACACTATCAAGTTCACAATTGTCTCTGATGTAATTTTTCATCATCTATCTTCGGAGGCGAAGTTCATCAAGAAAAAGATGGATTTCTTGTTTTAGCTCTCCAATGGGGATATCAATAATTCTTCTTTGCTTGTTGAGAAAAGATCTCTTAACTTGTTGGGAGAGTTCTTTAGGAATGGAAACTAAGAAGACTTGTTTTAAATTTGAATAAGCTCCTAGCCCATAAAAGAGTTTAATCATTTCTCTGTAATGACGATCTAGGTGCTTTTTTTTTTTAGAGAACAATAGTTTCTTTCAAAATATTCTCTTCTTTTGAGTTTAAGAAGATCGGTAGGTTTCCTATGAAATATAAGTAAATGATTCCAATAGCTTGAAAATAGTCTTGCAGAAAAAGAAAAGTCATTTGATCTGTCTTAGAAGTTGCTTGCCATCAATGTTTAAGGCTTCCGGTAAACCTTATGACAAATTCTACAAGAACATCATATTTGCTTTCAACAACAAGTGCTCTAGTCTTCAACCAAGCATAGAATTCATCCAATTTTTCTGGCCATTTGGAATAAGGAGTAACATCAAAAGTGAAAAACTGTTTGGATTGGAAAATAGAAATCTGAGATGGGTTATTAATTTGAATAACCTCTGGTTCAGATGAATTTGGTTCCATGTTTTTTTCTGGTGGATTAGCCATGAAAATTGGAGGAGTAGTTGATGGTATATGGAAAGATTCAATGGAAGGTGTTGGAAAAGTAGAGGAAGAGGATGAAGAGTCAAATTCCAAGTCTGAATTTAACAAATTTGATACTTTTGCTAAGTCCTGGCCATGGGCTGGTTTCGGCCCGGAACTGGCCTGATGACTGGGCCAGCGGTTCGAAACAGGCAGTTCTGGGTCCGGTTCCAAAAAAAAATTTAAAAATATAAAAAAACCTGTAGCACTGCAGCAGGGCCTGCATGCTTCCACCCCCATGCCACACCCACACCCACCTCCTTCAGTCCTCCTCCTCCAAATCCCTCCTTCCCCTCTCTTTCCTGCGCCTCCTCTGGTCCTCCCCTTTTCTCCTCCGCCCGCCCCCCGTCTTCCCAGATCTGACCCCTGCCATCGTTGCCCTCGCCCATGGCCGCAGCCGCCGACGTCGACGTCCCCTCCTCCTGCCCCCTCGCTACCCTGCCCCTCCTCCCCTTTTCTCCTTCCTCCGCCCCCCGTCTCCTTAGATTTGACCCCCATCGCCGCCCATGGCCGTAGTTGCTGACACCGACACCCCCTCCTCCTCCCTTCCTCCCGACCTTGCCCAGCCCCCGAAGGAGAAATACCCCCCGGTCCTCCTCTCCGTCCCCGTCCCTGTCCCCCTCCTGGCCCCCTCCTTCTCCCCCTCACCGCCACCCCCGTCTCCCGCTTCATCTCCTCGCTGCCTTGAACCGTGCCTCCGCCATCGTGGCTAAGGCCGCGAAGCCCGAGCAATGACCGACAGAGGACCAAGCCTGCAATTTTTATTTTATAATTTATTTTATTAATTTTTAAATTACGAACCGGAATCGGCCAGAACCAGAATCGGCCTGGAACCGGAACCGCCCCATGCAGTTCCGGTTCCTGTTCATACATGGCCACAAGTTGGAACCGCCGGGTTCGGAACCGATGGTTCCTGAACTGTGGCCATGTCTACTTTTGCTATTTTTGGAGAAGTGGACTCTTGTAGATGTTGTTCTGAATCAGTTTCTGGATTATTTTGTTGATCTTTGCATAAATCCCTCAGAAAAGATTTTAAGGAGTTTGAGATCATCATTTGCTGGTCAGAATTCTTTTTAGGTTCTACAGAGGACTCAGCAATAGATTTTGCTTTTTCCTTCATTCTTTCCTTTCGGAGTTCTTCCATTTCTCGAGTGCGATTTCGCATTTCTGTTATATCACTTCTGTCTTGTTGGGAAGAAGTTTCGGCTGCAAGAGCAGTTGTAGCAAAAACTAGAGAGTTTTGGGGTGGTGGAGGAGAGTATCCTATTCTTGGAATAGAGAAAAAATTG
Source organism: Syzygium aromaticum (assembly GCA_024500025.1). Taxonomy (NCBI): domain Eukaryota; kingdom Viridiplantae; phylum Streptophyta; class Magnoliopsida; order Myrtales; family Myrtaceae; genus Syzygium; species Syzygium aromaticum. The sequence continues at coordinate 13,341,992 of CM044894.1, read as the reverse complement.
GTAAGCTTAAACTTTCCTTCTTCAAGGAGACTGATTTGCCTTTTGAGTTTCTCTTTTTCATTTTTCGGATTTTCAAGACAATGGTATCCAAGATGTTGTCCTGATTCCAGAGCATGAAGCCTTTTCTGGAAATCCACGAGCATCTTTTTGATAGACTCGTCATATCTTCGGATTTCTTGTTGCACATCAACAATTGAAGTCAATATTATTGAAAGCTTGATTTTGTGCAAGAAGAGTGTCCGATTGCCAATCTAGAACAGCCTCAACAACATGTGCTCTTTTTGGTCTTCCACGTTCATCTACATCAGTGGGAGTAGGAATTTTTGGAGCATGAAGGTATCTTCGCTGTGGATTAGTAAATTCCTCAGTAGCGAGAAAAGAAAGCCGAGAACTTTCAATAGAATTTAAAGGAGAGAAATTAGTTTCATTGAACATGGAAATAAATGGAAGTTGCTTGGTACTTGGGTTTTTAGGAAGGACTGGGATTTCAAGTGGATAAAAATTTTTCTTTACCCATTTATGATTGATTTGTAAAAAAGGGAAACAATAGATTTTTCATATGGGAGTAAAACTGGAGGTGATGGAGTTGATGGAAGTGATGGAGATGATGACAAACCATAAGCTAGTATCCGCTATTTTCTCCAAGGGTATTAATGGTTGAGTCTCCATCTAAATATTATTGATAGAAGCTGTTCTTGGCCTTATTGGTTTTTTGCCTTGGCTTGGTAGTTGAATCTACTTCATCTAGAGAATTTGTAAATGAAGAACATTGGCAAAAAGGATCCCAGAAACAATAACCATAGGGGTCTCTGTAGTGATGGACAGGATGTCCGTCACTTTTGAAGTATTGAACTAACTTTTTTGGGTCTGGTTCCTTAGGAACTAGATTAGGAACACAAGGTTCTATAATAAAAATAGTAGAAAAGATGCAAAGAGTTTCTTCTTTTTCTTTGCTGAATTTGGTGGTTACAATACCATCTATTTTCCTGACGAATTCAGAATTTGAAGACTACAGAGGCTTGCTATTTTGGTGGAGCTTTCCATAATTTGTTATCCAGGATTTAGGGAGAGGCTCGGCTAACTTTTCTTTTGGAATCTGCTGAGGAACATGGATGCAAGAGGCCTGATCATTTTGCATGGATAGAAACAGTGCATCTTCATCTCCATTTTGGAAATTTAGATATAAGGCCTGATTGATCATGTATTGTAATTACATGTTGTGCTATCCATAATTACATCTGTGATCAAGACAAGATGAATAAGAACTTTTCCCTATATGGTGATATAGAGTACCCATTTGGAAGCGCACAAGATGGGGTTGTAGACGATACATCGATTGAACAGGGTATTGAGATCAATATGCTTAAGAAAAGAATTGCCAATCAATTGGCAAGTGATAATAATATGGCAAAGATTCCATGAAAATGTGTTTCCGACTTTTGTAATGTATTTCCATTATTTTGTATTTAAGGATTTCCTATGTTGGCTATTGTAATGTGTTGTGGTATTTTGGGATTTCCTATGTTGGCTCTTGTAATGTGATGTGCTTTGTTTACTTTTTTCCGTAAGCATTTGGGATATTTCGAGGAACAATGTATACTCACAAATATTGAGAGTAAATATTGAGAGCCATGGTGGTTGAATGCTGAAGACTCGTTCCAGTGCTTGGCTATTTGCATTAATCTTACGAAAGCTTTGAGAAGCTCTTCTTCGAAAAGACATAAAAATCAAATCGGAAAACTAGTTCAACAAAATTTATGTGATTAATTAGAAAAAAATCAGGCAATAATTTTGAACATACGAGGGATTTGTATCAAATTGGCTCTATTTTAAAGTTTGGAAATATAACTTCGTGTTGTTAAAAAAAAAATGGATTTCTGTTTCGAGAAACAGAAATTTTATACTGTTATTGAATGGATTTCTATTTCAGAAATAAAAACTTTTGATCGTTATCAAATGGGATTGTAAAAATTTATTTTTGTTCCAGAAATTATTTTTGGAACAAAAGGATTATCATTCGCACCCTAAATATTCCAACCGATCAAGGGCATTTTCGTCCAAAAATAATTTTAATTTTAAATTATTATTTTTATTTCTTTTCTTCTCTTTTTTTTTTTTTTTCTCAATTCTCCTTTTTTTTTTTTTTTTTCCCTTTCCGGCGAGGTTCGCCTTGCCCAGGCCCTCCTCGGCCGCGAGTGAGGCGACCCCTCCCCCACCTTGTCCGTGGCTTTCGAGGGCGGCCCTGCCGGGATCAAGGAAAATATCTAAGATGAAAATTCGCGCTAAATCAAAGGAAAACAAATAGGAAAATATATGAAGGCCCGCGCGGGGCTCCGTCCGTCGTTTCAGTTCCGTTTCGGTGAAGAGGCGGATGATGACGAGTCGCCAAAGGAAGAAGGTCTCTTCCCGCGCGCCGCGCCCAAGCGCGATCCCTCAGTCTCCTCCGCCGCCTCCCCGTCTCCTCCTCCAAGCCCTAATCTCCGCTCTCCAATCTCCTCTGGTACGCATCTCCTCCCTCCCTTCCTCGCGTGCGCTTCGACTTGATATCCCGAGACGGCGGCGGCGGCGTTCCTGGCCCCCCTCTCTTGCTGCTTCGGTGTCCTGATTTCGTTCGTTTCGTTTTTGTTCGTTCCTCTGCTGATGGTGTGTTCTTCCTCTTCGAAAAATGAGAGGATCTCGACCGCGCCGCGCGCCATCTCCTTGTGCCTCGGCCGATTCGTCGGTGAAGGATGGCCTCTTGTTTGTTTCCCGCCGTTTGAATGCATCTCGGCTGCTCGTCATGGGCTTGAAGCGCCTGAATTCCCAAACTTTTTCTCGAGGCTGATTCTCTCTGAGGCGGAGGAGATTGGTCGGGTGTAAGGAATGAGGCCCTTGTTGTCCGCTGAGTTTGTTCGTCGTCGAAGTCGTGTGAAACTTTGGTTTTTCTAGTCATGAGTTGGCCAATGTAAGGAGCGGAACGTAACATAGGTTTTCCTAGAAGTCCTTACTCAAGTGAATGGCATTGCTGACAATTACCATGTGGAGAAATGACAACTCTTTTGAAATGGTAGTTTGATTTTACCCAAGTAGGTGCATGTGGGTGTGGACTGACATCTCTTTAGGATGAGGATGTGATGACCGATGAATGAGAATGCTTGTTGTGGCTAGTTCTTTTGTTAATTGCAGTCGTTTGTAATGGCAGTGTCCGAAGCCACCGCTGTTGAAACGATTGCGTGCACTGTTGATGTGCTTCTCCTTGAGAACGCCGGACAGCTCTTGCCTTGTCAATGTTTTACCTCAGCAGGATATATGTAAGCTGTCCGAAATCCTATACGAGGAACTTTGTGAAAGGTCTCAACAACTATTCTCTGCTTTGCAAGAAATTTCCACCGGTCAGAAGCATGCAAGGACACTATCATCCTCCAAGTTGTGGAATAACGTTGAAGAGCCAACCTTGCTGTTAAGGTGCTGTTTGTCAGTATTAACTCTGCTCAGCTTCGACCAAAATCTGATCCTTGAGAAAGCACGGGTTCTCCTTTCAATACTCAGCAAGTTAATTTCTTTTACTTCAAGTGGAAATGATGAGGACACTTCTATTTCCTTTAAGAGGTTCCATCGGGAATGCAATTACTCTGAAAATGGTTACGCTACTTCGGTTGCAGAGGACCTTGTTGCATCCTTACATTTTCTTCAACCTTCAGATCCACGCAGATCACTCATAAGTGCGCTTCTAGAGGTACTTTCGATAAATTTTACATACCATGTTATGTTATCGTGAAAATATCAGTTGTGTTCTCCAGTTTAAATTCATTCTTTTCTTTTGCTTTTAATGCAACTGCTCAATGAGATCCTAAAATAGACTCTATGTGAATTTCCACTTTTCGGGTTCGAGAAGTTCTTATTATTAGTGCAATATGCATATTTACCAGTTGATGGGTGAAGTAAGTTCTGATGCTATCGTGTACTATATTTGAAAACCATAATTCATCAAAATCAAAAATTCAAATGCGTATTGACAGGTCTCTATCAGAGTTGAGATTGAAGCAATCATGTCTGGTACAACCTTGTTGAATGGGATGACTTGTCACCAGATCTAGAGCCTAAGAAGGCCTAAGGACTTCCCCTATATTGCTATCGATGTCTTTATGTCGCATGACCTCTTAACCTTACACCAGGCACATTCTCAATTGGACGTTGTTATTGTGCTTATCTTGTTGGGAAAATGCCATAATACAAGCTGAAACACGAGATAATCTATGCAAATAGATCAACATGTATGAATCATGATTAAAGTTTTAGAGGCGAGGGTTGAAATTTGGAGGAGTGGCACAAGATCTTGTCCCTTCAGCTTTTCAGATGGTTTTGATTAACAGTTTGTACGAAGTGTAGTTATTCTAAAACTTTGTTTTGCTTGAGACGAATTGCAAAAACAAGAGCCTAAAGAAAAGCAATTACTGGTGGATGATTAAAAGTAAGAATAGCTCCTTCAGGATGTTGGGAAGTGGAGTTCATCGGGGATGATGAGGATCCAGAATGGGATATTAAATCCTTTTTCTTCTCTCTTCTAGCTACTTTGCATGTATTGGATAAATTCTTCATAGGATAATCAACTGAGGTGGATGTTAGAGTCGATCTAGCTTATTTTCAGTAAGATCATTCTTTAGGAGGGCTAATTTAAGAATCAATCTGCATGGCAAGTCATATACGACATGGAGGATTATTTTGTTAACGTCCCCTCTCGGGTGCAAACTGGACTGAGAATGGCACATGTAGTTGACTAACGGGGAGCCTCACACAAGACATTAACTGGGCAGATTTTGGCTCTGCCATTATGTTAAAAAGTTCTATCAAAAAGTTTAAGTTATTAGTGGTAGGAGACTACATGAATATAAGGCTCCTCGAAACTCCATAGACAAGTGATGTGGGATACTTTAATAAGGGACTAACATAATCAAGAACCATATGCCAAACGAAATATCAAATAGGACATGAAGAATTGAGCTATGATATCATGTTAGAGATCTCACTTGGTGCTTATAAGCTAACTTTCAGGGTATGGAGGAAAATAGAAAAATAGAGAAGGTGTTTCCTGTACCTGTTGATTCCTTTTTGACTATAATTGTGAATCCTGTTGAGCATTGTCTTATCTTCAGGTTTTTGCAGATGAACTCCTGTTAGAAGAATCGCTGAGGGGTCTCTTTGTTTCTATCGATTCTGCTTTCTTCCCTGGTGAAAATCTATTTATGCGCAACGGTAATCATCATAATGTTGGAGTCGTGCTAGAACTGATGGCAGCTCATCTTATGCTGCTGGATTCTAACGAGGGAGCAATTGAATCTAGTTTGAACAGAATAGATGGGCACCATTGGAAGGAACACGAAATTCCTGAACTTAGTTTCACTGCGGCCTTGGCATTGCTTGTGAACCCTATTGTGTCTTTTGTGCCAAAGATGCTTCAGGCACATATAGTTCTGCTAGTTTCTGAAGTTATGGATACTCGCATGTTCTCTTTAAGAACAGGGCCAGATCTTACAGAGATGGACCTCTATCTGAAAGCATTTGAAAGGTCTGTCAATTTGTACAAGATGCACATGTGTAACTTTCGTGTAGGTCGTTATGCTCCAAGTGTTGAAGAACCATTCCCTTCAGGTATGCTTGGGAGAAGTCAGCCATCCTTTCAATCTTGTATTAAGCAAGTGACCAAGGAGAAACTCGATCTTTTTGTTGCAAAATTAGATAATTCATGGAACTCTTACAGGCAGAACATGATTTTGGAAAGCAAAACAGACATGTTATCTGCATCTATAGCATATGTCAAGCATATATGCAATGTTGTGAATTGCTCAGACATAGATGAGATCTTATCAGTCTTAGAGTGCGTGATTTTAAAAGCATATAATCATGACCCTAGTCATAGCGTCCCTCACAAAAAGGGGGGAGTGAGTTTTCAGGACGTCTATCTCCTTTCATCCATTCTGCATTTGATGAGCAATTCCATGTTCCAAGTAATAAGGCTCTTCAGGAATAATGGGTACACAAGTTGTCTGCACACCTCACAGGATGTTTCTTTCCAGAGGCAGCACAATTTCTTGCTTGAGATGGTTCGCTGCTTTCGACAATTTGGCGTTCATTTACCAGTTCAATGTTTCTTATTCGAGAGGATGAAAGTGCACAAATTGAGGCATGAAGAGTGTACAGGGATACTTTTTCATTTTCTGGGACTGCTATCATTATGCTTCGACACAAGGTTTGACTTTTTAGTTAAGGCTTGCTTGTCTATGATCATGGTGCTCTTGAATCTGATTATTTTGGAAGAAGGGGATTTAGTTGCAGTAAGGTCGTTACTGGCTCTAGAAGGAGAATCTTCATATCATGGATTTTTCTCTAAAGAAGAGGTAAGTTTTGGTTTGATCCTTGTGGTCTTATGCATGCCTTTGTTAATTTTTTGATCTTCACGTGTCTAAAATTGACAGATCCCTGCGATTGACAATTCTACTCAAAAAGTTGCGTCCACATTTCAGAAAATTCAGAGACAGTGTCTGAGGTTAGAGTTATTTTTGTTTATCATGCAGAACAATAATTGCTTATTAGTTTAATTTATGCTATAGAAGCTTTGTTGGATTGCTGATAAACTGGCGTTTCAGTCGAAAATATTCTCAGTGGGTAATTCTTTTGAACTTATGATTGGGGATGTACAAAATACCTGGTGAGCCCCAAAAACCAAACCGAACTGGTCGAACCTAATTGAAATCTTGGTTTTGATGAAGCTCATCTTGCTTTTGGTGGAAATTTTTTGCTTATCGGGTTTGGTTCAGGCCATTAGTCTAAAAACTGTGGACCATGAGGGCACGGTCTGACCATGTATGGCAGAATCTCTGGTTTTGTATTTCCCAATTGCGATAACCTTTCCTCTATCATTTTCGTCAAAAGCCACCAAACCGATAGAACCAGTTCTTAAAGGTGGTACTTAGTGCCTTCTGCATCTCTCTCTCTCTCTCATGCACAAGGGAGATAAAAGAAGGGTGAAAGCCACGGTCCGAGCAGATAGAACCAGTTTGCTTGAGTCTTTAAGGTATGTATCTGGTTGGGGTTTCACTTTTGAATGTTTTGAAATGAAGCGAACATTCACACCCACACTTGTGATTGTGATTCCTTTCTCATTGATAGTTATGTCCAGGTTAACTCTGCTTAATTTGATTCCAGTGGGATTTTGCTTGCTTACACATTATTATTCCTGTGTACCCAGAAGAGTACACTATCAGTCTGATACGATTGTGATCTGATCTTTGGTTCTCGGCTAGCCATGTCTTTTCTAACCTGTCAGTATGAAACTCTGTTCTTTGGTTGGTCACCAGTGGCTACATGAACAAACTGAAGTAGGGTCTCCAAAATATTGAAGGCAAATAAGAAGATGAAATGTTTACCTTCTTCTCATAGCATTCTCGTTCTCTTATTTACATGTAGCCTTCTATGATAAATTACACCTTCATATATTAGTTAGGGTAGCTTCTACATCTTTCTTTGATCCTGCCAAAGTTGCCAAGTGTCGTTTAGTTGCTTTGGTTCAATTACCAAACAAAACTCATTATTCTTGTGTGGCATGTTTTTTCTATCCTCCAATTCGAAGAGTAAGGTCTTGTGATCATAATCTCTTTTCGGGGACAGCATTTTATGCTGCTGTATAGTTTACAAAAACATCTGAAATGTGCAAGCACGGTTTTAGAAATGAAATGCATGCAATATTGTTCTTTCGATCTTGCTATCTTCAGTTTTTTATTCCCCCTCTTTGTGCATACAGGATGGTTCCTACCAGTTGCTTAAGCAGTAACATCCAAGAAGTGCAGGGCGATACTTCTAATAATGCCTCGGGAGCGAATCATACAGAGTCTTTTTGCGTGGAAGAGAGTACAGAAGAGACCTGCAATGGGGAAATCTTTCTCAAGTGTCTCCTGGAAGGCTCAAAGAGGTCATGTGATTATGGTGATCTAGTAGATTTCATTGAGCTCAAGAAAGGGAAGGATTACATCGGCTGGTTGAGGAATAGGGTGAAATACCGAAGAAGGAAAAGCGAGAGGATGGCCGTCTTGAGGTGGAAGAAAAAGAAAATGACTTGGAGAATGATGAAAGGTAAGAAAAGCTAAGCTGGTGTTCAGTGTTGTGTCGGTCACCATTCTTTTTTGGTGGAGAGAAACAGCGAACTCTTCTTTTTGTGTTTACATGACGTGTTGTTATTTATTGCCCTGAGCAGTCTCCCAGAATGATGTACATAATAGTCACTGTGTTAGGATCCTGGAACAAGTGGCGTGTCAAGTATTTAATCCACTTGTTTGTGGCATATTGCAGTGTATTTGTATTTGTTCTAGTGCTAGTCTTCAATTGTCTAAATATAGTATCAAAATTTGTCGAGCATGGATCAAGCTTAGTGTATGGCTAAATCAGACTTGGATTGTTTCTACTTCGTTTTGATGGTTACAGTTTCATTCATCTGCTCTGACCTGTATTCTTCTTACAACTATCCTTTCTCTGCGCTCTTACCTGAATTTCATTCTATGGCTATTGCTCTTCCTAGCACAGCTGTGTTATGAGACAGAGGTTTCCCTTTTGTAGCTGCCGCCGCCTTCTTCGGGTGTCTCATGTCTCAGGGATATTTATGAGATTGACGTAGGACTGTCGTCAGCCGAGAAAATTCTCACATAACCATAGGTAGGTATATGGTATAGGTGCATTCAAGTTGGTTTATCATCCAATTTCAATGTTGATTGGGAAGTTTACCATAGTCAAAGAAAATGGATTTTATTGATGAATTCCCCGGACACTTGTTCTGAAATCGCAGAGTTTAGAGTAGGGGCATAAGTGAGTCAAGCTATTCGTCAGTACCTTGTGCCCAACTCGATAATTACTCGAGATCGACTCAGAATGCCTTGGGCAGTTGTTCCGAAATTGCAAAGTCCGGAGCCCATAACAGAGTCAAGCTACTCGCCAGTTTCTCGGACTCAGCTCGATAATTACTCTAGGTTGTTTCGTCTAATTTTGAGTCGAGTTCGAACTTGAGTTACTTGAGAATCTTGTTGAGTCGAGCTCATTTCGCCAATACTAAACTCGACAAGCTTGCAAGCATCAACGAGCCATATCAAACTTTTTTTTTGAAAAATCTTTCATGATTATAGAAAGCCATAGAAGTCCTTCAAATTACATGTTGTACCCATGTAGATATAATGCAGTGCTAGTGGTCAAGCTTATTAAGCTTGAGCTCGAGTTTTTGTACAACTCTTCTAATCGGCTCGAAGTCCAGTATTTGGAATTTCTATGCGACTTGAGCTTGAGACTACATTCTCGATGGAGTGCGGGTCGAGTTTGGAGCATCAAGCATACAAGTCAAGTTAAGCTCAAGCTTGGCACTGTATCGACCAGATTACATCCCTAATTTGGAGAAAGGAATGTAATTCAAGTAAAAGATTTCTTGAATAAGGAATATATCATTTTGGGTTTTTCTTGGTATTAACCCATAATAAAATGATGTTCCAAATTCTAAAAGCTTGATACTTTTGATATGAAAATTGGTGGAAAGATCCAAAAACACTAGTTTTAGGGTTACCGGTTCAGCAGTTGTCCGGCTCAATTTGGTTCCTACTTGGGAACCATACAACATAGTATCGGTTCCAATTAGAATTAGGAACCAGACTGAGGAGTCTAGGTACCGGGAGCCAAACCAATTTTTTAGGGTTTGTTTGGTTTGGTTCTCGATTCTACTTGGGACCTATGCTCACCTCTAATTAAAATACTGATTTCATCAGGCCATGTCTAGTAATGGATTACAAAGTACTTTAAGATTTTATAATTGAGCTCCAATGAAATAACGATTTAGCACGAATACCAGTATCCAGTAGTAGAAAACTAAATGCTTTAAGATCTTACAGGTGATAATGATTTTATCAACCCCATCAAGTGATAAAGTACCATATACGGGGATAATTACCAAATACTTTAAAATTTTACCGACGAGTCCAGTCAATTGACTAGTAACTAAACAATGAAATTAAGATTTTCCATCTTCAGATCCAGTATCCATTAGTAGGTTATCAAGTGTTTTTATATTTTACAAGTGGGCCTAGTGAGAAACAATAATTATAGGGCTTTGCTAGCATAATAATCTTTGGACTAATATGAGAATTGCAACATGTTGTAACCCACAAACTTTTGAAGAAGTGGACCTCACAATAATTTATAATCAATATTTTTTTTGTGATCCGGAACTTACTGTTATTTTCACAACATATTAAAAACCGTTATCCAATCATTTCTCGTAATTATACCATCCTAACACCTAATAGAAGATTACTAACTACTTAAAGATTTTCAAGTGGACCGGTTAACCAATTAATAAGTTACAATGAAATAATGATTTTATCGTACTCCAATCCTGTACGAGTAGTAGATTATCAAGTATTCTAAAATTTACTAGTGGACCCATCAAATGCTTAATAAGTTACCAATAAAATAACAATGTTACCTCAACACAACCAATAGTAGATGACCGAGTGCTTGCAATTGTTACGAGTGGGTCCCTTTGCTAAGTGAGACTATTCTAATGAAGTTGATAACACACTATTTCACTTGTGATTGGTAAATTCCTTAATATGTTCCCAATTTCACTAGTAAGTTGCTAGTTTCACCATCTTATTTACAATGGCAGCCTCCTATATAGAATGATAAACTTGCTGTTGAAAGTTTGATGTTGATACATTTTATACTTCTTCTGGCACTTGCTACCCCAGAAGCAAGCATACATTGGTAAGATACTAATTTCACTGGTACTTTTATTAACTTCAAAGGTGAAGCTTTACAACTTAATATTGAACTCGACGTCGGTAAATTCTTCGAATTGTCGGTAACTTACTATACTAGAGCAGGTCTACGTAGGTATGTAACTTAATTCAATGGTAAGTTGCTAATTTCGATCTTATTTCCAATCGCAAATTCCTTAGTTTGTTGATAATTTACTAACTTGTAAAGGGACTAGTGTTGATTAGTTATCATTTTCACTGGTAAGTTGCCAATTTCGGCACTAAATTTTCATTTTGGGCAGTAAATTTCTAGAACAAGTGAATAACTTACGACTGTATTTAATGTTGGTAAATTGCTAATATTGTCAGTAAACAACCACCCACATGCAGCCACTTGGGTTTGCCCCTGCACCAGTGGCCACTCTTTCCATTTGGGAAAGGGGAGGGGAGAAGTTCGATTTCTTACCTTTTCAAGTAGGTGGATAGAGACGTTTGGTTTCAAATATGGGTTTCGACTTTCACATTCTACAAAAAGACATGGCAAAAGTCTGAAAGTGAGTTGAGAGATAATAGAATAGACAAAAAAAAAACTACTCGCGTGCTTGAGCAACAAGTTTTCAGTTACATGAGTTTACTAACCAAATTTTAAAATTTACTAATCATATTAGGAAATTGCCATGCATGAAAGTTAGTTCCGTCTTCGGCAAACGGAATAATATTATTATTCTGCTAAATGCACATTATTGTTGCAATAAAACAAGAACGGACATTCACTCGCAGGATGCTGCAGCTTGTACCAATTGGAAGCTATTTTTCAGGATTATTATTCGCAGGTTACAATATATTCTTAAGGTCCGTCCACAGCCATGTTATTGACAAGGCAAAAGCAACTAACAAACTTTCCCCTACAGCATCCGATCCGAATCCTCCATGAAAGAAAACGAACGAGACACAACATGGTGCGTGTAATCTCTCCAAGAGAGAGCTTCACATGGGCATATGTTTATGTGCTACGTGCTCCATCAAGGAGTAGTCTTCTTCGGATGAGACGAGGCGGGCGGGAATCCTGGTAAGCCGGGCGAAGGCTGGATTGGAAATTGAGGAAGGGGAGCCGGGAAGGATGGCGAAGGGGTTAGCAGTCCTGGAATTTGCGGAAGTGGGGTCACCTGCTCTGATGGTGGCTGGAGTGGGTTTGGTGGCAGGGCGGGGTCCGGCTGGAATGGGTTCGCTGCCAAATTAGAAGCATCAAAGAGCTCCGGTGGACTCTTCTCTTGATCAAGTGACGTGACGGGTTTGGAACTGTCGTCGCCGGGTTTGGTTTTGGAAGATGTCCCGAAAATTGGGGGCAGTTTTGGGAGCCCAGGAAGAGGAGGGAGAGGAGGGAGTTGCGGCAGCGGCGGAAGCTGGGGAAGCAGCGGGATCAAAGGCACCGGGTTAATCACCGTTGGGAGGTCTGGTGTGGCGGGGTCTTTAAGTGCAGGGGGGAACGTCGGATCATAACTAGGAGCAGGAAACTTCAAGATTTTCTCGGAGCCGAACTCTGAGCTCGGCTTTTTGCTGCACAGGTTGGGTCGTTGCCGGGGCTTGAACGTGAAGAACCCGGCAGAGAACACTTGGTCTCCATCCTTTCTCATTTTGAAATCGAGGGATGATGAGTTCACCGCGGAGGCCATGGCGCAGTTTGGCTCGCTGCTGCTGATCAACTTCACAGAGCAACCCTTGATTCTTCTCACGTGCTTACCGACGGAGAAGGGCAAGTAGACTTTGAACTCCCCATGCCCGTCAGTCTTCGCTTCTTCGCGAAAGCTCGGTTTGGCGCCTCCGTCTTTGCAATCGACCACCACAGATGCACCTGCACAGAACAACTACCACACGCTATCAGCCATTATGTATGAACCGTAAAGTTCACAAAAAAAAAAAAAAAAAACAAACCAAGGCTAATTTGTCGTAGCCAAAGTTCAGATTGGACCTGGAATGAAGTGGCTGGCCTTCGAGAACCGTTGCATGAAGCATGTGTCACAGTAGACCGTCCCGACGACTACGGTGGAAGGAAGCTTCTTCTCTTGGGTGGCTTCAGAGATGCTAAATGCAAAACTTAGGAACAAGAACGCTATCAGAAACCAGGACATCTTGATGGTCTTATCTAGAAGTTGTTCTCGAGATAGAACCAGAATGAGACGAGGCACGGCAAAAAATTCTGCTCTCATCATCACTTGTCCCTCTCTTAGCAGAGTCCGAGGCGTATAAATAACATGCTCTTCAACTTGGGAATCCACCAAGTCCTCCTTTATGACATTCATGCTGAAGCAAGTCAACTAAAAGCTTAGCAGCAGTGAATGTAGAACTGGTTCCTGCCAACGAACACCCGCAAAGCAGGCGAGTATCGGATGAGAGAAAGCCAAAAAAGGTAAGAAAAGAGAGGCCTTGGCATGATTGCTGTTGGGTGTTAGCATGTGAAGTTGCACTCGACATTTATTGAGTTCGTTCCTTTTTTGGTTTGGAAACTCTGGCCAGAAAATAGTTGGGTCACTGTTGGCTCACGAGATCCTCTTAACGAGCCACGAGTTTCATGGATTCATCTTACCAATTAGCAACAAATGAGGGAAGCGTCTATTGCTAAAAGGGAGTCTGGACACATGCGGCCGATCCACTCGAAAGTAAGTTCGAACAATTTAGTATGAGTTCTGTTTCATTGGAATTATTGCTTCCGTGACAAAATATCTTTCACCGAAACCAGCTCTTCGGCTTTTATATGAAGAGATCAGGTCCTGCGCTAACTCCTAACAGAGAACATCTCATGCAAAAGGGAATCAGTCTCTCCAATTTAAACAACAATATACAATCTCAAACCGAGCAGGAATTTAATCGACAATAAGGCATGGAATCATAGACTCAATGATGTAACAGGATACAGGCAAACTATATCGAAATTTAATTGATGACACAGCTTGGGAACATAAAGATACTACACAGGAATTTAATCGATAACACAGCACTAGGATAAAAATACATACCGAAATTTAATCGACGATGCGAATTTGAAAGCTATAGCTAAGGAAATTTAAAGCGCAATGTAGAAAGATAATTGAAAGATAACATTTGCTTTAATTTGTGTAGGGACTTTTCCGATGGGCAACTAGCCATACTTGTAATGGCTTATGGTAATTGCCTTCCGACGGTCCCAGCGGTTCTAATTTCCTCACTAACTTCTGCCTGTTACCTCCATGTTTTTAAATCTCACGTGCACAAACTGCTCCACGACGTGGTTTCTTATATCAAAGTGTGTCCCACGATCTTGTTTTCAATTGGCAACTGCTCCCTCCAGAAATGTGCGCCTTTGATCTAAATCGATTCGTCGAACAACTTGGTTTTTCAAGGGTAACCGTTCCCTCAAAATATCTGTGCCTTTGGGGTGGTAACCTTTCCCTCCTAGAATTGTGCGTCTCCGGTCTCAACTTCTTTATCGATCTCAAATTTCAAAGCAGCTTATTAGTGCTCTTTTAATAAATATTCATTGCCAATATTCGTATGGCAATTGCCACTTATCCATTGCCATATTTCGATAACTGGACATGTGGCATCGATGGATACCACTGCCAGTCAACATATGTTGATCCCTACACTTGTCGATAAGCTGACACATCTGTATTAGTACTCCCGCTATGCACATGACTGTCCATACTCGTCTCATGTGTAGCTCAAGTGTTTGTGACAGACAAATTATATTTTGAGTGTCAACAAGTTCCATTTCAATGTCGATTGTACAGGGAATTTTCAGGGGGGAGTTACTGTCCTGTAGCACCTACATGTCCCTTTCGACGTCCATCTAGCTGAACAACTATTGGAATTGGGACACGAAGTCAAACGAACTAAGCAGCAGCCTTTGCATTGCGTGTGATGGATGTGGAATAGATGGAATATATTCAGTGTCTCCGTCGAATGAAAATCTGATATCTGTAGTATTAGGAACGCGGGCGATCTGTTCTGATCGATGCTTCGAGATGGTCCTGCGAAAATCTCTGGACCATTTGATGCACTTTCGATGTCTGGCAATCCAAGAGAAGAGGCAAGAGTTTCTGCTAGAGCTGTTAAAAGTTTAAGCTGTCGTAGTTTATCGCAAGTCATGATGCCGGAAGAATCGTACTCGAGAAAATATAAGGCGATGCAGAGACGATGCGACTGGATCCTGTGCATGCAAATAATGCTTTCCATCAATTTTCAAGAGTCCAATTTTCCAAAATTTTGATTTCTACATCAATATGGCCAAAAAGGGTGCGTTTCACTTAAACGTGGAGATGCCCGATTAAAGCCAAAACATAAATCGGCTTCTCTCAAATGTTATAAATAGCATACATGCATGCCACATGGACATGAACATGCGGTGTGCATAGGCCTGTTAAATAGGCGGATTGGGTTGAGTTTGGGTTGGGATTGAAAATGATCCGATCTAAATTGATCTATTTATAGACAATGTAAATTTGACGACCCATAGCCAACCCAACCCAGGATCCGTTTTCAGCAATTTTTCTCCTTAAATTTGTTGCTTTTGAAGAATGGACGTCTTTGTGGACCAACTCATCGAGTTGGCGAGGGAGCTCAGGGTCATGTTATGAATGGAGGCGTAAAGCTACCATAGACACCTACTCTTCTTGAAATACAGTAACTATGGGACATATAATCATCTATTCATGTAGTTATGAGAAGTTCGTCTTGCTTTGCAAGCTCTACACAATTGCCTCCATTTACAGACCCTGCAAAGCGTAATATCTTGAGTTAGCCCACACAAAGCAACTGGATCCAAAATGACTGATACATTGGGGGATATAGGACACAGAAAAGTTGCAGAAAATTGCTCACTCGAAAGTGAGACGGTATCATGGTCACAGAGAATTGTCGAGGTAATATCGCGTAATTTTCCTCATTTTCGTACCATGATCAATGTAATAAGCAGTTACGGATTGGGGTGTTGGGTTGAAGTATCTCTTAATCGACATGCACGAGAAAGGAAAAATGGCAAAAAAGTGCAGAGAACTTAGTTCCGGAATTTTTGGCTTCTTATTTATGGAAGCTTGACTGATCCTCCTGCATTCCTTTTATGCCTCTTTTTTTTTTTTACACCGTAAGAAGATGTGTTTAATGATGATTATAAGCTTGAGTTACGTGTGTTTTTATCAAATTGTAGTCGTCGGAAACTCAATCATCCCTCTTGTTAAAGCCCGATCGAAATCGATGGATAACCAATTCAAGTATCAAATCAGACTGCAAATCGAAGGTAGATAGATTCTAATATAGCTTGAAATCTCAAATTTGAATGACTAAGACAACGCACAAGCGAAATTGGAAAGCTAACAATTGGAATTGGAAAGAACTTTTACTGAGAACTTGAAATACGAAAGGGAAGCAAAAAGCTCACAACACTCAACTTAAAAGCTTTTATACTCAAAAGACAAATACTGAACTTTTTTTTTGTTTTGGATCGACAAATACTGAACTTAGGAACTATAATCTAGTCCCATTTGAAATTCAAAACCTAAGTGAACGTCTAGTGCGAATTATCTTCTTAAAAACTAGATGGATTTCTTGATTGATATTATACAATTATTGTTCAAAGTGTTCTAATTGTCTTCAGAGATTTGTCTAATGTGTTTTCGATGATGCTTAGTTTCCTCTGACTTCGATTCCTCCCCTATCTTTAAGGAATGTTTCGGTACGCATGGTAAACTTCCTTTGCAAGTATCTGATCCTTTAGCCATGTTTATCCCTCGGTCGATGGATTCCTCTTGATTCAAACTTAAACTTCCTTTCATGTCTCGAGTTGATCGGTGCTCTGGCATGTGTTATAATTTCCATTTAAACTCCATCCACCGGAGAACTCACAATTGAATGAGTCCTTTGGACATTCCATTGACGGTTTCGTGGGCAACCTTTATGATCGACATGCTTATTTAAGGATTCTATTGAATTGTTCTCATGAGTTAAGTGTATTGTTTTGATCTGGTTTGAGCCATTAGTTTCTTTCTATTGGACTCGGATTTTGGGCCCGGTATCAAACAATGTCAACATCTCATTTGTTGACGATGATGCTTGAAGATCTCACGCGAGTCACATTGTGCTTGACCAGACCTGTACTGTACACAGAATAATTCGACTTGTCTGCTACATAAAATGGCTATTATTACATTTCAGACGTGGAAGAGAATGGATTTGTACTAGACTTATAATCTGTTCTTCCAAAGTTTTATCGAGAAAAGTAAGAACTATCTTGAGATAGAAATTCGCCCGTCAATGGCATGAATGTAGTCATTACAATGGGAAAAAAAAAGGATATGGATGACAAAGTTGCCTTTTTCGATTACTTTAAGAAATGAATTGAAAGTATTGTCGATGTGTTGGAACCAAAAGGCAAATGAAATTTTGGATAGCTTTGTAGTAGGAGCACACAAATACAAAAAAAAGGAGAGAGAAATAGATTCACAATGCCTTTTGCGTTGGCTTTACAACTCATTGAACTAACACACACACATAAGCAATTTTACTATTTCTAGCAGGATGAGATAATTCTATATAAATTGAATTCGGAAAACACCCTAGATATCTATCGTATATGATAAAAGGCTTGCCTTGGCACGGACGAGAAAAAAATTAGATTTTTCAAGATTCATGATAAAAAATCGAATGGAAAAATTTGAAAGATGTTTGAATGAAATTATGTTATCGAAATTGAAAATAAAAAGTTTCCCTTGTTATAAATACATTGTATGATATGGATGTATCACTTTTCACCATTCCATGAAGAGTTCTATACATTCCCTCTTTCAATGTACATGATCACCTCCTTTATTAATAGTATACATGAACACATACATTTGAAACTTCCTGAATTTCGATTCAATTTTGGAATTAATAAAATTGACATTTCTTATTTCATTTAGGTAAGTTTCGTCAAGAACTGATCACTCTTGAGATACTAATCAATGGGGAATGGTTAATTAGGAAAACGGTACGTGGACTAGGGACCCGATCTCGAATCGGGCACCGATTTCGAGAAACGACAAGGAAATATTTTGGGCCAGTGTGGGCCGATCCTAGGAAAGTGATGGATTTGGTGTGGCCAAGGCCAATGATGTACGATCGGATAACAGGTGATTTTGTACGACCGAAAGTGCACGTGGCCAACAAGTCCCGAACTTAAATCGAACGATCACGACCTCCGGAACTAACGATAATTCCTCTTGTTCTCTCGGTAATCGAGACTGTCATGATTTGGATAACCTTAAGTCGACACGCGTAACCCCTAAATAACTGCTCATTAGTGAGAGACCCTGAAATTTGAAATTGAGCGAGTTTTGATCACGAAATTGAACCCGGACTTCGATGTCAATTTTCGAGGGCGTATGCGACTAATTTTGCGAGGACGACGTCATATTATGTTGGCCAATCATATTTGGGGTTGGTACAGTCGAAAAATGAAATTTTGACCTGGAACGAGAAAATTACCATTTTGCCCCTGGCCCTATTTTGCTTAATTCCGAATTTTGGGCTAATTTTTGGGATTAAATTATGGATTTAATTAAGTGTATCAGCCCATGGAAATGACCAAATTACCCCTTAATTATTTGGATAAGAATGGATTTCAACCCTTGGATCAAGGGCATTTTGGGCAATACCTTGAATTTTTGACACTTGTCCTCCACTAAGTCCCCTTATTTGACCTCTTTGACTCTCTCTCTCTCTCTCTCTCTCTCTCTCTCTCTCTCTCTCGTGCGTTCTCCCTCTCCCGCTGAACTCTCTCTCGTGCGTTCTCCCTCTCCCGCCGAACTTCCCCTCGGCCACTTGGAAGCCACGCTCGCTAGAGCCACTCATCGGGACGCCACCGCTGCACGCCGTCGCTGTGTCGCCACCACCATCCTCATCCCGATCCGACCATCATCTCTCATCCATCTCTCTCCCATCCTCCTCCTTCGCTGTTCGGGAAGCGGCCACGCCGGAATCGTCGGGTCTCTGTCCGCCGTACGTCACCGAGAAGTTGAGGCTGCCGTCCACCGTCCAAGCCGATCGACACCCTCACCGACCCATTTTCCCTTCACCACCATCATCATCGCCCTCAGCTGCCGTCCGAACCGCCGAGGACCCATCGCCGTCGTGAACGCTGCCGCTTGCCGCCGTGAGTCACTCGGCCACCGCTTGTCCCGTTGGCTTCATTTAACGTTGGAGCATAGGATTTTGGGTGAGTATACCCTCTAAATCCGGATTAGGCCAATTTGCATTTCTAGACGGGTTTGGTTTAGGGTGTATTAGTGTTAATTAAGGGTAATTGATGGGCTGGTTTGTGGAGGTTATTATGTGGTGATTTTGTTGGAACAACAGGTTGATTTGGAGTAGGATTTGAGGCCGAGGAAAGGTCGAATCATGGCTGTCCACATTGGTAAATTGTTGGACTAATAGTGACTATTTGGGGGTTTATTTGGCTGAATTGCTGGGTATGCCCGGATTGATTGATTTGTGGTTGTTGTGTACTCATTTGTTGTCAATTGTGATATGCCATACCGCGTGTTCGTGTGGCCGACTAAGTGTGGCGTGTGATTGGCCAAAGTGTGGCATGATTTGTTATTGTCGAATTGTAAGTTGTGTATTGGGCCACACGGTATTAATTGGCCAAGTGAGCATATTGATGTGAATTGGACACGGTGCTGTGGCAATGATTGACTGAGTGCATAAGTTGTGTTTGATGCTCATGATACATTGTATTGCATTGCATGACCACGTATTTTGTATGCCGAAAATGGGGCATGAGATGAGAATTGTGCGAGTATGCGTGCCTGACATGAGCATGTGATCACCTAAATATACCCTGATGCGTTTTACGCGGGGTTCAGATAAAACTGGCTGTATGAATGTGTGATCACAAAGCACCTTGATGCGTTTTACGCTGGGTTGAACCCATCCTGATGCGTGTTACGCGGGATGTTGCCTGGTACATCTGGAAGACGGCCAGCCTGATGTGTTTTACGCCGGTTTTGGTCCATGAAGATCAGTGTTGCACCTGATGCGTTTTATGCGGGCCAGGAAGTGTTGTTATTGATTTGGACCTGTTGCGGATGGCACAGGTCAGACCTGATGCGTTTTACACCAGTTGAGCTCTAACTGTTAAATGAGCATTGAGCCAGTGTGTAGTGTGAGCCAGATTGAGAACATGGCATGATGATGACATTTGCATGCATAAGAATGCATTGACTACTGTGCGAGTGTGTGAGACTCGGTGAATGGTATGCAGCATGAACACTGATGAGTATGAGCATGCGTATGCCGTACGTATGACTAGTGTGTTCGCGTATGTGCCGTGGTTATTATAATGAAATGTCTAACTTGCAGGGTCAGTCGGGTGAGTGATCTAGGCCCGAGGGCCTAGGTCAAGTGTTAATTGTTTATTGAATTGTTGTTCGTGTTTGGTATGGTTTGTCAGGAGGTGCATGTTAGCCTAGTTTAGGTTTATGGGGTTTTACTCGCTGAGATTAGTCTCACGGTTGTATAAATCCAAACTTTTTAGACCCCCAGTCTTGAGGATGCCAAGATTGCTGCCACTTTTTGGAATTCCGCAGCAGATTTAGCGAACATCGAGTGTGCACCCCGCTGGGAATGGGGAGGCATATGTTAGATATCATTTTGTAGTGTTTGTAGATGTGGGTGAGTCATACTATCAAACCCAAGAGTACATAGCCTGATATTTTAGGTATGCGAATGGAGAGACTAGACCCCTCAGGACTTTTGATATCCCGCTTGATGGGAACAACGTGATGGAGCCGTAGATCGTGGATGGTGAAATAGTAGATCCCCCAGTCACACCCGATTAAAGTATTTTCGATGGACTGGAGGAGGTTGAGCCAGATGCTATGGACGAGCCCGAGGTTTTATTTGCCGATCTAGAGTCGATAGACCTCGAGGACGAGCCGGAGGTCATGGAGCAGGATCCTAAGCAGGACGGTGAGGTCATGTAGATAGACTCAGATGAGGAGTCAGAGCCCGAGGACATGGATTCCGATGAGTTGGAGCCGTCCAATGGTTCTTTTGAGTCATCCGGATTTGGAGCCTTAGGGTAGTCCCTAGTCCATAATTAGTGACGAGGGTTGACACTTTTTGGCAGTAGTCGTCCATTTAGTTAGTCTGACCTCCCTAACCACTTACCTTTTTTACCTTAGTGGTTGTTGACTGTTTTTGTTTTTTTCTTTTGTTGTATAAATGGATATTGTAAAAGGGTTTTCTATAGTAATACAAAAAGTGTATTTATAATTCTTGTTGTTGATGTGGTGCTATCCTTTGTCTCATATTGTTACTGTGCGGGTGTTATTTATTTATTATTTTCGCATGTGCAATGCTCTCTATTTGGGCATTGGGTTGGCGACGCGTCCTGAGACATCGCATTCAAATTCGACCTCGGTTGGGATGTTTGCGTGCCGAGGGGTTCGAGGTGTGACACATTCATGTACAATGTACCTATATTATTCATGTACCCTCTAGCCCATAAATAAAAGCTTTTGTAAACTTGTTGACGGGAGTAAAAGGGTTAACATTTGCTCCTTACTTCTCTCTTATCTCTTCCTTTCTCTCACATTATACTTTAAGTTGATTTCTGAGTTATTCCAAAGATCACCGTTTACTTTTAAAAAACATTATTAGCATGAGTAGGTTAAAATCTTGGATATCACTCAAGGTAACATACCTTTAACTCTCAATTATCTAATATCTCTACAATTTCTTTTTAAGTATGTCAAACATTACCAAGAGAGAGTTTGCAACGTTAGATATTACCGAAACTAATTATCTAACATGGGCTTTTGATGTCAAGATACACTTAACATCATTAGATCTCAGTCAATCTATTCTCCCAAAATTGAATTGTACTCTAGACCAGAAGGCTAAGGCTCTTATCTTCATCCGCCACCATTTACATGAAGATTTAAAGGTTGAGTATCCAATTGAGGAGGACCCTGCAGTTCTATGGCAATCCTTGAAGGATCGCTTTGAACATCAACAAGAAGTGGTCTTTCCTCATGCTGGGTTTGAATGGATCAATTTACGCTTTCGGGAGGGATTTTAAGTCCGTAGCAGAATATAATTATGCTATTCACCGAATTGTATTACAACTAAGACTCTATGGCTAGTAGATCATAGAGATTGAAATGTTCGAAAAAACATTATCCACTTTTCATGCCAATAACCTTGTACTCCAGTAGCAGTATAGGGCAAAGAATTACTCCAAGCATTCAGAGTTGATTTCTGCACTACTTGTAGTTGAAAAGCACAACCAGTTGTTGATGCAAAACCACAATTCTCGTCCTACTGGATTTGTACTTTGTGCCTGAAGCACATATTGCACGTCATAATAACAAGAGCCACGGACATTGGAAGGGCAAATGGCGTAACTTGAAAAATTAGCCTTATAAGAATCAAGATAGAGGTTCACAAGGACCTAAACATGGACCACAAAGAGAGGAAGGTCTAGAAGTACCTAACCAAGTTGGTGCCAATGTTTGTCACATATGTGGTTCTATAGGCCATTGGTCTCGCACTTGTCGCACCCCAATGCACTTGATTGAACTCTATAAAAAGAGAACAAGATGAGAGAAAAAGGGAATCCAACATTACAACCAAGCCCTCAATAGAGAATAAAGAATCATCTCTTGACAATACATCTCTTGATATTTATCATTTTGGTAACTTAGATTGAGCAATATATATTATAAGTCTATGTTTATTCACATGTATTCTCTTAGTTTTGAATAATATTCATGCTTAATACTATAATTTCATTTCTTATTCTTTTTATGTTAGTAATCAATGATGCTAAACAATTACCTCGAGGAGAACAATGATATTCTTTGTCTTGTAAACAATGGTACTACACATACTATCCTCCAGTAGAGGAAGTTATTTGAGAAATTGAAAAAAATGTGAAGGGAATATTACCACTATTTTAGGTGATAGTAACATAATTACAGGATTCGGAAGAGCTCGTGTAATACTACCAATGGGCACAGAAATTTTCATTAATGATGCTTTATTTTGCCCACAGTCTAAAAGAAACCTGCTTAGCTTTAAAGATATTCGTTTCAATGGGTTTCACATTGAAACTGAGACCGAAGGTGGTAAAGAATACTTGTATCTAACCCAAATGAGTGGATACAGAAAACAAATTATGGAAAAATTACAATTATTCTCCTCCGGGTTATACTATTCTTACATACATATGAGTAATAAACATGTTGCGATGACCTTGAAGTTCACAAACCTAAAAGGTTTTCAATTATGGCATGACCATTTGGGTCACCCAGGGTCGAATATGATATGCCGAATATTAACACATTCAGTTTGACATTCATTAACAAATTGTGGGTTCCCTTCACCCATTGATTATGTATGCGATGCGTGTGCTGAGGGTAAATTAATTGTACGGCCGTTTCATACTAAAGTAAGGGTGGAATCTCCTATATTTTTGCATAGAATTCAAGGAGATATTTGTAAGCCTATCCAACCTGCATGTGGACCTTTAAGGTACTGCATGGTCCTAACTGATGCTTCAACGCGATGGACATACGTTGACCTGTTGTCAACATGTAATATGGTCTTCCCAAAAATTATTCACTCAATTAATTAAATTACGTGCACAATTCCCTAATTACCCGATCCAGAAGATTCGGTTAAATAATGCTGGTGAGTTTACATCTAAGGCTTTTGATGACTATTTTATGGCTACTAGGATAGACATGGAGCATCCTGTGCCACATACTCACACACATAATGGCCTAGCAGAATCTTTAATTAAATGCTTGAAATTGATTGCTAGACCGTTGCTGTTGAGGGCCAAATTACCCTTTAGTTTATGGGGACATGTTATATTGCACGCTGCAACACTGATTAGAATTCGACCTACTGCATATCATGAATACTCCCCGATTCAACTTATACATGGATGCAAACATGATGTTTCCCATTTACAAATATTTGGTTGTGCCATATATGTTCCTATACCACCTCCACAGCGTTCCAAAATGGGGCCTCAACGTCGACTTGGCATTTATGTGGGATATGAGTCTCCATCTATTATAAAATATTTAGAGCCCTAGACGGTTGACTTGTTTACTGCCCGGTTCGTTGATTGTATATTTGATGAGGCACATTTCCCGGCATTAGGGGGAGAAAGCTTGAAGCTTAAAGAATGCTATGAAATTTCCTAGAAGGAAGATCAATTGAATTACCTTGATCCACATACAAACACAACTGAACTTGAAGTTTAGAAGATTTTTAACTTGTGAAATTTAGCAAGTAAACTGCCAGATGTATTTACTGACTATAAAGGGGTGACTAAGTCCCATATTCCTGTAGAAAATGCACCACCTAGAGTGAAGATCCCTTTGGGACAAAAAAGTCTGATGAGCCTAGTCAATGTCGGAAGCATGGACGACCCACAGGGGCTAAAGACGTAAATCCGTGGAAAAGAAAAAACATTCAGTCACCCAATGCGCCTTTTGTAGAGGAATGCAATCCTGGTGAAATTAGTGCAGTTGCCCCAAATAGCAATCCTAGGAATACGCAACGGCCAAATCCTATTGATCTAGGAAACGAAGAGGATTTGGTTGATGTTAACATAGAAGTTGCAGTAAATTATATGAATGCGGGAGTAAGATATGATAGAATTACAACCATCGTTGACAACTCCTTTGCCTCCTCAGTAGAGCTCATTGTCTCAAAAGATAATCTAGATCTAGAACCAAAATCCATTCTTGAATGCTAGAAGCGTTCATATTCAAATAAATGGAAGAAGGCAATTAAGGCAAAACTAAGCTCGCTTAATAAACGTTGTGTTTTTGGACATGTTGTCCGAACACCCAAAGATGTTATCCCTGTTGGATATAAATGGGTATTTGTAAGAAAATACAATGAAAAGAATGAGGTGGTAAGATATAAAGCGAGACTAGTTACCGAAGGATTTTCGCAGAGGCCCAGTATAGACTTTGATGTCACTTATTCTCCTGTAATGGACAACATTACATTATGTTATTTGATCAATATGATAGTAAGTATAAATCTAGATATGCATTTGATGAATGTTGTGATTGCATATTTGTATAGGTCACTTGACACTGATATATATATATATATGAAAGTCCCTGAATGATTTCCAATTCCCCATATGGGAAAGAATGAAAATCACAACATATACAGTATTAAATTGCAAAGATCATTATATGGTCTTAAACAATTGGTCGCATGTGGTATAACCGGTTAAGTGATTACCTCTTGAAGCATGGATATGCAAACAATATAATATGTCCTTGTGTATTCATAAAAAGGTCACCAAATGGCTTTGCCATCATATCCGTATATGTTGATGACCTGAATATAACTAAAACTCCAAAAGAGCTCGAGGAAACTCGTTCCTGCCTAAAGAAGGAATTTGAAATGAAAGACTTGGGTCAAACCAAGTATTGTCTCGGCTTGTAGAACAAGCACCTCCCAGAAGGAGTTTTATTGCACTAGTCTAATTATACAAGAAAGATATTGGAGACATTTTATATGGATAAATGTCATCCTTTTAGCACACCAATGGTGGTCACCTAAAGAGGAAAGCGATGATAGGTTAGGACCTAAAGTTCCTTATCTTAGCGTCATAGGAGTACTGTTATATCTTCCAAATAGCACCAGGCTTGATATTGCATTTACAGTAAATGTTCTAGCTAGACACAATGCCAATCCAACCCGAAGACATTGGAATGGTGTTAACCATATCCTACGTTACCTTCAAGGAACTCTTGACCTTGGTTTATTTTACCAAAGAAACAAAGATTTAACAATGGTAGGATATTCATATGCTCGCTATATGTCTGATCCTCATAATGCCAAGTCACAGATTGGTTATGTGTTCCTCTGTGGAGGCACGACAGTTTGATGGAAGTCAGTAAAATAAAGTATGGTTGCTACTTTCTCAAATCATTATGAGATTATTGCACTATTTGAAACTGCCAAAGAATGTGTTTGGGTTAAGAACTTTGATACATCACATTCAAGATTCATGTGGCTTATCCTCGATTCATGATGCCCCCACCATACATTTTGAGGATAATGCGGCTTGCATTGCACAAATGCGTGATGGATTTGTCAAAAGTGACATAACTAAGCATATTTCACCTAAGTTACTTTACCCGCATGAACTCCAAGAAAAAGGTGAAATAGATATCCATCAAATTCGCTCTAGTGACAATCTTGCACATTTATTCACTAAATCCCTACCTACTTCCACATTTGAAAAACTTGTTTATGGAATAGGAATGTGCCGGCTTGGACGACTACTTCAATCAAGGGGAGCGGATTAACCATCCCTGAAGGATGAGACCCAGAAGGTTTATGGCTGTACTCTTTTTTCCTTTGCCAAGTTTTTTTTCCCATAGGGTTTTTACTTGCCAAAGGTTTTTAATGAGGCAGCTTATGTGCAATGACTATTAAAATGAGGGGGAGTATTATATGCATTGTACTCTTTTTCCCTTTGCCAAGTTTTTGTCCCACTGGGTTTTTCTTGGCATTTTTTTTAATGAGGCAATCTGAATAGCATATAATAAAAGGTGAACATCCAAGGGGAAGTGTTATAAATACATTGTATGATGTGGATGTATCACTTTTCACCATTCCATGAAGAGTTCTATACATTCCCTCTTTCAATGTACATGATCACCTCCTCCATTAATAGTCTACATGAACACAAACATTCATGTACAATGTACCTATATTATTCATGTACCCTCTAGCCTATATACAGAGGTTTTGTAAACTTGTTGACAGGAGTAAAAGGGTTAACATTTGCTCCCCACTTGTCTCTTATCTCTTCATTTCTTTCATATTATACTTCAGGTTGATTTTTGAGTTGATTCCAAAGATCACCATTTACTTTTAAAAAATCTTTTTAATTTTTTTTTGGTTGGAAAAGAAAATTGAACTTCGTTACTAGGGGTTTCAATTTGTTCAAGCTATTGACTCCAAAATTAAGTTCAGCCGTACATATTACACGCCTCAAAGAGAGCTAGGGTTTCAATTTGTCCAACCGTGGAAGCACGAACCCTCTTCGCAAACCTAGCCACAGCTCTTCCAATTTGATCTCTGCAGACATACGCTACGCTCCCTTCTGCTAATCTGCCTTCCTGGCAAGTGACGATTTCTTCTTCTTCTTTCAACTTTTGCAATCACTTGTGTAGAAAATGCGGGAGCTCGCATAAAGGGAACAAGGAAACGTCCATGGTCAGATCTCCTACAAGAGCTTCTCTCCATGATTGGATATTGGCTCCACACTCGCATGGACATACTCTGGTTACGAAGCGTCTGCTCTTCGTTCTGCTCCTTAGTCCCGTTGCCTCGTCGTGACGCCTTGCGATTCCCTTTCCGTATATCTTGCTCGCTAGGGTCCACCCTTATCCTCTGTGTGAGCACAGTCTATGCCCTCGAGACGCTGGAAGGGGCCACCTTTGGTCATGCTCGAGGAGTCGGAGGTTGGGGACATGTGATCCTTAGCCTTTTGATGCAGTGGCCAATCAAGTCCTTGCCTCGCTAGTTCCCAGAGGTACTTGATTCTCTCCAATTCTGAATCGTTGAAATCTGTAAAGAATACATGCTCGAATATGTCGGTCGAGCTGAAGGCCTTGTTTGACCTATGCTAAAAGTATTAGTGCATCCTGATTGTGTATGGACTAACCTAGATCAGTGTTTGGTCTATTTCATTGATGGAGAAGGGCAATTAGGTTATTGGAAATATGCGGATGAGAATTGGAACAACTTAGGCCGTGGTTATGACGACATCGTAATCTATGCAGGCAAAGTCTGTGTCGTCGATCATTTGGGGTCAGTTTTGTAGGTCGATTCATCTTTCAGACTTCAAAGTTTCTCACTACTAATTGAGGGTGACAATCGCCGCAACTGCTATTTGAAGCGTTCGGTGGTGTCAAGCAATGATCTTTATATAGTGGACAAATACATTAGACATGGTGGGATCATGAGAATGTGGGATTTAGGGCCTATAAATTGGACCAACAATGTGGGAGATGGGAGGAGTTGAGAATGTTGGGCAACTTGACTCTCTTCCTCTGCAACCTCTGCTCGTTCGCGGTCTCAACGCGCGAGCTCAATTGGTGTAAAGGGGATTGCATCTATTGCTTGGAGATTGCCCCCCTCTTTTTGTCGATAGAAGTCGTTAAGGTGTTTGGCTTGGCGGATCGTAGCCACAAATGGCCAGACATTCCTGGTCTACTTCGTTGATGAAGAAGGAAGGCCAATTAGGTTGTTGGAAGTATGGGGATGAGACTACGTGGGATGCATTTGTGTTTGGAGTCTTTGGAATTCAAAGAGATATAAATAGGATTAAACTCTTTTTTTAGAAAAAAAGAAGAAAGAGTGTTTATTAAGATTACTCTAGAATGAAATCGAAATATGCAATTTATATCTAGGGAAATGATAACGATAGTCCCTAAACTTTGTCCCATGTAATGTTATATTTGGAAGTTTAACTCGTTTAATGTGGTCATTGCACTATTTTTTATTGTTTAATGTAGCCATTTTATCTGATCAAGTGAGTGAAAAAGTCACGGCAAGTTCCCAAGCTATTGCGAAATGTACAATCTGGTTTCTAATCTCGACTCTCAAGAACAAATAAATGAGTCATATTGTATTATTCATAAGTTTTCATAGTCACATTATTGCCCAAAGTTTGGCTTATGATCTCTATTTCTCTTGGTATAGAAATCAAAAAGTAAAATATACTTATGTGGAACTATAACAATTTGTAAAAAGATGATAAAAAGATAGCATATTTTTTGTTGATTTAGGAAATAGATTTAAAACTGATAAAATTGGTTAAATCTTGTTCATAATTTTTAAAATTGATAAAATCCGATCAGGCCTTTCTCCGACAAGCTCCTCCTAGTCGAGTCCAAGAGTAGCGAAGCATCACATGACTGCATTCACATCACACTAGGCAAATGATGTTTCTAAACAATTCGTAGAAAAACATGGTATACTTCTTCAACTCAAATCTCAATTCTAAAACTTGGAGATTGAGTTTGATAATTTCTCATTTTGCTAGCACGACCAAGCCTCACTTCGGAGATTAGAGCTTTTGAGTCGAGATTGTTACAAGCACTTTAGCATGCACAACTTTAGAATCTCCTTCATCATACTTCCCAACCAAATCAATTTATTAATATCCATCACTAGAGCCTAATATATTAAATGAGATCAATTGATTAATATACATTTGACGTAGATTACGAAGTTTTAAGGAGAGGGCTTAGGCCTATTTCAAAAAAAAAAAGGTTATGGTCGTGAACTTGGCAGATCATTCCATGGTATCTCTTGATGGGTGGGGGTCTATAACTTCAAATTATGACGAATTGGTGGAGGCTGGCCAGAAAGATTCAATATGAAGATTTTTCTGACTTGCTGGTGTCATGAAGGAAATCACGAACAAATTCATTTTTTTTCAAACTGTGGCTCAGAAAAGAAGATAATGAATAGTGCTTTGAATTCAACTAGCAAGCAAAGTGGATTTATTGCCAAGGTGGAATAGTCATGTTGAACAATTAATTATTTCAAGTCAATTGAGTCATATTTGAAATTTAAGTAAAAATTAGTGATTTTTTATGAGATAAAAAAATGTTCAGGCCAAAATTGTTACTCAAAATAAAGTTGGTGTGTCAAGCCCCAAATCCTACAAGCGTGCAACAACCCAATATGGTCGTTAAAATGCGATGTCCCATGACTCGTCACCGACCCTTAATTTTATTTTTTAATTACACATGCAGAAGCTATAATGACATTCACTCAGACAACAACAGTAACCAGGGATAGATAGAAAAACATATCACAACAATCAAACTAAAACACCACGCTAGTTATTTACTTGATTAACCACCGGGAAACATTTTTACAAGCTCACTTCGGACATTTCCACACGAGCTTATCAAAAGATACAAGCCTGGGGGTCAATCTACTTCATCTACAGCATGTCGATCAAAAAGTCATCTTCCAGGCAAGTCTCTCATGGGCTACCCATGTAGAGGTCGGTGAGTCAAAGAAGGGCGAGTCAGGGTCGTGCTTCGACGGGTCAAAATCCGATGAGTACTCGAGAACGGGATCGGGTTTGGGCTTGAGATTCTCTACTGACCCATCGGGTGGGTCAATATCCATAGGGTCCCATATCTCATGCCTAGGACCCTATTCCGGAGGACCGTCGAAACCCCTGAGAGGCCCAAATAAATCCTCACCATCCCTAACAAACCAGGCCTAGAATCGATGAGGGACCCAATAAGCCAGTCCCTCATTCACCCAAACTATCATTTGGTGGTGCTAAAAAACGTATGGCTTGTCGGCGAAAACATGCGTAGAAAAAACAATATCCATATCCTGATGTACCCTGAACCGTACCGGATGCATTGACATGTTAAGGTCCTGAAAGATGCTTAACAACAACAAATGAGATAGGAATCTCAATAAGTTAACAGCTTAAACCCCACTTAAGAGGCCAACTCGCCTCGGGCTCCTATCCAAACAACCATGCATCGAATACAGGCCAATCGCAAGCCGATAAGCAATCATAAGCATCCTTACCTTGCCTTGGCCCACACATCATGCATGACATTAGTCATTGAATGTCACAACAATGCAACAAGCATAACACATACTTGGAACATTTGTCGACATTTCCCACGCATCATGCATCCACACTCGCGTGTCTCTTTATTATAAGGTAAAACTCACTTGGCTGCGGCCCATACCATACCTAGCAGTTTGTACCTCATAATCAAGTACTATGCAACATGTGTGTTCAATTTATTATAACCCCTCTAGGCCACTACACATTAAGCGATCTGCAGCAAGATGGTAGTCTTCCAACATGACCGGGTATCGTCCCGCCCCGTCGGGTACGGTAACGTCAAACGATCTACAGGAAGACAACATTCTAATAAGGCAACATCAAATGATATACGGTAAGATGATATCCCGTAAGGAGCATCAAATCTGGCCTCAGGCTGTGACTTAGCATTCGGAGTATTGGCAATTCATATAATCTCTAGGCATCCGATAAATCAGGTACTATCAAGAAATCTATAGTAAGATCTCGATAAATCAAGCATCATCAAGCAATCTACAGCAAGATGGCTCCATCACGTGTTCACACGAGCACTCAAGCAATCAAGCCAATTTTTATCTTTTGAATTAGCCAATACAAATATGGATCATGCTCATAATAATGCCACATCACAATTTCACGTGAAAACATATGCAAACAGTTGCTCAATTTTGTAAAGAAAAAACATCACTTCAAAATATGCTTTCTTTCTCAAGGCATTGAAATCATTTCTCAAGCATAGCTGTAAAATAATTTATTTTCAAAGGTTCCAAAATCTTTTCTTGAAAATAATCATTCAAATCATTTAGCTATATAACCTAATTTATACGGTGATTTGCAACATTGGCATTGCAATCCAAGCATAAAACAATCGCAATTCAATATTAAAAATTATTTGAAAATGCTAATATTTAATTTTCAAAAATTAAAATATTTTTTTAAGAATAAAATATTATTATTTAATTCCAAAAATTAATTTGTTTAATAAAAGAAATAATAATTAAAATAATTGATAACTTATCATCAAATTCAACGATAACTTATCATACACACACCAATAGCTTATCACATAAATAGTGATAGCCTATCGCTCAATTAATAATAAACTGTCAATCAATTCTCGTTAACCTATCGCTAAAATCGCCAATAACCTATCATCTAATCACCGATAACCTATAACTGTATCCATTGATAACATATCATTCGCCGATAACTTATTTCCAAAGGTTATCCAATAATCCATCGATAACTTATCCCCAAATCGCACTTAAATAACAATTAACTTAATTTAAACTACCATAAGCAAGTTTAATACCCTAAATAAAGGATTATGGGTTAACTTACTCATCCAATGATAGTGATGACCCTAGGGCGATGGCGATGACACAGGCTATCCACGGTGGTCTCGGCTTGGCGCGGCGAGCGGCGGACGATAGTAGACGGACGCGGCAAAGGAGTGACTGCTAGTGGCTATTCGGTGACAGCTCAAGAGCTGTTTCAGGCATGGAATGGTGGTTGGTGGTGGAGGCTTGGTAGCCTAGATAGCGGCGGATGAGCGGCAGAGATGGGAAGCGAATGACGCAACTTGCACGCCTCTTGGGCTGACCGACAACACGCGGCTGGAGCTCAGCTGCAACGGAGCTGTTCGGCCAGAAAGGGAGCTAGGATGGTGGTGGTTTGATGGCAAGGAAGAGCGATGCATGGCAATGGCTGGTCTGGCGCGATTTAGTCCGGCAACTGGCGAAACAAGAAGAAGCCGAGAAGAAGAAAGAATGAAGAAGAAGGAGGAGGAGGAGGAAATGACAGGGGTTGGTGGGACTTAGCGGGGGAAGTAAGCCAAAGTGGGGAAGGGGTGAGAGAGGAGAGAAAGTGGGTCAAATGATTATCCCACAAAATATCCCCTAAAATTCTTCTTTGGTTGACACTTGTCTCACAATGGCAATTTTTGTAATTTTCTCAACTTTATCCCCCAAAATTACCACTTTATCCTTAGCCCATGTATTGATTAAGGGCCAACTTATCCTTATCGGGCCTTGTTGGCCGGCCCCCTTGGGCGTGAGGGCCAATGGGCTCTTACCCGGTCCACTTCCGTTTCTTACGTCAAATTCCCGATTCTTTGATCCTTATTCAAATTTGTAATTTTTAAAAGCAAACTCTTCAAATTGTGAGGTGACGCCCTATGGTTCGATTGTGAAACCCTTGAACATTTGACACTAAAAAAAGAATCATAATTCATGGCTTGAATCAATCAATCGCAGTTACAATACATCTCAAATTAACGGGTGGCTTTTATGAGTAAATCCTCAGTAGACTTTCTCCTTTGGTTAGTATTTTCTGAGTAATCAGGTCAGGGCGAGAATTAACTAATAAAACAATGATGAGATCACAATTTCATATATCACCAAATTGGATCAAATTTTTAGGATATCACAATTTTTCCTCCCTTACAAAAATTTGTCATCGAAATTTGAATTTACATCCAATTCCTCAAAAAGAAAGAGGTACTGATGCCTCATTACCTCTTCACTTTCCCACGCGGTTCTCTCGGTTCCATGATGCTGCCACACAACTTTAACTAGAGGAATCATCTTGTTTCGTGGTAACTGCCCCTTTTGATCCTCAATTCTCACTAGTCTTTCCACGTACAATACCTTGTCGTCCACGTCTATTTCCTCGTAGTTCAGAACGTGAGTCGTATCCGATTCATACTTCCTTTGCATAGGCATGTGGAATACGTTATGTACTTGAGCGAACTTTGGCGACAAGGCTAGGCGATACGCCAATAATCCAATTCAATTTAAAATCTCGAACGATCCTACATATCTTGGGCTTAGCTTGCCTTTCTTGCCAAAACGTGAAGTCTTTCGCATTGGTGATACTTTAAGGAACATATGATCTCCCACTTGAAACTCTAATGATCTACGTCACCTATATGCATAACTTTTCTGGCGACATTGGGCTGTCTTTAGCCTATGCCTGATAACCTTAACAGCATCTGACGACTGTTGCACCAACTCAGGACCTGTAATCTTTCGTTCATCAATCTCATTCCAACAAACAAGAGTTTACAGGGTCTACCATACAATACTTCGAAATGTGCTATTCTAATACTTTGCTGATAACTGCTATTGTACATGAACTTAATAAGATGTAACTGTTTTTCCCAACTTCCTTTGAAATCCAGAATGTAGGTTCGCAGTATATCTTGGAGAGTCTGAATCGTTCTCTCGGATTGGCTATATGTCTGCGGATGGAAAGTAGTGTTATGCTACAGTTTTGTTCCTATGGCACCTTGAAGACTCTTCCAAAAAGTAGCGGTGAATTTGGGGTCTCGATCCGACGCTATCGTCACTGGCACACCATGAAGACGGACTATATGCCTTACATACAACTCGTCATACTTGTCCATAGCAAAGTCGTTTCGCACGGCAATGAAATGAGCAAATTTTGTGAGTTTATCCACTATAATCTAAATAGAATCATTATCTCTTTAACTCCTTAGTAGACCCATCACACAATCTATCGTGATATTCCCATTTCCATTATGGGATTTCAAGAGATTGCAGTAATCCACCAGGCTTACAATGATGTGCTTTCACCTGTTGACACGTTAAATACTTAGCCACATGCTTGACAATATCCCCTTTCATGCCATTCTACCAATAGTACTGGCATAGATTTTAATACATCTTCGTGTTGCCCAGATGAATATTGTAGTTATTACGATGAGCTTCTGCCAAAGTTTCCTCCTTAAGTCTTTCATCACTAGGTATACACAATCGTCTATGAAATTTCAAGATCCCGTCTTCGAATACTTGAAAGTCATATTTTCTCTTAGCTATGTCCATTTACAGTATCCTTTAAAGCATAGGACCCGAAGGTTATGCTGCTTTAATCTTGGTTTGCATTTTGAGCTCAATCCTGAAAGTAGCCATTAAACTTGAAAGGCGGCTTATCTCAAACTTGAAATTTGAGTCTCGAATTCCTTTAAGAAAAATCTACTCTTAGACCATCATATGTGCGATCGAAGACTTTTGGCTTAGAGCATCAACTACCTTATTAGCCTTATTAGGATGGTACAAAATATCGAAGTCATAGTCCTTAAGCAGCTCCATCTATTTGCATTGCCTCATGTTCAATTTCTTTTGCAAGAACAAATACTTTAGACTCTAATGATCCGTATAAATATGAAACATTTCCCCATACAAATAATGCTTCCCGATCTTTAGTGCGAAAATGATCGCCGTTAACTCCAAGCCGTGCGTCGGGTAATTCGATTCATGCAGTCTTAATTGTCAAGACGCATAAGCCATAACTCTTCCATGTTGCATTAAGATGTATCCTAATTCTTTATGTGATGTGTTGCTGTAAATCTCATAACCTCCTAAACTAGACGGTATCGTCAAAACAGGTGTTATAGTTAGCTTTTATTTAAACTCTTGAAAACTACGCTCACACTTATCAATCTATTTAAACTTCATATCCTTTTCTAGCAACCGTGTCAAGGGCATGGCTATCACTGAAAACTTTTCCACGAATCTCCTATAATAGACAGCCAATCCGAAGAAACTCCGAACTTCAGTTACCGTCATTGGTCTTGGCTAATTTATAACCACTTCAATCTTAGTTGGATCTACTGAAATCCCTTCTCCAAAAATCACATGTCCAAGAAAAGTCATTCGAGTTAACCAAAGTTTGCACTTGCTAAATTTGGCATTCAGCTTATGATCTTGAAGGGTTTACAGCATTGTCCTCAAGTGCTGCTTATGTTCCCCTGAACTCCTTGAATACACCAAAATGTCATCAATGAATACGATCACAAACTTGTCTAAACACTCCTTGAGCACCCTATTCATCAAGTCCATAAAAGCTACAAGCACGTTCGTAAGACCAAATGGCATTACGGTAAACTCATAATGTCCATAGCACATTCAAAATGCCATTTTCGGTATATCTTCCTTCTTAATCCTCAACTGATAATAACCTGTCCTCAAGTCTATCTTCAAAAATACCGAAGCTCCTCGAAGTTGGTTAAACAAATCATCTATCCTCGGCAATGGATACTTATTCTTAATTGTCGCCTGATTAAGTTGACGATGGTCAATGTAAAGGCGTAACGAACCATCCTTCTTCCTTACAAACAAAACTGGCATTCCCCAAGATGATGCATTAGGACGAATAAATCATTTGTCCAACAACTCCTGCGTCTGAACTTTTAACTCTTTTAATTCCAACAATGCCATCCTATATGGTTCTTTAGAAATCGGCTCCGTTCTAGGGGCTAACTTAATTACGAACTCTATTTCCCTTTCCGAGGGTAATCCAGGCAATTCTTTAGGAAAAATGTTCGAGAACTCTCGTACTACAATGTGTTCTGCATCCTTGATTCTTCTACCAAAGTGTCAACTGCAGTTGCCAAATAACCTTGACAACCCTCATCTAACAATCAAGTAACCTCAAGTGACGAAATCAAAGAAATCGATGATCCTCCTCGATTCTCGACAAACTCAAATCCAACACCCTCTAAAGGATCAAACTAAATCGTCTTACGATAATAATTTATTGTAACTCATTGCTTGATGAGCCAATCCATTCCAATAATCACATCAAAGTCAAACATCGTCAAGACAATTAAATTTATGATGTCCTCACGACCTCCAACAGACAACTTACAATCAGCACAACCAACTGTAGGCACTATGATATCCTTCAAATGGGTAGAACTACTATAGACCACTCCCAACAGTTTCAGACTTAACCCTACTAATTCCATATATTGCTTAGCCACATACAAATGCGTAGCTCCAGGATCAAATAAAGCATAAGCAGCATGGTTGTGTAACGAGAGCGCACCTATAATTACGGCGGGCAAGTCCTCCGCCTCCTTCCTTGTGATAACATATATCATTCCTTGTACTTGGGGTCAATTCAACTGGTTCAACGGGGTGTTCCTTGCAGGTTGTCCTACTTGTTGCACTGGTCGTTATGCTCCCGCGGCTTGGCATGGACAATCTCTTATGTGGTGGCTGTGCTGGTTACATCTAAAGCAAGCTCCCGTCTTTACAGGGCACGAGGCTGTTCTATGATTCTAGTGGCAAAGTGACACACACTATTTGGATTGTTCGCCTGCTTCCTTACGCCACCTTTCTTGTTAGAAGGGACGGAAAACCTACTCCTTGTCATCGGTTTCTTCCCAAATTGATGATTTTCCTTATTCGACATAAACCGCGATCCAGACACGGCAGCCCTCTCAGTCAAGTTTTTCTCTATCAACTGCGCCCTCTTATACATCTCATCATAATTGGCAAAAGGACATTATAAGTGCCACAACTTGTGTACGGCGCTCATTTTGGTGCCATAACTTTTTTTCAGATCACTTTGGTGTCAAGTCAGAGAAAAACGATCACTTAAGTGTCATAAGTTTTTTTTTTGGATCATTTCAGTGCTAAAATTTTTGAAAAACGATCACTTAAGTGCTAAAATTTTTTAAAAACGATCATTTAAATGCTAAAATTTTTGAAAAACGATCACATAGGTGCCAATCTCCAGCGAGCCACGTCAGCTTCAGAAATTAATAAAAAAAAATGCTACATTGGATTTCCGGCGAAAAATTGTGTACGGCACCGGAGTTGGCACTTAAGTGATCGTTTTTCAAAAATTTTAGCACTTAAGTGATCGTTTTTCAAAAATTTTAACACTAAAGTAATCCAAAAAAAAGTTATGGCACCAAAGTGAGCGCCGTACACAAGTTATGGCACTTGTAGTATTCTTTTGCCCATCATAATCTTTCAGATTTAGGGACACCAGTTGGTCCTTAATCTCGGGCTTTAACCCATCCCTAAACCTTCTTGCTTTATCAACTGGGTCTTTAGTCAACCTCAACACATACTTGGACAATTGAGCAAACTTCGCTTTGTACTGGTCTACTGACAATTGGTTTTGTTGAAGACATTGAAATTTATTCATCTTTTGTTCTCTGGTATAATCTGAAAAGTACTTGTTGTAGAAAGCTTCCACGAAGGCACCCCACACCAGGGCCGTACCCTCGGGAAATACCCTTATTTGGGTAACTTCCCACCAAATACTGGCATTACCTTGCAATTGGTAGACTGCCAACGTCACATTGTCTTCGTTTGAACACTTCAAAAAAGCAAACATCTTCTCCAACTCCTTGATCCAGAGGGTTACAGCCTCATGATTACCCGTATCAGTGAACTTGAGCGGCTTGAGCTTTGGAAACTGCTCTATCAACTTATGCATGGACTGATTTCCATTTCCGTTTCCAGCCAACGGAACAGGTGCGACGACAACAATAGCTGCAGCGGTAGCTTGGTTCTGAGCTTGCTGCCCTACCAAGGTTTCTAAGGCTTGCAGGATCCAGTCCAACCTAGGATCCTCTGGTGGTTTCCTTCTAGCACCAGTTTGACTTGGCTTTGCCTTTCTCCTAAGGGCCCTCGAGTCAAGATTGCTTATCTCGCATGATTTTTATAGAAACTTGCTTTTCAATTCTAACAAAAAATTAAAAATCATGAACAACCCACTTAAGATAAGGAATCTAAACAATCAAGCACAGGCACAAAGTGTTTTCCTAACTCACTATCCCGGAAACCCTTTGTATCTTATCACACCAGGTCTCGACCAAACTTGGATTGAGCTGACTTTGCTCTGATACCAATTCAAATGGGGATCTCATGCCCTGAATCCTATGAGCATGCAACAACCCGTTATGGCCATTAAAATGCGATGTTCTAGGACTCATCGCCAACCTTTTATTTCATCTTTTAGTTATGCATGCGGAAGCTATAACAACATTTACCTAAACAACAACAGTAACCAGGGATAGATAGGAAAACGGATCACAACAATCAAACCAAAACACCACGTTAGTTATTTACTTGATTAGCCCCTGGGAAACATTTTGACAAGCCCACTTCGGGCATTTCCATACGAGCCTATAAAAAAATACCAGACTGAGGGTCAATCTACTTTATTAATAGCAT
Organism: Syzygium aromaticum; assembly: GCA_024500025.1. Lineage (NCBI taxonomy): Eukaryota > Viridiplantae > Streptophyta > Magnoliopsida > Myrtales > Myrtaceae > Syzygium > Syzygium aromaticum. The sequence continues at coordinate 13,303,566 of CM044894.1, read as the reverse complement.
GTCAATCAAAAAGCTTCCAGGCAAATCTCTCATGGGCTATCCATGTAGAGGGTCGATGAGTCGAAGTAGGGCAAGTCGAGGTCATACTTCAGCGGGTCAAAATCCGACAGGTACTCAGGAACGGGATCAAGCTCGGGATCCTCTACTGACCCGTCAAGTTGGTCAACATCCATAGGGTCCCATATCTTATGCCCAAGACCTTCTTCTGGAGGACCATCGAGAACCCTGAGTGGCCCAAACAAATCCTCACCATCCCTAACAAACCAGGCCTGGAACCGATGAGGGACCCAACAAGCTAGTCCCTCATCCACCCAAACTATCGTCTGGTGGTGCTGAAAAACGTACGGTTTGTCGAGGAATACATGTGTGGAAATTATAGTATCCATATCTTGAGGTACCCCGAATTGTACCGAATGCATCGGCATGCTAAGGTCTTGAAAAACATTTAACAACAACAAATGAGATATAAATCTCAATAAGTTAATAGGCTAAGCCCGCTTAGGAGTCCAACTCGCCTTGGGCTCCTAGCCAACAACCATACATTGGATACAGGCCAATTGCAAGCCTATAAGCAATCACAAGCATTCTTACCTTACTTTGGTGCATACATCATGCATGACATTGGTCATCGAATGTAACAACAATGCAACAAGCATAACACATACTCGGAACACTTGTCGAGATTTTCTATGTATCATGCGTCCACACTCGTGTGTGTCTTGATTATAAGATAAAACCCATTTGGGTGCATCCCATACCATACTTAGCAGTTTTTACCCCATAATCAAGCACTATGCAATATGCGTGTTCCATTTATTACGATCCCTTTGGGCTACTACACATTAAGCGATCTGCAGCAAGATGGTAGTCTTCCGACATGACTAGCATCGTCTTGCCCCGTTGGGCACAACAACATAAAACGATATATAGGAAGACGACATTCGAATACCGCAACATCAAACGATATACAGTAAGATGGTATCTCGTAAGGAGTATCGAATCCGGCCTTAGTCTACGACTTGACATCCGGAGTATTAGTAATCCAGATAATCTCTAGGCATTCGATAAATTAGATATTGTCAAGCGATTTATAGCGAGACCCCGATAAATCAGTCATCATCAAGCGATCTACAGCAAGATGGCTCCGTCGTTTGATCACACGAGCACTCAAGCATTCAAGCTAATTCTTGTCTATTCAGTTAGCCAATGTAAACATGGATCGTGCTCATAACAATGCCACATCACAATTTCACGTGATCACATATGCAAACAGTTGCTCAATTTTGTAAAAAAAAAACATCATTTCAAAATATGCTTTCTTTCTCAAGGCATCGAAATCATTTCTCAAACATAGCTATAAAATAATTTATTTTCAAAGGTTCCAAAATCTTTTCTTGAAAATAATCATTCAAATCATTTAGCTATATAACCTAATTTATTCAGTGATTTCCAACATTGGCATCGTAATCTAAGCATAAAACAATCGCAATTCGGTATTAAAAATTATTCGAAAATACTAATATTTAATTTTCGAAAATTAAAATATTTTTTTAAGAATAAAATATTATTATTTAATTCCAAAAATTAATTTATTTAATAAAAGAAATAATAATTAAAATAAATTGATAACTTATCATCAAATTTAACGATAACTTATCATACACACACCAATAGCTTATCATGTAAATAGTGATAGCCTATCGCTCAATTAATAATAACCTATTAATCAATTCCCAATAATCTATTGCTAAAATCACCAATAACCTATCATCTAATCACCGATAACCTATCACCGTATCCATTGATAACCTATCATCTGCGGATAACTTATCTCTAAAGGTTATCCAATAATCCACCGATAACTTATCCCATAATCGCACTTAAATAACCGTTAACTTAATTTAAATTACCATAAGTAAGTTTAACACCATAAATAAAGAATTAGGTGTTAGCTTACTCGTCTAATGATGGCAATGACGCGAGGACAACGGCGACAACATGGGTTGTCTGCGGTGGTCTCTGCTTGGCGTAGCGAGCGATGGATGGTGGCAAATGGGCGCGGCAAAGGAGCGACTGTCGATGGTTGTTCGGTGGCAGCTCAAGGGTTGCTCCAGGCGTAGAATGGTAGCTAGTGGTGCAAGCTTGGCGGCCTAGACAGTGGCAGACAAGTGGCGGAGACGGGTAGCAAATGGTGCGATTTGCTCACAGCTTGGGCTGACCAGTGACAGGTAATTGGAGCTCGGCTAAGACGGAGCTGTTCGGCCCAAAAGGAAGCTAGGAAGGCAGTGGTTGACGGCGAGGAAGAGCGATGCATGGCGGTGGCTGGTCCGGCGCAGTTTGTTCTAGCAACCGGTGGAACAAGAAGCTGAAAAGAAGAAAGAATAAAGAATAAAGAAGAAGAGGAAGAAGAAGAAGAGGAAGGAAATGACGGGGGTTGGTGAGAGTCGGTGGGGGAAGTCAGCCGAAGTGGGGGAAGAAAGAGAGAGTAGAGAAAGTGGGTCAAATGATTATCTCACAAGATATCCCCTAAAATTCTTCTTTGGTTGACACTTATCCCACAATGGCAATTTTTGTAATTTTCTCAACTTTGTCCCCCAAAATTACCACTTTGTCCTTGGCCTGTGTGCCGATTAGGGCCAACTTATCCTTATCGGGCCTTGTTGGTCGGCCCCCTTAGACGCGAGGCCCAATAGGCTCTTGCTCGGTCCATTTTCTTTTCTCACGTCAAATTCTCAATTCTTTGCTCCTTATTTGAATTTGTAATTTTCAATGGTAAGCTCGTAAAATTGTGAGGTGATGTCCTATGGCTCGGTTGTGAAACCCTTAAATATTCGACACTCAAAATTGGATATAATTCATGACTAAAATCAATTAATCGTAGATACAGTACATGTCAAACTAACATGCGACTTTTAGGAGTAAACCCTTAGTAGCCTTTCCTCATTGGTTAGTATTTCTGAGTGATTAGGTAAGGGCGAGAATTAACCAATAGAGTATCGATGAAATCACCATTTTATATATCACTAAATTAGCCGAATTTTCAAGATATCATATGGTGCTTTTTTTTGGAATTAGGCATAGCTTCTGGAACTGAGAACTGGACCACTTGGTCTTGGAGTCGGAAATGAATTGGTCCTGGGGCTGTCCAATGGAACTAGTGGATGTCAAGCTTATTAGCCAAGTCAAAGGTCTAGCCAAGGAAGAAGTAGGAGAGGATGGCCACGGGAGGGGTGGGGTGGGGTGGGGTGGGGGGCAAATCACCGAGTGTGAGGGAGGCAAAGGGCGGAGATCAAAACTGATCAAGAGAATGCATAATCAAGATCAAAGTCCTCAACCCATGATTCCCATCTCTTTTACTTCCAACCAAATTAATACCCAAAAGTAGGGTAAGTGAAAATCTAGAACACGAACTAGATACTAAATGAATGGCTTAATTCGTACAACAATGATGCATTGTCTGAGCCCTTTACAAAAAATTCCAGTCATCAAACCTAATTTCCAAACTCACCATCCTCGTAACTGCTCTTGAAATCAAAGTAACAAATCCCTTATCCTTTTGGGTGAAAACAAAAAATCCAATTCCTTTGTTATCAAGAAACCTAACAATCGTCGCAAACGACCACAAAACGTAGGGCCCATGACCATCATCGTCACCGGCGAACAACCACCTTCTAGAAAACCCTCTAATGGTGGGCAGGAGATCGTCATCGTTGAAAGAAGATACAAACCTAACAGAAACTTCCTCACTACTTCACTAGAAACCGCATGAAGAGAGAGGCGACGAAAGAAGAAGCCAACAAACCCGAGGAAACACAAAGCGACAAATTGACGATCGCCCTCAAGTTGAAGTACGAAGATCGGTGGTCGAGAAGAACCCAATCAATGATCGAAAGGTTTTGCGAGTTGCGACACACAAAGAGCGAGAGGGAGAGAGAGACAATGGAGACAACCTTTCTTTCCTAGATGGGAATTGCTTGGCCTTCTTATATAAAAAGCCAAAGCACATTCACGTTACAGAGATGGAAATTGATCCGGTATAGGCAGTTTGATCAGTTCGGTTTGGTTCCCACCCTACCGGACTACCCGTCACCAATTCTAATATTATGGAATCTGGAATTGGATTAGAGCCCCTAAGAATCGCCAGGAACCAGTTGGTCCGGTCTGGGCAATTCTTGGTTTGGGTGGTTCCCGTTGCCTACCCCTAAGACCGACCACTCTCACAGTGGCATGAAGGTAAAATTTTCAAACTCCAAGCGGCATCTATGTTTCGTGTAGGGGTGTCAAAAGAAGCCGACCAAATATGACACGACTCGACCAGACCCGACCCGACCTGACCTGAAAATTTTTATAATGGGTCGGATTGGATCTTAACTTATTTGGGTAACAGAAAAAACAATTGGGCTCGGACACCCGAGCCCAACCAAAACAACTAACAAGGAAACACTATCTTCTTTTTATTCACATCCAAGCCCAATCGAAACAACAAGTTGAGGTTCATTCTTGCGCACGTTCACCGAAACCCTATCTTCTTCTTCGTTCTTCCATCGACGACAAACAACAAGCTGAGGTTGCAGAGTGTCTTGACGAAAAGTGTGTGTCTGCGTGCACACTGTGCAAAAAATGTAAGTGTCTTCCTTCCTTCCTTCCTTCCCTTGATTGATTCGTTCACACTCTTGCGAAGAGATTGCGATTGTAGAGCATGATCTCAATCACGCGCTGCGAATTTCACCTGCAATGGGTTTCGTGTGTTGGTTGTCTGATTGGGTGTCTGAATTTGATTCAGGTGAGAAGAAGCTGTCGAAGGTGATGAGTGGAAGGACGGAGCTAGCAACACCCTTGAAGGCGGTGGTCGCAAGATCAACGAGAACAAGCTCCTCTCCAAGAAGTCGAGGTTACCCCCTCACCCCTCCCCTAGACAAACCTAGGTCATGATAGATTGTGACAAAAGATTGTGAATTATTTGATAGAAAATCGAAAGTGCTGATACATTTCTTTGTAGGTTGTAGAATGCCTTTTGTGGTTGTCAACTTCTTTTGACTCTCATGTGCTGATCCAGAGTGCTGATCCTTTTCTCTATTTCTTCTTCTCTCTTTCTTAATATGTCCATATTTATTTCTTCCTTAAGTTAGGGCTGATGTGGTGGCTAATACACCATGTCATCTCCATCGAGACATAGAGGATGCCACAGTTACCATAGTCAAAGTACATCGGTTCAACTATAAAAAGTTAAAAGTTTTGTGCTTTGGGTTGTTATAATCAAAGTTCAGTTACCCAAATTGCAAAATAATCGAAATTTGGGAATCACCGGTGGGAAATCTATTATGCTATGTATTTGGCTGATCTTGGAATCTGATGGTTGCAATACTTACTGTAGACTTAGGTTAGCCAATCTAGACAGATTTCGAGTAGATTAACTCTAATTTGGACAAACACGTGTCAGGTTTGTCGTAGGTTAGCCAATCTAGACAGATTTTGAGTAGATTTAGGTTTGTCTGACCTTGGAATCTATTTTGCTATGTATTTATTTGTTGTAGGTTAAATCAATTTTCAAGAAGAAGGTGTGGGAGTCGCATCCTGATCTCTTCCCAGTTAAAGAAAAGCTTATTGCAGAATCTAAGTTCAAGTTGGTAACTACTATGGCTCCTGAAATATTGGAGCTTTTATATGTGTTTTCTTCTTTATTTCTTCTATGTTCAATCTTCAGTTGGCTGCATTTTGGTGATATATCTTGGAACTGAGTTACTTGAATTGGTATCTTAATTTGTGGCATAATTAGCGTGTAACAAAACTCTACTAAAAGTTGCATCCTTGATAGCTTTTTGAGTCACTTCTTGTATATGACACTGGTCATGCTTGCTCTTGAGATAAACTTTACTTTACTATGTCAACTTTCCATGGCAATGATGGTTTTTGTTGATTCTGGAATGTTAATTATTTTTGTTGACTGCTGGATGTCTTTGTCGACGGATTCTAGCCTCACAAATAGAATGAAGAGATCCATTATATGGGATTACTTTAGAAGGATTCTATGTACATACAAGAATAAAGAAAAGGTTGAATGTTTATATTGCGGGGTCCACATTGGTTGTTTTAGTACTCAAGGGATTAGGTCAATGCATCGTCATTTAGATAGATATAAGGAATATCCATATGCAAACATTAAGAAAAGGCAAAAAAATGCCTCGGGTCAACCTATTGGGCTATTGGGGTTGGTCGTTCACCATGAAAATTTGACTAAGATGCTAGTATAAAAGAACTAGCAACCATGTTAATTAATGAGGGTTTTCGACGATTTGTGTATAGAATCCAACCAAAGTTCTCAATCCCTATGCGTAAGACGTTGAGGAGTGATTGTTATGTGTTATACGTGGAGGAAAGAAGAAAATTGATGAAATATTTTGCTGACACATGTCCTAGAGTTTGTTTGACGACCGATTCATGGACCTCTTGTCAAAATTTGACTTATATGTCTCTCATTGCTCACTTTGTTGATGCTGATTGGAAGTTGCAGAAGAAAATCCTAAATTTTTGTCAAATCCCGGGTCATTCTGCGGAGAAAATAGAAAAGGCGGTTGAGAAATGTTTGACTGGTTGGAGGATTCAAATGATTTAGGAATTCAATACTTGAAAAGAAGACTTAATTCTTGGAACACTTTGGTATTGAGAGGTGAGTTACTCGACATGAGGTGTTTTGCTCATATATAGATAAATGATTCCATTGTTAGAATACATTCGGATGTACATTATGTGAGGTCTTCACCTACGAGGTTGAGGCGGTTTAAGGATTGTGTTGAACTAGAGAATATTAAGTCAAGGAGTCTTGTATGTTTGGATGTGGAGACTCGTTGGAACTCGACATATATGATGTTGGAAGCGGCTTTAAAGTTTCAAAAAGTTTTTTTCTTATTGAAAATTCAAGATAGCAAATTTGTTGAAGAACTGTCCAAGGCGAAAGGGTTGCCTACTAGTGATGATTGGGATTATGCCCGTCATCTTCTTCCTTTCCTTAAGTTGTTCTTTGATACGACTTCAAAAGTTTCGGATTCTTGCTATGTCACCAGTAATGATTTGGCAAAGGATGTCTATGGGCTTTTTGGGATGATTAATGAATATTGTGAGAATGAGGATAAAAGTTTGCAGGAAATGGCTAAAAGAATCAAGATCAAATTAAATAAGTATTATGGCAATGTGAACAACATTAATCTTAATTTGTTCATTGCTTGCATACTTGACCATCGACATAAGTGGGAATATGTGAAATGATTGATTAATAATGTTTATGAGAGCAAGCAAGTAGAAATTTTACATGATAAAGTAACATCATCGCTGACATCATTGTACGAGCAATACCGCACTGGTAAATGCCCCCAAGGCAACTTGAGATAAAAGGGTACAAGGATAATAAATGTGTCAAAGTCTCCCGTGGTTGGTGGAAACTTTATGACTGCAAAGTATCTTAACCAAATGGGATAACAAATTTTAGAAGAAAAATCAGAATTGGATAAATATTTGGAGGAAGGATGTGAATGTTATAGCCCCGACTTTAATATCTTAACTTGGTGGAAAGTTAATTCCTTGAGATATCCTATCCTCTCTTCCATTGCTCAAAGATATTTTGGCAGTGCCCGTCTCGACTGTAGCATCAGAGGCCACATTCAGCACAAGAGGTCGTGTACTCGATGTCTTTCATAGCTCCTTGACCCCAAGCATGGTAGAGGGTCTTACATGTGTTCAAGATTGGCAACAATCCTCGCCACTTTCACTTTCAATTGAGGATGACTTAGAAGAACAAGAAAATTTTGAGTCATGTCAGAAAACATAATTGTGGAATATTTATTCTTTTCTATATTACAATGGATACTTAAGTTCTCATTTTGATTGTGAATTTAATGTAGAGTGTTCAACTATAATTATTGAGTCAAACTCGATATCGGTTTCTCTTGATGATTGACGAAGTTGGAGATTGGTACTTGCTAAACCAATTTTTTTTATTGCAAATTTACTTTTTCATATTCAGATTAGGCATTTAGTAATTATTGTCTTCTTCATTTCTTACTTGCATGTTGACCTTACTGAAGAATGGTTTCCTTTCTTTCCAAATCTTGGATGTGGGGTTATTATCACCTGCTTTACTTTTTTATCATTGCCCTAGTTTGTGAATTGATCCTACTATGCATGTAAACAAGGTTGTATAATATTCGAGTTGCCTTGGTGGAGTTGCTTTGGTTTGGTCTGCTTTAGAGTAAATTTGATCCACTTTTGCGTTGTTGAGGGGATGAGATGGGGTCATTGAATTGAATTTGAAAGTCAATAGGTTTCTATCCTGGGGTGGCGGGGTTGAAGGTCAATAGGTTCCTATCCTGATTTTGGACTATATCGTCTATCCGACTTTGTTGATATGTGTTTAGAGTTTATATACATTTGTGTACTCTGTTTTTATCAACATAAATCTCTGTTGCAACTCGCAAGTATTCCCGTATGCTTTTTTCGCACGCCATCTTTCAGTGTCGTTCTTATCAAGGGGTGGTCGGTTGTGTTGTCTAAAAGTTTTGGAGCTTTTGGTCGGGGCAATTAGGAATTCTGCCATTACACTTTTGTGATTGATCTTCCTAAGTTGTGATAGGGGCTTGAGCGGTCGAGTACTGCAACTACAATGGTGTGATGGTGTATAGTCATTGGATTTTTCTTGTTCGGCCTTTGGTTTAGTTGTTTGATGTTTGTCAAATGCTATGCTGCTGATCCGTAGATATGAGATATTACATGTGGGGTTTAGGAGTCAGATGCCCCTCTGTTTGGCTTTTCGCCTTTTTGCTATATCACTTGACAGTATCTCTTTGGGCTTCTTGACTTTTGTTACCCATGGAAGAAGAAGAAAGGAATGTGTTTGTTGTTCTGCATTCTTGTGTTTGACAATTCAGAGGCCAGATAACAATCTTATGGTCGAGATGAGTCTAAGACTTGCTTGTAAATTCACAAACTATCTGTGAATCTATAAGAAAAGTCAAAATGCCTAATCTGCATGTCAGATGGATCCATGCCACTTAATAGGGAATTTGACTGTTTATATAGAAAACCGTCGAGGTACGCAGCATTATGAATCTTTGAGGTTTTTGGAGATGTGAGACTCCTAAGCGATTGTGGGTGTAACTTAACTTTAATTTATGATAAAAATCTAAAATACAAACCCAATCTAATTCGATTGTGCGATTATATCATGTTACGGGTCTTGTTTCAGGTTGGACTGGGTATCATGAAAACCCGACTCAACCCGATCCATTGACATCTCTAGTTCCATGAAAGAGTCAGAACATCGTCAGACTTGAACCGAAATCGAGCTGAACAACGAAAGTTGTCGGTCTATCCAATAGAATCGGACCGATTGACCGGTCACGCCCGGTCCAACCGTTTCCGGTCGCCTACTATATAACGCAACCCCCATTGCTTCGTCCCGCATCCTACTTCTTGGCGCTCTGTAGGTACATGCGCAGAGAATAAGAACAAAGGACGAGCCTTTCCTCTCCGGCGATACTCCCATGAGGATCTCGACGCTACCCTCTGCCCTTGCGGCCGATCGGCGTTTCTTCCGATACTGCTGATCGGAGCCCTAGATCGTCCGCTCCGTCCCCCGACGATTCGCGGGGTCAATCGCTTCTCGCATTGGCGGTACGGGTGGATTGCCCTAGGACTAGGGGGCGACCACGAAGACCCGTGCCATTCTGATCGTCTGGCGAGTTCTTAAGGACAATCGATCTGTCGGGCGGCGGGGATGGCGAGCGGTCAGATGATCAAGCGCGCCAAGTACAAGACTAACGTGAAGGACCCGGGAACTGCTGGCGTTCTCAAGATGGTACTCCTCCTTTCTTCTGCGAGTAAATCTGTGGTTACCCTTTTTAGTTTCTTGTCCTCTGAGGCCAAGGTTTGACTGTGTTTGAAGTTTTACCGCAATCTAGTGTGATGGGGTTCTGTTTTCCGGTTGGAATTCGGAAACTTCGAATGCGGCGAGGGTATTAATGGGGGCTGAAATTCTGTAAAGTATTGTAATTGACGTCCAGTTCAGCTCACTGGTACATTTTGTCCACGTCATTCGGCATGTGAGATCATGTGACTCGTGTATAGGGCAGCTTGGGTAAATGGGCTCTCAAATCAGGTTAGTTGCGATAGTGTGCTTCAAAACTTCGTTGTCCTCCTTCGATAGAACATTGCTTGAGAATGTAATATATACTTTCGGCCTCCTAGAAGGTAGCATTACATATTGGTTATTGGAGAAGCAGTTGAAAGGATTACTGTCATCGTCAATACTTCTGTTTGCTATGGTCTCTTCTTTGGTTTAGGCACAAAAGTTACGGCCTTTGTAAACTCTACTTATCATTCATATTTGGCTCCTTTTTAATAGTAAAATTTTAATTTATGCAGGCTTGGGACAGATTTATTTTCACCCCTAATCATCCCAACTCTGCGTCAAAGCTTGATGTGGAGTTTAGATATATTAAAGGTACTTTTTTTAATGAATGGGTGCTAAACTCTGTCTGTTATTTTGTGAAATTTGATAGGCCAGTCTCTTCTGAGGCAAGATTTGCTTTTGGAAGTAAATGCTGAGTTTTGTGTGATATGAACTTTATTTGAGAAGTGTACTGTTAGTATTGAAGATGTCTAATGCAAGACAGTCTGCGATGCTTTCTCCAACTATTTGAAATTTTTTGACCTACTATTACCCGTGATTGCCATCACTTAGTGCAAGTTTATCCAGATAACAGCATGTCATCTTGTTTCAAACCAAACTCTGGATGTTTCAGGTCATAAAAACACCAAGGAGGGATCAAATAAACCACCGTGGCTCAACCTCACGAATGATCAAGTTAAGTTTCCGAATGACTATTTACCGTGACTTTGCTCTAGATGAGGATATCTAGCTTGGAGACATGTGACATGGCCATTGTTGCCATCGTTTTATCTTACCAGTATTTAATTAATTTTTCACTTAAGGAACAAGTATTTTGCTCTGCTCTAGTTTGTGTTTTGTTAATTATACTCCACAATTTGGTGCTCTTTATGATTGAAGCATGATAGTCACCGTCTCCTTACAGGGTGGAAGTTTCATATTTGAATTTGAGAGTTACTCTGATCTCCACAATTGCAGAGATTTTGTAGGTAAGGTTAAGTCTGACGGCAAAAGCTTTCTGCCTTCCTGTTAATGTGCTGGAGCCTAGAATTTAAGTGTCTGAGTTTTGATTCTGTTGTAGGAGCTGCTCATTCTTCTCTATCTTACGAACAGAAGAGATTAGCTTTCATTTATTGTGCAGACGCTGAATTATTTGATTTTAGAAGCAAGAGATTTCTTAGTATGTCCATGGATTCTATTTCCTTTTCCTTTTGTTTTGCTGTTACTATTCTAAACCAGGTTATGTGATATAATTTTTCATTTTCAGCTACCACAGGAGGGATGAAACTATAAATTTAGTGTGCATAGATGACAAGTTGTCTATGTCTGTGGTTTTGTTCTTGCCATTTGTTTTAATGTCTTTAATGAGGAAGGCATTCTGAGTATTGTGAGTATATCTAATAAAATGCGGATGGCTAGATGTATTGCCCATTTTTTTATGTCGGTTGTGCATTTTTTTTCAAAATATTTTTGTGGGGCCAGATTGATGGAAGTCTTTGTCTCTGTTCTAGTTAGTTAGATTGCTAGACACTAAACTATGCCAGTTTTGTTTTTCCTTGTTGCCTTTTGGTGTGAGTAATTCTCTTTTGATAATAAAAATTTATTGGTAATTTCATTCTGTCATGGAGCTTTAAGTGGTGCTTCTTGAATAGGAAAAGCCATTGGAAGAGCCGGGGAGACTCCAACAGCTGCCTCCGGAAAGACTGATGCCTCACTTCCTGATGAACAAATCAGCACAGCTGAATTGGAGCTCCGCATCAAGCTTTTGAGAGAAAACAGGTAAATTTGTCTTGTCTGACCACCCATGGTTATACTAAAATTATTAAAATATAGACTTACTCATTCTCCATTTTGTCTCGGTGGTTTGAATAGTTTGAGCAGTTACTGTATATATCCACTGGCCTTATAATGGCTTGATATTGATTATGGCATTCTCTAGTTGGTCTTATTTTCTATTGATTGTCATTGTGGACCGATGCCCTAAAACATATTTTGGGCAAAATAAGTAAAGATAATTTCCTAATTCCTATTATGACTAGATCACATGAATAATGGTTTGAATAATTTGGCAGATCAACTCTGTAACCTGTACTTCTCTGTTCTAATAATGCTTTAGTTCATATAGTACATAATATGTCTCTTAGAACCACCTGATTTCGCAAAAGTTTGCCCGCGGCAGTGAGTTGCAGAAACTTCACAAGCAACTTGTGATTGGTGGGATCCTGACGGAAGCGGAATTTTGGGCAACAAGGAAGGTGAGTAATTTGAAGAAAAAAAGCTGCTTCAACACAATATATTTTTATTTAGAATTTCTAGCATATGAATTGGTTGAACCTCGTTTCCAATGGAAGTCATATCAACGCGTATGATTACAACTGGTGATGTGATTTTTTCTGCTGCTTATTTTTTTTTTGCAGAAATTGCTGGATAGAGAGTCGAATAGAAAATCAAAACAACGTGTGGGCTTCAAAAGCGCCATGATTTCAGACATTAAACCAGCAACAGATGGCAGGGTATGATACTGATCTCTCTAACCGAGCATGCCTATGTCATAATTTTATCTTGGATTTTGCAGGACTTGTGGTATATTTGTTCTCCCTTTTTGGCAGTTTCAATTGCAATAAGAACTTATGGCTGTTTCTTTCCTGTTTATCTCCAGACAAACAAAGTTACTTTTAGTTTGACACCAGAAGTAATCCTTCAGGTATTGTTTCTTCTTTGAAAGAGGACAAGCTTTTTGATTTTAATTTCCACTTCCATTTTTTGGGTAATCTGGAAAGATAGAAATAGGCGGGCTTTTAAAAATGAGGAAAGTTCTGTATGTGCTGTAAAGAATAGTTGGCTACCCACCTTATCCTTTTGGCATTGTGTCTGGGAGCTCTTTGACACCGAGTCTTTTTTCAATGTCTCCCATTTTTTCTAGCCTCTAGGTTGTAATCGGAGGCCCCCTTCCTGTTCTTTGATATAAAAGACAAAACTGGGCTGCCTTTATCACAAAGAGGATGATCATTTCCTGGTGTCACTGCCACAACTATACATAATCTTTGCTAAGAGCTGAATTCTGGATGCCAGTCATTAATAGGGAATGACAAATCCCTAACCATTTTGTTTAGGCATAAATCTGAGTATTGCTGGGCGGACTGTCTAATATTTATAATGCAAAATAATGGGCAGTAAAAATGTAAAATGCAGAGAAGTTAAAACATACGTTTTAGTTTTGAATAATGTGGTGAGACACTTAAGCCCCTGCTAAATGGAATGTAGGAATGCCTCTTTGTCTTAGTCTTGAGTAATGCGGAAGAGACATTTCTGATTTCCCTGTTTGTCTCAGTCGTGAGTAATGTGGAAGAGACATTTCTGATTGCATTTTGTATCTGTATGGTGTGTTTAGCATGAGATGTAGTCTCTTTGCACTTCTTTTTTTTTTTCTGTCTAGTACAGATAGATGTTGGTATCATTTTGATGAAATTGGCCTGATACATACAGTACTTATATTAAAGTAATACTTATTTTCATTTTACCTTTGAATTGTTAATTTGTACTTGTATCCCAGATTTTTGCTGAGAAGCCTGCGGTTCATGCAGCATTCTTGAGTCATGTTCCAAATAAGGTAATGAAAATATTGCTCTTGTTCCATCGTTTTCCAGACATGTTGACCCTGTAAATACTTAAATTGTGATGAAGCATTTGCGTATTGTTCATTAGATTGTTCAAAGCAACACATGACACTGAACTATGGTTTGTTGAATCATTTCCTGTACTTCTTACTTCAGATGACTGAGAAGGACTTCTGGACCAAGTACTTTAAAGCGGAGTACCTTCACAGCACAAAAAATGCTGTTGCTGCTGCTGCGGAGGCTGCTGAAGATGAGGAGCTTGCTATTTTTCTCAGGAATGATGATATATTGGCCAAGGAAGCACGGCAGAAGGTGCTTGTTTGAGAGTTTGAAACTCTTCCACTTGAGAATGTTTGAGAGAATTTCCTCTTTTGTTACCTTCTTTCTTGATTAGTCTGTATTGATGCTTGAGTTTTTCTAATGTTTTGCTTTGTTTGCAGATCCGACGGGTTGATCCTACTGTAAACATGGAAGCTGACCAAGGGGATGACTACACGCACTTGCCTGTATGATGATTGTGCAATTGTCTGGTTATAATTTCGCATATGTCCTTATGACTATGTACATCTCTACTCTGGTGTCCTTGAAAATCATTTCCCATATTGCTTTGGAGAAACAGTTGACCTGCTAGTGCTAGCTATATGGAATTAAATTTGCTATACTAGACATCTCGAACTGCCTCTCAAGTAACTATTGTGTGAAGAAATCACCTTGCTTTAAGAGCATGTATAAAATTTCTTAGGAATTCCTTTTACTACCTTTGTCTATTCGATTTTCCCTAGGGCATTGCATGGCTTACTTGAGGACTGTCTCGAGTGTTTTATTCATAATGACTTGGTGACAGTATGGCCGACAGAAAAGATGGAGCTAAACTTCAAATCAGTTTGCATGTTTTGGACGCGCAGGATCATGGAATTTTTCGTGATGGTGGCAAAGATATAACTGAATCTCAACATGAGCTGTACAGGAGGACTTTAGCTCATGATCTTAATCGGCATGCTGCAGTTGTGCTTGAGGGAAGAACAGTAGGTGGGTAATAACTTTTCAGTAATTAATGTTTTTTTGTACCATAATTCCTCACTTTAAGTTTTAACTTTAGGCTTTTTATTAGTCTTAGATTTTAGACCTAAGAAATGAGGTCTGAGTTGGCATAAAATTTTTCCTCTTTTCTGTATGTTTTCTAATCGTTAGATTTAGGCGTGTGAGGTTAAGCTTATGCCTTTCTAAATAATCATGCAGAGGTGGAAATGGAAGACACAAGGACAGTCGCAGAGGCACTTGCTAAGTTGAAACGCGGTTAGCCCAATTCTTGTTTCTGCTGTGAATCATTTGTTTTTTTTTTTCTGTCGTGACTCAATATTTCCAACTTTTATTATTCATATAGTCAAGTCGGCTAATGAGGATTCTGATGGGAACGCTAATCAGGGGAGATTGGAAATGATCTCTCGTATCACAGAGATTGAGGACCTTCAGGCAGCTCATGGTCCACCACTTGCTCCACTCTGCATAAAAGTATATCAGTATTTACCTTTGAAAACTTTTAAGTTGCAAAACAGATACTGTGAAATTGGATGATTCATGTCAGTTTGCATCCAGGATCCTCGAGACTACTTTGATTCTCAGCAAGTCAATGCCGTTAAAGCCTCAGCAGGGGCAGAGGCGAAAAAGTGCAATTTGAGCTCCAGAGAAGCATACGGATCTCTGAGGGACTCAATATTGCAGACTAAACAAATGGGACTTCAGAATCCTGTTGTAAAGACTAAAGATGCTCTTCAGGTAAAAGAGTCTTTTCTAAAGTTATTGCTCAGCACTCGTACAATTGTTGGACTAGTATGCTGAACATTTGTATTGCCAATGCTAGCTCTTATGACTTGCCTTCCCTAATGCACGGTATAGGTTTTCAATGCGCTGTCCCATGATATATCAAGAACCAAATATGATGTTGGAAAGAATCCTCAGGATAGTGTTCTGGACAAGTTGCCAAGCACAACCAAGGAGCAGCTTCTTCATGTAAGTTGACAATTCACCCAAGCTTTTGCTTTTGACGTCTCCTGATGCAAATTTGGTCATATTATCTTAGTTATCATTGCAACTATTCTTGGTGACAGCATTGGACGTCCATACAAGAATTACTGAGGCACTTTTGGTCATCATATCCAATTACGACTTCTTACCTTTATGCAAAGGTAAATGTTTGCTATATCTCCTCAGTCAGTAGCAGGGGGTCTCATTAAAGGTCAAACAAAGGACCCGTGGCAGTCAATGCACTACAAATGTGATAGGTGATTTTTGTATGTGTGGAAGTCACTTGCTGAGGTATAACGCTAATTCTATTGAGGTTTTGAGTATCATTAATTTAGTGGTAGGGTTTGACAGCAAGCCCTGTTAGTAGATTTCTCTCTTTAAACTCACATGACTACCCAGTTATGGGCCCTCCTTGTCTGTTGCAACCAAAAAGATAGGACACAGGGAACGGGTTTTTGCAAACCATTTCCCTTAAATGATTGCTCAGTTGGTCAAGTAGGTGGAGGAACTGAAAATTAGGATTGAGATGCAGCACTTGCCAAAGAACTTGAGTTTAATTGAATTATGAAATACTGAAGTTTCTTTGTTTAGCATTTAATTGGATAATCACTGGGTAACTTTTTTACTTGCTCGTTTATTATGTTATTGTGCAGGTAAACAGACTGAAGGATGCCATGTCACAAATTTACCCTCAGCTTGAAGTATGTTTCTTGTTAATCTCCTAGAATTTATTAACTGATTGATTAATACAAACCCCTTTGAGAAAATATGATCTTTTTCTCATTCAAGTGGTAATGTAGGGTTCTCATCCTTAATTTTATGTTGATCTGGATCCACTGGTGGCTTTGTATAGGGTCATGTCTGTATGGGATTCTTGTCAACTAGCTTCACAATACTATGCTCTTTTTGAAAACTTACAGCATTTAATATGATTTTTCTCTTCAAGATTTAGAGTTTTAAGAGGAATCTAATGTAAGAAGTAAATTAATGAAATGTTTTTATCTCCTGCCAAAAAGGAAACAACAGTTTCTTGTAGGATTTGAAGAATCACGTTCTTTTTTTTTTTTTTTCCTGCCAGAGTGCCTTTTTAAGAGTTGATAACTCATCCTGAGGCAGTTGATTTGAAGGTGGCAATCCATATAGATTATGGATTTGTTCTTGATACAAGCAGGCTTTGTTGAGAAATTCTCTCTTCCATGTTGTTTGTTGAAGCTTTGCATTGCTTGTGTAAACTGATGGTACTACATGAAACTATCACTTAACTGGTCAATTTGTTTTTCATGGAACATGGATGTGACTAGCTAGGTGTTTGGGAGTCTGCTTTTTGCTTCCAAAAAACTGCAGTATTTCCATTAGGGTGCTTGGCATATATACCTATCTCGGTCTGTTGGGCCTGTTAGGCAGGGCCAGGATAAAGTTTATGCCTCTCGTGGATGGACCTGGCTGAAGTCAGGCCTGATTAGTTCTCAGGCTGGCCAGTGTAAAGGTAGAATGCCAAGTCCCAGCTAACCTCGACCTTTTTTGTTCATTATAGATCTTTCGTATATCTGTGAAAGCCAGAAAAAAATTGGCTTAATTAAAGAACATAACGCTAAAGAAGCACCATCTTTTTTTGAACCTAAGATCAAGTGCGACCTTAGTTTCCTCCGATTCTCTCGCACTCTCTACCAACTGGTCTTTTTGCCTCTCCTCTCTGTGCTGTACATCACTTGCTAAAATCTCTTCTGCTTTTGTCCGCAGACTCCTACATTATCAACTGAAAGCTACCTGGTGTATTTTTTCTATTTGTTGTTTTACTCATAACATGATGAACGACATCCTTAAAATATTATCTTTGAAGCACCTAATATAGCCACAGCAGCAGTGCTTCCTAGCGCAGCAAAGCGTTCAAGTAATTTACAACGTCAAGTGAATCCTATATGTTGTTTGGTGCATCATCTAATCTGCTTCACTTGTGACTTTCATTTTAGGATTTTGAATTTTTGACAAGGCTTGGTTAGCAACCCGTCTGTTGTTTAGAAATTGTTTAACCTTTGATTTTCCTTCGAATTTCAGGAGATCAAGAAATCTGTGCCAGCCAACCACAAGCAGCATGTTTCCGTTCTTGTTCGCCAAATGCATCAGGTATGGGATTTCCTTTTAATAACAATTGCAACCGCAGATAGTTTTATAGTCTTTGTGCTGGACTTGAGTGGTTTCACTAGAAGCTATTTCAACTAAAATTTGCAGAATTGCTTACCAGATGAGTATTAGGGACAGGATGCGCTGATTGATATACATGCTGGGATTAAATTATCCCTATATTCCTTTTGAGATTACACAACATGAACTTTTGCTGGAGAGCTAGCGTATCTTGTGGCACGTAGGTGGCAAATGGAATGAGAGATCTAACAGAAACTTCATTTGATGTAGGCCTTAGATGCTGCTTTTCAACATTATGATGCAGACTTGCAGAAGCGATCCGCAAAGAGCAGCGAGAGACCAAATGGATATGTGTAGATTAATTTTATGCTCATCGTGCAAGTTTATTTGCTGAGACTAGTGGCAGTCCATGGAAAGAAGTGGGAGATGGAAAACATGGCCCATTTTGATGATGCTACAAGATCCATGGCCACACTATCGGTGCTCGTGGTGCTACTTTTGCATAGTTTCCATTGAATGAATAGACCCCGTCACGGACCCCGTCACGGATCAATTTTGTTGAGTGCCTATATTTATTGTAAAAAAAAATCAGATGGGGATTGAGGCCGTTCATCTGATCTACTGTCTTATACGAGTTCCCCAAATGTGAGAGAACCGTCAAAAGAGATTTGAGGAAAGGCATACAACTCATTTTTCCCCTCTTAAGTTGATATGGGCTCTTAATACCGTAGGAGTTACTGTTAATCCTGGTTTTCTGCAGAGCAAGTATCACATCCGGAAGAGACCCCATACGGCTTTATTTTTTCTTGAAGCTTTCTTGATTTTCATACTTTTATTCCTGCAGATTTTTGAATTTTCCAATAGCGCAATCATGCAATATGTTTGCGTTTATGACCCATGAGTGCTGAAATAGTATCTTTGTAGTAATTGGGAAAAGGTAAGTTTTTTTATCTGTTTGGCCAACAGACAGAATAAGAGGCTTGGGAAAAGGTAAGATTTATGAGCATCTCTGTGCATCTATATCGGTTCATTAGCAAGACTTCTCCAGGATGTTTTTACTATTTCATTTTGGCTGCTTGTGCTATCTAGTCTAGTGTAATTTAGGTCAATACAACAAGTTGAAAATGGAAATCTTCAATTCTTGTCCCCAAAATATTATGCAATTTCTATCTTTAAAATCACAATCTCACTGTCAACCCAAGCACTGGAAATTCGATGGGGCTCTAGATAGTTTGGCCATTTGCCACATTCTTTGTGACGTCTAGATCTTCACCGTCGGTGAACTCGAGACTTGATTGTTTCTTCTTTAAAAAAGTTTAAATTCTCAGTCAACCAAAATAAAATTTGGAGTTCTCCATTGATGAACGACTAGAACCTTAAATCATGTGAAGTTGAAGGTGGTTGGCGACGGTGGTGACTTCGGACGGAAATGATAGTAGGGTTACGGGATTTAGGGCGTAGGTTTATAGCGCCTCGGGAAATAATCTGTGTTTTTGTGTAATAGTAGGAAATTTATTTAACGAGTTACTCCTAAGATGTAAACTATGTATTCGAAAAATGAGCAATATATACTAAGATTAGGGTGCAAATTTAGTTTACAAAGTGATTTAAAAACTAAATTGGTATATGAACACGTCATATCCGACACCCATTGAAATGGCTTTGCAAATTAACTTTAGCTAAGAAACCCTCCAATTTTAGCTCCGTTTCCAATTTAACACTAAACCTTCTTTTGTCTCATTAAAGACTCTTATGTTTAAGTTCAGTTTCAATTCTACCCTAATTTTTTTATCTCATAAAAATCTCTCAACTTTAGTCCAATCCTAACTCTACCCTCAATTTTTTGTCTCATGAAAGCCTGCTTTAAGTTAAGTTCCAATTTTAAGCAAAATTTTTTGTCTCATAAAAATCACCAATTTTTATTTGAGTCTCAAATTTTCCCCCCATTAACCCCTTGTCTAAAATCGTCCTTAATAATCTTACATGGCGTTTCCATATCATTGCTCTAGTTTTTTTTTTTTTTCTAAATTTCAAATCCAAGAAGACATCTTTTGAAGATAAATTTCCATATTAGCCTCAATGTCTTATTGGATTTGAAATTTGGGTAAAAACAAAAACAATTATGGTTGGCTTTTTTCAATTGTTTTACTCTCGAGAGAGTCTTCCTTCCATCTTGTTTGGGGATCTTCGATTTGGCACTTGGTTGTAAACTTCTCATGCTATGGAATGTTCCATCTCTCATGGTTGGAGAGCTCGTGCCCTAGATACTTGGCTTGGGATGCTCGAACAACTCATGCATGGGAGTTTTCCGTCTCTTAATTGTCAATGAGAAATTTTGGATAGAGGGGTGATGGGGATAGATTTGTGACTTAAGTAAAAGTTGATTTTCTTTTATGAAATTGAAAAAATTTTAAGGTAAGATTTGGGATTGGACGGTAAAATTAGGACATGACTTAAATTTTGTGTTTTCATGTTAACAAAAACTATATGATAGAATTGGAACTAGATTTGAAATCGAGAGTTTTTTATGTCACAAAAAAAATTTAGGATATTTGTGACTGAACCTAAAATTTGAAATTTTTTTTAGGGTATTAGGCCGTTTTCGGGGAATAAAACCTAAACTTAAAAAGAAATAGTCAATACTCTTGATAATGGGTCTTTTGTATCGCGAAAAATGAATAACATTCGGAGAATTTGTTTTCATTAAAGAAAACAGTTTACGTCCAAATATTTTCATGACCAATAAAACCTAATTTTGCAAACAATACGAACGATCATTTTTTAAAGAAAATGTATTTTAAATTATTTATTTTTCCCAAAAAAAAATTTCTTTGCCCAATATTCCAAACAGTAAAAATGAAGGAAATTCGAGGGTTTAAGGAATCTGAAAAAAAAAACCTACGTGGGAGATGAAACAGGGCCTGTCCGGACACAGAAAACGCACGAGCGAGAGAGAAAAGGCGTTACTGTTGCTGCACTGCCGATAGGGTTTTTCCACTCGCCAGCACGGACAGGCCGAGAGCTCGTGTCGTCCTCTATAAATCATATCCTCCGCGCGTTCGCGCTTCCCTTTTCCCACCCTGACAAGCTAGGCGAAGCACACGCCGCCGACGCCGCCGACGCCGCCGCCGTCCGCCCCGGCCTCTGCCTTCTGTCCCGTTAGCGATTGCCGACCCGCCCCTGCGCCGACCCCCCGGGAAGAAACCGCGATTTGCGGACCGCCCCGTGTCGATGGATCTCAACGACTTCAAGATCATCAAGGAAGGGGAAGCGGAGATTCTCATGCACGCTAAGAATGAAGTCTTTTACAACAAGACCCAGGTGCTGAGCTCTCCCACCTTCCCCTCCCCCTTTTGTTTTATTTCCCCCCAGTTTGCTGCGGATGCATTCGTTGACGAAGCGAGTCATTTGGTGGTGCTTTAAGGGATTTGGTTCTTTGATTGATTAGTGGTAGTTTTCAATGCTTTAACTTTACCTTTTGCTTGAGTTTCTCCCAATATTTTAAGAGAGAGGTGAGATAGACTCTGGTTTGGTTTGGTTTGGTGTGGTTTCTGGCGCTACGATTCAGTTTGGCATGTGATGGCTTGATTCTTGTGCTTGGTTTTCGGTTTGGCTGTTGGGACGATCTTCTTTAAACTGGCCAAAAATGGGTTTTCTTTTTATTGGCTGGGAAGTGAGAAATCAAGCGTAAATTCCTGAATGCTTTTTCCTGTTTCGAGTTTGAGCATCGGTGATTATTCCAATAGCTGCACCCGACTTGAGCAATGTCTTGTTACTGTTTTCGTAGCCGTCAAGCAATTAACAACCAATTTAAAGAATTTGTACCTTTTTCATGGTTGAATGAAGGAACTCCTTTTGCAAAGTGGCACCGCTATGCTTGATTTATATTTGATGCGTCTCATGGTGTGAGAAAGTACTAAATGCCCCTGAGTGGCACCGTAAGTAATGTATTTCCCACATCGTAAAAAGTTTAGCGTGGATAGTCATCTTTTCTTCAAGACTAAAAGAGGCATCTCTCTGTGTGTTATTTAGGTGTGCAGTGTTCTATTTCTTTTATTCGACAAGTTGTTATCTGGTTAGTGAGTGTCGGGGGATATTTCCCAATCTCATTGTAACTTCTTTACACATGCAAAAGCTTTCTTGAAGATGTCATGTCATGCCTGCAATATATTTATTCTAGCATTTTTTTCTCTAGAAAACTGCAACTGAATATATAACAAGGCTGTAGATGTCTCTTGTATATAATTGCTCCTTGAAAGGATCCTGATTGTTCTCTCTTGTAATCAGGTTAACAATAGGGACTTATCCGTTGCGGTTCTGAGGTCATTTATAGAAAAACGAAAGCTGGAGCATGAGGCCTTCTTGACGAAGAGGACAAAATCAGCAGAAAAGGCACTTGAGAAAAACTCGGAATCTGTTTCAGAAGCAGCACCCAATGAACTGCCAATGGATGATGTAAAATGTAATGGAGAGCGAGAAATGCTTGACGAGACGCCTCAAGAAGAACCTTGCAGTGTCCACGAGGACATGCCTGAGAGCACAAATGGAAAAATGAAAAGAGAGCTGAAGCCACCAAGAGTTCTCGAGGTACCCCATTACCAGTTTGCCTCTCAGTTCATTTCACTAGTGAAATAATGCTGCATATATATTCTAATCATTTCCTTGTGAATGAAGGCTTTATCAGCATCTGGGTTAAGAGCCCTAAGATATGCCCGTGAAGTAGAAGGGATCGGTCAAGTTGTGGCCCTAGACAATGATAAAGGTTGCTTCAATTTGGGATAGGATTTTGCTTTTAATAGTACCCCCTCCTTAGAAGTTCACCATGGTTTTTACTTTTGGTAATGCATGTCCTGGTTTGTCCTTTACTAGTATGCATATTCGCACTTGTGTCACTTGAAAAGTGATATTTTTTTCTCTACCTTTTTTGCCTATCTGCACGTGACTGAAATGGCAGAGAGCCTTTTGAGTGTCCATTCATTTTATAATGTTGTATCTTTGATTCCTTTCCATAAAAATGAATTTACTCTTTAAAACTTTGGGTAACGTTCCTTGGTAAATGTGTTCCCTTTAACATTAGTTTGGGGATTCTTCTTTGCTGCCCCATGCATCTTGTATAGATTAAATATGTGCATTAATATTCAGCCCTTCTTATTGCCTCTGCAGCGTCAGTTGAAGCTTGCAGGCGTAACATTAAATTTAATGGTTCAGTTGCTAGTTCAAAGATGGAATCGCATCTTGCTGATGCCCGAGTATTCATGCTCACCCACCCAAAAGAGTTTGATGTGGTATGGGAGCTGTTTTTATACCCAAGTCTTATATTTGTTAACTGACTGCTGGCCGGTCCTTACTGAGGAGAATAGATAATCAATTATGACTGGTTTCATTAAAAATCTTTATTGTGTAGAAGGAACCTCATTCATCCTGTATTGTCTCATCTCAGGTTGATCTCGATCCATATGGTTCTCCTTCTGTTTTCTTAGACTCTGCTGTTCAATCCGTTGTTGATGGGGGAATGCTGATGTGCACAGCAACTGACATGGCTGTGCTCTGTGGTGGAAATGGCGAGGTTTGCTATTCCAAGTAAGTTTCTGAAGTTCTTGCTTTCCTTTCACCTTTGAATTTCTTTAAGTGAATCCATTATATCTGCTTATGTCTTTCTTTATGGGATCTAGATATGGTTCCTATCCACTAAGAGGGAAGTATTGCCATGAAATGGCTTTGAGGATCCTTCTAGCCTGCATTGAGGTAAGTTTTAGTGTTTTTCAAGTCAATCTTGATGTCTGGCCCAAATAAAAGTCAATCTTCATCAAGGTTCATATCAGGCTCGTCTCAAGAAAGATTTCTTATTAACTAAAAGTAATATCTCAGTTATCTTCAACAATATAATTGAGCAACAGCTATCTTTTCCTGAATGAAATTATTAATTTAATTCCACATTTGCAAGAGGAGATTTATGGAAGCATGCATCTGGGCCTATTTTTGTTCAGGTGCTAGGCTTAGTTGTTGTCGTTTCTGAAAGGAACTTGAATGCAATATTTTTTTGAGCTTACAATTTTTTTTAGGAATGCACATCTATCTTTGGTAATCTACATGATATCAGCATGTTAGATGGTGGTTTCGTCCAAAAGTCTTTGAAGGGACATACGAACCTCAACTTTTCTGTCTTTTCAAGATCACTCTTTTAATATCTCTTGAAAAGTTCAAAACTTACTGGTCAATATTTCATTTTTCTTTGTTACGCAGAGCCACGCAAATCGGTACAAGCGGTACATTGTTCCTGTGCTATCTGTTCAGATGGACTTCTACATTCGAGTTTTTGTTCGGATATACACGTAGGTGGTTAACCTCATCTCCGTTAGGATATTGGTAGAATATGATTTGTGAAGATGGATTGCTCTAAATCATGGTCTGATGGCTGATGTAATTGTTGCAGGTCTGCAAGTGCAATGAAGAATACTCCCCTTAAGCTGTCATATGTTTATCAATGCACTGGTTGTGATTCTTTTCATCTTCAGCAGATTGGAAGAACAGTTTCCAAGGTTTGCATTCTGTTTTAGAGTATTTTGCCATATAGCTAGTTGTTTGGGAATGGTACAACTTTCTTGACCTGAGGTAAATGGTGAAATGCTAATTGGTGGTTAACAATGTACCTCTCTGAAAAATGCATAAGACTTGTGGCATGCTGGAGTTCGTCAGGCTTGACCTATGATAACTGTTCAAGCCATGGTTCAGTTGTTTATCTGTTTAAACAATGCATTTTGATGCTCATTTTTCTTTTGGCTAGTCATGGGATCAAGTTGACGGGCTTATAAATAGATTTAGTTGTTTCTGCAGCGATATTAGGTCGACTTATTCAGAATTAGCACTTAAAATTAAACTAATCAGCAAGCCCTGTATCTCTGGACTTTAATAATTCAAAGCCGGATGTTAGAATTTCAATGTTTTTGAAATTAGAGGTATGAGCATATGAATAATCAAAAGACAGCTGACTATCATGAACTCTTCATCTTGCTTCCTTAACTATTGTTTTATTTTCTTTTAAAAAGCAAAGCTGGATTGTCTGATACTGTATATAATGAAAGGGTATGAGTTTGGAGGGTTCTCAACTCTATTGGTTGAATCTGTATTTAAAGGTGGTTTGAGCATATTTCGAGATAAATATATGTGAAGTTCTTGTCTTTTGGGCTTGATTAGGTTGAATGGGGTGAGAATAATGCCAGAAAATCATTTCTACCTCAGTAGTTTCAAGTGTTTCGCCTTTTCACAGTCTCTGTTTTAGGTTTTCCTCTAGAATGGGGTGTGCGGAGCTGTTTGAGCACCCGGATATTCCATTGGATGTCATAATTCCCCATCCCATTACCGCATGTGTGTTCCTTGGTTTGGTCTGAGAGAAAGAACAGGACTTGGTCTACTTTATTTTATTAGTTCTTGTAAATTGTCATTTGATAGGCCTATGATATTGAATGGCTGGAACAAGGATTCACATGTCTAATCTGAGGTTGAGATCAAATTAAGTTTGCAACTGTAGTGTAAATAGTGTCCAAGACACTTTGTAAGCAGTTGTGCTAAATTTTATATCCTCAACTTTCTGTTCCCGCTTTAACTTAATTATTGTGGATGGTTGGCTATGTGTGACAAGGTTATCTGTGTGTTTATAAATAAAAACCCTTTGTTAAAGTTCATTTTCACTATCTGTTACATATTCAACCATGTCAAGGCTCAGCTTCTTTAGTTTACTCATTTTTAGTCATTCTAGTTGATGTGTTGATTAAACGATTTTTCCCCTTTAGAATAACAGCGTGAGGTATTTACCTGGGTTTGGTCCTGTTGTTCCTCAAGAATGCACCGACTGTGGGAAGAAATTTAATATGGGAGGTCCTATATGGTCGGCATCTATCCATGATCACGAATGGGTGACTTCAATACTTGCAGATTTGAAGTCCATGAAGGATCGATATCCTGCTTATGATCGTATCTCGGCTGTACTGACAACCATTTCAGAGGTGAACTTCTCTTTTTTCCTCTTCATCTAAATGACTTGAGAGTCGCATGACCTTAAACTAAGAGCTGCAATTGTAAAGTAATAGCTTTTACAGAAGTAGCACGGCATCATCTCTCTGCAACTGTAGATTGGCAATTAGCTTTTTGTGGGCTCTCAAAATGATAAAGTTTAATGACCAAAGTGAATAAACTTGGATGGCTTCAATATCTGTCCAGATGAAGTGGGTCTTTATGTGTCTCAGTATACTGCTGAGTCTTCTTTTGAACATTGTTTCATGGCGGCTATCCTTTAAGTGCTAGGTTTTGCTCTCTCATTATTTTGATTACATAATTTTACTTGGTTATATTTGTGTAGACAGATAGAAGCTTTGATCAGTGTGCTTTGCTTTCTCATTACAATTATACTTCGCTTTTTTGGCTTGATCAATGTGTTAATTCTTGGATGATATGGTGTTTGCAGGAACTGCCTGATATTCCTTTATTTTTAAGTTTGCACAATCTCTGTGCCACCCTAAAATGCACCTCGCCCTCAGCAGTTATCTTCCGTTCTGCCGTTATTAATGCCGGATATAGAATCTCTGGAACTCACGTGAATCCGTTGGGGCTGAAGACAGATGCCCCCATGGACGTTATTTGGGACATCATGCGTTGCTGGGTAAGGATTCTCCTGATTCTTCTCGTGCTACAAACTGGAAGATGATAGGCCCCCATGGATGTTTCTGTGGTATTTGCAGATGTTCTGTCACATACCGTTGTCATAAATAAACATGTTTATAGAGTTTTTGTTGTGTTTCTCATGTAGGTTAAAAGTCATCCTGTCAAAGAACAACCTCCAGATCAGTCTGGAAGTGTGATACTGGCCAAGGAACCAGCTTTCCAAGTGTGTTTCTCCTCTCACAGTTGTTCCTTTTTTTTTTTTCTGTTCATTTTTCATTAACGTACATGATACGCTATACAATTTTCTCACTTATACTATGAAAATATGATTTATGTGGGTGCACAGTCGTGGCAAACACGCTGCTCACTCATAAGAGGTATTAATTGTCTGTGGTGGTTCTTTTAGTTAAAAATTTTGTTTGGAGCAGGCAAATTTTGCTCGAGCTGTCGCATCTCTGAGCAAGGCACAAGCCAAGAAGGTTGCGCGCTTCCTTCCAAACCCTGAAAGGCATTGGGGTCCAAAGCTGAGAGCGGGTCGTCAAATCACCAGCAAGCACATTTCTCTTTTGGGTCCAGAGGCGGTAAATGGATCTCTCGAGCATGATGACAACGTCGATGATGAAGAGGCTCAAGGCGAAGCTAAGCGTCAAAAGACAGCAGATCCCACCTTAGTTTCATGATATTGACTAAAAACAGTACGGCTGACTTGGGCTTAAATTGCAGTCGTCATAAATTTTGATCTCTGGTTTGGCAAGGCAGGCTCCAGTGGAGGAATGCCCTTCTTTGTGGCTCTTTATTGTCATTTATTTTTGTAATGTGACATAGAATCTAGAACTTTCAGTTGATTTATTACGTGCCTTAGCACCATGGTTGTGTAATTTAAACCATGATCTTTGGCCAAGTGAAGCTTTTTCACCCTCAAGAATGTGCGTGTGAAATTGTTTGCTTAGCCGCCGTCTTGGCTTCCATCAGATGCTAGTTTCTTTTCTTTTTTTATTCCCTTTCTTCTGTCAGCATGTCCTTGAGGGCCAGATTCATATGATTATCTAGGACATCCGAGATGACGATGCCCAATGTTTCAGCAGTACATTAGGAACTTGATGAAACTGGAAAGGATTGACGTCATATCTTGAAATGTTTTGTTTATGAGTGTGCTTGGGACATCAAGCTACAATTGCTACGTTTCGACAATGAAGTGGTAGTCTTTTCATGTTTGTTTCTTCTTGGAATTATACTTAAGATTCTGCATATGATTTAAGTACAATAAAATGGGCTTGTCCGATTGCCTTTCTCTTGTTCGTTGAAGTACTTAATGACGGGTTATAGTGAGTACTCCTGTTAATTTTTGCCAAATTGTACTGTACGCTCAATCCGTATCGCGTTACCTTTTGAATACGCATCGATTTAAGCCTAGCTATTGTAACTAGGGAGGTGTATAAGGTGCGGTTGGATGGGCTGGTTCACGTTCCACTGCGTGAATTGTTTGGTTCTAAGTTTCTCTAAATCCTCGTTCATGGTAACTTCAAGACAAAAATTCATCTATCAAAAGCAAACCTGATCCAAACATGAGTGCTTTAATCTCCTTGGC
The DNA here is from genome assembly GCA_024500025.1 of Syzygium aromaticum. NCBI lineage: Eukaryota > Viridiplantae > Streptophyta > Magnoliopsida > Myrtales > Myrtaceae > Syzygium > Syzygium aromaticum. Next base: position 13,275,377 of record CM044894.1, on the reverse strand, counting down.
CCAATTGTACAATTACAATCACTTGTTCAGTTTGGCCAATTTCTGCCACGAACTAAAACCTCTCGCTAAGCGAAATTGGATGCCTCAATCACCATCAAAATGTTGATCAAGTTTGGTTCCGAGGGTTCATGTCATGGCCCCATCGGTCAGTTCGGTTCTAAGCCGGTTTCTGGAACTTGGAATTGCCGCTCAGTTAGATTGATTTCGTGTTCCATGGATTCAAACTGAGAACACAAGTCAGGCCGGCTTTAGGAGGGAACGGGCCATTGCAACAAAATTCCTGTGCTTCGGCTTTTCCTCTTACGTGTTCGCACAGAAACAACAGGAAAATCCAACACTGGACCAGGTATGTTTCAAGGTAGACCAGTCAATTTTCCGGGAAAATTTTGAACCGTTTTCTCGGGCACAATGTATGCTCAACTGGATGAACGATGCAAGAGAAAAAAGAAGCTTTGCGGATCAGTGCTCGCATGAATGTACTTAGGCCTGAATATAGCCGGTCTGCTTGTGGATTCAGATTAGTCCATTCGGTTTTTTTTTACCGGCTTTGTAGAGGCAGAAGAGGACAAAAAATCAAGCCCAGACTTTCTTTCTTCAAAGAATTAACCTTTCCATGTGCTTTTCTCCTAAAGCTGAAGTACAGGGACAAGTCTAACATGCACGATCGCGTCATTTTCGAATTTGGCGAAGCGCACGTCGACTCACCCATCTCATGTGCATCTCATGTGCGCAGTTACATGTGTACCTCCCTTATATGGAACTATCATTAACGTGCAAATCAAGGTCACAGGATAAGTAGGCAATGGTTATTTGATCACCGGTCAATTCGTAACCGGTAATTTCTAACTAGAGATCTAGTTATTCACAAATGTGTTTCTCTCTACATGTTGTCCCTTTCCAAAAAGGCTCAGTAAGATCTGACTCTAATGTGCAATCCATTTGGTGCTTCAACTCTCGGGAATTTCATCAGTTTCTCTCCTCCAACTTGTTCCCATCTGCAAAGAACATGAATCAAATTCATTCATTCACATGTCAGCCAAGTCAGTCATCTCTATTGTCGCTAATAAACGCATTGACGGTATCATCATTTTACCTGTATCTAGTCACAAAGTAGTGAAGGAAAGTAGAAATCTCAGCAATTCCGAGTTCCTTTCCGGGACACTGCCTCGTGCCTCCACCAAATAGTAAGAAGTAGTTTTGAGATTCCATGCTTCGGTCCTATGTAAAGAAGTGCAGATATCAGGGTCAACAATCTTCATGCAAATAAAAGCAAGAGATAATGAACCGAGGGTTCTGATCTAATCTACACGAACCATCCATCTCCATGGATTGAAAGCGAGGGGCTCTTCATACAAATGAGGGTCGTAGTTTATCTCCCTCGTGTAAACATATATTCTCCATCCCTTTGGAATTGTAAATCCTGCATAGGGAAGGACAGAGTAAGAACTTCCAATCATCATTTGCTTCTGTTGTTGCCATAAGATAACATATGAAGTGCATATGTCTGCAGCTGTGCACCTGTTGTTTTTTAAGAGTTCCCAAGTTCTTGATTAGTCAAATGATTTTCAAAAACATATATTAAACGGGAGCATCATCACAGGTTCATATGAAGTTGATCATTAAAAGAAATGTCCAATTGTTTAGAGCTATGGCTGAAACAATCTTAAATTACAATGCCAAGCATTCTCGCAATTAGATGAAATTTTACCACTGAGTTCCATATCCTGAGTAGTTTTCCTCAACACTCCATTTACGACAGTGGCCAATCTGGATGTTTCAATGATCACCTGCATAAAAAAAAAAGCAGAGTAGGCACAATTAGACATGACTCCTGTTTTCATATAAATCACATAATGATTATTTCATAGATGAGTGAATGTTGCATTTCATCTTACTGCACGAGTGAACTGCATCGCCTTGAAATCGTTCCAGTCAATTGGATCTTCAGGTTCTTTGGCGTCTCTGATTGCCAAATGTTCTCTCTAACCGATTTCGAAGCTAGTCAGACTTTCATGCAATTGATAAGAAATGAGACAAGCATATTTGGAAGTAAAAACCAAAAAGGAACACTAACTCTTAGTTCCTGAAGCACCCTTGGGTGATCATGCAGGTACTTGACGGTCATCATGGTTGTTGTTGAGACAGTTTCATACCCAGAGTACAGAACGGCAATTATCTGATCTATTATCTCTTCATCCGTCAACTTGTATCTATTTTCATCTTCTCTCATCAAATAGCCAAGCATGTCTTGGTGGGTTTCTTGGGAAGCCGTTCTCTCCTCCATAAGTTGCCTCAACATGCTGACAATATTCTTCCTTGCCTAAAAAAAACCAGAAAAAAAGAATTAGTTTAGTCGATTGAAACTGGGGAAAGTTTGTTTGTTTGGACTCTTCCTGAATGGGACCTAAATAGGCGGACTTGCCTGAAATCCGCGGCGATAATTTGTGCCAGGAAAATCAATAGGCAGGGACAGAGTTCCAAGGACCAACTTGAAAAATTCATCCATGAATGCCCTAGCTTTCGAGCCGGATTCAATACCGGCAATTTGCTTTAGAGATAATAGAAATGCCATCTGAATTGAAAAAAAAATAGAAACAAGATCACTGACTGAACGCTACAAGTGTCAAAAACTAGATGAATCGATAGTATCATATATGATGCTCTATACCTGTTTGGTCTTTTCTTGAATGTTGATGGTGTGATGATCAGCCCAGTTGCCGAGGTGGGATCTCATGAACTCATCGATCTTGAGCAAGAGATGGTCCCTGATCATGGCGGGGCTGACCAGGGCGAGCAATGCCCCTCTCATGTGTCGGTGGGCAGACCCGTGGACCGCGGCAATGTTGCTCTTGCCCAATATGTCGAGCATGGACTGCGGGTAACCGGGCACGAGGCCTTTCGCTTCGTTCATGAGTATGAACCTGTTGATCTCTGGGTCCATGGACACAATTGTCGGGCACCCCAGAATGTGGGACTTGTACAAACTCCCATACCTGTTAACAGTATAAAAAAGATCAAGCACCTCAGACCAAATTTATAGTAGGGTCACTGCAAAAAGAAGAGAAGAATGAACTGTTTCAGACATGAGAAATCTTCTCTTCTTCACAGTAACATTTTACAGAGAACTCAGGAGGGCAGTTTGCGCGGTTATCCCAGGTTTAAGTCCTGTGCGGGCAACAGACGCCAGGTTTGTATAGTTTGCCTATGACTTAGCCCGGAGAGATGGACCAGTGACTATCCGCTTAGCAGAGACCCGATACCGAACCCAAAAAAGGAAAAAATTCATAAAAAAATTGCCAAATCTGCAGCCATTGAAGTGACAAAAGCCACACCCTCAAGAAAAAAAGCGAAGGATGAAAGCACATTGCACATACAAAAATGTAGTCAGGGAAACCAAAATAATAGATCGTCTTTTCGCGATAAAGAAATGCAGTGATGCAAAGAAGCGGGTGAAATGACCTTGCTCTCTGGTTTTTCATGAAGTTTGGGCCCTGTTTCAGGAACTCTGTGGTCTCACCGAAGAAGGGCCAGCCCATCGTGCCCGGAGGCAACCCTTTCTTCCTCCGGTACTTCACCTCATTCCACTTCAATAAAGCAGTGCATGCACCGAGCAGCATGAAGGCCACGAGAAGCAGAAGTACGTGAACGGCCATTGATGCTCTCAAGAAGCTCAGCTCAAGCACTCACTCCCTCGCTCCTCTCTTCTTCAGAGACTTGCAGAGGTTATGAAATCTTGGGATTACATTCTGTTGGTAAGTCAGTGCGTGTATATATAGGCCTGCTCGGGTGGCATTTCCCTTGTTTTATTCCAATAAGCAAATCAACCAGATCGTTCAAAAGCGTCTTTTTAAAATTGATTACAATTAGCTCTTATATTATCATAATGACACTTAACCAAGTTGTCACCCTATGGTTTTACATCCTTCCTTGCCTAAGAAGAGAGAGAGAGAGAGAGAGAGAGAGAGAGAGAGAGAAGGCCCAACTGTGGAGGACCGCAAGCCAAGAATTAGATTGGCCGAAAAAGAAAAGGTTTCTTTTCGACACTTTTTACAGGGCACACGGCTCAACTCAACAGTAAATGGAAAGAAAAGTAAGTTGGAACGTCTTGACTCTTGTGATCGGATCAGCCGGTGGATTTAAAAAGTTGCATGCAAACATGCACTGCGGAGTCAATTCGTCTCCCAACACACCTCTGCATTTTGACTTGTTGACAAATGTGGGCAAGAGGAGAGGTTGCTGCAGACTATTCACAGCTACAGCACTAGAGTCATTGAAGATGGGTCGTGGACTCAATGGTGTGGTTTCCAAGAAAATCATAAAAAATCAATTTTATTATCTGTTAGAGAGAGAGAGAGAGAGAGAGAGAGAGAGAGAGAAGGGGCGTGCACATGTCCGCGGAACATCCATTGAACCAATAAGAAAAAGGCAAAGTCCCAACAGCCCCAATAGCTCCACAAACATTTTTGGTCAATTAAATTGGATTATCATAATCATTGATCACGTGAATTTCATGCGAATCCTATTGATGAGGTTCACAAGACCTATTGGCACAACGGATTCGATCAGGCTCTCCGTCAAGAATTTTCCTGGAGCGCTCTTAGATATCCATTAGAGTGTCAAGAAGATCTAGCCTAGAAATCCCAAAACCAAACCACAAGAAGACACAGCAGCAGGGTCTTTGCGACCATGTGAACGAGAGATATGACAGAGATTTCGGTTCCTGCACAACAATTTCGTTTCTTATAGTTATATATAGCATTTTGAAACACTGACGTGACTTGGAATTTCTCGGGCGCTGAGCTGTGCCCTTGACTTTGTGGGACTCTGAACAAGAACGCGGCTGGAAATACATTGAGAATGGCACCGTCTCTCGTTCCGTCCGATGGTCCATGCACAGTAGTAAATAGATTCCACCACCGTCTTGCGCGGGGTAAAAATCGAAGTGCGATCCCCCGCCAATATAAAGATTAGTTGGAGACACTCGCGGACAGCGAGGGGCTTTTGTGAAACTAGAGAAACCAGGACCATAACAAGACCACCCCGCAATGATGGCTCTCGTTGCTTTAGGACTAGGGCTTTGAACAACTGTGAAAAAGGTAAAAGAGAAAGTGCTTCCTCGGTCATGTGTCCAAAAGACCGTCTAGGTTATCACCGACGGCGATAGCCATGCGTTTTGAAGCTCTACAAGCACAAGGATTTAACTTGGGGCGTCTTTGTTTAGGAGAAAATAAAATAATAAAAGAAAATACTTTTCGAAATATCATTCTTCAGGAAAATATTTTGGCATTTTCAGCTTAGGGAATTCATTGTCCCAATTTTATGTATGCATATTTTCTTTAATCGTAAATAGTTTTCCATTGATTGATCATCTTCGGCAGATTAAACACGTGAAAGTCCATAAAACAAATCTACGGAAAATTCTTTCGCTCAAACAAACAGACCCTTAATTTAATTACGAAAACACAAATCACAAAAACTTGAATACAGTAACAAGGTTTTGATTAATATAAACACAACTATCTATAGACAAATTAATATCATTTTCAAATATCCTAATGAAAACACTTTACTTAAACTTAGGAATACGAAACCATACAACTTTAAATAAAGTTTTATTTTTACTATTATAAAGATTATTAGATAAAATATACTTAAATGGAACTACCGCAATATTTAAAATGACCAGAAAGGTAAAAAGATAATTAAAAGAGAGCATATATATTTTTTGTTGACGAAGGAAATGAAATGAAATGAAAAGATATTCCAAGTGACAAATTTGACTTTGTTATGGAAAGTTGATGGACTAAATTGAACAAATTAAAAGTTTATGGACTAGATTCCGCAATTTGCAATAGTTTTCGGACTTGTTGTGACTTTCTTCCTTGTTTGATCAAACAAAATGACTATAGTGATATTTATGAACAGTTCAATGATCGCATTGAACCAACTAAAATTCCAATGATGATATTGTATGTTATTCCAAAATCTAGGAACTATTAGTATCGTTTCCACTAAAAAAGAGAACAATTAGCATGAAAATTATGCACTTGGACAAAATATCACTACGTAAATAAATTATATGGTTCCAATTAAATAAAAAGAGAAAAAAATTTAATTAAGGACCTAAACTTTTATCATTTTCCCAAATAAGGGCATGAAATAGATCTTGTTTAAGTAAGGGCTTAAAGTGCTTTTATTTTATCAAATACAGTCCAAAGTGGACATTATTTTAATTAAGGGCATGAAGTGGCCATATTAATTTAAAAAAAAAGCCGCTTGACCTCACAAACTGATCAAGGGTATTTTCGTCATTTTGTTTTCATTCTTATTTTTTTTTTCCTTTTTTTCCTTTCACCATTTCTTTTTTTTTTTTCTCCATTGTCGAGCCCTTGATTGGTGAGGTCAGGCCCTTTTTTGAGACTGATATGACCACTTCAGGCCTTTATTTGAAACAATATCCACTTCAAACCCTTATTTAAGAAAACAATGGCACTTTGGGCCCTTATTTGAAATTTTTTTTATGGAAATTACAAACAATTGTAGTTTGTAAACTCCTTTTCTTGACTGATGTAGGTTGGGACACGTGATATGTTTTTAGTAAGGGTAAATACTATAAAAAACCCCAAACTGTTACACTGAAGATAAATTTATCCTAAATTAATTTTTTGACAATCAAAACCCCAAACTGATATATTTGTGACAAATATAGCCTAAACTAATTTAAACCCTAAACTGTTTAATTTGTGAAAAATTTACCCTCCGTTGATATTGACAAAAAAAATTGGATTAATATTACAAAAAACTACAAACCGGTACACCTATGACAAATGAAGGATAAAACCTCAAACTGATCTATCTATCAATTGTCACTTGTCATTCAACTCAAAAATTTGACGGTAAATTTTAACGGGAACTGATAGAGGATAAAATTGCCATAGATGTACAAGTTCGGGATTTTTAGTAATATTAAGCCTTTTTGAATGAAAGAAAATGATAGTTGACCTCAAAGTTACGATTATAAGACAAATTTCCAAATCATAAGATATAAAATGATTTTTATGTCGTAGAGAAGTGTACTGTTAATGGAAGTTCTCCGCACCTTTATATGAAGGGAAATGCTTGAGGCAGTTTCTTTTCAATAACTGCGTATTAAAATATATATTTGTAAATTAGTACTGTATTAGGAAATAAAAACACCTCAAATGTTAGAATCAAACCGTAAAGAATTGGCTTCTGGCTGAAATTTTTGTAGATTAGGAAAGATATTATTTTAATTAAAATGTTGTGATAAATCAGGTTAATGCACTGCTTTATATCTATGGAAAGTAAATATGGAATGTAGTAATATGTATGTAGTTACATAAAATTGAGTATTGGGAAAGATGTTATTGCAAAATGTTGTTATAAGTTAGGTCCATGCACTATCAGAAGACTTGAGCTTAGCAATAAGACTCCATAAGATAGCATTAAATTGCTAGAATTCATCATGTAAATATATAGTTTTTAGGTAGTATATTTCAGGAAAATAACATGAAATGCCTATATTGAAGACCCTATTATTATGATAGTCAATCCAAGTTTGTAACAGCAAAGGAATGCTAAGGTGTCCTCGTCGATCCAAAGGCTAAATAGCTGAAGGCTTATGGTCTGTGAATTAGTTGGGGATTTGATCAAATCCTAGTGCTTGTTAACCATTGCATTTTCAAATAATTTAAGAATTATATGCACAATGCAATATGTTGTATTTCGTTTTCTAATCACTGTTGAAAAGGGGGATACATGTTTCTCTTTAAGAGTTACTATGTGCCCAAGAAAGCCAAACGATAGTCGACTTGTTTAAAAAATCTCCTTTCATGTCGTTAATATGCCATGTTGTCATTGTATGCCATGTCATCATTGCATGTCAACATCGTAGGTCACGTTATTAATATATGCCCGGTCACGATTACATGCCACTTCATTTGATCACGTCTTTATATCATGCATGACATGTCATTGCTACCTAACATGTCATGTCTTGTCATGTTATCAATACACCACACGGTTGTTTGCATACTATGTCAAGCTTTTCCTATCGATGTCGGTGGTTGCCACATTGCGATATTTGCCATGTCATCGTGCTACCATAATATCATATTAGGCCACATCATCTCGTTTGGCATGTAATCATCTCACATATCGTATGACTGTTGTCATGTTACTATCACTTTCATGTTATATAAACTGCGTCATATAATCCTATGCAGTCTTCCTATGTCATGTCAGGAATGTTTAGACATCACATTGCATTCTCATTACATAATTTTGAAGGGCCTAATACCCTAAAAAATCTCAAACTTTTACTTTTATTCCAATTCTACTTTTTGCCTCATTAAAAATCTTCAACTTTAAGTCATGTCCCAATTCTACTCTAAAGTTTATTTTGTCCAGTAAAAAACCCCAACTTTAGGTCCAATCCCAATTTTATCTAAACTTTTTTGTCTCGTAAAAAATATCAACTTTAGGTCCACTACCAATTCCACCCTAAAGGTTTCTTTGTCTCATAAAAAAAATCCCAGCTTTAGGTCAAATTTTAATTTCACTCTAATTTTTTTATCTCGTAAAAGATCACAAATTTTTACTTAAATTCCAAATATTTTCTCCATTAATCCTCCATCAAAATTTGCCCTTAGGATTTTGCGCTCGTCGATCTCTTGTGCTTGGAATTATTCCATCTTTCGTAGTCGGAGAGCTCTCACTCGGGAGGCTCAATCAACTCGTTCTTAGGAGGTTTCCATTTTTCTGTTGTCAATAAGAAATTTTGAACGGAGGGTTAATGGGAAAAGATTTGTGACTTAAGCAAAAATTTATAATTTTTTTACGAGACTGTAAAAATTTTATGGTAAAATTGGGATTGGACAGGAAAATTGGGACAAGATCTAAAGTTGTGATATTTTCACAGGACAAAAAAGTTTAGGGTAAAATTAAGACCGAACCTAAAGTTGAAGTTGTCGCGACCTAAAAAATTTTCATTTTTCGGGCTAATGGATTATTAAGACTAATCTTAACTCGGGCCCTCCCAAGCCCTACCAATTCGCAACTTAGAGTTTAAGTCTTTAACATGCAAATATTTTTATGCTTGGAGTCGCCACTAATCAATTTACGGTAGGTCGATTAGAAACCTAAATAAAACATAGGGAGATATGTTTTATTCCTACGAACCAGAGATTCTAAACTCGGGGACTTGGTTACACTAGATCTAGTCTAACGCCCTTTCGGTACCTTTTCTTTTCAAAAATATTTTGGCATGCAGTTTGGATCCATTTCAACTTAATTACTAACATGTGAGGTGTTCATGCGGGTGCGCAAACCACCAATTTAACACCCAGGAAAGTATTAAATAAATTGCAAGTTTGGAAGAATTACTTACCTGGAAGCAACGCAAGCATCTGCATTGTTAGCTAGAAAATCATATTAACATCCTAATATGATTTCTAATTAACAAGCAATTCATTCAATTTCTCTTTTGATTTTCACTTATTTAAATGAAATCTAATCTATATGCAATGACGTGCAAAAATGACATGCAAGTAATGCAACCTAGCATGCAAACTATATGTCATACGACGACGTGACCTAATTCTGATAACGGGTAAATGATTTATTTTTTTTGATATTTTCTAATGAAATTCGGAATAAAAATATGCCTAAATTAACATGCAACCTATGATGACTTAACATATCCTAACATGACTTATTTTTGGGATTTTTGTTAAAATTCGAAATAATAAATTACTTAAATTAAGAATGCAATCTATCTTAATCTACCATAAAGCAATTCATTCTTTTTTTGGGGTTTTCATGAAAATTCGGAATTAAAAAATAACCTAAATAATCTAATAAGATTAGAATATTGCTTAATTTAAACTAGGAAATAGATTATCTCAAGTCCTAATTTAAATTAAATAATTACTCTATCTTTTAGATACATTTAGGGTTCCCTAAACATGCAAAACTCAAATTCAAATCCTAACTGATATTTTTTGAATTTTCTATTTAAAGGAAAAAGGAAAGCAATTAAATAAACAAGGATAGCAACCACATTCAAACCGTCCACGCGATCCGCCAGATTTGTTTCAAACTCGGATTAGGCACAAAAATCGAACTATCGGTCATATCTATAGGGTTATAGATATTGACGGAAAGTTGATCGTTTAAATTTGGAAAGCAGATAAAGATCATTATCGTATCCAAGTGATTATGGATAGGATAATAATTTTCCGTATCGCCGCGTATCGTACCTTAGGAATAAGGTCAGATAGTCGTCCAGATACGTTGCTAAATTGGGAACGATTCCTAATTTTGAATATTTTCAAATATTGCGGATATATCGAACATTATCCTAAGATGTCTAAATATCCACATGATATTCATGAAATATTCAAAACATGCAAATTAGGAAATTAAATATTCTGAAAAATATAGGATAATGTTCAATCACCTAATTTGCAGATAATCTCCAACTTTATCAATTTCGGAGAAACATCTTCTAAATTCTAAAGGAATGAAAATCATATCTGGACACAGATACTGATCAGATTGTGAAAATTCCTTTTGAAAATCCAAATGACCTCCGATTTTGATGAAATTAGTATCAATAGAAAGATCTTGATCTCAGTATGAACTTTCATGAAGAAAACTTTTTCAGATTTCGAACACACAAATTTATGAAAATTGAAGAACACACGAAGGTCAATCTGGAACTGATCTGTCATCAGATTCATGCATATATAACGTTGCAGATCGTATCATGCTAACACGCTTGGAATTTTATGAAAATTTTATGGTGAACAGACAAAGATGTGATCTACAATTTTTGTGAAGAAAGTTTTTTCAAAAAATGATCATAGAAAATCATAAAAATCACGGAACAGCACAACATCAGTCAGAACATTATCAGAACAGACTTCAACATCATATTCCAGATTTTGATCCTAATTTCCGAAATAGTTTTGACATAGCAAATCAGGTCCGATTGAGGCATATGATATATCAAATCAAAGCTTAAGACGTGCTTTACGATTCTCTAGTTCATCACTTCACAAGATTTTGACATTAACGAGCTGAAATCGGCATCTCAAGCATACTGGTTTCTATGTACACGATTTTACAGAACAAAGTCCAAGCGCACTTACCTTGTTTAACGATGCTCCGGCACAAAATCGAGCGATCCGGCCTCCGTATTCAAATCAAAAACAACACGGAGAAATCTCAGAAAGTTCGGCCGACCACAATGATGTGAAGATGCCAAGGAGTGTTGCCGCAAGTTCTGGATCGCCGGAGGAAGTCGCCGATCAGTCGGTTCAGCCGCTTGAACCGGCTGATCACATCATCGGCAGCAGCGTTAGCGGAAGGCAGCGACGTCGGCGGGCGGGTGAGGCGCGACGACGGCGGTGCGGCGGCGTGCGGCGTGCCCCCGGTGGTGGTGCGCGACGTCACTTTCTCTCTCACACTTGCCTTTCTCTAAAAATCAGATCTGAATTATATGTTGGTCCTCTCAAAATTTTGACCTAAACATGTTTATATAGTGCTAACTTAGGTCAATTAGATGGGCTTACTAATCCTAATGGGCTTAGGCTTGGGCTTAGGCCTTAATCTAATTTAAATGGGCTGAATTAATTAAGGATAATGGACTGAATTAAGCTCAAATTAAAACAACTGAGCCCGTTTGACTTGTAATTCCCGGCCCTTGCATTCCAAGCGAACCGAGTCCCATTCGATGAAATTTAAGCTTGTTCGCCATCACCGGTCCGATGCAAAATGCGACTAAATTAAAATGAACATAAACTATATGTTATGCAATTTAAATATTTTTGTTTAGGGGTTAAAAATTAATCCCTAATTTTCTATGCAAATTACGACTAAATGATTAGTAAAATTTAGGTGTCAACAGAAGTTTTTTTATAAAACAAAAGTTAAAATTGTAACAAAACCTAAAGTTGGAGATTTTTCAGGTATTAGGCCAATTTTGAAGTAAACAATTGCCTAAAAAGGAAGTACCTTAAGGTTGAGATTAAAAACTTCTGCGGATCGTTTGTACCCCAAAAGGTGAAAAAGTGGTCCGACCAAAGCGTGTGCCGACCTAGACAGAGACATAAATGTTGAGAGAGAATTGTCATCGACTCTGTATTTACGCGAGTTCTCGAAACACTTCTCGAGGCCTGCCATGAAAGTCAACTGGATCTTTGTTCGACCTTGGCTTAAGATTCACCAACCCGCTGCCATTAAAACCCGCGTGCAAGTAAGCGTCAGTGCAAAGCTACTGCCAAGAATTGGAAATCTACAGCACTTTCTGCTAAAGAAAAGCGTTGCCATGTTGGTTCATAGAATAAATCACTTCGACTCATGGGTCCGGTAAAAAAGTTGCATTAGTCATAGTCCAAGTGTTTTTTTTTACTAGTGCTAAAATTTTAGAAGCAAGTCCTACAAGTATCGGCGAGACTAGATTTTTTCGCTTGAGGAACAAAAATCATTTGTATAAAGAGGCTGAAAGTACGCCAAAAGAGGAGGCTTAGATGGCCTGGATATGCACACACATCATGATTGTGCAGACTCAAGCGATGTGGGACTGACTCCCTGCCTAGATATTTCTAATTATGAGTCACTCAAGCCTGTGAGCATGGTCACACTAGTATCTTTAGGCTTAATGTCTAAATGCTTACCACTAATCAAAATTAGAGTCATAGTCCAATTAGACTGAAGGATGTTCGGTTATTTGAGTTTATCATGTAAAGTTACCTTATAAATTTTGAGAAATAACTGTAGTTACCATCTAAAGTTAGGCTAATTGTAGGTCTCTTTTGGCTCATGTCAAAGATGATGAGTTGGCTCATGGCTACAAAAGAGAGCGTTGCGATGCATCCCATAAATTTAGAGTATCTCAATCCTTGCGTTTATGGGTGTGGGAAAACGAATCTTGTGGCTAAAATGACATATAAAGTCAACACTTCCTACCGGTGGCTAGAATAGACATATAAAGTCAAAACTTAATCTTTCTACTTTAACTATACATATGTCCCCACCTTTACTTCGTTTGGGAAAATACTCTTTACGGTCTTGATGGGTTGAGAGATTCAAGATCTTGCCTTTAATGAGCTAGGTAGGAAATCAAGTATAGTTTTCCTCACCTGTCTGGACATGTATTGAAAGGAAAATGATAGAGAGGATTCAAAAATGAATATGGGCGATTCATCACTCTTTGCTTATCTAAGTTTGAAAGTAAGAGTGAAAAGGTATAATAATGAGAGAATATGGAAAAACTGATTTTCTTGGATTACCTTAGGGGGAGATATATGCTTGACTCCTAACAAATTTCAAGTAGAATGAGATCCCAAAAATTTAATCAATGACAACAACAACAGGGAAAAGACGGTATTAATATCAAAATTATTGTACGTCATTTACTTTGGTGTCAAAACTTTTCAAACATCATTTTTTTGTTGAAAACTTCAAACATCATTTAAATGCTATAACTTTTGAAAATTGATCACTTAAGTGATTCCGTGCCATTAATTTTGACGTGTCATTAGTTTAATAATAAAAACTCATAGGAGTCACTCAAATGGATAGTTTGCAAAGTTTTGATACTAAAGTGATACTTCATAGAGTTTGACAATAAGTTGATTATTCATAATTCTTTCGCACTAAACATTTTAAATTGTTTAATGCATAACTTACGTACCAAACAACGTTGTTGAATGCATCAAATTTCCACAAATGGAGACATTAGGCTTAAATTGGTTTCCAAACATGTGACCTAGCATCCCATTTCATTATCAGAAAGCTCCAAGCTTCGTTGCTCATTCTCAAAAGAAAGCAAGGTCAAAGAAGAAACAAATGAAGCTAGAGATGGGATATCAAGAAAATTTTGATCGTTTCATTCTTTTATGGAGGAAAGCGGATAGATATTTGCGATTCTAAATGAAATTATTTGGAGAGAGAGAATGTCTGCTCCATGATTGCTTCTGAGTTTAACAAGGAAAAATTGGTGGCAGAACTAGAATATTTGCTATTGATTTTTGCATCTAACTCACGATGTGGTTTTGTAAAGTTTCTATTTTCATATACTTTGGGGCCCAAACATTACCAACGTTCGATTAGTACAAAAAAAATCATGAGTTAGATCATCTATTGAAAACCATCAATTTAAGTGACTCGGCCTTTTATTACTAAAATAATTCCATGTGAAACTTCCTAGCACCGCAACCATTTAATTAATCATCGATTTTTTTTAAAGTAGTGACACTTAAACGATCATTTGAAAAGTTTTGGCTCTAAAGTATTTGCCAGACAATAATATTGCCACTAAAACTACACAAAGTTAGGAAAAAACATGAGATGTACCGAGATGAAGAACCTGCATCATCACATGTTTTGCTCACCACATGCAACTGCCACTATGTCACTTGCATTCTACCATCATCGCAATTAACCAAAAGATGGAGCTGTGGTGGGAGGGGTAAGAATCACATAAATGTAAAACTTTTACTTGTCACCCACCAATCAGAATAGGGAGCAACGCAAAATAGCACAAATATAATTAATGGCCGATCCCTAAAGATATTCCAACGGGTTATGTTAGAATATCTAATCCAACGCAAAACGTCTAAATCATCATGTGGAGGGAAACTACATATATAAAAGACTCATCTAAGTTTCGTACTCATGTGATGCAGGATAGCACTTTTAACAGGTTTGGATAAGCATTTTACTAACCCTCGGTGGGGGTAGTTTACTGGCCTCAGACCAAGAAGCTCATCCGCACTACGTACCCTAAAGTAAATATTGCACTGGCATAATCGGCGACGGAAGAGAAACAAAGAAGAAAAATCCAACTAGTGCTTTAGGACACAGACCATCATCCTTAATCGACCACAAGGTTCTGTTCCAACCTTGTGTGCTTCCAACCAACATTTGGCATATGATTGGTAGCATTTGCCAGTCCACTTCACGAGCTCATGCCACAAGACCTAAATGTACATGCTAAGGCCCTCCCAATTGTTCCTCATTGGATTTGATTTGATACGGTCTTTCTGGTCCTGGCTATGAGCTTTATTTTCCTCCATCCTCCATCACTAATTGGAGGACGTCTTCTTTAATGATACTTCCAATTGATGGGTTACAATAGTTATGGACATCATCACATGCTAACTTAACGATATATAAGTACGAATTCTATCCATGTTGGCCACCCACCAATCAGAAAATTGATTCGAAGGAAAACACAGCCCCTTTGCTATTGCCTCTCCGTCGCCCCCTGATTTTATTTTCCACATTGACCTTTTACTTTTCTACGCTCCAATGAGTGCAACTTCACACGCAAATACACATTATATTTACATAATTTGGTGAAGAAAGACTACATGTGTATAAGGTCTATTGAGGCCCACATTATGTATAAGCGATTTGAGATAAGCATTAACAACTTAAAAACTGTTTTCAAAGTGAAAAAGGTATTTATTTATAGTCATCCCAAGTAAAGAGGATATTTCGATTATAAACAATTATGAAAAATTCGAATTGACTGTAAATGTTGAAATATAATGTTCGTAATAATGCAATGCTAAAAACAAAAAGCAACAGTTAAAAGTTAAAAGACCATACATATATGGCGTGAAGTAAACACCATAACTATAAGCGTCCAAGTTACTAACGAGAGCATATGACACTGTATGAATGGTATTTTAATTTATCTTAAATAGATCGAAGCATCTATATAAATATGCATATATCATGAGGGGTCTATAGTATAAACTAATAATTCTCCGAGATAGATATGCTATCCACAACACGACCCTTCTCTCGGCTTTTCAAGCGATTGCTTGCTAGTCTCCAAAAACCATTAATCTATATGATAATACTCTCATGTCTCAAAAACTTTATGATCCATAAGATCCATAGAGTGGCAAGTGGCGAGGATAATTGTGAAACTGACACGTCTTAGTGAACTAACGATATAACCCTAAGCTTTTAATGAGGAAAATTATCCAAAAAATCTTAAATCTATTACATTTTGGCTGATTCAATCATAAACCTTTCACTTTTGATAATTAAGTCACAAACATTTCACGTTTTGCCAATTGAGGGCCAACTTTAATCGGAAATCACTAATGTGAACCCTGGTAGTGCCATGTGGGAATGCCGGTGCTAACGAGGATAATTTTTTTTATTTTTTCTTTCTTTATTATTATTTATCTTTTATTATTATTATTATTATTTTTTCTTTCTTTCTTTTCCTTTTTTTTTTACCAAATACGGTGAGAATCATTGGCCGACCCTCACCTGTCACAAGTGAGGGTTGGTCGACCCTCGCCAACCACAGGTGAGGACCAGCAAGTGTCGGCTGGTGCTCACAAGGGGTCCTCGTCGGGCTTGGAAGAAAAAAAAGAAAAAAGAGAGAAAGAAAAAAAGAAGAAAAAAATATAAAATGAAAAATTTAGAAAAAATTAAAAAAAATGGTACACGTTAGCGCCGGCCATGCCACATCGGATGGCCAGTGTTTACATCAACGATTTTCGGCTTAAATTGGCCAGACCAATTGGCAAAACATGAAAATGTTTAGAACTCAATTAGTAAAATTGAAAAGTTTAGGATTGAATTGGCCAAAGTGCAATAAGATAAGGACTTTCTGGACAATTTCCCCCTTTTAATAGCATCATACTTTTCTTTCTTTATTATTTATTTATTTATTTATTATTATTATTAACCTTTTCTTCATTATGAAAAAGAAGACTTGTGCTCCGCACGTAAAAAAGAGATCCATGGTAGGACGAAGGTGATAGCTATGGCGGTTCACCACCGGTGACAAGATAATGTAATGACACATTTAGGGGTGAGCACTGGTCCGGTTCAATTTAAGAACCAAACCGTGTGGCCTGTTGACACCGAGGTGGGAGCGAATTGGTTCATGAGAATGAGGGTACAGCTCGTCACCCCGCAAAATCTACTACCCTTCGCTTCATTGCCATCTTCATGCCGTATTCCATAAGCCGACCTTGGAAGCCGTCAACGCAGGCGTAGCGCAACACTCGCCCATGTCTTCACGTTGCTCATGTATTAGGCGAAGTTGTAACCCACTGACTTGACCCGAGCACTTGAGCTCCCACATTGACTTGGTGAGTTGGTCAACGAAGTTGCACATTCTTCAGAGACAACTCTCTAAGGAGAAAATTTGCTAAAAATTGGAGCCTGAGTTGGGTCGAGTTAGGATTCGGTTTGGGTATGCATTGATAAAAATGGGTCAATAGGAGTTAAATAAGTCAATTTGAACATAAATGTGTTGGTAATAAATCTACTCATTTGATGGGCCCAATCACATGCGATCTTTTCCCAATAATTTAATTTTCATGGTCACTGTAGAAAATATTTGATCCTAATAAATTTGTAATTCTTATGCATGTGTTGGTAATAAATCTCTAATCGATGTACAACAAAATAATAGAGTTATTCATATTTTGGTAATAAAATCCTAGCAAATCTCTGATTAGTATGTATATTTTACTAGTAAATGTCTAATCAATGTATATTTTGCTACTAAAATTTAATTTTCATGATTACTTTAGAAAATCTCTAATCCTAACAAATCTCCAATTCTTTTGCATATTTGGGTTATAATTCTCTAATGGGAAAATTTCAAATCAATATTCAAAGTGGAGTCATTTTCTCATAAAGGGATTCAAAGTAGACATAATGCCAAATAAAAGCTTGAAGTGCCCAATTAGTTTTAAATAATGGCTTGAGTTCGCTGGTCGATCAAATGCTCACTGGCCGACAAGCACGTCACTGTTCCGGCGATCGGAACAAGGGTAATTTCGTCTTTTACTTTTTAAATTTTTTTTCCCTTTTCTGTTTTTTTCTTTTCTTTTTTCCTTTTCTTTTTTTTTTTTTTTTTTTTTCCTTTTTTCCCTCCGTTGGCCATAGTCAAGGTCTGCGAGGGTTGCTAACATTGAGTGAGGGCCACCCTCGCCTGGCTTGGGCAGGTGAGGGCTACCTTGCCGGATGTCGGCGAGGGCAACCCAAGGTCGAGCGAGGGCGACCCTCGCCTAACCCTGGGTTGCCCTCGCTAGCGTCGAGCGAGGTGGCCTTCACTAGATCCAGCAAGAGCAAGGGTTTCTCTTTCTGGATTTGGCGAGGGTCGTCCGACGCCTGCGAGGGCATTCTTTGCCCGAGGCTGGCAACCTTCGCTGGCCCTGGGTATGGCCGGCGGAGGGAAAAGAGGAAAAAACAAAAGAAGAAGAAAAGGAAAAGGAAAGAAAAAAACAGAAAAAGGAAAAAGAAACAAAAAAATTTTAAAAATAAAAGACGAAATTGCCCTTGTTCCAATCGCGCAGAATAGTGACATGCTTGCTGGCCGGTGAGCATTTGATTGGCTGGCGAACTCGAGCCTCTATTTAAAACTGATTGAGCACTTCAAGCCCTTATTTGACACTATGTCCACTTTAGACTCCTTTTTGAGAAAATGATCCTGCTTTAAGTATTGATTTAAAATTTTCCCTTCTCTAATTGATATACAAGAAATAATGGAGTTCTGTAGATTTTGATAATAAAATACTACTAACTCTCTATTATATTTTTAATGACATCATACCTTTTTCTTTCATTATTATTATTTCTTTCTTTATTATTATTACTACCAAATCTCTATGATATTTATGTACATTAAATAATACAGCTATGTATATTTTGGTAATAAATAACATAACTATATATGCATATATAGATTCTATTTAGATGAATGATTAGAAATCTGTGGTAGGTAAAATATGATATAAAGGTTTATTCCCCAAAATGAATGTCATAAATTCTATTGCGTGTATCTCAAAATAATTGTTAAAAATATTTTGTTATAGCTATTGAATTTAGAATATGATATCTTCCTCAGAGAGAATTTTTAATAGTTACAAAAATTTTACAAAAGTAAAGATAAATGTTAGATTGCGGATATGAAAAAAATATAGGTTTAAAAATAACTTTTTATAGCTGTTGATTTACGGATTATGATAAGTTCCTAAGCAAGATTTCTTAATCACTAAAAAAATGTTTATAAAAAAAAATAAAGTTTAGAGTTTGTGTTACCTATGCTCATATTTCAAAAATAAATACGTAAACATAATTATTTATGCGGTAGATAGTAATATATGTAGTAAATTTTTTATGACGATTAACTTTCATATTTATGATCCATATTTCCCACAACAAGTTTGATAGTGCATTGATAATAAAAAGGTTTCAAATTTAGCATCCATTTGTTTCACGGAAAAATTTCTAGGAAAATGTTTTCCAGATTTTCCGGCATTCGTTTCATAGAAAATAAATTAGTCATGGAAAACATTTTCCATCAATGGAAAAAACACCTTTAAAAATGAGGAAAATGTTTTCCATTTTTCAAAATGCAGAAAACATTTCCCATATCTTCTTTCACATCACTTTCTTTCACAAAACACATTTTACTTTTATTTTTATATTTTTAATTTTAATTTTTATAAAAAAATTGAATTTTTAATTTTTCTTTTTCTTTTCTTTCTTCCACTGTTGGTTGCTTGCGACCGGCCACAGGCGAGGCTGGTGAGCTCGAGCCTCATCGGATTTGGCAAGGCCTTGCTCAAGGCCGCAAGGTTGGCCTGTGGCCGATCGTCGAATGTCGTTGTGGCCGGTAACAGGCAGAGGAAGAAATAAAAAATAAAAGAGAAAAAGAAAAAAAGAAAAGAAAAGAAATATAAAAAATTATTCAAATTTCCAAAAAAATTAAACATTTGATATGTTTCAAAATAAAATAAAAATAAAAAAATATTAAAATGAGTGCAAGGAGGAAAATCAAATTATCCATACCGAACAATGGAAAATATTTTCCAGTTCATTTTTGGATCTCAGCCGAATATCTAAAAATATTGTCATTGTTCTGGAAAAAGACTTTTCGAAAGACATTTTCCAAAAAACATATGAGTTGTAAATTTATAGAATTATTGTTAGGTCTACTGTTAGGACAAAAATCTACACCTTCGTCTTTGAATATGTGACATCTGTTTGGAGTAAGTTTTGTAACCAAATTGTTCTACATATCAAACATTTTTTAGTCAATGTGTACACTTATTTTAAAGGATTAATACCACGAAAAACCCTTAACTGATATACTTGTAACAATTGTCTCAAACTAATTTTTTGACCACCAAAAACCTCAAACTAGTACACTTATGACAATTTTACCCTCTTTTAGTTTCCATTAAATTTTACTGTTAAATTTCTAAGTTGGATGATACATGATAGTCGACGAGTGTACCAATTTAGGGTTTTACCCTCCATTTGTTACATGTGTACCGATTTGTGTTTTTTTTTGTATTAATCCAATTTAATGGAGGGTAAATTATCACAAATGTACTAGTTGGGAGTTTTTTATGATTAAAAAACTAGTTTGAGATAAATTTGCTACAGATATCGGTTTGAGGTTTTTCGTGGTATTAAAAGTCCAAATTTGTATTACTTTGTGAGGGTATAGATGTAAAATTATATGGAAATTTAATCACATTTATGAGATCAATAATTCAATATTGATACTTAACAAATATCAAACATAGATTTTATTCATAGGTTTTAATAACACATAATGATAGGTCAATATAACTAAATGCTAATTAGAGATAATCTCATCAATTTGCCATTGATAAGAGCAAATATACATATATTTATAATAAAGTATACTTGTCTAAAATCTTGAATTTGTAAGGATCAATTAAAATTTTGAAAGATGGATATTTCTATTGATTTTTCGTAAATACCATTTCAATAAAAAATGTGCAATCAAGTCATGAGCTCGCCGTTGATGGAATTTCAGCATTAGAAATCCTACAAGGCTCTTAGCTACACGGCTACCCAGCATTTAGAAAAGGCAATGTGGAAGCCACAGAAACCCACCAATGGCGAGCTTAGGACAATGTTACAAATTTGTTCAAAACGTTAAGGACTTAAATGACTAGAGTAATATGTTAAGAACTCAATTGACTAATGAGCACAACATTATGAACTGCTTATGTACTTATCCCTGCAATCAATCATACTTAAGAAAATGCATGTCAATCAATGTCTTTCTCCATAGGATTCGTTGTCAAAACCTTTTGATTTTTGATTTTTTTAATTTTTGGTTTAGTGGGGAAGAGAAGCATCTTTTTTTTTTTGGGGTCAAAGGGGCAGCATTCAAATCCCAGTATTATAATTGATATTTGCTTAAACCATTGTTATTAGATTAAGCCCTTCTCTTCTTGATTAGCAAGGGGAACGAAAATCAATGTGAGATAGGGGTTGCATGCTAGGGCCAACAACAATGGGCTCGTGGGGGTGGGGGCTTCCGATCTTTGACGGCGAAACAACAAAGGAAACAAAGCCAAATCGCATGTTACCCCCTCGTGGGGGCATCACGATCGTCCTCGGGTACGACAACGAACAGGTGTTATATAAAGCGATGATCACAGGATGATCACGACCACGGATGTGATGTGCAATGAATCTTTTTCCCTTTTCATCTTGTGGATTTAAGATCACCCGACTTTTCTCTCTGACATACAGAAATTGAAATGGAGATTATGAGATATCGGGTAGCAGCCAAGGTAGCCAAAAAGTTGATGTGTGTCCATCACTTCGTCCGTCCCATTTCGTGGGGACCAAATCTCATATGAATAGATTCATGTGTTCTTCTATATATGTCGACTTTATTTACATAAAAATTGTAAACCTTGTTGATGGACAGATTACATCACGAGATTCTTTAAAATGTAGGGCGAGATGGAATTAGGATCTTTTGTGTAGTGGGGACATTGAAGTAATGAACTAAATTAAAAAAAAAAAAAAGATTAGGCTTTGTTTACTACAAAATGGGTGTGGAAAATAAAAGTTGGTATCATGCTGTTGAGATTTACTGCTTTCATAAATTTAGATTACCTAATGGTTCTTTAGATTTTCGTGCAACTCGATAGGTCTTTTCAAGTTTAAGTTAGAGTGGGATTCTTTGAAAATTCAGACTACTTGAAATCATATCAACCTTAATAAAGACAAGAAGTTGAAGTATCCAATAAACGTATATCTGCCGAAACAAAATTCGGGCTAACATCTGGAAAATGTAAGAAATGGCCACACCTTACCCAAGTGAAACCCTAGTTTTATGCCACATGAGCCACACTTGTTTCAAGCAATATACAAAACTCAAGGTCTACCTAACATTACTCTTGTGTGTCCAATCTCCTATGCAAAACTCAAGGTCTACCTAACATTACTCTTGTGCATCCAATCTCCTATGCATTTACTTCATTGTTCTTGGTCACTCCAAAACTTCTTTAGCCTGTTATATTAATGCACAGAAGACGCATCAGAGGAATATTATATGAGGCAATGAGCTACATGCAGAGGATCATACACGAAGACTTGAGTCTTTTTTTTTTTTCGCTAAATCACGAAGACTTGAGTCTTGTTCCTCACATGAATGTATCTAGAGGCAGTGCAGAGCCAGACACAGGTTGCATTGCAGCCACCTTATTTGTCCTGCTGACATATGCTTAATCATAGAACCAAGTTCTTTGAACTCTGTTTCGAGTTGAAGTATCGCAGCGGTTCTCCCTAACAAGTCAATGAAGAGAGAGATTCAGACAGAATCGCAATTAGCGGAGAGATAGAGAGAGACCAGTTTCTGTTCAGGCACGAAGCCTTCGACCCAACTCTGGACTCTGGCGTATTTGACAAAGCTCTCAACAGGCCAAAAAGTAGTTTACTGAACCAATGCTCGGGTTTGGCTCAACAACAAAGCTCAGGTTAGGCCCGATGACTATTCAAGATCGACTCACTTAATTTTGAGTGGAGCTATTCGATTATCATGTCGAGTCCTCAAGCCTACCAATACTAAACTTAATAGGCTCATGAGCTTAGTCGAACCTCATCGAACTTTCATTAGTTTTAAAGATATATTTAACAAATATAAAGAAAACCACGAGTACTTATATATAATTTGAGCTTATAAATCTTGAGCCTTAGTTATAAGTTATTGTAATCGAGTTGAGTCGAGATCGAGCATCTCAATTTTCTAATCAAATCAACCTTAAGCAGGAAAATTAATACTTCATCGAGCTTGACTAGACTTTTGAGCATGGAGCATGTGACTTGAGTCGAGCTTGAGTTCGGCAGTGTATCGACCCGATCGCGCACTTAGACTCAAATGTGTTGTATTTCTCTAGGTTGTTGACTATATGCACAACCGAATCATCCTAATAATAAAGATTCAGTCCCCCAATTTTCGAAAACCACGCAGACTGAATTTCGCGAAAGTCTTAAAGAATATAAATGACCCCACACAATATTGTAATGCTTCATTGATTGGGGAACCCTATGTCTTGACTCTTTATATCATATCTAGCCCTAGATAGAGTTTGAAAACTACATGCTTCAGCATATGTAATGAAAGATACCTCCTAATCTATCTGCCTATTGGCTGATCGGATCACATGGCCGTGAGACTAGGGATATATCTCTATTTTGAGTATCATTCTGTCAAAAAAGTTCACTCAAGCAACATTTTCCAATGCCCTCCCGTCATTGCTTTGACCTAGACTTGCCTTAGCAGGATTTTGACTGATTTGCCCAATTTCTCTTTTTTTTAAGCTTTCGTCTAGGTAAAAATGTCCTTGAGGACACCATTTACTAGCAACGTGAATTTCGATGTCAATATCATTTTCCGATAAGGTTCGTTCACCAACCCCGGTTACGTATTCATCAGTTTACTTTGAGGACAGCCAACTAAGAAATTTAGCAAACTCTCAATGTCCTGCCGACCGGTGCATGACTCGTTACTAAGCCATCTTTTTCTTAACAACTTCCTTGTCTTTTAATTCGAAAGAGAGACAGAGAAATTCTTACGTGGAATTTCAAATAACATATCATACGAGATTAACAAAAAAAAATCTCATTAAGCACCCATTTGTTGATGACGAACCCTGCCACAAACTGACCAACATTACGACGTAGCATTACTTGAGTTAGCCCTTTCTACTTGTGCATGCACGAATTTGGTGAGCTCTCACTTTCATTAGGAGTAAATGGGATCGATTCAGTGGTAAGAAAAAAGGTTAATCCGATGGTGAGCAGGTCACTCGTGTTTATTAAGAATCAAATCGTTGTTTTTGGGAGGGTTACGTGAAAGAATGAGGAATGACTTAAGCTTAACTAGTTTCCGGTTACCATCAAGAGAGAGTTCCTAAACTAGAAAAATTTCAGGCCCAAACAGCCCACCAAAAACCCTTGGGCCTTCTCCAACCACAACCATGAGGTTTTAAGTTCCAACATCGCAATCTATTCTTTTGAGACTAACTCAACGGATATTAGTGCGTGTTTGTTTCACTAAAAATTTCATGATAAAAAAAAGTACATTCGATGATAATCATTTTCAATGGAAATGTTAGTTTTTATTTATTTTGTGGTTTAGAGAAAGTGATTTACTTTTTACCGGAAGAGAAAGTTGTTTTCCCCCAATCTAAGCTTATTATTTTTAGTCTACAGAAAACGTTTTATGTAGATTTTTTAGTTTTCCATCATCAAATTACCAGAAAGTCAGAAAAAAATTTCCTGAAAATGGTTTTTATTGAAACAAACGAGCCGTAAGTGAGAATTAGTGAGGACAAATGCTAAATTTGCTAAAATTGATCATAGTAAATGATATGGCAGATTGTTATTGGCTGTTGAATATGCCCACTTACTTAATTAGCCAATTCTAGTATGCCACGACATTTAGCATACGGAATTTGTAAGCCTGTCTTACTATGCCTAGCGTTGAGACCCTCGTCATACGAAGAACTCCTTCTACTAGGGTAGATCCTTATCACATCAAGAAGCAACGGAACTCCGATTACGCTTATGTGATCGATTGTATCGATCGCGGCATAATCTGTTTTTGTGCTTCATGTGTACCCAAGAGAGGAAACGAGCAGTTGAGTACCGTAAGTAAGCACAAACTCAATATGCAGGGCATGACAAACAGAAAGATGTGTTACCTTATTGAGCTTTCTTTTCCGTCTGTATCGCTGCCCAAAAGATCATTCTCTTGATTGGTACGTATCCACTATTTTGACTGAGTCACTGTAGTCTTACATAAAAAAAAAAATGCAGCAACAACTGATTTGGTTTCCTTAGTTGTCGGAGACTCGGCATGAATTGCAGTGTGCATTTTTCTATTCCGAGTTGCAGCAGTTGTTGTAGTTTCCTTAGTTCTAATCAGGATATTGCTGTTTTCTGTGGAGTGCATGCCCCAGAAGTTGAACCCGGCTGCAAAACGAAAGTACCAATCGCGTCAGCAAAATTTCCAGAAAAGAAACATACAATTGTCTGTGAATGTTCTTCCAACTACTAATGAACCTCACGGGTTTAACTTCATAATTGAGAGAGAAAAGCATGTCCAATATAGATTAGGCTATGACACGGGCTTGGTTCCCCATGCTATCAAAGCAATCGAAATGGTTGGGACATCCGTTCTATTATGCCAACATTGAGAAGAGAACATTCTTTTTGCTTCAGAGAAACAAATGAGCACCTCAAGTTTAACTTACCACGCACGCGTGCACATCGTTACATCCACATAGCAGCTCCCCGTTGAGAGTGTCTACTGCTTGAAATGATCCTCCTCCCTCGCTCCTCTGCATAAAAGCATAGAGCTTCCGGTGTCAATCCTTTCCCATGGCTTTTTCATTCCAAAAAATGCAGGTCTAAATCCATCAAGAAAATTGGTCGGACAAAATTAATATTACTATAATCGACTTCTAGGCGTGTCTCCGATTATCTAGCCCAAACAAGAGCATGAGCCAAAGGTACATATTTTTTGGAGTGTTTCAAGTAGTATATATGAGGAAAAGATGATATCCCTGATAGCTTTTTTAAATTTCAGAAGGTCCTATAGACAGAGATAAGCATTGAGAAGATAGAAGAACTTGTACCTTATAAAAATCGACAGCGACAAAATTAGCCCATCTGTTGCCGGCCGCGCCATAACAAGTCTGAAGCATGTTAATAAGGTCGGTTGAGTTGTTCTCGCAACTGAGTAGGTAGATGGGCACAGTCCGGAAGTAATTCACCAAAATCAAGGACTTGCTCCTGTCATTAAGAGGAGGCGATTCAGCTCTGTTTGGACAGCTTCCTGCTTCCAATCCACCATTGCCATCTGCAAATTACTAATTAATTAACGTGCCATACACATACATGGACACAACATGTCAACAACGAATAATGTGTTTGAAAAAATATGGGCCAAATAGTCTAGAAAATTCTCTCTAGGTGAACTTGACTATGCACATACATTGATTCTCAACCATGTAATTCCACTGATAAGCGATCCCTTCACTCTGTTCCTTTGATTGGATGGAGGTAAACACGAGCAGCCGCTGGTTATTAGCCACCATGTCACTTACCCGCGGCCAATCCTGACCGTTCTTTGGCATGTTTGATACCGGAAACCAGTATTTCATCAAGCCAGCATCAGTAAAAACCTTTGTCAATCCATTTGGTGCCTGAACGTAGTCCTCAAGTATCAAAGTGACTATCTCCGCCGGGTTTGCAGATAGAAAAGCTTCGACTTCCTTGAGAGTGTCTATAGCAGGTTCCTGCATGGCAAACAAGGATCCTCAGCATTCAAGGTGCCCCAAGAAGATAAGGTGAAGGAAGAGAAGAAAAATTTTCAACGAGAAGAGAAAACTCATAAAGCACCGGGGTGGACATAAACACTATCAATTTTAAGGACACAGTACTTACAAATGCTGTGTAGTCATGACAATGACCATTGAAAGAATGGCACAACCATACATCTCCTTGAAAATCATATGTATCTAGCATCAGCCCTCGAACTCCATTCTGGAAACGGAAAGATGCCATTGGCGACACAAAAATTGAGGTCATACTCCTATAACATCATGAAAATGAAGATAAGGAAAAGCTAAAAAGCAATCGGGTTTACAGGGAATCGTACATTTAGCTGTTGAGTGACGGTATCCTCTTGATTTGTGAACGTAACTCTTGGTGCAGGCGTGTGGCGTGGCTCTCCTTCGATCGCATACGCATTGTGGGTCGTCAAGAATGCATATTTGTTGAAGGGAAGAGAATTGTTCTGATCAAGAAGTTAAATGAAGCAGATCAAATCACTGTTCAAGATGATATACCAGTAGTTAATAATGATAAAGTGGAAGAGAGAATTGTGGAATTTCTGTAGATTTCGATATATATATTAATGAAAAATACATTAGAGCTTTATTAGATAGCTATTCTTAAATAATATCTTAATCAAGATACGCATAACTAAAGGAAGATATACGTGCAATTTTGAGAGATACAGATAATCAATAGAATTATCAAAATATTTCTAACAAAGGAAATTATCCTAAAAAATGCCTAATTATCTCTAACACCAATCAAGCCTTCTAATGTACCTGCCAAAACCCGAAAAAAAAACATACAATGAAAAGAACATTCTCAAGCTAGAAAAATTTCTGGCCTGTAATTCAAGCTTTAGAAAATGTGTATTGCATCTACTGTATTTGAAGTGCCATCATTCTTTACCGAGTCAAGTACTTAACACAAATCTTACGAAAAAAAAAGTACTTAACACAAATCTGACCAAAAAAAAAAGTACTTAACACAAATTACATAGCCCGAATGTTAAATCGTTACATTTATGAATTTCCACACGCAACCAGAATACATTTGAAACGACAACGAATTGGCATACTATAGTTGACCGGCGTTTTAATTGGAAAAAGACTATTTGTATGCAAATTTCTTAGTGGCATGAACTATGTAAAATTTAGATTTTTCTTCACACAAGAGATGAATGCTCATGGGCAGTTGAGATTAGGCTGATCATGTAATAAGAACAATGAATTTGCCTTCTTATTCTTTCTTTTTCTTTTATATTTGGGCAAATGATAACGACTTTATTGGCAACACATCCAACCTAACGCCATGTTTGTCAATACTTCAGCTGCTCTACTCCAACTTTTATTTAGCCAATAATAAAAGCAAGGGTTAATACCATGAAAAATCCCAAATTGATATACTTATGATAAATTTAACTCAAAGTAATTTTTTGACCATAAAAAATCATAAACTGGTAAATCATTGACAAATTTAATATCCGTTAGTTTTTATTAAATTTTATTATCAAATTACTAAATTAGATGATACGTGCCAGTTAACAAGTGTATAAGTTCAGGGTTTTACCTCCATTTGTAACAAATGTAATAATTTGTGATTTTTTGTGGTATTAATATAGTTTTATAGAGGGGGAATTAGTCACAAATATATAAGTTTGGGATTTTTTCTGATCCAAAAATTAGTTTGGGTAAATTTGTTATAAGTGTACAATTTTGGGTTTTTAATGATTAAAAAATTAGTTTTGAATTAGTTTGTTACATGTGTCCTGATTTGATTTAGAGTGTTTCGTAATATTAACCTAGAGAAAATGGCAAATTAATCAACTCCACTCCATAAAGTCTGAACTTCTTATATCACTGAGCAGGTCGATTTCGACAATCAGAAAGGAAAAACAAAATTTGGACTTCAAGGCAAAAATGGAATTACAGAGAGAGAGAGAGATACCAGGAGCTTGAACTGGTCAGTCGCGGTTGATCTTACGCATATGGGATCTGAAAGGCCTTCAAGGCAAGAAAAACAATAAAGACCGGCCTCACAGTTGCTATCCGTCGAGCATTTGTCAAGTAGCTTCATTCACGAAAGACCACACGAAAGAACAAAATCAGAAATTTCCCCAGACTCGTGCCCGAAAACTGAAGTACAATCTGACAGAGACACACGAACCTTGCATTGTCCATTGGAGCAAGAGGCACCGAAACTGAAACTGAAGAGCGTCGCCGAAAGCACGAGCAAGAGAAGGCATTCGCGACGACCCATCGGAATGTGAATGGGAGGGAAACGATGATGGTGCTGCGTGTGTGGGTCGACAGCGATCTTCCTCTGAGAAAGTGGGAGGGACTTTTGGTCGGATGAAAAATGCATATAAAGTTGGTTCTTTGTTGTTGGCAGAGAAGAACAAGGAGACATCGGCCCATAAAGGAAGGTTATCTATCAATTCATTAAGGGAATAACTCCTACGCCCCAATAACGAGAAACCGACGAAAAGTTCTATGCTTTTGATTTTTTTTTCATGGTTCATTTTCTAATTTAGTGTTTCGTAGTTAATGTTTTCCACATATACAATTCCTAGTTTAACGTTTCCTAGTTTAATTTTTTCTTGTTTAGGCTGCATTTGGTTATTTGAATTTTTAGCCAGGATAAGATTGGACACTGATTTTACTATATCCTAAAAATGCAGAAATGAATATGGTAAGAATTTCTCATGATTTATTGCTAAAGAATTCACAAATAAACAAATGAACATAACCTCCATAAATCAATTCATAATTATTGTATGATCTACATCTTAAACAAAAATGGGGCTCATTGCACTATTCTAGATAGGGGTGACCAGTTCTCGGTCTAGTTTTTGGTTTCATCTGTCCAGTTCGGTTTCAAGGTGGAATAAAAAACCGGACCGGGAGAATCGGTTATCAAAATTGGGAATCGGGGACCGGACCGATTGGTCTAAGATTGAGAACTAGATCGGACCATCGATTTTAGTTCGATTCAATGTAACCGGTCACTTTTTTTTTCCCACTACTTGTTACCATGTACTTTGAAATTAGAATTGTGTTCCCATGCCAACTGCACATAATCACAAAAACAAATGTGCAATTCGAGCCAATGCGATGACGAATTGTGTTTCTTATGCCGACTACACATATGTTCTTAATTTGAAATTATATTCCCCATGTTGACTACATATAATCACAAACTATATATATATAGTTAGTTAGTTAGTTAGTTAGTTTGGTTCGATCTAGCTCCCCTTGAAACATGGTACATTGGATCGCCCAGACATTGATTTCACTTTTAGGAATTGGGAACCGGATTGACACTCTTAGGAACCGGACCAAATTGATCGATCCGATCCGATCTGACCTGGTCCAAGCGATTTTTAGTTTGGATAGTTCGTTTTGCACACCCCTAATTCTAGAGTCACATGTTCGACTATAACAAGAAATGTAAACGGGCTACAACAATATAGATGGGATAGATCAGCCAGCGAACACCAAATCTAGTAAAAGAGAGAAAATATGATTATTTACTTTTGCGATTTCGAAAATTATAACACTTTGACTCTCTCGCCACTTTCGTGAAACATCAACATGAGCCATATAGCTACGGAAAAGGTGTTTTGACTTTTTTGTTGCTTTTGTGGACTTTTGACGTGAACAAAAAACCATGGAGGCGTTGTGTAGCTTCAACATTGCCAT
Source organism: Syzygium aromaticum (assembly GCA_024500025.1). Taxonomy (NCBI): domain Eukaryota; kingdom Viridiplantae; phylum Streptophyta; class Magnoliopsida; order Myrtales; family Myrtaceae; genus Syzygium; species Syzygium aromaticum. The sequence continues at coordinate 13,244,979 of CM044894.1, read as the reverse complement.
GGAGTTGTACCACCAAAGGGAAAGCTAATGGACTACTAAATAGGAACGAAAGTTCCTCTCACAAGGTAGTCGCTTGTGTTTAGCACGCACTCTCTCAAACCTTACCAATCGCAACTTGGTACTCGATTTAACATGCAATTTTCTTACCACACTAATTAATTAGAGTCAATTGGACACTCAAATAAAGTATGGAAGAATACTTTACTTTTATAAACTAGAGATTTAATGAATTCGTGGATTTGATGGTGCTAATTAATTTAACGCCCTTTCGGTACCTTCTATCTTTATTTTCAAAAAATATTTTTTAAGCGATCTTGATGATTTTAATCTTAAGCCACTAACATGCAAGAGTGATCATGCAGGTATATAATCAATGATTTAAAACTCAATAAACCAAAGAAATAAATAAATTGCTAGATTAGGGCAAGAACTTAGGTACCTCGAGCAAGCAAGGCATGATCTTACCGATATTAATTTCCCAAGTATCAGCAATGTGTTAATTAAAAGCATGCCTAGCCTAAACATAGTTTCTATGTAACTATGTAATTCTAATTAATTCTTTTCTTTTTCTTGTTTACGAAAATTAAACTATATACAATGCATGAGATGCAATTCTAATCTACGTTATGTCTATATGAGTTTCAATTCAATTAATAACACATAACATGTGTTGAGAAAACCTCCTTTTGTGTTTTGAAGTTGACAAAACCTTTCACTGTTTATTTTGAGTTTGATAAATGAATTGAAGTGTTTCTTTTAGGAACTGCTCAAGAAGAGAAATTTTTTATCAAACTTGATTATTTATTCAAACTCTATCTACTGTTGCTTATATATCGTGGCCGAAATTTAAGACAATTACTTCGTGGATGTCATCAAGACTATTGCATAGATATCATCAGAGCAACTGGGTGGATATTAGCAAATCTTATACGCAGATACCATCATGCCATGTGATTTCTTGAGACTCTACGCTAAAGCTAAATATCATCATATTACAAAGTCTATTTGTGGCTACATATATTCAGACACAAACTTCGTTACTTATATTGTCACAGCTAGTAATCTGGCTTAGCTTTCCTATATAGAAAGAAATGATTGACCTTCAATATTAAGGATTGTTTTGCAACGACATTCTTTACACAAGACATTTGATTGATTGGCGATCACTCCAAAGGCAAGTTACCTTCCTTAATCGAAGAACTCGACTTATGAAAACCAAGATTTGTTAGTATGGGTGACCAAATCAACGAAGATTCTGATCGTATGTCTCAATGGTTACTCAATCTTCATTACGTAATCTCATCCAACGGTTGATTGGAGAGTGATCTTTTGAAGATTATCCAATGGGTAAATTGGAAGTAGAGGAATATATAATAAGACCAAGTTGTTAAAGAGAAAAGAGAGGTCTAAAATAAAAAAATTCCAAAGTATAAGAGAACTTTGATCTTTCATATTTGTCTTTTTGAGCTTCAAATTGTAATTCTTGAGAGGCATTGAAAGAGTAATTGTTTGAACTACTATCACCCACATTTGTAACCTCCGATTGATTGACTAGTGAAATCTAGCCAATAGGTTATCAGTGTGGGAGAGTGGACATAGGCTTTCTCTAAGCTGAATCACTAAAAATTCTATATGCAATTTCTTCTATTTCTCAACTCTTGCTCATTACTTTTTAGAAATTCATATACTTATAAATATCATCATATTACCATTAATATTCAAACTTTGACGTCACTTGATTTTGAGAAGACTATGCATAATGAGTTTGAAATGAGCATGATAGGAAAACTGACATTTTTTCTTGGACTTGAAGCAAACGGACCAAAAGTGGCACTTTCATATGTCAAGAAAAGTATGCAAAAGAGATTGTAAAGAAGTTTGGTATGGAGAGGTGCAAGAAAACAGAGATGCCAATGTCTTCCTCCTCCGAGCTTGACAAAGATGTCACGCCTCAAACTCGGCGTGTGCACAATGTCTCACTTAGGTTGATAATAGTGCGACATCTCAGGACTCGTTGCCGACCCAGAGAAACACTAACGATCATGCACCAGCGAAAATGAAATCAAACACCCTATAAAACAATTCAATTATACGGGATAGTAGGGAACTCGCTTGAACACATAACGGCAAACATGTTCAAACACTTGGCATACTTACAATATTTATTTATACAACCTTATACTAGGCCACTAATATCAAACCACGTTCATAAAAAAAGGGGCACTGGTTGGGTAGCCTAACTTCACTGCTAAAAGGAGTACATAATAGATGGGAGCATTAAACCTATCTTTAATTCCCGTGGTACTCTGGCAGCATCCCCGGGTCTTCCATAACGTCATGAGGCTCAGGGGTCTGAAAGGTTTATAATCAACTATGAGAATGAGTATCAATAAGCAAACAACCTAAGCCCTGCATAGGCCAACGCGTACTCCTGGACAAGTCTAAGCATGAAATTCAAACAATCAACATGACGTGACAAACATAGACATCCCTACCTCATCTCGAAACATGCACAAGCCCTGCATGTTAGTCAAATCGCAATAATGCAGGAATAACTCACAGACACGTACAATCTTGGGTATGACTTACACATGCACGTGTGCCAGCAATAATACGAACATGATCACATCTCAATCTTGATACATTGCACACACCAATGAACAACACACATCCGTTCTTCCATTCAGATTATTCACTACCCGCATAACACGCATCAGGCTCGTGGCACAACCCGCATAAAACGTATTAGGCTGACGATCTTTCGGCTTAACCAAGCATCCTCCCACGTAACACGCCTCAGGACGAGTTCAATCCCCATGTAAAGACGCATTAGGGCTTAAGTGATCATACGTACACTTCGTCACATAATTTATTATCTTTTACCCACGTAAAGACGTATCAGGGTACTTAGGTGATCACACATGCCACATGACCTATTCAATTCCATGTCATTCATGCGCTCGAACATCACTCAAATGTGCTCAAGCACCAGCAATGCAAATCAGTTTACACGCCCATTAAATCAACCACGGTTCCACCAATAAAAGCCATGAACACACATTCACAATCTGTCACTCCCACATGTGCAACAACCACATCGAAAGGTTCCCAAGAGAGAGAAACAAAATTTGCACAGAATCGGGCTTAAAATTGGCAAATGCACAATAATCAAAACTCTTTTACAATAAATAGTAATTCAATGTCAAAAATTCTAAATTTGGATATGTCATTGAAAAAATCTTGATAAACATTTTTCATGAAGGACACGAAAGCCAATTTTGGCTGAAAACTCTTTTTGTCACCCAAAGTCAGATTGAAAATTAGCTCACCAGGGTAGATCGTTTGGCCTTAGAAATCCCTTTCAATTAGTACCAAAATATCCTTGGAAAACCTTAAAATTTTTATATGTCATAGAAACAAGTGTCATTGACAACTTTCATGAAGGAATTTTGTTGAAAAGAGGTTCGAAAAATTTTAAAAAAATTCAGAAAGACACTGGTCGGGTGAACAGTAAATTCGGCAGAGTGGTGACGATTCTAATATGGACTTCCGAATATCCTAAAAAGGTCTCCAAAAATTCCAAATTTAATATATGACATAATTCAAGATGTTAGGGTCAACTTCCATGAAGAATACTTTTTCAAATTCGGTCCACATTGATCTTCACAAAAATAGAAAAACACATACGCATAGCAGTAGCGAATTCGATAATCAACCAACATGAACCATTCAACAATTCAAGCTCATCTAACCACTAAATCAACTATCCACAGCTATGAATTAGCCCCCAACATTTCCATTAATAACCCCTTAGCCTAGTCAAGGGTTAAGAAGCCATTTATCTCGAGTCTAGACAAGAATGACTTAGGAGAAAGGGGCAGCAACAAGGTCGGCAGAATAGCCACAGCGGAGCATAAACAGAAGTAGAAGCAGAAACGAAAGTAGTAGCAGCAAAAGTAGAACCAAAAGCAAAAACGGAAGAAGCAGAAGACACGAAGCAGGAGCAGAAGCCAAGAAAGAAAAGAAGAAGAAGAGGAGAGAGAGAGAGAATGAATGAGAGAGAGAAGACTTGATTAGATTTTTCTCTACTAACTGCACTAAAAACCCCATCACCCACCCTTACTCAAACATCCAAGTGCTTACATTCCATCCCTTTTTCCAAGTCAAGATCTGAGAGTCCATATAATTCTTCATATTATTTTCCCAAAATTCCTAAATGGCACACAAAATAAATGAGCAAGATGGGGAGAGGCATACTTGTCCATGAATTTCGGCCAACGGAGGGAAAGCTCAGATGTCCAAATTACCCTTTAACATTTCAAATGAATTCAAATAATCCCAGGGGCAAAATGGTCATTTTCCACTCCCGATCCAAATTTCACTTTTCTGACAAATCCGAGTGGCCCTAAGGTTGGCCATGCTAAATGTGACATCGTCCAATGAATTAGTTGTGGCTTTCAAGAAATTCAATTCCCAAGTCCGAATTTCAAGTAATGGTCAAATTCGATTAAATGCAACTTTAATATGTCTCAAACTAACGAGCGGCTTTTAAGAGTTATGCGTATCGACTCGTGGCTGATTCAGGCGACATCTAAGTTTACTTGAGCCATGGCGACCTCTGTTATTAGGTAATTGCGAGGGTCAATCACTAGTTCCAATTGATGCGATTGTTCGGATTAGGTTTATGATCGTTCGAAATTCATACAATAGTCAAGCGGATTCACCCGCAATCCAATTATACAATATTTGTGAATCGTTCCATAACCATCTTTAGATTAGTCTATAATGGCCCAAAATATCTTCTTGTCAATCTTTATGGTTGAAGTGTCGATTCACAGCCAAGTTCTTAAGTCAACGTACTTAATTCCTAGTTAGCCATTCCCTAATAGTTAGTCTTCTCAAGAGTAAACAATTTTGAGTGAGATTTAACTAAAGTGCATCGAAGATACAATCATTTCATAAATCTCAAAAAATGAGTCAAATTTCAGAATGTCACAATTTTTCCCCCTTTACAAAAATTTCGTTTTCGAAATTTACAACCAACTACACTACTCAAATAAATGGGAGTGCTGACGTCTTATGATCTCTTCACTTTCTTACGTGGCTCCTTTGGTACCGTTATGTTGCCAAACGACCTTAACTAGCAGGATTATCTTGTTCCACAAAACTTGTTCTTTTCTTCCTCTGTCCGAATAGGTCTCTCCGCATACGATGCCCAGTCATCCATGTCTATTTCTTCATAATTCAAAACGTGGGTCGGATTTGATTCGTACTTTCTCAATATGGACACGTGGAAGACATTGTGAACTTGAGACAAATTTGGCGGCAAGACAAGTCGATAGGCCAGAGTTCCAATCTTCTCTAAAATTTCAAACGGACCTACGTACCTTAGGCTTAATTTTTCTTTCTTGCAAAATCGGGACATTCCTTGCATTGGCGACACCTTAACGAAGACATGGTCTCCCACTTGAAATTCTAAAGTATTACGTCTCCGATCCGTATAACTTTTTTGACGACTCTGAGCAGTCTTAAGCCTATCTCGGATAATCTTAATTGCCTCAACTGACTGTTATACTAGCTCTAGACCCATTATGCTTCATTCCTCAACAACATCCCAACAAACTGGAGTTATGCAAGCTCTATCATACAATGTCTCAAACGGTGCCACTCTGATACTCTGCTGATAATTGTTGTTATAGGCAAACTCGACCAAATGCAACTGTTCTTCCCATCCTCTAAAATTTATCACACAAGCTCGTAACATGTCCTCGAGTGTCCGAATCGTCTTCTCAGATTGACCATCCGTTTGCGGATGATAGGCCATGCTATACTGCATCTTCGTTTCTATAGTCATCTGAATACTTTTCCAAAACAAGGCTATAAACTTAATGTCTTTGTTTAATGTAATCATCACTGGCACTCCATGGAGACGGACTATTTGTCGCATATATAGCTCGACGAACCTATCCATTGCGAAGTCCTTTTGCACTATCAAAAAGTGTGCTGATTTAGTTAATCTGTCAACAATAACCCAAATTGAGTTGTGGCCTCTCTGACTTCTTGGCAAACCCATGACGAAATCCATAGTGATATAATCCCATTTCCATTATGGGATTTCCAATGGTCACAATAATCCATCAAGTTTGCAATGTTGTGCCTTCACTTGTTGACACGTTAGATACTTTGTCACATGTTTGGCTACAACCACTTTCATTCCGTTCCACCAGTAATGTTGACGCAAATTCTGATACATCTTCATACTGTCGGATGAATACTATAATTACTATGATGAGTTTCTGCCAAGATTTCCTCTTTAAGCTTCTCATCTTTTGGCAGGCACAATCGTCCATGAAACCTCAAAATTTCATCCTCGGATACTTGGAAGTCTGATTTCTTTTTGGTGGCATCCATCTCTAGAATCTTCTGAATCTCTAAGTTCGTAGATTGTATGGCCATAATCTTAGTCTGGATTTTCGGTTCAATCCTCAATGTCACCGTCAAACTTGAGAGATTACTCACTTCAAACTTAAACTCCGAATTGCGTGTTCCCTCCAACAAGATCCACTCTTTAACCAACATATCAGCGATACTTGACTTCTGACTCAATGCGTCCGCTATTCTATTAACTTTCCCAGGATGGTATAAAATATTACAATCATAGTCCTTAAGAAGTTCCATCCAATGACGTTGTCTCATGTTCATTTCCTTTTGGGAATATACCTCAAACTTTTATGGTCCGTAAAAATTTAAAATTTCTCTCCACACAAGTAATGCCTCCAAATCTTAAGAGTGAAGATAATTACTGCTAATTCCAAGTCATGTGTTAGATAATTCAACTCAAGTAGTCTTAGTTGCCGTGATGCGTATGCTACTACTCTTCCATGTTGCATTAACACACATCTTTGTCCTTTTAGCAATGCATCACTATAAATCTTGTATCCTCCAGGTCCTGAGGGTATTGTCAACACTGGCGCAATCGGCAACCTCTACTTAAGCTCTTGGAAACTCCTTTCACACTTATCCATCCATTCAAACCTTGTTTTCTTTTTTAGTAGACGCGTCAAAGGAGTAGCTGTTGTCGAGAATCCTTTCACAAAATGTCGATAATAAGCCGCCAAACCTAAGAAGCTTCAAACCTTGGTTACTGTTGTATGTCTTGGCCAATTCATGATGGCATTGATCTTTGTCAGGTCCATTGAAATTCCTTCCCCAAAGATCACATGTCTGAGGAACAAAACTCGATTGAGCCAAAATTCGTACTTACTGAACTTAGCGTAGAATGCATGTTCTCTTAAAGTCTATAAAACCTTTTCCAAATGTAGCTCATGTTCTACAGGGCTCTTTGAGTATACTAAAAAGTCGTCTATGAACACGATGGTAAACTAATCCAGAAATTCCTTGAATACCCTATTCATCAAATCTATAAAGGCAGCATGTGCGTTAGTCAATTCGAACGGCATCACTGTAAACTCATAATGCCCATATCTTGTTCGAAAAGCCATTTTCGGTATATCCTCCTTCTTGATCCTTAGCTGATGGTAGCCCGTTTTTAAGTCTATTTTGGAGAATACCGATGCCCCTCGCAGTTGATCGAACAAGTCATCTATTCTTGGTAATGGAATCTTGTTTTTAACGGTCACTTGATTCAACTACTAATAGTCAATGCATAAGCGCAATAACCCATCCTTTTTCCTTACAAACATTACTAGTACCCTCCCCCCCTCCCCACGATGATGTATTCGGACGAATAAACCCCCTATCTAGTAGTTCTTACATCTGAACCTTCAATTCTTTCAACTCTGACAATGCCATTCGGTAGGGCGCTCTAGATATAGGTTCTGTCTCAAGTGCCAAATCAATTATGAATTCCACTTTTCTTTCAAGTGGTAATCTCGGCTATGTCCTATAGCCTCGGCTCTTCAATCGAGGAATCAACCATAATCGCTAAGTAACCTTAGCATCCTTCATCTAACAGCTTAGTCACCTCAAGTGATGAAATCCAAGGGATTGAGATTCCTCCTCGGTTTCCCACAAATTCATATCTAGGATGGTCAATCGGATTAAGTTGAATCACCATGCTTCCACAGCCCATTACAGCCATCTGTCTAACCAACCAATCCATACTAATAATAACATCGAAATCAAGCATAGCCAAGATAGTCGGATCAATCAAATTCTCCCTACTAGCAATAACAATCTTATAACTTGGGCATCCTAACGAAATTAGCACATTATCATTCAATGGAATAGTAACATACAACATAACTTCTAGCAATTTCGATTCAATTTCAGACATTCTAACGAATTGCTCAGATACAAACGAGTGTAACACCCCCGGATCAAACAAAGCACATGCAGCATGATCACAAAGAGAGACCGTACCTATGACCACGCTAGGCGTGTTTTCAGCTTCCCTTCTTGCCATAACATACACTCTTCCTTGGGCCGGCGGCCTGTTCTGATTAGCCAGCTGAGTAGCTCCAATCTGGTTTCCATTCCGGGGCAGTTGCGGCTACACAGGCGGCCTAGCCTATCGGTTACGATAGTTCCTCACTTGGTGACCTCATCCACTGTATCCAAAGCATGCTCCACCCCTACTCGAGCAATGTCTATTTTCGTGTCTACCCCTACAACTCCGACATATAGCATTTGAGTAGCGAGCCGGCTTCCCGATGTTCTTTCTGACGGGAAGGATAAAGTGCCTATTTCCCACCATAAGTTTCTTTCCAAAATGGCGGTTGTCCCTAGCCGAGGCGTACCACAATCCAGAAGCGACTGCTCTCTCCATCATATCTCATTCTATTGCTTGAGCCTGTTCATATATCTCGTTATAATCCCTAAGATTCAACAGTATTAGTTGACTATGGAAGTTCGACTTCAGCCTATCTTAAAACCTCCGAGCTTTATCCAATGGGTCATCTACCATTTTCGATGCAAATTTGGATAGCCTTGCAAACTCTGCCTCATATTGGTCTACAGTCATTTGACTTTGACAAAGTCTCAAGAATTCAGCCATTTTTTGCTCTTTGGCACTTTCCGAGAAATATTTTCCATTGAAGGCCTCAGTAAAAGCAGTCCAGTTCTAGGCCGTGTTAGTAGGGAAAACTTTACCTTGGGTAGCCTTCCACCAGTCATTTGCATTCCCCTGAAGTTGATACACTGCCAGGGTCACTTTTTCTTCTTTTGTACACCCAAGCAGCGCAAACGCTTTTTCCAACTTTTCGACCTAGAGGGAAGCAGTCTCAGGATCGCCTTTTCCATCAAACTTATGAGGCTTTAGCTTTAAAAACTATTCCACCAACTAATGTATTTGGCAATTTTCATTATTCCCATTGTTTCCAGGGTTCCCATTATTTCCGTTAATTCCATTAGCCCCATTGGCGGCGGTAACAGTAGCCTCTATAGAGGCAGTAGTAGTAGCAGCACGTTCTTGGGTTTGTCTGCCCATTAAAATTCCAACGTCCTCAAGTGCCCTTAATATTCCATCCACTTTGGGATCCTCTACAACTCTAGCTTGTGGACCCAATCGGCCTTTTGTCCCTCTTCCTCGGGTGCTCATTCTTACAAGGTTCTCATCACTCACCTACCTGCTATAATTCCATCCACGAATTAGAGACCTAAGCCAACTATTTAAGTCTATAGTCCTAGACAGTGAATCACAACAACAATTCACAAAGTAGGCAACCATCCACAAGTAGCATAAGGTCACAATCAATAGGGTTGTGCACTTACCTCAAGTCATGTCGCACCTGCAATTCAAATGTTATAGAATAGAATCATCTAGCGATGACAAATAGATACCCATCGAACATTCCTAACATAACTTATACATGCGTTTTGCGAAAGTCTCCCTAACTAACTATCCCAAAGGTTAACGCTCCTTATCACTCCAGGCTTCGACTAACTTGGATCGAGTTGACCTTGTCTGATACCAAATCAATAGGGATGTTGTTGACACCTAAATTTTACTAATCATTTAGTCATAATTTGCATAGAAAATTAGGGATTAATTTTTAACCCCTAAACAAAAATATTTAAATTGCATAACATATAGTTTGTGTTCATTTTAATTTAAACGCATTTTGCATCGGACCGGTGATGACGAACGAGCTTAAATTTCATCGAATGGGACTCGGTTCGCTCGGAAAGGCAAGGGCCGAAAATCACGAGTCAAATAGGTTTGGTCGTTTTAATTTGAGCTTAATTCAGCCCATTATGTTCAATTAAATTAAAACCCAAGTTAATTCAGCCCGCTTAGGAATTAAATAAAATCAGAAATTAGATTAAGGCCTAAGCCCAAGTCTAAGCCCATTAGGACTAGAGAGCCCATCTAATTGACCTAGGTTAGTATTATATAAGCATGTTTAGGTTAGAATTTTGGGGGGACCAACACATAATTCAGATCTGATTTTTAGAGAAAGGCAAGTGTGAGAGAGAAAGTGACGTCGCGCACCACCACCGGGGGCACGCCGCACGCCGCCGCACCGCCGTCGTCGCGCCTCAACTGCCCGCCGACGTCGCTGCCTTCCGCTAACGCTGCTGCCGATGATGTGATCAGCCGGTTCAAGCGGCTGAACCGACTGATCGGCGACTTCCTCCGGCGATCCAGAACTTGCGGCAACACTCCTTGGCATCTTCCCATCACTGTGGTCGGCCGAGCTTTCTGAGATTTCTCCGTGTTGTTTTTGATTTGAATACGGAGGCCGGATCGCTCGATTTCGTGCCGGAGCATCGTTAAACAAGGTAAGTGCACTTGGACTTTGTTCTGTAAAATCGTGTACATAGAAACCAGTATGCTTGAGATGCCGATTTCAGCTCGTTAATGTCAAAATCTTGTGAAGTGATGAACTAGAGAATCGTAAAGCACGTTTTAAGCTTTGATTTGATATATCATATGCCTCAATCGGACCTGATTTGCTATGTCAAAACTATTTCGGAAATTAGGATCAAAATCTGGAATATGATGTTGAAGTCTGTTCTGATAATGTTCTGACTGATGTTGTGCTGTTCCGTGATTTTTATGATTTTCTATGATCATTTTTTGAAAAAACTTTCTTCACGAAAATTGTAGATCACGTCTTTATCTGTTCACCATAAAATTTTCATAAAATTCCAAGCGTGTTAGCATGATACGATCTGCAACGTCATATATGCATGAATCTGATGACAGATCAGTTCCAGATTGACCTTCGTGTGTTCTTCAATTTTCATAAATTTGTGTGTTCGAAATCTGAAAAAGTTTTCTTCATGAAAGTTCATATTGAGATCGAGATCTTTCCATTGATACTAATTTCATCAAAATCGGAGGTCATTTGGATTTTCAAAAGGAATTTTCACAATCTGATCAGTATCTGTGTCCAGATATGATTTTCATTCCTTTAGAATTCAGAAGATGTTTCTCCGAAATTGATAAAGTTGGAGATTATCTGCAAATTAGGTGATTGAATATTATCCTATATTTTTCAGAATATTTAATTTCCTAATTTGCATGTTTTGAATATTTCATGAATATCATGTGGATATTTAGATATCTTAGGATAATGTTTGATATATCCGCAATATTTGAAAATATTCAAAATTAGGAATCGTTCCCAATTTAGCAACGTATCTGGATGACTATCTGACCTTATTCCTAAGGTACGATACGCGGCGATACGGAAAATTATTATCCTATCCATAATCACTTGGATACGATAATGATCTTTATCTGCTTTCCAAATTTAAACGATCAACTTTCCGTCAATATCTATAACCCTATAGATATGACCGATAGTTCGATTTTTGTGCCTAATCCGAGTTTGAAACAAATTTGGCGGATCGCGTGGACGATTTGAATGTGGTTGCTATCCTTGTTTTTTTTTTTTATTTGCTTTCCTTTAAACAGAAAATTCAAAAAATATCAGTTAGGATTTGAATTTGAGTTTTGCATGTTTAGGGAACCCTAAATGTATCTAGAAGATAGAGTAATTATTTAATTTAAATTAGGACTTGAGATAATCTATTTCCTAGTTTAAATTAAGCAATATTCTAATCTTATTAGATTATTTAGGTTATTTTTTAATTCCGAATTTTCATGAAAACCCCCCAAAAAAAAGAATGAATTGCTTTATGGTAGATTAGGATAGATTGCATTCTTAATTTAAGTAATTTATTATTTCGAATTTTAACAAAAATCCCAAAAATAAGTCATGTTAGGATATGTTAAGTCATTATAGGTTGCATGTTATTTTAGGCATATTTTTATTCCGAATTTCATTAGAAAATATCAAAAATAAATCATTTACCCGTCATCAGAATTAGGTCACGTCGTTGCATGACATATAGTTTGCATGCTAGGTTGCATTACTTGCATGTCATTTTTGCACGTCATTGCATATAGATTAGATTTCATTTAAATAAGTGAAAATCAAAAGAGAAATTAAGTGAATTGCTTGTTAATTAGAAATCATATTAGGATGTTAATGTGATTTTCTAGCTAACTATGCAGATGTTTGCGTTGCTTCGAGGTAAGTAATTCTTCAAATCTTGCAATTTAATATTCAATTATTGAGTGTTAAATTGGTGGTTTGCGCACCCGCATGAACATCTCACATGTTAGTAATTAAGTTAAAATAGATCCAAACTGCATGTCAAAATATTTTTGAAAAGAAAAGGTACCGAAAGGGCGTTAGACTAGATCTAGCGTAACCAAGTCCCCGGGCTTAGAATCTCTGGTTCGTAGGACTAAAACATATCTCCCTATGTTTTATTTAGGTTTCTAATCGACCTACCACAAAACGATTAGTGGCGACTCCAAGCATGAAGACATTTGCATGTTAAGAACTTAAACCCTAAGTTGTGAATTGGTAGGGCTTGGGAGGGCCCGAGTTAAGTTTAGTCTTAATAATCCATTAGCCCGAAAAACGAAAATTTTTTAGGTCGCGATAGCTTGGCGACTCCGCTGGGGATTTGAGTTAAAACTCTTAGTGGACTTAAGCCAATTTTTCATTTCAAAAATAAATTTTTGCTTGGCAGCGAGGATCCCAGGTACGTCCCTAATATTTTAGGTGTTAAATGTTCTTGCAGAATGGGAGGTATAAGGGGAGGCGTGATTGTTAACCCTTGTTTTGCAGGGAGGTGTTCGGATGTATGGTTTAATTTATGCACGAAGTGCTGTTTGATATAACTTGCTGTGCATGCCTTACATTTACACTACACCGCACACACTACCCGCTGCCGGACCTGGGCGGCATAGGTTTAGGATGGTACTGAGGTAGTGGATACCCCGACCAAAATCATGTGGTACGGGTCGCCCTCCTCGGTCCTGAAATTTTCTTTCATTGTGTCATTAAATGCCCACCACGATTGCTCCCTTTGCAACCCGGGTCAGCTCTTTGACTAAGCCGGAGTCAGGGGAATCCCAGCCTAACCACCACTATGACTGGTTTAGCTCGGTAATCCTCGCGTCTCCATTTTGCAAGCCAGAGTCTAAGTAGAAATCGAACCTCACATTTCATGCGCATGTCTATGTGATTTTCATTACCCCACCCGGTGAAGTAAGTTTTCTCAACTTTTTTCTCGTACTTTATTTATGTTTCGTACATGTGGTCGGTCCATGATAGGTCTAAGTCGATCGTAATTTTTGAAAGTAATGATCATTGAATTTCTTTTCAAAGGGAAAGAAAAAGAAAAAATAAAGCTTTAAAAAATTACTTTCAATTATTATCATTATTTTCTTAGGTCTGTTATAAGTCATTATTTCCTAAGAAATTTGCCACCATTTTCACAAATACGTGGAATAATGAAAAATGTCATGAAAAATGGGAATAAAAAGAGACGATTAGACTGAGTCATGGATCGATCGTTTTGAGGATGCATACTTACCATGCTCTATTTTGCAAATTAGGTAATTACGGACCGATCACGATCGCCTATTCATACACGGTCGAGAGCCAGAATGGCCGATCAAACCGACTTGCAAGAGCGTGTTGTTGGTATGGAAGACCAGATGAAGCAACTCGTCATCGCAATGCAGCAGATGTCCGCTGAAATCAAGACTCTTCGGTCGATCCCCGTTCCAACATCCCTCGAGGCATCAGCTCCAAAGTATAAAAGTGGAAAGAATGTTGATCTTGAGGAAGATGATGATATTCCTGACTTGGAAGACGACCCCGTCCAGATTATCGTCAACAAACCTAAGCCTAATGAGCGAGTCAACAAACTCGAAGAGAGAGTGAAGCAGCTGGAGGGTTCACAGGATTCACCCTCGATTGATCTGTCCCTGTACTCATAGATCAAAATCCCAAAAAAGTTCAAGATGCCGGACTTTGACAAGTACAATGGCACAACGTGCCCAAAGGCCCACATGCAGTTGTACCACGTACAGATGACTTCGTATGTTGACAACGAACTTCTGATGATCCATGCGTTTCAAGCAAGTTTGACGGGTCTTGCTTTGAACTGGTATCTTATGAAAAAGATAAATGGCCTCAAAACCTGGAAGGAAGCTAGTGAGGCATTTCTAAAGCAGTACAGGTTCATAATAGACATCATTCCCACCCGTGATGACCTCGAGCGCGTTCAGATGAAAAAGACTGAGTCCTTCAAAGACTATGCTATCAAATGGAGGAATTTAGCCGCTCAGGTTGTCCCAGAACCTATTGACAGTGAGTTGAAGAGGATGTTCATCAAGACTCTCCCGTTCGAGTACCGTAATCGAATGGTGGCCATTCCGGCTGACAACTTCAACCAACTCATCCCCATAGGCGAACAGATCGAGATAGGGCTGAAAGATGGGTGGTTTGTCGAGCCGTCCTCGTCGACCAAAAGATTTAGTGCAAGGAAAGAGAAGGAACCGGCAGCTGAAGTGAATGTGACTTATAACCAACCGACCCGGCGGAATACTAACCCAGCCCCGGCAATCCAAATAGCAGAAGCTCAGCACCAAAATCCGGGTCGTCAACCTTTTCAGAGGAGGAACAACAAGAGGTAATTCACCCCCCTCCCTGGGTCGTTGTCTCAAGTATTGGCAGTGCTCCGGAAGAAAGGCTTGCTCTCTGCCGAGCCAAAACGGCCCAATCCTGAGCAGTTTTATAACTACGACCCATCAAAGAAATGCGATTATCACATGGGCGAACCTGGACACTCAACCGACGATTGTTCTATCCTCAAGCATCGAATCCAGAACCTCCTGGACACGAAGGCTTTCTCGTTCCAACCTGCTAAGCCGAATGTTCAGAACAACCCGCTCCCTGATCACGCGGGCAATGTAAATGCCATATTCTGTTTCGATGCTGGTCAAATCAAGAACGTCAAGGTATACACCGCTGAGGTCTACGGCGAGTTGGTGAAAGCTGGTTATTACCCGACTAATGAAGTTCTTTCCTTGGCCATCATGAGAGAAAGAATCTCAGGGATGGTACAGGCTGGGTTGATCATTTATGCTGACCACACCGGCATCGTCTCTACTATCTCCGAGGTCGTCATTAACTGGGATGAAGAGTTTGCTACGTTAAACACCGGAAAGGACAAGCTCGATCCCTTACCTGAAGACATGCCCCCGCTCGAAGACGCGACCGATGATGAAGGGATCATAATAAACACTCCCGCAGCTGATGAAGGGATAGTGATCGAGATACCTCAACCGTATGAATACTCGGATGATAAGGCAGTCCATTGGTCCTACAGTCTCGATGTTGACTTAGTCACCAGATCTGGACGTGCCTATGGCCAAGCAAATGCTCAACCTGCAAAGCCTGTCACTGATGAAGAAGCTAAAGAATTCATGGCCGTCATCAAGGCTAGTGAATACAACATAGTTGAGCAGTTGCGCAAGATGCATGCACAAATCTCTCTGCTTTAACTCCTCCAGACGTCTGTCAAACATTAAAAGGCCCTGATGAAAGTGTTAAGTGAAGTCCATGTGCCTGAGACGACTGATCATGAGAAACTAGAAGAGTTTGTGGGTTCCATACTCCTCAAAGACCTCATAGCCTTCTCGGATGAGGAATTCCCTCTAGAAGGCAGAGGACATACTAAAGCGTTGTATATTTCTGTCAAATACAAGGCCTCGCACGTAGCCCGGCTACTCATTGATAACGGTTCGGCCTTGAACATCTGTCTTTTGGCAACTTTACACCGCCTCAAGATAAATCCTTCTAGGATAAATGCTGCGAAGACCTCCGTACGAGCCTTTGACGGAACGAAGAAAGAAGTGATGGGGGAAATCCACCTCGACATACAGATAGGGCCAACAGTGTTCAACGTCCTATTTCAAGTCATGGACATTCCCACTGCATTCAACTTTCTGCTGGGTCGTCCATGGATTCATACTGCTGGAGCTGTGCCGTCCAGTCTACATCAGAAAGTGAAGTTCGTGGTAGAGAGGAAATTAGTCACAGTACACGGTGAAGAAGAGCACCCAATTTATCATGCAACGGCTATCCCTTATGTCGAGCCGGACTGCAAAATTGAATCGAGCTATCAGTCGCTTGAGCTCGTATCGACCATTCATGCGTCTAGAGGATCATCGCCGCCAGTTCCTGAGGTGTCAAATGCTACAGTAATGGTTGGAAGAGTAATGGTATCTCAGGGTTTCATCCCGGGCGAAGGCCTTGGCAGAGATGGTCAAGGTATCCGCCGACCGGTCGAAGCCTCTCAAAGACCCCGTACTTCTAGACTGGGGTACCAGGGATCAACTGTGCCGAACAATAAGAGACGTGGCTATGGTCGAGGTCAAGGTCAAGGAGTTGAGCAGAATAGACAGCAATCCAATGAAGGGCCGAATGATGGAGAACGTGGGCGTGGTAGGTTGCCTCTACACATTCGCACTACATTCCCAGGCCCTGCAAGAATGATGCATGAAGAGAAAGAGGTGATCGACACTTTGGGGCAACCGAGCGGCAAGTTCGACTATTATGTGAAGTACTCAGCACCTCCGAGTTTCTATGTTGATCCCCGTGACATTGTCCCCGACGGATGGGGAGGTATGGATGATCCAACACCTTAAATGACAGGAGATTCTGATGATACAATGGAAGGAATTACTGCCCTATTCGATGATGTCTTCATTGGAGCTATCGAAGAAGGACCGTTAGAGGGAATGGGCACTGGCCCACAAGAGTAAAACCTTTACTTTTTCGCACACTCCCCTGCATGGGAGCTTTTACTGCTTTTTAGGATTTACCCCATCTCGGGTGCTGCTTTCCGTTCTCGTTTCTAGGACTTGGTTGTTGCAATTTCTATTCAATAAATGTAATTCATTTCGAAATGATCAATGAAATTACAAGTTATTTTCAGTTTTTTGAGGGCATGTTGAGGTACATCAAATCAGCCCGGTGATGATATCCAACCGATAAAAGAAAAATATAGTCCAAGGAGAATTCTGAGGCCTGGGCTTCTTCATGCTCCCTCGTGTTAAAATTTTTTCGAAAAGAATTTCAAAAAAAAACAAAATTTACAAAAAAAAAAAAATGCAATGTTTAGCCCTGTTTGTCCTTCTGAATCCCTTGCTTTATGTTTCAGAGATAATCTTGTGACACGTGAAGGTATGGCAATGGTCCAACATCATGAATTATATGCAATCAAGATTGATCCCAATGATGCCGGCAAACTTGATGATTCCTCAGACCTTCAGCGTGATCTTGAGTATCATGAAAGACCTAAAGTCCTGACAGCAGACCAAACTGTCATCGTTAACCTGAGTGACTCCGGAGAAACTAAAGAGGTAAAAATAGGGGCAATTCTTCCTGAGAGTGAGACGAAACGCCCAATCCAGTTGCTGCATGAGTAGGTAAGTCTTTCAACTATAAAGTGCGTCAAAGACACTTCAAGGTAAATGATCTAGTCCTAAGGAAGGTGCTGCCAATTTTCCCTGTTCCCGGAGGAAAATTTGCTCCAAACTACATCGGTCCATATGTGGTTAAGAAGGTACTTCCCGGAGGTGCCCTGATTCTTGCAGAAATGGATGGTCGTGAGTTCTCCAACCCTGTTAATTCTGATGCTGTAAAGATGTATTATCCTTGATAAAACCTGACATTCTGCAGCAAAAGTTTTCCAGTGTTTGGTTTTATACTTCCGAATTGCAAACATTTCATTGATGAATAAATGATTCGATCAATTTCAAGCTATGATGTTTGCATTGGCTTTAATTTCTGCATGGTTTTGTCGGTCTGTATCATTAGCTTCAAAGGGGAAGTCTATTTAGATAATCTGATAACTCATATGGAATAAATTGAATGTGATGAATGAGGTACATTGGGATGATGAAAGGCAAGCAATATCCTATACACAGTCCCATGCACTAATCCTCAGTGAATTGAGTGGAAAAATTCCATGTCTGCAAGGTAAAGACTTATCTCGCAAAAGGTACGACGACCGAAATAATAAGAGGCATTTCATTTCTCTATCCCAAACACTACAATTTATCCATTGTTTCACCACTTTGAGCCTAAATGCTTGGAGAAATTCTTTCAAATTACCCCTGTCAAGAACCACCCCACATCGGGGCAGACTGGAGGTAAATCAGTATCATAAGGTAAAAAATGAATTGAAATTTTCTTGCTTTCACTTGCATCAATCTTCAAGTGTTGCTTTTTCAGATGAATTCACACGAAAGTTCAAGTGCCTTAGGATGACGAAGAGCATTTCTTTCTCTATCCTATACACATTTTATCCTTTGCTAAGCCCAATTGAGCCTACAATTTCATTTCTTAAACCCAGTTGGTGATCATCCCCTACACTGGGGCAAGGCAAAAGTCGTCATTGTCTACACAGCATATCCGAAGTGTCGATAGAAGACAAAAGACAAGGAGCTTCTGAGTTCAAGCAGCAAGTCAATCAGTCAGATTAGCTGGCCAGTGTTTACAACATGTATTAAATGTCAAAAAAAAAAAAAAAAAAAAAAGAGAGAAGGAAGGGCAAGAAAAAGCAGTGTGCCTGATAAAAGCAAGGCCAATGCCCAACAAAAAATGTGTCAGAATATGACATATCAAAATCATCCCCTGTAGAGCAGCAATCCTACAAGTCTCAAATGAATCAAGTGATGAACTCTCGAAGCTAATGGAACATCTACCGAGGAGATAATCCCTGGTGAAGAAGAAGACTGGTGACAATACCAAGATGATCACCAACTTATTCACCCCAATTATACACATTTTGAGCCTAATGATCCATTCATTTCTCAACCCATGAGCCTAGCCTACGTTACGTCCCTTACAAAGTCTTTTCAGATTAGGGCACTTGAACTAACGTAGTGTTTCAGATGCTTATAAGCTTAGCTCGAAGAAGTGCGAGCAAGTCCGTTTCTATCTCATTTTGTAGGGTTCTTGACTTGTAAGCCCGGAGACGATTACGAAGGATATTCTTTCAATAGCCTTGACTCGAAGAGTCCCTTTTGCTAAGCCATTGACCAAGCCATGTTACGTTCCTAGCAAAGACCTCTCGGATTGGTAAGGTCGTACTGCTTGCGAGAATACTCGGACCCTTGTCCACATGATGATGGTGAGATAGAGAGATTATCATAAATCAGCTTTTTTCAATGAGAATGAGTGAAAGACCTTTCGGACTGAAAGTCCCTCATTCGACATTTTCAAGATACCCGCTTGTGAATTCGGATTGTCTTGTCATGATTTATCCCCAGCGAAGTTTGTAATGCCGATTTGACGAAACCATCGTGCATGAAAAACCAGTTGAAATTATAGTGCATGTGTATATGTGTTCTTGATAATGCGAATGCATATTATATGTTGCTTAAAACCGTGTCTAGCAGGAGACACACCCTCAAAAGTCAGAGATATCACCAGGTAAGTATATCTCTATCCCTTGGATGTCTATGACTATCTAGGTATTCCCAACATGTTCGAGCAATCGTCAGGTCCCATATTTGATCTTTTTGTTGCGATCTCTATATATCTTTGATGATGTTCAGGTGTCTATTGATCAAGCCCTTTTCAGGTACCTCCGATGATGTCCAGGTACTTTGTCAAGAAACCCTCGAACATTCGGGCTAGCCCCTTTGTTCACCAAATCACAGATTTTTACACAATCTCGAGAAGATTCCCCCGTGATTCATCTATGGAGATGTATAGGTGAAACGGCTAAATCTTTACAAGTACCTATGGAGATGTATAGGTATCTTATAAAGGTCGAAATATTCTCCCCGTCCTGGATGTTCCCCCGCTACTCACCTATGGAGATGTATAGGTGGAGCGGCCAAATCTTTATGAGTACCTATGGAGATGTATAGGTATCTCATAAAGGTCGGAATATTCCTCAACCTCAGGTGTTCCCCCGTAGTTCACCTATGGAGATGTATAGGTGGAGCGGCCAAATCTTTTATGAGTACCTATGGAGATGTATAGGTATCTCATAAAGGTCGGAATATTCCTCAACCTCAGGTGTTCCCCCGTAGTTCACTTATGGAGATGTATAGGTGAAGCGGTCAAATCCTTATAAGTATCTATGGAGATGTATAGGTATCTCATAAGGGTCGGAATATCCTCTTGAGTTCCCCCGTGACACACCTATAAGTCAAAGATATAGGCGGAGCGGCTAAATCTTTACAAATACCTATGGAGATGTATAGGTAGTTTGTAAAGGTCGGAACGTTTTTACATTTTTTTTCGCTACAAACTGCTCTCACGAATCCAGATGATGATTGGATACGTCGAGTTTTCTTCGTGTGTTTTGACTTAATTGCAGATCACCGAAGTTCATCAACAGTGTATCAAGCAAAACCTATGGGACTGAGCCCAGACATTTGCCGAACAACATACAAATCAGAGTCATACCTTGAATTGCATTATCTCGCGACATCAGGTAAGCAATTCCAGGTATGTTTTCCATTCATGTCAGCATGCATCATTTCTTATTGCATTTTAAAAAATGGGATTCATAATCCCGACAAAAACAACATTCATTGCATTTGCATAGTTGAAATTTAGGTATCATTTAGTCTTTGAATGCAACCTCTGCGAGCTCACCTTCAAAGAGGGGCAGCTATTGACACCTAAATTTTACTAATCATTTAGTCGTAATTTGCATAGAAAATTAGGGATTAATTTTTAACCCCTAAACAAAAATATTTAAATTGCATAACATATAGTTTGTGTTCATTTTAATTTCATCGCATTTTGCATCGGACCGGTGATGGCGAACGAGCTTAAATTTCATCGAATGGGACTCGGTTCGCTCGGAAAGGCAAGGGCCGAAAACCACGAGTCAAATAGGTTTGGTCGTTTTAA
This sequence comes from Syzygium aromaticum, assembly GCA_024500025.1. Lineage (NCBI taxonomy): Eukaryota > Viridiplantae > Streptophyta > Magnoliopsida > Myrtales > Myrtaceae > Syzygium > Syzygium aromaticum. Next base: position 13,223,758 of record CM044894.1, on the reverse strand, counting down.
TTTGAGCTTAATTCAGCCAATTATGTTCAATTAAATTAAAACCCAAGTTAATTCAGCCCGCTTAGGAATTAAATAAAATCAGAAATTAGATTAAGGCCTAAGCCCAAGTCTAAGCCCATTAGGACTAGAGAGCCCATCTAATTGACCTAGGTTAGTATTATATAAGCATGTTTAGGTCAGAATTTTGAGAGGACCAACACATAATTCAGATCTGATTTTTAGAGAAAGGCAAGTGTGAGAGAGAAAGTGACGTCGCGCACCACCACCGGGGGCACGCCGCACGCCGCCGCACCGCCGTCGTCGCGCCTCAACCGCCTGCCGACGTCGCTGCCTTCCGCTAACGCTGCTGCCGATGATGTGATCAGCCGGTTCAAGCGGCTGAACCGACTGATCGGCGACTTCCTCCGGCGATCCAGAACTTGCGGCAACACTCCTTGGCATCTTCACATCACTGTGGTCGGCCGAGCTTTCTGAGATTTCTCCGTGTTGTTTTTGATTTGAATACGGAGGCCGGATCGCTCGATTTCGTGCCGGAGCATCGTTAAACAAGGTAAGTGCACTTGGACTTTGTTCTGTAAAATCGTGTACATAGAAATCAGTATGCTTGAGATGCCGATTTCAACTCGTTAATGTCAAAATCTTGTGAAGTGATGAACTAGAGAATCGTAAAGCACGTCTTAAGCTTTGATTTGATATATCATATGCCTCAATCGGACCTGATTTGCTATGTCAAAACTATTTCGGAAATTAGGATCAAAATCTGGAATATGATGTTGAAGTCTGTTCTGATAATGTTCTGACTGATGTTGTGCTGTTCCGTGATTTTTATGATTTTCTATGATCATTTTTTGAAAAAACTTTCTTCACGAAAATTGTAGATCACGTCTTTATCTATTCACCATAAAATTTTCATAAAATTCCAAGTGTGTTAGCATGATACGATCTGCAACGTCATATATGCATGAATCTGATGACAGATCAGTTCCAGATTGACCTTCGTGTGTTCTTCAATTTTCATAAATTTGTGTGTTCGAAATCTGAAAAAGTTTTCTTCATGAAAGTTCATACTGAGATCGAGATCTTTCCATTGATACTAATTTCATCAAAATCGGAGGTCATTTGGATTTTCAAAAGGAATTTTCACATTCTGATCAGTATCTGTGTCCAGATATGATTTTCATTCCTTTAGAATTCAGAAGATGTTTCTCCGAAATTGATAAAGTTGGAGATTATCTGCAAATTAGGTGATTGAACATTATCCTATATTTTTCAGAATATTTAATTTCCTAATTTTCATGTTTTGAATATTTCATGAATATCATGTGAATATTTAGATATCTTAGGATAATGTTCGATATATCCGCAATATTTGAAAATATTCAAAATTAGGAATCGTTCCCAATTTAGCAACGTATCTGGACGACTATCTGACCTTATTCCTAAGGTACGAGACGCGGCGATACGGAAAATTATTATCCTATCCATAATCACTTGGATACGATAATGATCTTTATCTGCTTTCCAAATTTAAACGATCAACTTTCCGTCAATATCTATAACCCTATAGATATGACCGATAGTTCGATTTTTGTGCCTAATCCGAGTTTGAAACAAATTTGGCGGATCGCGTGGACGATTTGAATGTGGTTGCTATCCTTGTTTTTTTTTATTATTTGCTTTCCTTTAAACAGAAAATTCAAAAAATATCAGTTAGGATTTGAATTTGAGTTTTGCATGTTTAGGGAACCCTAAATGTATCTAGAAGATAGAGTAATTATTTAATTTAAATTAGGACTTGAGATAATCTATTTCCTAGTTTAAATTAAGCAATATTCTAATCTTATTAGATTATTTAGGTTATTTTTTAATTCCGAATTTTCATGAAAACCCAAAAAAAAAATGAATTGCTTTATGGTAGATTAGGATAGATTGCATTCTTAATTTAAGTAATTTATTATTTCGAATTTTAACAAAAATCCCAAAAATAAGTCATGTTAGGATATGTTAAGTCATTATAGGTTGCATGTTATTTTAGGCATATTTTTATTCCGAATTTCATTAGAAAATATCAAAAATAAATCATTTACCCGTCATCAGAATTAGGTCACGTCGTTGCATGACATATAGTTTGCATGCTAGGTTGCATTACTTGCATGTCATTTTTGCACGTCATTGCATATAGATTAGATTTCATTTAAATAAGTGAAAATCAAAAGAGAAATTAAGTGAATTGCTTGTTAATTAGAAATCATATTAGGATGTTAATGTGATTTTCTAGCTAACTATGCAGATGTTTGCGTTGCTTCGAGGTAAGTAATTCTTCAAATCTTGCAATTTAATATTCAATTATTGAGTGTTAAATTGGTGGTTTGCGCACCCGCATGAACACCTCACATGTTAGTAATTAAGTTAAAATGGATCCAAACTGCATGCCAAAATATTTTTGAAAAGAAAAGGTACCGAAAGGGCGTTAGACTAGATCTAGCGTAACCAAGTCCCCGGGCTTAGAATCTCTGGTTCGTAGGAATAAAACATATCTCCCTATGTTTTATTTAGGTTTCTAATCGACCTACCACAAAACGATTAGTGGCGACTCCAAGCATGAAGACATTTGCATGTTAAGAACTTAAACCCTAAATTGTGAATTGGTAGGGCTTGGGAGGGCCCGAGTTAAGTTTAGTCTTAATAATCCATTAGCCCGAAAAATGAAAATTTTTTAGGTCGCGACAGATGTCACACCCAAACTCGGCATACACGCAACATCCCGGTTAGGTGGATAATAGTGCGACGTCCCATGACTCATCACCGATCCAGAGAAACACTAACAATCATGCACCAGCAAAAACAAAATCAAACACCTCATACAATAATTTAATTACACGAGATAGTAGGGAACTCGCTTGAACACATAACGACAAACATGTTAATACACTTCGCATACTTACAACATTTATTTACACAATCTTACACTAGGCCACTAACATCAAACCACGTTCATAAAAACTGGACGGTGGTTAGGTAGCCTAATTTCACTACCAAAAGGAGTACACAATAGACGGGAGCATTAAACCTATCTTCAATCCCTGTGGCACTCTGGTAGCGTCCCCGGGTCTTCCATAACGTCATGAGGCTCAGGGGTCTAAAAGGTTTATAATCAACTATGAGAACTAGTCTCAATAAGTGAACAACCTAAGCTCTTCATAGGCCAACGCATACTCCCGAACAAGTCTAAGCACGAGATTCAAACAATCAACACACCATGATAAACACAGACATCCCTACCTCATCTCGGAACATGCATAAGCCCTGCATGTTAGTCAAATTGCAATAATGCAGTTATAACTCACGAACACATACAATCCCGGGTATGACTTACACATGCACGTGTGCCAACAATAATCTGAACATGATCACATCTCAATCTCGATACACTGCAAGCACCGATGCACAACACACACCCGCTCTTCCGTTTAGATTATTCACGACCCGCATAACACGTATCAAGCCCATGGCACAACCCACGTAAAACGCATTAGGCTGGCAGTCTTCCGGCTTAAGCGGGCATTGTCCCACGTAACATGCCTCAGGACGGATTCAATCCCTGCGAAAAAACGCATCAGGGCTTAAGTGATCACATGTACACTCTGTCACATAATTTATTATCTTTTCCTCACATAAAAACGCATCAGGGCACTTAGGTGATCACACACGCCACATGACCCATTTAATTCCATGTCATTCATGCGCTTGAACATCACTCAAATATGCTCAATCACCAGCAATACAAATTAATTTATGTGCCCACCAAATCAGCCACGGTTCCACCAATTGAAGTCATGAACACACATTCACAATTAGTCACTCCCTCACATGCAACAACCACATCGAAAGGTTCCTGAGAGAGAAACCAAATTTGCATAGAATCAGGCTTAAAATTGGCAATTGCACAGTAATTGAAACTCTTTTGAAAAAAATAGTAATTCAACGCCAAAATTTCTAAATTTTCATGAAAGACACGAAATCCAATTCTGGCTGCAAATAGCACTTTTTGTCACCCAAAGTCAAATAAAAAATTAGCCCACCAGGGCAGACTGTTTGGCCTTAGAAATCTTTTTCAATCGATACCCAAATCTCCTTAGAAAACCTTGAAATTTTTATATGTCATAGAAACAAGCGTCATTGACAACTTTCATGAAGGAAGTTATTGAAAAGTTCTGAAAAGTTTTATCAAAGTTCAGAAAGACATGCTAGTCGGGTCAACAGTAAATCCGGTAGAGTAGTGAAGGTTCGAAAATGAACTTTTGAATACCCTCAAAATGTCTCCAAAAATTCTAGATTTAATATATGACATACTTTAAGATGTTACGGTCAACTTCCATGAAGAACACTTAGTGAACAATAAATCCGACAAAGTGGTGACGGTCCGATAATGGACTTCCAAATACCTTAAAAATGTCTCCAAAAATTTCAGATTTAATATATGACATACTTCAAGATGTTAGGGTCAACTTCCATGAAGAACACTTTCTCAAATTCAGCCCACATTGATCTCCACAAAAATAGAAAAACAAAGATGCATAGCAGCAACGAATATGAGAATCAACCAACATGAGCCATTTAGCAATTCAAGCTCATCTAACCACTAAACCAACTATCCACAGCCATGAATCAGCCCCTAACATGTTTATTAGTAACACCTTAGCCTAGTTAAGGGTTAGGAAGCCAATTACCTCGAGTCTAGACAAAAATGACTCGAGGGAAAGGGGTAGCAACAAGGTCAGCAGAACAATAGTAGTAGAGCAGAAACAGAAGTAGAAGCAGAAACGAAAGCAACAATAGCAAAAGCAGAAACAGAAGTAGCAGAAGACACGAAGTAGGAGCAGAAGCCAATAAGGAAAAGAAGATGAAGAGGAGAGAGAGAGAATGAATGAGAGAGAGAAGACTTGATCAGATTTTTCTCTACTAACCTCACTAAAAACCCCATTACCCAACCCTACGCACACATCCAAGGGCTCATATTCCATCCCCCTTTCCAAGTCAAGATCCAAGAGTACATAATTTCTCATATTATTTTCTCAAAATTCCGAAACGGCACACAAAATAAATAAGTAAGATGGGGAGAGGCATACTTGTCCATGAATTTCGACCAAGGAAGGGAAAAATCCATATGTCCAAATTGCCCTTCGACCTTTCAAATGAATTCAAATAATCCTAGGGGCAAAATGGCCATTTTCTACTCCTGATCCAAATTTCACTTTTCCGACAAATCCGACTGGCCCTAAGGTTGGCCATGCCAAATGTGATGTCGTCCAATGAATTAGTCATGGCTATTGAGAAATTCGATTCCTAAATCCGGATTTCAAGTAATGGTCAAATTCGATTAAATGCAACTTTAGTGTGTTTCAAACTAACGGGCGGCTTTTAGGAGTTGCTCATATCGACTCGTGACCGATTCGGTATTGAGCCACATCTAAGTTTACTCGAGTCATGGCGACTTCGGTTGTCATGTAATTGTAAGGGTCAATTACTAGTTCCAATTGACGTGATCATTCGGATTAGGTTTAGGATTGTTCAAAATTCATACAATGGTCAAGTAGATTCACCCGCGATCCAATTATACAACATTTATGAATCGTTCCATATCCATCCTTGGATTGGTCCATAATGGCCCAAAATATCTTCTCATCAATCCTTATGGTTGAAGTGTCGATTCATGGCCAAGCTCTTAGGTCCATGTACTTAATTCCTAATTAGCCATTCCCTAATAGTTAGTCTTCTCAAGAGTAATCAATTCTGAGTGAGATTTAACTAAAGTGCATCAAAGATACAATCATTTCATAAATCTCGAAAAATGAGTTGAATTTCATAATGTCGTAAAAGATGAGAATGGTAAACATGTTGACCAAAGGTTATATAAAAGTATGATAGGATCTTCATTATATCTCATTGCTTCAGACTTGACATTCTTTTCAGCGTATGCATGTGTGCCATATTCCAATTTGATCATAAGGAATCACACCTTTCTACTACTAGAAGAATCATTAAATATGTTGGAACTTATCCTATGTTAGGATTGTGGTACCCCAAAATTTTTTATTTCATACTTATTGGATATTCTGATGCTAACCTTGCTAGATGTAGAATTGATAGAAAAAGCATGTTAGGGACATGTCTACTAATAGGTAGTATGTTGGTTTCATGGTACACCAAAAAGCACAATAAAGTAGCACTCTCAACTGCAGAAGCAGAATATGTAACTCTTGGAAGTTGCTGTGCTTAGATCTTGTGGTTGAAACAACTAAAAGACTTTGTATTTGGAGAATCAAATATTGCAATTAAATGTGATAATACTAGCGCCATCAACTAACCAAGAATCCAATTCTTTACTCAAGAGCCAAGCATATTGAAATTAAGTACTATTTTATTCGTGATCATGTACATAACGGTGATGTTAATATTCAATTATTTGATTCCAAGCATCAACTAGCTTGTGACAATCTGAAATTTGACTCACTTGGGATTTATGAAATGAATGATTTTATGGACGTGTTTGTAGTTAGATTTCGCCCGGAATTGATCACTCCTGGGATATTAACCGTTAGGGAAAGGCTAATTAGGGATTTAAGTTCGCGAGACCCAAAAAACTCGATCGTGAACCGACTTACGACCATAGAAATTGTCGAGGTGACATTTTGAGCCAATGTAGGCTGATCTAAGGATAGCTAAGGATCAATTCACTGCTGTCATATGAGTGGATCACGAGTGATTCCGTTTGACCACAAGATGAATTGATAAATGACCCTAAACCTATACCAAATGATCGCGCACGTCAAAACTAGCGATCGATCCTCACGATTACATGACAATCGAGGTCATCGCGATCCGAGTAAGCTTAGACGTGACTTGATTTAGTATTGGTCATGGGTTGAATATGTGAATTTTCTCAAAAGCCACCCGTTAGTCTGAGATACACTCAAGTTACGTTATTTAAGATTTAGTCATTAATTAGACACTAAATTGGGCATTGAAAATTTAGAAAATCACGACAGGATATTTGGATGACGTTGTTATTAGCGTGATCAGCCTTAGAATTGTCCGAATCCTTTAGAAAAATCGAATTTGGCAAGAAATAAAAAATGACCGTTTTACCCTTGGGACTTTGTTAAGGCCAAGAATAATGGGAGAAAGGCATTTTGCTCATTTCACCCTTACTTTAGAAATAACAATTTTTAGTTAATTTTGCCCTTGGACTTTTTGTGAAATTCCTATTTTACCCTTGGATATTTTTGGAAAAAATTCGATCTTGGCCATTAATCTCAAGATAAGAACAAATCGTGGCCGTCGATTGGAAAGTAGAGAGAGGGGCAAGATGGTTATTTTGCCAAAAAGGGGTCCAATTATTGGTATTTAGCCTATCTCACTCACACTCTCTCTCTCTCTCTCTCCCTCTCCCTCTTGGCCGACCCTCCCCCTTGGTCCCGTGACTGTGGCCAACTGATTAGGCCAGCCGTTGCCGCCGAGCACCCGCCGTTCCGAATAGCCGCCGCTCGGTCGTTCCCGATGCTGCGGCCTCGTCACACCAGCACCTCACTGTCACTCTCCCTCTCTCCTACCGTGGCCGTGGCCCAACCAACCAAGCCAAGCCGCCACCGCCGCCATATAGCCACCGCCGTAACCGCCATGTGACCGCCGGCTCATTATCCTTTCTCTCTTACTTGGACATGCTTAGGATTCCAAGTAAGTTACATCCTAAACCATATTTAGGATATTGGGTATTAATGGACTCGTTTAGATACGGTTTACAATAGTTTAGGGGCTGTTTTGGATGAGGGGCCTTAGGGACGAAATTGGGGTGCTTTGGTGGATAATTAGGTACCGCATGATAACCAATCTAGTTCTATCCATAACTAGTTTTTTGTTCCCGAAATCAGTTTTGAACCAGAAATCCGTTTGTTAACGTAATTTAATTTTTCTATTTTTGGGACAAGTTTTTGTTCCAGAACTTATTTTGAACCAGAAATCAGAACAAAAAAAAATTTGATTTTTCATTTCTTGAACAAAAGTCAGAATCATTTCTGAGGAATTCATTCTCTTCAACACATTTGTCTCTCGTCTCCTCTCATCTCTCTGATCTGCCCGTCTCTCTCTCTACTCTCTCTGTCGCCGTTGAAGCCAGGCCGCTCGTTCGCTCGCTCCGACCGAGAGGAAGCTAGGGCTGCTCGCTTTTGCTTCACGTAAGCTCCAATCGTGCGCTAGATCTCCTCTCATCTCTCTCTTTTTTGGATTTGGAAGTCGCCGTGATCGGCGATCGAGCTCGCCGTTGCCCAGATCTGGGCGACAGCGAGCTCGACCGCCGGCATTTCACCATTTCCATGGAGGTTTTTTCCCCCTTTTTTTTTATTCGTTGAATTTCGAATTCCTTAATTTTTATGGAATGGGTGCGTGCGAACGAGGTTGACGTCTCGAAAAGTTGCCGGCTTTTTTACGTGGTGGGTTTTTGCTCGCGCGCAGGGCCTTCATATCTCCTGTAGGAAGAAAGATCGTGAAAGAGATAGTCGCCACCCCTACAAGGTTATCAAGATCACCCCTCCTCCCAGGAGTCTCGGCGTTCGTTGCTTTCCCTCGGTCAGTTTGGGAAAATTTTGGTTGTTTTTAGTGTTTGATTCGGGGGCTGATGCTGTCGTGATTGCTTTGTATGTGTCCCCTGTTTTTTCAGTTGATTGAAATGCTATCATGAGATTTTAGAGTGTAACATGATCTGTTGGGCGTTCGCATAGGGCCTAATTGCGATTATTTAATTGGATTTCTCTAAACTGTCTTACCTCATGGATGGATTAGATGACTGTTGCGAATCCTAAATGCTGGTTTTCCTTTGAAATTTGGTGTGATTTTCAACAGTCAGTTTTGCTGTTTATCCCCTTTGTTGCAGTTGCACTAGTAGCAACTTGTTGTCTATGCTTCGTTGTTTACAAGGACATCCAAGTCTTTTACCGGTGGATTCCGTTTTACTTATCTTATAGAAAATATAAACAAGAAGAAAAAGTTGGTTTAATGTGTAGAAGTTATTACTAACTGCCATTGCAAAACTCTATTTGCCCCTGTAACTTTCATATGGTGCTGTTCTTATGGCATGTGAACCTTATTGAATTTCAAGAATGCTGAAATATGATTGATGACTAGTACTATGCCATTTTCTCTCTTATACTTTTCTGCCATAGTGTAACTGTAGCTTCATACTATAATTAAGCACAACAGGGGAGAGGAAAAAAGAAAACTTCATTTCTTGATTATATACAAAAATTTCCAGTGATTATTGTTATTAATGAGCTATATACTTATCCCTTTTCATATACTATCCGGTTTCTTTGTGCAAATATTTTTATTTCTTCCCCCCTTTTAGACATTACTGACAATCATTATGATGCTAATCATGTTGCTCTTGTCGAAAACCACTGGCAATGGTCACTGTTTGGTTTTCTGGTTTCCTATCCTTCTGTTCCGGTCTTGTACTTTTAGTTTTGAGTTCGTCAAGATTAGTTGCCTGTTTGAAACTCTAACTAAATATTTTTTTCAGGTACAAGCTGCTGCACCTGTAAGTAAAGGAGAACTCGGGAGTGCCACCTGAACTTCTCTCCACACTCTAGCTGCTCAGGTGTTCTTAGCAATTAAAGCTTGGCTTTTTACTTTCCTTTTCGTTTTCCATTTACGAAGTTTTGCCTGAATATATTAGTATAATCCTACATCATTTGCACTTCTGCTGAGTTCTTCTGAATTTCTCAAACAATAAAGTTAGTGCTAATTATCTATCAGATCACTCAACATTAAAGCACATGTATATCGAACGGTTCAAATTGTAGATGATATGGCTCTTCACATCAAATCTTCCGCATTTGAATTGGTACACCATATGATGTGCTTCATTTGATGTTCAACTAGTTAATGGCATCTCAAAAAAAGGCATTTGTGGCAAAGTGGACAGAGCCTTTAACCAATTTGCTTGTAAGCTTAATGGTTGAAGAGGTAAAAAAGGGAAATCGCACCACTACTACCTACAACAAAGTAGGGTGGAATAACATAGTTACCGAGTTCAATAAACAAATAACACTCCAGTTTACTGTAGTTCAGTTGAAGAACAGGACAAACAAATTGAGGAGACAATATGCGAGTTATAAGAAGCTTCTTTCACAATTTGGATTTGGATGGGATCATGTTAACAAAACGGTTATTGTAGAGGATCCAAGTGTATGAGATGATCACATCAAGGTATCAGTTTACTTGGGTCATTTTGTTCTTATTGTGGATGTATGTTTCGATTATGTTGCTCACGTATGTCACTATTTTTGAAATTGTAGGATAACATCGAATGGGCTAAATTCCGAAAGGATGGGTTTCCTCAATATCCCGATCTGTGTATCATGTTTGGCGATACATATGCTACTGGGGATTACGCAGTAGGAAATGCAGAATACTTGGTGGTGTCGGAGGGGGAAGACAATGGTAGTGGTGGTGAGAATGGTGGTGGTGCTTTGGTAGGTGATCCAAACGAACTTAGTGATGGAGTCTTCACACCTGATGTGCGTGCCACGCAAGTTCGTGAGAATCACAAGTTGGATAGGACTCCAAATTCCAAGATGAGGAGAAAGAGTAGCACATATGATATTGCTGGCACCTACAAAGCCATTCAAGATATGATCAAATCCAAGGCGAGTCAATCAACAAGTGGCTCCATCACCTCACATGCCCCCCCACCCGAGAACCCCTACTCCATCGGAGCCGTGGTTGCCATCTTAAATGACATGCCTAACTTAGAGCAGAATCTTCACAACAAAGCTATAACCAAGCATGCCTTAGTGCCAACTGGAGAGAGGGTTTCGTCCTATCTTTACCTGAAAGGAGACGCGGTCTTCTCGAATCTCTTTGAATAGATGTTGAGAACTACGATGACTTTTTCATATTTGCTTTATTTTCACTTAATGACTTGTGTCCTTCAGATACTTTGGTTTGTTTTTATTTATGGAACTATGATGTCATTGGTTTGTTTTTAATTATGCAATTATGATGACGTGGCTATTGTTAATTTTGGAACTATGATGACGTTGTAGCTACTGTTGATTCCTGACTTATTTGTTGTGTTTGTGTTCTTCGTGCGAGGGCATAGGTAATATGGAGAGGGGTGAAAGTAGCAGCAATAATGGTCCAATAGCATTAGTTGAACCAATTGAATAGGTTTTCGATGATTTTGAACTTAATATACTGAAAGCATGGATGTGTACTGTTTTGATGAACATGTCTATGCACACGAGAGAACCTATTAGGGACAGTAAATTGTCAGGGCCTGAATGGATAAGAGAGATTCTTTATGGACATTCAGATAGGGTATATGAAGCTTTTCGAATGGAGATTCATGTTTTTCTCAACCTTTGTGATTTAATGAAGGTAAGGAGTTGGTTGGCCGATGGTCGATATATTAGGGTAGACGAACAAGTTGGGATATTTTTTTTTTGGTAAGGGCCAAGTTGGGATATTTTTATCTATGATTTGTCACAAAAACTCGAATAGAGATTTATATGAGAGATTCCAACATTTAGGACAAACTATCAGCAAGTACTTTGCTAAAGTGTTGCAAGTAGTTTTGAATTTGGCAAGAGAAATTATTGTACCACCTTCATTTGATGTTGTCCCAGAAGAAATTCTTGTCAATCCTAAATATAATCCTTACTTCAAGTTAGGATTTGCATACATTCCTTTACATCGTCGGTTACATTTTGTTGATAATCTTGTATAATACTAGTCTTTGCTGAAATGACAGGGCTGCATAGGCGCTATTAATGGCACTCACATTCATGCTTCTGTATCAGTGTCGAAACATATCCCATTTAGAGACAGGAAAGGAATTACCACTCAGAATATGATGTGTGTTTGTTCATTTGATATGAAATTTACATTTGTGCATGCTGGTTCGGCAGCACTCGAGACACATCGCTTACAATTTCCTCGACCTCCACCAGGTATTTGCTTGTTTTTCAAGGGATAATTTTCTTTTATAATTATATTGCATTTGTGAATCATGATCAATATATGAATACCTTTTGCTAGGCAAATACTACGTGGTAGATTCTGGTTATGCTGTAGCTCTGGGATTTTTGACTCCTTTCAAAGGGGAACGGTATCATATGAATGATTTTAGGGGTAGAGTGAGGTAGGCAACAACAGCAAGAGAATTATTCAACTATAAGCATTCTTCACTAAGGAATGTTATTGAGAGATCATTTGCGATGTTAAAGAATCGCTTTTTCATTTTGAGACACATGCCTTCATTTTCAATTCATGTATTGTAATTGCATGTTGTACTATTCATAATTACATATGTAATAAAGACAAGATGGATAAGAACTTTTCCCAATACGGTGATTCAATGTACTCATTTGGAAGTGCACAAGATGAGGTTATTGACGATAGATCGATTGAGGAGGATATCGAGATCAACATGCCTAGGAAAAGAATTGCCAATCAATTGGCAATTGATAATAATATGACGGAGATTCCATGAAAATGTGTTTCCGACTTTTCTAATGTATTTCCATTATTTTGTATTTGAGGATTTTTTATGTTGGCTCTCGTAATGTGACGTGGTAATTTGGAATCTCCTATATTGGCTCTTGTAATGTGATGTGCTTGGTTTACTTTTCTCCGTAAGTATTTGCGATATTATGAGGAACAATGCATACTCACAAATATTGAGAGCAAATATTGAGAGCGATGGTGGTTGAATGTTGAAGACCCATTCCAGTGCTTGGCCATTTGCATTAATTTGACTGGAATTTGTGTGCGGGCGTACATAACGTTATGAATCCAACGTAAAATTTAATTTCAAAACTTCACAACCTGTGGCCACCCGCTTTGAGCGAAATTTAATTTATTTTAGGTGTCAAAAAAAATTAAAAATTTCAAAATTTCAAAACTTTACAGAATGGCTTAGAATACTTGTGGCCACCCATTTCGAGAGGGATTTAATTTTTAAGAGATTCCCCAAAAAATTTAAAAAATCAGAAATTTCAAAACTTCATAGAATGGCTTAGAATACCTGTGGCCACCCACTTTGAGCGAAATTTAAATTTTTTAGCTGTCGAAAAAAAATTTAAAAAAATGAAAAATTTCAAAACTTCTTAGAATGGCTTAGAATACCTATGGCCACCCACTTTGAGTGAAATTAATATTTTTTCAGGTGACGAAATAAAAATTAAAAAAGCAAAAAATCAAAAATACCATTTGGGCACCTCAAAAATTTTATATTTCACTCAAAGTGGGTGGTTATAAGTATTCTCAGCCATTATATGAAGTTTTGAAATTTTTCATTTTTTATATTTTTTTTGCACCTAAAAAAATTTAAATTTCGCTCAAAGTGGGTGGCCACATATATTCTAAGCCATTCTGTGAAGTTTTGAAATTTTTCATTTTTTATTTTTTGATTTTTTTTTGCACCTAAAAAAATTTAAATTTTGCTTAAAGCGGGTGGCCACAAGTATTCTATAAGACATTCTATGAAGTTTTGAAATTTTTCACTTTTTGATTTTTTTTCAACACCTAAAAAAATTTAAATTTTGCTCAAAGTGGGTGGCCACAGGTATTTTATAAGCCATTCTATGAAGTTTTGAAATTTCTAATTTTTTAATTTTTTTAGAAATCTCAAAAAAAAAAAAAATTTCTCTTGAAATGGTTGGCCACATGTATTCTAAACTATTTTGTGAAGTTTTGAAATTTTTTATTTTTTAAAATTTTTTTGGGCATCTCAAAAAAATTAAAATTTACTAAAAAAGTGGATGACCACAGGTATTCTAAGCCATTTTGTGAAATTTTAAAATTTTTTATTTTTATTTATAATTTTTTTGGGTACCTTAAAAAATTTAAATTTTACTCAAAGTGTATGGCTACAGGTATTCTAAACAATTCTGTGAAGTTTTGAAATTTATTATTTCTCAATTTTTTTTGAAAAAAATTCAACAAATTTCCTATTTTCCCGAAATCTGAATTTTTTTTATTTTCTCTACATTTTGATGATTTTTTCTGGAATTTTTCAATTTTTTGGGATTTTCTGAATTTTTTTAAAGATTTTTATGAATTTTTTATTATTTTTATTCCATTTCTAAAAAAATGAATTTCTGTTCTTGGAAATAGATTTTTCTGTTGTTTATCAAATGGGTTTTTGTTTTAAGAAATAGAAATTTTGTACTGTTATCAAACGGGTTTCTATTCTAGAATTAGAAATTTTTTTGTCATTATCAAACAGGTTTTTTTTCTCAGAAACTCATCCAGGAACCAAAAATAGAAAAATCTATTTCTGGTTTAGGAACTCATTCCGGAACAGAATGGTTATCATTCGCTACCTTAGAGGCCAAATAAGGGCAGAGATTGATTGGTTTGAATGCTGGAAAATTCTGTTTTGGCTCGTGGAATGTATAGTTTGATTCAGCTCGTAATTGCGTGAAGTCGTGGTGTAGTGCCATGATTGTTGTGCCATAATTTTTGTGGTGAAAAATGGCATGTTGAGCTGAATTATGATGGTCGGATTGGGTGCAATTGAATGCATTTGATTAATCCCCGAGTATGTGAACGTGTGAGATTTGAGGCATATGATGTGCGTGTTATGTGGGATATAGATAAAATATGGCATGTTAATATGTTCGCATGATCACTTAATCCCTGAGGCGTGTTTGCGTGGGGAGTTGAACTGGCCTGAGGCATGTTTACGCGAGTCGTGATACAAATGTGGAGCCTGAGGTGTGTTTACGTGGACTGTGGAAAGTGATTGAGAATAAGATGTGTGGTGTGGCAAGTGAAAGTGAGATCAGGCCTGAGGCGTGTTTACGCGGCCCACGATAAGAATGCGTAGCTTAAGGCGTGTTTACGTGGGCTTAAAAAAGAGAATGAGAATGAGACGTGTGATGCAGCAAGTGAAAGTAAGAGCGAGATCAGACCTGAGACGTGTTTACGCGGGTCGTTGGCAAGTTAAATGAAAATGGTATGGTAGTGCATGAATGAGTGTGAATTGTTGAGTTGGGAAATGTTATGTGTTCAACCTTTGTTTTAGGTATGGAAATAGTTGAGAAAGTGCATGTGGTTTGATATTTGTGAATTTGAGACTAACGCAGATGGTGTATACTGAGAGCCCAGGTAAGTACAATTGTGTGCTTGTCATGTGTGTATTGAATGATATTGTATTTGGACTTGTCTGGAGGTACTGGTAGCTTAAGTGGGGTTTAGGCTGTCAACTTATTGAGATTCGCTCATGGTTGTTTAACTAAACCATTTCAGAACCCCGGTCTAAACTATGAATCTTTTGCTGCCGCCACCCCAGCGTTTTGGTATATCGATGCACACCAAGCATTCTGTTGTAGAGTATCCAGTAGACGACAACATGGCTTAGATTAAGCATACAACTGTAATCCGGGTAGATATAGGGCAACCCCTCTGGCAAGCCCACACTTATACCGCCTGATGTTTTCGGGATGGGTTTGATGAGTTTGGCCCTGTCCGAGATTTTGATGTCCCCTTTGACAGAGTGGGAGACTGGGACTCGTCAGCTATCCCCCCTCCCGATGGTGAGATGACTAGCATAGACACTAGTCTCGCACAATTAGGGCATTAGCATGTTCATACAATGCCTGAGCCTATAGTAGCGGAGCCTGATCCAAAGCCGGAGGAGTCGCGGGCCGGACATGACCCGATAGATGTGGACTTAGGTATAGAGCCGGAGGAGGAACCTGCTGAAGAGCAGCCTAAAGAAGAGTACAAGGAGGCACCAGAGGTGGAATCAGGAGAGGAACCGGGGGAAAATTCGGAGGAGGAGTCTGAATCAGAGGAACGGATTGAGGTTCCGTTAGAGTCGGGGGATGAGGATAATCCGATTGAGATCGAAGCAGACTCAGAGTCTTCAGAGGAGCATGTGACTCAAGAGGATTCGGATTCGGATTCTGAAGAGACTGAATCGGAGTGGGCGCCGTTTGTAGGGCGTAAGGGCTAGTTTAGGGGTAAATGAACCTTTTTAAAGTATCCTATTTTTGGAGTTAGAATATATTGAGACTACTAATCCTTTTGAGGTTGATGGTATAATCTGTGAAAGCCAGTTCGTGTGTGTATTATAGGTTTGATGTAAATTGGTGATTGTGCGGAGTGACTAGTTGTTGTGAAATAGATGTTATATATATATATAGGTATAATGTAATGTTTGGTGATTAGGTGATTTATCTCTCCCTAGTACCCCATGATTTTACTGTCAGGGTTAATATTCTTATTTCCGCCGTGTTCAAACTTTGATTCAATAATTTGAGTCGACAACGTTTCCTGGGACGTCGTACTAATTTGACCGAAGAGGGTTGTCGCGAGCTTGATAGGGTTTGGGGCATGACGTCCCTAGTTAATTTGGTATAAGAGCAAAGACAGCTCAATCCAAGTCAGTCGAAGCCTGGAGTGATAATGAGTGGAAACCCTAAGGTAATCATTTAGATAGACCTTAGTGGGTTATAGGTGTTGGATGAGCTCGCATGCCTCTAGACTGTTTATTGTGATTGCTGAGTAAATTAAGTGCTCTAATGGTTGAAGTGCAGGTGTATCTGGACTCGAGGTAAGTACACGAAATTTATTAATTATGACCTCGTGTTGTGGTGATTGATTGCCTGCTAAGTAAATTGTTGAGATAATTCATTGCCCAGGACTATACTGGTATAGTTGGCCTAGGTTTCTAATTCCTGTATGGAATTATAGCAGGTGGGTGAGTGATAAAAATTGTGAGAATGAGCAGCCAAGGAAGAGGTGCAGGAAGGGGTGTAGGAAGAGGAGTAAGAGGTTGAGGTAGTACTCGAGCTAGAGCTGTAAAGGACCTTGGAATTGATGCTAGAGATGTAGCAGACCCCAGAGTTGATAGAATTCTAAGGGCACTTGAGGAAGTTGGAACTTTGATGGGTAGGCAGGCTCAGGAGCGAGCTACCACTATTGCCCAAGCTATTGAGGCCACTACAGTCGTTGCCATCAATGGCAACAATGGAAATCAAGGGCAAAAAATAGTCGCGTACGTCCGAGAAATTCGACGCTCGAGTCCGGATCCAATTCTACGATTAATTTCGCTAAATTTCAATTTAGTGTCTCTCACTAACAGGCGGCTGTTTAGGGGTTACGTGTATCGATTTAAGTTTACTCGAGTCATGACGGTCTCGTTTGCCGAGAGAACGCAAGGATTTATTGCTAGTTTCGGGGGTCGCAATTGTTCGGTTTAGGTTTGGGATTTGTTCGCCACGCGTACTCTCGGATGTGCGGAATCACCTGCGATCTGATCATACATCGTTGGCCAAACCGAATCCGTCACCTTCCTAGGATCGGCCCACATTGGCCCAAAATATTTCCTCGTCGTTTCTAGGAATCGGTGCTCGATTCACGATCGGGTCCCTGGTTCACGTATTGTTTTCCTAGTTAGCCATTCCCCATCGGTTAGTATCCCGAAAGTGATCAATTTTGGGCGAGACTCACTAAAATGAAATGAGAAATAATATATATTTCATTGATCCCGGAAGCGGGTCGAAATTTAGGATGTTGCAATATCTCGCAATGGACTTGTGTGAGTTGGAATGGGAAAGTTGTACCTAATTTTGTCTATAAGTAATAGGTCTCTCGTGTAGTCCCTTTGTTGTTTTATGACAATTAACAACATCAAACAATGTTCTTTTTACTATTTATTGGAATCATATGTTTTTTGAAGGTGTTATTTCTTGTAGTCCCTCTGTCGATACTGAGTCTTGCCTCAGACGACGTCACAACCGAGTTTCGTTCGTACGTTCCTTCACTTCGTATTCCCTTCAGGTGGATTGCTATTTAATGTGTTTCCTAATTACTCTTTTATCAATTCGTCTTGTGTAGTCCCTCTGTAGTTGTACCGAGTCTTGCCTTGGAGGACGTCACAACCAAGCTTTCGTTCGTACATTCCTTCACTTCATATTCCCTTTAGGTGGATTGTTATTTAATGTGTTTCTAGAGTACTCTTTTATCATTTCGTCCAATATTTAGAGTTCTTATAGTTCCGTCACTTGACTCGCTCTTGTTGACCCATTGTCACCCGTTGTCATGTGTCATTCTAAAAAATTGTACCATCTGCTGATAGAATACTTAGCTGGTGATGCTCGCTGTCAAATACAGAGACAAAAGTGTTATTAAGAATGAAGTTGTATCGAATTAGCACTTTAAGCTTTGTTCCAATTGGACATTTGTCTTAAAGTCTTACATTTGGTCTTGATGATTTTATTATGGAGTTTTTTCTGAGTTTGTAGGAGAGAACCACTTGGATATGAACACTGAACACTGGACATCCTGTAGGTTAGTGGTTAAAAATTACGAACTCTCTTAAATCTTGGTAGGCAAATTCAGAGTATGAAATTCCTTAGCATTTATCTACTCTAATTCAATTTATATGAGATGCTTTTCATAACTATTTGCATTTTACTCTTCAAAGCTCTTGTACAATCCATCATGTGCATAGCTGCTCATACTATTATGCCTGGAAAATGAAGCGTACAAATTGCAAGAAATCATTTGCAAAATATTTTAAAATCAATTATTATCTTATCTACATAGAAAGTTTTGTCATCCTAAAAAAGGGAGAGATTATTGAGAAGACATTCTTATGTGTTTTGAAGTTGACAAAACTTTTTATTGTTTATTTTGAGTCTAATAAATGTACTAAAGTGTTTTTTTCAAGAATTACTCATGAAGAGAATTTTTTTTTTATCAAACTTGATTATATATTCAAACTCTATCTATTGTTGCTTATATATCGCGGCTGAAGCTTAAGACAATTATTTTGTGGATATCATTAAAATTTATACGCAGATATCATCATATCATTTTATTTCTTCAGACTCTACACTAAAGCTGAATATTATCATATTACGAAGTTTACTTATGGTTACATATATAAAGACACACAGTCCATTACTTACATCGTCACAGCTAGTAATCTAGCTCTGGTTTTTTATATAGAAAGAAATGATTGACCTTCAATATTAAATATTGTTTTGCAATGAGATTTTTTACGCAAGACATCTTGATTGATTGACAATCACTCCAAAGGCAAGCTACCTTCTAATCGAAGAACTCAACTCAAAGAAACCAAGATTTGTTTGTACAAGCGACCAAATTAGTGAAGATTTTGATCTATCTCTCAATGGCTACTCAATCTTCATTATGTAATCTCGTTCAATGATTGACTAGAGAGTAATCCTTCGAAGACTGTCCAATAGGTAGATTGAAAGTAGAAGAATATATAAAGAAACCAAAGTGCTAAAGAGAAAAGAGAGGTCTATAATAAAAAATTTCAAAGTACAAGAGAACTTTGATATTTTCATATTTGTCTTTCCTAGCTACAAACTGTAATCCTTGAGAAGCATTTAAAGAGTGATTGTGTGAAGTATTATTACTTCCTTTTGTAACCTTTGATTGATTGACTAGTGAAATCTAGCCAGTAGATTATCAACATGGAAAAGTGAACGTAGGCTTGCTCTAAGCCAAATCACTATAAATTATGTGTGCAATTTCTTTAATCTCTCAATTCTTGCTCATTACTTTTTAGAAATTCTCACACTTGTGAATATCATCTTATCACCATCAATATTTAGACTCTAACTTCACTCGATTATGATAATATTCAACTTGATTGTTTTTGTCAAGCCCCAACTCTACTCCAATGCTTTCCACATCTCACCTCCCTGAGTCAAACGGTGCGATACCCTAGGAATACATCGCTGAGTTAGCGATACCCCAAGAATACATCGTCAAAGTTAATCATGGCGGAAATAGTTAATAAAACTCAGACAAATAAATTGGAGAACACCATAATAACTAAGCACGCCCAACCGCCAACATTAAACATTACAAACCAAATATTTACAACATTTATTTACATGCACACCGTACCCTTCTTGTACCAACCATGACTATCAAAGCATGCATACAACACACTCCATCCAAAGGGGGTAGACTCCCTGCCTTCCCAAAAATCATACCCCTAGTCAACTACTCCCAACCTCCAAATTATCCCCGACGTCCTCACGACGGCGTCCATTCAGAGTTCAACTCACTATCACCCGAATCTGATTGCTCCTGGATCGTCGCTTCCACTGAGGACTCCGACTCAATTCCAATCTCTATCGGGTGGTTTATGTCACCTGATTCCCCAAGGGTCTCATCCGGCTCTTCAGCAACGGGATCCTCGTTTGGCTCAATCTCTAGCACAAAGAAAGGATTGTAGTTGTACTCGAGTATGTTCTCCTCGCCCTCATCAGCTTCTACCTCATACTCCAGTATGTTACCCTCACGATCCTCAGCTCCTATATCTGGCTCATTCTCATCTGGACCTTCGCCTAAATCCTCGCCATGTTCCTCTTCTGGATCACCCTCTGGTATCTCATCCAAGTCTATATCCATAGGGTCAAATCCTACCTAGAAACCTTCCGGATTTGAGTCCAAGTCACTCACAGAAGAACCCGGAGCTACTGGGACAGGGTGGTGTCCAGACTGAGCTACACTAAGCTCTATACCAGTCAACTCCCCATCAGGCGGGGGAACAGCTACTGCGTCCAGATCCTCGACTCCGTCAAAGGGAACGTCAAAACCGGTAATGGGGCCAAACTCATCCAGCCCATCTCTAAACGTCCAAGCTGTATATGTGTGAGCTTGCTAAGGAGGATGTTAGATGTCTACCCACAATGTCGAAGTATGCTTAATCCAAGTATACTGCTCATCCATAGGGTACTCCACAAAATGATTATATGTGTGCATAATTATCCCGAAACGCTTTGGCGGCGGCGGTGGCAGATGATTTATCATTCAGGCGGGTGATCTGAAATGGTTTGGTTTATACAACCATGAGACACTTCTCAATAAGTTGCAACCTAAACCCTCTTTAGGCTACCACGTTATTCCAGACATATATAGACACACAACCAAATCAATTCACACAAACCCAAACCACAACCACAACAATTAAATCCAAACACATGCCACAACATATGAACTTCACATATATAAAATCACACGTTAATCACAGCCCGAATCCAACCAACCTGCCGTGCCCGCATACACTCAGACACTTTTTCGGCCCGCGTATTCATGCTTCGGCTTGCTCGATCGCGCCCCGAGCGTTACACGCCTCGGTCCGATCCCATATTTACACTTGATCGTGCCCCGAGCATCACATGCCTCGATCCGATCCCACATTCACACTTTTCTCAGCCCGCACCAAATGCAACGGACCTACATGATCGAAACCCAAGCTTATAATGCCTCGGTCCGATTCTGGTCTCACCCGAGCTAATCATGCCTCGAACCAATCTCATTCTCAATCCTCAGCCTATGCCAAATGCAGCAGACCTACGTAATCGATGCCTGAGCTTATAATGCCTCGACCCAATCCCAATGTCACTTTCACATACAATCACATCAAATTCCATGCACTCACTTGCATCTCACACCCCACAACATCACAATCACATCACGAATACACAATCACGCATAAATCAACATTTTTCCACACTCAAACATTCTCAAATCAATTCTGGTCCTTCACGGGACTTTCATGGAATCCCAAGACGGACCTAACGGTACTAGTCTCGCACCAAACAGCCATCCACAGCACATCAAACGGCACATCACAGCCAGCAAACAGTATTTTCCGCACCCAAAATCGCAATTTCACACTTCTAGCTCTTCACAACACTTGCATAAAATCCCGAGCCGGACCTAACGGTGCAAACCACGTCCTAAACAGCACCCCACAGCACACTGAACGAGCAATCACAGCATTGATCGGCCTCTAATTTTTCCGTCAAAACTCCCCGGATTCATTCCTAAGGCCCGCAAATCAACCTCGTCCATAAAACCATACCGAACCACGTCTAACTAGGCCCGAAACAACCTGATATCCTAGATAACGTTTAGGTTGAACTTACCGAGCTATAAACTATCGCAGTTAGAGCAAAAGCAGCGGCAAAACCCGAGATCTAACGGTGGCTTGCGGCGGCGGTGACAAGTGGCGGCGATTGGCCCATCGGCGGACAGCGACAGCTTGCGGCAGTAGCCAGTGGTGCTCACGGCCAAGGGAAACCGAGAGAGAGAGAGAGAGAGAGAGAGAGAGAGAGAGAACGGCGGTGAGGGTGGCGTGAGGTGGTGGAGCGGCGGCAGTGGCACGGCGGCAGTCCTGGATGGCGGTGCTTGGCGGCAGTGCTTGGCGGGGGAGAGGGCAATCGAGAGGGGGAGAGTGAGAGGGAGCCATGAGTGAGGGAGGGAGAGAATGGGGAGGGAGAGAGAAATGTCTAAACTTATCTTTCAAGTTTTTGACCCAAATTGCAAAATGACAAAAATGCCCCTCTCTAAGCTTTTAATCCGACGACCTAGATTCGATCTTATCTTGAAATCGACGGCCTAGATCGAATCTCATCCAAAATATCTAAAGGCAATCTTGTAATTTCTCAAAAAATCCAAGGGTAAAATTGTCTTTCCAAATTTGAGGGTAAAATGACCAAAATGCCCTTTGCCCATAAAACTAGCCTTTTAGAAATCCTTAGGGGTAAAATTGTCACTTTCTCTGTTTCTCGCCGAAATCGAATTTTTCTGAAGGATTTGGCCTCACCAAAAATTGCACGTTACAACCGCAACGTCGTCATAATGTTCTGCCATGACTTCCTAATTTTCCGATACCCGATTTGTTCTCAATTTAATAATCAAATTCTATATAATGTAACTTGTGCATTATCTCAGACTAACGGGCAGCTTTCCAGGAAATTCGCATAATCGACCCGTGACTGATACTAAATCGAGTCACGTGCAAGTTCATTCAGATCGTGACAACCTCGGTTGTCAATAAAATCGCGAGGATTGATCGCTAGTTCCGACGAGTACGATCGTTCGGTATAGAATCTAGATCGTTCGTCAATTCATTTCATGGTTAAACGGAATCACCTGTAATCCACTAATGTGACCTTGGCGAATCGGTCCGTACTATCCTAAGATCGGCCTGCATTAGCTCAAAATGTCACCTCGATGATTTTTTGATCGAAAATCGATTCGCGATTGAATCTCTCTAGTCGTACGAATTTAAATCCCTAATTAGCTTTTCCCTAATGGTTGGTATCCCAGGAATAATCAGTTCTGGGCGAGATTAGCTACAAGTACATTAATAAATAATTCATTATATAAATCCCCAAACGGGCGAAATTTCGGAATGTCACAGTTTTACTTTTGCATTAAAATTTCAAGTTGTTTTAAAATAACCTATTCACCCCATTTAGGTAATATTGCTAGCTACAACAACATGAACTATCCAAATGACCTAATTTTAATGTCAAGCAAAAGAAATATCAACTATTGATGACATGCAACATAACTCAAATGTCCCTAAACATGCAATCACTATAGACATGTAATATGACATGGCATTGATGATGTGGCATAGATGATGACATAGCATTGATGACGTGGCATAGATGATGACATAACGATAATGATGACATGGCAATGATGCAACAAAATTTATATGATATATGCATGTTATTTTTGTGAGTTTTTGAAAGTTAAAATCGAAATAACTACCTAAAACATGTAATTGCCTAATTCAAACATAGGAAATAATTTACATTAAATCCTATTCTAAATTAGAAAAATTTTCAAATATTGTCGTGACCTACCCTCAGGTGCACCACCTAGGAGTTCGATTAATGGATTATTAAGCCTAAACTTAACTCGGGCTCTCTCAATCGCATATCAATTCACGACTTATAGTTTAAGTTATTAACATACAAATAATTTTCTATTATGAATCACCATTAGTCAATTTATGATGGTTCAATTAGAAATCCAAGTAAAGTATTAGGAGAATTGTTTTACTCCTATGAACCAGAGATTATGAGTATGGGGACTAGATTACGCTAAATTACTCTAATGTCTTTTCGGTACCTTTTCTTTTCATGAAAATATTTGAGTAGATAGCTTAGATTAATTTTATTACTTCCTAAGGTGCTCATACAGGTACACAAACCATCAAATTAACACCAATAATCAAAGCATTAAATAAATCACGAGATAGGGAGATTGTACTTAACTCGAAGCAAAGTAAGCATCTGTAATATTAATTAGAAATCACATCATCAATAATATGTTTTCTAATCAACGGGCAATTTCACTCAATGTATATTTTGGTTTTCACTTAATTATATGAAAACTAACATAATGCAATGACATACAAAATATGTCTATTTGAACATGACATGCAACATTTTAATTAAGTAAACCTAACATGCAAGCTATATGACATGTTACTTTAATTAAATGACCTAACTCAATTAATATGAAACTATCCTACCATATCACGCATTTTAATTTAATGACCCTAAACATGCCATTACTAAATGATGTGGGGCTAATGAATCTAATTCTATATGACAGGCACATAATATATTTTTGTATTTTTTAATTAAAATTCGTAATTAAAAATACCATTATTTAAACATGCAATTTAGACTAAGGAAAGAAACCTAATCTATTCTAAGACAATGTTTTTGGTATTTTTTTTATTAAATTCGGAATTGAAAATTACCCTAAATACACTATCAAGATTAGAGAGATTTCTAACTCAAGCTCCGTTCATTTGGTAGAAAAAAAGTCATTTTCGGAAAATATTTTCCGAAAAGTCATTTTCCTGGAAAATGGCATTATTTTCCGATATTCGGCTGAAATCTGAAAAAGTTTCGAAAAATATTTTTTGGTATTCGTCTACTAGCAACCAACGGCCGGGGTCGGTGGCAAACGACAACGGCTAGCGATCAGCGGCGACGATCGACAGCGGTGGCCTCGACAGCCGGCGGGGAAAGAAGGTTGCCGGCAGAAAATGTTTTCCACTTTTCAAAAGAGCAAAAATTTTCCTTACTTTTCTTCATGTTTTCACTCATTGAGGGAAAATTTTTTCCGAGGTTAGTTTATTTTCTGTTCCCAAACACCAGAAAACCAGGAAAATGTTTTCTTGGAAAACATTTTCTGCGAAACGAACAGAGCCTTAGACTAAGAAGTAATCTACGTTAAATCATAATTTAAACTAGAATATAATTCTAATCTTCTAGAATCAATTTAAACGAGACTCCTATCAAAACTATCCTAATTTATTCGAGGAAAACAAACCAAATCTACTCTCAACATGCAAAGTTATCTATCAGGAATACAGAAACAATCAAATAAAAGATGATCACCACATCTGATAGCATCCATACGATCCGCAAAACGTATCTTATCTAGTTAAAGTTGGAAACAAAATGAACCATCAATCATATTCAAGTGGTTATGAATATTTATGTAAGGTTTTCTGTTTAAATTTGGAAACAAAATAAATCAATGATCGTATCCAAGTGGTTATGGATATAATGAAAGATTTTTCATCCAGCCAAGAACGTATCTCGTGGTTGAGATCAGATTGTTGTTCATGTGCATGTTGTTAAATTAAGAAATAATCCTAATTTTAAGGATACTCGAATATTTTACATATACATATAGTCACTCAAATTAGGGAATTAGATGAAAATATCAATCAAATTAAATCACAGAAAATCTAAATTGATATCAAATGAGATAATTACCTAACTCAAAATTATTGAGTAGATAAGTTTCCAAATTCGAACTCGACGGATGATGAAGGTGACTGGCGGTGATGGTCCCCGGCCAAGGGGCCCACGGTCAAGGTTTGCTGGACGGCTCACAGTGGTGCTCTCGGTCTTGGTTGCTGGTCGAAGCTCGGTGCAGCAGGGTGTCACGGTGCGGTGTGCTCATCGTGGTGATTCGGAAGGTGCTGCTGTGGTGCCACGGCTAGAGCAGCGATAAGAAACGATCAACTCTGAATCAGCGTTAGATAAACCTGCAAAACAGAGCCCAAGTTCGATGAAGAAACAGAGCAACGAAGTGGCAACCGACGGGACTGTACAGGGGTAGCCGGAGTTCAGCCTGGATTCGTTGAAGCTGGCCTGGAGATGCTGGAATTAGTGACTAGTGTGCTGGAGATTCATCAGAGTTTGGCTTGAGGGTGTCCAATTGCAGCAAGGAGTCGATGGGGCTCGAGACGACGCTGGTCTTTGCTGAAGGACATCGGGCCGGGATCAGACCAGCGATGGCGTTAAGACAAGAGCATAGCAGCAGCAAAGAAATGGTGGAGGTGTTGCTCCATAGTGAATAAAAAACGTGAAGGCAAGGTCAGCAAAACAAGAGAGCATACCCCGCTCTCTATTCTCTAGCTGTGAATTGTGTGGTCTCCTCTTTTGTGAACCCTAAAACACATATTTGTAAGAACAAAGCTAGGTTTTTATTTCCTAATCCAACTTAAGCAATTTTCTGAATTATTTTCAAAGTAATGCTTATTTAATAAATCAATTATTCCAACTTGGGTCTCGTGACGCAAATTTCGGCCACCAACAATTTTAAGGGGCTTTGGCTGAATCTTCTCTTATATGCTCAGTCCAATTAAAGCCGCTCACTTAAGTCGATCCACCGCCAGTTTATTAAGGCTGCAAATGATAATCATTCTGTTTCTATTTTTTTTTGTTTCGAAAACAAGCTTGGAACAAAAATCTATTTGGTAACGCAATTTTATTTTTCAATTTTTGAAAGAAATTTTGATTTCAAAAATAGATTTGAAACAGAAATAAGAAGTAAAAATTTTCTGCATTTTTATTTTTGGAATAAAAATAAAAAATTCTTCCCATCACTCGCCCTCACTACTAACCGGTCACCCATCCACTCTCACTACTAACCGGTCACCCATCCACTGCTCATCGCAACTCACTTGTCGGCCATCGCCTCCCGCTGTTCGCCGTCTCTCGCCAAGGGTCGCCATGGGCCGTCGGCCACCATCTCCTGTCGTTGGCCGCCCGTCTCCTATTGCCCTCCTCCCCGTAGCCGGTTGTCACTTGCCTCCTACCGCCGGCCGATGCTAGCCTCCTCCAACCGCCATCCTCCACACTGGCCGTGGCGCCATTCGCCGCCGCCGCCGCCTCCCCTCCCCGTCCACCACCTGCTGCCCCCGTCCGCCCTCCTCCCGCCACCCCTGTCTGCCCCCCTCTCGCTGCTGGCCATTGCTCACCTCCTACCGCTGCCCAACGCCGGCCTCCTCCAGCCACCGTCTTCTGCATTGGCCACATCACCATCTGCCGCTGCCTCCCCCTACCACTCACCATTCGTTGCCACTATGCACCGCCCGCCGTCGCCATCCACTTACCATCCACTCGCTAGTCACCTGAGAGGAGAAATTTTGTGTCAACAAAATTTTGTTTCGGGAACAAAAATTTTGTATCGTTATTAAACGTGTTTTTCGCTCAAAAACATGTCTAGAAATAGAAATAAAAAAATCTATTTCTGGCCAGAAATTAATTTATGAAATAGAATGCTTGTCACTCACAACCTAAATATGCAAACTCTATGGTCTTAATCAATTATTAATGCAAATGCTCATAATATCTACATGCAATTTAAATTTAATATTTTTTGTTTATAACCGGAATCAATCCCTAATTTTTTATGTAATAAGTTCTTAAATGGGTCGCCAAAATTTAGGTGTCAATAAATATTTTTCATAATATGACAATTCACTAAATTAAAAACATGCAATATGATAAGCCCATATAAACCATGTATTCACCACAACGAAAACAAGATATAAAAAATAATCAAAAATCCGATCCGACATTTCGCAGCTCAAATTCTTATAATTATTGAGATTTTCAATGCGGAAACTTTCCTTATCGAATAATGCCTAAAAATATCATAGAAGTTGAATTAGTTTTAATAAACTCCAATTAGGCAACCACATATGTGAATCGAATTAGGCTTAGGAAACTACCTTTGTTGCCGAGTACGGGACAGGCGAGGACCTTGGTGAATGCCTGTGTACAAGGAGGGCTGCTGGTGGACTGGCGGTGGCGATGTCCGAGCAAAGAGCTTTGCCAATCAAATAAATAGTGATGAACTCAATGAAGTTACTTGTTGTTGCTAAAAGAGGGCTGCCTTGTGATGGCTGAACCGGTGATCGTGGTAACTCGTGGGTCGTTGGACTGGTGGAACGGGTTCATGTCGAGACTCACGGCAAGGACCGGTAAGGAGGGCAGCGATGACAAGATTAAAACAGCAACGACGGACTTTGTCAAGCTGTAGAAAACCTGCAAAAATCAAACTCAGACGTGATGGCCAATGCAGGTTCTGTTCACAGTGAAGGTCGCAGCATTGTTGAGTCGAGCTTGCCGGAGTGCTTGCTGTGACCTCGCTGGGAGGTGTCAGAACTAACCGGGGTGGAGAGCAACGGCAGCAGGAGGAAACTTGGCATGGCGGGTTTGATTCCTGCGCAATGTTGAAGCTGTTCTCACTGGAAATCGGTGGTTCAGGCTGTGAGACGGCGAGAAGTTCGCTGTTCCAGAATTCTCTCCAAGGTTTTCTCTCTTCGTGTACGTGTATAGAGCCCCCCTTTCTCTCTGTATGTTATGTTTCTTTTATACTGTGCCCCCTTGCACTGCAAAAGTGGAAATATGGATATATGAATAAAAAGTCATCCACCGACTTCCTTCTTTGTGAATAACATAGGCTGTCGAGAACGAACAAAAGCCCGCTCTTTTACCGATTGTGCACCATTTTTATTTTTATATTGTATACTCATCGTCCCCCCTTGACGACCACATATTCTCTTTTCGCTATCTTCTACGCATCACAGAAGTGGAAATGAACATACCCAAGAATTTTTTCCTTAAAGAAAGCTGAATATATACATATATGCCTTGCGGAAATTGTTCTCACCATCAGTTATTATATGCCATATCATTAGCATGTGTCGTTTTCAAAAGCCACACGACATTCTATGTTTTTATAATTGCTATATCACGTAAGCCATTCGCATATAAGGATGACGATATTGCTCCGACCCGCCTCACATGGACGCACTTCACCTCACCCAGATTGGGGTGACCCTTGCCTAGAGTGACAATGGAGAATCGAAATCTTCATCGTGCATGAGAGAGTTCCAAAAGTGGAAAAATTTCAGGGCCCAAACAGCCCACCAATAACTATTGGACCTTGGCCAACCCCAATCATAAGGTTCCAAGTTCCAACACTGTAATTTATTATTTCGAGATTGACTTGATACATATTAAAAAAATATTTTTCATGAAAATCATTTTTTTAAAAATATTAGTATTTATTTATTTGATAGTTTAGGGAAACTGATATTCTTCTTGCCAGAAGCGAAAATCATTATCTTCTTATCTAAGCTTCTTGTTTTCTGTTCATAAAAAATGTTTTTTATAAATTGATTAGTTTTTCATCATTTAAATACCGGAAAGTTAAAAAAACAGTTTGCCGAAAATAACTTTCCTTGAAACAAACAAACTCTAAGTGAGAAATAGTGAGGAGAAATGCTAGATCGGCTAAAACTGATCAAACTTAATGATGTGGCAGATTGTTATTGGATGTTGAATATGCCCACTTATTTAATTAGCCACTTGCAGTATGCCACAAGAAGTATACAGAATTTGTTAAGTCTTATGCCTAGCATTGAGACCCTTCTCTTATGAAGAACTCCTTTTATTAGTGGAGACCCTTCTCATATCAAGAAGCAATGGAACTCCGATTACGCATATGTGATCGATTGTATCAATCACTGACATAATACGATTTTGTGCTCCATGTGTACCCCAGAAAGGAAATGAGTACCATTTGGATAAGTAAGCACAAACTCAATCTGCAGGGCATGAAAAACACAATGATGTGTTACCTTACTAATGCTTTCTTTTCTGTCTGTAGCGAACTTAACAAGATATAATTCACCTTACCCCCAAAAAAGAAAAAACAGATATAATTCTATTTCAGCATATCTTTTTCATTTCTCTTGATTGGTAGGTTCTGCTATTCCGACTGAGTCACTGTAGTCTTACATAAAACAAAAATGCAGCAACAATTAATTTGAATCCTGCATTTGTCGGACGCTCGTCATGAATTGCAGTGTGCGTTTTACTATTCCTAGTTGTAGCAGTCACTGTAGTTCCCTGTGTTCTACTCAGGATATTCTTGTTTTCTATGGAGAGCATGCCCCAGAAGTCGAACCCGGCTGCAAAACGAACATATCGATCGTGTCAGCAAATTTTCCAGAAAAGAAACATGCAATTGTCTGTGAATGTTCTCTGAACTACTAATGAACCTCATGGGGTTGAACTTCATTATTGAGAGAAAAAGCATGTCCATGTAGATTAGGCTATGACACGGGCTTCGTTCCCCATACTATCAAAGCAGTCGAAATGGTTGGGACATCCATTCAAGCTGACTTGACCCTTTGACAAGGATCACGCATCCGCTATAATGTCAACATTGAGAAGAGAACATTCTTTTTTGCTTCTTAGGTAATAAATCAGCACCTCTAGTTTAACTTACCGCGCAAGCGTGCACATCGTCACATCCGCATAGCAGCTTCCCGTTTAGAGTGTCTACCGCTTGAAATGATCCTCCTCCCTCGCTCCTCTGCATAAAAGCATAGAGCTTCTGGTGTTGATGCTTTTCCATAACTTTTTCATTCCAAAAAATGCAGGTTTAAATCTATAGAGCAATTTGGTCAGACAAAATTAATATTACTATAATCGACTTCTAGGCGTGTCTGAGTATCTAGCCCAAACAAGAGCATGAGCCCAAGGTGCATACTATATGTGGGTATTTCAACTTAGTATATACGAGGAAAAGACGATATCCCTGATACTTTCTTAAATTTCAAAAGGTCATATAGACAGCAAAAAGCATTTAGAAGATAAAAGAACTTGTACCTTATAAAAATCAACAGCAACAAAATTAGCCCATCTGTTGCCAGCCGCGCCATAACAAGTCCGAAGCATGTTAATGAGGTCACCCGAGTTGTTCTCGCAACTGAGTAGCTTGATGGGCTGAGACCGGAAGTAATTCACCAAAACCAAGGACTTGCTCCTGTCATCAAGAGGCGCCGATTCAGCTCTTTTTGGACAGCTTCCTGCTTGCATTCCGCCATCACCATCTGCAAATTACTAAATAATTAACGCGCCAACACATACATGGACACAACATGTCAACAACGAATCATGTGTTTGAAAAAAATCTGGGCCAAATAACCGAGAAGATTCTCTCTATGTAAACTTGACAATGCACATACATTGATTCTCAACCATGTAATTCCACTGATAAGCAATCCCTTCACTCTGTTCCTTGGACCGGATGGAGGTAAACACGAGCAGCCGCTGATTATTAGCCACCATGTCACTAACTAGTGGCCAATCTTGACCGTTCTTTGGCATGTTTGATACCGGAAACCAGTATTTCATCAAGCCAGCATCAGTAAAGACCTTTGTCAATCCATTTGGCGCCTGAACGTAGTCCTCGAGTATCAAAGTGACTATCTCTGCCGGGTTTGAAGATAGAAAAGCTTCGATTTCCTTGAGAGTGTCTATAGCCGGTTCCTACATGGCAAACAAGGATCCTCAGCATTTGAGGTGCACCAAGAAGATTTGTGAAGGAAGAAAAGAAAAATTTTCGATGAGAAGAGGAAAATCATAAAGCACAGGGTGGACAAGATAACTATCAGTTTAAGGACAGAGTACCTACAAATGCGGTGAAGTTGTAACATTGACCTTTAAAAGAATGGCACAACCATACATCTCCTTCGAAGTCATATGTATCCAGCATCAGCCCTCGAACTCCATTCTGGAAATGGAAAAATGCCATTGGCAACACTAAATTGAGATCATGTTCCTATAAACAACCTGAAAATGAAAATGAGGAAAAGCTAAAGAGTAATCGGATTTACAGAGAGTCATACATTTAGCTGTTGAGTGACTGTATCCTCTTGATTTGTAAAGGTCACTCTTGGTACGGGCGTGTGGAGTGGCTCTCCATCAATAGCATACGCATTGTGGGTTGTCAAGAATGCATATTTGTTTAAAGGAAGAGAATTGTTCTAATAAAAAAGTTAAACGAAGCAGATCAAATCACTGATCAAGATGATATACCGGTCAAACCCTTCCAATACACCTGCCGAAACCCCCAAAAAGAAAGAAAAGTGAAGGAAACGAAAATACTCATGCCAGGAAATTTTCTGGCCTTTACTTCTTTACCCAGTCAAGTTCTTAGCACAAATTACATTGCCCGAACGTCGAATCATGAAATCTATGAATTTCCACACACAACCAGAATACATTTAAAACGACAATAAATCGACCAACGTTTTAATTGGAAAAGAAAAAGCAAATTTCTCAGTGGCATGAGCTATGCAAATTTCTCTACGAATGTCAAACTGCAGATTCTTCTTCACACGAGATGAATGCTCTTGGGCAGTTGAGATTAGGCAGATCATGTAATAAGAACAGTGACTTTGCTTTCTTATTCTTATTCTATTTTATTTGGGTAAACAAAAGTGAATTTCTCGGTGACACATCCAACCTAACTCTATGTTTGTCAATACTTCAGCTGCTCTACTCCAACTTTTGTTTAGCCCACTTCGAGAAAATGCCGAATTGGATAGAAAAACCTTATTTCTCAGTGGGTGAACATTCAAGCAACTCCCCTCCATAAAGTCTGAACTTCTCTGGTATCACTGAGAAGGTCGATCGCGACAATCACAAAAGAAAAGGAAATTCGTGCTCCAGGCAGGGAAAAAAGTTACAGATTGAGAGGCAGAGCGAAATACCAAGAGCTTGAACTGGTCAGTGATGGCTGATCTCACACATCTGGAACCTGAAAAGCCTTGAGGGCAGGAGAAACAATAGAGACCGGCCTCGCAGTCGCTATCGCTCGAGCATTCATCAAGAAGCTTCATTCACCAGAAAACCACACAAACAACAAAATCAGAAACTTCCCAAGACTCATGCCGAAAACCGAAGTACAATCTGACAGAGACGTACGAACCCTGCATTCACCGTTGGAGCAAGAGGCGCCGAAACTGAAGAGCGTCGCTGAAAGCACGAGCAGGAGAAGGCATTCACGACGACCCATCTGAATGTGAACGGGAGGGAAAAAGTGGGGGGGACTTTGTTCGGATGGAAAATGCATGTAAAGTTGGTACTGCGTTGTTCGCAGAGGAGAACAAGGAAACATCGGCCCATAATATTGAAAGGAAATGTATCACGCCCTGATAGCGAGAAAGCCAACAAAAAGGTATATGCTTTTGATTTTCTTTGGGTCAATATCACGAAAAAACTTTAAACTGATATATTATGGTAAATTCATTCAAATTAATTTTGGAGTTTTAGCCTCCATTTATCACAGGTGTATCGGTTTATGATTTTTCGTAGTATTAATCGAATTTAAGGAAACAAGAGTAAATTTATCACAAATGTATCAATTTGAGATTTTTAAAGGTTAAAAGATTAATTTTTGGTAAAGTTATCACAGATATACCATTTTAAAGTTTTTTGTGATTAATAAATTAGTTTTTGGTAAATTTATCACATGTATACTAATTTGGAGTTTTTTGTGATATAAACCCTTTTTATTTTATGGATCTTATTATTGCGTCCCTTCTTTTTACATAATAAGCAGGTTTAATAAGAGTTACTTTGATTTTGAAAGCATTAAGCACGTGTAATACCCAAAAAAAAAAATTGCATAAAAACCGCAAAGTACTTATTTTTAAGAGCCCATTTGATACGTCTTTCCGGCAACCCCATAGATCTGAAAAGGGATGCATTAGCTATTTAAGGTGTTTGGCTATCTGCTCACGGAGGTCCAACAGATTTCTAGTAGCTTTTAGGAAGTGATGCAGGAGCATTAAATTCCATTACAGACACTATGATTTTTATGCAAGTAAAAGGACATGTCACCCACAACATGATCCAATGGATCCAATGAAGAGGAGGACCTGCTCTTCATAGACAAAACTTGGATGGATGGAATGAAAGGAGAAATCAGAATGCGTGAACAAGAACAAAATATAGTGAAAGTAGAACCAGGTTCATTAGGATAGAGAGCTGGTCCCAACCCCCTCAAGGCTGGACAAGTCGTACTGGCTAGTCAATTTTTCACGGGGAAATTATTAAAAAGTCATAAATATATTACATTTATGCTAATTTAATCGTAAACATTTCGATTTGATTAGTTGAGTCATAAACTTTTCGACAATTTGCCAATTGAGTATTTATGGTCACTTGGACATTGGCCTCCCACATGGCATGACCAGTGGTAACATGGGCGATTTTTTAATTTTTCAAAAAAATTGATTTTTTAAATTTTTTATCATTCTTTTCTTTTCTTTTCTTTTCTTTTGTTTGCTTTTTTCATTATGGTTGGCGAGGGTCACCAATGACGCTCGCCACAAGGGCTGCCCAAATCTAGTGAGCCTTTGCAATCAACAAGGGTCGCCAGTGACTCTCTGGCCACAAAGCAAAAAAAAGCAAAGAAAATAAAAAAAAATTAAATTTCTTTAAAAATCATAAAAATTGTCCACATCTGCACTGGCTGTCAAGTAGGACTTCTGGCGTCTACGTCAATAAATTTTAGTTAAAATTGGCCGGAATGACTCAATTGGCAAACTGAAGCATGATAATAAAAAAGTGCACAAGTTGCAAATCTTGCAGCACAAGTTACAAACACAGGCCAATTTTGTAGAACGATTTTGTCAACAAAAGCCCAAGTAGGGAAAATTTGTTATTGATAACTGATTGAAAACAAAAACATTTCAACAAGAATATGCTTATATTTCATCACATTTTTTTTTTGTCGATGGATTTAATTGTAATTACGACACTGTTTTCCTTGGTCGCATAAAACATAGAATATGCTATGAGCGGAAGGAAATAGCCAAACGGCAGGTCATCCAATCAAAGACTTCAATTATTTTCTCGGCTAGAGATGAGCAATGTAAAGGTGGGCCAATGCAATATGACATTTGACACCAACCAATCTACAACTAATTTGGAAACATTCCAACACGATCCCAACCTATGTGATCTCAATCCACATTCGCCGTTGTTGAAATGGTTCTCACATGGGATCCACATCATCTAATGGTATACATGCATTGGGCTCACATGCATCGGGAACATGTAATAATGACTCCGTAATTAGAGAGATTATCGATAACAAATATGGACACATCCGTATTAGGGTCCACTTCCAGCTTCTTTATGCTACCTGTAGAGTTGCGTGACAAATGGGATGATTGCAACTGATTGCAACTGTCCATTACGGCTTTGTCCTTTACAGTCATTCGCTTTATTCCAGGTTTTCACACGCTTCTTCTCATCGCCTATATGTTTGGCCCAAAAAAATATGTTCACGTATATGTTTGGCTTGGGAAAGGTTACTTGGTTACGCATTTGCCCCCACATAACAAAAATGTTTACATAAATATATTTGGTTTTTGTTCTAGTTTTGAATTGCATGAGTATTTTTCAAAGTTCTTTTTGTTTCTCTTCCCATCCCTCCACTTCAATCAAACCAATCAGTGTGATATTATTCATTTGATAATCTAAATTAGAATCAGGGAAGTTGAAAGGGGAAAAATAGTTAATTAAAGGAAGTAAAAGAAATGCAAGAAAAAGAAGAGAAGAAGGATAATCAAAAGATGTGTCACGTTACTAGCACGGATTTTGCTTTCATTTGACTTACTCTTTTCTTTCCATTATTGGAAGAATCTTTTGATTTTAAGATTACTTGAGTCATCATTTTTCACAAAAAAAAAAATGTGATCTTGTGTTCAAGAGTTAAACTAGATAGGTCTGAAGATCATCTAATTCTCAGTGCACCTATATCTCCATGTCATGAATCAAAACCATAATTAGTATGAATCTGTAACTTTCACCGATATGATACTTCATGCATCTAGATAATAAGAGGATTATGTCACATCAATTTAGTCCATCTATGCGGGATTTATGTATATAAATTATGAATTATGTTTCCTAGTATATTAAATATGATGAAGCTAAGAAATAGATGTTAGTCTATTGCTAAAATTCCTAATTTTTATCCTCGAACAATATCAACAAACAAAAGTCTTCACTCTGCATAAATGTCATTTGAAATTTAGGACTCGTTCAAAAGAATGAATGACGACTAGAATGATTCCAGAAGATGAGCAAGGGCACTCCTTCTTGGGCCCATCCAGGCCCTGTCATTTCACGGATAAAATTCAATATTTCTCAAATCATCGGCGAGGCTACGCAAAGACTCATAAGCTCGGTACACGGTCCGATCCACCTATTGATCAGGTCTATCACTCGATTAATAGGACATCCTAGTTTAAGTTACAAAGAGCTAAGTGGGCTACAAACGTGCAAACCATCAAGGCATAGACAGAACATTTGTTGGTTCATAGCCGCTATGGTCACCAGGGGCCCACGGCCAATTCTTCATCCAAATTAGTGGCTACAAAATGAGGGACCGCCGATACCTTAGCCTGATTTAATTCATGTCCACGAAATAGAAAACAAGAATGGCATCTACAGTATCTTCCAATCATAGAGTTTGCAAATCACACATTACAGATCCAGTTACACATCATAAGTTTCATTCACGAGTACACTGAACATAATTTTAAGCTAGGTTTTTTTACAAGGTGGACAATTATGCAGATTTATCTTTGGAGAAGAAGTGGTTGATGGTCGGCATGACCTCCGGCGGCCGAGTGCGGAGGAACTTGCGGAGCCCGTGCTCAGAGTACCTCTTCCCTTCTTCTGCGTTGTCCAACACTGCCATGCCTCTATGTGTCTTGTTGATTCTGTATTACAGTGAACAGTTCAAAAAAAATGCAAAAAAAAACAACTGAAAAAAGAAGAAGAAAGAGCCGAAGAAATTCAATAGATTATGTTGTAAATTAATTGTCATCGAGGGCTCTTTTCATGGAACTTAATTGTATCAGAAAGTGCTTGTTACCTGACATCAGGGTTCCAGAGAACATTTCTTGTGAGCTGGAATATGCACATACTTGTCACAAATGTCATTGCTGCCATCAATGGATACACCTATATAAAAGAACAAAGCCATGAATACTAAGTCAATGAACATCCTGTTTTGAGGGAAAAGAAAAAGAAAGTGCACTAGTGAATATCGCATACTGTTATATTAAGTATAAAGGTCTTATCGATATGTCCCGCCTCGACTTGGTTTAAATGATCTGAAAACCATGCAATATGTTTTCTGGTTTAGAACTTAGAACAAACATCATATTATGGCTAAACAACCCAACCGTCGAATTATCCAAAGTATGTTTGGAAACTTATATTCTCGTCCTACGCACATCCTGTAGAGATGTGTCTAGCTATTTCGATTATTGCACTGTAGACTTTTTCCATTTTAGCTTACAGATACTATGTTCATATATTCGTTTTCTTTTTGGGCGAGAAGGGACGAAATAATCGGGAAATAATAAGAGCATATACAATCAACGTATTGAAAACTTTACACAAGCAAACTTATCCACCCACGAGTTAAGGATTTTGACTATCCAATCTCCCGTTAACAATCAAATCAAGAGTGAACAGGGCTGTCTATGGAAATATGTTTAAACACATTATTTGATAGAAGTTAGAAGCAACGAAATAGGGTCCCACGAATAGATTCACACTTGCTAAGTAATGGAATATTATGTAATTATCAAATTACAACAGTGACCCTTATCAAATTATGAGCGAAGGCAGTGCATTGAAAATTACAAATTCTCTTTATTTAGTTATCTAATAAGTGTTCTTGAAGTCAACAACCTACTCTTTAGCAAAATATATTGACAAGTAGTCTGGGAATATGGGTGCGTCTGTTTCGCCGAAATGATTGATTTGAAAAATAATTTTCTAAAAATGAGCATTTGTATCGCTTACAAAAATAAACGAACCAAAACAAATTTCGTTGTTCGCAAAAATTCTTAGACATAAATTGCTTTTGTTAAAGAAACATTTCTCATTGACTAATTATTTTAAGTAATACAAATGGTCATTTTTAGGAAAATATTTTTCTTGGAGAGAACTCAAAAAAATATATACTCACATCGGGCTTGACCCAACGCCCCATCAGGAAGTTCGTGTGCACTTCAGGACCTGCGCTTAATTCTCCAGCTGCCTCCTTGATTAGAGTATGAATTGCTTATAAGACAATAGGGTGTGTGGGTCTGTCATTTGTATATATATACTGCTCTTGCGAGAATGAGCAGCCATCACATTGGACGGCAACGGCAGAAAGATAAGCTTTCTGTTCAAACGGTGGGCTGTTAGGGGCTTGACTTCGGACAGAACCAGGGGCTTTAGCCTCTTGTTTTTTCAGGTTTTCCTTGGTTCATTCGTCGAAATAGATGATGATTCGCGAGGGTTTACGCAAGCGGATTGAACGAGTCAGCGCTGACATGTTTCTGGACGTGTGCCCATTTTGATGACTTTGTTCATCCATGGAAGTCATCTAACGGCAAGATAGATATCGCCGTCAATGACAATCCAAGTTTTTCTCGCATTAATAATTGGACCCGTAACAGGATGTTTCCTTGCGGTCCCCTCGGTATTTGACACGAAATGAAAGAGAGAAGGAGGTTGAAGAATTTCTTTGTATTCAGTCTGATTTGATATGTACTCTTTACATGTATTTATATTACAAAGTGTAAACAAAAAAAGGAAAATACAAAGGTACAAAATCATTCTGAATCACTAATTGATATCAATCTAAACCCTAGATTGATTCAAGTATCTTCAATCAAATCAATTGCAAAAATCATATTTCCAACACTCTGCCTTGAGCTAGTGACTTATTTATGTCCAAGACACCCAGCTTGCTTAACAGATATGTGTGTTGCCTTTGACACAAGAGTTTGGTGAGAATATCAGCAGGTTGTTCTGAAGTCCCAATTCCCTATGTTCTAATTATCCCTTCATGGATCTTGTCTCGAGTGAAATGACAGTCAATTTCTATATGCTTTGTCCATTCATGAATTATGGGGTTAGCTGTAAGTTTGAATACTACATCATTATCGGAAAAACAGCATCGTTGGTCATTGAACTTGTATGCCAAGGTCGAGAAGTATGCCTTGCATCCATACTATCTCAAAAATAGTTCTAACCATAGCTCCATATTCAGCCTTAGTTGATGATAATGACACGGTTGATTGCTTCTTTGTTTTCTATGAAAGTAAGGACTTTCCAAGCTTAATGTTGAATCTAGTAATAGACCTTTAGGTCATTGGACAAGTAGCATAGTCTCTAGCACAATAGGCTATCATTTCCATGTTACACTCTCGAGAAAGAAGTATTTCAATTCCTAGACATTTCTTCAAGCATTAGACAACTTTCAGAGTTGCATTCATATGGGATTGTTTTGGATTGTGCTTGAACTAGCTCAGTGTTTGTACTGCAAAGCATATGTAAGGTCTTGTCATAGTAAGGTAGATAAGTTTACCTACAAGTCTTTGATAGCTCGATGGGTCTTTCAGCAATGGATCATCATTATTGGATAATGTTCCCATATGGTCAATTTGATATTATGCTCAATAGAAATAATTACTGGTTTTACACCTTGATAGACCTACCTATGATATAATCCTTAGAATGAATTTCCATTGGCTAAGTGAGATTCCTTTTTTCAATTGTGCAATCTTAATTTCAATGAAATATTTGGGGGACCCAGATCCTAAATGTGAAAAGTAGCATGTAGATACCTTTTAAGATCCTTGACGGTAGATTCATTGGATCCCACAATGAGAATGTCATTAACACATATCATCAAATATATAGATGATGCACCTTTTGTCCATGTGAATAATGCATAGTCATGCCTGGATTGTCTGAAACCAACAGCTGTGAGTGCATCAGTAAATTTTGCATACCATTGATGGGAAGCTTGCTTGAGTCCATGAAGGGATTTATGGAGGCGACATACTCTAGACTCCCTCGGTCTTCATAAACCTTACATAAGATCCATGTAGATTTCCTCATCCAAAGGACCATGGAGAAAAGCATTGTGGACATCCATTTGATGGAGTTACCTGTCGCGACATGTAGCAATAGATATTGAGTGAATTGTGACTTCTTTAACTACTGAGGAGAAGGTTTCACGGTTATCGAAACCTTCTCATTGTGTAAAGCCTTTGGCCACTACACATACCTTGTATCTTTCAACAGACCTATTTGCCTTATATTTGATCTTGTACACCCACTTACAACCAATTAGCTTACGATGAGCAGGTAAGGGTACAATATCCCAAGTCTTATTTTCCATTAAGGCATGTAATTCGGCCTTCATGGCTTTTTGCCAACGTAGGCTAATGACTACTTCATCATAGGATGATGGTTCTCTTTCATTAGGTATACAACTGATGCAACACATATGTTCCGATGATAACTGATTAAATGAAACAAATGAAGATACGGGATAGTGGACACTTGAAGAATTTA
Source organism: Syzygium aromaticum (assembly GCA_024500025.1). Classification (NCBI taxonomy): domain Eukaryota; kingdom Viridiplantae; phylum Streptophyta; class Magnoliopsida; order Myrtales; family Myrtaceae; genus Syzygium; species Syzygium aromaticum. The sequence goes on along the minus strand of CM044894.1, from coordinate 13,183,328 downwards.
AGATGGCATATACATAATCCTTTATCCATGTGGGTGGACGAATGACACACCCCGAGCATCAAGGTTGCTCAATATTGTTTGTTTCAGGTATAGAATGGATAGATGTCCCATTAATATCTTCCATAAGAGATGTTGTCAGAGGGTGTACAGGACTTCCTTCAACTGATTGATTGAAGCTTTTAATCGAAATATCAAGAGGAGTTGAAGGGTCTTCACTGCGTTCTATAGCCGGAGACAATATCGGATTTATTGGAGGTGCATTGAACGATATGAGTGCGTTTGTTTCACGGAAAACGTAATGTTTTTGGAAAATATTTTCTGGAAAATTATTTCCCAGGAAAGTGGTTAGTTTTCCTTTGTTTGATGATATGTAATCAAAAACATTTTCCGGTGTTTGGATCGCATTTGGAAAATGATTTCAATCCCATGATTTTATCTCAAGCAAAAAAATTAATTAATTTTTTTAAATTTTTTATATTTAAAAAGATTCAAAATTTTAACTACTTTTTATTTTATTTAAACAAATCAAATTTTTAATTATTTTTCTTTCTTTCTTTCTTTTCTTTTTCTTTTTTCTTTTCTTTCCTTTTCTTTCCTTTTCTTTTTCCTCCTTCCTCTACCATGACTAGCCAGCGATTGGCTCACGCTTGTGGCCGGTCATCGACCATCACTGAGGCCGGCGACCGGCGGAAGGGGGAAGAAGGAAAAGAAAAAGAAAGAAAAGACTAAAATATTTGAAAAGTCAAGTGAGCAATTCCAGAAAAGTGTTTTCACTTTATTAGATTAGGGAATTCACTTTCATAATTTTTATACATGAATGTTTTTCTTAATCGGAAAATGTTTTTGATTGACTAATCATTTTCAGCGAACCAAACGGATGAAAGTCCGAAAAACAGATTCTCAAAAAACACTTTCTTTGAAACAAACACATCCCTAAATGCTGATTTAGAAATAAATCCTCTTCAAATAAGAAAGAACGATGATGTTCTGTGTGACCGGAAGATTCAATTGGTTTGTCTTCATCTTGAATGAGAAATATGCTTGCTTGGAAAATGGTATCTTTGCTCACAAAGAAATTCCCAGTGGATAGCTCGAAAACACGATTACCTTTTTGGAGAGTCGGATAACCCATGAAAATACAACGACGGGCGCAGGGACCCATTTTGTCCCGAGGACCCACAATAGTAACACAGCATAAATAGCCAAAAACTCTTAAATGATAAGTTTCAGGTTTCTTACCTAAGAGCAGCTCAAAAGAGTGTTCATCCTTCAAGAATCTGAGATGGCATTCGATTGATCAGTTAAGCTACCATGACCACACAAATGCCCCAAAAGGTTTCTGGAATGGAAGCTTGAAATTAACAGCACGTGCAACTTCTAGGAGGTGACGGTGTTTGCATTTGACAATCCCATTTTGTTGTGGAGTGTAAATGCAAGATCGTCCATGGAGAATTCCACGGGAAGAGAAGAGAGTCGCACATTCATGATTAAGAAATTCACTTCAATTGTTAGTTCGAATGAGTTGGACAAAAGTCCCAAACTGATTTGTAGTTAGGGAGACGAAAGTTTTAAGACAAGAAGGGACTTGGCCTTTTGATTACATAAGAAAAACCCATGTGGCTTGAGAATAATCATCCGCGATAGTTTAAAAAAAAAAACCATGATCCATCACGATCTGGAGTATGATATGACCCCAAACGTCAAAGTGGATGATTGCAAAATTTTTGTTGGCACTTGATTTGCTATGAGGGAAAGGCTTACGTGATTGTTTTGCTACTGGACATTTTTTTGTAGTGAGGATAGGGAAAAGAAGCGCTATGACGCAATCGTTGATGAGAAAGAAAAATGTTATCATTGATAGTGGTATTACACTATGAATGTTTATTCAAGGAAACATCTGACAAATCAAAATTTTGTGGAAAACTAGTCCAAAAATAAAGCCTTTGTGAAACACTACCCAAGCCCATTAGTTTGCCAGTCAAAATGGCTTGAAAGAAACAATTATTAGAATTGAAAAAGACAAAACATGAATTGTCTTGGCAAACTTTGCAGACAGAAATGAGATTAAATTGAAATTGAGAATATAGAGGACATTTTGAAGGATGATAGAAGGGGTAAGATTGATCGTGTAAGTGACACGCCCATTAGGAAAACTAATGGATGTACGTGAATTCATATTAGCATGAATATGACCAAAGAATCTTTTATCGTAAATAATGTAATCATTAATACCCGAATCAATTTATCCACTCATCACTTGAAATATAATTCATTAAGCAGTAAGAGGTACCCGAGAAACTTACTGTTTTGTCAGAAATGTCAAATTACTTCAAGGCCTTCATGAGCTGTTGATACCGGTCATGAATGATTTTGCCTGATTTCTTTTATCAATATTTGCACCATGACCTGATAAGTTGGTAATTGCCTATATTTCCTTCCTTTTTGTCTAGGGTTTTCATGCAACTTCTAGCAAGTATCTATAGTGCGACGTGGACGCCTGCAATAATCACAACACAATTTACCTTTGCCTTTGAAATTATGTCCATTTCCTTTTTGAGACGTGGCAAGAGATGGAATGACCGATTTAAATATCGGTGCTGACGTGGCTTCGTAGGGAGCATCCCATCTGGACGTTAAATGCTTGGCACGTGGGCCGTCTAGATTTCATAAACAAATCTGAGCCGTCCATTCTCCCCCCGATTTTCTGCAAACCCGCGAGCCCCACGTCGAAATCTGCCTCCATTCTTCCCCTGATTTTCTGGCGCTCCTTCTCTGCTGGGTCTTCGCCCGAGCTACGAGCATGGACTCCCTAACCTTCACGTGTTCCAACGAAAGCTAAACGTTGGCTTTCCTCCTGGACGGCGAGCTGGTAAATTCGGCCGAGCACCGGCATCAGTTCCATCGCTAGGATCTGGGAGCGAAATGTCAGGTACGTCTCCTTCAAAATCAAAAGGGAGCGAATGTGTTCTTAGGATCCACTGGTATTTGAAGTTTCCTCCTAGGAAAGGGATTCTTTTGTCCCTCATGATGGCTTCAGAGTCAAAGCTTACACAAATGTTGATTGGGCTGTATTGCATAACCAGAAGTTTATTTTTGGGTATTGTAGTTTCTTATGAGGGAATCTTGTGACTTGACGCAGCAAAAAGCATAATGTGGTTGCCCGATCTAGTGTTGAAGTAGAGTTTCATGCGATGGCACACGGAGTTTGTCAGCTGTTATGGCTTAAAAGATTATTTGAAGATTTAGGTGTATTTGTTCCTAGTCCTATGATGCTATATTGTGATAATAAGTTTGCCATTAGTATTGCCCACAATCCTGTATAGCATGACCGTACGAAACGTGTAAAGATTGACAGACACTTTATCAAGGAGAAGTTGAAGAGTGGTTTAATTTGTATGCCATTTGTTCAGTATGGCGATCAACTTACTGATGTGTTCACCGAAGGATTAGGGGATAAAACGTTTCATCCTATTTTAGTTAATCTGGGCATGTGTGATATATATGCCCCAACGTGATAGGGAGTGTTGAGAGTATTTAGCTAATAGAGGCATATTTGTCTATTTCTTTTATTATTTAATGTATCGCGACAATGAGGGTAATATTGAAATTATGGTCTTTTGGCTTTATTATAAAAAGATAACTTAATGTCATATCGATTTAATCAAGCATTCAGTTCAATTTTTCTCTCAACAATAAATCTTGTTATTTTTGCATGCATAGATACATGTTTGATATCAATTGATCCTCTTGATGACTCCTTTTCATTTTGGAAATGGGTCACACCAGCATCAGTTTGCATGCTATATCGAACGTCGCCACGATGACCCATTGACAGCATAGCAAGACCTCCAATTTCCTTTGGGGTTGTAAAAAGTAGCAGAAGGAATCCTGAAAGAAAGTGGAGAATTAAAAGTCAAATTAGTAATGGCCGATTTCTCGCCCACTCATCAAATATTCAAACAATCACCTGCTGAGCATTTTCCAATTCAATCCAATCTTGATACAGGATTGGATTGTATTCTTGCATTTGACCAGAAAATTTGAAAGTTCTTGGGCATGCACCGTCGATTAGCAGATGTTTGTCAGGAGACTTGTGTGATAGATAAAGTTCACAAAAGATAACACTCGCTACACGACAGAACACTCGCTAATATATTGAAAAACCTTAACCGCATCAAAACCTAGAACTAGGGTAATTTATCCGAATCAAAGCAGTGAACATGTGTATGTACATAAGCATGCTAATTGATGCACTCAAACTTGAATAAATATATTGGTAGATACAAACCCCGTTTGGATGTTTGTTTCCTTTGACACTGGCTTAGGATAACATTCGTCCCCAACAGGAATACTTGACCAGTGAAAGTGAACTCTCCCACCACCTCCACCACCACCACCGCCACCATTGGGACTCCCATGTCCAACGGTAGCGATGATAGAAGAGTCACCAAGGACCAACGCATGAATAAACAGAAGAATAGTTCCACCAGATCCACCTCCAGATCCTACATCTGAGATTGTCCTACCATTTGTTTCCCTTATACGCTATCCAAATCTCTCTCCATCTGCTCTAATGGAACCATCAATCGACAGACTTGACAGTGAGTGCTCCAACGAACCCATTACTCTCAAAGCAATAAAACAAGATTAGCATCTGTGTGAACAAAAGTGAGATCACTAACTTATCGTAGGAAGCAAACCCCCTTCAATCCATTAGTTATTCATGTTCCGAAGTTTACGATCCTGCCTCTGGTGCGTCCACCAAGAAGGGTTTTGTTTCACCACCTCCAAGCTCGTTGCCTATCCTCCTGCAACAGTGGATTCATCCGAGGTATCCCTCTGTCCTATGAATACTATGAAAGCGAAGGCAGTGAATTTGCATGAGCATAATCCTTGAATATCCGCAACCCGAAGTTCTAATCACCTATTCAATAAAAAGACTGTAAATCATGTCACCGGATCAAATATATCAGGAATAATACGAAGGGAAAAAATCACCCAAAACCCCAAACTTTATTATTTGTAACACATTTACCCCAATGTACTTTGTCTTTGGGTATTTTCGTCTTTTTTGCTTTTTTTTTTCCTTTTTTTTTCCTTTCCGGCGAGGGCCGCCCTCGCCTGGGCAAGCGAGGGCGACCCTCGCCCGACACCGGCAAGGGTCGCCCAACGCCGGCGAGGTTCCCCCTCGCTAGATCTGGCGAGGGGGACCCTCGCTCAACGCCAGTGAGGGCAACCCTCGCCGGATCTGGCGAGGGTTGCCCTCACTCGACGCCGGCGAGGGCCCCCCTTGCCAGACGCCGGCGAGGGCTGCCCTTGCCCAACGCTGGCGAGGGGGGCCCTCACCGAAAAGGAAAAAAAAAGTAAAAAATAAAAAATAAAAAAGACGAAAATGCCCATGGACAAAGTACATTGGGGTAAATGTGTCACAAATAGTAAAGTTTGGGGTTTTTGATGTCACAAAAAAAAGTTCAGGATAAATGTATCACAGGTGGCAAAGTTTGGGATTTTTGGTGGTTTTTTCCCTAATACGAAAAAGATAAACTTATTGAGGAACAAAACTCTAGCTTCTTACCTCCAAATCTCCAAGGTTAAACACCCGTTTTGTGCCTGTGCTTCTTGCTTCTTGAAGGCATATTCAGCCCTTCTCCTAAATCAATAAACTCAATTTCCCATGGCTGTCAAAAATTTAGCATCAAACACTCAGAAAATGCATGACATATGACCTCATCCAACTGACAATATATCCAAACGTCATAAACCATGCTATAACTGTACGCAAACAGAGTGTACGCAGAAAATCGAAATCATCAAAGACCATCCATGAGAATCAAAGAGGAGAATGTCCGCACGGGAACTGTTCTCTTCCTCGGGTGGATAGTTTCCTTCAGACAGTTTCAATTTCCAATGACTCGAGCTCCTGGCGAAGAACTTGGCAGAGATCCATAGCAACACTGTCATGGATCTTTTGCCAAAAATGAGCACGGAATATCTGGATTAGAGAAATCGTCAACGTAGAAACTTTCCTGTAAATAAATATCCCATTAAGATCCCACTGCACTTGGAAGCCCAAACAAACATTCGCTCTGTTAATTGTTGGCGACCACCACAGGGTACACCTTAAGAATCTGATTCCAACCAGATCTCCGCATTTGTGATCCTTTTGTACTCCAATGACTCTAAAACCACGTAGTTAAGATTGATATTTGATCAAAGCAAGAAGAGAATGAAAGGAAAAAAATAAGTGGGTCATAAGTGAGGAGGTGGCTGAAAGTGAAAGCAGCTTCAAGAAGCAACAAACCGAGAAGCAGTAGATCCAGCACAAGTCCATAACACTGGACAACCAAAGAAGCAAACGGAAGTCCCCTTACAAAACCGTAAAGAGTTTGTGGGACTCACCTCCTTGTAAAAAAGGCAACCTTATTCTTCTCAATAGCACAATTGGCAATGTTGTGATCAAGAACTGAGCGAAGTGGCCTGCGAATGCACAAAAGCCACGTTAGACATATTCCTGAGAATCCTAATGACATCACAGATAGAGACTACAACACATTACCAATTCAACATAGTCAAGTCATGTTTTCAAGTAATTTATCCAATTTGGTTTAAAGCATGACTATACAATGCCCCTCACTTGTATCACATCTACCCAGAAAGTTATATATACGAAGGCACCAGTTGTAGACTAAGAGCGGAGGTGGCTCTCAATCTGCAGGCTTAATCCAATTGGAAAACAGATGAAATTTCTCACCTTCGTACCACAGGTATTGGTCAAGATACACATTAGCAATCTTCTCAAGAAGGTCAATCTCACGAGCAGGAAAATACAGAATCGTGAGAAGAAAAAGTCCTCACCTGTAATGCCGGCTCCGTTTCACGATCAGCAAGGACTGCAGTGCAGACAACATTCCGTCACTGATCCGGCACGCTAAGAACAACGCGGCGAACGACAACCTATCACAGTGGCCACCGGGATTCGAGACCTCAGTGAGCAGCGCGAGCTAATCAACGCCGGAGGGTCGCAAGACCGCAAGGGTGTTGAGGGTTCTCTGGTGATTTGTTGAAGAATAAAGAAGAAGAAACGAGAATGACGAGAGAGAGAGAGAGAGGGAGAGAGAGAGAGACAGCAATGGTCGGAAAAGAAAACCGAGGCATTTGAAGAAGGAAGAAGAATTTGACAAAAAATAAGGGAGAAAATAACACAAGCAGTCCCTAAACTTTGACACAATATGTAATTTAGTCCATGAATTTTTAATTTGTTCAATGTAGTCCCTGAACTTTAACGAAATATGCAGTGTGATTCGCAAACTTTTAATTTGTTCAATGTCATCCTTGAAATTTTGGTACATATTCAATTTAGTCCCTGAATTATATGAAAAGTTCATTGACAGAATTACACATTGGACTAAAGTTCAGAGATTATTTTTATCATTATCTCAATAAAAAAAAAGGAAAGGAAGAAGAAAGTGAGAGGAGAGACAGAGTAACGAGAGGAAATTGAAATTTTTAAAACAAAATAGAGAGAAGAAATTTGAAAATTTTCATGTTGAAAAAAGGCCTGTTTTCTTGAAAAAAGTCTACAAATCACATAATAATAATAATTGATTACCTTTTAAGGGTAACATTTTTCTCATGTGTCAAATTTATAATTCATCATATCATTATGTCAATCAATTTTATAAATAAGGTTTCTTTAGAGAATACCTTTATTTTTCAATTTTAATTTTCGTAGTTGAATTTCAATCTTTGTTTAAAACTATATATTGAAAATCTTTAAAAGTTCATATGGAATGTAAAAATTATAATTTTAAAATTGATAAGAAAGTTAATCTGTAATTTTTTTTTATTTAGAAACATAAGAACCTAAAGGATCTCTAAGAAATATGGATTTTGTGGAAACGCTTAGATTTCTCAGTGCAGATGGATGGAATTAAGACTTGACATCGAAAACTCCATATTTTATCTCGTTAATGAATGTCTCGAGGTAATTATCAGACATATTTAATCAAGAAAGTGTTCTGTTTTCCAAGCACTTAGAGAAAAATTAAAGTACTGAAATAATAATATTTTCTTATTTAATTGCTTAACGAGTTTGGTAAAGGCATTTTTCAACCAAATTCAAATTCCTAACGTGTGAGCCTAAATAATTCCAAGCACTAAATGGAATGAATTTAACGTGAAACCTACGTAATCTAATGAACATGCTCTTAACTCTTGTATCATAAGCATGCGAAAATTGCACTTTTGAGACATGCCTTAGCTACGAGAAGGGCAGAAAATGTCGGGGGAGAGTTCCACAAGTTCATAATACATCGTGTAATGGAACTCGATCTTGACATGTTTTTAGCAAGTTTGAATTTATTCGTGTTCACACATAAAACAAAATATGTTTTTATGTACTTAAGTTAACTTTTTTTCATTACCGCAGATACATCCCATAATAAAATGCTTCTTTGAATCTTGTTTGACACGTGCTCCAAATAGTGATGTCCTGTAATTTTTTTACAAATGATGAACTAAATTAAAAATCATTCTTTGTGGTGTTCCTTCTATAGTTGTATAGATAGCATCGGATTGTGTTAAATTATTTGCACATTCAGACTTGGTAAAGATCATTCAAAGAATTTCGAATTTTCCTTGAACTTTTCAATTTGGTTCGAGTGGTGTTACCACCAATCTATTTATTTAACCTAGGTTGAGTGGATACCTAAAATACTTAAGAAGTAATAGATTCATAAACTATCTAGGTGACATGTATAAGATGACTAGTTTATGTCCTTGACGACAGGCTGAGATTCCAAAGTTTGGTTTCGTGAGGAATGGGTTAGTATCTGAAAATGTCATTTCGGTACTTCAACTTATTGATTAAGCCCTAATTCATATTTATGTGCATTTTCCTTAATTTATTTGAAAGTGTTTGAAAAGTCGAATTTTGGCCAGTACGCAATCAAGTGAAAATATCGCATCATCTCATAACGAGCAACTCCAACGTGTGTGAAGATATATTTGAAATATGTTATGCATGAAGTGTGATTGTAACGTGATTGAGTGGCCTAGAAGAAGCGATCAGCGATTATGTAAAAATAGCATATGTCACGTGTAAATGATACACAGAAATCATATATGACATGTGGAAATAACAAGTGAATATTGATTATGACATATGTGAATGACATGCAGAAATAGTATATGACATGAATGCTTGACGTGGCAATCATGTACAAATTACACACGAAATGGAAAATTATCCAAAAAGTCCTAAACTTATTGTACTTTTGTCAATTCAGTCCTAAACATTTTCACTTCTTGTCAATTGAGTCAATCTGGCCAATTTTGATCAACCGGCGCTGACGTGGCCGCCGGCCGGCATTGACGTGGCCGGTTGCCGACGCCGATCGTCCGAGTAACACTGACATGGTAATTTTTAAATATTTTTTTTTGAATTTTTAATCTTTTTTTTTCTAACTTCTTCCCTCTGGCCAGTCCGGTGACCAGTGACCGGCCAAAGGCAAGGGCCGGTGAGGTTGACCTCGTTGACCTTTAGCGAAGCTCATCTCCACTAGCCACCGACGAGGGCGAGCCTCGCCGGCCCCTAGCCAGGCGAGGTCGGCCTCGCGATGGCATGGTCAGCCTCGCCTTGGCTGGGCAAGGCTCGACCTCACCATCACAACCCAGGCGATGGCGAGGTTGGTCTCACCAAATCTGGGCGAGGTCAGGCCTCACCCAGCCAAGGCGAGACCAACCTTGCTGTCACAACCTAGGCGAGGGAGATGGGTCGCGATGGTAAGGTCGGCCTGGCCTTAACCGGACGAGACTCGACCTCGCCCAGATCTGGTGAGACCGACCTTGCCTTTGCGACCTAGGCGACGGCGAGGTCGGCCTCGCCTTTGATGGGTGAGGCGACGGCAAGGTTGGTCTCGCCTTTGCTGGGCAAGGCGACCTCGCCTAGCCAAGGGCCGGCGAGGCTCGCCCTCACTAACCATCGCCTCCGGCCGGTTGTCGAACCGACCAAAGGAAAGAAGTAAAAAATAATAATAATATTAAAAAATTAGAAAAAAAAATATTTAAAAATTGCCACGTTAATGTTGGCCCGACGGCCGGCTGCCACATCAGCGCTGGCCAGTCAAAATTAGCCGGATGGACTCAATTGACAAGAAGTGAAATGGTTTAGGACTGAATTGGCAAACTTAAAAAATTTAAAATTGAATTGGCAAAAGTGCAATAAGTTTACGACTTTTTTGACAATTTTCCCACACGCGAAATGATGTGTCGATCATGTATGCGACATGGCTGATGACATGACAATCAAATGTAACATGGATGGATGGCATGCAACTACTGCATTGATACATTTTGAGTTACCAATTACCGTGTCACTTGCCTGGCCATTCCCACACGTCATTTTTATTTCCACACTGCTTTCAAGTGCCCCGTCACATGCCATATCATTAGCATGTGTCGTTTGCAAATGCCATATCACATTTTTTTTCACATGTAATTTTGAATTGCTATTATCTAGTCATTTGCGTATGGATGACAGTATTGCTCCGACCGGCCTCGTAGGGACGCACTTCACCTCATCCCGATTGGGTTGATACTACTCCAGAGCTGGGATGGAGAATAAAAATCTTCATTGTGCAAGAGGTTTATTGACTTTATTATATTATTTTGTATCTTTCACACATTAATATTTTTAAAATTTTGGGTCATATCCTACTTCTATTGCTATATTATATAATACAAGGTATTTAAAAAAATGTTTTTTTCTTAAAGAGAAAGAATCGGGAGGAGCGACAAGGAATGACAACCCCATCTAGGCAAAATCGTAAGGTTTCAATATCCGTCACAGAGTGTTTAGTTTAAGCGAGGTTGAGACTCTGCTACTCGACACCATTGAAGCAGGCGATCTTGTCACTATGATGCCACCGGCGCATTACAGGTCCACAACCAATTCACCAAACATAGTCATAAGACTTGAGTAAGCAAGGCTCGACCCCATGATATGGAGAAGGGAATCTCAACAAGTGACCAAGTAGGCCGCCGCCACCACCGGTGGTAGAAAATAAGTATTATAAGGTAAGAATTATGCGATAATACTAAATATTTATCATTTTATTTTTCAATGAAAGTAAGATTTCAATAGGGCAGATTAGGTGAATGCAGACCCATGTTATTATGTGACAGGGATGGGGCAAAGGGTATTGCCTCCTGTAGGTGAGGATGGGGCAAGGTATTGGCACTTAGGGTCGAGATCAACGTGAACCTCGCCCACCCCCACCCTCTCCCTCCTATTTTCATCTGGGAAATTATCCAAAAAGTCCTAAACCTATTACACTTTTGTCAATTCAATCATAATTCTTTTGAGTTTACCAATTGAGTCATAAACCTTTTCACTTCTTATCAATTAAGTCCATCCGGCCAATTTTGATCGGCTAAAGCTAATGTGGACGTCGACCGGCACCAGTTGTCTGGCCAACACTAACGTGACAAATTTAAATTTTTTTAATATTTTTCTAAAATTTTTAATATTTTTTCTATTTTTTTTCTTTTTCTTTCTTTTTTTTTTGGCCTTCTTCCCTATAGCCTATCCGGTGATCGGCCAGAGGCCAACGAGATCGAACCAGCCAAAGGCAAGGATCGGCGAGGTCGACCTTACCGGCCTCTGGCGAAGCTTGCCCCCATCAGCCGCTGGAAAGGGCACGCCTCGCCGACCCCTAGTTGGGCAAGGTCGAACCTCGCCCGACCTCGTCGTCGCTCGACCCTCGCCCAAATCTGGCAAGGCTGACCTCGCCGTCGCCATCGCTTGGGTCAGGATGGTGAGGTCAGGCAAGAGCAAGCTTCACTAGAGGCCGACGAGGTCAACCTTGTCGGCCATAAGGAAGGCCAAAAAAAAAAGGAAAAAATTAAAAATTGCACATCAGCGTTGGCCAGACGGTCGGCGTCCACGTCAGCTCCGGACGGCCAAAATTGGCCGGATAGACTCAATTGGTAAGAAGTGAAAAAGGTTTAGGAATCAATTGGCAAACTTGAAAAATTTAGGACTAAATTGACAAAAGTATAATAGGTTTAAGACTTTTTGAATAATTTTCCCTATTTTCAACTCATGTGCCACTTGTACATATTTTCAATTTTCACATCACATGCCATATCATTTGCACATGTTGTATGTGCCATGTTATTTGCGAATTGTCATTCTCAATTTCCACATCATATATTATGTCATTCACACGTCATTTTCCACGTTACATGTCTCATTCATTGCGCATTTTCAAAATACGCAGTCAAACGTGCAAATGGGGTTTCCAACTAGCATGATATGCAGTCCATTTTGCCTAATTGCAAACTGACAGATTTCATTAGTCAAAATTAATTTTCAAAAATCATTCTCATTTCAAATTTATAAAAGCGCACGAGAAAAGTGTTTTGGATCTTAATTAAAGAGTTGTGGTACCAATAGTGGGGCCTAATTTCCTAAAAAACTCCAAATTTAGGGTCAAGTCCTAATTTGCCCCAAACTTTTTTTTATTTCAGAAAAAAAACCCCAAATTTTAGGTTCAGTCCCAAATCTGCCCCAAATTTTTTTTTGTCTTAAAAAAACCCCAAACTTTAAGTCTAGTTCCAAATCTGGCCGAATTTTTTTTTGTAGAAAAAAATCACGAATTTCAATTTGTTTACAAAAACCCACCCCCATGTCTAGTCCAGACTTGACGTGCCATTTCCACGTTGATAACAATCCACATCAGCAAAGTAATTGGGCGATAGGTACAGACTGACGTCGCATTTCCACTTCTATAATCCAATAAAAATTGTGAAAATTTTCGAAAATAAAACCGTTCTAGGATATGAAAGTTATGGACAATAATAAATCTACCCCAAAAAACTTTTTTTGTCTAAAAAAACTCCAAACTTTAGATTCAGTCCAAATTTGTCCTGGACTTTTCTTTGTCTTAAAAAAAGCCCTATTACTTTGCTAAGTGTATATTTGTTATCGATATGAAAGTGCCACGTCAAGTTGGGACCGGATCATGATGGTAGATTTTTGAAAATAGATTGAAATTTGATAATTTTTTTTACACAAAACAAAATTTGAGACAAATTTGGGACTGGACTTAAAGTTTGGGTTTTTTTTCTGAGATAAAAAAAAGATTAGAGCAGTTTTGGAATTGGACCTAAAGTTTGAGGTGGCTTTTTAAACAAAAAAAAGTTTAGAGCAAATTTGGGACTTGACTTAAAGTTGATGATTTTTTAAGGAATTATGCCCCAATAAATACGGCTTGGGGTGCTAACTCTCCCCACCTAACCAAATTTGGGGACCTAAAACTCTTGATCACACAAATAGGCTAATCCTCTTACACATGTTAGGTAGCTTCATTTCCGAAAACTGCTTAAGTATGGTAGGTGTTCAATCATCATCAATTTAGATTCAATCAAAATGATTGATAGCTTCTTTTCTCCGTTTCAAGAATTCGAATAATTCAATTTAGTAGCTAATTTGCATCTAGATTTTGGGAAATCTAGGATCTCAAGCCCTACAGGCGATCTCATGATTTTCAAAAGTCCAAAATGCTACGGATTGGCAACTCCACATTGGGTTTTAGTTCAAATAACCCTTAGAGGATTCGAGCCATTTTGTCAATATTCTTTGGCTGAGTCTTTGAAGTTTGCATTATTATGATGCATTTTTCTCGGTTAAGCCTCTTCAATTTGTTTGTGCATTCGTTTAATTCTCGGCGTTCGGTTTGTAAAAGATATAATTTCGTGGTCTTGTCATAGTTTGCAGATATTGATGGTGGATGCAGCACTTGGGCACGATGTTTTAGGTGTTTTTTCCTAAGTACTAGCAACCCGTCTAATAACTTGAATTTGGTGGCGAGATGGGAAATTAATTAGTTATTTTAGCAAAATTGTGAAGACAATCGGGTAGGCTAATCAAGAGTTCGAAGAATTCAATCGGGACCTTTTATGTTATAATGGCTCTCGCCTTCTTTTCACTCCATTTTTCATTGCATACACAATGTTAGAATAATTAAATATTAAATAATGCATTCATCTAACAGCTTAAACTTTTAGAATAGTTGATAGTAGTCCCATAAAAATCTCACATGGTATTATAATAATTAAATATTAAATCACGACTTCATCTAACAGTTTAAACTTTTAGAATAGTTAGCAGTGGTCGCACAAAAATCTCATGTGGTATCAAAGTAGAAGATCCTGAGTTCAAATCTTTTCAGATCTCATTTGCCTTCCTATAGATCCTACCATAGCTTTGTTTTAGAACTTAAAATTTTCAATTACAATTCTAACCATACAATGAAAAGTAAGGTCAAATGCGGGGCTCACTCTTGTTTTAATCTTATTTGTTACTTTTTTTCTTCTTTTTGCTTGGTTTATTCTTCTTTTTATTTAGGACGAAATTGGTGTCAACTAATTATTGACGGATAATTGGTGTCAAAAGAAAAATTTTATTGACAGATAGTCTACTAATTATTGTGTTAATGAGTTGTATATTACTTTTTTTTTATTTTGTATTACGAAACCATTATTCTAAAGATAACAAAAAACGAGCAAAAGCGAAAAAAATCATCCACCGGTTTTAACGAATGCATTCGGTTCAACTATAACATAGAGTGAAAAGAATCATCTACTAGGTTTAATGGATGCATTTCATTTAATTGTGACTTTGATATGTGTAATTGTGTTATAGTTCATGCATTTTAATTGCTCAACTTTTTTTTTATTTAGTGAAGACAAGTAGGATGTCTGGACCTATTCACCCCCCTCTAGGTGATAGCACTAATCGTGTGAAATCACCTATTCACCCATTAGTGCTATCACCTAGAGGGGGGTGAATAGGTGATTTTACCAAATTGAATGATTTAAACGTGTGAAATGAATATAGTTGAACTCAACAACTTATATAATTAATACCAGATGGATGCGTATGACAAACTTATATATAAGTTATAGTCAAATGGTTGCGTCTGATGATTAAGATGATGTTTTGATAAACTTGTTTGACAGATATATATGCAGTTAATGTCAGCAATAATAAATAAAATTTTGGGAAAGAGAATACTACACACAGATCTTTATAGTGGTTCGATTTTATCAAGCCTATGTTCACTCTCCACGTTGGCAACCTGTTGGCTGTGTTTCACTATTGAATCACCAGAAGATTACAAGAGCAGTGCTTCTCAGATGATAGACTACACTATCACGTATACTCTTCACTCAAGTAATTTTCTTTCTAAAATCATAACGTGGAAAACAGTACACTCTTCACTCAAGTAATTTTCTTTCTAAAATCATAACGTGAAAAACAGTAATCACAAGTGTGTAAAATCAAAACTCTATTCGAACTTTAGAATTCTCAATTATAGTTCTCTTTTTTTGTATGACGTTTGCACTCCTTTTATATTCCTCTACTTCCAAACTATCCGTTGGAAAATCTTCAGAGGACTGATCTCCAAATTAAACCGTTGGAGAAACTTCCCAAAAGAAAATGTATAGCCGTTAAAAAAAGAACCATTATCTCCGAGTGATTTGATCGCCTATACAATCAAATCAAGATTTCTATAAATGTAGTTCTTCTTGTTTAAGGAACGATCTTATGATTGCCAATTTGAATGTCTTGAAATATCAATTTGATTATCTTGCATAAACTTGCCAAAAATAACACTCATTGAATATGACGAGTAATTTTGAGTATGATGACAAAGTCCTTTCATCAACTAAGTATGATAACTCAGTATTTACCTACATCAAATAACTTAAGTATAATTCTGGTCAGTAACAAATAGTTTTGTCATTCCTCAAAACTCATTAGGGATTTTTCTCAACACATGCAACAAAAAAATTGTACTAGTCGTGATAATTACCTCCCCTATCGCAACCAAGAAGAACATATTTGTTTTCTTTGAGGTTTTAATAGAGACAACATAACCTTGAGCAAGTAGATGCATCTGCACACTACTCAAAAGATCCTCATGTGTCAGAAAATTATTGAGTAAAATTTCCAATGAACTTGTTGACATGAGGGGGTGTATGCAATAAAAGATAGGGTAGAAAATGTGCGGACTAATGCTATATTTTTAAAAACATTAGCTTATATAAAAGTTTGAAGGGAAAATTCCAATGAAGGACCCCAAGTGGGGTCAAATTCTCAAAAAAGGGCCCAAAGTAAATATTATGTCAAATAAGGACCGGAAATGCTTAATCAGTCTCAAATAAGGACCCGAAGTACCCAAAAAATCTCAAATAAAGACCTGGGTCACCGGCCGGCCAAAATACCTGCCAGCCGGTGAAAAAAGTTACTGTTCCGACTTTGGGCCCTTTTTTGAGAATTTGACCCCACTTGGGGTCCTTAATTGGAATTTTCCCAAGTTTGAACTAACATAGTGACGTAGAGTCTAATAATTCAAAATTTATGATTTTGCTTTACTTAGATAATTACTTTATATATTTGATAATATTTTAGAACTTTAGTGATTTTTTTTCCTTCTTTTATTAATCATCTATCCAAATTTTACATATTATCTTGTTTATTTTTTTAATTGGTACCTAATTATGGCACTTTTGATGTAGTGTTCTATGGTTTCTCTAGAATTTAAGAAAGTTTACCTCTTTGAACGATAATGCGGAATTGAGAATTTTCTCTGTTTTGCGCGGGGATGCGTCTACAACCGCATTGTACGTGAATTAACGTAATCTGATTATGTTTATCCTCATTTTCAATGCGTTAGAGCGTAGAAATCCAAACTCCAAATTCAGAGATAATGACACTAATAATTCAATGAATTTTGTACTACACTTATTTTGCCGTCATAACTTTTTTAAATAATCATTCAAGTGTTATAATTTATAAAAGCATATCACTAAAATTAAATTGGCAATTTTTTCGCCGAAAAATCTTATGTGGCATTAATTTACGGCGAGCCACATCGGATGATTTGATAGTAAATTGATGACATGTAGGATTTTCACACTACAAAAAAACTGGATTTTTGCTACGAAAATTTGCGACGAAAAAATTTTCGTTGCAAATTTGCGACAAATTTTCCAACGAAAATTAAAATTCGTTGGAAATTTCCAACGAAAACGTTTTCGTCGCACATTTCGTTGGAAATTTCCAACGAAAAATTTTTCCTCGTAAAATTCGTTGGAAATTTCCAACGAAACAACTTTCGTCGCAAAATTCGTTGGAAATTTTCAACAAATTTTGCGACGAATTCAAAAAAACCCGGTATTGTTCGGCATTTTTTATATTCGTTGGAAAATTCGTTAAAAATTTCCAACGAATTTCAATTTTCCGGGCCATTATTTCAGTTTGTACAATTTTCGTTGGAAAATTCGTTGGAAATTTCCAACGAATTTTTTTTCGATAGAAATTTCCAACGAATTTTCCAACGAATTACAAAAAAACCCATTACTATTCGGCATTTTTGATATTCGTTGGAAATTTCCAACGAATTTTCCAACGAATTTCAATTTTCCGGACAATTATTTCAGTGTGTACAATTTTCGTAGGAAATTTCGTTGGAAATTTCCAACGAATTACAAAAAAACCCGTTATTGTTCGGCATTTTTTATATTCGTTGGAAATTTCTAACGAATTTCAATTTTCCGGACAATTATTTCAGTGTGTACAATTTTCGTTGAAAAAGTCGTTGGAAATTTCCAACGAATTCAAAAAAAAACCCAGTCTGTTCGGCATTTTTTATATTCGTTGAAAATTTCCAACGAATTTTTCAACGAATTTTAATTTTCCGGACAATTATTTTAGTGTGTACAATTTTCGTTGCAAAATTCGTGGGAAATTTCCCACAAATTTTACAACGAAAACTCTACTTCTTCCTTATTCAATATTTTCGCACTCGTTATTCCCACAACTTTCAATTTCCACATTCACACACACACACACTCTCTCTCTCTCTCTCTCTCTCTCTCTCTCTCTCTCTCTCTCTCTCTCTCCTTCGCCTTCACCTTCTCCCTCTGTCTCCCCCTCCGCCTCCCCCTCCGACTCCTCCCCCGCCGCTCCCCCTCCTCCTCCGGCTCTAGCTCCTCTCTCTCTCTCTCTCTCTCTCTCCTTCGCCTTCACCTTCTCCCTCCGTCTCCCCCTCCGCCTCCCCCTCCGACTCCTCCCCCGCCGCTCCCCCTCCTCCTCCGGCTCTAGCTCCGGCTCCGGCGCCATGGACACCAATCCTCCGACGCCATCAAGCCTCGTCGCCGGCGAGGCTAGGAAACGACGACAAACTTGACGAGCGGTGGCCCCGAAGCCTGCTCCCGCCCCTACTGCTTCTTCTTCTTCATCTTCGGCCATGGCGAGGGCCGAGCTCGCCATGGCCGGCAAGCTCGGCCCTCGTCGGCGACGAGGCTGGCCCTCGCCGGCCATGGTGAGGGTCGAGCTCGCCCAGATCTGGGCGAGCTCGAGCTCGTCGGCCATGGCGAGCTCGGCCCTCACCATGGCCGGCGAGGGCCAGCCTCGTCGCCGGCGAGGGCCGAGCTCGCCATGGCCGACGAGCTCGAGCTCGCCCAGATCTGGGCGAGCTCGGCCCTCGCCGGCGACGAGGCTTGCCCTCGCCGGCCATGGCGAGGGCCGAGCTCGCCATGGCCGACGAGCTCGAGCTCGCCCAGATCTGGGCGAGCTCGGCTCTCGCCGGCGGCGAGGGCTATTTTTCGATAAAAAAAAAAAAAATTTCGACCAAAATAAAAATTTCTTTCGATGGAAAAAAAATTTCCACGATTTTTAGCTCGACCAAAAAAAAAATTGAAATTTCCAACGAAAAAAATTCGTCGGAAAAAAAAAATTCGTTTCCAATGAATTTAGCCACGAGTTTTCCAACGAAAAAAAATTTATCGCAAATTTCCAACGAAAATTGAAATTTTTCGTTGGAAAAATTTCCGACGACTTATTACCAACAAATTTTTTTTCGTTGGAAATTCGTTTTCCAACGAATTTCTCCAAATTTTTCGTTGAAAATTTCGTCGGAAAAAACATGTTTTTTTGTAGTGTCAGGAAAGGAAAATCACCGATGTCTCTTAAGTAATCGGTTTTTATAATTAAAGTTGTAACAGTTAAATAATCGGCTGAAAATTATAGTATCAAAGCGAGAGTCGTATGGAAGATATTGGCATTATTAGTATCTTTTTCCTCCCCAAATTCACATAGGCCCATCAGATGCCCCCGAGACTGCAAAAGGAGAGAGAGGGGCATCCGAGAAGTTCTACTTGTGATGCATTCGCGCCCGCCTGTCTGCAACACGATAGTGGGTACGTCTTCTCTATCAAAAATCGAAAGAGCATGACTCACTACTTTCTACTTGTCCCTACGCTCTCTACTTCCCCTTAATCTCATTCCTCTCCCACTCTGGCTGAGGGACTCGTGAAGACTAGCCTTGCTTTTTTCTTCAGTAGGAGCAGAACCAAAGCCCAATTCTCAGAGGAAGATAGAGTTAAGGCATGCTTATTCCTAACCCTCGTGTCCTATATGTTCCATGTTCCGGGACGACACGACTTGTGGTCATGCGCATAATTTCTTTTATATATCTATCTTCGTACAAATTTAGCCGCCACGTAACCATCTAGTCTGATCTGCTGCTCTTTACATTGCTAGGGATTATTCATTGAACTTTCTCAATGGAGGCAAAAGTAGGATGATTCCTTTCATTTAGGATGGGACTTTGTCGTCATTGCTGTTATTGTTCTATTGAACCTGTCCCATTCAATTTCAACCAGGAACGTTGGCAAGTTATTCTCAGCTTTAGCTACACACATGAGATCTCTCTCCATCTCTCTCTCTCTCTCTCTCTCCCGCCCATTCTCACAAAGCTGTTGCTTGAAGATATGGAAAGCCCCAATCAGAAAGCAGTGAGAGAGAGAGAGAGTGTGTGTGTATAAGTGTCCAACCACCAGTTGGTGAGCCATCTCTAAATACGTACCTAAGAGAATTCTGCTCACAGCTTGTCAAAATTTTTCAATTAATAAGCGGTTAACCACACAGTGTTCCCCATTGGCCATTGCATCTCCTGGTTAGAAGCTCTTCATCACCAGATCTATTGCGAGGTTCGCTTCAGCAGTTCTTGAGCAGAATTTGCTGGAATTTGCATGAGAGCACGCTCGCGTCCCACATCCTTTGCAATATAGACGTGATCGATTTGTGTTTCTCGATATGAGATCTGTCGTCCTAGCCTTCCTTTCTGTGTTCATTTTCCATGCGGGTAAGTAAGCTTCTATGTCCCAGAAGGGAATCAATGAATTATCTCACGATTGCTTTCGTCGGCTCTAAAAATGTGTTTTGTGGTCGCTGCAGCTGCATATGATCCCCTGGATCCGAATGGCAACGTAACAATTAAATGGGACATCATGTCCTGGACCACAGACGGTTATGTGGTAAGTACTGATGAATCCAGTCACGCTAATCTCGCGTGATGTAAACCCAAGTACCAGAGAAATCGTAGATTCTTCAACGAAACCCATCTCCATAGCCTCTGTGATTTTAGCCGTCTCGACTACCAGTACCACTGCACTGATCTCAGAAAAGAAAACGAAATGTACCGATGTCCTTTCCTAATGCTACCGGTTAATGCAGGCGGTCGTCACGATGAACAACTTCCAGATGTACCGACACATAATGAGCCCCGGCTGGACCATCGGATGGGCCTGGGCAAAGAAGGAAATAATATGGTCCATGGTGGGTGCTCAAGCCACAGAACAAGGCGACTGCTCCAAGTTCAAAGCCGCTATACCTCATTGCTGCAAGAAAGCACCCACAGTCGTGGACTTGCTCCCTGGCGTCCCTTACAACCAGCAGTACGCAAATTGCTGCAAAGGCGGGGTTGTCGCTGCTTGGGGTCAAGATCCGTCGGCTTCGGTCTCTGCTTTCCAAGTCGGCGTCGGCCTATCGGGTACTTCAAACAAGACGGTTAAGCTCCCGAAGAACTTCACTTTACTTGGTCCGGGACCCGGGTACACCTGTGGGCCTGCAAAGGTCGTGCCATCCACCAACTTCCTTAGCACTGACAAGCGCCGGAAAACTCAGGCATTGAGTGAGTTCGCTTTGCACAATCTTTTTATCTTGAAATTTCAACCCTGTTGTACGAACAGAATTTGATTGATATGTTGTTCTAATGATGGAATGTCTCAACTCAGCCTAAAAGAATTACGGCAATGCATAACCGGTTCACCTCATTGACATGTCTTTCCTGGCTCTTGCAAGATTTATTAATTTCTTATGCAATTCTGCAGCTCCCTTGCGAAGAACCATAGCATAAAACTGAACATGTGGTTGTGACTTCTGACATACCTTCTCTGTGCTCTTAAATTGCAGTGACATGGAATGTGACCTGCACTTATTCCCAGTTCCTGGCTAGCAAAAACCCAAGCTGCTGTGTCTCTTTCTCATCTTTCTACAATGAAACCATCAGTCCTTGCCCCTCCTGTGCCTGTGGTTGCCAGAACAAGAATAGTTGTGTCAAGTAAGCCAATAAATACCAAAATAGGATCGAGCGCTTGTATGCTCAATTATCAATCACCTGAAACATGTTTGCTGGAGTAAATAAACTTGATATGGCTATTGGTGATGCAGGAGTGACTCCAAAATTCTAAGCATGGCAGGGGTAAACACACCTAGAAAAGACAATGCACCTCTATTACAATGCACGCACCACATGTGCCCGGTCCGTGTACACTGGCACGTGAAGCTCAACTACAAGGACTACTGGCGCGTCAAGATTGCAATCACAAACTTCAATTATCGGATAAACTACACGCTTTGGTCTCTCGTAGTCCAGCATCCCAACCTAAACAACGTGACCCAAGTTTTCAGTTTCGATTACAAGCCTCTCGTGCCGTATGAATCCATAAGTGAGTGTGCCTATTTGTGGTTCATGGACCATTTCATGAGCTGGGCATTTAATGAACTAATCTGTGTTTCACTCTATATGCAGATGACACGGGGATGTTCTACGGTATGAAGTACTATAATGACCTGCTGATGGAAGCGGGGCCACTTGGGAATGTTCAGTCCGAGGTACTTCTCCAGAAGGACAAGAACACGTTTACGTTTAAGCAAGGTTGGGCATTTCCGAGGAAGGTTTACTTCAATGGCGACGAGTGCATGCTGCCTCCGCCAGATGCATACCCTTTTCTGCCAAATTCAGCACGTCGAAAGTTACTCCCTTTCTCGACTTTAGTCTCTTGTGCTCTTCTCATAATATTTGCTGCTTGGTGATTGTTTTCCAGGAGTACGAGTTGCCAAGTATTCAAATTCATTTTCCCCCTCCTTTACATGCTGCAATTCTCAGCAGTTTTGATAACACAGTGTCAGATCGGATTATTGAGAGTAACGTATACAAACTCACGATTCCTTGACAGATAAATACGGTGCATGATAGTCGAACAAACTTCTTCGTAAAATTCAGCTATTTGATAAAGAAGCAGAACATAATCAATTCATGGCTTGATCCCATTGAAGTTTGACTTGCCCTTACTTCATGTTAGTGAACACAGATTTAATGTAAAGCTCTTTAACTTGTGTGTGGTGTGTTGTTCTTTCTTCTTTTTTCTCTTTCCGGTTCTTCCACTCGCCTTCCTAGTATCCAAGGCATTTGACAGTCCAATGACATGAACGTTATGCATCAGACAGAGTACAGGAAACACAAACTGTAATGCATTAGATCTCAATTTACATTGCTGTCAATAGTAGGTAACACCAACTTGGCCCAACGACTATTTTACAGATATAAGGTGAAGTGCAAAAAAAGTTTTGGACACATCAGTTTGGTACAAAAATGTAAAAAGAAACAATGTGGTCTCTGTGACAGTGACAATGCACCGTAAGGCAATCTGATCACTTGACGATGTCACTCCCTGGAATGAAAATCATGATGTAACCATAGATTCCGTCATCAATCTTGTGAGGTCAAAAATTGGATCAACAGAGTACGGATATGCCCACTGAATTAGTCCCTTAAAAAAGCCCCAAGTGAAGTACCAGCACCAATAAGATCACTGCTAGGCTAAATCTTGAGACACCCCATCGAATACTTGCATTTGGCAGCGATGGATAGGCATCTGGAGGAGGCATCACACAGTTATCCCCATTGAAATAGATCCTTCTAGGGAAAGCCCAGCCCTTCTCAAAGGTAAAAGTTGATGCTTCCTTTCCAAATAGAAGTTCCGACTGAACATTGCCAGAAGGGCCATCTTCCATAAGCAGATCATTATAGAACTCAATTCCCCATAACATGGCAGTATCATCTGTTTCAAAAAAAGGTCAAGAGAATGCTTAGTATGTAAAAGGCAGGTGCATTTCCAGAGAAATGGTGACATGGGATTTGGGTTATTATGGCACAATGCATCTCCCAGATAATATATTACAGGAGTAACCAGAGAAAGAGATCTCACTTATTGCTGCATACGGCGTTAATGACTTGTAGTTAAAGCTGAAAATCTGAGTCAGATTGTCAAAGTTTGGATGCTGAATGACTAAGTTCCACTGACTGTAGTTCATATTGTAGTTGAAATTCGTAATTGTGATTTTAACCCTCCAGTATGCCTGGTAATTGAGTTCGACATGCCAGTGCACTCTGATTGGGCACATATGACTTGTACATTGAATGAGAGGACTGTTCCATCCAGCATTCGAAACAACTGAAGCTAAATACGGCGAGTTTGGCCTGTAAACAATCAGCAAAACATGCCACAAGCTGAGGCCAACCAAACTTCTTGAATGACTGATAAATGCTGAGAATTCTAGTGATTTCTGATGAGCCTAAAAATTTTATGAAGTCAAAGAAAGAACACAATGCCCTATTAGAAAACAATGTTGGCTAAGTGAAGAGAACTTACTCCACACAGCTCCCAGGCTGAGTAGCATTGTTCTGGCAGCCACAAGCACATGTTGGGCAGGATACCACAGTGTCATTGTAAAATGATGACAGTGAGACACAGCAAGTGGGAGTTTTTTGGGCCAGGAACTGTGAATATGTGCATGTAACATTCCATGTCACTGCCGAAGAAAAGAAGCATGATTAGACTGAGAATTTCAGTTGGAGCTATATTGGGTCTGACATAAGACAATGACCTAAATCAAAAGCAGAAAAGTAAATTTTAATAACTAATACATTCTTAAATGTTATTAAAGCAAAGTGAGGCTTCTTATCTGTCATTACTTGAACATAAAGCACATAGAACTCTGCTCTTATGATGCTAGATAAACAGATAACCACACATAGGTTCACTGTTTATGAGAAATTGTTTGTAGAACTGATATCTTCATTTGAAGTACAAAAATTTGTTCATTGTTTCATACTATCAATGCAAAATTGAGTAGGTGCTAGAATAGTTTGCAGAGCAAGGAGAACGTAAACAAACATGCTACAGAAGTACATATCCTACTTATAACTGATGCTCACTTAGCAAAGATGACATGCAAACTTCCAATACGAGAATAATCATCTGTATCTCTTATTCATAACTTACTTAGTGCTTGCGTAACTCTCCTATTGTCCGGGGTAGCAAATTTGGTAGGTTTAACTACTGTAGCAGGCCCACAAGTATAACCAGGCCCTGGTGTTTTAAGAGTGAAGTTCTTAGGCACTCTGACCGTTTTAACGGTGGTTCCAGCAGCCCCGACACTCAGCTGAAACGCACTCGCCGCTTTTGCAGGATCTTGAACCGATGAGCTAATGACTCCTCCTTTGCAGCAGTTGGCAATTTGTTGGTTGTACGGGGTTCCTGGCAACAAATCTACAACTGTAGGATTCTTTTTGCAGCAATAGGGTACATTCCCTTTGTATTTGGAACAATCCCCCTGGTCTGTCGTTTCACCACCCAACATGCTCCATATCACCTCCTTCTTCGGCCATGTCCATTCCAGAGACCATCCAGGAGCTTGGATGTGACGATACTGCTGGAAGTTGAAGATCGTCACAACAGCCTGCATGATTTAACAATATGCAAGTTGTAATTCCCCAAGCAGAGATACTCTTATAAGCAACAGAGAAGGAAGAAAGAAGGATATGATTGTGGCATTAATGCTCCAATTGCCTCTACGTCCATAATGTTACAAGCAAAGAGCACAATTCCGCATACGGATATCTAATCTGGAATGAGTGATAAAGAAATCCAAAACTAAAAGGAAAAGGGAAAAGACAGGCCCTGAAATCAATCCCCACCCTGTTGGATCGAGCGATACGATCAAATTTCCCAATCAAATGAATTGGGTTTCCAAAGGATGCAGCTCAGTGCAAGACCCAAACACGTGTTTGAAAAAATCGACAGAGCATTTCCAAATTAAATGAATGCAAGTAGAATCCGAGAAGTTGCACCAAGTGTTTTCCGCGATGAGAAGATGAAATGTTCAAAGATGGGATTTTAGCACATTACCCAGAAAAGAACAGAATCATTTTACTAGTTCAAGAAAGAACAAGATGTGCTTTCATACAAGACTACGAGCAGAGTCCAAACAAGATGAGAATCGATATTTGACTTGACCAAGGACTCCTACAACCATCTGAGTGGAAGGAAAGAGGACAAACTTGAATCATCTATCGACGAATACCAATAAAAACAATGGAACAGTACTTACAACATAGCCATCGGGAGTCCAGCTCATAACATCCCATCTGATCGTGATGTTACCATTTGGGTCAAGAGGATCATAAGCTTCTGAAATAGAAAAAAAAAAAAATCACAAAACAGCTCCTTCAATGCAAGTTCACACATTATTAGGCAATGCGATTAAAGAGAAACCCAAAAGTAGCCCCCAAACAACAAAATCTTTCGACTCAATGTTAAAATAGTAACAACCTTGGTTACTCAACGACTTGGCCCATCCCGTCAACCGCACCAAAATTCTAAGGAACTCGTCCGGTTCCGAGATATCTTCCGTAACAATCAACCCAGCACGCATGCAGGGATGATCATCCCATATCCCCGTATGATCATTCGTGCATCAGTCGACTAACGGGAGTTCGTTCTGACTAAGGTTAACCCCAAACACGAAGATGGAAAAGCAGCTACACGTTTGACCAACCAGAAACAAGAAGAACAAGAACAAGAACAAGAACAAGAACAAGAAGAAATGAAGAAGAATGTGGTGAACCTGTGGAAGCGAAGAAGCTGCAAGAGAGCAACAACGCGAGCAGAACGCTCATGTTGGAGAACGTAGAGACGGATCTTGAAGCGGGTGAGAAGCAAAAGCCCATGCTTCCGTCTCCTCCTTCTCCTTCTACTTCTTGTCTTTTTCCTCCGGGTCTCTCTGGACGATCTTTCCAGCGAGCGGGAATGTCTGTGCTCTGCGTGTGAGGCACAAGATCTTTGTGTGACCCACTTAGGGAGGGAGAGAGAGAGAGAGAGAGAGAGAGAGAGAGAGAGAGAGAGAGAGGGAGGGAGATGACGCGGAGGCGCAGGGCTGGCTTTCTGCTGTCAGGCAAGTAAAGTAGCATTCAAGAGAGATGACTTTTTCAGCCCACTGGTAAATTTTCTAGGGGAGGTGCTGCAGACTGGACGAAACTGGGGTTGCTTTCACCTGGGAGAGATTACATGTAGAGAGAGAGGGGAGCTATCTATGTTTGACAAGGAATATATGTGTATTTTGTTATTATTTTTTTTAATAATGCATGCGTAATTATTTGGCACAAAAGTCTTGTAGTATAATTCTGGATATCGGTGTGACTAATCATTGATTTGATAGATAGAGATGATATGTATATGGAAGCTCGTGGCACGCCGACAAAAGGACGTCTAAACGGTATCGCCTCCCGTGAAAACGTGACTTATATGCACCAAAGGCTGGCAAGGAGGAAGTATAGGTTGGGGCGATGATGCCAAACTTCGATAGCTCCATTTTGTGATTTGTTATTTGGGTATCTTTACGGGCAGGGGCAGTTCTTACGGTCACATGGGAATAGCATCTCGTGTGCCTAAAAAATAATCGATTGTAACATCTGATTTTGAAGCCGCGATGACTGATCAAAAGTTACGCATAAGAAAGGAAATTTACCAACTTTTTTTCGTAAAGTATGTAATATATTGCAAACTTTAACTCCATTAACTTACTAGGAAATTCGCTACGACGTGATCTTCTTCGGCTCATCTCATGATAAGATTTACAACTGACATTTCAAAAAATAAAATTATCAGCATTTGAAATTTATTTGATCCTAACAAAATTGGCCTTCCAAGTTACAATTATGAAAGGAGAATTAATTAAGTACTTATTAGATTTACTATCAATGTAAACAGGATTTTCACATGGTTACTATTGGATGATTGATATGTGTACCCAGTGATAATTATGTAATGAATTCTTTCACACGTTGAATCAACCAATAATTAATGCGTAAATAAATTCTCGCACGTTTGTGAATTTACGCGTGTGCACACCTATCTCAAAACATGACATTTTAGATTTACTAAGCAATAATCATAAGAAAACTGCCCGTGCGACTAAGTAATTAACCATCCTTAAAGATCTTGCTCGATCAACTCACGAAGAGCTACTCAAGATGGATTACTTGGTGATTAGTCTTCACTTTTTTGTTTTCTTTAAATAGATGGTATTAGTCTTCGTTACCTGTTAATTTTATCACAAGCTTTCTTTCCATCAAATTAGTGACCTGCCATGCTTCGCATGGGTTTAAGAAATTTGTATTTACTATAGTTTCTTTCTTAATTTGGCGCATTCGGCTTTTATGAAAACATAATATTTCTGAAGCTACAATAGTAACAATAATAATGAAATATGATATATAAGATAGGAATAATGAAAAAGAAGAAGATGATATCGAGTGAAAACAATATGAATTGATTTATCTCATAAATTGATTTTTTTCCTGCCTATAATTTCACTTTACACATCAAATATTGTATATGTGCTATTATTACTATATAAGTATATATTAAATTGAATTTGTCATGACTGAATTAAATTCATGGTTCGATATGATTACTTTCTCACTATCCTTAAAATAATCGCTATCTTTTAGTTAACATAAGCAATAAATATTGTAATCTATTATATGTTGTACTATGCAAGAAAAGAAGTATTTATACTATGAAAGTAGGCTCGTGTTTATACTACTAGAAATATATCTCCCTTACAAAGTATATAGTGCATAATAAAGTCATATTCACTTATAAGACAATTGTATATACTATCCATTACTTGATATATTATTCCATTAAAATGCAGCCTACACTCGGCTATACGACAAAGTGGGGAAAATTATCAAAAAAAACCCTAAATATATTATATTTATGTCAATTCAGTAATAAATATTTCCGTTGTGGCAATTTAGTTTTAAATTTTTTCACTTTTTGCTAGGTCAATTTTGGTTGGAAATTGCTGATATAAATACCCATCATTCTACGTGGCACAACTGGCTCTAATGCGAACACTTTTAATAATATTTGATTTTTTTATAATTTTTTTGGTTTTTTCTTTTTTTTTCTTTTCTTTTCTTTACTTTTTTTTTAATAAGGGCCTCCAAAGGTCGATGCCCACAGACAAGGGCCACGAAGCCCTCGCGCAAGGGCGGTGAGGACTTCACGGTCCTCACTAGATCTGGGCAAAGGGCTACATGCCCCTCGCTTTGGCCGACAAGGGCATCGCAACCCTTGCCAAATCTAGGAGAGGGCCACAACGCTCTCACCTGCCATAGCGAGGGCCCATGAGCCCTCACCCAGTGCCAACGAGGGTGAGGGTCGGTTGGTGACCCTTGCCAGTCCTCAAGGTAAAAACAAAATAAAGAAAAGAACAAAAAAAATTTAAATATTATTAAAATATTATTTTAAAAAAGGCCACGTCGGCGCTGATCATGTCACATAGAACGATCAATGTCCAAATCAGTGATTTATGATCAAAATTGGTCGGATGGATTTAATTGAAAAAATGTGAAAATATTTATAGCTAAATTTGCACAATTAAAACGTTTAAGATTGAATTGGAGTAGTGTAATAGGTTTAAGATTTTTTGGTATTTATCCCCGACAAATTGTATTGTACCAATAAAGTCAATTTTCGTCCCTTCTTTTTATTGTATATATAGATGCTTGTATTTTTACGTGTAGTATTTTTTTTTCTTGTACCAAATAATATGATTTACATAGCAGAGTCAAGCTAATTTAAATCTATTACTATGAGTACTTTCCCATAACCAAAGAATATCTCAATGTATTCATATGTTTCTTCTTTTTTTTATCCAATCAAGTATATTACCATTTTATGAAGGGCAAAAACCACCAAAAACCGAAACTATGCACAATGTAATACATTTGCCCTAAATTGCTTTTGTAATACTAAAAATCTAAAACTTATACATGTGTGACACATTTAGCCTCGATCAAAATTTTGTTAATGATAACCATTAAAAATCATGGACGTCGGAAAGCAAACAGTATTGACATGGTACCCATGTAACTTAAGTAAAATAAAAACAACGTGTTTTGGTTGAAAAATTATCTAATAGAATCTTGATGGAGGGTAAATGTGTCACATAGATATAAGTTTAAGGTATTTTATGTTACAAGAAAATTTTTTTGAATAAATGTGTCACAGTTGATATAATTTGAGAGTTTTGATGTCATAAAAAGCGGTTTATGGTAAATATGTTACAATGAGCATAATTGAAGGTTTTTTTTGTGACTTTTTCTCTTTAATGAATGATAACACACTTAATAAATACGAAATAACTTTAAACAAAATCATGGGCACATCTTAACAATAATCCCTTTAATTTTGTTAGTGATATAATGCTATGTACAAAGAGAGATAATGAACCCAAAAGGAAAGAAACTAAAATAGCCTTCCTTTTTCACAAAATAATTCAACTAAAAAAATTACGCAATTAATATACTTACAAATTCTGACAAAAAAATGTACTTACATTAAATGCTCATGAGCAGCAATGATCAGTATTGGTACAACATAGATGATAGATTAGATGTGAGATTTGACAGAATTGCACGTATTAAGTTTCTTCAAGTGAATGCAAAATCTACCCTGACGATCCCAAGTAAACGAAACTTCTAAAATGTTTTGGCACCTTCTACAGAATACAGAAAGGATAAACAAAAAAGACATGAGTCCCATGATGTGTGCGCCAATAGGCTCGTTCATTTTAATATCATATCGTATGAACTTATTCCAAGTTCCTACTGCCTCAATGGCATTAGTTTACAAGAAAAATGCTTGGTTTGAACATTCACAACACAAGAAGATTGCTTGGGTTGGGTCAAAGGTTCTCGTTGTGAGTTTGCTTTTGCGGTTCAATCAGCTTCTCATTGAATACTCTAATCAATTCCAACAACCGCCCACATACTTTTTTCTACTATTTTTGTACCAGAGAATAAAGAAAACTAGGTACATTCTTTGTAAGCTGAATTTCCACCCATGGATCTGGGGATTATTATATTCAATCATTAAATAATCACATAAACCAAAGTATCATTGCCTTCAAGCACTTGCGGCCACTAGAGGGCCATTGTCCATATGTTTACTCATCTTGGATAGGTTCAGAGAAAAGACCACAAAAAATCCAAAACTATGCCACTTGTGACACATTTACCCTGAACTTTTTTTTGTAACACTAAAAATTTCAAATTATACTATTTATGACACATTTACCCCATTGTACTTTAATTCATTGACATTTTCATGTTTTTTGCATTTTTTTTTCCTTTCTGGCAAGGGCCGCCCTCACCGAATCTAACGAGAGCCACCCTCGCCTGCGTCGAGCGAGGGTGGCCCTCGCTAGATCCTGCGAGGGCCGCACTCACCGGCGTTGGGCGAAGGTCACCTTGCTTGGGCGAGCGAGGTTGGCCCTCGCTCGACTCAAGCGAGGGTGTCCTTTGCCGGCGTCAGGCGATGGTAGCCCTCGCTTGAGTCGGGTGAGGGCAGCCCTCGCCCGACGCTGGCGAGGGCTACCCTCGCTTGGGCAAGAGAGGCCCAACTCAGGCAAGGGCGGCCTTGGCCCGACTTAGGCGAGGGCGGCCCCCGTCTGACGCCGGCAAGGGTGGCCTTGGCCCGACTCAGGCTAGGGCAGCCCCCGCCCGACGCCGGCGAGGGATCGCCGGAAAGGAAAAAAAAAAAAGAAAAAGTAAAAAAGACAAAAATGTCCATGAGCTAAAGTATAATGAGATAAATATGTCATAAATAGCATGGTTTTGGGTTTTTGGTACCACAAAAAAAAAGGTTCAGGGTAAATATGTCGCGGGTGATATAGTTTAGAATTTTTGGTAATTTTTTCCCTATAGATTTATCATACGAAGAAATTGATGAACTTTCAGGACTATAGAAGTTACCCTTCTTCTTCGTTTTGAAAAGGAGAAGTGATACAATCAATCCCTTAAAAAAAAAAAAAAAAAGGTATCTGGACGGGGTTTTGTTGGAATGCCCAGTTTAAGGCACTGAAAAAGCACTGATTGGACAAGCCCAATTAAACTAGTACATATGTTAAAATTTATGTGTGAAAATCATTAGTTGCGGTAGCACATTTGTCAAAACACTTCCGGGTCATTAGGTGTGGATTCAGCCTATTGTATCCTTTCTGATATGAAATTTGGCCAATAAAGAGCACTTTAAATGGTGGACGAACAGCTCAATGCATTGATAAATATGTCTATCTGCGACACAATCACCTAAACCCATTCTTCAAAGTGCCTCTTCCGGCGAAAGAAAATTCCAACGTCAACTTTTATATAGAGATATCTCCCCTGATACAAGGAGAACTTGGATCTTTCTTCTTATTTTCAACGACTTTCTATAGGTACACGGAATGTGTTTCACAATCAATCTTACGTCATGAGTGAGAACATATGATTGATTGATTGACATAGTAACGAACACCGATGATACACAAATCCGACCGGTCCTTTAAGCACCAAAGCGAAGCAGTTGGGCCTGACCCAAGATCTTCTTCACCATATGGATCTGGGAATTGTCATATTCAATGATTAATTAAGGAAAAATGACATAAATAGTTCATAAATTTTGACCCAATGTATAATTTGATCTCCAAACTTTTAATTTGTTCAATATAATCCATGAACTTTAACCTAATATTTAATTTGGTTCTTGAACTTTTGATTTGTTTAATATGGTCCATGAACTTTTAATATGTGTTCAATTTAGTCCTTGAACTATTTGAAAATTTTCAATATAGTCATTTCATTAATTCAAGTGCAGGGACTATATTGAATATTTTCATATATTTTAAGGACTAAATTGAATACATATCAAAAGTCCAAGGACCACATTAAACAAATTAAAAGTTCAATGATCAAATTGAACATTATGTTAAAGTTCAGGAACTACATTAAACAAATCAAAAGTTCATGGATTAAATTGTATATTTGATCAAAGTTCAAGGACTATTTGTGTTATTATCCCATTAATTAATCACAAAGCCAAAAGTATCGGTGCCCGGAAGCAATTGCCGCCACTAGAGTACCATTGTCCCTGTTGAAGTTCCCTTTTTTGTCTTCATTTTGAACAGGTGAGGTGATAATTTGTCATTTTTTCGCTTGAAAAGTAGGGTTTCGACCGGATCGGAACCTGCTTCACCTTGCTGCAGGAATGTTTGGTTTCAGGCACAAAAGGAAAAGACATCCCATTGGACAAGCCCGATTGAAATAGTTCATAAGTTAAAATATATGTCTAGAAACCGTTAGTTGAGGTTGTACATATATTAAAATACACATGGGTTATTGAATATGGCATCCTACTTATAATTATAGTTATCGATCTGAAATTTGCCAATTGAGAACATTGTTAATGGTAGGGGTATACAAAACGGATCACCCAAACCGAGAACCGCCCGGATCGGACCAAACTACCTAATCAGATCCAATTCCCCAGAGTGTCGGTCCGGTTCCTGATTTTTAAAAGTGGAACAGGTGTTAGGGCTATCCGGTTCTAGACCAATCTAACTGGACCGACTATATATACTTTTTTTATTAAAAAAAATAGTAAAATGTGAACTAAACCCTGTGTGAATTTCATTGATAAGAATTTATTGACAAAAATTAGTAAAATGTGAACTACACTTTAAGTAAACTTCATTAACAAAAATTAGTAAAATATAAATTAATTCCTAAGTAACCGGTTTCATATAACCGGTTTCATTGAACTGGACCGAATCCGACTAATCACCTCTAGTTAACAGTGGACGAACAGCTCAGGGCATTGTTAGTGGACTCTATCTGCGATGCAATCACCTAAACCACTTCCGAGTGCCTCTTCTGGATAAAAAAAATTCCACCCGCTACTTTTATTTTAAGTTATTTCCCTGATACAAAGTAAAACTTGGTTCTTTCATCTTAATTTCAATGACCTTTATAGGTCTACAAATGTGTTTTTTCTTCTTATATCATGACATGTATACAGATAATTGATTAATTGATATAGTAATGAACATTGATGATATGCAAACCTGATCCCCCCCCAAGATCCAAAGCGAAGTAGTTGGGCCAACCCCAAGATCTTCATCACCATATGGGTCTGGGAATTATCATATTCAATGAACTAATTAATCACTTAGCCAAAAGTATTTCTTCATTTTTGCTATTGTCCATAGAGTGCCATTGTCCATATATTTCTTCATTTTTGCTAAATTATTACGGTTAATACCACAAAAACCCCAAATTAGTACACTTATGACAAATTTATCATTCATTAGTTTCTGTTAAATTTTATCGTCAAATTGCTAAGTTTGATAACACGTGGTAATTGATGGATATACCAGTTTATAGTTTTATTTTTCAGTTTGTCATAGATTTATCAGTTTGTGATTTTTCGAAACATTAATCAAATTTAACAAAGGGTAAATTTGCCACAAGTGTACTAGTTTTTAGGCTTTTGTAGTGAAAAGATTAGTTTTGGATAAATTTGTCATATGTATACCAATTTAGGGTCTTTGGTGGTAAAAAAATTAATTTAGGATAAATTTATCACAAGTGTACCCGTTTGAGATTTTTCGTGGTATTAACCCAAATTATTATTGGAAGAAATTGATGAAGTTTCAGGACTACAGAAGTTCCTCTTTGTCGTCATTTTGAAAAGGAGAGGTGATAATTTACTTTTATTTTTGCTTTGAAAAAGGTGAATATGGTCGAGAATGAGACCTACCTCGCACTGTTGGAATGTTCAGTTTAAGGTGTAAAAACATTGACTGCTCACTAGACGAGCGGTACATATGTCAAAATATTCGTAAAGAAATATTTCTTGATTGAGGTAATACGTATATTAAAATACATCGGGGCCATTGAATGTGACATGTCTTACTTATAAAGATAAGGGGTTGTACTAATATGAAATTTGCTGATTAAAAGGATTGTTAACCGTACATTGTTAACGATGTCTTTCTGCGATGCAATCATCAATTCCATTCCAAGTACCTCTTCGATCTATAAAACCAACCCAATTCAACTTATATCTAGAGTTATTTTCTCCGAAACAATGAGAAACATGGGTCTTTCATCTTACTTTCAAGTTTCAACGACTTCAAAATGGGTCCATGAACGAGTCTTTTCTTTTTTCACGATTGATTTTAAATCATGACATGTGTACATATAATTCATCATAGACATAGTAATGCACACCGGTGATGCGCAAATCCGAACACCCCTCTAATTGCCGAGGCGAAGCAATTGGGCCGACACGGAGCTCTTCATCACCATCTGGTGTTGCACCACAAAAGCAAAGAAAGTGAGAAAATGTATGGAAAAAGAGAGAGAGAGAGGCGAAATGTGCTAGGGTTTTCAGACACACCTCAACAGTGAGACTTACTCTTATATACTTACCCGACTAAGGCAACCCTCCCTTTGGGCCCATTGCACCTTTGTGGCCCATTGTACCCAGAGCACCAACATCTTAAAACTTGGGCTCGTACTTACAAACCTTGGCAAATTACATCTCACGGGCCATTCATTGGATATGGGCCTTGTCTATTTTCACCATTGTCAAACATGTTTCCTCTTAATCTCAGAGCGCTTGTATAGAGAGAGAGAAATTATAGAACTATACTATCAATTTTTTTTAAATAAATCCTACTTTCGGTATTCCAAAACCTTCCGCAAGTGAAATATGAAACCCTTTTACCGTTATAACATAGGAGCACAGAAGCTTATTGTAAATTTGCAAAATTGTCAACGACTAAACCCAAAAACTGCTCCCTTCAATGGCACGTAACCGTTAATTCATATCCGATTGTAGCATCTCGGAGTTTTTGCAAATTGGGTGGATGCCTCGGTCCCTCGGGTCTTCCAGACTCTAGGTTCGAGTTGGCTACGAAACTAGATATGCAAAAAGGAGTCGCCGCCAATCGATGTTTATTACCTAGCTCAATTGGATGCCTAAAATGGTTTAAGTAGTGACAGGGAATAAACTACCTAGGTGACATATGCAAGGTGAATGGTTTATGTGCATCAACCGGAGGTTAAGGTCCGATTGCGTGACGCATTTTGGTACCACAACAATTTGATTAAGTTCTACTTCCCGATTATCGTGCATTTTTCTTGGAAGAGCTAAGAGATAGAAAATTGACCAATGCGCAATCAGGCCGAAAGATGGTATTGGATTAGCCATTGTGTGGGGATGTGTACTTTTACATGTGCTATGCATGTCGCAAGACACATGACACCAAGTGTTGCGTCGAATGCCACGTGATCAAATCAATCGAATATGTAGAAATCGAATATGAATGACGTACAAGTTGACTACAATGATAAATATGCCATGCAAGTATGATCCGAAATTCAAAAATGTAACGTAAAATGACGTATCAAGTATCAAATCTGATAGGCATATATGTGCCACTGACATGCAAAATGACTTGCAATTCGAATATGGCATGAGCGGATAACTTGCGGAAAGACGTATAATTCAAATTTGACATGCGCACATGATATGCGTAATCACATGGTAATCTATTACAATATGAGAGAATCAAAACTAACATGCGAAGATCGAATAAGATGTGGTCGAATGGCATACGATGATTATATATGATACGTTACGATGAATATGACATGTTCAAATGACATGCAATGGTTGGGTATGACATGCAAAAATCGAATAAGACATACACGAATTACATGCGTTGATTGAACATAACATGTGCAAATGACAGGCGGGGATAGTATATAATATTTATGGATGATATGCATAATGACACGGTAAGCAAAATAACATGTGCAATTGACATGTGTGATGGCGTGAGAATCGAATCTGATATGTGCAAATTATGAGTGGCAATCGGATAAGACATATGCTAATGACGTGCGTAATGATGTAACAATCGAATAACACATGCATGAAGACATGAAAATTGATATAAGATGTGTTAATCGATTATGCGCGACCTGTCGAACAAACTCGAGTGATAAGTGTTGTGAGATATATATATATGCCATTTTGCAATTTGTGTAATCACATTTCGAAAGTGAACTTTCAATGATAAAAGGATGATTCTCGTGCATGAAGACTTGATTCATGTGTTCAAATTGGGATAGCTATCGACCCTTGACCTCGTCGTGTCACTATATATAGCCTATCTTACACGCGAAACCAATCCCATCGGTATTGCGTCCTAGCGTTTGGCTTGCAAAAATAAGGGATTTGCTTTAGCACTTCATATATCAATCGCCTTATATCGCCTTTCAAACTACATAATTTATATATCAACAATCGGCAGCACGTATCCTAGTGACTTTCAAAAAATCAGATCATTCAGCAGCACCAACAGCCTTCTCCAATCCCAACGATGTAGACACATGCGTGATTTTTAATTCTATCTCGACAATATCATGATGAATTTCAAAGTCGAGATTTGATATCGGCATTATGACAATTTAGAAGCATGCGAAATTCATCATTCTAATTCGACAACATAACGATGAAATATCAGATTTAAGTTGACATTGTAGCGATGTAAACATGCTTTCTAATTGAATTTAAAGAGAGAGGGAGCGAAGACTAATCTTAAAAGTGAAACTTAAGAGAGCAAAATAAGAGTGAAAGCAAGAGAGAGCAATCCTCATGTCGAGGACTTGAGCACCGGAGAACTTCCCGGGCAATTCAAGCATCGTCGGAAAGCTCGCGACGAAAGCTTAGCGACACCTTAGCGACATGAAATTTCCGAAAATCATTGTTTAGCACGAGAAAGAGATATGGAAAGTTTCTCTTTTTCCCCCCAAAAATATTTTTTTCTTAAAAAAGAAATAGGGCCTGCTCGGTATAAAAAATCATCCAGTTTTCTATTTCCTTTTCGTTTGCAAATGAAAACAACACTGAAAATACGTTCAGAATCAACTGAGAGCTGTTTTCAAATGAATTTGTAGGGAAAACTCAATTCCCGATCGACACGTACGAAACGTATTCGAAACGAATTCGATTAATGCGAAAAACGTGCCCGAGAATCATCAACTTGTATCACCGATCGTACAGGCATATCACATAACAAACATACACGGTATTGTCACAGATTAAATGCCACTTTGTGCTTGAGAGTTCTTTGATTGTCTTCCGTACTCATTTTCGTTCCAAAGGAAAAACAGAGAATACGTTGTATTTCGAAAAAATGCGTTTTCTTATGGAAAATCACATTATGTTTTTCCAAGGGGTGTCTTTTATTATAGGGATGGATAAATAACCACCTTGTGGGCCCTTGTGGCTCACGGGTCGGACTTGGCCCATCTTGGGCGGTCCACCTATTATGTCTTTCATCTCCCACTCGCCCATGATGGACTAAGCACAACTCTCTTCCTTGCAAAGTTCATATTGGCAAATAATTCATGCAACCAGCATACTACGAGAGCTTGTTGTTATAAATTGTTAGGAATATATAACAGCTCAAATTGGGCATTATTCATAATAGAATTAGTATGCAGTTCCCTAGATCAATCAATCACATTTTATCTTTCTTGATCTCTTTTAGTATCTCGTTTGTTGTATTCACAATTATAATTTACTTAAAATCATAATTGGTCGACCTGTGAATACAAATATAGAATATGACATCATATATTAAATTGATCTTCCTCTTTTCTTAAACCTCTCCATTTCAGTTCAACTCGCTTTTCTAGAAATGTCCTGTTAGATCGAATTATCATGATCATTGGCAACATTCTAAGATAACAAACACTGAATAGAAATTTTGAAAATAAGTAAGAGTCGTGAGGGCACTTTTATTGAGAAAAAACTATTTTCCTCAAGAGTCTCGCACGACTAAAATTGAGATCACAATTTTGTCACTTCTTATTGGTCGTCTCATGTATACGTAATATAAAATACGTATTACGGTATTCTCTCCTTTTTCCATAGAGCGTATGTCTTCACTCTTAATACCGTATAAATAATAGTTTAGACATACTCAATATCTAACTTGAGTTCAAAAATCTATTATATTCATAAGCGTCTATCAGAACTTCCATTTGGCATTTAAAGACAGGTAAAGTAAAAAATGTGGGTCATTTCACTTTCGAATATAATAATCTATATATCATCATCTTAACATTTGTTAAGGCGACATCCATGCTCCAAGCTTGAACTCTCAATTATCATATAGATAACAAACTTGAAACTGTCTCATCTCTATTTATTACACAGTGACTAGAGGCGATTACCTGTGTGAGTGAACTAATCTCTTATCTGTTTGACATACCTTTTCAATATAATGCACTTAACATTGACATTCACAAACGTCATACAAACTTATAGGCTTTGATAATAACAAACCTCATTAATAGTATACGATCAGGGAAAATTACAATATTCAGTACATTATATTCTACATAGTCCTAGAGATCTCACATGACCATGGAAAACTTCTCTAGGAATCAGTTTTGTCATAGAATCTGCTATCATCCTTTTTGTAGATATGTACTTCACGTTCACTTCCTTTCATGCAACCATGTCCTTGATATAGTTATATTTGATTTATATATGTTTGGTCTTTCCATTGTACTTGAGATCCTTAGTATACGCTATTACTGCTTGTTTATCACAATAGACCAATACTTAGTTTGCAGTATTCTTAGTAACACTTAAGTGATCCAAAAATCTTCTAAGCCAAACAGCTTCTTGTGCCGCTGCTAGTAGAGCCACGAATTCGGCTTCCATTGTAGATAAGGCTACACACTGTTGTTTCTTACTGCTCCAAGATATGGCGTCATTATTCAGTAAGAACACGTATCCAGAAGTAGATTTCATTCTTTTAAATCTCCTCTCCAATCTACATCAGTATAGCCTTCAAGGTGTAGATCACTTCCTTGATAAGTCAACGCATAGTCAGCACTTCCCTTTAGATATCTCAGGATTCTTTTGACGGCGATCCAATGTGCTTGACTTGGATTTGATTGGTATCTACTTACCATTCTAACTGCATAACAAATATCAGGTCTTGTACACATCATAACGTACATCAAGCTTCCGACAGCATTAGCATATGGAACTTGTTCCATTTGCTCCTTTTCTTGTGAAGTCTTAGGACACATTCTATTGCTTAATTATTTGCCCTTTGCAATAGGAGTATCTATTGGTTTACAGTCTTGCATACAAAAATCGTTCAAGGATTTTATTCACATATGTTTCTTGTGAAAGGGATAGGGATTTCTTTAATCGATTTCTTGAAATCTTAACTCCAAGAATGTATGCAGCTTCACCCATATCTTTCATTTCAAAATTGGAAGATAACCAATTCTTGATTGTTTTAACAAATTCCATATTGCTTCCGGCAATTAGTATATCATTAACATATAATGATAATATCACAAATTGATCTTTGGATCTTTTGATATATACATAATTGTCTTCACTAATCATAACAAAATCATATGCCATTATTGCATTGTGAAAACGTATATATCATTGTCTTGAAGACTGCTTAAGGCCATATATTGACTTCAATAGTCAACACACTTTGTGCTCCCGGCCTTTTGTAATGAAACTAACAGGTTGTTCCATATAAATTTCTTCCTCTAATTCTCCATTAAGGAACGCAGTCTTTACATCCATTTGATATAATTCAAGATCCATACTAGCTACTATTGCCAGAATAAGGCAAATAGAAGTAAATCTAACCATAGGAGAAAAAGTTTCTTCAAAGTCAACTCCTTCCTGTTGATTATATCCTTTTGCCACTAGGCAAGCCTTATACCTCTCTATTGAGCTATCAGTTTTACGCTTTATTTTGAGAACCCACTTGTTCCCAATGGCTTTACATCTTTTTGGAAGATCAATCAATTCTCAAACTTGATTTGATCTTAATGACCCAATTTCTTCTTCCATTGCAAGTATCCATTTTTCCTTATCATGGCACTTTAGAGTATCATTCACATTTTTCGGCTCATCTTATTCTTGTGGGGTGATTATGAAAGCTTCTCCTTCAATGTCAAAATGTCGACGGGGAATTTTGTTACAACTTAACTGTCGTATGGAATGTTGTACTCCTGATGATTCACCACGTTCCATTTTGCTCCCACTCAAATTAGATAATGGTGATGTTATCTATTTAGGTGGTTGCAATTGAGACTGGGTTGCATTCAACTTTTCATTTATCACAATGCTCCCACTAACTTCACTATCACGATCCACGGATTCGTATAGCGAGTAATTTCCACCTACATCGCCCTTTTTAGGAAATTCATTCTCTAAGAATAGGACATCCCGTGATTTAAATTCAGTTATTCTTCCGCTTTCTT
Source organism: Syzygium aromaticum (assembly GCA_024500025.1). Lineage (NCBI taxonomy): Eukaryota > Viridiplantae > Streptophyta > Magnoliopsida > Myrtales > Myrtaceae > Syzygium > Syzygium aromaticum. The sequence goes on along the minus strand of CM044894.1, from coordinate 13,142,625 downwards.
GTTCACCTATGCATACATATCCTTTTGAGTGCTATGAGTATCTTATAAAAATACTTTTTTTGCCTTTTGGCTTTAATTTTTCATACTCGTGAGAAAACTCACGAGTATAGGCAGCACAACTCTAAGGTTTTAGAAAGCTTAAATCAGGCTTTCTACCTGTCCATAACTTATATGGAGTCGAAGGAATTGATTTAGAAGGCATACGGTTAAGTATGTAAGCAGCAGTCAACAAAGCATCACTCCAAAAGTTGATGGGCAAGTTAGCTTGTGCCATCATTAACCTAACCATTTCCATTAAGGTTCTGTTTCTTCTTTCTGCAATACCATTTTGTTGAGGTGTATGTGGAATAGTCAGTTGTCTTTCTATTCCATATTCATCACATAAATTTCTGAATTGATCAGACAGATATTCTCGTCATCGATCGGATCTTAATGCTTTTATTTTCTTGTCTAATCGATTTTCCACTAAGCTCATAAATCTTTTAAAGCAATTTAAAGTCTCGGATTTATGAGAAATCAAATAGACATGTCCGAATCGAGTATGATCATCAATGAATGTGATGAAATAAACAGACACGTGCCTTGCTTTTATATTCATTGAACCACAGATGTCAGTATAGATTAACTGTAAATGAAATTCAGCTATTGCTCCTTTTCCAAATGGTTTCCGCGTTATCTTTCCTTCTAGGCAATGCTCACATATGGGCAAATCAACTCTTTTAATATTGTCCATTAAGCCATCTTTAGCCAATCGATTCATTCTTTGTTGGCCAATATGATTAAGTCTAGCATGCCACATATTTACATCATTTTCATAAGAATCAGATGATGTAAATAAGGAATAACTAATATTGACTTCACAATAGTTAACATCTAATACAATGAAACCATCTAAAAAATATCTGGAACCATAGTAACTTGTACCTAAAGACAAGTCTACACTATTATTATGGAAGTTTACATTAAAACCAAACCTTACTAAAACCAACACTGAAACTAAATTCCGACGAATCTCCAGAGTAAATAGCACATCATGAAGGAACAATGTGCGTCCACCGCGCATAAGTAGTTGACAGGTGCCAATGCCTCTTACATCTACTCTTGAATTGTTCCCCACGTATATCCACTTCGTTCCTTGTGGAACTCGTCGGAACTCTACGAAAACTTCTCTATCTTTCGCTACATGGTCTGTGGCTCCTGAGTCTACAGTTCACAAAGGATTAGATTCAGTTAGAAATACTAAACTAGACACATAAGTATCATTATCAATAATGCTAAGGGTTTCTACCTTCTTTGGCTCACCACAGTCGCGAGCAAAGTAACTATTCTTGCCACAGTTGTAATATTTTATTTTTGAAATGTTCTTCTTGAAAGGACGTTTTCCTTTCTCCCATTAATTGTGCCTCGGCTTCTTCCCTGAAGGACTTGCTCTCTTACATTTCCACTTCTTTGACCCAGTAGGGTGCTTCCTCTTGGAGCCCGAAACTCTATGCAAGCTAGAACCAGCAAAATAAATATCAGTTTTTGCCCTAGCCACCATGAGGCGATCCTCTTCTAGTTCAAGATGCCGCATAGCATCCTCGAAGGTCTTGATACCCTCATTGTAAGTCAAATGGATCTTCATGTGCTCCCAACTTTGAGGTAAGGAGCGGATTACTGCTTGCACTTGCTGTTTATCAGTGAGTATGTGGCCGGCATCCTTTAGCTCACTAATCATATTCAACATCTACCTCAAAATGTTGTTTTATGGTCTTTCCATAAGATATCTTGTATGAGTTGAAACGGATAGTGAGTTGTCTCAGTTTGGTCACAGAAGTTCGACTAAATCTTGATGCCAGTGCAGCCTACATGTCTTTGGCGTTTTAGAAACGTCCAAACTCTCGCATGATGTCATTATTCATACTGCTCAGCAACGTAAAGAGAGTTCTTTCTTTTTCAAACAGTGAATGCATCTTTGTCCCTCTTGTGTTGGGCAGTTGTCCCATCTTCAAGTTCTTCCATAATTTGGTTAAGAGTTTCGAGTGCTTCTTGATCTTCCAGTACATATTAAATCTTGAGACTCAAAATCTCATAATTATCCCCATTCAATTTTTCTCCCTTATTAAGTTTAGCCACTATGTTTTTAGTTGCTAAAGCCATCGTATCTGAACATATCAGACATATACGCACGAATTATTAAAGCCTATCTAAATGCTTTATCAGCATCATGATTACATAAATTAATCATATTAATAAATAGTTTCAAAAAAGATCTTAGAGTCGAAAGTTCACTATATTCCCTATCATCGTCTAGAATTCTTAATTTGAAATTATCATTAACATGATTATTTATGTAACGAAATTGGTTCTTCAAAAGTTATTCAAACTTTTAAGAACTTTCCATATATAATATGGCAATATAAAATGAGAAATCACAAAGAGAATTCATAACCATATATTTATTGCATAACGCATTCACAATTGTTTAATAGCATGTAATATTAACTTGAAACATGTACAGAATTAGTTCTAAATCCTAAAAGAACAATATCAAATGTATCAATCCAACACATAGACAAGAAAATACTCATAAAATTCTTTAGAAAATTCTACTTTCTTTAGAACAAAAATGGAGCCTCCCGGAAAACCCTAGATCCGGACCCGTTCAATGCAAGGATAGATGTTCTCCTTACCCCGACCTTTATGTATTCTTGCAGAAAATTCTCTACAAGTATCTTATAGCTTTAACCCTTAAAGGTTTCTTTAACCTTATCAAGCATTATTCCCAACTCCTCAGAAATAGTGCATTTTAAGGTTCCGACCATTACATATTCCGATATTACAAAACCGTTCCAAATGATATTCTGGATCATTTTGTTGACCTTGATGATGTGTTCTGTCATATCATCTCGAGCGTCCTATCGATAAAGTGCTATCTTGATTCTTAATTTCTCAAGCTTTTCTTTTTAAGCCGTCGTTTTTGGGATTATCGGAGTGCGTCTCAAATGTACCATTGTTCCTACAACGAATGTAGAACAAAAGAATTACTTATAATCCATGATACATCAAGATAAGGAATGTTTATTCATATACATATGGTTTAGTACTTGTATTTCAAAAACTATAGAGAAATACTAAAGAAAATGCAAAAAATTATACCCCTAAGCACGTGTACATAGGGTTTATTGTACATTTTCGCATTCATAAGTGTAGTAAACATGTCATATGAATATACCATAATGTAGAGCATTCCGATATGAGCATGTCGATACCAAGAACGTCCAAATCGAAGTTCAAATGAGCTCGAACGAGCCGAAAGACCACAATGGGTAATTTTGCCTGGTTTGAATTGGACTGGTTCGATCGGTTTGATCGGTCCGACCGGTCTGATTGGTCCGACCGGTCCACGGTCAACCGGGTTGGGTCAACTGTTAACGGATCGGGTCAACAGTCAACCGAGTTGGGTCAACGGTCAACGGGTCGGGTCAATGGTCAACGAGTCGGGTCAACCGGGTCGCGCTCCGATGACGTCATCGTCGGCGGTTGTGGGTGACCGATGCGCCGTCTCACACGGCAGCGCATGGGCCTCACGTGCCGTCGCGCTCGTGGCCCTTGCCGGCGCGTAAGGGCGTGTGCGCCCTCCTCCAACGACGCACCGCCTATCATTTTGCTCGTCTCGACGAGCACTTTCTATCTATGCAATAAAATTCAAGTTTTGACGAAAAACAAAAATCGAAACACGCATGAACAGGTCGACGACGCGAAAACGAACAAAAAATGAGTTTGAAATGAAAAACAGGCAGAATACACTACAATGTTAGAGACGGTACACATGCATGATCGGGAAACAATTAAAACGGGCTCTGATACCAATATAGGGAAAACTCAATTCCCGATCGACACGTTCGAAACGTATTAGAAACGAATTCGATTAATGCGGAAAACGTGCCCGAGAATCATTAACTTGTATCATCGATCGTACATGCATATCATATAACGAACATACTCAGTATTGTCACAGATTAAATGTCACTTTGCGCTTGAGAGTTCTTCATTGTTTTCCGTATTTGTTTTCATTCCGAAGGAAAAATAGAGAATACGTTGTCTTTCGAAGAAGTACATTTTCTTATGAAAAATCACGTTATGTTTTTCCAAGGGGTGCCTTTTATTATAGGGATCGACAAATAACCACCTCGTGGGCCTTTGTGGCTCACGGGCCGGGCTTAGCCCATCTTGGGCGGTCCATCTATTATATCTTTCAGAATTTGTTTTCAGCTTGTTTGACCCCCCGAAAATAGAAACTACAATTTGAAAAAGTAATTTTCGAAATATTCTTCGGAAGGAGAATACAGTTTACTTATAAAATTAAGAACAAACCTCTTAACAACAAAAGCATTACAATCAAATACGTTTTAAAAAATTTTGTTCATATCAAAAATTTTAATTTTCGACCAAAAACGTTTTTAGGAAAACTAAAAGAAAAAAAGAAATCTAAAAAGGGAAAACAAACGTTCTGTCGAACCAAACGGGCCCTTGGTTTTCCTTTTCTCAATGTTTTCTCTATTCCTTTCAAATATTTGATAGACATATATACATATATTTTGTTTACCGATTATCACGAAATTCATTTTATCTTTCTTATCAATCGAGGTATATATATGTTCTTATATTAGTTTTTTTTTGTAACGATGCCATCATCAAATGCCACAAAAAAATTGGTTTCCTAGTAGAAAAGGAATTAAAAATTCGGGATAGGATATCGTTTCTTAATCTAATAAAATCCGATAAATTAATAAGATATACGTTGTTTTTGTTTTTTCTAACTTCAATAACATAGAGATCCGATAGACACATTCCTTAATTATAAAAATAAATCAAAGTTTTAATAAATTTGTGCAACATAAAATGTTTTTTTTCTCTCTCTCTCTTAGCAGCATAGCCCATCGAAAACGTCGGTTCAGCATATTCCCCCAGCATCGCCGAAGGATCGGAGTCCCACTTGTTTGGGGGCCCACCAACCTCGCTCGATTTGACCAAAAAATAAGGTTCATCAGGCAACAGGGCGATCGGCCGCCGGCTGCCGTGATCCAAAAAAATCGTTAGGCCCGTCAAAGAGGGTGGATCGAATGATATATGGCCCGACCCAAATAGACAAATTCAACCCTTTGACCCATTAATTTGCAATGCAAAGTTTTCGATCCATACCAGATCCGACCCTTTAACATTTTTTCTCCTTATATTACTGTCTTTGAAGAACGGATTTCTCTATGGACTGCCTCGTCGAGTCAGCGAGGGAGCTCGGATTATTAGCTAGGTTTAATGTCACGAAAAATCTCAAATTATTATACCTGAGACAAATTTATCCTGAACTAACTTTTGACCACCGAAGACTCCAAACTAGTAGAACTGTGATAAATTTACCATAAATTAAGTTTTTGATCATAAAAAATTTCAAACTGGTACATTGATAATAAATTTATCTTCTGATAAATCGGATTAATACTGTAAAAAATTACAAACTGGTACATTTGCGATAAATTGAGGGTAAAATTCAAAATCGGTACACTCATTAATTGCGATTTGAACAACCCGACGGGAGGTCGGGTTATTAACTATAATATATGGTTATGCATGGAAGCGTGGTACCTTCGAATTTTTTTCTCCTTTAATGTGAACAGCCCCCGAAAAAGGAGTTGCCCGTCCAACGAGTTCAGCGTGAAGCCGCGTAGGTGGGTTGAACGACAACGTTGAAACAAAATAATAAAAGCGAAAAAAAAAAAACGAAGAGAAAAGGGAGAAGTTTTTCGCTCCAAGCAGCCCGATTGAAAGCTTCTCTTCCCAGACATTCGGTCTTCGCATCCTGGCATCGGACCTTTGACTCCGTCGCTTCTCGCCCACGTCCATGGACGCCTCCAACGCTCGAGTTCACGCGATTGGTCAAACCGAGATCAATTGGGACAAGTGGGTTGCTCATTCTTTCTCTTTCTTGGTTTGATCTTTTTCTTGTTCGTGATTCGTTCTTGTTTTCGCCGGTTCCCGTTCGTCGTTCGTCGCATTTTCTTCTGGGTTTTGTTTTCTTGGCGGGTTGATCTTGTTGCTTGGGTTCCCCGGCAAATGGAGTGTGAAATTTTTATCTCAAAGCAATCAATGACGTTTCCGGGCTTAAAGGGTTCTTAAGTTTGGATTTCTTGCTTATCTCCTTCTAGATGTGATAAGATTTTGTGCCGATTTCGTTTTTCTAGGATTATGCATTTATTGGTAACCAAAGCTCCTGATGAACGGATATGTGGTGATGTTGGGCTGCAGAGCTTTATAACGAATAGGAGTCAAATTAAATGGCTTATATATATGTTGGGTTTCAAAGTAGGTTCAACATGTTCGTACATCGTTTTGAGGCTTCATTGATAAATTTCAATGTTTTGTTTTGTATATCAATTTCATATTTATATTGGGTATCGATTAATCTCGAGTGTTGGAGACGACGAGGGGAAAGCTCTAAACTGATAAGTTCCTCTTTTGTCATGATTATCGGGAATTCACGTATATGCTAGTGCAACGGAGATGAGTTCTTTGATGAGTTCTTATGAACACAGCAGAGGTTTAGACAGGATGTTTGTAGTTAACTTTGCGTGTGTGCATGCCAATAATCCCATGATTTACGACATCTGTTTGATACTTAGGAAGATGTGACTTCTACCCGTATTGTACTAGTTCACTCTTGTATGCTCATCCATTTCACCAATTTCTGCAGGCTAGATAAAACTAAGTTTTATGTTGTAGGAGCTGGCCTCTTCACAGGGGTTACAGTGGCATTATACCCAGTTTCTGTCGTTAAAACGAGGCTGCAGGTTGCTACAAAGGATACTCTTGAGAGGAATGCGATTGCAGTCCTCAGAGGTATATTAAAGACAGATGGGGTTCCTGGCCTTTACAGAGGATTTGGAACCGTCATTACTGGTGCAATTCCTGCAAGGATTATTTTCCTCACTGCTTTAGAGACTACAAAGGTTGCCACTTTCAAGATGGTTGAAACTATGAAATTAGCTGAGCCTACCCAAGCGGCCATAGCGAACGGTGTCGCTGGCATGACTGCATCGCTCTTTTCTCAGGCTGTGTTTGTTCCAATTGACGTGGTATGTAGTTCATGTTGACACGTAATCTCTTGTTATGACTTACGACTATCCGAGAGTTTTCCTTAGGCTCACATATATGGGGTAACAAGTAGTGTGATAACGATAACCAAATTATGTTAAATTTACATCATTTGCTTGTTACAGTTATGAGAATATGTTCTGGAAATTTGAGCCTACTTTTGGTTACCTGGAATCAATAATAAAGGTATAAATAAGCTGCCACGGGGTCGTGATGCTAAAGTTCACATCCTCACATATGCTGCTCAGGTCAGTCAAAAGCTGATGGTTCAGGGATACGCAGGCCATGCAAGGTATAGTGGAGGTTTGGATGTTGTTCGCAAGGTGTTGCAATCTGATGGCATCAGGGGATTTTATAGAGGGTTTGGTCTCTCTGTTATGACTTACTCACCGTCAAGTGCTGTTTGGTGGGCAAGTTATGGTTCAAGCCAGCGTGTTATTTGGAGGTAAGACTTGGTTTAGTGCTCATTTGCTGCTGATAAAGTTCAACTACACTGGGACTATTGCTGAAACTAAAAAAAAGAAAAAGGATTGCTAGCTTCCAAGAAATTCTTTCTCATGTAATTGCCTATCTCATCAACGTACCTGAAGCTTCCATTCTTCAAATGTGAATAATGTAGACTTCTTATGTGAATTTACGTAGTTATGTTTGTTATGTTCATTTGGTGAACCTGGAGATGAGAACGTGATATTCATTAGCGACCTCTCTCTCTCTCTCACTCATACTTTTGCCTTCCCTTTTTTTTCTATCTGTCAATGTCTGGGGGGTCTCATTTTAATAAGCTAATGGTGTGGAAAGATTACCACCTTTTGATGCAGCCTTGATATTATTTGGTCTAGCATGTGGTATGATTTGTAGATCTTAAATGATCTTTCTTCTGTCTCCTTTTGCACATTTCTACTGCATGTACTATTTAATGTTTGCATAACTATTTCAATGTCACATGCAATGAACATTTAACTGTTTCAGCAGCGCAACATCGATGTTGTTGCATTTGAATTATCAAAGTCAAGATAAGAGTGTGGGTGTGTTGTTTTTTTTTTCTCCTCATGCGGTTAGTAAGCCTTTAAATCAATACAAAAGAGGACTTGCACCATCAGACATTCATGCTATTGTGCCTCCTTTGCCCTCCAAAGAGCAGGAGTAAGATAATGTCTTGAAAGTTTTTAAATGGAAACTGATACCAAAAGGCCAATCTGCACAACATCCTAAAACCTGTTTATTATTTTCTATTTGTTCATTTTCCTTCTTTTGTCTTTTTTTTTTGGGAGGGGTGGGGTAGGTGGGGTAGAGGGGTTTGGAATTACTGTAGAACTGACTTTTTATGTTCCCTTTAGGGGTATCTTGTTTTAACTTAAGCACCTATGGGCGCATGTGATACATTGACATCTGTAAGTTTGAGTCCTTTGATGTAAAAATGCTGTGTGACCTTTCAGTCCGATTCATCATTATGCATTGTCTCTCTAATCACATGGGTTCCTACTACAGTGAATGGCCCAATAATGGATCATCTGTTAACAGCAACTATCCTTAGTACTATTCTTCAACATTGTCCTTACTCCTTAGGTACTCATCTACTAATTTGATAAACAAGCTGATTGCAATCGAGTAAGCATATGAAGTTCATGTTTTTGCGGGTCTCGCATAGTTCTGTCTTTGCATTGGATACATGATTGGCTCATGCCAGTGGAATGAATTCAGATAATTTATCTCCCTGTTTTACATTTGCTAGGGTTGGCCTTGTGGCCCCCTTTGTAGGAGAAGTGTTTCATCACCTTGATAATTTCTACCAAAGCAATCATGTGTAGTTATGACAAAAGTTCTACATTATGCCTTTGAAACATGCTATAATTTCAGTGTAATCTATCTGACTGGCTTCATTTCCTGAATATTCCATGTGCCTCCTTAACTGAAACAGGCCTCCAATATTTTACAACTAACATATGGTTGAACCACGTCCCGTCAACCAAGCCAACAGACAACTGGGACCTTTGCACGAAAATAAAAACTCAAATCTCTGCTTGGACACAAAAATTGGTGGATTTGCAGGACAGCTTTGAATTTAAAACCTTAAAATCACCCGACATTTGAGATTTTTATTTTTGGCTTATCATATTATGCGTGCCTTTGTTTTGTTTTTGAGGGCTCTGCAGTCATTGTATTTCTACTAGAGCTCTTTTTGTGCTTATCGAGGAGAATCTCTAATCCCAAAGCTCCTACTCCACCTCTTTTCCTAGTGCTTAAATCACAATTTTGTTGTTGTGAAGAGGTATAATTTGGATCCTGATACATTTAGAATAATATGATGATTTAGTGGAGATGTGTTACTTTAATTTTGAAGAACACCCTTTAAGAAGGTCCACTTCCTACACCTTATCTGGACCTCTCCTTTTTGTCAAGTGTAGTTCTCCATCTTCGTCATTCCAGAAGAGTGATTTTAACGACTCTAACCTTACCGAAATAATCTTTTCTTCTACCCATGACTTTCACATGTTTATTTCGATTATCTCCTTTTTATCAAGTAATCCTTACTTGTGTAACTACATTTCACATTTTCGCAATTTCTCTTTGTTTACATTCTTTATAATTTAATTCCATTATCTAATTCTTTTCTGTTCTTATAAACTGAGGAGCCATTATATATTTGTCAATTTTTTCTTCTTCAAATGTATGTTTATATCCTTCTATTGGTGAAAAGGACAAACTTTCATGGCCATCATAGGATAAGACAAAATGTTTAATTTTGTTTATAGTCCATTTAATATTGTAGATAAATGGGATTCGGGTGAATTATTGGGAGAGTCCACCTTTATCTAAACCTTAAAGGATCTTTGTACCTCCATGCATATGTCATTTAACAGTTTTCTGTTTTTCCTTTTGTTAAGAATGATAAATCCCATTTCAATCGTCAGATCTCAAAAACAACATAATCTTTCTTTTCCTGTGTGCAATTTTTTCTGAACTATCCAGTCATAAAGAATGTCAGGACTTTTTGCAACTTGCTTTTATGTTCTCTAATTGTAGTAGATCCTATCTTAAGTTTTGTTACACATACTGTTAGATTTTTAAAGTTTCCATATTTTTGCCTTTGTCATCTTTTCTGTCCGTGATCTTGGCTTCCATTATAAAGTACTCTGTTCTGTAACGTGATATGTTGATTGAGGAAAGGGCATTTCCGATGTATTCTTTTATTTCAGAGGAGCAACAGGAAATGTTAAAGTGGGACTGATGTAATACAGGACCAGATGTCACAATGTCATGTTTTTTTAACATGAATTTTACTATATTGGATTTGCATTATGTACTCTTTGGTATTCTGACTTTTCTTTTTAATTTGCTCATCATTGAATAGGCTTTTAGGTCATGGGGAAGAGCTTCAGGAAGCTCCTCCAAGTAATTGGACAATAATGTCAGTTCAAGCTGCTGGAGGAATCATTGCAGGTGCAACGGCTTCCTGCATTACCACCCCATTAGACACCATCAAAACTCGCTTACAGGTACTTTTAAATTGATCGACTGCTGATATTTTGCTTTTGTAATATCTACCTAAGATCTGATCTGTTTATGCCAATTGGCCTAGTAATTTTTTGCTGCCTTTAGTGCTAGATACAATTACTATGATTATTCTGCCTTCATGAACTGATGAGAGAATTCTCTTTACCGTGAGGACTAGGTTACTTCTTCTCTATTTAATATTCAACTCCACTAAACTCAAGGTCGTTTTATCTTGGTTTTTGCCTTTAGGATTGATTTAAAGAGACAGTAAAAGTGTTAGGTTGGAGAAAGGGTAGAAAGACTAGGAGCATGGCAATGGCCGCATAGATCATTACGCATAGATCATTACAGTTTACTTGCTCTCCTAGGAAGCTGTTAATGGGATTAGGTCTATTGGTTCCTAGAGACATTCTTCGTGGAGGGTGGGAATAGTTGAGGAATCCCCTACTCATGACCAATGAGCTGTATGGTCATGTTAAATGTCACTTAATTGTTTTAGAAAAAGGAAGTGATGATACCAGGTTTAACAACTTGGGAACTGTCATCCCTAATGTCATTTAAAATAATGGTATTATGCTCACCTTATTGACAAATAAATACATGATTAATAGATTAAACTATGTGAAACATAGTTCAAACTTAATGAGTGGGTTTACCTGTCCCATTTTTCAAAAGAAGATTGTTTTAACCTGTATAATCCAACATTTCTAATCTACACAACTTTTTGTCATTGATAATAGTAAAATAGACCGACAAAAAGATAATGTAGATACTACATCAAAAGAAAAAGAATAAAAGAAATTATATTCAACCAAATTTTTAGATTCAGTAACAGAATCAGGATTCAGATCTCCTTGCTTTAATATGTATATATGTCATCTTAACATGAATAACGCATGAATGCTCTCAAATTAGGTAGGTCTAGATGTGTTTAAATCGGTTAAGCGGGCCATTCTGTGTAAGACATTTGTTTGTACATTGGCCACAACCTCACTGAATTTTAGTTCTGGAGGTTGGGACTAAAAGCCCTCTTCACCTTTACCGTCTCTCTATTTATTCTCTTCACTGGCACATTGCAATCCATTAACTTGTCCTTTTCAGTGAAGTAGTTAATCCTATGTGTACCTTTTGTTTGTTTAATTGCCAGGTGATGGGGCATGAGAAGAGAACATCTGTTAGGAAGGTTGTGAGAAACTTGATAGCAGAGGATGGTTGGACTGGTCTATATAGAGGATTGGGTCCTAGGTTTTTCAGTATGTCGGCATGGGGAACCTCAATGATATTGACATATGAATATCTGAGTATGTATTTCCTCCTCTTTTCTAATCATATTCACTTCTAGTAAATAAATGATGGGATTACGCACAGGATACCTGTGAATTGAAATGTTGTTAACTTGTGGGATGTCATGCGGATACGATCTGTGCACATCTAATTTCTCCGCCCCCCTTCTTTTGCAATTAAAAGGCGCCATGCACATTTTAAACTCTTGGCCCCCTTCTTTTGTGATTAAATGGTGTCTTTGTGTGACCATCAGCTTTGTCTCTTAGTAATCCATTTTCATTATGCTCATCATGATAGAAAGTATGAATGCTTCCTGTCTCACAGCATCTGCAAGATATTATTTGGTGCTTTATGAAATGAGTAGAATTGTTTGGACGTTTGTAGCAATTGTATGGGCGATTTAGTTCTAACTTTTGATGTCTGCTTGAAATAAGCATATCCAGTTCATACATCTAAAAATTAGATCTGGATGCCTATCTGCTGCTGGTTATTTACCCAGGGCACCTCATGGAAATTGAAAGTCATTGCCCGATTTTTTTTGCCTGTCTCTTGAAATTGGTTATATAGTGCAAGTGGTTCTTATTCCTTTCTTGTCTCTCTTGAACATCCGTTTATTACACCATGAATCATTCCCAGTCTGACAATTTATCCTGTTCTTTGTACAGAGCGCTTGTGTTCGAAAGATGAATAGGCTTGGCACTATTCTAACTAACAAAATGTACTTGTGTATCGAGACCGTCCCTGGCAGATCAAACTGGATAATCTTTGGTAGGATCCTCTAGAGGTTTCATGACTATAAACATGAGTACCTTGGGAGAAATAGGAGGGTAAAGAACATCCTTTAAAGTAGGGCCTTTCCCCTTAATTCCATTAGGTGTTCAAATTTTCTTTATCTAAATCAATTGGTTGTATTTTTTGTGAATGCCTAGATATCTGGCTGAGATTCTTTAGCATAGCCTTTTCTTTTTGTTTCGTTTTTCAATTTGTTATCATCGACAATAGTCGATGATTTAAATTACACTGACATTCCCCTATCCTGTTTGCTTCACATTGTAAGTATTTTCTTAAAGCAGCAATATAGATGGTTCCTCTAAATTGGGTCTCATCTGTACTTTATATGTAGATTTATTAAGTAAATTTTGTTTCATCCGCCTGTTCTTCGTAGAGCTTTATATATGCGGTTACTCCACTTTTCATAGATTCTTTAGAACAATGTTTCGCATATTTACGTAAGTTGCCCTAAGATTTTCTGGGGTTCTCTCATGTATAGCTAAATACTCTTCCTTGAGCATTAGATGAAAGAAGAAACACCAGCTTAGTTACAGTTTTCGAAACTCGATTACCTTTTTTAGGGAAAATTGTCAAATAGTCCTAAATATATTGCATTTTTGCCAAATTAATCATAAATCTTTTAATTATACCAATTGAGTCATAAATCTTTTCACATTTTATCGATTGGGTCTATTTGAGAAAAAAAAAATGAAGACTAAGACGGCTTTCCTGAAAGTGGGAAGATCCCTCATCCGATAGACAACTGTTTGTGTTTGTTCAATGATTTTTGGAGCAATAAGTCAGCAATTTTCCTAGAATGCCAAACGCATGCGGATGGTCTAACCTTTCTGCAAGACTGATTATAGGACTTTAACACTGAGGATCACTTCATATTCCTCAATAATTACCCAAAACTAGCGATTATCAATTCCTCACTTGAGCTCTTTCCATGCACTCAATTCGGATCTAACATCAATCGGAACTTGCTTACATTCCTGATGACTAGATATTCTTTTACGTAGGAAAAAACACAAACTCACGCTCGATTTTTTGTAGCAAAACCTTGCCATAACCAAACTTCAGGAACCAAAACTGGGAACAGTTGAACTTGAATGCCTCCGTCTCATCGGGCTTTGGAATTCATAATTTCAGAGAAGACAGTCCCAGACCGCAACTTCTGGGAATCATAAACATCATCACTACTGGTCAGTTGTCGCAGCCGCCCTACTGCTCTTCCCACCACCTCTATTGCTACTGCTGTCCATTGCGTTGCCTCTATAGAGGTGAACCAGTTTTAAACATTGGGAATTAGGAAGGAGCGAGGGAAGGGAAGACTAGACAAGATTAGCGGGAAAATTACTTTAATTTCCTAAATCAATGGAAAAGATTTCATTGTAGTCTTAAACTTTTTAATTTTGTCACTTTCATACTAAACTTTTTCGCGATATTTCAATGTAGTCGTTCGAGCCAAATCTTTGCCTGAAAATGCTGATGTAGCGGTCTAGTCATCTCTAGCTATGTTGATCTGATGTAGACAGACTGAATAGAAACGACATCGTTTTTGCATATATTTTTAAATTTTCTAATCTTTTTTCTTTTCTTTTTTTCCTTTTCATTTTTTCCTTTTCCACGCCATTGTTCATCTAGTTTCCACAGCCTAAATCTCTCAGGGAAACACAGTAAATCGTTGTGAGAAAGCAGATTTTTCTAGAGTTAAGCCGAGTTGGCGGCGGTGCTACCAGAGCTCCTCCATGGACTGTGGAAACGCATTTTGGTTCGGTAGATCTAATGGTGGTGCTAACAAACATGTCTCGATAATTGACCTTGTAATGCTCAAATTTCGGCGAACATCGCCAAAACTGGCCACACACGAACTAGTCTCATGGATCCCAACGACCTCGGCTGAGCCCATTTTGCTGTGGCCGGCACCAATCTGTGTGGAGGCACAAGAAACCAAGGCAAACGTCGAATACTCATTGGAATCAAAACGAATTCCTGCCTGATTTCCCCCCGATTGGGCAGAATGAAGGCGTCCCTCCGTGTGACAATTTAGGTAGTGGCACAGAGATAAAAGGGAGGCCTTGACGGCGAACGTTGAAGCATCAGAAACGGCACAATGAAAGGAAAATTTCATGCTTCACACAATAAAAGATCTAAATAAATTATCTCAACTTATAACATCAGTGATTGTTTATTACTGGTATTGTCGAATCAATTCTTTATTTTTATTGAAAACGAAGATGAAGTGTAACGACCTGAATTTCGACGTAATTCCGAAATCAATAAAATTGACATTATTTCGCATTTCATTTTAGTAAATCTCGCCCAGAGCTGATTACTCTCGGGATACTAATCAATAGGGTATGGCTAACTAGGAAAACGGTACATGGACCAGAGATCCGATCACGAATCGAGCACTGATCTCGATAAATAGTGAGGAAATATTTTGGGCCAACGTGGGCCGTTCTTAGGAAAAGTGACGGATTGGGTTTGGCCAAGGCCAACGATGTACAATCGAATCGCAGGTGATTCTGCACGACCGAAAGTGCACGTGGCCAACCAGCCCCGAACTTAAACCGAACGATCGTGACTTCTGGGACTAGTGATAATTTCTCATTCTCTCAATGATCAGGACCGTCATGATTCGGATAACCTTAGGTCGATACGCGTAACCTCTAAACAACTGTCCGTTAGTGAGAGACCATGAAATCGAAAATTGAGCGAGTTTTGGTCACGAAATTGGATTCGGATTTCGAGATCGATTTTCAAGAGCTTGTGCGACTATTTTCATGATTCCGACACCATATTATGTTGGCCACACACATTTGGGGTTGGGACAGGCGAAAAATGAAATTTCGGCCCGGGACCAGAAAAATGACCGTTTTACCCCTGGCCCATTTTTAGCTCTGAATTTTTGGGAAAATTTTGGGGAAATTAATATTGGAATTTCAGCTCAATTATTGGGCCTAAAGACCATAATGCCCCTCAATTATTGGATAAGATTGAATCACAACCATTGGATCAATGGCAAAATAGTCAAAAACCCTTGGATCGGCGACACGTGGCACCCCTAGCCCCCCATATTTGACCAAGTTGGACCCAGTCTCTCTCTTCACTCCTTCATTTGGCCACCACCACCGCCACTCCCTCTCTCCCCCGAATTTCTTTCCCTCTCGGCCAAGTCTTCGCCGTCGCCACCGGCCGGACCATCGCACCGTAGGCCGTCGTCCGCCGGTGAAGCCACCTCCTTGGACCTCACCGTCACCCCCATCACCACCCCCTCTCGTCCCCATCCCTCTCTCTCGTCCATTTCTCCCTCTCTCGGCTGGTCGCGAACGCTGTCGTCGCCGGGACCGCCGAGACCACCACCACCGTGCCGAACCACTGCCGCCGTTCGCCCCTCACCCTCACCGACTCACTTGTTCTCCACCACCATCATCACCGCCGCTCGCCACTGTTCGGATTGCCAGGGCCAATCACCGCCGAGACCGCTGTCGTACGTCGCTGTTAGAACGCTGCTGCCGATTCTTGCCGTTCATCGGCAATCGGTCACCCGTTCTCGTCATCTTGGTTTAGAATTAGGTGAGTGTACCTCTTAAACCCATATTAGGACTGATAATGCGTTTTTTGGACTGGTTTGGGTATTGTGAGTATATATTTAAGACGGGATTGAGGAATGGTGAAAATTGTTGGCGAGGTCAATTTGATGAATTAGTACGGATAATTGACGACGAGTATTGGCTCCGTAATGGCTGAATTAATGGCTGCCCATTGGTGGGTTATTGGACTAGAATAGGCCATTTAGGGATTTATGGGCTGTATCGCTAAGATTGTTAGGATTGTTTGATTATTGGCCGAATTGTGATTAATTGTGATATGCCATGTCGTGTGCTCGTGTGACCGGATTGTGCGGTATGTGTTTGGCCAATTGTGGCTTGTAATAAAGTGTTGAATTGAGAATTGTAAATTGAGCCGCACTGTATTAATTGGCCAAGTGAGCGCATTGTTGTGGCATTAATTTGACTGGATGCTTGAATTATGCTTGATGCTCATGGTGCGTTGTGTTGCATTGCATGATCACGCATTGTGTATACCGAGAGTGTAGCATGAGATGGAATTGTGCGAGAATGCGTGCCTGCCATGAGCATGTGATCACCTAAAATGCCCCAATGCGTTTTACGCGGGGTTCAGATAAAATTTGGCTGAATGACTGTGTGATCACAATGCACCCTGATGTGTGTTACGCGGGGCTGAACACATCCTGATGCGTGTTACGCGGGATGATGCCCAGTACTTCCGGAAGACGACTAACCTGATGCGTTTTACGCGGGTATTGGTTCGTAAGGAGATCGGTGTTGCACCTGATGCGTTTTGACGCGGGCTAGAGACATTGGGCTTGGAGCGTATTTACGTTGGCCACGGAGTGCTGTGATTATTTGGACCTGTTGCACTGGCACGAGTTAGACCTGATGTGTTTTACGCGGGTCGAACTCTGAGCTAATAATTGAGCATTTGCCAGTGTGCTAGTGTGGGCTAGTGAGCCGGGACATGAATATGACATGAGGATAACATTTGCATGGGCTAGTGTGC
The DNA here is from genome assembly GCA_024500025.1 of Syzygium aromaticum. Classification (NCBI taxonomy): domain Eukaryota; kingdom Viridiplantae; phylum Streptophyta; class Magnoliopsida; order Myrtales; family Myrtaceae; genus Syzygium; species Syzygium aromaticum. The sequence goes on along the minus strand of CM044894.1, from coordinate 13,125,354 downwards.
GAGTATGCGAGACTCGGTGAAAGGCATGTGATACAAACACTGATGAGTGTAAGCATGCGTATGATGTACGTATGAAGAGTGTGTTCGTATATGTGATTTGATTATTATATCGAAATGCTTAACCTGCAAGGTCAGCCAAGTAAGTGATCTGGGTCTGAGGACCCAGGTTAGAGGATGATTGTGAACTGTATTGCTATGCTTGTTGTGATATGCCTGTCAGGAAGATGCATGTTAGCATAGCCTAGGTTTAGGGGTTATATTCGCTGAGATTCATCTCACGGTTGTAATAACCCAATTTTTCAAACCCCTAGCCTTGAGATGCCGAGGTTGCCGTCTCTTTTTAAAATCCCGCACCAGATACAGTAGACATCTAGTGTACACTCCTGCGGGAATGGAGCAGCCTATGTGAAATACTACTCAATGCTTTTTGTGAATGTGGGTGAGCACTACTACCAGCTCCAGGAGTATGTGGTCTGGTGTTATAGGGGTGCTGATGGAGTGACATGACCGTCTCTTAGAACTTTTGATGTTCCATTAGATGGAAACGATATTATGATACCTCAGATGGCCGATGGCGAGATCATAGATCCCCCAGCTACTCTTGATTGGTCTATTCCCGATGAGACGGTGAATGGACTTGCTGCCATGGACGAGAATGAAGATTCCAAGGAGCCAGAGGTATTGCATGCCGATCCGGAGCCAATGGATGATGAAGAGGATGAACCTAAGGCTATGGAACAGAACCTGAATAAGGATGAAGAAGTCGCTAAGATAGGATCAGATGAAGAGTAGAGATTGGATGAGGAGTATGAATTGTACCTTGATCCGGAACTGATACCGAATGCAGAGAATGAATGGGCTGCCGCTTAAGACATGGAGTTGGAGGAGTCCGAGTCTAGCGAGAGATCTTCAGAGAAGTCCTCGGATGATCCTACGGAGTCCTCAAATCCAGACTGGGAGCCCTAGGGTGTGCCAAAGTTTAGGAGTGGAGGCCATACCTTTTTTACTGTGGTCCTCCTTATAGGTCTAGCTTGACTCCCCCCTAGCCATTCTACCCTCTTTGTTTAGCTGTGACTGTTTGGCTGTATATTTTGATATGTTAATCAGATGTTGTAAAAAGTGTTTTTAATAGTAATATAAAGTGTATATATATGTTCAGCTGTGTTGATTATTGTTTTGGCTATCCATTGTCTCATATTATTTTCGTCAGGGTTGTTTACATATTACTTCCATTTATGCCTTGTTCTCTGTTCGGGCGTTGGGTCAGCGACGCTTCCTGGGACGTCGCACATAAATCGACCAAGGTAGGGATGTTGAGTGCCGTGGGATTCGAGGCGTGACATCCCCGTTTGAATTGATATCAAAGCAGGTTAGCTTGGTCCAATTAGGTCGAAGCCTGGGGTGATAAGGAGCAATGAGACCTTGGGTAGCCAGTAGGGTGACCTCGTGTGCTTTATGTACCTCATAACTGCATATGATTATGTTTGAATTGCTTGGCTGTGTGACCCGTAAAGTACAGGTACGGCAGGACCCGAGGTGAGTAGATGAATTCCTTAGGTGATGTGTTAGATGATTCTTGTTAGGCTGCATGTTGATTGTTTGGTTGTTATTTTTGATACCTGCCTAGGACTTAGACTGGGATAGATTGGTTTAAGTCTTTAATTCCTTAGTGGAATTATAGCAGGTAGTTGAGTAGTTGAGATTATAAGAATGAGTAGAAGAAGGGGAAAGGAACCCCAAGGCCAGTCTAGCAATGAAGGCCGAGAAGCTAGGGACCCCAGGTTTGATGAAGTAATGGAGACTTTGTGAGAAATATGGCATATCATAGGATTGCAAACTCAAGAAAGGGCCGCAGCTTATGCCCAGGCTGCTGAAGCCGTACCGATTGCTGGTGTTGGAGGAAATTAGGCCAATTAAAGGCAGGCCCAACCAGCGGGGGTTAGACAGATGCCCCAGTTAGTGGAACAGTTTATGAAACTGAAGCCGCCTAAGTTTCATGGACGTAGTGACCCCGAGACTACGCCTAGATGGGTGGAAGAGCTGGAGAAAACTTTTAAAGTTTTGGGGTGCAACGATGAAGAAAAAGTAACATTGGCGGTTTATCAGTTACAGGACGGTGCCAATGATTGGTGGAATGCCATAAAAGGCAGAGTATTTCTAGAAAGAACGACCCCGACTTGGGCTGAATTTGTTGAGTATTTTTATGAGAAGTATTTCTCGGAGAACGCTCAAGAGAAGAAGTTGATGGAATTCATGCGATTACGCCAAGGTCAAATGACTGTTGACTAATATGAAACGGAATTTGCAAGGTTGACAAAGTTTGCGCTGACTATGGTGGAGAATTCAAGAGATAAGGCTCGAAGGTTCCGAGATGGATTGAAACCGGATCTTCGGAGCTAAATTTTGTCGCACGACATTAAAGACTATGGAGAAATGTATAGACGGGCTCAAATTATCGAACGGGATCAACAAGAAAGGGCAGCTGCCTCAGGATCGCGGTTTGCCCAAAATAGAGATAATCACCGCTATGGAAAGAAGCCTACGACAGGTAACAGACGTTTTGTCCCGCTAGTTAGGCAAACTATTGGGAAACCAAACCCCCAACCGAGCATATTTGGGGCACGTTTTAAGTGCGGGAGCATGGAACACTAGATTCGTAATTGCTCGCAGATGTGTCCCTTTAGACCCTAAGGACCACCCCAGCAACCATGCATTGGGAATCAAGCCAGAAATCCCCCACCGACTATACAGGGAAGGCCACCAGCGCAAGGAAGGGTTTATGCAATGGCGCGTAATGAAGCAGAGAATGCGCCAGGTGTGGTCACAGGTATGATTTCTCTATGTGATCATACTGCATATGACTGTTTGATCCGGGGATGACCCATTCATTCATTTCAGAACAATTTGTTAGATTAGTTGGTGTTGAACTAGTGCTGCTTGAGACTATGCTAAGTGTGTTGACTCCAATGAATGATAGCATGTTAATCTCTCTTTTGGATGCCCCAATTGTAAGATAGTTATTGGGGTTAGGGAAGGGAGTATCGACTTGGCAGTATTGGCCATGTTCGATTTTGATGTGATTATTAGGATGGACTGGTTAGCCCGACAGAAAGTTGTCATGGATTGCAGCGATAGAACGATCCAATTTAACCCAGATGGACGTTCTAGTTTTGTGTTTCAAGGAAACCTCGGAGAAACCTCGATCCCTTGGATTTCCTCGCTTGAAGTGAATAAGATGTTGGATGATGGGTGTGAAGGATATTTAGTAAATGTTGTGGATCTAACAGTGGCGGAACCTAAGTTGGAAGATATACCCGTAGTATGCAATTTCCCTAAGGTCTTTCCTTAGGAATTGCTGGGTTTACCGCTTGAACGAGAGGTGGAGTTTGTGATTGAATTGGCTCCTGGGGCGGAGCTGATTTTGAAGGCGCCATATCGGATGTCCTTATCGGAATTGAAGGAGCTGAAAGTGCAAATACAAGAATTATTGGACAAGGGTTTCACTCGTCCTAGTACGTTCCCATGGGGAGTGCCCGTCCTATTTGTAAGGAAAAAAAATAGAACTCTGAGGTTATGCATAGACTACCGGCAGTTAAATCAAGTGACAGTGAAGAATAAGTATCCACTGCCGAGGATTGATAACCTGTTTGATCAGCTGCAAGGAGCCTCAGTGTTTTCCAAGATAGACCTAGGAACTGGATATCATCAACTAAGGATAAAAAATGAGGATATCCCCAAGACTGCTTTTAGGGCTAGATACGGGTATTATGAATTTATAGTTATGCCATTTGGGCTAACGAATGCCCCAGCCGCCTTCATGGATTTAATGAACAGGGTATTCAAGGAATTCCTAGACTAGTTCGTGATTGTCTTCATCGACGATATCCTGGTGTATTCAAAGAGCCCTAAAGTACATGAAATACACTTGGTTGAAGTACTACGGACCTTAAGAGAACACGCGTTGTATGTCAAATTTAGCAAGTGTGAGTTTTGACTTAGTAAAATGGTGTTTCTTAGACATATTGTGTCAGTAGATGGAATTTCTGTGGATCCAACAAAGATCAATGCAGTGACTAAGTGGTCAAGACCGACGTCAGTAACTGAGATCAGGAGTTTCCTAGGCCTAGCTGGCTATTATCGACGTTTCGTGGAAGGATTTTCATCGATAGCCATGCCATTGACAAGACCGCTTAAAAAGGAAATCAAGTTTGAGTGGGATGATAAATGTGAAAAAAGTTTTCAAGAGTTGAAGCATAGGTTGACAACTGCTCTAGTGTTGACTATTCCGTCTGGACCTAGAGGATTCGAGATCTACATAGTGTGTGAGTTTGCGAGACTCGGTGAAAGGCATGTGATATAAACACTGATGAGTGTGAGCATACGTATGACATACATATGAATAGTGTGTTCGTATATGTGATTTGATTATTATATCGAAATGCTTAACCTGCAAAGTCAGCCAAGTAAGTGATCTGAGCCCGAGGATCCAGGTCAGAGGATGATTGTGAACTGTATTGCTATGCTTGTTGTGGTATGTCTGTCAGGAGGATGCATGTTAGCCTAGTTTAGGTTTAGGGGTTATACTCACTGAGATTCGCCTCACGGTTGTAATAACTCAACTTTTCAAACCCCTAACCTTAAGATGCCGAGGTCGCTACCTCTTTTTGGAATCCCGCTCCAGATACAGCGGACGTCTAGTGTATACTCCTGCGGGGACGGAGCAACCTATATGAGATACTACTCAGTGTTTTTTGTGAATGTGGGTGAGCACTACTACTAGTTCCAGGAGTATGTGGCCTGGTGTTATAGGGATGTTGATGGAGTGACATGACCACCTCTTAGAACTTTTGATGTTCCGTTAGATATGAATGATATTATGATACCTCAGATGGCCGATGGTGAGATCATAGATCCCCCAGCTACTCTTAATTGGTCTATTTCCGATGAGATGGTGAATGGACCTGTTGCCATGGACGAGGATGAAGATTCCGAGGAGCCAGAGGTATTGCTTGCCGATCCGGCGCCGATGGATGATGAAGAGGATGCACTTGAGGCTATGGAACATGACCCGAATGAGGACAGAGAAGTCGCTAAGATAGGATCAGATGAAGAGTGGAGATCGGATGAGGAGTTGGAATTGTACCTTGATACGGAACTGGAACCGGATGCAAAGGATGAATGGGCTGCCGCTCAGGACATGGAGTCAAAGGAGTTCGAGTCCAACGAGAGATCTTCATAGGAGTCCTCGGATGATCCTACGGAGTCCTCAGATCCAGACTGGGAGTCCAAAGGCAGGCTAGAGTTTGGGAGTGGAGGCCGTACCTTTTTGACTGTGGTCCCTCCTCGTAGGTCTAATTTGACTCACCCCTAGCCACTCTACCCTTTTTGTTTAGCTGTGACTGTTTGGCTATATATTTTGATATGTTAATCATATGTTGTAAAAAGTGTTTTTAATAGTAATATAAAGTGTATTTATATGTTCAGCTGTGTTGATTGTTGTTTTGGTTATCCGTTGTCTCATATTATTTTCGTCGGGATTGTTTACATATTGCTTCTGTTTGTGCCTTGTTCTCTATTCAGGCGTTGGGTCGGCGTCGCTTTCTGGGACGTTGGACATAAATCGACCAAGGTAAGGATGTTGCGTGCCGTGGGGTTCGAGGCGTGACATGAAGAATTGAAAACTTTCGAGCGACAGTGGCAAAGTGAATTGGCTCTTGCAGATGTTGTGGCCATGGGAGGGGCATTGGATTAACACCAAAAGAAGAAGATGAACGGTAGCGTGGAAAAGGAAACAAAAGAAAACATAAACAAAAGAAGAGAAAAAAAATCATAAAACTCATAAAATTACTCAAAATGACACGTCAGGTCGATGGCCATGCCACAAAAGATGGCTAGCGATGACTGGACCGTCGTGTCGGCGTTTTTAGGTGAAGATTGACTGAAAAGACCATATTGAAATTGAGACTCTATTGGCAAAAAATAAAAATCTTAGGGTCTTCATTGAAATCTAGGGGTGTCAAAAAAACCCGTCCAAACATGACCCGGTCCGATCCGACCCGACCCGAATAGAAATTTTCATATTGGGTCGGGTTAGATCTTAACTTGTTTGGGTGATAGAAAAAACAATTGGGCTCGGGTATCTGAGCCCAACTGAAACAAAGAAACACTATCTTCTTCTTGTTCACACCCAAGCCCAACTGAAACAAGGAAACAAACTAAGGTACATTGCTTAACCCTATTTTCTTCTTCGTTCTTCCATCGTCTTGACGAAAAGTGTCGCTGTTGAATCCACGAGCAGAAGAAGAAGAAGATGGAGGAAGGGGTCACTGTTGCGTGACTAGCGGCACTTGCCTCGACATAGCGCCCTCACGCTCGGGCTGTGGATTGAATCATTCCGCCCTCCAATTTCGAGTGGCGGCGGCGGCTGTCGGCCTCTTCCCGTGTCCTTATGCAGCGCCATTGACGGAGCTAGAGCCGGTGAGTTCCTAGTTGCTTTTCTCGATCTGATCCGTGCGGGTTCCGTCTTGCCTTGGATCTGAATAGCAATGCGGTACTGTGGCTGGGCAGTGATGCGTTGATCTGGTGATTTTTGGGGTTCGGCTAGCTGAGGGATTGGTGGAAGGCTGAATTGTTGGGAGTTCGAGGGTTGCTGTGTTGTAGTGTGATGCGATATTCCGCTTTTCATTTTTTTTGTTTATTCATTTTGGGTGTGGGTGAAACCGCGCACTTCGTTAGGGGGTTTTGATCTTCTAGAGATGATGCCATGAGTGCTTTTATTTGTCGAAGAATGGGGAACCCATATGTTGACTCACTGTGCTTTTCAAGGTGTTTTGTGTATGCGTGTTCATCTCATTTTGCATTAGCTGATTTTGTGTGTCATACCAACTGTTCGATAAAATTACCAGGTCAAGTGATGACAATGACCTTGCAATGACCTTGTTAAGTGAAGTAAAGGAGATTCTATTATAGTAGGAAATCTGTCAAGTGAAGGTTGTGACAAATGAATGCAATCTGTTCGCAAGGCTTATATATTTTTTCACTTATTTTGGCAGGCTTGCTGTTTTGTGCTTCGGAGTTGGATCTCAAAGAAGTTTTATGACTGGATGGTAACATGATTAGCTACTTGTTCATATGCATTGATTGGTTGCTTACTACTGCTAGGTGATTGATATAATTGATGTTTATTTGCAGTGTTGTTCTGTTCCTGGTTGCAGTCACATTTTTTATCACACGGTGGTTTATTGAATTTGTTGATGGTTTTTTCAATCCCCTCTATACCCAGCTAGGGATAAACATATTTGGTAAGGAGCGAGCGCTTAGTGAAAAACATGTTCTTTTGTCATATTCTGCGAATATTTGTTGACTGTCTCCACTTGACTCGTGTAGGAAACCTTAGGCTTTTGCATTCCCCTTTCCTTGGATCTTTCCTATCAATTTTCATTTTAGATATTTGGGCACATCAATGACCTGATTTTTGTCTTTGTTATTCCAGTAAACAGAATATTAAAAACAGGTTTTCATTGATGGCTTCATCAATGACTTGATTTTAGATATTTCTTCTTCTTCTTTTTTTCAACAGAAGAAGGGGGAAGGAGGAGGGCATGATTGGGTTTTTAGTGCTGACTTGATGGAGCATGAGGCTGGAGGTAAGGAGGGGATTTTCCTCATGTGCCTATTATATGGTATGCTCAATTAAATTTTGTATATGATCATTAATATATATTTGACATGATGTTTGGATTTTCAGAAAGAGAAGATTTTGATTGGCATTCCAATCCAACAACCTCAATTGGCTATTCTAATGGCGAGCATGAGCTTGCTCAAAATGTGCGTGAGGTAAGCATGCAAATAACATTAAATTCATGCTCCATAAATTCAAAATAGTGTTTTTCGGAAACTCAGCAATATAAGGTTTCTTAATTTTTTTTTTTGAAAGCTAGTTGGTTGTTTCTTTATTGTAAGAAAGATGATGTAGGTTTCTAGCAAAAAAGAAAAGAAAGATGATGTAGGATAAAGAGGATATTCACTATGTCTAAAGCATGTTGGGCACTACTTCCTGGACCTTTCAACATACAAACTGGTTGATCTTGTCTTTGTTATTGTCTTTTCTAAGTTGCTCTTAATCTTCATTGAATAATTAATGTAGGTGTTGGCAACACTAGCATAGTGCAAAAAATGGGCTAAATGGAGGATGTGTAGATGTAACATTGGCAAGACGTGACTATTTCACATCTAATTGAACTTTTAATGCGGGGCGTAGGATTCTTTCTTGTTCATTGGACACTGATCCTGTTGGTTTGAGCTCTGATTTTCTTGAATTTGACTATTACCTATAGTCCAATTCTTAAAGCCTCTGCCTGTCTGTCCTTTTCACATTGCTTTTGACAGGAGAAACATTCATTTATTATAGTATAGGAGAACGCTGCTTCGGGCATAATGATTAGTTGAAGATGTGGGCACTTAGCATTTATTACAGATTTTTCTAACTGAATTTACAGCCTTAGGACAGAAGATCGTGATGCTATATATATTTGGATTTCATTCCATTGCATGTGCATGTGCACCTTATGCCTTTTAAATGTCCATAAATTCAATGAGTCACGGTGGGAAGATCATACTACTAAAGTCCTTTGGTGTTATTAATGTGTTTGTAAGAAGAATGACTAAGAAAACAGAGAATACCTGTTCTTTCAAGGGAGGTTTATGCTGTTTCGGTGCATAGCCTGGTTTGGTGACCTTTTCGACTTAGTCTCATATACTTTATGTTGTGACCTTTTCGACTTAGTCTGATGAAGCCATCCTCTTATTGATAACCTGTTCTCTTACTTGTAACATAATGATTTACAAAGCTCTGAATCTTTTATCTTGCAGGGCTGGGCTTTGTCACATCTTTGACGTTTGTATTCCTTGTTGGGGTTTTTTATTCATCATGGCTGGGTTCCACTGTCTTCTGGATTGGAGAGTGGTTTATCAAGTGAATGCCATTTGTTAAGCATATATACTTAGCTTCTAAGCAAATTAGTGCAGCAATTTCTCCTGGTAAAGATTATTAGATCTTTGTTCTGCATACTAATCATTGTGAATAGTACTCTTGAATGGTTGATTGTTGTGGTACAGAGATTCTTCATTGTTGTATCGCGGAAACATTACACAGTTGACATCGTTGTTTCATGGTAAAATCCTATTTTTTTTTTGTTAGTATCTCTTTTCGGCACTACTGATGCATTTTTGGTTGAAGCTCATATTGTGTTTAACCTGCAGGTATACTGTCAATTTGGTGGTCTTCTTCATTGACAAGAAATTGCCAGGTTAGCTTGTGTAACCTTTGCATCTATTGTGTCTTTATAATAACAGCGTACACTTTGACTGTTTTTCAATCTATTTCTACCTAACTTCGCAAACATGTTTTTAAGCCGCAGAGCAGTCCCATTACTGTGTTCTTTTCTTAATTCAACCTGGCATGTTTGTACAATGCTGCAAAGGCCTTGTTCAGTTATCTGTTGTTGCATAGATGATGGTTTCGTTGCATAGTTTTGTTGATAACATATAGCAATTATTGGGCAATCATGGCTTTTGTTGATTCTATAATGTTAATTATTTTTGCTGATTGCTAGATGTCTTTGTCGACGGATTCTAGCCTCACAAATAGAAGGAAGAGATCCATTATGTGGGATCACTTTAAAAGGATTCCATGTACAGACAAGAATCAAGAAAAGGCTAAATGTTTATATTGCGGGGTCCACATTGGTTGTTCTAGTACTCAAGGGACTAGTTCAATGCATCATCATTTAGATAGATGTAAGGAATATCCATATGCAAACATCAAGAAGGCAAAAAAATGCCTCGGGTCAACCTGTTGGGGTTGGTAGTTCACCATGAAAATTTGACCGGGATGCTAGTAGAAAAGAACTAGCGACCATGTTCATTCTTGGTGAATTTCCCTTTAAGTTTGTAGAAAATGAGGGTTTTCGGCGATTTGTGTATAAAATCCAGCCAAAGTTCTCACTCCCTACACGTAACACGTTGAGGAGTGATTGTTATGTGTTGTACATGGAGGAAAGAAGAAAATTGATGAAATATTTTGCCGACACATGTCCTAGAGTTTGTTTGACGATCGACACATGGACCTCTTGTCAAAATTTGACTTATATGTCTCTCACTACTCATTTTGTTGATGCTGATTGGAAGTTGCAGAAGAAAATCCTAAATTTTTGTCAAATCCCGGGTCATTCTGCCGAGATAATAGGAAAGGCGGTTGAGAAATGTTTGACTGGTTGGGGGATTCAAAGTATTTTTTCCATTACCGTGGATAATGCAAGTTCAAATGATTTGGGAATTCAATACTTGAAAAGAAGACTTAATTCTTGGAACACTCTGGTATTGAAAGGTGAATTACTCCACATGAGGTGTTTTGCTCATATATTGAGTTTGATTGTGAGAGAGGGGTTAAAAGACATAAATGATTCCATTGTTAGAATACGTTCGGCTGTACGTTATGCGAGGTCTTCTCCTGGGAGGTTGAGGCGGTTTAAGAATTGTGTTGAACTAGATAATATTGAGTCAAAGAGTCTTGTATGTTTGGATGTGGAGACTCGTTGGAACTCGACATATATGATGCTAGAGGCGACTTTGAAGTTTCAAAAAGCTTTTTTCTTATTGGAAATTCAAGATAGCAAATTTGTTGAAGAACTGTCTAAGGCGAAAGGGTTGCCTACTAGTGATGATTGGGATTATGCTCGTCACCTTCTTCCTTTCCTGAAGTTGTTCTTTGATACGACTTCAAAAGTTTCGGGTTCTTCTTATGTCACTAGTAATGATTTGGCAAAGGATGTTTATGGGCTTTTTGGGATGATTAATGAATATTGTGAGAATGAGGATAAAAGTTTGCAAGAAATGGCTAAAAGAATGAAGACCAAATTCAATAAGTATTATGGCAATGTGAATAATATCAATCTTAATTTGTTCATTGCTTGCATACTTGACCCTCGACATAAATGGGAATATGTGAAATAGTTGACTAATGATGTTTATGAAAGCAAGCAAGCAGAAATTTTATGTGATAAGGTAACATCATCACTGACATCATTGTACGAGCAATAACGCACTGGTAAATGCCCCCAAGGCAACTTGAGATTAAAAGTTACAAGAACAGTAAATGTGTCAAAGTCTCCAGTGGTTGGTGCGGACTTTATGACTGCAAAGTATCTTGGCCAAACGGGACAGCAAATTTTGGAAGAAAAATCTGAATTGGATAAATATTTGGAGGAAGGATGTGAACGTTATAGCCCCGACTTTGATATCTTAACTTGGTGGAAAGTTAATTCTTTAAGATATCCTATCCTCTCTTCCATTGCTCGAGATATTTTGGCCCTACTAGTCTCAATTGTAGCATCAGAGGCCGCATTCAGCACGGGAGGTCGTGTACTCGATGTCTTTCGTAGCTCCTTGACCCCAAGAATGGTGGAGGGTCTTATATGTGCTCAAGATTGGCTACGATCCTCTCCACTTTCACTTTCAATTGAGGATGACTTAGAAGAACAAGAAAATTTTGAGTCAGGTCAGAAAACATAATTGTGGAATATTTGTTCTTTTCTATATTACAATGAATACTTAAGTTCTCATTTTGATTTTGAATTTAATGCAGAGTGTTCAACTACAATTATGGAGCCAAACTCGATATCGGTTTCTCTTGATGATTGATGAAGTTGGAAATTGGTACTTGCTAAACCAATTTTTTTTATTCTTATTGCAAATTTACTTGTATCTTGAATAGAGTTTGCAAATTTACTTGTATTATTATAGTGGTACTATATGGTAATGCCTTGATAGTTACTTGACCCCCTCAGAAATATCATCTCCAATGGGTCACTCATCATCGCAGTTCTTGATGCAGGACAGGCATTGTATAATCATAATAAAGATTGAGTTATCTAGCTCTTTTAAGTGTGCTAGGCTAATCCTTGACAGCCTTTCTCAATGAATTTCCATTTGTGTTTTCCCAAACGATATTGTTTGTTTCTCGATCGTTGTCCAGGTCTTGTCAGTTACTTCTATAGCTTATTTATGCAGCTACTTGGAGTAGAAAATAGACAGGTTCATGTGGACACTCTAAAAAACAATTGGTGTTTCTTTTGTTTTTGCAGCTGCTGTTTGCTTGAGAGTCCTTTGTAAAGACCAAGCCAGCGAAGGAGCATGTGGTCGCCGAATGGGAGCCGAAGGTCAATGCAGCATGAATCGCTGCTTCTGCGTTATGAGCGTTAGTTGAACTTTTGTTATGGCAGCGTGGTTGATGCTTGAGAGCTCTCTGCCTATTAGTTAAGCCAATAAATGTACCGACTCATCTCACCCTTGTTGGGCTTATTGTTTTGTCAATGAAGCCTTATCAATGTACTTAGCCCCCTTCTGTTTTATCTTTTGTATCATTTCAATAATGATTAGTAAACCTCTAAACACGAACCCGAACCTATCCGACCCGAACCGAACCCTACCCGATTGTGCGACTATATCATGTTCGGGTCTTATTTCGGGTCGAGCTAAGCACATATATTTATTGTTTCGGGTCGGGTCGGGTATCATGAAAACCCGACCCGACTCGACCCGATGACACCCCTACTGAAATCTATCGGATAACTTTAGGTCTAAATCGGTAATTTAATTGTGGGTAATTTCATTCGGTCAAAGGGAAATTATCACGGTGAGATTTACAATGCACTAGCAAACAAGCTTATGACCCACTAGAAAATTGACATGCGGTGTAGTAACAATCATATTTAATGACGTTTTACTATTATACATTCTTGGTTACGAACATCGTTGTAAACCTTTGTAAACTATCATAATTAAAAAATATTCAAATTTACGGTGGTAAGTTCTTGATTACGATGTTACGTTGAAATGTCTAAATAATATAAAACTGGTCGTAACAAAAAAAATTCCAAATTTAGTACATTTTGTTCATAGTTTCAATGGATTGTCGTAAACCTTCGCAAAGGGCCATAATTGAAAAAAAAAAATACAAAATTACCACATTTTGTTATGAAGCATCGTAGCCCCTTGTAGATAGTCGTAGTTGAAAAAAAATCCAAATATATGACATTTTCCTCATGTTTATGAAGCCATAACTCTTTATAAATTATCGTAATAAAAAAAAGCATTCAAATTTTAATGATTTCTTCTTTTCGTAACCCTTTGTAAACTGTCATCATTTAAGAAAATCTAAATTTATATGTTTTACGATGCGTTGTAACTCTCTATTAATCACCGTAATCAATAAAATATTCAAATTTATGATGTTTCGTTCTTAATTATTACAAACCGTCGTTAACTTTGGAAACTATAGTCACTAAAATCAATCCAAATTTACTGCATTTTCTTCTTGGTTACGGCAGACTGTCATAAGCATTTGTCAACAGTTCTAATTAAAAATATGGAAATCTACAATGTTCTGTTGGTTAAGAAACATTTGTAAAACGTGCTAATTTTTTTTAAAAAGAAACCAAATTTAAGATGCTTTACTCTTGGTTACAATAGAGTCTTTTTGTAAATCGTCGTAATTGAAAAATATCGAACTTTAAGACGTTTGGTTCATTGGTACGATGGATCATAGTTTACCTTTGTCAGTGGTCGTACTTTAAATTATCCAAATTTATTAGGTTTTACCCAGGGTTATGACGACGAAACATTGCAATTCTTCATAAATCAACGTGCTTGGAAAAATATCTAAGTTTATGAAGTTTGCTCTTAATCATTACAAATCGTTGTAAACCTTTGCAAATTGTTATTGTTAAAAGAGTTAATACCATGAAAAACCCTAAACTGGTACATCTGAGATAAATTTATCCAAAATTAATTTATTTACCACAAAAAATTTCAAACCGGTACACTTATCACAAATTTACCCTCCGTTAGTTTCCATTAAATTTTGCAATCAAATTTTTGAGTTGAATGACACGTGACAATTGACGGATGTACCAGTTTGAGGTTTTACCCCTTTATTTGTCATATGTTTATCAATTTGTCATTTTTCGAGGTATTAATTCAATTTTACGGAGGGTAAATTTGTCATAAAAGTATCGGTTTAAGGTTTTTAGTGGTCAAAAAATTAGATTGAGGTAAATTTATCACAGGTGTACCAGTTCGGGATTTTTGGTAATCAAAAAATTAGTTTAGGATAAATTTATCATAAGTATACCATTTTGAAGTTTTTCGTGACATTAATCCTTGTTAAAAAAATTTCATATTTACTACGTACTGTTCTTAATTACAATTAAACATTGTAAAATTTTGTAAACTGTGGTAATTTAGAAAATTTCCAAATTTGCGACTCTTTGGTCTTACTTATGACCGGCTGGCGTAGTTAAAAAAATCGAAATTTACAACATCCTGGTCTTGGTCACCCCGCAACGTCATAAACATTTGTATGTTGTTGTAATTAAGAAAAAAATAACAAGGTTCATAGTGCTTTGCTCTTAGATACAAAACGACAGCCTATTGTTACAACCGATTGTCGTAACTTGTTGTAAATCACCATAATTCAAAATATTCAAATTTACGACATTTTGTTTTTGATTACCATAGCCATCATAAACCATATTGTTGTAAATAAGAAACTAATAAATAAGTCGGAGTTTCGCTCTTGGTTATGACGAAATACTGTAATTAAAAAAAGTCTAAATTGACAATGTTTTTAATTACAACAAAGCATCCTAAACCTTTGTTATGATGCCTCAAAATGTCAAGTGCCACATGAGATCTTTCCTTAAATTATTCATTATCTTTTAAACATGTAGAATCATAACAAAATAACCATATCACTTGGCAACAGAAGTTTAACAAGTCTAAATAATAGACATGCATCTTTCCTCTTTTAATGTTCATCTTCCAAGTACTAACGCAAGTACCCAAAAAGAAACAGACAACAAAGCAATAATTTTGCAAAGAAGGTCAGGTCAATTATCGTCACTATACCCATACTTCATCAAAAGAGAGCTTGTACATTTTTTTACAAACCATCGCCTAACCCAGGGGACCATCGAACTCTTTCAAAGGTCCTACCAACTCGCTATTTATATTAGCACACCAAGTGATGAAACAGTGGGGGAGAAACTCAAGTAATCCCAGATCCACCCGGACAATAGAACTACATTTAACATTCCCTATCTTGAATCCCGGTACAAGTACATCTTGATATCTCCATGCTATGTATACGAGTACTCCAAAGCATAGTGTGGAAAGAGAATCCATCCAATAGATTTGAAAAATAACAGAGTGAGCCAAAATCCAGTAAAGGAAATCTCTAAGTTTAAAGTAAATATCATCTTACCACTCAATCTGGTACCAACAAAATAATGTGATTTCAAAACGAGAACAAAATGATTATGTATGGTAAAGGAAGGACTAAACGCACTATAACCTACCATGATATGTCGATTAAAATAAGGATTAATACCACGAAAAATCCCAAACTCGTACATTTGTGACTAATTTACCCAAAACTAATTTTTTAATCACTAAAAATCCTAAATTAGTACATTTGTGATAAATTTACCCTCCGTTAGTTTATATTAAATTTTACCTTCAACTTGCTAAGTTGGATCCGTTAGTTTATATTAAATTTTACCTTCAACTTGCTAAGTTGGATGACACGTGACAGTTGACGAGTGTATCAATTTGGGGTTTTACCCCTTTGTTTGTTACAGGTTTACCAATTTGTGATTTTTCGTGATATTAATCCAATTTAATAGAGGGTAAATTTGTCACAAATGTACTAATTTAGGGTTTTTTGTAGTCAAAAAATTAGTTTGGAGTAAATACGTAACAGGTGTTTTAGTTTGAGATTTTTGGTGGTCAAAAAATTAATTTGAGGTAAATTTATTACAGGTGTATCAGTTTAATAATTATATAATGTTACATAAAATTTATTCACTCAAATGCAAGTAGAATGTATAATAATTTCCGGTACAGGCACTTCAAAAATCTTTACCTTTCAAGCCATTTACTTTAATGTCCATAATCAACGAAAGACCTCTCATAACCTTTGTCTATTTGATTGATCCAATCAAAACATTTTTTGCTTATTTGATGAAAAATAGTTGTTGACTTGTTGGGTGTCATGCTTGTTACACCCCCAACTCTACAGTTACAAGGCAATGACATGGCGGTCCTTCCACCTGAAAGGCGTAGTCTCAAATATAATTATCATATATCTGTTATCGAAATATATACATCCATATAGTTGATAAAGGGATCATTTGATTACATGATTAGAGTTTATAAAATCCATCAAAACAATATGTACATTTCCAACTTACAACTAAACTCAGAGGTTCACTTAGACATAAAAAAAACTCATACAAAAAAACCTCATTATCAAAATGTTCTGCTGATAACATAAACGCTCTCGTTCTGCTTGCGATTAGCTAAAAAACTTGAGAAACAAGTAAGATGAGTGGAATTAACAATCACAACCGAGGAAGTGGTTCATCTCTTTTAAGCAGATCGAACATTTACTATGCATTTTTATAAAATGATATCATAACTCATCAATCCCAAATCCAGTATATGATATACATAAAATATCAAAAGTAGATTTTCAATAAAAATTTTTAAATATTGGATCAATCAATAATATCAACTCAACAATAACAGATCAACCATCAATGATTCATTCCATTGATCAATCTCTATCAAATCAAATATTAATGGTCCATTTCATTAACTAATCTAATGCGTAGTATCTAACTATGGTCACGCTTAATACCAGTGACAAAGGTGACTGAATTTTCCCCATTGACTAGGTCTCTACCTATATCAGTCGGTAGTTTGGCCTTGAAGGACATCCTAATCCCTCAATAGGTACTAATCATAGTAATATGAGCATAATGCACTGACACTATTCTCCAATAACCCACAATTAAATTCAAAATCCATCTCGAAACTCAAGTTCACTAACCTAATCATATAAATTTATGATTCAATTCATCAAACATATTACCTTTCGTAAATCAAATTCATAATATAAGAACTTTTCATAATTCTCTCCTAAAAGGTTTCGCAAGTCATCCACATTCAATCGATTCAAACTATAATCAAAGATATCCTGCCTTTTAAAATATACAAAATGGTAGTAATTGCGTGATCTAATTTTATGCATTCAATATGCTCTAAGTACCACTTTTTCTTTTCAAAGAAATATCAAACCATGGGATGCATCTTTAATTCATAATATAATTTTTCTATCATTTTCATGACATGAGTTTTATAAAACCAAAAAAGAGATAAGTACCATTCACCTGGTAAAGCTAAAAGCCAACCTACAAAGGTTACTTATATTGACGAACTAGTATTTTTATCAATTAATTGAAAAACGATATCAAAACCAAGTAAAACTCTACTTTAACTAACGACTTGACTAGACTACGCTTATTCATTGATAAAATGACTTATGTGCACTAACGAAGAAACTTGTTTATGGCAAACATGAATGTTTGCCAATTATACGTTTGTCCGTTATGTGTAACTCGCATGTAAAACTTTAAAAATTCGTTTTAGTCAAACTGTACTTTGGAATTGATTTTCGTCAAACCCAATGGCTCCATAATGCTCTAAACTATCATTTTCATATAACTCCACAGCTTAACAACTCATAAATTGAACCTCGCAGTTCAAAATTTACATGACTTCGAATTTATGACTTAATTATGGCTCCAATTAGATGAATAAAGGGCTCCAATTCTTACTTGTTATTTTGAAATGAAGTTGATTCGGCTTGTCGGGATGTCCGAAACATATACGCTCAAAAATTTCTCACTCTTTTCTACGTTTCCTCTTTTCCAATGGTTTTAACGTCCAACTCTCCCTCCTTGCATTTCTCGTTTTTGCCGGAGTCCTTTCCTTCTCTTTGTTTAGCGCCAACTGCAGATTTAAAGAGAAGTGGGCTTGACTCCTATGAAATTACTAGGGCTTCCGTAATTATTTTAATAACTTCGCCCTAATTTTACAATGCCAATGTGATCTGTGCACATCTCAACTCTTCGCTTCCCTTCTTTCGCACTGAAAGGGCGTCGTGCACATTGTAAACTCTTGGTCTCCCTTCTTTTGCAATTAAATGGCGTCTTTGTGTGACCGTCGGCTTTGTCTCTTCGCACTTCATTTTCATTATGCTCATCACGATAAATTGTATGAAGTGCTTCAAGTCTCATAGCATCTGCAAGAAATTATAAGGTGCATTATAAAATGAGTAGAATTGTTTGGATGTCCTTGTTCCCGTTCTTGTCTCTCTTGAACATCCTTTTATTACATCATGAATTATCATCAGTCTGACAATTTTTTTGTGAATGCCTAGATGTCTGGCCGAGATTCTAGCATAGCCTATACTTGTCTTTTAATTGACAATAATAGATTATTGATATTACTCTGTAGCATTCCCCCTATCCTGTTCACTTCACATTGTAAGTACATTCTTCAAGCAGCAACGTAGATGGTTTCTCTAAATTGGGTCATCTGTCCTTTCTATGTAGAGTCATAACTAAAATTTGATTCATACGTGCATTCTTGGTATAGCTCTATAAATTGTGAAAGTTTCATTGATTGTTTGGAACAGTGTTTCATATAAGTCCAATTTTTCTTGTCTGCTGTCTCGTGCGTAAGTTGCCCTACTATTTCTCGGGGGTTCTCTCATCTATAACTCTACTTCGAGCATTAGCTGAACGAAAAACACGCTGAATTATATAGTATCTGAAACCCGTTACCATTTTTATCATATCATATATATGTTCTCCACAGAAAAAAACGAAGGCTAAGATGGGGCTTTCGTGGAAGCGGGAAGATCCCTCATCCGATAGACAATCGTTTCCGTTTGTTCGATGACCTATTTTCGGAGTGATAAGTCAGCAATTCTCCTAGAATGTGGAACGCATTTAGGTGGACTAATCTTGCTACAAGCCTGATTACAGGACTTCAATACTGAAAATCACTTGATATTCGTCACTTGTCACCCAAGAATATGGGACTGTCAATTCTTACTATGCTCTTCCCATGCATTCTTATCCCGATCTAACAACGATCAGAATTTGCACACATTCCTGATGACTAGATTTTGTTTTGTTTTTTTGCCTAGAAATATGCTCAAACTTATTGTTGATACCTAATTTTTAGCCGATAAGTCATATAAAGGTAAAATTCAAGATTAGGGTTCCTGATCGTGACATGAACTATTTCTTAGCCAGAAAGTGTCATTTTTGTGTTTTTCAAATTTAAATTTCATAGCATTCCATCTACACCAAGACATTAATTTCACCAATAATCCAAGGAAGTTTTTAGAATTGACTTTTTGGTCAACCCCTAAAGTCAACCTCTGGTCAACATTTTCAAAGAACTAAAAAATCATTAATTCAACTCCTTTTCAAGCTTAATTAGGCTCTGTTCATTTCACGGAAAATATTGTGTTTTAGAAAATGTTTTCCCTGAACATAATTTTCCGGTGTTCGGCAATTAATATGAAAAAGTTTTGGAAAATATTTTTTGCCGGCGGTAGCGGCGGTGACCGGTGACCGGCTGCGGCGGCCAGTTGCGGCGGGTGGCGACCGACGAGTGGCGGTCGGCGACGGTGACAGCCGGCGACTGGCGGCGGCGGCCGGCGACGGGCGATCGCGGCCGGCAGCTGGCGACCGGCGGTGGCGACCAGCGGCGGCGGCGGCGGCGACCGGCAGTGGCGGCAGCGGCGGCCGGCGACTGGAGGGGGGAATGAGGAGTTTGGCGAAAAATGATTTCCACTTTTCAGAAGCGAAAATCATTTTTCTCTAAACAAAGAAGGATTTTGGGGTGGGGAAGGAAAATGTTTTCCCACGAAAAACATTTTCCGCCCCCGAACACTGCAAAACACTGAAAATGTTTTCCGGAAAAATATTTTTCTTGAAACGAATTCCTCTAGACTTTATAATTCATCGATTTCACAAAAATTGATTGAGAATGGACTTTTCAACCATACCGAAAATTTTGATTTTCGATCGGCCAAATTCAAATTTCAATGATTTCTAGACAATTTTTTAGAATAATTTCCTTCAAAACATTTGATCTTAGGGTCATAACACATTCAATTGTCAAGCCAATTTTGAGATTCCAAGCTTGTGATGAGTTGGCCTATTTTTGAGCACCAATTGGGGGTCATGATCAATCCTTCATGAGTAATGCCGATCAACCTAATTTGAGTCCGATTAAGTACAATCATTTCAATTCCAAAGTTAAGTTTAATAAAATCACTGCAATTGGCTTAATTTGACCAAAATAGCGAATCAGTAGGACCAAGAGAGGTCGAGCCAATTGACTTAATTCGGTTTGACCCATGTTGTATCAAAGCCCAATTTGACCAATTAAACTTCAATTGTGTAAAATAGCCAAGCACATAATGCAATCCAAGGGGAATTAGAACAATTGGAAAATGGCAAGTCAATTTGATCAAGCCCAATTAATCTGATTCGAGTCGGGCCGACCCAATTTGACCAAATTGAACCCAAATCATTGGGTCGAGGCCTAAGAAAATTTCAATTGGACCAATTGGTTATACAGGTGAGCCAATAGAATAGAAATTAGAAAATTGGATGATTGGGAAGTTACTGGTTGACCGGATCAATCCGGCCCATTTCACTCGATCGGCCTAGCTCTACCCAGTCCATAGCCGGCCAGCCCTCTCTCAGATTTCATTAATCATAAAATCGCCATTGAGAGAAAATTACAAAAATACCCTTGTCATCAAATTGTGGCCATTCATTAACATCTTGATCGTGGCCATCAATTGTGGCACATCATCAATCCATGTCATGCATTTTCACCAATGAGGAGTTTGCTTAATGATTAAGGAGTCATTGTGAGCCTTTAGATCAATCAAATGGCCTAAATTGAAACCATTTTCAAATTTCCCTCCAAAAAAACCCAATATATAAACCAGTTTCTCTCTCTCCTAAAAATACACATTCATTTTCAAATTGTACTCTCTCTCTCTCTCTCTCTCTCTCGGCCAAGAAGCCCAATCTCCATGCCAATGGTGAAGCCAGCCAATTCCAGCGCTCTTTTGGCCATCCGACAGTGTCCAAATCGTGACCAAGCCTTGTGACCACCACCGATTGGCTAATCTTCCTCCATTGCTTGCCGAAGTCCATAATCCGAGGTAGGTTTCAAAGAGTGTTCGAATGGTCCATTTCACATGATCAATCAAGGATCATTCATGATTATAGTAAAAAATTGAAGTCTATACTTCAATCTATAATCAAACTTCAACGTGACTTGTGATGAAATAGGCTCATCGATAGTTAATTTTTCGAGAAATCAAGTTTGGTTGCATGTTTAGGAAATTCAAGTATGAACTCCTCATGTTTATGCGATTTTGATTTTAATTTTCGTGATAGCATGCTAATCTAGCTTAGAACTTGCATGTCAACATGATCAAATTAGAAATCTAGTTTAGTATCTTCGTTGTTCGAGTTTGTGCTTTCATTTTCCCCTTGCATGTTTCGGCTGAATCCTATAGATAGGTGATCAATAATGTTTTTTTATGTTGATTATGCTTAGATCGGTCACTAGTTGAACACATGTCAATTTGAGCTAGTTCTGTGTTGATTCGATGATGATCAAGCATGTTCCAACGAATGTTTTAGGTGATCAGTGAAGAACAAGATGAACGTTGTTGAATGATGATGAATGTAACTTGAATGTGCTTATGATTGCTGGGAATATGCATGAGAATGCACGAGAGCGTTTGATTGCAAGTTTGATAATGAATATAGATTTTCTAGAAATTCGGAGTGATTCTGACCTCTCTGTGTTTGTAGATGTACAGGAATTTGTGGACATAATTTCGAAAAATCTTGTGAGATATCGCTATTTGCTGAGATCGAGAGCTTTCCAACGATATAAAGTTTGTGAAAATCTGACTTCGTTTGATCCAAAAATTCGCATCCACAAAGTAGCAAAAAGTGTTTGCACTTGATCTAGAAAACTGATCTGAGTTTGTTCCGAATTTATTTTGCAATAATAAAATCGTAGGAGGCCTTTTCTGGAAAAAAATCAAAACTGGAACGTTGTTTATTAGGATCTTAATTGCTAGACTGGTAAGCTTGAGGTCAACTAAGCAAGAATTAGGGGTCATTAAGTGCAAAATATCAGACACGGTCAATTCGGACAACAAAACTATTTGCAATATAATACCTCGAAGAAACCTGCAAATTTGGCATAATTCAAGGGTTTATCTGCAAAAAGCAAAAGATTAAAAGTCAAAGTATACAGTTAGGACAAACAGCATGTAAAATTTCAAACCATTTTGACTTAGTTTGTTATTTTGCCCGCATTTTTTTCAAAATTGGGTCAAAGCCTGGTCAATTTCAGGGCAGCGGGTCTAAATTATCTCCGGGTTGTTCGGGTTACATTTGGGCGAAGAGTCTTCAATGAACATTAAACTACACATCTTAAGCTTTTTAATGATATCTGAATTATTCAATCGGTAAGTCATCGAGTCACTTAATTGATTCAAAACGTAAGTGATTAGAATCAGTCTAATAATTGAATAAGTGATCTTATGGCTTACTAATTGATTGATTGCTTAACAAGGCCAATTGGCCTAATTGCATGCTTAATTAAGCTTTGCATGTGATTTTTAGATGTATCATTAGGCTTGCGACGCATGTTGATCGGTGGGTAGATTAGTGGGTATAATTAGAATTAATTAGCGATTAGTGGTACTAGCCTATTGCTTTGTGAACACAACTGGGGGCCAATTATTACTGATCTTAATCAATAAACCCCTAGTTGAGTGAGAGGTGACTTGGGAAAATCGAAGTGCATGGGTAATTCCAAAGCTGAAACCGAGGATATCAATTTTCGATTGAGTGAACTTTGCTAATCTTTTGATTTGCTTGAGTGCATGTTATGCCTTCGAATGATTGACTGGTTGAATGGATGAAACCGACACCCTTAAGTTGTGGTCGAAGACGGCGCCCAAGGGGGAGGAGGCCGCGAGCTTGAATCCGATGACCGAAGTTCCCGATGTTCTGTGGCGGTCCTTAATCTAGTCTAGCTTAGATTAGTTTAGAATAGTCTTAATTGGGCTAGTTTAAGCATTAATAGGATAATTAGTATAGGCTATAGCTAGTAAAACCAATTAGACTTACCCTCACTTTTAAGAAATGATTGGGATAGTTTAGACTAGTCTCACCATTAATGAAATGATTAGAATTAGGCTCACTCTAGATAGGATTAATCTCTAAATTCCAAGCTTCCGATGGATCCTGTCTCGAGGCTCTAACGAGGCTATGCAATATTCTGACTTGTATCGGGTTTTTCCATTTTCGCATCTACTTTAGAAGTTCTTCCAATTTCTTGAGTGTTTACTTACTGCACCACCTTTTAATAAATTGACTGTTGATTTCTTTTCTAGTTAGAGATAGGATTAGCTTAGGAACATAATGAACCCTACAAAAACATTTGCATGCTCAGTTACCGGCTTTGATACCTTTAAGATCATAAATGATAATCAGGAGTGAATGGCCACTTAGATAAAACATCATTTCAAGTTAGAGATACCAAAAGAGCACTAATAGGAACATTACATAAACATGTCCCCGGCTCAATCTCTAATTAATTAAGTAGAAATTGAGGCGACACTTCCGTGTCTTAATTGGTTTTTAGCCAATCTACTAGTGGCAACTCTTAGAAATCCATAGGCTAAAAAGAACTTGAAAACTGAAATGTCCAATGTCATGCAAGGTAAGGACTTGAGAGAGTCCGCGCTCGTAATGAATGGACCATTCGAACCATCTCACGGGTAACGCTTCTAAATCTTTCAAAGTGTCCCCGACCTTATCGTCGAATGTGGTTTAGGAGGGTTGTGACACTCATACGTGTAGAGACACTTCGTAAGTTACAATTATTGTCCCAAAGCAAAAATAGAATAACACTATTTCATGCTCGATATTTCGCAGCAAAACCTTGCCATAATCAACTTCAAGAAAAAAGCAGGAAGAGTCGAACTGGAATGCCCTTCTCCCATTGAGCTTGGGGATTCATAATCTCAGAGCAGACAGCCCCGGACAGCAACTTCTCCGAATCATAACTAATCCTACTCTCATCATAAACATCACCGCTACTGGTCGTTGTTGGCTTGTTGCAGCTGCCTTACTGCTGAACAACTCATCGCTGCCGTTTGTCACCACTGATCGGAGCCACGTCATCGCCGTCGTGCCCGGACTTACCCACGTGGTCTATCACCTCCTGCTCCGCGCTCACCTGTAGCTGCAGTGCAAACTCGAGGCCCCGCACAACGTCGTTCATGGATGGCCGGTTGGCCCCCTCGTCCTGCAAGCAGCTCATGGCGATCTCACAGAACTTATTGAGGCACTTGGGGGCGATCGCTGTTAGAAATTAAACCAAATTTGTTGATACTTGTTTCCTTTTTTGAGTCTGTTCGTATTTTCATATTTTGATTTTTCATAGATATTGTGAGATATTGTTTCTAGTTATATTTTATGAAAGTTTCCTAAGTCAAGTAGGTTTCCTAATTAGAATAGGTTTCCTAGAAAGAGGTTTTCTATTTCGAATCAAACTATGGTCTATATATAGTCTATTTCTCTTGTAATTATGATATGCAATACAAAGGCGCAAATTGCGATTGTTTCATCCTCAAAAAAAATTTCTTCCATCAAATCAAGTTGTTGCCGCGTCTCTGACGCTCAACAAATTGGTATCAGAGCTTACGGTTCGTGATCATGGCCTCAACGAACAATCAGCTTCCTCTTCAATACCCCGTCTTACCAAAGAAAATTATGGTAACTGGGCTGTTAGAATGAAAGCTCTACTCGGTGCCTACGGTGTGTGGGAACTTGTTAACACTGGCTATGATGAGCCAGAGGATGAAGCCACGTTAAACCAAAACCAGAGGAATGCCTTGGAGAAGGCTCGATCGAAAGATCAATATACCCTGTCAATCATCTATCAAGCGTTAGATGATTCTATGTTTGAAAAAGTTTCGAACGCCACTACCGCCAAAGAAGCATGGGAGATTCTTCAAAACACACATCAAGGAGTTCAGAAAGTTAAGAAGATTCGTCTTCAAACTTTGAGAGGCGAATTCGAGGTAATTCATATGAAAGAATTTGAATCGATTGCTGATTATTTCACGAGAATTTTGGCAATTGTTAATCAGATGAAAAGAAACGGAGAAGATGTTTCCGATGTTCGTGTTGTTGAGAAAATACTTCGGTCCTTAGACAAGAAGTATGATCATATTGCGGTTGCAATTGAAGAATCCAAAGACTTGGATGCCATGACGGTTGATGAACTTATGGGTTCATTACAAGCCCATGAAGAAAGGTTTAGAAAGAAAAAGATTGAACCGGTGGAGGAAGTTCTCCAAACGCAATTGACCATTCGAGATGAAAAGGAGCAAAGAAGAGATCCTGTACAAAATCGCGGGACAAGTCAAGATCGTGATCGAGGTCGTAGCCGAGGTCACTTTCGAGGAAGAGGTCGTGGACGAAGCAGAAGAGATCCTGCTCGAAGTGATGGAGGATACCAATATCAAAGAGGTGCTCGTGGAAGAGGAAAGAACTCGACAAGCCAATGGTATGATAAATCTAAAATCCGATGTTATCATTGCAATAAACTTGGTCATTATGCTTCTAACTGCTGGAACAAAGAAAGTAGCAGAGCAGAAGAAAAGGCGAACTTGGTGAATGATGCTAATCAAGTTCTTTTATTGGCATTCAAAGAATATGAAGAAGGTCAAAGTCATATGTGGTATTTGGATACTGGCGCAAGCAATCACATGTGCGGGAGAAAGGAGATGTTTACCGAGTTAGATGAGACAATTAAAGGGACTGTCTCATTCGGTGATAACTCTAAAATTCTTGTTGAAGGAAAATGTACAATTTTGATTCGCTTAAAGAATGGTGCACGTCAGTTTATTACCAATGTTAGTTATGTTCCAAAAATGTCAAGTAATATCTTGAGTTTGGGACAACTTCTAGAGAAAGGTTATACTGTTCATATGAGAGATCTTAATCTTATGTTGAGAGATCGAAATAATAAATTGATTGCAAATGTGAAGATGTCGAAGAATAGGATGTTTATTCTCAATATAAAGAGTGAGATGTCTCGATGTCTAAAGGCGTGCGTAGATGATCCTTCATGGTTGTGGCATTTGAGGTTCGGCCATCTCAATTTTGGCGGACTCAATTTGCTTTCTTGCAAGAAGATGGTTTATGGCTTACCACGTATTGATCATCCCGATCAATTATGTGAAGGGTGTGTTATCGGCAAGCATTCCAGATCTAGCTTTCCAAAGGAGGCGACTTATCGAGCAAAAAAGCCACTTGAATTGATTCATTCTGATTTATGTGGCCCGATCAATCCTCACTCATATGGTAATCATCGATATTTTGTTACTTTTATTGATGATTTTACTCGGAAAACTTGGGTATATTTTTTAAAAGAAAAGACAGAAGTATTTGATACTTTCAAAAAATTCAAGAACCTGGTTGAAAAGGAAAGCGGCTATTTTATCAAGGCTTTAAGGACTGATCGTGGTGGAGAATTTACCTCAGCCTTATTTAACAAATTCTGTGAAAATCATGGTATTCGGCGTTTCTAGACGGCCCCGTATTCACCTCAGCAAAACGGTGTGGCTGAACGGAAAAATAGAACTATTCTTGATATGGTTCGAAGCATGTTGAAGAGCAAAAATTTGTCCAAAGAACTTTGGGCTGAAGCTGTTTCGTGTGCCGTCTATCTTCAAAATAGATGTCCCACATATGGACTTGAAGGCGTAACTCCACAAGAGGCATGGACCGGGAGAATACCAAGTGTTTTACACTTAAGAATTTTCGGGAGCATTGCCTATGCTCATGTCCCGGACCAAAAAAGATCGAAATTTGAAGACAAGAGCAAAAAGCTCATCTTTATCGGGTATGACTCATCATCCAAAGCCTATCGATTATTTGACCCTAACACTTTGAAAGTGTATGTAAGTAGAGATGTCAAGTTCGATGAAGATGGAATGTGGGAAAAAAATCTAAAAGAAGAAGCGAATGTTCGTGGTGATTCCAATCAAACGGAGTTGAAGGATCAACCTTCACCTTCTTCTCCAACATCTTCTTCAAGTTCATCAACACCATCCCCTTCAAATAATGTCGATGAACCGCTAGTGCCAAGATCAAGAAGATTGTCTGAAATTTACGAAGCTACCGAAGAGCTTCATCTTATATGTCTTCTTGCAGATTATAAACCACTTACTTATGATGATGCGGCCAAAGAAGAAAAGTGGAAAAAAGCCATGAATGAAGAAATTGAAGCCATCGAGAAAAATCAAACATGGGAGCTTGCTAATCTTCCGAAGGACAAGAAATCAATTGGTGTTAAATGGGTGTACAAGGCCAAGAAGAATGAGAAAGGTGAAGTGACAAGGTACAAAGCTAGATTAGTCGCGAAAGGATACAAGCAAAAAGCTGGAATCGATTATGATGAAGTTTTTGCCCCTGTCATCCGCATGGAAACTATTAGATTGATTATTTCCATTGCTGCTCAAAATAATTGGCGGATTTATCAAATGGATGTCAAATCAGCATTCTTGAATGGCATCCTTGAAGAAGAAATTTATGATGAACAACCCAAGGGGTTTGTAGTGAAAGGTCATGAAGACAAAGTATTGAGGTTGAAGAAAGCTCTATATGGGCTTAAACAAGCACCGAGAGCATGGAATTCCAGAATTGATGCATATTTCAAGGCGAATAAATTCTCTCAATGTCCATACGAGCATGCACTCTATTTGAAGCAAGAAAAATGTGATATTTTGCTCGCCTGTTTATATGTTGATGATCTTGTTTTTACAGGAAATAATTCAGCGATGATTGATGCTTTTAAGGCATCAATGGTGAAAGAATTTGAGATGACTGATAATGGTCTCATGAATTATTTTCTTGGTATTGAAGTAAAGCAAAGTGTTGATGGGATTTTTATTTCCCAAAAAGGATATGCAGAAAATATCCTTGAAAAATTCAACATGAAAAATTGTATGCCGGTCAATACACCAATGGAGTGCGGAACCAAGCTTTCGAAGTTTGATGATGGTGCCGATGTTGATTCGACATATTATAGAAGCTTAATTGGGAGTTTGAGATACTTGACATGCACGAGACCGGATATTATGTATAGTGTTGGAATTGTGAGTCGATACATGGAGAAACCAAAATCATCTCATCTTAAAGCTGCAAAGAGAATACTTCGGTACATCAAAGGTACTATTTCTCATGGCTTACACTATTATTGCTCTGAATCTTTCAAACTTAGAGCTTATTCGGATAGTGATTATGGTGGAGATATCGACGATCGAAAAAGCACCACGGGATTTGTATTTTTCTTGTGCGACACTGCTTTCACATGGTCATCAAAGAAGCAATCAAGTGTTACTCTGTCGACATGTGAAGCTGAATATGTAGCTGCATCTTCATGTGTTTGTCATGCAATATGGTTGAGAAAACTACTCAAAGATATTCTTATGGAGCAGAAGAAAGCAACGGAGATTTTTGTTGATAATGTTTCTGCTATTGCTTTGGCGAAAAATCCAGTTTTTCATGAACGAAGTAAACATATCGATGTTCGATATCACTTCATCCGAGAACAGGTTAAAGAGAATAAAGTTGAAGTGTTGCATGTGAAGACCGGAGATCAAGTAGCAGATATTTTTACTAAACCTCTCAAGATCGATGCTTTTCGAAAGTTCAAGAGCCTGCTTGGAATGATCGATGGAAGAGAATTTGGTTTAAGGGGGAGTGTTAGAAATTAAACCAAATTTGTTGATACTTGTTTCCTTTTTTGAGTCTGTTCGTATTTTCATATTTTGATTTTTCATAGATATTGTGAGATATTGTTTCTAGTTATATTTTAGGAAAGTTTCCTTTCATATTTTGATTTTTCATAGATATTATGAGATATTGTTTCTAGTTATATTTTAGGAAAGTTTCCTAAATCAAGTAGGTTTCCTAATTAGAATAGGTTTCTTAGAAAGAGGTTTCCTATTTCGAATCAAACTATTGTCTATATATAGTCTATTTCTCTTGTAATTATGATATGCAATACAAAGGCGCAAATTGCGATTGTTTCATCCTCAAAAAAAATTTCTTCCATCAAATCAAGTTGTTGCCGCATCTCTGACGCTCAACAATCGCCTCCTTCAGTTGCGGGTCCACGATCATGTCGACAGTCCTGCTCTTGCAGCAGCTTTGGGCCCAGGCGGCCAGGCTGATCTGATTCTTCGGGGCCGTCCGGTTCACGGCGGGCCTCGCACACAGCACCTCGAACAGCACCACGCCGAAGGAATACACGTCGGACTTGTCAGTCAGCTGCAGGCACCTGCAGTACTCGGGGTCGAGGTACCCGAAGGTGCCCTTCACGACCGTGCTGACGTGCGTCATGGACTCGCTCGTGGGGCCGACCTTCGAGAGCCCAAAGTCGGACACCTTGGCAACCCACTTGTCGTCGAGCAGGACGTTGGTCGTCTTCATGTCGCGATGTATGATGGTGTGCTTGGCACCGCTGTGGAGGTAGTGTAGCCCACGCGCGGCGCCCGTGCAGATCTCGAGTCTCTGCTTCCAGGGGACTGGGGGATTGTCGGTATTGTATAGGTGGTCGCGGAGGGTCCCACGTGCCATGTAGTCGTACACGAGGATCATCTCTCCCGCGTCGTGGCAGAACCCGATCAGGGAGACCAGGTGGAGGTGCCGCAGCTGCGAGAGCATCTGAATCTCGGTCATGAACTCGTGGAGGCCCGGCTGTGACCCCGGGTTCAGCCGCTTGATTGCCACTTGGGTGGCCCCGCCGTCGACATAGCCCTTGTACACATTGCCGAACCCGCCAACGCCGATTATGAACGCCTCGTCGAAGTTGTTCGTGCCCCGTCTGACCTCGGCCTGGGAGAAGTTGGGGCACAGATACGACGGCAGGGACGACCTCTGGGTCTTCGCCGACTTGTTTGCATCGCTTGAGGTCGCATCCTTTGCTCTGTTTCGTCGCCAGTAAAGGACGAAAGCCAGGAGGGAGAGCATGGCGGAGCCCGAAGCTATGCCAGCAATGGTGGCGATCTTTGCTGTTTTGCTGTGGTTCCACGATGCTTTGCTTGCCGGTGAAAGCACCGGCTTTGGGACTGGATCTGGGTTCAACCCGGCGAGATTCCCACCTGGATTGTTGATCTTGAACATCTCGAGGCCATTCAAGATGCTAGCAGAGTAAAGAGTTTGCCAACCTGGAAGCGCGCCCACCGCGACCGAGAGGTTGGTTCTTTTCTTTTGGCCGTCATGCATGTATACTGCATAATCTCTATAGACGGGCACGCCCTTCGCGCTCCAACTAATGACATCCGCACGACCCTCGACCAGTTGTGAATCTATGAAGATCTCGAAAAGCCTATCAGAGGGGTTATTTATCTCTCTCTGGAATTCACAGAAGTGTAACCGGACCAAGTAGTAGAACTCTGTATCCACCTCGATGGACCACGTGAGGTTGTAGCTCAGATTGATCCTTTTGAGTGTTCCCATAGACCTTGCCGTTTTGTACACGATATCTGGAGCCGTGTAATTTGGCACTTGGTCACTGTAACTGAGTTGGATACTTGTGTTAACCGGCAAAACTCCGATGTACGAAGAAGTCACATAGTCGTCATCTGCTTCCCAGGTCCTGTACATTCCCGTGTCACCGGCTGAATCAATAGACGTTCCTCCGACGTTCAAGCGCTTCACCAGTTCGAGAGCATCGGTGGTACGGTAGGTGTATAGCGACACCTGACCTGCCCACTTGATTCCCTCCTTTGAGTCGACGACCGTGTTGTAATAGAGAAGCTCAGGCATGGAAACGACTTCGATTCCATTCACAAAAGCGTACGCGTCTGAATTACCAGGAGTGGGAGTGAACGTTATGTTCAATATCTGGTCGTCTTCGACAGTTAAGCAGAACTCCTTAGAGAAGCTCCGGGAGCGGGTATAATCAGCAAAGAGGGAAGCGCTGAAGTTGCGGAGCAGAGTGTAGCCAGCGGCCTCGACCGAGAAAAAAGAATCGGCGCGGCGGAAGTTGAGGTAATCGGAAGGGAAGGAGTGGAGGCGAACGAATTTGGGCCCTGCGGTGGTGACGTGGAAGGTGTAGGCGAACTCGGAGCGGGAGAGGCGAGCAGTGTAGTATGGGACCTGGCGGACAGAGGGATCTGAAATGTTTGCACTTGCAATGATAGAGGAGCGAGTTTTCTCAATCGGAGAGTAGCTCGAACCTTCCTCGGCATCCCCAATCCAAGTCCGTTTGTCCACAGTGGAGTTGCTGGAGGAGCCGCAGTCGACGGCGATATCATCGGTCGGCAGGTAAGCGCCAACGTTGTTGCCGGTGACCGAGACCGTGAGCGCTTCGAGCGAGACGGAGCCGACTATGAATAGCAGAAGTGGGGGTTTCATGTTCTTCATCTCGCTGCTTGATGACAGAGAGGGGTCTTGTACATGAACCCAGTTTTAATCACGGGGAATTTAGGAAGGAGTGCGGAGGAGAAGGCCAGCACCAGCACTAGCTGGTAAAGACTAGCGGAAGACCGAAGTCGTCGCTGAAATATCTGCAATGAGATAGAGGCCTTGCCTATCACAAGAAAATCAGCAGACAGGGTTTGTACTCTTTCGGGTACGCTTTTCGCGGAAGGCTTAATTTGCCTAGAAAGATCAGGCCAGTGTTTGTGGGCAGTGTTTGTAGTCACGAAAATTCCGCGTAGAAATTGGTTTGCCGTAGCAAGTGTTTGCAGTTTGATTCATTCAAAGGGTTGGAACGGGCAGTCCAAAAAAAAGAACCAGCTGGCGTTTCTACGGTGCTGCTATAACCTTCACATATTAGTCGCCTCATTGCTTTGACGGTACTGCTATAACCTTCACATATTAGCAGCCTCTTCTGAGGGGAAACAAAAACCAAAAAAATGGCTAAATCTATTATAAGTGTGTTCAGTCATTAACATTTTTTTTTGCCAACTGAATCTTAAACCTTTTTGTATTTATATCAATTTAGTCCATCCGGTGCTGACATGGACGCCGGCCATCTTATGTGGCACGATTAATGCTGACGTGAACAATATAATATTTTAATAATTTTCAAATTTATTTGTTTGTTTTTTTTTTTTCCTTTTCTTCTTCCTTTGGCCAGTCGTTGAGGTCCGCCGACTGGCCGAAGGCTAAGGCGGCAAGGTTGAGCTTGCCCTTGCTGTTGCTTGGCGAGGGTTGCCGGGCCAGGGGAAGAAGGAAAGAAAAAAAAAGAAATAAATGAAAGAAATAAAAAAAATATTAGAAAAAATATTAAAATATTATTAAAAATTGTTCGCTTTAGCATTGATTGCGCCACGTAGGACGGCTGATGTCCATGTCGGTGGCGGCCAGTCAAAATTGGTGGAGTGGACTGAATTGTCATAAATGCAAAATGTTTATGACTTAATTAGAAAAAAAAAAGTTTATGACTGAATTGATACAATTGCAATAGGTTTAAGAATTTTTTTGTAATTTTCCCCTCATCTAGTCTATCAAAACAAGCTCTGGTTGAGGTACATTCGATGTATTGTACGCTGGTTTAATCCACCAATGCTTAGCTAAAAACTTCTAAAGCCAGTCAAAATTGGTGGAATGGACTGAATTTTCATAAATGCAAAATGTTTATCACTTAATTGGAAAAAAAAAGTTTATGACTGAATTGATACAATTGCAATAGGATTAAGATTTTTTTTGTAATTTTCCCCTCCTCTAGTCTATCAAAACAAGCTCTGGTTGAGGTACATTCGATGTATTGTACGCTGGTTTAGTCCACCAATGCTTAGCTAAAAACTTCTAAGGTTTTAATCTTGTGCCGTATCCCCACAAATGTCAGCCGTTAGATTGAAATGGAAGGGCCCAGACCTACTAATGATTCGGTTGCAGCCGGTTGCCAGTTTTCACAAGAGGTCGGACATCCAATCCACTAGAAAATGGACGTCCAACAGTTAAGCAGAACTCTTTGTGGAAGCTCATGGAGCCATTATAATTGGAAAAGAGGGAAGCGCTAAAGTTGCGGAGCAAAGTGTGGCCGGCGGCCTTGACCGAGAAGAATGAATCGGCATGGCGGAAGTCAAGATAATTCGAAGGGAAGAAGTGTAGTCAAATTCAGAGTGGGAGAGACGAGCAGTGTCGTATGGTATGCCGCTGTGGAAGGAGGGAGATGAACAGTTTGCACTTGCAATGATAGAGGAGCGAGTTTCATCACTTGGAGAGCAGCTCGAACCGTCAGTGGCATCTCTGATCCAAGTCCGGTCGGACACAGATGAGTTGCTAGAGGAGCAGCAGTTGATGGCAATATCATTAGTCGAGCTGCAGTATGCGCCAATGTTGTTACCGGTGACCGAGACCATGAGTTCTTCGAGCGAGATGGAGATGAAGAGGAATAAGAGAAGTGGTTTCATGTTCTTCATCTTGCCGTTTGATGACTAGGAGGGTCGCAGCTGAATCGATCAATGGAAGTCGACGAGGATAGTAGAATCTTGAAGATGAACCAGTTTTAATCATTGGGAATTAGGAAGGGGTGAGGGAGGGGAAGACTAGACAAGATTAGGGGGAAAATTACTAATTAGTCCTATACCAATTGTACATATTTCAATGTAGTCATACTATGTAGTGCTAAATTTTTTCGCGATATTCCAATATAATTTTTCCGGCCAATTTTCGTTTGAAAATATTGACGTATGACGCGTTTGGTAATGTTTCTGTTTCTGGAAACATTTTTCAGAAATAGTTTTTTCTATTTCTGTTTCTTGGATGAGTTTCTAAGCAAAAGAATGCGTTTGGTAACTGCACAAAATTTATATTCTTGGAATAGAAAAAGAATAAAAATACGTTTGGTAACTGCACAAAATTTATATTTTTAGAACAGAAAACAAATAGAAATGTGTGGTACAACAAAAAAATTTTCTATTCCCAATTTTTTTCATTCAAGTCTATATTTTTTATTTAACTATAAGTACAAGTTATAAGTGAAAAAAATCAATAAGCATTTTTTATTGGTTTGTCTAATCCTTTTTAACTCACACTACTATATATATATGTAGCATGCTCT
This sequence comes from Syzygium aromaticum, assembly GCA_024500025.1. Classification (NCBI taxonomy): domain Eukaryota; kingdom Viridiplantae; phylum Streptophyta; class Magnoliopsida; order Myrtales; family Myrtaceae; genus Syzygium; species Syzygium aromaticum. The sequence continues at coordinate 13,091,226 of CM044894.1, read as the reverse complement.
TCATGGATAAAATTAATTCTCTTAGGCTCCATTCATTTAACGGAAAATATTGTGTTTTTGGAAAATGTTTTTCCAGAAGTCATTTTTCTGAAAAATGTTTTCCCATAACATAATTTTCCGGTGTTCGGCAACCAATATGAAAAAGTTTCGGAAAATATTTTTTGTCGACGGCCGGCGGCCAGCGACTGGAGGGAGGAAGGAGGAGTTTGACGGAAAATGATTTCCGCATTTTAGAAGCGAAAGTCATTTTCCATAAATTTAGGTTATTTTATGAGACGGGAAGGAAAATGTTTTCCCATGGAAAACGTTTTCCGCCCCCTGAACACTGGAAAACCCGGAAAATATTTTCCGGGAGAATATTTTCTGCCAAACGAACGCAGCCTTAATCTTTTTATTATTCACGAATACCATAGTTCTTTTGCTGTTGTTTTGAAAGGAGTAACCGAGGCTTTAGATTGTATGAATTCTGGTCTTTCTTGAGAGATATTTGGTACTTGGTTTCTGACATATTGGAGTTCAAGCTCTGATTCTTTTAAGCCAAAAATAGGTGCTTCTGCATCTGAAATTTGCTTATCCAATACGAAATATGGAGCTATACCAGAATCTGCTAGTTCAAATTGGATGAATTAGCATAGGAAAGATGTCCAGGAAACTAAAGAAACAAGTGACAGATGACTTCATTTAATAGTAAATCAAGTATACATGATACATTAATATACAATTTCAGTATGTCACTCAAATGTTGGTGACAGGGATAAAAAAAAGTCCATCAACTGTGACGAGAATGAACACTCAAATATTCCCTAACATTTGACTTGGGGGTACAAGTGTCGGATCAACCTATGAAGGAAAGACTACCAACAAAAATTTTGAATCAATGGGGGGGCAATGGAGATGTACAACCTTGCAATTTCATGTGAGACATTGCAAAATTCGAACTTCTACAAGTAGCTTCTCAATTGTGTACCCTTCTAACTGACAAGCTCAATTCACATGATTTCGCACTTTTCCCGCATTGGCATTCACAAGGAAGAAGCATCATTGCATTGGTCCCTTTTAACCTCTCTTCCCGCCATTTCAAGAACACAATCACAATTGCAGTAACTCACGCGAATTTGTCCCTCCCGTTCAAAATTCAATCGGTACTCTAACTGCCTCTAATTCTTACATAATAGCCGTCAAGATCCAGTTTAGGGACATGGATCATTATGGCGATATTTCTATTCGTCTCTTCTTTCACAAACATTCTCCTCAGCCTGCATGATTGTTCCATGATCGACTTATAAGTTGAAAGGTGATTCCAGGCCACAAACGAAAATTGGTCAGCGTATCCTTGCATATCATCTACTAACAATTGCCAAATCAAGGCTCCAGCTCCAGCTTGCCTCTTCTTTGCTGATTCATATATTTTGTCATAAACCGTCTTGAAGAATATATCTCTTTGATATGACTCTTGTTGATTCTGATGCAACGATGACCCAACTTCTGTGAAAAGAACCGGTTTCTTCAGCATGTCATCCCCATCACGTATGTGAGCATCCACCAGTGCGAAAGATATTTCACTTTTTTGACCAAACCAGCCTCCGGGATCCTACAATCAACAGCAAAGAATTTAAAAATAAAGCAGAAAACAGAAATGAAAATTTTGCATAAAGAGCAAAGAGTCATTGGCTATAGCTCCTTTAAAACAATTACATGGAGGCTTTTGGGATTTCCAGTCCTTTTCATGCTGTTAATTAAACGTGATAATCATTCCATAACCAAAAAGTACAGCTATCAGTATTGCGAGAAGCATTCTAATTTCGACTAACTTCAAGTGGCAGCATCTTCTAGTGCTGATTAAAGCAATTATTGAAGTGATTTTAGTTTCTACAAGCTTCACCCCAGGCTGAAGTTTACTAACCAACTATCAGGATATGCATGGACAGAAGCAAAATCAATGTCGTGAATAGCCGAGTTTTTAAGGAAATCTGTTCCAAGTGAAGATGCCCATTCTCCAGGATTAACTGCACCTTTTTCTTGCATTTGCAACCCATAAAATCCCTCAACTCCAGTAGTCACAAGGTGTCTTTGGTCTAAGCTCTTGATATACACAGCCATCTAGGTGATCCAAGACTGTTACACAGCCAACACCAAGATCAGGACAGAAGCATGAGAAAGGATGAGAGTACGTGCGATACACAACGAAAAAGGATGAGCTAATAAAAAACAACAAAATTGTTTCTCATTCATGGAAATCAGCATGAAATAGCAATAAATAACAAAATGTATCAATTGTCAGCCTGCTGGACGGGAATATCTAGGAGATATTTAAGGATTTCTTTTGCATAGTAAATAAGGTCTGTTCTTCAGTCGATAGGATCACATCAAGAAAGATGAGCCTGAAAACATCCAAGGAATTAGTCTTCTAAATCTCAAGATATATGATGAGAATAAGAATTACATGATTTTTTCAATAAATTATAAGCTTCGGGGAATGACATGACATGACAAGATTTTAGAAACATTAACTGAACCTCTTCCTCTGATCCCATAGTCTGCATAGCTGAAATAACGGTGACAATGACCAAAAGAAGAGAGAGAGAGAGAGAGAGAGAGAGAGAGAGAGATTCTGAAATTTACCTGAAGAAGTGGCGCAGACGACTCAGATACACTGCGAGGTTCATTCATGAGCTCCCAAGCAAAAATAGCTGGTTCATCAAAGCAATGAACTCCGGTCATGGAGTTTTTTCTTGTTACTACCGCCTGCACAATGAAGGGTAGTTATACAAGTAATCATATGCCTTCGTTGTGCAGCCAAAATACTGTGGCACAAGGAACAACGTTCATCCGCTTCCAATGCCTAGCATGAAGCAGAAAAATGAAAGCAGTGTCTACCTTGATATAAGCCTTGCAGTACTCCTTTATCATGGGATGCGAGAAAAACAAATCTGCTGATGAAGAGACATTCTCTCCAGCTTCTTGTGCTCATCTGATATACTGTGCTTTACCACCAAAAGCGTTCAAATTGTTGACTACGCTCAGGATTACTCGCACCCAATTCCTCCGAGCTTCAACAATTACATAATCTATATCCCTGAGATCAAATTAACAAAGGTAAGAACATCGAAATATCCCCCACCGATGTTGCTTGTATAAAAAAAGGCAAATCTATATCCACGGGAGAGCCATCACGGAATGACGAGTACAAACTTACTGACAGATATTTCTATATCTTGATGAGCATCTCTTCACCACAAAGTTAGCACCAGTCACCTGCCTCTTCGCTCGACTCACTACTTACAACCATTTTGGGCGGCCGTATAAACTAATTCTACTGGAATCACTACGGTCTACGGCTAACATTCATAGCTGCAACAAAACTTCTCGCAATTCTTCATTGGAGATTCAACTATGAGGAATCCGATACTCCGCCTATATAATGCACATATCGGTAGGACAAAATGACAGAAAAATAGGAGTTCCGCAATTTTTTAATCCACACTCAACTAACTCCTACTGAATTCGAACCCAGGAACCAAAATTTAACTAAATCCTAAAATTCTTTCTCCGGCTAACACTGCAAACAAATTTACCAACGGGGAGAGAAACGATCAACACTTCGCCATCACCGACACTAGACATGAAAGGGCAACTGTTCACAATCAAGAAACGCAGCGCGTAATCTGGGCGCGGGCGGCCCTCGCCGCCGTCGAGCGAGGGTTGCCCTCGCCGATCTGGGCGCGGGCGACCCTCGTTCGACGGCGGCGAGGGTCGCCCGCGCCACAATCGCCACACAGTATCAAACAGAGATGAGAACGGAAAGGCGTACCGGCGGCTTTTGATTGGCCAGGGCTTCGCCGCGAGTGACGGGGGTGGTGGCCGATGCTTTGAGAAGGGTTTCTCTTTCGACCTTTCTATTTCTATTTTTTTTTTCTGGAAACAAAGATATAGACTTCTTATTTCTGCTTTAAATTTATTTCCCGACCACTTTTCAATTCCTAAAAATAAAAAAAATTAACTGATGTTACCAAACGAATTTTTATTTTTTTATTTATTTTAGGGAACAAAAGAACAAAAAAATAAAGAAATAAAAATGTTACCAAACTTTACCGAGCGATGTACTGATCTACCGTCTCATTATTATACTACTTGACAGTGGCCAGATTCAATAGCGTCACCTCAGGAGTCGAGCGATAGAATTGTGTGTGAAGCTTACTCTACGCGTCCTCCCAAGTCCACATCAAGTTAGTAGGCAATCCAGTATACCCAAAGCGACAAGAGAAAAACCATCAACTTTATTCTCTCATCATCATTCACATCACATTAAGCCGTGAACTTGCTAATGTGCTCTGCTATGGACTGGTCATCTTCTCTGGTAAAAATAGCAAACTCTGAAATTTTGTATCCCCTTGAGTACGGGACATTGTCTACCCAACCAGGATATGGCTTGCGATATACAGGCCTCAGTACGCCGCCTTCCAGACCCATACGTTGCATCACTAAACTAGCTGTCTGTTCAATCATGTGCTGGTCTATTTGAGGATCCTGCGCCTAGTATCCCTGATTAACTTGTGCCTTAGGGGGTGATGGTGGTCAAGCCCCTGGACCCCTAAACGCTGCATGGGGCCTATAGGGTTGATAACCTAGGATTGGCACTAGAATTGTCCCAATGTTAATGGGATTAGTCATTGGTATATCGCTATTACTGGCTTGTCAAGCAACCTCCTGAATTGACGGTTGGGGAATGAATCCCTGTGTATCCATTGGTGTGGTTAAATGGTCAGCGATTACCCTCACCATGTTTGCATCGGTAACACCCTCGGGTGCACGCCCAAGAGAACGCATAGATCCATTCAGACTTACATGGTCCACGAAACTAGTCTGATTCTAATCACCTGCGGTATCAGTCCTTTGCAAAATTCGAACCAATTGTGTCAAATCCGATGTACTAGCAACAGCCGGAAAAGTAGGAGCCATTGTCGGGGTGATCCTTGGCACAGTTTGACTTCCTTGCACTCCGTTTGATTCGCTCGCTAGTCCAAACTTTGAGGCTAATTCCGCAACCAGATTGGTAAGTAGAGGGGTGAGAATTCCCAATAGATGATTGACCATGTGATTAGTCGGTTCATTTTATTGTTCTTCAAACATCCTTCTCATAATGGCCACCATTGCAGAATTAGGCACTAATTCTCTCCTCTGTTCCTCGTTCAGATTCCGAGGAATATCTTCAGAACTTGCGCCCCCACCAATATTGATGACTGGGTTAAGATTCTAGTCAGATGCATCGGAACGAGCAGGCTTTTCTTCCACACACTGCGGGGATGAGTTAACCTCGCCAGTGGCAGTAGGACCTTCTTGATTCCTAGTCTTCGCCATTGACACTTCCTAGAGATGGAACTCAATGGTCTCATAAGGCGTGCCAAAAAGATGTTTTACCAAGAGTGGCTTCGGACAAAAAATCTTTCACCGAAGGGGAAGATCTTTAGGTTTTTTTTTGTGAGTAATCGAGTCCTGTGTTGTTTCGAAAAGGAAACGACGAAACCTACGCTAATGGCAAATAAAAGTAAAAGGACAAAAGATAAATTGTGCGATAAAAGGCAAATTAATGATAGTAATTGAATAAACGAGATTACAAAAGGTATGCGTTCTGCAGTCAATTTGGCAAAAGGTCTTTTCAATGATGGCCTGGAGGCTATTTATAGCTAACGCTAATGAATAACTGCTACCAAGCGGTTATCGTCTTGACTCTGAATTGTTCGACTTCCTTCTCGATAACCACCCCTTTTATTTCGTGGTATTGTCGGCACTAAATGTGGTAACCGCTCTTATCATTATCTCGTCGTCCCGAGCGGTTATTGGTGTCGAGTTTTCAGTATCTCATGTAGTGGGCCTTGTGCGACTTCCATACCCAGGCTACTGTTTAGCGATTTGAGCCTGATGTACCATTTCTTCTAGCCCAATCAGCCAAATTTGAGCGCCAACAATATGAAACTTAGACTCTGTTACCCTTTTTATCATATTATATCTATGTTCTCCACCGAAAAAATGAAAGCTAAGATCGTTGGAGAAACATCTCCAAATGGATTTTGATGATACCCAAACTATCCTTAATATAATATCTATATTGTCTAAGTGCAGATATATTCAAGGGACTAAGTGATACTCATGATGTAATTCATTGAATAAAAGATCATAAGATTGTCCTTGAAGGATCATATAAATAACACCATCGATCATAAAAATCAGCTAAATGACGATGTTTCATTGAAGCTGAAGAGATCAAGTAAATGATAATGTTTAAGTAACTGATCATTCAATATGACTGTTATCTCACTATTATAGTCGTTGGTGTTGTCAGAGCCGCAGCTACGGTACAGCAATAGAAGTTATTTCAGGAAAATCTATGGAAGTTCAAGAATAGGATGTACGGGCAGTCAGTTCCAAGGACAGCAGCACCAACGACTCTAACGGCTATCTTGCCTCTCCGGACGTCATCAACGACTATATTGAAGATGCCAATAAAAGAGAAGGTCTTTGAAGCCAACAAGTTAGAGAGAGTGCTCATAAAATTTTGAAATACACTTATTGTTGTATATTGAACAAAAAGCTCATGTCTGTCAATAGCACTTGTTGCATTATAATTATGTTGTAAGTTCAAGTGCACTAAGTGACAATTACATCTACCTCCTGGTAGTGTGATTTATCAATTGATAGAAGTGGTGTACGCTGAATGTAACTTGTTCAACAAATTACTAGTGCAATCCAGCCCAATTTGTGACTATTAGTGGTGAGAGTGAAATCAAAGCCAAATCACTATATATCCTTGTGTTCAGCTGCTTATTCTTCTATTTATCATTTCTAGCATACAAGTGATAGATTGCCTCTTATACGTCCAGTGAAATCTGATATTTATTTGTTACACGTTATTTTCCGCAAAAATTTTCAAAACCTATAAAGCAACTTATTCACCACCTTTAGATTGCATAGTTAGTCCCAAAAAAGACAAGGATTTCGTGGAAGTGGGAAGATCCCTCATCGATAGACGATCGTTTCCGTCTATTCGATGACTTTTTTCTGGAGCGATGAGTCGGCAATTCTCCTAGAATGCGGAACACATGTAGGGTGGACTCAAATTGCTGCCAGCCTGATTACAGGACTTCAACACTGGGAACCACTTGATATTCCTCAATTATCACCCAAGAATATGGGGACTATCAATTCTCACTGAGCTCTATCCATGCATTCTAATCCAGACCTAACATCGCTCAGAATTTATGCACATTCCTGATGACTAGATTTTTTTTTTCTTAGGAAAATTCACAAACTTATACGTGTGGATGGCATTTCGCAAGTCATAATTATTGTCCCAAAGAAGAAAAAAGAATAACCCTATTTCATGCTCGATATTTCGTAGCAGAACCTTGCCATGACTAACTTCAAGAAAAAAGCAGGAACAGTTGCACTTGAATGCCCTCTCTCATCGAGCTTGGGGATTCATAATCTCAGAGAAGACAGCCCCGGGCGGTAACTTCTCCGAATCATAACTAGTCGTACTATCATCAAAAACATCATCGCTACTGGTCGTTGTTGCAGCCACCCCGCCATTGCTACTGCTGAACACCTCACCGCTGCCGTTTGTCATGTTGCCTCTGATCGGAGCTGCGTCATCGTCGCTCTCATCGCCGTTGTGCACGGACGCACCCACGTGGTCTATCACCTCCTGCTCCGCGCTCATCTGTAGCTGCAGTGCAAACTCGAGGCTCCACACAACGTCGTTCATGGATGGCCGCTTGGCCCCCTCGTCTTGCAAGCAGCTCATGGCGATCTCGCAGACCTTATTGAGACACTCAGGGGCGATCGCCCCCTTCAGGTGTGGGTCCACGATCTGCTCGATGTCCCCGCTGTTGCAGCAGCTCTGGGCCCAGGCGGCCAGGCTGATCTGATTCTTCTGGGCTGTCCGATTCACCGCGGGCCTCGCACACAGCACCTCGAACAGCACCACTCCGAAGGAGTACACGTCGGACTTGTCAGTCAGCTGCTGGCGCCTGTAGTACTCTGGGTCCAGGTAACCGAAGGTGCCCTTCACGACCGTGCTGACATGCGTCTTGGACACGCTCGTGGGCCCGATCTTCGAGAGCCCGAAGTCGGACACCTTGGCGACCCACTTCTCGTCGAGCAGGATATTGGTGGTCTTCATGTCGCGGTGTATGATGGTGTACTTGGCACCGGTGTGGAGGTAGTGCAGCCCACGCGCGGCGCCCGTGCAGATCTCGAGCCGCTGCTTCCAGGGGAGTGGGGGATTGTCGGTGTTGTAGAGATGGTCCCGGAGGGTCCCGCGCGCCATGTAGTCATACACCAGGATCATCTCTCCCGCGTCATTGCAGAACCCGATAAGGGAGACCAAGTGGAGGTGCCGGAGCTGCGAGAGCATCTCGATCTCGGTCATGAACTCGTGGAGGCCCTGCTGCGATCCCGGGTTCAGCCGCTTGATCGCCACTTGGGTGGCCCCGCCGTCGACATAGCCCTTGTACACGTTGCCGAATCCGCCCACACCAATAATGAACACCTGGTCGAAGTTGTTCGTGGCCGCTCGGATCTCGACCAGCGAGAAGTGTCGGCACCGATCCGACGGCAGGGACGACGCCTGGGTCTTCGTTGACTTGGTCGTCGCAAAGGAGACCGGGCCCCACCACGAGGTGCCATCAGTTGAGGTCGAATCCTTCGCTCGGTTTCGTCGCCGGTGAAGGAAGAAAGAGAGGAGCGAGAGCACGGTGAAGACCGAAGCTGCGCCGGCACCGATGGCGATCTTTGCTGTTTTGCTGTGGTTCGATGATGCTTTGCTTGCCGGTGGAGGAACCGGCTGATTATCTGGGACTGGGACTGGATCTGGGTTCAACCCGGCGAGATTCCCTTCTGAATTGTTGATCTTGAATATCTCGAGCCCATTCAAGATGCCATCAGAGTAGAGAGTATAACCATCTGGAAGCGCGCCCACCGCGACCGAGAGGTTGCTTCTTTTGTTTTGGCCGTCGTGCATGTATACTGCATAATCTCTATAGACAGGCTTGCCCTTCCCGCTCCAACTAATGACATCCGCACGACCCTCGACCAGTTGTGAATCTATGAAGATCTCGAAAAGCCTATCAGAGGGGTTATTTATCTCTCTCTGGAATTCACAGAAGTGTAACCGGACCAAGTAAGAGAACTCTGTATCCACCTCCATGGACCACGTGAGGTTGTAGCTCAGATTGATTGTTTTGTTTGTTCCCATAGTCCTCGCAGTTGTGTACACGCTATCTGGAGCCGTATAATTTGGCACTTGGTCACTGTAACTGAGTTGGATACTTGTGTTAACCGGAAAAACTCCGATGGACGAAGCAGTCACATAGTCGGCATCTGCTTCCCAGGTCCTGTACATTCCCGTGTCATCGGCTGGATTAATAGAATTTCCTCCGACGTTCAAGCGCTTCACCATTTCGAGAGCATCAGTGGTACCGAACTCGTTTGGGTCGACGGTCGTGTTGTAGTAGAGACTGTTGGGCATGGAAACGACTTCGATTCCATTCACAAAAGCGTACGCGTCTGAATTACCAGGAGTGGGAGTGAACGTTATGTTCAATATCTGGTCGTCTCCGACAGTTAAGCAGAACTCTTTAGAGAAGCTCCGGGAGCGGGTATAATCAGCAAAGAGGGAAGTGCTGAAGTTGCGGAGCAGAGTGAAGCCGGCGGCCTCCACCGAGAACAAAGAATCGGCCCGGCGGAAGTTGAGGTAATCGGAAGGGAAGAAGTGGAGGCGAACGAATGTGGGCCCTGCGGTGGTGACGTGGAAGGTGTAGGCGAACTCGGCGCGGGAGAGGCGAGCAGTGTAGTATGGGACCGGACGGACAGAGGGATCTGAACTGTTTGCGTTTGCAGTGGTTGAGGAGCGAGTTTTCTCAATTGGAGAGTAGCTCGAACCTTCCTCGGCATCTCCAATCCAAGTCCGTTTGTCCACAGTGGAGGTGCTGGAGGAGCCGCAGTCGACGGCGATATCATCGGTCGGCAGGTAAGCGCCAACGTTGTTGCCGGTGACTGAGACCGTGAGCGCTTCGAGCGAGACAGAGACGGCTATGAATAGCAGAAGTGGGGGTTTCATGTTCCTCATCTCGCTGCTTGATGACAGAGAGGGGTCGCAGTTGAATCGACGGAAAGAAGTTCACATGGAGAGCGGAATCTTGGAGATGAACCGGTTTTAATCATGGAGGATTAGGAAGGAGCGCGGAAGAGAAGGCCAGCACTAGTGGCAAAGAGCCAAAGACTAGTGTAAGACCAAAGTCGTCGCTAAAATGAGCAAGTGGGGTCTGTACTCTTTCGGGTGCGCTTTTCGTGGAAGGCTTCATTGCTTAGAAAGATCGGGCCAGTGTTTGTAGTAACGAAAATTCCGCGTGGAAATTGGTTTGGTTTGTCGTAGCAAGTGTTTGCGGTTTGACTCATTCAAAGGGTTGGAACCTTCACATATTAGCAGCCCCATAGCTTGGACGGTAGTGCTGTAACCTTCACGTATTAGCAGCCCCATAGCTTGGACGGTAGTTAAATGTACTGTAATCATGCTAATTCACTCATAAATATATTTTTTTTGTCAATTGAATCCTAAATCTTTTACATTTGTGCCAATTCAGTCCATCCGATAAATTTTGATTAGCTTGCACTGATATGGACGCTGGTCGTCTTACATGATATGGCCAACTCTAATGTGAACAATTTTTAATAATTTTTTTATTTTTTTTATTTTTCTTTCCTTTTTCTTTCTTTTTTTTTCCTTTCTTCTTTCTCTGGCCGGTTGCCAAGGTCCGGCGACCGGCTAGAGGCTAGAGTAGCGAGGTTGAGCTCGCCCTCACCATTGCTTGGCAAGAGTTGCCAGGCCAGGGGAAGAAGGAAAGGAAAAAAAACAAAAGAAAGAGAAAGAAAATGAGAAAAAAAAATGAAAATAATAAAAAATAATAAAATATTCTATAAAATATTAAAATATCATTAAAAATTATTTGTGTCCGTGTTAGTCACGCCACATAAGACAGCTGACGTCCATGTCAGCAGTGGCCAGTCAAAATTAGTCAGATTGACCGAATTGTCACAAACGCAAAATATTTATGACTTAGTTAGCCAAAAAAAAAAGATTTATGATTGAATTGACACAATTACAATAGGTTAAAAAAAAATTTTGATAATTTTCCCCTCCTCTGAGTCAATCGAAACAAGCTGCGGTTGAGGTACATTTGGTTTATCCTACATCGGTTTAATCCACCAAGGCTTAGCTGGAGACTTGTAAGGTTTTAATATTGTGCCGTATCCCCACAAATGTCAGCCGTTAGATTGAGATGGAAGGGAAGGGCCCAGACCGTCGGATGATCCGGTTACAGCCGGTTGCCAGTTTTCACAAGAGGTCAGACCGTCCGATCCACTAGAAAATGGACGTCCAACAGTCAAGCAGAACTCTTCGTAGAAGCTCATGAACCCGTTATAATTGGGAAAGAGGGAAGCGTTGAAGTTGCGGAGCAGAGTGTGGCCGGCGGTCTTGACCGAGAAGAACGAATCGGCACGGCAGAAGTTGAGATAATTCGAAGGGAAGAAGTGTAGGCGAAATCAGGATGGGAGAGACGAGCAATGTTGTATGGTATGCCGCTGTGGAAGGAGGGAGATGAACGGTTTGCACTTGCAATGATAGAGGAGCGAGTTTCATCACTTGGAGAGTAGCTCGACCTGTCGGCGGCATCTCTGATCCAAGTCCGGTCGGACACAGATGAGTTGCTGGGGGTGCCGCAGTTGATGGCAATATCATTAGTCGAGATGCAGTATGCGCCAATGTTGTTGCCGGTGTCTGAGACCGTAAGTGCTTCGAGCGGGATGGGGATGAAGAGGAAGAAGAGAAGTGGTTTCATGTTCTTCATCTCGCCGTTCGATGACCAGGAGGGTCATAGCTGAATCGATCAATGGAATTGACGAGGATAGTAGAATCTTGAATAGGAACCTGTTTTAATCATTGGGAATTAGGAAGGGGTGAGGGAAGGGAAGACTAGACAAGATTAGAGGGAAAATTACTAATTAGCCCTCTACCAATTGTACATATCTCAATGTGATTTTGAACATTTCAATTTTATCAACGCAATGCTAAATCTTTTCGCGATATTTCAATGTAATCTTTCCGATCAATTTTCGCTTGAAAATACTGACGTAGCGGTCCAGTCATGTTTGATTGCTCTATATGGTACAGTTGGTCATCTCATGTAGATAAAATGAGTCGAAATGTAGTTGTTTTGCATATTTTTTTGAATTTTATTCTTTTCTTTTTTCCTTTTTCACGCTATTGTTCATCATTTCTCCACAACTTGAATCTCTTAGGGAAACATGGTAAATCGTTGTAAGAAGGTTGATTTTTCTGGAGTTAAGCCGAGCTGGCGGCGGTGCCACGGGAGCTCCTCCATGAACTTTGGAAAAGTCTTTTGGTTCGGTAGATCTATTGGTGGTGCTAACAAACGCGTCTCGATAATTGACCTTGTAATGCTCAAATTTCGGTGAACATTGCCAAAGCCGGCCACACGCGATCTAGTCGCATGGATACCAATGACCTCGGCCGAGCCCATTTTGCCGCGGTAGGCCCCAATCTGCGCATAGGCGCGAGAAACCGAGGCAAATGGCGAAGACTCATTGGAATCAAAACGAATTCCCACCTGATTTCCCTCCGATTTGGCAAACTGAAGGCGTTGCTCCGGGTAACAATTCAAGCAGCGGCACAGGGATAAAGGGAGGCCTCGTCGGTGAGAGTTGAAGCATCGGTAACGGCTCAAGGAAAGGAAAATTCTATGCTTCACGTAATAAAAGACTTAAAAAAAATGATAACTTGTAACATACGTGATTGTTTATTACTAGTATTGTCGAATCAATTCTCGATTTTTATTGAAAACGAAGATGAAGAACTGAAAATTTTGGAGTGACAGAGGCACAGTGACTTGGCTCTTGTAGATGCTGTGGCCATGGGAGGGACATTGTATTTACACCCAAAGAAGAGGATGAACAATAGGGCGGAAATGGAAAGTAAAGAAAACGTAAAGAAAAGATGACAAAAAAAGTTCAAAAAACTCATGAAATTACTCGAAATGAAACATCAGGTCGATGGCCACGTCACGAAAGATGGCTGGCGATGATTGGATAGTCACGTTCGCATTTTTAAACGAAGATCAACCAAAAGGACTATATGGAAATTTCATGAAATGATTTGAGATTCTATTGACAAAACACAAAAATCTTAGGGTCTTCATTGAAATCTATCGAATAAGTTTAGGTCTAAATCGGTAATTTTCCTTGAAATTAGCGAAAAACGAAAGTCGTCTCTAAGATATCCACAATCAGTAGAGTTTTACCTACCATGAAAAAGCAGCCAATGGGACTTGGTGCTCTTTTTTGGTGTGCTTTCCTTTTCAGGAACGTCTTATTGCGTAGAAAGGTCAGGTCAGTAGGACGACGCGCGGATCCATTCAATAATTCTCTCCTTTAAGAGGAGCCACCGCCACCGCCACCGCCACCGCCACCATAAGCTTTCTTCGTTATGTCCTTCCATTTTTTGTATCGTCGTCTTTGAAGGAGCGACGTCGAAATTGGTTTGCACTAGCAAGTCTTTCAATCTCATCTGGTCAAAGGGAAATTATCGACCGTTAGATCAAGATGAAAGGATCTCGGCCATTGAATCTGGCAATGGTCGCCAAAGGTCGGAGAGGCCTAACGCAATCACGTTGAGTTTTACAATGCACCAGCAAACAAGCGTCTGATCCACTAGAAAATTGACGTGCGGTGCAGTAACAATCATATTTAATGACGTTTTACTATTTTACATTTTTGATTATGAACATCGTTGTAAACCTTTGTAAACTATTGTAATTTAAAAATATTCAAATTTACGGTGTTAAGTTCTTGATTATGATGTTACGATGAAATGTCTAAATAATTTAAAACTGGTCATAACAAAAAAAAATTCCAATTGTCGTAAACCTTTGCAGAGGGCCATAATTGAAAAAAATACAAAATTACCACGCTTTGTTACGAAGCATTGTAGCCCTTTGTAAATAGTCGTAGTTGAAAAAAATCCAAACATATGACGTTTTCCTCATGTTTGTGAAGCCATAACTCTTTACAAATTATCGTAAACTAGAACTGTTGACAAATGCTTATAGATCCACCGTAACCAAGAACAAAATGTTGTAAATTTGGATTGATTTTAATGACTATGGTTTCCAAAGTTAACGACGGTTTGTAATAATTAAGAACAAAACGTCATAAATTTGAATATTTTATTGATTACGGTGATTTACAGAGAATTACAACACAGCACAAAACACATAAATTTAGATTTTCTTAAATGATGATAGTTTACAAAGGGTTACGAAAAGAAAAAATCGTCATAAATTCAAATAATTTTTTATGACGTAATCAATTAAATATTCAAATTTATGACATTTCGTTCTTAATTATTACAAACCGTCGTTAACTTTGGAAACCAGAGTCACTAAAATCAATCCAAATTTACGACATTTTCTTCTTGGTTACGGCAGATCGTCATAAGCATTTGTCAACAGTTCTAATTAAAAATATGGAAATCTGCAATGTCCTGTTCTTAGTTAAGAAACATTTGTAAAACGTCCTAATTTTGTTTAAAAAGGAAACCAAATTTACGATGCTTTACTCTTGGTTACAATGGAGTCTTTTTGTAAATCGTCGTAACTGAAACATATCCAACTTTAAGACGTTTTGTTCATTGGCATAACGGATCATAGTTTACCTTTGTCGGTGGTCGTACTTTAAATTATCCAAATTTATTACGTTTTACCCACGGTCACGACGACGGAGCATTGTAATTCTTCATAAATCAAAGTAATTGAAAAAATATCTAAATTTACGACATTTGTTCTTAATAATTACACACTGTCGTAAACCTTTGCAAATCGTTATTGTTAAAAAGGTTAATATCACAAAAAACCCCAAACCGATATACTTATGACAAATTTACCCTAAACTGATAAATCTATGATAAATTTAGCAAAAACAAATTTTTTAATCATCAAAAATTCTAAATTGGTACACATGACAAATTTACCCTCCGTTAAATTTTACAATCAAATTTCTGAATTGAATGACACGTGTCAGTTGGCGGGTGAATTAGTTTGGGGTTTTACCTCTCCATTTGTCATAGATTTACCAATTTGTAATTTTTCGAGATACCAGTTTGGAGTTTTTGGTAGTCAAAAAATTAGCTTAGGGTAAACTGGTTACAAGTGTACCAATTTGAGGTTTTTATGGTCAAAAAATTAGTTCGGAGAAAATTCGTCACAAATATATAAGTTTGGAGCTTTTTATAATATTAACCCTTGTTAAAAATATTTCAAATTTACTGCATGTTGTTCTTAATTACAGTTAATCATTGTGAAATTTAGTGAATTGTGGTAATTTTGAAAAATTCCAAATTTGCAACGCTTTGCTCTTAGTTACGACTGGCTGGTGTAGTTAAAAAAATCGAAATTTACGACGTCCTAGTCTTGGTTACCATGTAACATTGTAAACATTTGTATGTTGTCGTAATTAAAAAAAATGAAGTCCATAATGCTTTGCTCTTAATTACAAAACGACAGCCTATTCTTACGACTGATTGTCGTAACTATTTGTAAATCATCATAATTCAAAATATTCAAATTTATGACGTTTTGTCTTTTATTACCATTGTAAACCATTTAAAATCGGCATAAATAATAAACTAATAAATATGTCGGAGTTTCATTCTTGGTTATGACAAAATACTGTAATTAAAAAAAGTCTAAATTGACGACTTTTTTAATTACAACAGACCAAAATAAACTTTTGTTGTGATGTCTCAAAAAGTCACGTGCGACACGAGATCTTTCTTAAATTATTTATTATTCTTTTAAACATGCGGAAACATAACAAAATAATCATGTAACTTGGTAACTTAAATTTAACAAGTCTAAATGATAGACATGCATCTTTCTTCTTTTAATGTTCGTCTTCCAAGTACTAATACAAGTACCCAAAAAGAAATAGACAACAACACAATAATTTTGGGAAGAAGGTCAGGTCAATTATTGGCACTACATCTATACTTAATCAAAAGCGAGCCTGTACATCATTTCCAAACCATCGCCCAATCCAAGGGAACCATCGAACTCTTTCAAAGGTCCTACTGACTCGCTATTTATATCAGCATACCAAGTGATGAAACAGCGGGGGAGAAACTCAAGTAATCGCACATTCACCCTGACAATAGAACTACATTTAACATATAATATCTCGAATCCCAGTACAAGTACATCTTGATACCTTCATTATATGTATATGAGTACTCCAAAGCATAGTGCGGAAGGAGAATCCATCCTATAGATCTAAAAAATAAAAGAGTGAGCCAAAATCCAGTAAAGGAAATCTGTAAGTTTAAAGTAAAAAATCATCTTACTACTCAATCTGGTATCAACAAAATAATAAGATTTCAAAACGAGAACGAAATGATTATGTATGGTAAATGGAGGACTAAACGCACTATCTTACCTATCATGATATGTCGATGAAAACAATTATCTAATGTTACATAAAATTTGTGCACTCAAATGCAAATAGAATGTATAATAATTTTTGGTACCGGCACTTCAAAATTCTTTACCTTTCAAGCCATTTACTTTTTATATCCATAATCAACGAGAGACCTTTCATAACCTTTGTCAATTTGATTGATCCAATCAAAATATTTTTTTTACTTTTTCGATGAAATAATTGTTAACTTGTGGGGTGTCACGCTTGTTACACCCCCAACTCTACAATTATAAGGGCAATGTCACTGTGGTCTTTCCACTTGAAAGGCATATCAAATATAATTCATAAACTTGTTATCAAAATATATCCATCAATGTATTTGATTAAGTAGTCATCTGATTACATGATTAGAGTTTTAAAATTCATCAAAAGAATATGTACATTTCCAACTTACAGCTAAACTCAGAGGTTCACTTAGACATAAACAACTCATACAAAAAAATCTCACTATTAAAATGTCTAGCTGATAACATAAACGTACTTGTCTTGCTTGCAGCTAGTTGAAAATCGTGAAAAACAACTAAGATGAGTGCAATGAACAACCACAATCTAGTAAGGAGCAAAATCAAAGTCTTTATAAAATGATATCAACTCATCAATCCCAAATCCGGTTTGTGATATATGTAAAATATCAAAAGTGGATTTTCAATAAAGCTTTTTACATATCGGATCGATCAACAATATCAACTCAATAATAACAAATCAACTATCAATGGTTCATTTCATTGATCAAACTCTATCAAATCAAATGTTAATGGTCAATTTCATTGACTAATCTAATGCTCAGTATCTAAGTATGGTCACGCTTAGCACTATTGACAAAGGCAACCAAATTTTCCCCATCAACAAGGTCTCTACCTATTAGCTGATGGTTCTGCCCTGAAGAACATTTAATCTCTCAATAGGTACTAATCATAGTGATATAAGCACAATGCACAAACACTATTCTCCAATAACCCACAAATTAAAATCAGAATCCATCTCGAAACTCAAGTTCACTAACCAAATCATATAAATTTTATGAATTAATTCATCAAACATATTACCATTAGTAAACCATCTTCAAAATAGAAGAGCTTTTCGTAATTCTTTCATAAAAGGTTTCTCAAATCATCCACAGTCAATCAAGCTCAACTATAATCAGAGATATGTTGCCTTTTAAAATAGACAAAATGGTAGTAATTGTGCAATCTAGTTTTATGCATTCAATATGCCTTAAGTACCACTTTTTCTCTTCAAAGAAAAATCAAACCATGTGATACCTTTTAATTCATAATATATATTTCCATCATTTTCAAGACATGAATTTTACAAAACCAAAGAAGAGATAAGAACCGCTCATATCACATGAGAAAGCTAAAAGCCAACCTTCGAAGGTTACTTGTATCGACGAACTCGTATTTCTATCAATTAACCGGAAAACGATATCAAAACCAAGTAAAACTCTACTTTAACCAATGACTTGACTAGACTACACTTATTTATCGATAAAATGACTTCTATGCGCTAACGAAGAAACTCGTTTATAGGTACATTGATCTTTGTTAGTTATACGTATTGTCCGTTACGCATAACTCGCATGCGAAACTTTAAAAATTTAATTATACTTCGGAATTGATTTTCGTCAAACCCAATGGCTCCACAATGCCCTAAACTATCATTTCCATATAAATCCACAGCTTAACAACTCCTAAATCGAACCTCGTAGTTCAAAATTTACATGACTTCGAATTTATGACTCAAAAATTGCTCCAATTAGATGAATAAAGGGCTCCAATTCTTACCAGTTATTGCAAAACTAAGTTGATTTGGCTTGCCAGGACGTTTGAAAACATATAGGCGCAAAAATTTATCTCTCTTTTCTTCATTTCCTCTTTTCCAATGGTTTTAACGTCCAACTCTCCCTCCTTGCCTTTCTCGTTTTCGCCGGCGTCCTTTTCTTCTCTTCGGTTAGCGCCAACTGCAGATACAAAGAGAAGTGGGCTTGAGTCCTATGAAATTACTTGGGCTTCGGCTATTATTTTAATAACTTGGCCCTAATATTACAATGCCGATGCGATCTGTGCCCATATCAACTCTTCGCCTCCCTTCTTTCGCTCTGAAAGGGCGTCGTGCACATTTTAAACTCTGGGTCCCCCTTCTTTTGCGATTAAATGACGTCTTTGTGTGACCATCGGCTTTGTCTCTTTGCACTTCATTTTCATTATGCTCATCGCGATAAATTGGATGAAGTGCTTCAAGTCTCATAGCATCTGCAAGATATCATATGGTGCTTTATGAAATGAGTAGAATTGTTTGGATGTCCTTGTTCCCAATTGTACAGGCGGTTCAGTTCTAACTTTTGATGTCTGCTCCAAGTAAGCATATCCAATTCATCCACATCTATCAGATTAGATCTAGATGCCTATCTGCAGCTGGTGTTTTCCCCTGGCCACCTCAGTGGAAGTCATTGCCCAATGTCTTTTGCCTGTCTCTTTTGAAATTGGTTTTTTTGTGTTTTAAGTGGTTCTTATTCCGTTCTTATCTCTCTCGAACATCATTTTAATTACATCTTGACTCATCCCCAATTTGACAATTTATCGTTTTCTTTGTACAAATCACTTGTGTGTAAATAGGCTTGACACTATTCTGACTGAGAAACTGTATTTGGGTCCGTGAGTCAAACAGAAGTATCATCCGCATGATCCCTTGGAACTTTCAAGATTAGAAATATGAGTCGCTTGCGTAGAAATAGGAGGGCAAGGACCATCCTTTAAAGCCAGGCCTTTCCCCTTAATTCCATTTGTGGGTCAAATTTTCTACATCTCCATCAATTTTGTTTGTATTTTTTGTGAATGCCTAGATGTCTGGCTAAGATTCTTTAGCATATCCTTTACCCTTCTTTTAATTGACAATAATTGATGATTGATATTACCCTGTAGCATTCCCCCCATCATGTTCGCTGCACATTGTAAGTACATTTTTAAAGCAGCAATGTGGATGGTTTCCCTAAATTTAGGTCGTCTGTCCTTTATAGATAGACTAATAATTAAATTTAGTCTTATCCGTGTTTTCTTCGTAGAGCTCTATATATATTGTCCACTTTTCATTGATTCATTAGAACGATGTTTCTCATAATTCCAATTTTTCTTGTCTGCTATCTCGTGTGTAAGTTGCCCTACGATTTTCAGGAGGTTCTCTCATCCATAACTCTTCCTTGAGGATTAGCGGAACGAAAAACACAGCTAAATGATAGTATCTCAAACCTGCTTATCCTTTCTATCATATCATATCTATGTTCTCCACTGTTAAGAAATGAAGATTAAGACAGGGTTTTCGCAGAGGTGGGAAGATCCCTCATCCAATAGACAATTGTTTCCGTCTGTTCGATGACTCTTTTTTGGAGCGATGAGTCGGCAATTCTCCTAAGATGCGGAACGCATGCAGGGTGGACTAATCTTGCAGCAAGCCTGATTACACGACTTCAACACTGGGAATCACTTCACATTCCTCAATTATTACCCAAGAAAATGGGACGATCAATTCTTACTAAGCTCTTTCCATGCATTCTTATCCCGACCTAACATCGATCAAAATTTGCGCACATTCCTGATGACTAGACTTTTTTTTCTACTTTTGAAAATACACAAACTTATACGTGTGGAGGCACTTCGCAAGTTACAATTATTGTCCCAAAGCCAAAAAAAAAGTGTAACCCTATTTCATGCTCGATAATTCGTAGCAAAACCTTGCCATGACTAACTTCAAGAAAAGAACAGGAACAGTTGAACTTGAATGCCCTTCCCTCAACGGGCTTGGGGCTTCAGAATCTCAGAGAAGACAGCCCCAGGCAGCAACTTCTCCGAATCATAACTAGTCGTACTCTCATCATAAACATCATCGCTACTGGTCGTTGTCACAGCCGGCCTACTATTGTTGCTACTGCTGAACACCTCACCGCTGCCGTTTGTCACGTTGCCTATGAACGGAGCTGCCTCATCGTCGCTCTCATCTCCGTCGCGGAGGTAGTGCAGCCCGCGCGCGGCGCCGGTGCAGATCTGGAGCCGCTGCTTCCAGGGGAGTGGGGGATTGTCGGTGTTGTAGAGATGGTCGCGGACAGTCCCGCGCGCCATGTAGTCGTACACCAGGATCATCTCTCCCGCATCGTTGCAGAACCCGATCAGGGAGACGAGGTGGAGGTGCCGGAGCTCCGAGAGCATCTCGATCTCGGTCAAGAACTCGTGGAGGCACTGCTGCGACCCCGGGTTCAGCCGCTTGATCGCCACTTGGGTGGCGCCCCCGTCGACATAGCCCTTGTACACGTTGCCGAACCCACCCACGCCGACAACAGACACCTCGTCGAAGTCGTTCGTGGCCGCTCTGATCTCGGCCAGCGAGAAGTGGCGGCACCGATCCGACGGCAGGGACGATGCCTGGGTCTTCGTTGACTTGGTCGTCGCAAAGGAGACCGGGCCCCACCATGAGGTGCCGTCGCTCGAGGTCGAGTCCTTTGCTCTGTTTCGACGCCGGTAAAGGAAGAAAGCCAGGAGTGAGAGCACGGTGAAGCCCGAAGCTACGCCAGCAACGATGGCGATCTTTGCTGTTTTGCTGTGGTTCGATGATGCTTTGCTTGCCCGTGGAGGAACGGGCTGATTATCTGGGACTGGGACTGGATCTGGGTTCAACCCGGCGAGATTCCCGTCTGAATTGCTGATCTTGAATACCTCGAGGCCATTCAAGATGCCATCAGAGTAGAGAGTATAACCATCTGGAAGCGCGCCCACCGCGACCGAGAGGTTGCTTCTTTTGTTTTGGCCGTCATGCATGTATACTGCATAATCTCTATAGACAGGCATGCCCTTCCCGCTCCAACTAATGACATCCGCACGATTCTCGACCAGTTGTGAATCTATGAAGATCTCGAAAAGCCTATCTGTGGGCTTATTTATCTCTCTCTGGAACTCGCAGAAGTGTAACCGGACCAAGTAGTAGAACTCTGTATCCACCTCGATGGACCACGTGAGCTTGTAGCTCAGATTGATTGTTTTGTTTGTTCCCATAGTCCTCGCAGTTGCGTACACGCTATCTGGAGCCGTATAATTTGGCACTTGATCACTGTAACTGAGTTGGATAGTTCTGTTAACCGGCGAAACTCCGATGTACGAAGAAGTCACATAGTCGTCATCTAATTCCCAGGTCCTGTACATTCCCGTGTCACCGGCTGAATCAATAGACTTTCCTCCGACGTTCAAGCGCTTTATCGCTTCGAGAGCAACAGTGGTACGGATGGTGTATCGCGCCACCTGACCTGCAAAGCCGATTCCCTCCTTTGAGTCGACGATCGTGTTGTAGTAGAGACGCTCAGGCATGGAAACGACTTCGATTCCATTCACGAAAGCATACGCGTCTGAATTACTAGGAATGGGAGTGAACGTTATGTTCAATATCTGGTCGTCTTCGACAGTAAAGCAGAACTCTTTAGAGAAGCTCGGGGAGCGGGTATAATCAGCAAAGAGGGAAGCGCTGAAGTTGCGGAGCAGAGTGAAGCCGGCGGCCTCGACCGAGAACAAAGAATCGGCCCGGCGGAAGTTGAGGTAATCGGAAGGGAAGAAGTGGAGGCGAACGAATTTCGGCCCTGCGGTGACGTGGAAGGTGTAGGCGAACTCGGAGCGGGAGAGGCGAGAAGTGTAGTATGGGACCTGGCGGACAGAGGGACGTGAACTGCTTGCACTTGCAATGACAGAGGAGCGAGTTTTCTCAATCGGAGAGTACCTCGAACCTTCCTCGGCATCTCCAATCCAAGTCCGTTTGTCCACAGTGGAGTTGCTGGAGGAGCCGCAGTCGACGGCGATCTCATCGGTCGGCAGGTAAGCGCCAACGTTGTTGCCGGTGACTGAGACCGTGAGCGCTTCGAGCGAGACGGAGACGACGATGAATAATAGAAGTGGGGGTTTCATGTTCTTCATCTCGCTGCTTGATGACAGAGAGCGGGTCGCAGTTGAATCGACGGAAAGAAGTTCACAAGGAGAGCGGAATCTTGGAGATGAACCGGTTTTAATCATGGGGAATTAGGAAGGAGCGCGGAAGAGAAGGCCAGCACTAGTGGCAAAGACTAGTGGAAGACCAAAGTCGTCGCTAAAATATCTGCGATGAGAGATAGAGCCCTCGCCTATCGCAAGAAGATCAGCAAACGGGGTTTGTGCGCCTTTCGTGGAAGGCTTCATTGCTTAGAAAGATCGGGCCAGTGTTTGTGGTCACGAAAATTCCGCGTGGAAATTGGTTTGGTTTGTAGCAGCAAGTGTTTGCGGTTTGATTCATTCAGAGGGCTGGAACGGGCAGTCCCAAAAAAAAGAACCAGCTAGCGTTTGGACAGTACTGCTATAACCTTCACGGATTAGTAGCCCCATAGCTTGGACGGTACTGCTGTCACCTTCACGTATTAGCAGCCTCTTCTAAGCGCAAAATTACCAAAACATAGTTAAATTTATTGTGACTCCGCTAATTCAATTGTAAATATTTTTTTGGCCAATTAAATTCTAAACATTTTATATTTTTGCTAATTCAGTCCATTCGACAAATTTTGACTATCTTGCGTTGATATGGATGTTGACCGTCTTATATAGTATGACCAACTCTAACGTGGATAATTTTTAATAATTTTTACGTTTATTTATTTTTCTTTTCTTTCTCTCTTTTTTTTTTCTTTCCTTCTTTCTCTGGCCGATCGCCAAGGTCCGGCGAACAGCCAGAGGCTAGGGCAGTGAGGTTGAGCTCGCCCTCCCTATTACTTAGCGAGGGTGCCGGGCCAAGGAAAGAAGGAAAAAAAAAAAAAAAAAAGAGAAAGAAAACAAAAAAAAAAAAAGAGGAAAAAGATTTAAAAAAAATTCTAAAAAATATTAAAAATTATTTGCGTTAGTGTCGGTCACGTCACATAGGACGGCCGACGTCCATGTCAGTGGTTGCCAGTTTTCACAAGGGGTCAGACATTTGATCCACTAGAAAATGGACGTCCGACAATTAAGCAGAACTCTTTGTGGAAGCTCATGGAGCTATTATAATTGGAAAAGAGGGAAGCGCTGAAGTTGCGGAGCAGAGCGTGGCCGGCGGCCTTGACCGAGAAGAATGAATCGGCACGGCGGAAGTTGAGATAACTTGAAGGTAAGAAGTGTAGGCAAATTCAGAGTGGGAGAGACGAGCAATGTCGAATGGTATGCCACTGTGGAAGGAGGGAGATGAACGGTTTGCACTTGCAATGATAGAGGAGCGAGTTTCATCACTTGGAGAGTAGCTCGAACCGCATCTCCGATCCAAGTCCGGTCGGACACAGATGAGTTGCCGGGGGAGCCGCAATTGACGGCGATATCATTAGTCGGCGAGTGTGCATCAATGTTGTTGCCCGTGACCAAGACCGCGAGTGGTTCGAGCGAGATGGAGATGAAGAGGAGTAAGAGAAGTAGTTTCATGTTCTTCATCTCGCCGTTTAACGACTGGGAGGGTCGTAGCTGAATCGATCAATGGAAGTTGACGAGGATAGTAGAATCTTGAAGATGAACCAGTTTTAATCATTGGGCATTAGGAAGGGGTGAGGGAAGGGAAGACTAGACAAGATTAGAGGGAAAATCGCTAATTAGCCCTATACCAATAGTACATATTTCAATGTAGTTTTGAACATTTCAATTTTATTAACGTAGTGGTAAATCTTTTCATGTTATTCCAATATAATCTTTCCGATCAATTTTCACCTGAAAATACTGATGTAGCGGTCCAGTCATGTTTGATTGTTCTATATGGTATAGTTGGTCATCTCATGTAGATAAAATGAGTCGAAATGTAGTTGTTTTGCATATTTTTTTTAATTTTTTGAATTTTTTTTCTTTTCTTTTGTCCTTTTCACTCTATTGTTCATCATTTTTCCACAACTTGAATCTCTTAGGGAAACATGGTAAATTATTGTAAGAAGGTTGATTTTTCTAGAGTTAAGCCAAGCTGGCGGCGGTGCTACCGGAGCTCCTCCATAAACTTTGGAAAAGTGTTTTGGTTCGGTAGATCTATTGGTGGTGCTAACAAACGCGTCTCGATAATTGACCTTGTAATGCTCAAATTTCAGTGAACATTGCCAAAGCCGGCCACACGCGAACTAGTAAAATCGAAATATACAACGTTTTCCTCATGTTTATGAAGCCAGAACTCTATATAAATTATCGTAATAAAAAAATTATTTGAATTTATAACGATTTCTTCTTTTCATAACCCTTTATATACTATCATCATTTAAGAAAATTTAAATTTATATGTTTTGCGCTGCGTTGTAACTCTCTGTAAATCACCATAATCAATAAAATATTCAAATTAATGACGTTTTGTTCTTAATTATTACAAACCGTCGTTAACTTTGGAAGCCATAGTCAATTCTCTTCTTGGTTAAGAAACATTTGTAAACCATCCTAATTTTGTGAAAGAAAAAACAAAACCAAATTTACGATGCTTTACTCTTGGTTACAACAGAGTCTCTTTGTGAATCGTCGTAATTTAAAAATATCCAACTTTAAGATGTTTTGTTCATTGGTATGACGGATCATAGTAAACCTTCGTCAGTGGTCATACTATGACGGCACAAATGATAACCATTTTGTTTTAAAAATAAATTTTTCTATTTCTATTTCCTGGACAAGTTTTTAAATAGAAATACGCATTTAATAATGGCACAAAATTTCTCATCCCAGAGTAGAAATTTATTTGATAACAACACGAAATTGCTCCCTCTTATGCTCTTTTTCATTCATTGACAAGCAATGGCTGGCAGCAGCATGAGGTGGCAAGCAATGGGAGGCCAGTGAGGGGTCGCTGATAGTGGCGACGGCGGGAGATGAGGGTGAGCGATAAGAAAAGTTTTTATTCCTCTTTTTGTTCTAGAAATAGAAAAGTCTTATTTCTATTCCAAATCTATTTCTAGACTAAAAATTTGTTCCACAAATAAAAAAATGAAATTACCTTACCAAATGGATTTATGTTCCAAACTTGTTTCCGAGAACAGAAAAATAGAAAAACAAAAAAACATA
The DNA here is from genome assembly GCA_024500025.1 of Syzygium aromaticum. Lineage (NCBI taxonomy): Eukaryota > Viridiplantae > Streptophyta > Magnoliopsida > Myrtales > Myrtaceae > Syzygium > Syzygium aromaticum. Next base: position 13,065,583 of record CM044894.1, on the reverse strand, counting down.
ATCATTATCACGTGCGCCCTAAATTATCCAAAGTTGTTACATTTTACCCACGGTTACAACGAAACATTGCAATTCTTCGTAAATCAACGTAATTGAAAAAATATCTAAATTTATGACGTTTGTTCTTAGTCATTACATATCATCGTAAACTTTTTTTTTGTGTAAAATGTCCGTATTATAGAGCGAATGAAGTACAACAGCTTAGAGGTATCCTTCGGCATTACAAATGGTGCTAATAGCTCAAGAAGATGGAGGTGGGAAGTCTCCACATAATCGCCAATACAACATTTGTCTAAGAAGGTCTAATGTTCACTCTACCTCTTATATTTTTACATATGTTGGCCAAAATAATATGGATATCAGTTGACTTGTTTTGAAACCGTTTCGGTTGCACTCCATCCATATGCCATAAATGGTTACTAGAAAGGATATCTTAAAGAGTTTAGCCGTCAAATTTTTGCATTTTGTTGCCTAATCATCCATTGAAGTTCCTCATTCCATCCTCCCAAAGGACACATAATCCCCTGTTGTGCAAGGATAGTGCGTCATAATCTACCTGTCCACTCAAACTAGAAGAATAAATGTGTTTTGTCTTATATACCAGCCTTACAAAAGATACACTAGATATCAATTGAGGTTATCCATTGGATGCCGATTTCTGCTGTCGGTAATCTGTTTCTGCAAACAAGCCAGTCAATAAAATTGTGTTTGCTAATACCGCTAGTCCAGATTAGGTCATACCACTCCATAAACCGGTCCCACATGTCTGAGTTCATCATAAATTTCTCGACAACAGTATCTTGAGCTACGGATAATTGAGATTAAAACATGTTGTAATTTAAGGAGTACCTTGGGCAGTATGACTTGTAGTTGGCGATATCATTGTAAACCTTTGCAAATCATTATTGTTAAAAATATTTCAAATTTACAGCATGCCATTCTTACTTACAACTAATCATCGTAAAAATTTGTAAATCGTTGTAATTTTGAAAATTTCCAAATTTGCTACACTTTGCTCTTAGTTACGACAGGCTGGCGTAGTTAAAAAAATCGAAATTTATGACATCCTGGTCTTGGTTACCATGAAACGTCGTAAACATTCATATGTTGTCGTAATTAATAAAAAAAACCAAGTTTATAACGCTTTGCTCTTAATTACAAAACGATTGTGGTAATTAGAAAAAAATAGAAATTTACGATGTCCTGGTCTTGGTAACTTTGGTACCATCTATAAACCATGGTAATAATAATCCAAATTTATGATGCTTTGCTCTTGATTACGATCGATCGTCGTAACTATTTTTAAACCACCATAATTGAGAATATTCAAATTTGCAACGTTTTGTTTTTTATTACCATAGCCAACATAAAACCATTTAAAATCATTGTAAATAAGAAATTAATAAATATGTCGGAGCTTCGCTTTTGATTATGATGAAATATTGTAATTAAAAAAAGTCTAAATTGACGACGTTTATAATTACAATAGACCATTGTTAACCTTCGTGGTGATGCCTCAAAATGTCACTTGTGACACGAGATCTTTCCTTAAATTATTTATTATTCTTTTAAACATGCAGAAGCATAACAAAATAATCATATCACTTGGTAACAAAAATTTAACAAGTCTAAATAATAGACATATGTATACTTCTCCTTTTAATGCTCATCTTCCAAGTACTAATACAAGTACCCAAAAAGAAATAGACAACAACGCATTAATTTTGGGAAGAAGGTCAGGTCAATTATCGTCACTACACCCATACTTAATCAAAAGCGAGCCTGTATACTTTTTCCAAACCATTGCCAAACCCAAGGGACCATTGAACTCTTTCAAAGGTCCTACCAACTTGCTATTTATATCAGCGTACTAAGCAATGAAACGGTGGGGGAGAAACTCAAGTAATTCCACATCCACCCGGACAATAGAAATACATTTAACATACATTATCTCAAATCCCGGTACTAGTATGTCTTGATATCTCCATTCTATATATACGAGTACTCCAAAGCATAGTGCGGAAGGATAATCCATCCTCCAAATTTAAAAAATAAAAGAGTGAGCCAAAATCCAGTAAATGAAGTCTTTAAGTTTAAGGTAGAAGATCATATTGCCACTCGATATGGTATCAACAAAATAAAGTGATTTCAAAATGAGAACTAAATGATTGTGCATGGTAAATGAAGGACTAAATGCACTATCTTAACCATCATGACATGTAGATGAAAACAATTATATAATGTTGCATAAACATTATTCACTCAAATGCAAATAGAATGTGTAATAATTTCCGGTTCCAGCACTTCAAAATTCTTTACCGTCCAAGCCATTTACTTTTATATCCATAATCAACGAAAGACCTTTCATAACCTTTGCTGATTTGATTGATCCAATCAATTTTTATTTTTTTTGCTTTTTCGATGAAATAGTTGTTAACTTGTGGGGTGTCATGCTTGTTACCAACCCATCTCTACAATTACAAGGGCAATGTCACGACGGTCTTTCCTTCCGAAAGGCGTAGTCTCAAATATAATTATCATAAATATGTTGTTGAAATATATACATCCATATATTTGACAAAGGAGTCATCTAATTACATTATTAGAGTTTTTAAAATCCATCAAAAGAATATGTACATTTCCAACTTATAACTAAACTCAAAGGTTCACTCACACATAAACGCTCTCATCCTGCTTGCGGGTAGTTGAAAAACTTGAAAAACAACTAAGATGAGTGGAATGAACAACCACAACCTAGTTAGGAGTACATTTCTTCTAAGCAGATTGACCATTCACTATGTATCTTTACAAAATAATATCATAACTCATGAATCCCAAATCTAGTATATGATATATGTAAAATATAAAAGGTGGATTTTCAATAAAACTTCTTACATATCATACCAATCATCAATATTAACTCAACAATAACAAATCAACCATTAATGGTCCATTCGATCGATCAATCTCTAGCAAATCAAACATTAATGGTTTATTCCATTAACTAATTTAATGCTCAATATTTAACTATGGTCACGCTTAACACCAGTGACAAAAGCGACCAAGTTTACCCTATTGACTAGGTCTACCTATATTAGCCAGTAGTTTTGGCCCTAAAGGACATCCTAATCCCTCAACAAGTACTAATCATAGCGATACAAGCATAATGCACAAACACTATTCTTCAATAACCCACAAATTAAATTCAAAATCCATCTCGATACTCAAGTTCACTAACCAACTCATATAAATCGTACAATTCAATTCATCAGATATATTAGCTTTCGTAAACCATATTCATAATACAAGAAATTTTCGTAGTTCTTTCATAAAAGGTTTCACAAATCATCCACAGGCAATCAAGTCCAGCTATAATCGAAGATATCTTGCCTTTTAAAATAGGCAAAACGGTATTAATTGTGCAATCCAGTTTTATGCATTTAATATGTCCTAAGTACCCCTTTTTCTTTTCAAAGGAACATCAAACCATGTGATGCATTTTTAATTTATAATATATATTTCTATCATTTTCAAGACATGAGTTTTACAAAACTAAAGAAGAGATAAGTACTACTCACTTGGGAAAGCTAAAAGCCAATCTACAAAGGTTACTCATATCGACAAACTCTTCTATCTATTAACTGAAAAACGATATCAAAATCAAGTAAAACTCTATTTTAACTAGTGACTTGAGTAGACCACGCTTCTTCATCAATAAAATGACTTCTATGCACTAACGAAGAAACTAGTTTGTGGCGAACATTTATCTTTGCTGGTTATACATATTGTCCGTTACGCGTAACTCACATGTGGAATTTTAAAAATTTGCACTCAAACTGTACTTCGGAATTGATTTTCATCAAACCCAATGGCTCCACAATGCCATAAACTATCATTTTCATATAAATACATAGCTTAACAACTCCTAAATTGAACCTTGCAGTTGAAAACTTACATGACTTCGAATTTATAATTTAAAAATTGCTCCAATTAGATGAATAAAGGGCTCCAAGTCTTACCAGTTGCAAAACAAAGTTGATTTGGCTTGTCAGGACGTTTCAATTCATATCCTCCTTTCCAATGGTTTTAACGTCCGACTCTCCCTCCTTGCCTTTCTTGTTTTTGCCGACGTCCTTTTCTTCTCTTCGGTTAGCGCCAAATGCAGATATAAAGAGAAGTGGGCTTGAGTCCTATGAAATTACTTGGGCTTCGGCTATTATTTTAATAACTTGGACCTAATATTACAATGCCAATGCGATCTGTGCCCATCTCAACTATTTGCCTCCCTTCTTTCGCAATGAAAGGGCGTCGTGCACATTTTAAACTCTGGGTCCCCCTTCTTTTGCGATTAAATGACATCTTTGTGTGACCATCGGCTTTGTCTCTTTGCACTTCATTTTCATTATGCTCATCGCGATAAATTGGATGAAGTGCTTCAAGTCTCATAGCATCTGCAAGATATCATATGGTGCTTTATGAAATGAGTAGAATTGTTTGGATGTCCTTGTTCCCAATTGTACAGGCGGTTCAGTTCTAACTTTTGATGTCTGCTCCAAGTAAGCATATCCAATTCATCCACATCTATCATATTAGATCTAGATGCCTATCTGCAGCTGGTGTTTTCCCCTGGCCACCTCAATGGAAGTCATTGCCCAATGTCTTTTGCCTGTCTCTTTTGAAATTGGTTTTATTGTGCAAGTGGTTCTTATTCCATTCTTGTCTCCCTCGAACATCCTTTTAATTACATCATGAATCATCCCCGGTCCAACAATTTGTTGTGTTCTTTGTACAGACTGCTTTTGTCCAAATAGGCTTAATACTATTCTGACTGAGAAACTATACTTGAGTCCGCGGGTCAAACTGAAGTATCTTCCGCACAATCCTTAAGAACTTTCAAGATTAGAAATATGACTAGCTTGCACTGAAAAAGGAGGGCAAAGAACATCCTTTAAATCCGGGCCTTTCCCCTCAATTCCATTTGGGGGTCAAATTTTCTAAATCTCCATGAATTTGTTGTATTTTTTTGTGAATGCCTAGATGTCTAGCTGAGATTATTTAGCATAGCCTTTACTTTTCTATAAATTGACAATAATAGCTGATTGATATTACTCCGTAACATTTCCTCTATCCTATTCGCTTCACATTGTAAGTACATTCTTAAAGCAGCAACGTAGATGATTTCTCTAAATTGGGTCGTCTATCCTGTTTATGTAGACTCATAACTAAAATTTGTTCCATCCTTGTTTTCCTCGTAGAGCTCTATATATTGTGAACTTATCATAGATTCTTTAGAACTATGTTTCGCATAATTCCAATTTTTCTTGTCTGCTATCTCATGCGTAAGTTGCCCTACGATTTCCAAGGGCTTCTCTCATCTATAACTCTTCCTCGAGCATTAGCTGAATGAAAAACACCACTGAATTACAGTATCTCAAACTCGGTTACCCTTTTTATCATATCATATGTATGTTCTCCACTGAAAGAAATGAAGATTAAGAGAGTACTTTGGTGGAAGTGGGAAGATCCCTCATCCGATAGACGATCAATTCCGTTTGTTCGATTACTTTTTTTGGAGGGATGAGTCGGCAATTCTCCTAGAATGTGGAACGCATGAAGGGTGGGACTAATCTTGCTGCAAGCCTGATTACAGGACTTCAACACCGGGAATCACTTGGCATTCCTCAATTATCACCCAAGAATATGGGGCTACCAATTCTTACTAAGCTCTTTCCATGCATTCTTATCCATATCTAACATCCATCAGAATTTGCGCACATTCCTGATGACTATATATATTTTTTCTACTTAGGAAAATACACAAACTTATACGTGTGGAGGCATTTCGCAAGTTACAATTATTGTCCCCCAAAGCAAAAAAAAAAAAAAAAAATACCCTATTTCATGCTCGATATTTCGTAGCAAAACCTTGACATGACTAACTTCAAGAAAGAACAGCAACAGTTGAACTTGAATGCCCTTCTCTCAACGAGCTTGGGGATTCATAATCTCAGAGAAGACAGCCCCAGGCAGCAACTTCTCCGAATCATAACTAGTCGTACTCTCATCAAAAACATCATCGCTACTGGTCGTTGTCGCAGCCACCCTACTATTGCTACTGCTGAACACCTCACCGCTGCCGTTTGTCACGTTGCCTCTGATCGGAGCCGCCTCGTCGTCGCTCTCATTGCCGTCGTGCACGGACGCGCCCACATGGTCTATCACCTCCTGCTCCGCGCTCATCTGTAGCTGCAGCGCGAACTCGAGGCTCCACACAACGTCGTTCATGGATGGCCGCTTGGCCCCCTCCTCCTGCAAGCAGCTCATGGCGATCTCGCAGAACTTATTGAGGCACTCGGGGGCGATCGCCCCCTTCAGGTGCGGGTCCACGATCTTCTCGATGTCGCCGCTCTTGCAGCAGCTCTGGGCCCAGGCGGCTAGGCTGATCTGCTTCTTCTGGGCCGTTCGATTCACCGCGGGCCTCGCACACAGCACCTCGAACAGCACCACCCCGAAGGAGTACACGTCGGACTTGTCAGTCAGCTGCTGGCGCCTGTAGTACTCCGGGTCCAGGTACCCGAAGGTGCCCTTCACGACCGTGCTGACGTGGGCCTTGGACACGCTCGTGGGCCCGACCTTCGAGAGCCCGAAGTCGGACACCTTGGCGACCCACTTCTCATCGAGCAGGATGTTGGTGGTCTTCATGTCGCGGTGAATGATGGTGTGCTTGGCACCGGTGTGGAGGTAGTGCAGCCCGCGCGCGGCCCCGGTGCAGATCTCGAGCCGCTGCTTCCAGGGGAGTGGGGGATTGTCGGTGTTGTAGAGATGGTCGCGGAGAGTCCCGCGCGCCATGTAGTCGTACACCAGGATCATCTCTCCCGCGTCGTTGCAGAACCCGATCAGGGAGACCAGGTGGAGGTGCCGGAGCTCCGAGAGCATCTCGATCTCGGTCAAGAACTCGTGGAGGCCCTGCTGCGACCCCGGGTTCAGCCGCTTGATCGCCACTTGGGTGGCGCCCCCGTCGACATAGCCCTTGTACACGTTGCCGAACCCGCCCACGCCGACAACAAACACCCCGTCGAAGTCGTTCGTGGCCGCTCTGATCTCGGCCAGCGAGAAGTGGCGGCACCGATCCGACGGCAGGGACGACGCCTGGGTCTTCGTTGACTTGGTCGTCGCAAAGGAAACCGGGCCCCACCATGAGGTGCCGTCGCTCGAGGTCGAATCCTTTGCTCTGTTTCGTCGCCGGTAAAGGAAGAAAGCCAGGAGTGAGAGCACGGTGAAGACCGAAGCTACGCCAGCAACGATGGCGATCTTTGCTGTTTTGCTGTGGTTCGATGATGCTTTGCTTGCCGGTGGAGGAACTGGCTGATTATCTGGGACTGGGACTGGATCTGGGTTCAACCCGGCGAGATTCCGGTCTGGATTGCTGATCTTGAATATCTCGAGGCCATTCAAGATGCCATCAGCGTAGAGACTATAACCATCTGGAAGCGCGCCCACCGCGACCGAGAGGTTGCTTCTTTTTTTTTGGCCGTCTGGCATGTATACTGCATAATCTCTGTAGACAGGCATGCCCTTCCCGCTCCAACTAATGACATCCGCACGACCCTCGACCAGTTGTGAATCTATGAAGATCTCGAAAAGCCTATCTGTGGGATTATTTATCTCTATCTGAAACTCGCAGAAGTGTAACCGGACCAAGTAGTAGAACTCTGTATCCACCTCGATGGACCACGTGAGGTTGTAGCTCAGATTGATCCTTCTGTGTGTCCCCATAGTCCTTGCCGATGTGTACACGATATCTGGAGCCGTGTAATTTGGCACTTGGTCACTGTAACTGAGTTGGATACTTGTGTTAACCGGCACAACTCCGATGTACGAAGAAGTCACATAGTCGTCATCTAGTTCCCAGGTCCTGTACATTCCCGTGTCACCGGCTGGATTAATAGAATTTCCTCCGACGTTCAAGCGCTTCGCCAGTTCGAGGGCATCAGTGGTACGGAAGGTGTATGGCGACACCTGACCTGCCAACTTGATTCCCTCGGTTGAGTCGACGACCGTGTTGTAGTAGAGACGCTCAGGCATGGAAACGACTTCGATTCCATTCACGAAAGCGTACGCGTCTGAATTACCAGGAGTGGGAGTGAACGTTATGTTCAATATCTGGTCGTCTTCGACAGTTAAGCAGAACTCTTTAGAGAAGCTCGGGGAGCGGGTATAATCAGCAAAGACGGAAGCGCTGAAGTTGCGGAGCAGAGTGAAGCCGGCGGCCTCCACCGAGAACAAAGAATCTGTGGGGCGGAAGTTGAGGTAATCGGAAGGGAAGAAGTGGAGGCGAACGAATTTGGGCCCTGCGGTGACGTGGAAGGTGTAGGCGAACTCGGAGCGGGAGAGGCGAGAAGTGTAGTATGGGACCTGGCGGACAGAGGGATGTGAACTGCTTGCACTTGCAATGATAGAGGAGCCAGTTTTCTCAATCGGAGAGTACTTCGAACCTTCCTCGGCATCTCCAATCCAAGTCCGTTTGTCCACAGTGGAGCTGCCGGAGGAGCCGCAGTCGACGGCGACATCATCGGTCGGCAGGTAAGAGCCGACGTTGTCGCCGGTGACCGAGACCGCGAGCGCTCCGAGCGAGACGGAGACGACGATGAACAGCAGGAGCGGCGGTTTCATGTTCTTGATCTCGCTGCTCGATGACACAGAGGGGAGAGGGGGTGGGGGGGGGGGGGGGGGGTCGCGGTTGGATCGATCGACAGAAGAAGTTCACAAGGAGAGCGTAATCACGGGGAATTAGGAAGGAGTGCGGAAGAGAAGGCCAGCACCAGCACCAGCACCAGCACTAGCTGGTGAAGACTAGTGGAGGACCGAAGTCGTCGCTGAAACATCTGCAACGAGAGATAGAGCACTCGCCCATCAAAATCAGGAAGCGGGATTTGGACACCTGCGGGTGTGCTTTTCGTGGAAGGCTTTTAATTCGCGTAGAAAGGTCAGGGTCAGTGGTAGGACCGCCCGGTCCATGCAATGATAGTGCTCTCTCCCTCCATCAAGGGACCACCGCTACCGCCAACCACCCACCATTTTCAATTTCGACTTTTGTCGTCTTTGGAAGGAGCGACTATCGCGACGCGGTCAAAAGTCGCGAAAATTCCGCGTGGAAATCGGTTTGGTTTGCAGTAGCAAGCTTCTGTGGTTTGATTCATTCAAAGGGTCGGGAAGGGGCAGTCCGACAAAAGAAAACACCAGCTCGCGTTTGGACGGTACTGCTACTTCACGTATCAGCAGCCTCATCGCTTGGACTGTACCGCAATGAGCTTCACGTACTAGCAGCCTCTTCCGAGGGGAAAGTTACCAAAAAAAAAAAAAAGTTAAATTTATTATAATTGTGTCGATTCGATTTTAAATATTTTTTTTGATTAATTGAGCCTTAAAACTTTTGTATTTATGTCAATCTAGTCCATCCAGCCAATTTTGATCTGCCGACGCCGACATGTACAATTTTTAATAATATTTTAATATTTTTCAAAATATTTTTATTTATGTTTCCTTCTTTTTTTCCTTTTTTTTTTCTTTTCTTTCTCTTCGTTCTTTTTTTCCTTTCCATCTTCCTCTGGCCTTTTGCCAAGGTTCGACGACCGGCCAGAAGTGAGGTTGAGCTCGCCTTTGTTGTTGCTTGGGGAGGGTTGCTAGCCATGGGAAGAAGGAAAAAAAATAAAGAGAAAGAAAAGAAAAAAATAAATAAGAAATGAATAATCTTTATGACCATTGAATGAGCCAATCGCAACCAGTTGCCATTTTTCACACGAGGTCGGACGCCCGATCCACCAGTAAATGGACGTATGACGTAGTAACAGTGAAATTTACAATGCTTTAAGCACAAGCAAATGGGGCTTTAATCCCCTAGAATATTGACGTCATATCACGGCAAAAATCAAATTTAATAAAGTTTTATTAGGTTATGTTCCTAGTTACAAGGATTGTTGCAAACCTTTACAAGCTGTCGTAGTTTGAAAGAATTTGAATTTGCGATGTTAAGTTCGTGGCTAGGGTGGAATTTCGAAATCTTTGAAAACTATCATAATTAAAAAAAAATTAAAATTCGCAACAATTTGTTCATGCTTACCTTCGCAAAGCATTGTAATAAAAAAAAATAAAAATTATGATGCTTTTTCCTTATTTATGGCGAACCATCGTAAACTTTTGTAAATATTTGTAATTGAAAAGGCATCCTAATTTAAGACGTTTTGCTCTTTAATAATTGGTACTCTTATCGATTATCACTATCCATTCGCCGTCGTATATCGGCAACAGATTGGTGACAGATTATCAATATGCACTAACTTTGATACGGATTGGTCATGTGTCTAGCAACACTTGTTGCTTGAATCACATATCCGTGACCCAGTCACTTTTTGGTACGAACAACTGGCAGGGCTATAGAGATATTGCCGGTGTTGTCCGGCAACGGCCGGAGGAGCTGGCCAGCAAGCAGCAGCTGGTATCGGGACTGCTATGCAAGGCGGAGATCTGCGCCTGGAAGTGTTTGCCGGAAGTGTCGGCCTTGCTGTGACAGTGCCGGAGTTGCGGTGAGCTGTTGAGGGCCTCGGATGGGGCTGGGACTCGTTGAACCACCGTTGGAGGACTAGCAAATGCGGTGGAATTGACGCGACGTCGCGCCGGGAGGTCACCAAGATCGATGGGATGCTAAGAAAACCACTGGTGCGTCCAATTGCGAGTGGGAAAACTTGCCAGAGATCTAACTGAGCAGCTGCGGGTGTTCCTGGTAAGGGCTGGAGTTCGCCGGACTGAGCTCTGCGCTGGGCAAGAACCGTCGCCGGGCGGGACTGGATTCCGAGCGCGATGGTCACGGTGACTTCTTGACTTATGCTTTCTCTGCCTTCACGTGCGTTTCTTGCAAAGAAAGGAGCCCAATGTGCCTCCGAGTCTTCTCTTTGAATATTTTTATGCAGTAGTGGCGGCGTGTTCATTGTTCCGTATACGAGCTCCTCTTCCCAAGTGTAAACTCCGGATCAGACTCCTCTTCCCGTATCGAGGAGTCTGATCCGGAGTTTCCTCCTTAGTGCTACCAGCTTTGGTGATAGGCTTAGGATGCCCCACTTTTCTTATCGGCCCTTTTTGGATAGAGGAGCCTAGGTTGACCTGATCGATCACCCATTTTTGTATGACCGGTCATTGAGAAAGCCGCCCTAGATGATTATAAAGTGTAGTTTTTCAAGGTTAACTGATGTTTATAAAATGGCTCGTTGATCTTTATGTTAATGAGTTTTCCTAGCTATTTCCCTTACTGTTGTGTGTTTAGGAGTCTGTATGTTTTCGCTTGCGTTTAATTGAAAGATAAAAGAATGGGTCAGCGACGCGTCATGAGACGTCGCAACATAACGACTGAGGAGGGACGTTAGCGTTCTCGAAGGAATGGGGCATGACAGGTGGTGTGTCTGAACTAGAGGTCAGACATTAGTGGGGCTGGAATTGAAAAACATCTAGATCAGTGGTGCGTCTGAACTAGAGGTCCGACATTTGTGGAGCCGGAAATGAAGAACATCAGCACCAAATTATTTTTGGGCACACTACAAGGGTAATCCAACTAGCCCTCATCATTTTGTTCTTTCATCTTTGTGGATTTTTAAATTAAAATGCACAAACAATGCTTTGGAGAAATATGTATGGATTTTTGCTTCTACTATAATTTCAATTTATTTTACATAGAGTTGAAAAATTCCAAACCGGTACACACATAACAATCTTACCTTAAACTAAATTTTTAACCTCAAAATACCTCAAACCGGTACACTTGTGACAAATGTACTCCAAACTAACATTTGTGATAAATTTTCCCTCTGTTAGTTTCCGTTAAATTAGATTAATACCATAGAAAATCACAAACTGGCGTACCTATAATAAACGGATGGTTAACATAAAACTGACATATTAGTCAACTACCACGTGTTATTTAATAAAGGAATTTGACTGTAAAATTTAACGGAAACAAACTGAGGATAAATTTGTCACAAATGTATCAGTTTGGGGTTTTTCATGGATCAAAAAATTAGTTTTGAGTAAAATTATCACAGATATATCAGTTTGTGAGTTTTCGTAGTATTAACCCTTTTACATATGCATGTGCTCACAACATCCCAACATACCGAGTGAAAGCTACATCATTTGCCGCGACCTTTTTCCCGAGCTTTTACCGATAACAATAAAATCTGCAAATGGGACTTGTACATACGCTTGTGTTGCGCTTATCGTGGATAGTCTCCTTGCGGTCAGGTCGTGAGTGCGACCTCCGGGTCCATGCAAGGATACTCTCCCCTAATGGGCCAGCACCAACATGTGTTTTCTTTGTTGCATGGCCTTCCACTTTCCATTTCGTCATGTTTGAAGGAACGACTCTTGCGAATCGATCCGAGTCCTCCAGAGTCACGAAAATTCAACATAGAAATTAGGTCGTCCCAAACCAGTTAGCGTTTGGACGGTACGACCATAAGCTGCAAATGTCAGCAGCCGAAGCTAGCTGCGGAGGCAATGTTGCGCAGTCGAAGCGGTGTACCGTGCACCGGAGAAATCCACCAAATGCTTAGCCGAAGGCTTCTAAGCTACAATGCTGTACCGTACCCCACAAATGTCAGCCGTCAAATTGAGACCAAAGGATCCTGGCCTTTCAATTTGAGCCGGTTGCAACCCGGTTGCCAAGTTTCACAAAAGGTTGGACGTCCGACCCACCCCGAAAACGGACGTCCGACACGGTGATAGTAAAGTTTAATAACGTTTTGCTATGTTATGTTTTCCGAGGATTGCTGTAAACTTTTGTAAAAACTGTCGTAACTTAGTAAGGGTCAAATCTATGGTGTTACGTTCTTGGTTACGAGGAACTTTGTAAACCTTTGGAAACCGTCGTAACTAAAAAAAATTCAAAAATTTAGGACGTTTTGTTAATGGTTACGATGGATTATCATAAGCCTTCGCAAGGTATCAAAATTGAAAATATATAGAATTACGATGTTTTTATCCTTAGTTATGATGAACTATCATAACCCTTTGTAAATAGTCTTATTGAAAAAATATATATATAAACCTATGGGCGATGCTCAAAGTTACGACATCGCACCTCTATGTATATTATCATAATTAACAATTATCCGAATTTACAATGATTTCTTCTTTCTCACGATAAATGGCAACAATCCATCATAAAATGCCATAATTTCAGAAAATCCAAATTTTTAATATTTTGCGCTTAGTCACAATGAAACGTCTTTGTAAATGTGGCAAATGTGGTACTATTGTATTGCAAAGAGGGTCTTTTATTCGTTTTGTTTCCAGTTGAATATGACAATTTAAGCCATTATGTATGCATTTCTCTGTGAATTTGATCTTTGTGCATGGAAAGTTAATTTTATTTTTTTCGTGTGGACGCAATTTCACGACGAGGTGATCTTCTATAATCATTGAATTATTTATTTTGTATTTGTCGTTTTGCTTCATCTCCTCCTGGTCCCCATGTCGTTTTTGTCGCCCACGGAGAAATGATTTTGTATGATCCACACAGTTAGCTGATCACGGCAGCGAAGGTGTTTTCTTATTCGTAGGTGCTGTTTCTTTCTCTCTCCCTTTCGCGTCCCAGTCATCTTTTTGTCATTTTGGATTTTTCCGCCTTTGATTTTTATACTCTTGAAAGTTGTACGAAATGATTTTGGATTTATTGTCGACGCCAGGCTTAATCTAATCCGCAAATGAGAATAATCGGGCCTCTATCCCATATTCAAAATTGTCCTTTCTTAAGGAATGTATATTTGTACTTAACTCCATTCAGAATTTAGGATGAACTACTTATATTGGAGTGACTATTGATGATTTCAGTAAAGAACGGAGACATTAACTAAAGTAATATGGAGATTATCTCTAAAAAACAATGTAATTGTTATTTTTAGGGATATGTGCACTACAAGTCCTAAAATTTATTGCAAAAATGCCATTGAGTCCTAAAAATTTTAAAAAGTGCAATCAAGTCCTAAAATTTGTTAAATTAGTTCAATCGAGTTCTAAAGTTAACACCGTCAATTTGTCTAATGGAAAATGCCGATGTGGCATTTTTAAATTAATTTTTCTCTCTTGTGTGACATTTTTTTATTGATCTTTCCTTCCAATCTTATTTAAATAATATTAAAAACTTTTAAAAAAGCTAAAATAATTAAACAAAATTGGAAAAAAGAAGAAAAATAGAGCATAGGGACTCACAGCTGGGCACCTCCGTCGGCGACCTTTGCTAGCCCTTGCCGCTGCCGATTGCCGAAGGGGCTAGCAAAGGTCGTTGGCCCAAGGCGAGGGTGGTCGGCCCTCGCTAACCTAGCAAGGGCTAGTGAGGCTCACCCAGACTGGGTTGAGGGTGCTTAGATCTTGACAACACCAACTTTGGGGCTGACGACCATCGCCCGCCTTGGGTGAGGCCTCGCTGGCCCTAGGCGAGGGCTGGCAACCGTCGCTAAGCCCAAGCAAGGCCTCTCTGCTTGCACCCTCACCTGGGGCCAACAAGGCCCGTCACTCTCACCCAGGTCGCCGTCCTCTTCGGTGATGGGCGACAGTGGCAACAGCGCCCACTAGCGAGTCTCTCCCTACCCTCTTTTTCTCTTTTTTTTGCCAGTTTTGTTTTATTATTTTATCTTTTTTTTTTTAAGTTTTTAATATTATTTTAGTTAGATTGGAAGGAAAAATCAATAAAAATGCCACGTAGGAGAGAGAAATTAATTTTAAAATGCCACATCAACATTTTCCGGTAGACAAATTGACGGTATTAACTTTAAGATTCGATTGAACAAATTTAATAAGTTTTAGAAATTGATTGTATTTTCTGAAAATTTTAGAATTCAATTGCACTTTCGCAACAAGTTATGGAACTTGCGCTTTCGCAATAAGTTTTGGGATTTGCAGTGCACAAATCCCTTATATTTATATCATTACCGCGCCACGCGCTAGCCTAAAAGCTAGTTATATAGAGAGAGAGATGTTGGTGCTGGTATCGAAAGAGTTACGAATACCAGAGTTTTCTTTTTGGGCCCTAGAAGAACCCCGAGGCTGAATAAGGCCCAACTGACCCAATTGTTGAAAAGGGATTTCCTGTGGCAACCGCCCCACATGTAAAATTGACATGGGGTGCAATTGCACGGTACATAACTTTTTTTTTTTTTTTTATCATAAAGCTTTTGTAATTTCATTTACTTAGGAGATAGTTCGCTACAAGAGATCAAGATATCCGAATAAAGTACTAATAAAAGAAAAGAAGGGGGGTGCAAGAGCTGGTTCTATTTGAGTAGGCCTTTTTTATGGGCTCGGGCTAGGCAATCGGCAGCTTGATCTCTTTTTGCAGTACATAACTAGGCTGGGCTCCATATCAAGCGGGACAACTTAATTGATCCAAGCACGTGACATCAGTCACACGACCGTCTCATCTCAGAAAACTTTAACGTCGATTTTTCTAATATCGTTACGTGTGCCCAGCACATGTTTGACGGCAAAAATAAAATTAAACGGGTTGGACTATCAAAGCAAAATTCGAGATTTGAATTGGCAATCCTTTTAAAGTTAACATATAATGTTTAATTACCTCTATGAGAATTCAGGGAAATTTCCACTGCATGAGAAGCCATTGCAGCATAACAACTTCAGACACTAAGATCCAAGAAGTACGTTCTGTCTCCCTGATCAAATTTCATACAACACAATATAGAGCTCTGAAAGACTAGTAAGATCCAAATGATGCCTCAACATACATGTTACGAAATCAACTAAAACGGCGACGAAATCAAGCAATAAGTGCGCATATGCTATGACCTTATGTCTTAGCAACACGTAGCGGCTTTGTCTTCATTCCTTCGATCCAGCGCCTTCAGCTGCACCGCGTGCTGTAGCGTGCATCGCAAGGATGTCCGCAGTTAGGTGGAGGAACGCATGGGGTGTAAGGCTTACCCCTTTCATGAAATCTCCCATGGGTGCCTAACTGTTCTTTCGTATTAGCGGTCTCCGTCCTGTAGGGCAGGCATGTGTCGCTGGCGAGCATGCGGCTCGGAAAGTGTGGCGGGTCGATCAGATACTCCAACTCCATGTCCTCCCCGATAAGACAGCCGCCGGCACGGCCATGGCCGGGGTTGCCGCAAAAGATGGTGGTGGCCAAGGCGCCGGTGTTGCTTCTGCGGGACAAAATAGTTGGAGATTAACACAATCTTGAAAATAGTTGGAAGGAATAATGATCGTCTTCGTTGCTAAGGAGGAAATGCTGGTTATGCTTAAATAAAAGATATTTGCGACCTCTTGACACTGAAATTTCTCTCAATTAGTCTAAAATTGGAGATTAACAAAATCACTAAATAATTTTTTTCTTCCAAAATTCTAGATTATGTTGGCTTTCGTTTTTGAAATAACCGATTTTATCTATAATCATCCAAACGGGTTTTCTATGTGACAACTATTTCTAGGCTTTAAAAACAAAAGCATATATGCAAACCTAACCAAACGGCTTCCAAACAGGCGTCGGAGAGAGAGGGGGGAACATAAAGAAAACGTTGGATATTGATGGGTATTTGATTAACTTAAAGAGAAAAAGGTGTGATTTAGTTAAAATAGGTATGGAAAAAGTTTCACCCTTTCATTTTTACCTCTAAATTATAATTTATTAGCTTTTCCATTCCCTGCCATCCTACTTTGCAAGATCTTTAGTGCTCGAAAAATCACGTGTTCCATCCAAAATTGACATCGATAAGTACTATAATAGTTCAAGTGCATTCCAAAGATGACGTGGCTATTGACCATTGGAATAGATATCTCATTCGTAGTCAAAATTTTGGATAAAATAGGGTTAATATCACAAAAAATCTAAACCGATACATCCGTACCACATATAATTTAAACTAATTTATGTGTGACAAAATCTCTCGAATTAGTACTTCGGTGCTGCATTTACCCCAAACCGGTATACTCATAATTTGAGACGTCCATGCTAAAAGTGCGAGTTTAAGATTATTTATGACTCAAAAATTAGTTTGGAATCAACGTAGCACGTATGTCTTATTTTGGGTTATTGATGGTATTAGCCCGACAAAATAAGATACCAATCAATTGATGTAGGTGGAATGGTTTATAGATTACAGGGCTAATTAAAGTCAAGATTAATGCTTTAACATTAATGAAGCAGGTCCAGCGTCACTATTCAAGGCCACAAAGAGCATTAACGTGTGCCAAAAATGAAGTGGGGGTTGGTGCTTGTCTAGAGGGGAAAATGTGCAAATCCCATTGCCCATTGTGGCTCGAATGGAATCCGAAATGGAGCACTCAGTCGAGCCATGTGACAAGGAAAATGTCGGTTATCTTAAAAGCACAAGTGGGAATGGACACTTCGTGCTCCATCCTTCGAAATTAGTATTCCAAAAACATTGGCAGATTAAGGTGGACCTCTTCTGATTTCGTTGGTAAATTTCTATTATAATGGACAAAAAAGTTATGACCGATAACTCGAACATCAGGTAACCTATTAGTAAATTACCGACGCCATCAGGAAGTTGCTAACTTAATTTCATATGAAACAGTGTACTACCAACTCCTCTGAAATTTTATCGATGTTTTAAGTAAATTGACAATGCTATAATCAATTTACCAACATCCAAGAAATTAGTAACTTGTCAATTTCTTTGCATTATTAGAAGTGTAGTTAGTAAAATACCAGCCCTACACGATATAAGCCAGCATTCCAACAAAATGAGTTACCAAAGCTTCTTTGAAACTTTATGCCTAAATAGTTTACTAACTCCTATGAAAAATTAGTCAACCAAAAAAGAATGCATTATCAACAATAAGCTATATGTTAACGTTTTTTCGCCGATGATGAAAACATATTTTGGTCCATTCGGTTTTTGTAAGTGATACAAACAATCACCTTAAAGAAAATATTTTTCAAATCATTAATCAGCATATCTATGTAATTGCCAATGATAAGTAGAAGGAGCGCCTCTAATAATGTCTTAAAATTGAACGCCTCTTAAACAAGAGATGTAGGAACAACATTTTTCGCCTATCTGTTGACAAGACAAGATTTTTCTCATAATACATAACAAGGAAATCGTTGTATGTTATTCGACAAATAAGTTCATCAAATTTGTCGACTTCTTCCTAGCATGGTGAAAGACTTTCTAAACCACAACTTAACATGCTGCAATACTTCAGTGAAAAGCAGCTAGCCGGCTAAGGACTTCAAAGGTTCAGTTCCCGCCACTGCCAAAGATGTAATTGAGTGATGAACTGCCACCAGGAGCAGAGTGAACCTTGGTTGACGGCCGATCCTGCACCAACACATACAAACCTTCTCAACAATATAGTGACAGAACAAGTTGTATAGATTAGCCATAGCTTGCCAACTAGGACATGTGTAAGTGAAGCGCGACTGCTTGAAAATATCCTGGTTAATTTGCCATGTTATGATGTAGCACTCTTCACAATGGTCTCATTTTTCAGGAAGGAAACAAAACAAGAAGAAATTAAAGAAGCACAACTGCATGAGGCAGGGGCATTGGATCTGCAATAAACTAAGTCTCACCGGTGCACTTAGTATTGCAGATTACTGTTTTTTACTACATTCACCATGTTACTTTAGATTTTCCCTAAAGGTTGATCTTGTGCACAAATATCTTTTGGCTTCAACTATTATTGTCAGCACACACCTGCTTTCACTTTGGCTATCCGCTTTTGATTTCAATCTATTCAGAGATAACAGGATGCATATTCATCATCTACTCTAGGACAACAGAAGTTCTAAACCCCCAGAGTCTTGAAGATTTTCAGCAGGTGAAAATATCAAGCAAATCCCGCTCATGAGTTCCTTACAGTCCTGTGTTAAAATCTAAGCCATCTTCAGGATTAGCACAGCAAGAACTTACAGTGATGAAGTTGCCACAGTTCTGCCCATCAGCGCGAAAGTAGTTGTTGGTCACGTTCCCTGGGTTGCCTGCAGGAGTGCTGCCAGCAACTGCTTGAGGAGGAGAGCAGCCAGCAACTGCTTGAGGAGCTGGAGTTGGACCGTTCTCTGGTGGTGGTGTGCTGCTCACAGCATTTCCCACGCTTTTGGCAGGTTTTTGGGGATTGTTGTTGGCAGGCTCACTGCTTCCAAATAGGTAGCCCAAAGAACTCTGACCGCCGCCACTGCTAACTCCACGACCCATCCTGTTCACTTGTTCTTTTCCACCAATATAAACACTTCAGATCTTTTCGTCCAATTTCAGTGCAAAATGAATGAATGTACCGATGGGAAAGGGATAGAGAAAGAGGGAAAAACTGAATATTAAGCAAGCCTTGAGAGGACTTAGTTGATACATGAAACTTAGACTGCATAATGAATTGGGCAGATAGATGAGGTTCATAAGATAAGGTACAATGCTGAGCACAAGAAAGATGGCAGATTTACAACTAACAGATATGAATGAGTGATTAATTATAACATACTTGTGTAAAAGAAAAGAAAGAAAAATAGAAAATAGAAAGACTGATATCAGCATTTGATTTAACTGTCTAATTGCCAAATAGAAAGTAAATACATGCAGAATTCGGCACCTGTTTCAGTGGTCTTGGATTAACCACCTACATCTTGGACAGTGGCATTTTGAAAGGCTCACATTTTTTGTGCAGATCAGCCACTATTATCGGGTGCGAGATTACTTAACCCAGCAAGATCAAACTTCAAATGCCGTTTCAAACATGCTTTTTGGTTTAGAGAATAAAATCATTGGAAAAGAAACCAAGTAGACAACATTTGCAGTTTCCACTAGAGAAACGAAGGAGGAAAAGAAAAATAATCATAGATGCACTACCGAATCCGCAAATCATACAAGGAAGAACCTGAAACTTTCTCATGAATAACCAAACTGATTAAGTAAAGACCATTTCCGATCACAGCACAGCAATCTTGCAGACCCATTAGCCCAGAAAAAACAGCAGATATAGCATAAGTAACTCTGATTTAGATAATTTACAGCCAAGAAAACCATAAGAACAGGATCAAACTCGTCCTACATGAAATGATTTCTTCGATCTCACAGCCCCTTCACCAATTTCACCTAGCAATTATCCAGTCACTTGCCATTGTTGTAATGTTAATGTACCATAACCCTGCGCCTCGCTAGGCTGATGTTAACCCTACTCGTTTTTTTCTTCTTTCAATGAAACCCAATTCAAGCCACACCATGTAAACTTCTTCCAAACGACAATGCAATCGAAAAACGTAAGTAATCGGACAAGGTGATGCAAGAACCTAAACCCAGAATGTGCATTACCTTGTTTTGGAAGAAGAATTCTAGATCTGGCCTGTGCAGCGGAGAGAAAAGGGTTGGAGATAAATCCAGGCAACCGAAAGACTTATATATATATATATATATATATGCAAGATTTGAAAATTTGAAATTATGAAAGATTCATAAAAAGAGGAAAAGACAAAAAGGAAGGAGCCGGGTTGGATTGGACAGGGAGTTGGGGGAAAGAATTTTAATTTAGATGCAAACGGAATGAGCTGGTTCATAATTTGGCTTATCGTTGAGCGGTCGGCATTGGCTGTCAAGTCATGATGCTCACGTGTTTTCCTGACACTGCAAAATTCGAATTTTGGGATCCGATTAACAACCTCGATTTGAATATTGAAAATGTTGGCAAGAATTTAGAACATTTTTTTAAGGGAAAATTTCAGATAAAAGTATGAAGCACCCTTATTTTTTCAAATAAAAGCCTGAAGTGAACTTTATATTAAATAAAGACTTAAAGTGACATGTCAGTATTAAATAAAGGTCTGAAATGGCTCTAAAAGTTTCAAATAAGGGTCTAACTTCACCGGTTACCGGGCGGCGAAACATTATGACCGACGACCGATGAGGTTAAGGGCATTTTCATCTAAAAATAATTTTATTTTTTTCTTTCCTTTTTTTTCCTTTCTTTATTTTTTCCTTTCTTTTCTTTTTTTCCTTTTTCTAATCTTCTCTTTGTTTTGCCGTTTGCCAAGCCGACCATCGGCGAAGCCCGGGAAGAGTTGGGCGAGGGTTGCCCATGCCTGATTTGGCGAGGGCCACCCTCGCCCACAACAGGCGAGGCCGACCTCACCAAATCTGGGCAAGGCCAGTCTCACCTCACCGACAGCTAGCAAGGTGACCTCACTTATTGTCGGTGAGGTTGGCCCTCGTCTATTGCCAGTGAGGGTGGCCTTGCCCGCCACCGGCGAAGAATAAAGAGAAACCAAAAAGAGGTAAAAGAAGAAAGAACAAAGGAAAAAAAGAAAAGAAAGGAAAAGAATTCAGAAAAAGTTAAAAGATGTAAATGTTCTCACCATTCAGAAAGCTAAGCCTTTCTTTGAAATAGAAATAGCCACTTTAGGCTTTTATTTGACACAAAATCTACTTCGGATCCTTTATTGAGAAAATAAGGGCATTTCATATTCTTATCTGACACAAAGTTCATTTCAGGCCTTTATTTAAGAAAATGAGGACACTTCAAACTCTTATTTAAAATTTTCCCTTTCTCTGAGGGCCAAATGGTGAAAAATTACATGAATTTACACATGTACGACTGAACTTTTTCGGAGATCCTAAAAAGACACCAACATTTACTAGACCGATTATTCACCTTTATATTTTTAGTTCACACAAAATGACATGAGATTTGATATGGCCAATTGTGCCGATGTGTCATAATAAACACATGTGTATGACAAAATGACATCATTTATCGTAAGGGAAATGACTTTATTTTCTAGATTGTGAATCAATAACTTGTCTATATTAGTGAGAAAATAGAGAAAAAAGGAATAGTCCCCTGTTTAGATTGAAACTTAGTGTTCCAAATTAATGATTTCGAGAGACTTCATGCAAACGAAGTAGAGTAAGCGTATTGCATTTTTTTCCAATTTTTTTAGAAAAAGTTCAAGTAATTTTTTGTCATTTGAAATTGAGCGATATTTTCGTCCTATGTAATATTTTTGGGAAAATTTTGACTAAGAACTTAAAGTGAAGATGTTTTTTCATGAGGAAAATGACCTTATTTAATATTTGAGACAATAACAGATGGAAGATGGTGATGACGATTGATGATGACGATCAATAACATTATTGTTAGTGGTGGTAGAAGTGACATGTAAGGTGGCTCGGCCGCCAACCGATGTTGGCGGATACCACGATTGACATTGAGAGTGATGACGGCAACTATTAACAACTGGTCTAACAAGTAATTATTACGATAGTCAATTTGTCGAGGACACAAAAAATATTAACTTAAGTTGTTCTTTCCTAGTGAACAATTTCAAATAATGGGGGGTTACTTTCGATGCTCACTTGTCCCCGAGGCCAAGAAACAGCATATGACTGGTCGGGATTCAGGACCAACTCAACAAACTGCGGTTGCAGAAGCGGTTTTCGAGCCATGTTGCCACCAGCATGTAGGAGGATTCCGGATTCGCATTTTTCGATTACGAAGATAGAAATGCAAGAGTGCATTCCAAGATATACAGCTATTCAGGATTCAGAAACAATCCACTTGTTCTGTTCTTTGGAATGGTAGGCAGGCAAAGGAAAATAGATGCTCTGTTCGAAGCGCATTGCTCCCGAGTCCCAACTGCATATACGACATCACATAATTAACAGACTCCAATCTTGGCCCTCATGAAGGAGTTCATTCATGGAGATGCAATTGACATATGGAAAAACCAAAAAGAGGATAGTAATATTTAGGACATGATATGATACAAGATTGGGAAAAAGCTACCAAAAACTCCAATTTATGCTTATTGTAACATGTACATTTATCTTAAACTTCTTTTTTATGATACAAAAAATTGCAAATTTGTACCTATGTGATATATTTACCATCTGTCAAGATTCAATCAATGAGCATTATTAAAAATTTGCCAACATGGACATCGGAATGCAAATAATATTGATATGGCGCCCACGTGACTTAAATAAAATAAAAATAACGTCGTTTTGGCTGAAAAAAAGGGTAAATATGTCATACAGATTCAAGTTTTGGGTTTTTTATGTCACAAGAAAAAATTCAGGATAAATGTATCACGATTGACATAATTTGGAGTTTTTGATGGTTGTTTCCCTACAAGAAAACAGATCAAACTATGCCATAGAGTCAACTGTGTTGCCACATCCTAATTTATTACTGCTTGCTTGCGCCGTGAATGTGAGGCATACTTCATTCAAGGATCAAATTTCAAGCAGGCTGGACGCCACCTTCGTCGTTGGCTCCACGCTGTGATGTTAGACTACATCATATGACCCAATGAAGTTGAGAGAGAGAGAGAGAGAGAGAGAGAGAGAGAGAGAGAGAGAGAGAGAGACAACACCATTCGGCACCAGTTATATTAAGTACAAATTTTATTTTAATATCAGGCGATGAAAAGCTACACTACTCTTTTCTGCAAAATAACCCTCGAGAGCTTTCTACAAAACTTATGAACTATGACACAACAATTAACATCTCTTTCCAATGAAAAGGAGGGAAAAGGCTAATCTACCTGAACAGCTGATATGCGACATACGGAATCTCTGTAAAAAATCAAGCAGCAGAATATCTGCATTACTTTAAACTTTCAAAAGACAAAATTCATTGTGTGATGTAGTGACAGCACCAGGCCAAATTAGTCACCCTGGGCCATCTTTCTGTAAGACTTGGTCAAGGGGATGAATCTTTGAGATCTCCACTAACAACTTGTGTAATGCTTGAGGCTTCGAGAAGAAAGGTGAGTGGTCTGCACCTTTTAGACGAAATACACGTTCTGGAGGGTTCAATTTGATCATATTTTCCTGTAATTCGATAGATATAGCATTATCTTCTGGAGTTTCTATGTAAAACCGCCTCACTGACCCATAGTTCACGTCTGAAAGTGAGAGCTTCTCGAGAACGGGCATGAAGGGGACTGGTCTCATGGAAACAGCTGCCAGCGCTACATCCTGGATCAGGAAATCAAAAAGTCAAAAAATACACTCAATGCAATAATATGAGTCAATTCCTTGGAAAATTAAAACAAAAGCAATAATTGCAGAATAAAATTACCATCAGCAAAGCAATTCATTAAGGAGAAAGGAAGTACCTTAGCAGGAGATTGGTTGAATAGCAAGTCACTCAAAAAAGATTTGTCTAGATCAATAGCAGTTGGAGGTCGGTCCTTCCCATTGGCATACAAAAACATCTGAGCCTTTTGCATTAAATCATTTGAGCCTGCCTGCAATACAAGTTTTCTGTAACTAGAAGAACTTGACAGGAAAATATCTGAAGTAACTACATAACAGACACTGAGGCTATCATCCACATAAGTTTGCAGGCCTCTGCTGCTATTGAACATGGAGGGAAAGGTAAAAATAACACGAGTGAACATTCAAAAGTTACAAAAATGCTTCTTCATTAGAGGAGACGCATCAATTAACAATTATGTTTATGGGGTCAACCAAAGATTGTTGGCAGTAAAATCAAAATTTTTTATTAGATGCAACTTCCAAATGCATGATGCAATTACACCCTTTACAAGAATATTTGGTGACCAATTCATTTCCCAAACAACATTATATGCCCATGAACATATATAGGAAACCAACTACTTCGATAATGATAAAAACATCCAATCTCTGTTTGTCTTCTTCATCCATTGGTTACATAAACAATAGGCCTCCTTATAGCATCAAGTCCCACACAAGAATTGGTACTTGCTAGGCTTCAATTTGTCCTAGGAGTGTTCCCTAGTGATTAACACAGAACATAGAATTTCAGACTCCATTTTTCAGGTGTGGATTATGCTTGTGCTCTTCAAGTGTAAATGAGGTAACCCTTGGGATGCCTGAAGGTCTAACCATTTAATAATTGTTTCAAGTGAACCACTGCTGATGGAATCAACATACACAGCAAAACCAACCTGTTGAGACCACATATCAAGAGTACTTTGGCCATTCCTCAGCATTGCAGCAGCAATAAAAACAGCTTTTGTGATTTTCGAAGGAAATAGTTCCATTGCATAAGATATGCATGTGCCACCAAAATCATGGCCCACAAGAATCACCTGTGCGAAAAATCTCTTTTCAACATCCAACCATCACAAATACACATGCTCAAATGTGCGACAAATCAGACAAGAAATGGGAGAAGAGATGCCAAAACATACTTTCTCGTCATTGGCCAGCTTTTCCAGATGGTCAGTTAGGGGCTTGACATATTGCGAGAGACTTGTGACCTCACTGGTATCAAAGGAATTAAACCCAGATCCAGTTAAGTCTATCGGTGTAACTTTGAAACCGCCTTCTTCAAGCAGTGCTATATTTTTATACCAACACCAAGCACCAAAGCCACCACCATGAACAAGGACAAAATGATTGGTTTCCAATTCATCAAGCTTTACATCCTATACAAGAAAACACGTGCACAAACTATAAATGAGAAAAGAGGTGAATCAAAATCTGTGTATCCAGATTTCTCTTATTCATTTATAAGGTTCATGTTGATCTTGTTAAACTTGTTTTGGGATGCTTAGTAGTATTTTATTTGGAAAGTGGAAATGAAGTTGTACATGGTACAACTCTAAATTCTGTTCAAGGTGTTAAGAGCAAGAAATGTACAAAGGAAAGTGGCATTACAAAGAAAGATACAAACTTATTTGCATAGAATGTTGTGAGAATTGGTTCATCCACATGTAATCATAGTGTGATTGAGGCCTGCAGAAGTGAGTCTCCCAGCTTTATTTGTGTGATAAAATTTATCAACAATTATAAACCAATTAATACTCCCATTGATTTACCAACGAAATTAGATTTTCTCAATTCCCAATGATTTAGCAATGCCAAATCTTGCGAGCAAATAATCATCATACAACTATCTGCAGGCTCATAAGAGGCAACACAAGAGAAGTCATAGCTCAACTGTTGCAACATGCGAGTAGAAATACATCTTAGGAAGCTGCAATGTTCTTAAATAACGAAGCCCCACAAATAGCATAAACTGCTCGCTTTACTATCACATATGACACTGCTTTTCAGTATAAAAAGCTAATCTTGGAATCAGGAAGAGTAAATCCATGGAGCAAATCAACTAGATACTTAAACCATTTTCAAGCGACAAGGGGTTTTCCATTTGAGCTAAAGTATCATGCACAGTGAAACTAACTTCAAGTGATTAATTCCCATGTCTCACTGAATTCGCATATCCAACATATGATCAAGTTGCAGCATCAATCTTCAGAAGATGATTATTCAAGCATACAACAATGGATAACTATATATTTCTCTTTCGGCTGGTTCCTTCTTTTCTGGTTCTGTTGTTCATGGTATCTCTTCGAGCACCATTCGAACTTTATAAGAGACTTTTCTACTTTCATTCTACTCCATTTAGTCGGAGGGCAGTATTCATGGGTACACTGGCAATATCTTCAATCAGGATAAGGTCAGTCAGTAGAGCGTGATTTGCTTATCGAAGACAATTACCGAGTTTATTCAATCCATTAAGCCCAGTGTTTGTAACCTTAATCATTACAAAAACAAAAGTTACTAATTTAATCCATGTTCATAAGAAGAAAGCTATCGGAGGTACGATCTTGCGGTACAAACAGTTGAACATACTCCAAGTGGCGAGTCTCAAGAAATTATCACTACCAATGAAGGCTCTGTTAGAAATAATGGTGATTGTCAATTGCCATTATTGATTTAGTAGTGTGCCCACCCTTTCTCAAATAAATCAAAGAAGCCCCAACTGACAGAACTCACTCTTGGGCCTATATACAACTTTTCCATTTCCAGAAGCTAATGAACAGAACAGTTATAAACAACAACAATGCCAGAACAATTCGACATCACAGATAAAGTATAAATGGAAGCAGAGAGAACCTCAAATAGAACAAGACCCAGTTCGAGAATCACCCCAATAAATCCCAATAAGACGACGACGATACCTGATTGACGAGCTGGTGAGGCTGCAACAGAGGATCAGCGACCGACCTGGCCCGCGAGCTGCAGCTCCTGGGCAAGCCCTGCTTCCTGGGGCCGCTCGGGCCCGTGTACCGGAGCGAGGCGGAGCGGTCGACGGGCGCGGACTTCCCGTTCTGGCGGTGGCGCTGGAGGACGATCGCGGCGGCGAGAGCCTGCTCCTGGACGGAGCGATCGTCGGGCTTGTCCCTGCGCGACGACGACGACGGCGACCGGAACTTGGACCACCGGCTGCTCAGGCTCGCGAGGGCAGAGGGCGGCGGCGGCGGCGGCGGGGGTTCGGACGCGGTGGGTCTCTTGCGCCTTGCCGGTTCGGGCGAGAGGGAGGCGCAGAGGTTTCCCATTTCGCCGAGGCCTGCGCTTGTCGCGGAAGGTGTTGTGTCGTTATAGTATTGCTGCACGATGGATGGCCGTTGATTGTCTTCTTCTTTTGATTTGCGGAATGCGAATGATGTCGTCAAAAGTCGTCGGCGCTGTCCTGACGATTTCGAAGTCAAGAGCGATTAGTTAGGGGGCCGATGGCGAAAGGGGGATGTGCGTGTGTTTTTTTTTCAACTGGAGTAGAATGGACGTCGATGTGTTGTGTCCGGACCGCAGGTCCATGGTGTTGACTCTAATGTTGATCGCAATTCGCAACCCCGTTTGTGAGTGCTCTCGTGACTTACAAACGCGTTTAAAATGAGCAACGGCCACGGGCCGGCACATGCGGGCACGGCCCGTGACAATGGCAAGTCGTGCCGGCGCTTGTACTAGGCCCGGGCGTCGGCACGTTACACCTGGGCCTAATTTGTTATTTATCATTTTATAAAATCAAACTGGTATATCTGTGACTAGTTTATCCCGAACTAGTTTTCGGATCATTAAAAACTGCCAAATCAATACGTTTGTAACAAAATTACCATAAACCGACATGGATTTCCACGTGAAGTTGCCATATCAATTGAGTTGTTGCTACGTGTTATCCAGCTCAACATTTTCATCGATAAATTTGATGAAAATTCGTGAAGGATAAGAATGTCATGAGTGCACCAGTTTTGAATTTTTATGAGCCAAAAATTAGTTTGGAGGTAAATTTGTTAAATTTGTTGTGGAGATACCAATTTAGGATTTTTCTTGGTATTAACCTTTTATATTATTTGTTGGATCATTGTTTTTGAAATCCGGTTGAGCTCCAATAGATGCACATCAAAGGACGTGCATAGAATTTCCGATATAACGAGCTATTTCAAAAGTCAATTAAGTCTTTCATTCACTTGCATGTTTTTGTATTACGAACGCATAATTTAATTTCTATAAAATTTCTTTTTGTTTCTGTCACACCCCCCAACTTTAAAAGTACAAGGGCAATGATATGGTTGTTCTTTCACTCGAAAAACGCAACCTCAAATATAATCATAACTCAATATGTTATCAAAATGTACACATATATATTTGATA
The DNA here is from genome assembly GCA_024500025.1 of Syzygium aromaticum. Lineage (NCBI taxonomy): Eukaryota > Viridiplantae > Streptophyta > Magnoliopsida > Myrtales > Myrtaceae > Syzygium > Syzygium aromaticum. The sequence continues at coordinate 13,037,144 of CM044894.1, read as the reverse complement.
AAAAAGTCATATGATTACAATATTAGAGTTTCTATAATTCATAAAAGAAATATATATATACATTTCCAACAAAAAACTAACTGAGAAGTTCATCATAGCCATATACAACTCATACCCTAAAATCCGTATTCTAAAAAATGTACTAATAACAATAGAGCTCTCGTCCTACTTGCACATTGCTGAAGAACTAAAATTGCAAGCAAGATAGATTGAAGATTCACTATACATCTTTATGATTTGATATCATAACTCACCAATTCTAAATCCAAAATATAATATACGTAAAATATCAAAAGTAAATGATATCTTTCCAACCAAACTTTACGCATAAAATAGAATGCAATTTATCAAATATAATGCATTTCATAAAAGTAATTGATGGTTTCAAAAACCAAATTATATAATCTTTCTCAATTTCATTTATCAAATAGATTGCATTTCATAAAGCATTTCATAAATCAATGCATATAGCCTTTAGCACCCTTCACAAAGCATTTAATCAAAATAAACTATCATTTCAAACTGCTTCAAATAAGGCCTTCGAATGGCTTTTCAACTGACTAAAAAATACTAAAAGTTCGATCTAATTTATGCAAAAAAATATGCTCTTTCATAACTCATATTATATAAAATCTCTACCACTTTCAAGATATGAGTTTGTAAATTCATAAAAGAGATAATACCACTCATTTAGGAAAGCCAAAAATCAACCTACAGTAGTTACTTAAGCTGACACACTCGTATTCCTATCAATTAATTGAAAAACGATATCAAAAACCGAGTAATTCACTACTCTAACGAACAACTCAACTAAACTACGCTTAATCGTTAACGAAACGACTTCTACGCGCTAACGAAGAAACTCGTTTATAGCGAACGTTCATCTTTCTCTATTAAGTGCATTGTCAATTTCGGTAACTCACATGCGAAACTTCAAAAATTTGTTTCGATCAAACCGTACTTCGAAATTGATTTTCATCCAACGTCACAGCTCCACAACACCCTAAATTATCATTTTCATATATATCCAGCAATGGACAACTCCTCAATCAAAGTTCCAAGTTCACATAACTACATATTTATGACCGAACTTCGAAAATTACTCCAATTAGATGGATAATAGGCTTGAATACTTACTAGTCATTGCAAAACGGAGCTGATTCGGCTTGTCGGGACGTTCCAATTGGCTACACACGAAAGTTTTTCCTTTTCTCCCTTTATCCTTTTCCTCTTTCACGGACGAGCTCCTCTTTTATCTTGTTTTGTCCGTCGGTGGTCTCTTTACCCTTTTACGGTCACATGTGCATATGATAAAAAATAAGTGAAAGTGGGCTGAGTTTTTAAGGCCACAAATTTGGAGGCTTGGGTTTGGGCTTGACTAATAAAATAATGGGCTGGATTTATGGGCCCACATATTACAGTTTCTATATTTTAAAGGGTTTAATACCACGATAACCCCCACACTGGTACACATGTGACAAATTTATCATAAACTAATTTTGTGACCACCAAAACTTCAAACTGGTACACCTGTGACAAATTTACCATCTGTTAGTTTCCATTAAATTTTACCGTCAAATTGCTAAATGAGATTACCCGTGACAGTTAATGGGTGTACCAGTTTGGGGTTTAGGTGCACCGGATTATTGTTTTTGGTGGTATTAATTCAATTTAACGGAAACTAACAGAAGGTAAATTTATCACAAATGTACTGATTTGGGGTTTTAAGTAATAAAAAAATTAGTTTATGCTAAATTTATCTCAAGCGTACCAATTTGAAATTTTTTGGGAATAAAAAATTAATTGGGGATAAATTTATCACATGTGCATCAATTTGGAGTTTTTCGTGGTATTAACTCTATCCTTGAATATAATTTAAAGTCGTATTAAATTACTGACTGGGTTTCGGATACATGAGTAAAAATAGTAGATTTAGGCAGATTTCTCTCTTTTAGTACAAGAAACAAAGTCTGTCTCCTCCTAAATTACATGAGTTAAAAACAGTATGAGAAAACTCCCTTTGATCGTTGTGAGTTTTTGCCAGGATTCTCTTCAGTCTTGCCACATGTAGAAATGCGGCATGATAGTTCGAAGAAAACTGGGAAGGGATTTTATTGTAGGAGGGGCTTATACGACCCTCGAAACCATGAAGTCTTGGCCGAGAGTTCAAGGGTCACCGCTATGCTTGATAAGAGGTCGTTGAGGCCAATGTCCTTTCCCCTTGTTGTCTACGGTATCGACACTAGTTCCATGCTGAGTGTAGTCACCTAACATGGGCTTAGATCAAAGTTCAACCAAAAGTCAACCTTGTCAAAATTTCAATTGAAGGGTACGATTGGATCATGCCCTGTGAGAGCTTTCCTTCGGTACCTAATTTGACCGAATCAAACATTTGGATAGCAAGATATCTCAGATTTTAATCATACTTATTTAATTTCAAAGGTTCAGAGATCGCATTGAACATTAGGCTCAGATTCATGAACTATATTGAACAAATCAAAAGTTCATTGACCATATTGCACATCGAGTCAAAATTTAATAATTGTTTGTGTCACTATCCCTTCAATCTTTCTCTAAGCCTTTTTTAATTGCCCCCATTCAATTTAGTTGCTCTTAGTCCGAATTTAGGAGTAGTTGCCAGTCATGCAGTCCAGAGCGAAAACCAATCGTACTATTGAAAATTTCGAGTGGCAAGCTCTCCATAAGGATAGAAACGGGTAGACTGGATGTTGGATAAGAGAGAACATGCTGTCAAGTTAGGTCAGAAGCCAACTTTTACTTAAATAAAATGGATAAATACATTAAAAGTTTTAAAACTTATCACAAAGGTGTAATTGAGTTGTAAAACTTTCAAAAAGTGCAGTGAAGTCCTAAAATTTTAAAAAAGTGCAATCAAGTCTTCAAATTTATCAAATTGATGCAATTAAGTCATTCAATTAACACCATCAATTTATTTAATGAAAAATGATGACATGACATTTTTTATTTTAATTTCTCTCTCATATGTGGCATTTTTTATTATTATTTTCTTCTAATATGATTTTCATTAGATTAAAAATTTTAATAAAAAAGTTAAAATTTTATTTAAAAAACAAAATTGAAAAAAATAATGTTAAGGTAAGGCAAGGCTCTGCTGATGGGCATGGCTGCCGCCATCATCCATCACCGGAGGGGTCAGGGACCATCACTCGCCTTGGGCGATATGTCACCGGCCTCGAGCGAGGGCCGACGCTCTCGCTAAGCCGGGCAAGGCTCGCCCAGAACAAGGTCGAGGGTGCCCAGATCTGGGCAACGTCGGCCTTCGATTGGGGCCGGCGAGCCTTGCCTGCCCCGGGTGAGGTCGGCGACGCCTTGCCTAGGGCAAGCAATGGTTGTCGGCCCCAGGGGAGGGCTGGCGTCACCCAGATTTGGGTGCCCTCGCCCAGGCTTAGCGAGGGTCGCCAGCCCTTGTCCGGGACCAACAAGGCCTCGTCCGGGGCCAACAAGGCCTCACCCGGGGCTAGTGAGGACCGAGCAGCCTCTCCTAGGGCTGGTGACCACCACCGGCTCCTCTAGTGATGGGCGGTAGCGATAGCGTTCACTGGCGAGGCTTTGCCTCGCCTTGCCATTTTCTTTCTTTTTGCACTTTTGTTTTTCAAATAAAATTTTAGCTTTTTTATTAAATTTTTTAATGTAATGAAAATCAGATTTGAAGAAAAAAAAAATAAAAAAATACCACGTAGGAGAGAAAATAATTTTAAAATACCAAGTCAGTATTTTTCATTACATAAATTGACAGTGTTAACTAAAGGATTTAATTGCATCAATTTGATAAGTTTTATGACTTGATTGAACTTTTTGAAAGTTTTATAACTCAATTGCACTTTTGCGATAAGTTTTAGGACTTATAGTATACTTATCCCTAAATTAAAAAAGGAAAATAGCAGCTCTCAATTGGGGCAACCCACAACCGCCACATGGTAGTCATAGAGGCATCCCTCCCTTGTGCCAGCAACCTAGTGGCGAGCTGGTGTAGTGTTGTTGTAGGTGCAACGGTGACAAACCAAATTTAGTAAACAAATTGGATATCGACGGTGTCCAAACTAAAGTTGCGATGCAGTTGCTGTTATCTAAGTAGACGAAATTAATATTTTCGTTGCCATAGGCTAACTAGGAAAATTATCAAAACAGTCCTAAACCTGTTGCAATTATGCCAATTCAGTTCTAAATCTTTTTTTTTATGCCAATTCAGTTCTAAATCTTTTATATTTGTGTCAATTTAGTTCATCGGGCCATTGTTGGCCGACCGGTGCCAGCCGTCCAATCGACGCTGACGTGGCAATATTTTAAATATTTTTTTTTCAAAATTTTTTTTACTTGTTTTCTCTCTTTTTTTTTTCCCTATCTTCTTCCTTGGCCGGTCCAGCGATCAGCGACTGGTCAGAGGCTGAGACTGGCAATACCTTGCCGTCGCCAAGCGAGGTCGAGCCTCGCCATGGCCGAGTGAGCTCGACCTCACCCATGGCCGGCAAGTTCACAACTTGCCAGCCTCATCCTCTAGCCGATCGCCAAACCGGCCAGGGAAGAAGATAGGAAAAAAAAAAGAGAGAAAAAAATAAAAAATATTCAAAAAAATATTTAAAAAATTGTCACGTTAGAGTCTGGCCACCGACCAGAGTCCACGGCAATGCCAGTTGGCCAAAAATGGCTGGATGGACTGAATTGATACAAATGTAAAAAGTTTATGACTAAATTGACATAATTACAATAGGTATATGACTGTTTTGATAATTTTTCCTAGGCTAACCCGGCGAACTTTTCGCGACAAAGCCATGGCGACAAGAATTTTCATCGCTGTAGCTTTCAATGACGAAATTTCAGGACCTATAACAACGAAGTTCTCCGTCGCCCTAGACTAGTTTTTTAGTATTGATTTTCGTTCGTGTCTTGGTAATTAGAATTTACTTACGTTTAGGTAATGATGATGCCACTCTCTCGAAAGAAAGTAATAGAGTAGTTCTCTAATGATGTCAAGGAGTAGATGTGCTACTTTTGTGAGTTCTAACTAGTTGATATTTATTTTAACTGATGAGTGAAAGGTATTATAGAAATATCAAATAAATAAAAAGTATAATTAGTACCCCCATCTCTATATTTGTGTATAAAACTTCGTTCTTGCCTCGTCATCCTGATAATGGGAAGAGAGATTTGTCATTACATCTCTGATCGTCTTCATGATGGGTTTTATGAAGAAATAGTTTCTTCCGCCAAAATAGTCAATTTTTAGGGTTATTATGGCTTTAGGAAAAAGGTTAATATAATGAAAAACCCTAAATTGGTAGCCATCTGACAAATTTACCCCAAACTAATTTTGTGACCAACAAAAACAAAAGCCCCAAATTGATACATTTATGATAAGTTTACTCTCCATTTAATTGGATTAATATTACGAAAAACCTCATACTGGTATACTTATAATAAACGGAGGGTAAAACCTCAAACTGGCACATCCGTTAACTGTCATGTGACATCCAACTGATAAATTTAATAAAAAAAAATAATGAAAATTAACGTGGGTAAAATTATCATCAGTGTACTAGTTTAGGCTTTTTGATTGTCAAAAATTAGTTTTGGATAAATTTATCACATATGTAACGGTTTATGATTTTTTTTAGGTATTAACCCTTAGGGAAATACAACCGTAACGGTAATGGTTACTATGCTCTCTAATTTGCGTGGTGGTATTAATTTTACATTAGATGGTGTAATAGTAATAGCAATAAAATTGTGACAAAATTTCAAAATGCCTGCGATAGGTAAACTAATTAGGTTACTTGTCATATTATGAATAATATGCACTTATCCCACATGTAACTAATTATTATTATGCATTTCATATAATACATTCATGATGATTGTCAAAACCCGATTTCCTATCTTGTCTTAAAAAACCTGACTCAAAGAGAAAAGAAGATCGGACTCAAATCAAACTTTCGACAATTGAACTGCACTTCGATATCTGAATTGGATTTGAACGTCCGCTCAAGCATCTAGCATAATTTCTGCAAGAGAGTGTACCTAAGGAAATGACTCCTAAAGAAAGGATATTTTGGGGAGTCAATGGAGCATTTTGAGGATATTTAGTGGCCTAGAGTGACCGGTGTGGGGGCTGTCCATATCGGGTTTGAATCGGACAAGGCGCGATCAATTTAGGAGTTAAATGGTGGAGGCTGTTAAGGGCTGATTTTGTGGCATTTTTGGTGACTATGGATGATGATTTGGTCGAGGTTTAGTGGCCCGTATAATACTGTGATGTGGCGAAGCATAGGTGCCGAGATGTGGACAAATGGTGGACTTAGGGGATAGAATTAATAGACCGGGGAGGTGGCTGTTTTTATGGCTATTGTACAGGCTTAGTGTGATAGATTAATGGAGGTTTAGTAACCCAAGAAGCACTATTCAATGGCTGGACAGATTGGATTGGAATGGCCTAAGTTTGGAGTAAGTTTGGGCCTCAAACATGAACTTTAGTGCGCGCCTCAATTGGTCTTGTAGTGGCCAATTAGAAGGACGTTTTGGGGAGTTTAACGAAGCATTTTGAAGATATTTATTGGCCTAGAATTAGCGGTATCGTGGCTGCCCACATCGGGATTTGAATTGGGCGAGGCGCGATCTATTTGGAGTTAATCATGCAATTACCGGGAATGGTCGCAGTGATCTATTGACTGACTGAATGGTCTTTGTTGGTGAGTGATTTTGTGATGCCATGTCGCGTGTCTAGTGGGACTAAGAATGGAATAGCTTGACGGACATCGAATGCGTGAATTCTTGTTGACCCGATTGCACGATTATGTGCCTGAACTGCGTGTCAAGTTTGTGCCACGGTTGTTTGAATTGATTGTCCGATTGGGCATGTTGATTCATGAGATTGGATTTGCGTGGTGCGAGTGAATGCCGAGAGGTGAACGTTATAGCTCTGAATGTGCATCACGAGCATTGGCACGGCACGTGCATTTACAAGTGTGCCAGAGTGACATGTGCATTGTGATAACCTAAAATGCCCTGATGCGTTTTACGTGGGGTTCAGATAAATTTGATGCTTGTGAATGTGTGATCACAATAAACCCTGATGCGTTTTACGCGGGGTAGTGAACTCGTCCTGAGGCATGTTATGCAGGACGATGCCCGGTTTATCGGAAGATAACCAACCTGAGGCGTTTTACGCGGGTAATGTGTCATGAGCCTGATGCGTTTTACGCGGGCCAGAAATCGATCTCGAAGTGATAGACCTGATGCGTTTTACGCGGGTCGGACCTGATGTGTTTAACGCGGGTCGGAGGAGAAATTGGTAAATGGCAGAGTGCTAGCATGCAAGCGTGCGTTAATGCATTGTCGAGACATGACATGAATGCGAACATGAGCACGTGCATTGCATACATCGGGATTAAGCGATATGTGTATTTGTACTGCGATCTAACTGTTATCGTACTGTTGTACTTATATTTATAGAATGCCTAACCTGCAGGGTCGAGTACAAATTAGATTTAGGCCGAGGGCCTGAGTCAGTTTATGATTTGATTTGTGTGTTATTTAGTACTCGTCAGGAGGTGCACGTTAGCCTAGTTTAGGTTTAGGGAATTACTCACTGAGATTTATTCTCACGGTTGTTTAAACCCAAATTTTCAGACCTCCAGCCTTGAGGATGGCAAACATACCGATGCATTTTGGGAGGAGCCCGGCTAGTAGTAGTGCTTGATCGCTGAGCCACGTATCCTCCCTTTTACGTTGGTGGCTGTTGAATCGCTTTTGATTTTTGGGCGTAGGCTGTACATGAATATTGTATATGTTTCCCGATGTCAAAGCAAGTGTATAATTGTCCGTGCTGGTTGTTGTATGGCTATCCTTGGTTATGTGTATTTTAATGTACGAGTGGTTTTAATTACTTTCGCATGTGCTTTAAATCTCTGTGTTGGGCGTTGGGTCGGCGACGCATCCTGGGACGTCGCATACGAATTGACCTTTGTGAGGGATGTGGCGCGCCGTAGAATGCGGGGCGTGACATCCCCATTTGATTTGGTATCAAAGCAAGGTTAGCTCGATCCAATTAGGTCGAAACTTGGAGTAATAAGGAGCGATGACCTTGGGTAGCCAGTAGGGTGATCTCGTATGCTAAGTGTATCTCCTGATCGCTTGTGTTTGATTGAGTGCTTGTTCTAGTTGACCCGTAAAGTGCAGGTGTGGCTAGACCTGAGGTAAGTATGCGAACCCCTTGGGTGAAATGTTGTGCTATTTGCGTAGGACTGCATGCTAGTTACTTGACTGTTATTGTATTGAGTTTCCTGCTTAGAACCTTAGACTGGTATAGCTTGGTATAGGTCTCTAATTCATAGTTGGGATTATAGCAGATTAGTGAGTGGTGTGACCTGGTGAGTTTGAGTAATCGAGGTTGAGGTCGAGGTCGCATAGGTCCGCAAGCTGGAGTTGCAGAGGATCCCAGGGTAGATGGAATTATGAGGGCACTCGAAGAAGTTGGAAGAATCGGATGTCAGTCGATCAGTACGAGGTCAAGTTTGTAAGGCTATCTAAGTACGCACCAAGGATGGTCAAGGACCATGTGGATAGGACAAAGAGGTTCTAGGATGGATTGAAATCGGAACTTTGCAATCAGTTAGTACTCTTGAGTCTTAAGGGATTACAATGAGCTGTGTGAGAGGGCTCGATGGCTGAAATGGATATGAGTGAAATGGCTGCCACTTTGGGACTGCGGTACGCGCTAGTTAGGGACAATAGGAACTTCAGAAAAAGGTCTATGACAGAGAATATGAGACTTGTCCCTTCGGTAAGGAAGAACTTTGGAGAGCCGAACTACTACTCCGACGCCGTATGTAGGTCTTGTGGAAAAAGGCATAGAAATAGTCATTGCCAAGGTATAAGTGAAACATGTTGTGGATGTGGACAGTAAGGTCATCGAGTGAGAAATTGCTGAACCGATAGATTAGACCACTGATGCAATCACGGCGATCACAGGTAAGACATTAAGCGAGAGCTGCCCTGAAAATTAATTAGAATCGACTAAGGACCTAAGGAAAAGTATATGTTTTGGTTGAGAAGGAAGTGAAGGATGTGCCGTGAAAGTCGGTATGCGTGACGAGGTGATATTAGGTGCAATAGGAGATGAATTTGAAGTTATCGCTTGAGTGGTCATGAAAGACTTATAATTATTTTTATGGTGAATAGGCGCAATCGGTTTTAAGGATTTATGGATTACTGATGATGTTCTTGGACGGGTTTGGAAGCATGAGTATTGCTTAGAAATTTCAGATTTTATAAAGGACCGATGTGAATCGTTTTTGGGAGACTGTTGAATTGAAATTGGATAGATTGAGCTTGGTCTTTGGGGTATAGAAAGATAATGATTTGGTGACTAACTAGTCGGTTGAGGAACCAAGGCTAAAGGACATAAACGAGGTGTATAATCTCCCCGATGTCTTTCTTTAGGAATTGCCGGAATTGCCACCTGGAAGGGAAGTGGAGTTTGTGGTTGAATTAACCCTAAGAACTGAGCCAATCTCGAAGCCATCTTATAAGATGTCGCTGTCAAAGTCGAAAGAACTTAAGATTCAGATGCAGGAACTACTGGACAAAGGCTTTATCCGACCGAGTGCGCCTCCATGGGGAGCGCCGGTATTATTCGTTAGGAAGAAAGATAGGTCACTAAGGCTGTGTATTGACTACCGTCAGCCGAATCAAGTAACCATCAAGAATAAGTATCCCCTCCCAAGGATTAACGACCTGTTCGATCAGTTGCAAGGAGCTTCGGTATTTTCTAAGATTGACCTATGGATAGGGTATCACCAGTTGAGGATTCGAAAGGAGGATATTCCAAAGACAGCAATCAGGACTAGATATGGGCACTAGGAGTTCACAGTGATGCCATTTGGGCTGACTAATGCCCCTGCTGCTTTCATGGATTTAATGAATCGGGTATTCAAGGAATTCTTGGACCAGTTTGTCATTGTCTTCATCGATGATATTTTAGTATATTCAAAGAGTTCTGAGGAGCACGAAGTACATTTGGAAAAAGGTTCTACAGATGTTAAGAGAGCACGCAATATATGCTAAGTTTAGCAAGTGCAAGTTTTGGCTGAATCGAGTAGCGTTTCTTGGACATGTAATATCCGGAGAAGGAATCTCTGTGGATCCGGCAAAGATTGAAGCAGTAATCGACTGGCCGAGGCCAACGACAGTTATCGAGGTTCGAAGCTTTCTAGGACTGGCAGGTTATTATCGGAGATTTGTAGAAAGGTTCTCGGCAATAGCCACTCCATTGAAGAGGTTACTTAAGAAGGAAACTAAGCTTGAATGGACTGAAAAGTGTGAAGAAAGTTTTCAGGAGCTGAAGCAAAGGTTGACGACGGCGCCAGTGTTGACGATTCCTTCAGGACCGGGTGGGTATGAGATTTATAGTGATGCTTCGCTCAAAGGATTGGGATGCGTGCTAATGCAACATGGAAGAGTAGTTGCTTATGCATCGCGGCAGTTAAGACCTCATGAAATGAATTACCCGACCCACGATTTGGAACTGGCCGCCATTATTTTCGCACTTAAGATTTGGAGGCACCACTTGTGTGGAGAAAGGTTCTAGATCTACACGGACCATCAGAGTCTCAAGTACTTGTTTTCGCAGAAAGAATTAAACATGAGGCAAAGGCGCTGGATGGAATTGCTGAAGGACTATGATTGCAACATATTGTATCACCCCGGAAAGGCCAACCGGGTAGCGGATGCCTTGAGCAGGAAATCGAGCATCACGCAATTGTTGGTTAAAGAATGGATTTTATTGGAAGAAGCGCGGGATTCAGAATTTAAGTTTGAGGTAGGACACCTCTCCAGTCTGACGGCGACATTGAGGATTGAGCCAGAAGTGCAAGCCAAGATCAAGGCGTTGCAGTCCACAGACCCTGAGATTCAGAAAGTTTTGAGTATGGATGACGCTAAGAGGAAACCGGACTTTCAAGTGTTAGATGATGGAATTCTTAAGTTTCAAGGACGATTGTGCGTGTCCAATAATTTGGGGCTTAAAGAAGAGATTCTGTCAGAGGCTCATAGGAGCCACTATAGTATTCACTCGAGCAACACTAAAATGTACTGGAATCTTCGCCAGTACTATTGGTAGAATGGAATGAAAATAGACGTGGCCAAGCATGTGGCCAAGTGTTTGACATGCCAACAAGTGAAGGCACAATATTGTAAACCTGGTGGAATGTTGCAGCCGTCGGAAATCTCGGAATGGAAATGGGAGCACATTACAATGGATTTTGTAACGGGATTGCCCAGAAGCCAGAGGGGGCACGACTCTATTTGGGTAATAGTAGACAGATTGACCAAGTCAGCTCACTTCCTAGCGGTGCGAAAGGACTTCAAGCTAGAAAGGTTGACAGAGTTATATGTGCGACAAGTTATTCGTCTTCATGGAGTACCAGTATCGATCACTTCGGACCGTGATCCTCGATTTACTACGAACTTTTGGAAAAGCCTACAGTCGGCCATGGGGACTAAGTTGCAATTTAGTATGGCCTATCATCCGTAGACAGATGGCCAGTCTGAAAGGATTATTCAGACATTAGAAGATATGCTGAGAGCGTGTGTGTTAGATTTTCAGGGCAGGTGGGAAGAACAGTTACATTTGGTGGAATTTGCCTACAACAACAGTTTTCAGCTGAGTATCGGGATGGCACCGTTTGAGGCACTTTACGGCAGGGCGTGCAGAACACTGTTGTGTTGGGATGAAGTGGGGGAAAGAAGTATAATGGGTCCAGAGTTGGTTCAGAAATCGGTGGAAACAGTAAAGGTTATCCGGGAAAGGTTGAGAACAGCCCAGAGTCGTCATAAAAGTTACGCGAACCGAAAGCGTAGACCGTTAGAGTTTCAAGTTTGCAACCATGTATTTCTTAAGATCTCGCCAATGAGAGGGCTATCTCGGTTTGGCAAGAAAGGAAAACTAAGTCCAAGGTATGTAGGTCCGTTAGAAATTTTGGAAAGGATTGGAACGTTGGCATATCGTCTTGCCTGGCCGCCGAATTTGTCACAGGTTCATAACGTCTTCCACGCGTCGATGCTGAGGATATACGAATCGGATCTAACCCACGTGCTGAATCCTGAGGTAATAGACGTGGACAACAGGGTATCGTACGTGGAAAAAAAAAGCCAGTGCAAATCGAGAACACGAAAGAACGGGTCTTGAGGAACAAGACGATTCCGTGGTGAAAGTTATCTGGGAACATCACGGGACAGAAGGCGCCACATGGGAAAGTGAAGAAGTGATGCGACACCAATTCCCCCATTTGTTTGAGTAGTTGGGTTTGAATTGTAAATTTCGAGGACGAAATTTTTGTAAGGGGGGAAGAATTGTGACATCCCGGATTTTGACCCAATTTTAGGATTTAATAAACGTGTAATTCGTCAGTGTGCTTGTAGTAAATCTCGCCCGGGAACTGATCACTCCCGGTTATTGTTTTTAAATTTTGAGATTTTGCTAGAATCACACTCGATCGAATTTTGCCGTTATTTAGACCCCGAACTTGGCAGTCGATTTTTGGGAGTTTCAGGACGAAATAAATTGGATGGTGTCGATATTACCGTAGCCAGCGTCAAGATTGTCAGGAATAGTGGAAGGAAGAGAGTTTTTGACTAGGTGCGAATTTGGATTAGTAGACCTTCCTCGTTATAGTTTGATCTAATTAATTTGGCATTTGTCCCTTATTATGTTTGAGGTTTATTTTGGATCGTCGGGGTGTTGTCGGTTTTAATTTTGGGCCATTGAATCGCATTATTTATTAGATTGAAATTTAAATTTCTCTCTCTCTCTCTCCTCCCCCTTTTTCTGCCGAACCCACCCATGCCTGCTGACTTCCTCCCCACCTAATCCCACCTACTTCTTTCTCTCTCTCTCTCTTTTCTCCTTTTTCTCTTTTCTTTTCCTTTTCTTTTCTTTCTCTCATCTTCTTCCTATCTCTTCTCCTTCGCTGGTTTGCCCCGACACTGCACTTCTTGCTTCTGCTCCTGATCTGCCCGACCAGCCTAGCCATCGTGCACCGTCCGACCGCCGCTCGACCGCCTTCCACCTCCGCCCGACGCCGCCCTACCAGCTGCCGATGCCGCCATCCTCCTCGCGCCATCGTCGCGCGGCCGCGTCGCACGGGAACTTCGCCTGGCGTTGCCTTCCTCCTCTCCCGAGAGCACAAGCTCGGCTCGTCGCCGTCACCGCCTCCGGTGCCACCACTGTGAGCCGCCGTTCCTCTCACCTCAGCCGGCAAACCCCCCCTACCGCCCCACTCCTCTCTCTCTCTCTCTCCCGTCTGCCATGACCAGCGCTCCCCTGCCTAGGACCGCCAGTGCCCTCAACCGTCATTGCGCGCGCGCCGGGGAGGTCGCCGTCGCCACCGCTGCCCAACCTCCCTCGTCACGTGTTCGGCCCCGTTTCAAGCTTAGGACATCGGGTGAGTTTGACTCTAAACCTTAATTAGGCTAAATTGCATTTTTAGACGGGTTTAAGGGGTTAATTAGGGTAATTTAGGGGTAAAATCGTGGAGATTGTTAGGGGCTGATGTTGCGGCTGATTTGGTGATTTAGCATGATCATTTTATCGAGGTTTAGTGGCCTAGGGCGTGCTGTGCAATGGCTGGTAGCGTTGAAATGAATCGGCCCAAGTTCGAGTCAAATTCGGGTTCAATGGTGAATTATAGAGCGCATAGTTTGACCCTCATGGTGGCTGAATTGGATGATATTTTGGGGAGTCAATGGAGCATTTTGAGGATATTTAGTGGCCTAGAGTGACCGGTGTGGGGGCTGTCCATATCGGGTTTGAATCGGACAAGGCGCGATCAATTTAGGGGTTAAATGGTGGAGGCTGTTAAGGGCTGATTTTGTGGCATTTTTGGTGACCATGGATGATGATTTGGTCGAGATTTAGTGGCCCGTATAGTACTGTGATGTGGCGAAGCATAGGTGCCGAGATGTGGACAAATGGTGGACTTAGGGGATAGAATTAATAGACCGGGAGGTGGCTGTTTTTATGGCTATTGTACGGGCTTAGTGTGATAGATTAATGGAGGTTTAGTAGCCCAAGAAGCACTATTCAATGGCTGGACAAATTGGATTGGAATGGCCCAAGTTTGGAGTAAGTTCGGGCCTTAAACATGAACTTTAGTGCGCGCCTCAATTGGTCTTGTAGTGGCCGATTAGAAGGACGTTTTGGAGAGTTTAACGGAGCATTTTGAAGATATTTATTGGCCTAGAATTAGCAGTATCGTGGCTGCCCACATCGGGATTTGAATTGGGCGAGGCGCGATCTATTTGGAGTTAATCATGCAATTACCGGGAATGGTCGCAGTGATCTATTGACTGACTGAATGGTCTTTGTTGGTGAGTGATTTTGTGATGCCATGTCGCGTGTCTAGTGGGACTAAGAATGGAATAGCTTGGCGGGCCTCGAATGTGTGAATTCTTGTTGACCCGATTGCGCAATTATGTGCCTGAACTACGTGTCAAGTTTGTGCCACGGTTGTTTGAATTGATTGTCCGATTGGGCATATTGATTCATGAGATTGGATTTGCGTGGTGCGAGTGAATGCCGAGAGGTGAACGTTATAGCTCTGAATGTGCATCACGAGCATTGGCTCGGCACGTGTATTTACAAGTGTGCCAGAGTGACATGTGCATTGTGATCACCTAAAATGCCCTAATGCTTTTTACGCGGGGTTCAGATAAAATTGATGCTTGTGAATGTGTGATCACAATAAACCCTGATGCGTTTTACGCGGGGTAGTGAACCCGTCCTGGGGCATGTTACGAGGGACGATGCCCGGTTTACCAGAAGATGACCAACCTGAGGCGTTTTACTCGGGTAATGTGTCATGAGCCTGATGCGTTTTACGCGGGCCAGAGATCGATCTCGAAGTGATAGACCCGATGCGTTTTACGCGAGTCAGAGCTGATGCGTTTAACGCGGGTCGGAGGAGAAATTGGTAAATGGCAGAGTGCTAGCATGTAAGCGTGCGTTAATGCATTGTGGAGACATGACATGAATGCGAATATGAGCACGTGCATTGCATACATCGGGATTAAGCGATATGTGTATTTGTGCTGCGATCTAACTGCTATCGTACTGTTGTGCTTATATTTATAAAATGCCTAACCTGCAGGGTCGAGTACGAATTAGATTTAGGCCGAGGGCCTGAGTCAGTTTATGATTTGATTTGTGTGTTATTTAGTACTCATCAGGAGGTGCACGTTAGCCTAGTTTAGGTTTAGGGAATTACTCGCTGAGATTTATTCTCACAGTTGTTTAAACCCAAATTTTCAGACCCCCAGTCTTGAGGATGGCAAACATACCGATGCATTTTGGGAGGAGCCCGGCTAGTAGTAGTGCTTGATCACTGAGCCACGTACCCCCCCTTTTACGTTGGTGGCTGTTGAATCGCTTTTGATTTTTGGGCGTAGGCTGTACATGAATATTGTATATGTTTCCCGATGTCAAAGCAAGTGTATAATTGTCTGTCCTGGTTGTTGTATGGCTATCCTTGGTTATGTGTATTTTAATGTACGGGTGGTTTTAATTACTTTCGCATGTGCTTTAAATCTCTGTGTTGGGCGTTGGGTCGGCGACGCGTCCTAGGACGTCGCACACGAATTGACCTTTGCGAGGGATGTGGCGCGCCGTAGAGTGCGGGGTGTGACAATAATGAAAATATTTTCTATCGAGTAATTATTTCAAGAGATACAAGTGATCAATTTTAGAAAAAAAGAATTTACATCAGTGATTATCCGTGAAACAAACAAACGGAGTGGCATTTGAAAGTATAATAATCTTATTATTATAATCAGTTTCCAATAGACTCGACCAAGATTGTTAGAAAGTTAAAATTTCTAATGCATAATTATCCGGTCGTGGTACTTCAATGTTTAGCTCTTCTTCTGTTTTCATTTCAATTAACGGGAGTGACTAGCATCCCGGTCCAGAGGTTTTGAGTCCCTAATGAATCGAGGACGTGGCCAACATGATCAGGCGACCTTGAAACTTCTAACGGCCCAAGATTTCTTGGATACCCTTGAATATTCTTAGGGGCAATATGGGAAGAGTACGTAAGAGTATCCTAAAATATTCCTAGGGGTGATATAGGAAATACGTACTTATATTCGAGAGGCTTTGTATCAATCTTCACCGTTACATTAGATTTGAAATGCATGGTTGTAATTAAAGGAGTTCTTGTATAAATAAGAGTCTTTCCCCTCATTTGAATATTCAAGTCATTTGAGCAATACAAGTTTTTTTAATGATGGTCTCTTTCTAAACACGTTCTCTCTAAAACCTATTATCAGTCTATAGCTTTCCATTCCAAATTGGAAACCATTCCGGAATCATTTATAGATTACATGCTGAAGTGAATTGTGCCATGCTTCATTGACCAAAACATTCACTCAAATCTGCAGATGAATGTCAAACTCGTGTCAAACTATCCCAGTTCGAAATTTGTGCAGATTTTGACAAACTATGTGGAACCAAATTTGCAAAACTTGAACCGTTAAAAGAAAACGATCAAAATAAAAGAGTAATCAATATACGAAAGACCAACTCTAATACAAAGATGGACACTTCCAAGTCCAACATAAGTATAGTGCTATTGCTAAACAAAAAAAAAAAGAGAATATTTCCCACTGAATCGACAAAAAGCTAGCTAGGGTTCCTAGCGTGGAGTGAACCTATTTCCAGAATCAATGATTTTCAATTTAGGTTTTGTCTGTTTCGCGAAAAACAACTTTCAGAAAAATATTTTTTTGAATTTTCCGGTATTTGGCACAAGGAAAACAAACCAAGGAAAATGTTTTCCGTCAACGGAAAAGAGGTCTTTAGGGGGAAACGATATCTGTCTTTTAGAAAGCAAAAATCATTTTCCCAGCTCATTTTCTGTCGCCGCACACCTCTCTAATGGTGTAGCTCTATCATGCCCAATTCTAATCCGCGATGACTCTCTCTTCTGCCTCCAGTTCTATGGTTTACTGTGTTCCTTTCATGCGTCTTTAGTGAATGTGATGAGAGCCTGCTTTCCGTCCCGTTTAATGTAGAGAAGCACTTGTTTTTACTCGGTTTCGCTTAGCGTGTTTCAGAATTGTGTGCAATTGCTACACTGATTGAGGATGACGAATGTGAGCTTAAATGTTTTAATCCGTTGTTTTTGGTGACTTTAATTCGCTACCAGGGCTTGTCGATGGATTATGCAGGTCTATGTTTGTTTAATCGGAGTGCAAAGAAAGAGCTGTCTGCAATTTGCTGTGAATATTCATTTTGGTAATTTTTGTGTTCTTCTGCGGTGCTCCTGAGCTGTATTCACCTCTTTGATTGTCTTCTACGTAGTTAAGAGAATTCTATTTGAACTTGCCAGATTGGTGTTTGAGGATTTCCAATCTTAGCTCTTACGATGTTGTGTGAGTCGGCCATAAGTCATGAATAAGCTCACAACTGTTAAGTGTCTTTTGTTCGAATCTTCAATTGGCTCTGGCTTTCTCAACAGTAGCACAAATTGGGGGTTCATAACATTTTTGGATTGCTTTTGCTTGCTTTGGCTTTTTTTTTTTTTTAAATCTTTGTTGTTGCTTTTCCTCTCATTTTTTCTTTACTGCTCTGGCTTGATAGCGAAACGACCCAAGATGGTCTCTTGTGCTTGATTAATTCTGATAATGAACTGATCAAAAGACGAGCGGAGTCTCGAGTTTGGAGCGTGTTCTCTTTTTCAATAATTGGAGGAATTGTTCGTTGGCCTTCATTGACGTGGGGAAAGTTGATGAAGGGGATGAAGCTTAGTTGCTGTGTTAGCATGTTGTTAGGACTCTGCAACAAAGCCTAGAGGGGCAGAGTTGTGTATGGGAATGGTACGATCTAATTCGATCCTCTATTTCCGATGCAGGCTCGAGAAAGAAAAATTATTGGATGATCCGATGTTCACGAGCCTGATGCATCTCGGTATGAGAGCACCGGGGATCCCGGCAAGAGAACCAAGATCTTGGGCTCGGCATTGATGGACCTGGGCTCAGCCAGTTGGGGACCCTGGGCTCTGTACCCGTTTCCCTAGCTGCCTATACCCTAGTTATTGAAGCCTGAATAATGCATATCTATTTTGGGAAAAAAAGAAGAAGACAAATCTTCCTCACCAAATGATCAAAATATTTTCCGCGTCTCTTTCATATTTCAACGAAACAATGAAAAATATTATCTTTTTTTTATTGGAACCGAAAAATACTGTCACCTTCACGTTTTTTAGGAGAAACGAACTTTAGAAGTTCCATGACTTTACCAGACCTATTCTATACTTGAGAGTGCAATTCTTCACGCAAAGATCCTTTGACCTCTGAGTGGGATGTATTCCTGGCTTCTACTACTTCCCACACCATGAGAACCAACGGGCGAGAAAATGGGAGTCGGTGCGACAAAAGATAGGGCAAACCGAATGACCTTTTCTCATATGGCTGTTTCTGCAAATGTGCTCAAGATATATACATTATGTCTCAACTCAGCTATTTGTTCAAATATTTGGGAGACTGGTGTATCATAAAAGCACATTTGGTTTGGATTCTTGAGTAGGTAGGGTATCTAGCTAAAAAAGCCTCTCAACTCAGCTATTCAATTGCATGATGTCTTGTGGAAATAGAGGATAATTGCATGATGTCTTGTGGAAATAGAGGATATGTCCACATGCTCAATGAAAATTATCCCATTCTATGCACGACATAAATTCAATTGACTGCACTATCGATTATAAACAATCTCATATTTGAATCACATGTCCGGATATTAGCAAACATCTTACATATTATATAGAACGAGGTATCGATGAACTTAGAATTATCAACCCAAATGGGATTTCTTCTTTATAGAAAACAAAAAAAAACCAACACAATTATTCATTTACTATTTCTAGGTCGATCCTTTTTAATAACATGAAAGTGAGAAATTTGCCATTTTTTGGGTGGAAGAAATGGTTCTACCTTTTAAACAATTGAGGGAGTAATTTGTTTTTTTTAGTGGAATTGAGAGAGGAATTTCTTAAAATTGAAGTTGAAAAAAAGAATAATGACTATTCGAGGATAAAAATTACTTTTGCAGGTTGCAATCCAAAACTCGGATCTCCATATTTGGTATAGGTGGCATTCGGATTAACAAAAAGAATAAGAAACGCCTTTACAAAGGATATTAATTCAGTCACGCATCCTACACAAATCGATGACATTTATTTAACTTACCCACACAGAAGGAAAAGTTTGAAATCATATAACTATAATGATTCACGTCCCTCACCTCACTATTAATACATTTTGGTATGATATGCTGGCCAGAAAGTAGCAAAAACAAATGAGAAAAAATGCTCTAAAAGAACGTAATTTCTGAATACCATAAAAGTGGAAAACGATAGATAATTTTGCTCATCCTGTGATGTTAGATAAATTGGTTGACCAAAGGGAAAAACCACTATAAATGAGAGGGCCGGGCCTTGGCTGCAAAACAAGAAAAGGGAGACGACGTTGACGTTGTCAAGGCGTCAAAATCATAAGCTTTCTAACACCTCGAGTATCATTTTGATCAGAATTTCTTTTAGGGAGATATTAAAACTTTTACCTCGGCAGTCTATTCGGCCCATTTCTCAAGTATTCGTGAAGAAATTTTATCAAAAACTTGGTTCGTACTTTCGAAAACTTCGAGTCACAAATTTTCAGGTGGGCCAACCCACAATATCCACATGGTAGTCACAAGTGCATCGCTCCCTTGTGCCAGCACCCCAAGGGCACACCTACACTTTGTTGTTGTAGGTGCAATGGTTACCATTTTAGTACATAGATATGCTCACTGAAAATTCCAAAACTGATCACGAAAGTGCATTTGAATCCTAAAAATTGCAAAAAGTACAATCAACTTGTTAAATTGATTCAATTGAGTCCTACAGTTTACACCGTTTAACTTACTAACAAAAAACGATAACGTGACTTATTTTAATATTTTCTCTCTCCCACGTATGATGTGACTAAATTATGAAATAGAAAACTAAAACGATGTTGTTTTTGCCCAAATTTGATTTTCATACTAATTTTATTTAAATTAAATTTTAAAAAAAGGAGGAGGAAGGGGAGAAGTCAGGTGAAGAGGGCTGCAAGCCATCGCCGCCACTACCCCACCATCTCGGGCCCAAGCCAGGGCTCGGCGACCCACGCCTACCATCCCCCACCCTCGCCAACCCCTCCTGGTGATGGTGGGGCGGCGGCAGCAAGGGCTTGCAACCCTCCCCACCTAACTTCTCCTCCTCCTCCTTTTTTTAAAAAAAAAAATATTTAGCTTTTTTAATTTAATTTAAATAAAATTAGTATAATAATAAAAAAAAATCACGTCATTGTCATGTATGATAGAAAAATAATAATAATAAAGCTATATAAGTATTTTCTGTTAACCAAATTGAATGGGATTAATTTTAGGATTCGATTAAACTAATTTGACAAATTTTAAGATTATATTGCACTTTTTGTAAGTTTTAATATTTAAATACAATTTCATGACAAGTTTTAAGATTTTTAAGAAATATATCCCTTAGTATATTTATGCAAGTGTGCATATGACAAGTCTCAGTGATCACTAAAGGATGACTGACGAGTCATGAATTTCAGTTGACCTTAAAAAAGAAGACCAGTCAAGTAATTATTTTTTAAAAAGTATGTATTTCAAATTTACTTAACCGGTGATAAGCATGTTTTATCTTAATCCCTACAATGGAAATAAGTAACTTCCTTCAATGCAATATTGAGGTTGGTCAAAATAGAAAAAGGATGAGATAACTTCCTTCAATCTTTATGAGTCTTTACTGGGATTGTTTTTTGTCACGCCTTCACTTTGGGGGTTATTGTTGAGATGTTCTAGGCTCGTTGCCGTCCTATTTCTTTTATCTCGTTAACATGCACATGTGGAAAACGTGTACAAACAAACTCCCAAACAATACAACAAACAAGTAGCCAAGAAAACACCATACATAACACAAAACACACTACTTCCATATTGCCTCAGTACATTTATAAGCCTTTTTTTTCTATGGGCACTTATTATTTACATTATTTTCCTATCAAAAAACATAGGCCAGGGGATTCCTATCTCCTCTAGCAAGGCTGCAACTTCAAAGTCAGTATACCATGACAAAGAGGAGGTGAGACGTCCATACCCACAAGTTTGAAAGACAATGGAGTGAGTCGGAGACTTAATAAGTAAAATCATTAATCCTGAGTTAGGAGAACGTCTCGTCGTTGAACCCAGCATGCGAACATCACTTGCACCCCGACATCAATAGCAGATCAATAGCAATACTATCGTTGTATCTCAACTATATGCATGTGATCAATTCCAGCTTATCGTTAAGGCATAATTTACCTTTAGCTTATCAATAAACGTAACAACGACACACATCAACATGCATAAAAGGTTCACTAATTGTCTTAACAGGTTGGGCATTCGGAATCCATCGGGCATCCCATACTCTCAAGGGCTTCTAGCCTTAGGCTGGGCATCCGGAATTCACTGGGTATCCCATACTCTTAGGAGCTTCCAGCTTCAAGCTGGGCATTCAGAATCCACCAGGCAACGTCTCCAAAATCAATTGGCAACGGCTATTTCCTTTATATGACCACACAACAAGCATTCATGCAAGCCGGATTCTTATCTTTTTTTCTTAGCAAATGCAAATAAAGCTCGAAGGCATGCTAATACAGGTGTGCATGTGTGTCATGGTCTATAATGTCAAAGCTAAACTGATGAACCGAGTGCGACACGTGACTCACGGTTTGGGCTGACAAGCATTGACGTTGGTTCGAAGTTGAGTGAAGCTTGAATTGACACGCCTCAATGCAGATTCAATGCCAAGCGAGGCCCGAACCATCACGCCTCAATGTCGATTCCCACAACCGAGCGAGACTCACTCGTGACCCGGGGCGTGTTCAACCTCATGAATACAAGACATGACCAAACCATACAAAAACATTCCTCATCATACACATGACAATGTACGGGTGAGCACGCGTCCAAATTCAATAACGCAGCATATCGACCTAGCTAAAGATTAGTAATTTCACTTACAAATTTGACGGAGTGGCGACAAATGGCCGAGTGGTGGCCGAACGGTGAAGGCGAATGGAGCATAATTGAGAAGGAGAGAGAACGCAAGAGGAGAGGAGAAGAATAAGTGAGCCATGGGTGGTGAGAATGAAGGGGGTGGTGCCCTATTTATAGGCATTTTCCTCATTAAATGCCTTAACAAGTGGTCCAACGAGCTTTCTTAGAGTGACTTGGCTATCTTGATTATGTGGCGCCCTAAGGTCCTAGAAAATGATTAAGGATCCTTGGTGTATTTTTCTTCTTGGTCCACTTGGCTAATGAGTCACCATTTAATAATGACTTTGCCTAATTCTCCAAGCCAAATCTTATTGCCTTTGTTACCATATCTTACATTGCCACTCAAGAGGACAACTCATACCTTTATTAAATGCTCAAGATATGGTTATAATGGAGTTTGGATTTTGTCACGTGTTTCTTGCCTAGCTTGCTTTCCAAGCCATATCTCATGGTAATAATTATCAAATCTCTTCTTAGCCACCTAAGATGATGATTCACCCCTTTCATTTAATGACTAATATTCTAGAGCCTTCTGTTATGTCCAATTTCAAGAATATGGCAAGTATGAGAATTAGATCAATGGAAGCACTATCTTGATCGGGTATGAGTTTCTCATCTCCATTTACAATCAACCTTGCTTATCAAACTGAGGTTTGTAGCTGAGTCACCATCAGATGTGACAAGTCATGGCCAAACTTGTTTAGGTTGGTTAAGTCGGTGGCCTATGGTGTGGGCTCCATGGCCAACACTGGCCGGGGCGCAAGAGGGTCAGGCTGGCCGGGCACATGGCTCGAGCCTATCTTGGCGCGCAGCCTATCCGCAGTGTCCATAGACTGGTTGGGCACATGGCCGGTGTCTGTGCTGACTTGTGGCCTTACAACAGGGTCTAAGTTGAGGCACATAGTCGGCTTATGGCCTAACACAAAGTTTAGCTCACAACTTGGCACATGGCCTAATCGGCAGGGTCGTCGAACCAATCTGTTATCGATCCATGACCGATCTGTGATCCATCCAAGTGGCCCATGGCCAGTTCATGACCTGTCCATGGCCAAGCATACTTAGTTCGTGGCCGACTTTCGATTATCATATAGTTGTGTGTGATCGATCGTTCCATGACCAACACGGTCACACGGGTTGATCCATGGTTGGCCGCGGCCAATATATAACCGTACTGAATCACTCACAATCGGAATAGGACCGCACATGATTGTCCATCGATATGCGGTGGTACATGACCGTCCCATGACCAACCCTCTGGTCGAGCAACTGATCCATGGTCAAATAGCTTAGGTCACTTGTGTGGTCATTGGATTAGTTCACTGCTGATTCCTCGATCAATTCAAGGCCGATCCTTCAATCAAACCATGGCTAATCCCTTGGTTGCCCTTCCGATCAGATTGCTCAGTCCATGATCGATCCTTGGATTGGTCCATAGCCGATTTCCCTCACTATTGGCACACCAGTTTCATAGCCATTCCTCATGGCCAAAGTCGTGGATGTTACATTTTAAGTTATATCACATGTAGAAATTAGGGATAATAGTCTAAAGAAAATTGGGAAGGTATTAATATCATCAAAAACTCCAAATTAGTACATATGTGACAAATTTACCCTCCGTTAGTTTCCATTAAATTTTACAGTCAAATTGTTAAGTTAGATGACACATGATAGTTGACGGGTGTACCAGTTTAGAGTTTTACCTTCTGTTTATCACAGGTTTCCTAATTTGTGATTTTTCGTGGCAATTTAACAAATGGTAAATATGTCACAAGTGTACCAATTTGAGATTTTTTGCAATAAAAAAATTAGTTCAGGGTAAATTTGTCACAGGTGTATCAGTTTAGAATTTTTCGTAAGATTAACCCTTTTATTTAGTAGGAAGAACTTATACATCCCTTGTAAACCCATGAAGTCTTGGTCGGAGAGTTCAAGGGTCATTGCTACTTGCGAGAATGCTTTGGAAGGAAATTTTGATAGAAAACTCAAGCAAATATGTCGTTGAAGACAGAGTCCTCCCCCTTGTTGTTTATGGTATTGACATTAGTCCCATACTGAGTGTAGACACCTAATATTTTTCTAAGGTTTGATTAAAATATAATCAAAAAGTCAATCTTGTCAAAATATTGATCAAAGGGTACAATTGGATCATGCTTGGTGAGAGCTTTCCTTCGGTACCTAATTTGATTAAATCGAACTTCAAATCACCAGATATCTCATCTTTTAACTATAGTCGTTCAATCCGAAAGGTGTCAAGAAATTTACGATAAACACAGATCAAGTTGTGAGACAACAAAGATTTGATCGTATTTCCAATACCTCAAAAATCACGTCAATCGAAGTTTTCTCGAAAGGAGATATTGGAACTTCCACCTCGACCATCTATTCGGCCCATTTCCTAAATATCGTTGATCGCTACATTTTATTAGATTGTATTTTAGAAAAGTTTGGGTCGCTAGCTTTCCACGAGCACGAAATCGGGTAGATCAGATGCTGAATAAGCAGCAACGAGCAGTTGAAATTAAGTTAGAAAGCTAGCTTTTACTTAAAAAAAGGAAAACAATGGCTTTCAGCAGGGCCTATTTGGATTTTGTGTGAAAACATGTATAGGTAATACTAATTCAAAAAATCACAGCGGAAGCAAAAACCCATTTCGTGTATCTCCAAGGCATTATTTGTGTATTTAATAAGAAGCACTTAGAAACGAAGAGGCGGGCTAATCGCATTACCTCTAGACCTTGCCCAAAGCAAGTTGGTTATGATGTTCCTTAGTTCCAGCAAATTTGGTTCTTATGTTCTTCGGTTCCAGCCAATTTGGTTATGATGTTCTTTAGTTTCAACCCCACAAATGTCAAATCTTTAGTTCAAAAACACCACCGATCACACGTCAAACTGTAAAGAGAAATTTGAGTGGGTTCACCACACTAATTATGCTAGCAATTGTTCTTATGTATAAAGAATTTGATTGATCTCAATTATCACTCTATATCAATCTTAGATCCACTTTATTTAAATCAATTCGGTCATTAACTCCGAAACCGTTTCTAAACATTAATTCGGCCATTGAGTCTAAACCTGTTTCAAATCTGAATCTAGGCATTGATTCTAAAACCGTTTCAGGCCATTAATCTTGGCATTAACACTCAAACTGTTACAGAGCATTAATCTGGCAATTAACTCTGTAATATTATTATGGGCATCAACTTTGTAACCATTATAGAGTATCAATTCGGCCATTAGGTCTAAAATCGTTTTAGAATATTAATTTAGCCGTTGATTTTGAAACCATTTCAAATCATTAAACTCCCCATTTATTCTTAAATTGTTTCATATCATTAATTTGGTCATTGATTTTGAAATAGTTTCAAAGCAATAATCTAACCATTTATTCTAAAACCGTTGCAAAACATTAATTCAATCGTTGATTCTAAACCTGTTTCAAAACCTTAATCTGGTTGTTGATCTAGAACCCATTTTAGAGCCTTAATCTTCAACTCGACTCAATCTGATTGCCGAAATTGCAAATACATTTGCAATATGTCTCTTCGTTTCAAACATCATTCTAAATTAATTATGGTGTGTGACATCCCTAGGTTCATCATTGAGCTAGCAGTAGAACTTGTACTAATACATTAGTACAACCAAGAGAACTAATTGTCCCAATCAATCTCTAGGTCCTACATATCATGAGTGACATATAGCAACATGTCATGGCTACTCAAACAGTGTGAAAATTTTAAGAACATGATGAACCTATGAACTTTGGTTACTATGTCGTTCAATCCTTCTGTCCTACTATGTCCTGATCAAACAAAGGTCATGGAATTATTTGTGAAGCCATAATTCGATCTGATGCTTGCATGGGCAAGTGATTCCGAAAATAGGATTTTCTGGGTGAAGTGTATGGATAGGTATGTGTTTGCGGGATAGTTGTCAATAGATAAAATGGATGCAAATGATAGAATACGATCTCTACCAAGGTATGAAGGATGCGCCAATAACCAAGGATGAAGATTGGGATTGACAAAGTTCATCACCAAGACTTAAAGGACAATCCATCTGCCAATGATATAGGACTTCGGGATAGAGAAGCTCATCACCATGACCTAAAGGGAAACCACCAGCCAAGGCTAAAGCACTTCTCGGCTCACCATCGAGGAATAATCCACTCTCCAAGGATAAAGATGTCGAGTTATCCACTTTTCAAAGATATTCGCTCACATGGATGAAAATCTCATATATTCATCAAAGTCTTCTTTTCTTACAATTGAGCACTCTCCTTCTTTTACAAAGGGACTAAGACATAACCAAACATTAAAGAGACACAAGAACTAGAAAGCATTTTAAATACCTAGGAATTGAGGACTTTGACTCTTGAAATTCACATAATTATCAAGACTCCTAGGAACTATAAAGTGCAATAAAGACATAGAGACTTGAAATTATGACTCTTCAGCCTTGCAATTTATCTTCAAAAATTCGTCCACCTTATTTGAGCTGAGGATAACCATCTTATTTAGTCATCAAATGTTACAAGAAATTGCTTGGAACAACCTCCCATCGATATGTTGTTGATCCACATCGAAATCAGCAACTAATCTTGATGAAATGAAACTAAATATCTGAACGGGTAAAGAAGAATCAACAACTCCTTTAATTGGTAACATGGTCGATAATCTCCTCATTGACAACTTCATTCTTTGACCAATCAAAGCGAGTTATAACCAAAGTCAGCTTTAGCTCGGATGATCATTGATAGTGCTAGGCTCATCGATGGAATCAAGTCAGAACTTAAGGAATGTTTCATAGAATAATATGCTCATGCATCATGATCATATGCACAAACCTAACTTACATATATTTCAACGAGACATAAACTATTTATTCTCGTTTACAACCCCGGCCGAGGATTTCAATACAATGTCACAATTAGATCACATAGGACTTCATTATTGTTTCTTGTATAAAACAAGAAAACATATTACATATTGTGCATGCATGTTCCTTCGTATATGAACAACTTATGACCATCAAGTACAAAGGCAGTTTGATGAAGCGTCAATTTGTGCACTTGTGAACCATAGCCATCTAGCAAAAAAGTCAGCATTGTGCCTCAGGTCTAAGGATACATGAACGATTAGTCATTGACTCCATTAAAAGCTTCCATGTTGCTAATCGTTCTATGCATGTTATGTTCGGTGAACTTATCCGATACAAACTCATTTGTCTTAGCTCAGGTATCACAATAACCAATGATTTGTGATTGATCATTCCCTTATGTATCCAATACAAGATTGACAACACACTGATTTCAATAGGATCATTAATATCCTCTTAATGATTTATCGAGCAAGAACTATTTAAAAACTTAGTCTAACTGTAAATCTATCTCACATATTCTTAACACCTTAAAAAGAGGTTCAGTTGCAATTGATTTTATGGACTCATTCATATAAATGGGATAACAAATGAAGATGTCTTTGTCATTATAGAAATAATACAATTAAAATCCCTAACATGTAACTATTACATAATTGCTTTAGGGCATGTAGCGAATAGGGCCAACCCACAACTATGTCACCACTGTTGCAGGTCATCCCCCTGGTGTTCCCGCCCTGGGGGCAGGCCGGCGCTACGTTGTTTTACGTGCACGATGGCAAAGCAAGGTTGGTAACCGTATTGGATATCGACAGGATCGAAACTTAAGTTCCGTCCCATTGCCACTATATATGAAGACGACATTTGTATATTCGTCGTCATAGCAAGCGAACCCGACAAAATTTTGGTGACGAACGTAGGTTTTAGTAACGAAATTTTAGGATCTATGGCAATGAAATTCCCCGTCGTCGCAGTCTAGTTTTTATTTAGTGTTTTTGTTGGTAATTAGAATTTGCGCACGTGTAACAAATGATGATGCTACTGTATTGAATTAAAGGAATAGAGTAGTAATCTAATGATATCAAGGAACAGATACGATGCTTTTGTCGATTCTAACTAGTTGATGTTTGTTTTAACTAATAAGTGAAAGGTATCGTACGAAATAAAATAAACAAAAAGTATGACTAGTTCTTAGACATGAGAACCGTTATATACTCGAAAATGATGTTAAATAGATATTTATTATTTGGCCTATTTGAACATAATTTTTTCGCCAATAAACATTTGAATGAGCTAAGAGCAAGTTTAATGAATTTATCGCCCATAAAAGTACTATAAAATAAAAGGATCCAAAACTTAATAATAATGAACTATTTAAAGGAACAACTGAGGACATGTTTAAAAACATTTCTATTTCTATGTTTTTCTATTCTTTTATCCCTGGGAGCAGAAAAAAAAATTTGTTTGTGTACGTTAGCTAGTTTTTCTATTCTCCGGAATAGATCGGTGGTCAGAGAATAAATTTGGAATAAAAGTAAGAAGTAAAAAAAAAATCTAATTATTTGTTCTTGAGAACAAAAAAAAAAAAAACAATGCCATTTTAGAGAAACGAGTTCAGCGTAACCTAAACCTTAAGCCCAAAAACTCTAAGCTCTACTTTTCAACCCCTACACCCGACACCCTAAACCCTTAGTAAAAATTAATATGATTCTTTTTTATGTACTTTTTTTTGCATCAAAACAGTTTTTGCTTAAATTCACACCGAAACTACGACAAAAGGGAAATCATCCTTATAGAAGAGAGCCTTTCCAAAGAAAAAAGAATGGTACATTGGACAATGAAATGATCTTTACTATTTACATGTTTCAAAATACATCACGACTCGCGCATTTGGAGCATGCACGTAAAAACACAACTGTACTAGCAATGGAAATTGTATCAAAATTTCCAAAATGTGTGATATCTAAATTTTAACTATTTAAAATAATTACATTACTTGTTATAGTGTGAGTAATATGTAATTATCCAACATGTTACTAACTATTATTGTACGGTTCATAATAATACATTACTGATGATTATGATAACAAAATGGTGGTGTTAGTCTATAAATAATTTCGCCGTTCAATATTAGTTTATTGAACTTTTATGTGTTTGAATATTAAATAGAAGGACATGCATAACATTATATTTATGTCGACAACCAAAAAAGATTAACACAATAGCTAATTACGGATATATAAATGGGTTAATATCACGAAAAATCTCAAATTTATACACATTTGACAAATTTACCTCAAACTAATCTTTTGACCGCTAAAAACACTCTATTGACGCACTTGTGACAAATTAATTGCAAACTAATTTCTTGACCACCAAAAATCTCAAATTAGTACTTTTGTGACAAATTTACCCTTTATTAATTTCTGTTAAATTGGATTAATACCACGAAAAATCGCAAACTGGTACACCTGTGACAAATGGAAGGTAAAATCCCCAATTAGTTCATCCGTCAACTGTGACGTATCATTCAACTTAGCAATTTAACGGCAACATTTTAAAGAAAATTAATTGATGGTAAATTTGTCACGGGTATACCAGTTTGAGGTTTTTCATGGTATTAACCCTATATAAAATGCTATAATATTGATATTCAATTAAGTGATTAATAAATACTAATTATTAATTTTAGAAAAATTTCAATTAATTGATTATAAGTCTATATAATATTAGATTTTACGATTAAATTCATAGAATACGATTACAACAACTTTTAGTAAGTAGTAATTTGTGTAAAATTATGACTAAGCTTAACTTTCGAGCTCATGAAGAATAACAAGATAAAAATAAAATGCCATGTCATTGTTCGTCTTGGGGCCATGAAAATGAAAGTACCCAAATATCTGCAATCAAAGAGAGAGAAAGTAGCTTTGACTGCCACTACAGTCCTTTTCGTTAATTGGCAAAAGAACAATTGATAAAACCCTCGATCCTGCCTTTATTTGATTGGCCTAATACCCTACAAAAATTCTCAACTTAAGCTACGACCCAATTCTGCCTGATAATTTTTTCGTTTCCTAAAAAATCATCAAAAAAATCACTAATTTTTACTTGAGTTCCAAATCTACTCTGCTAATACTGTGTCCAAAAATCACTCTTAGTGATGTGGCATTTTCATATTATTGTTTTAGTTGTTCCCCAAATTTCACATTCAATAAGGCGTCTCTTAGAGATGAATTTCCACATTAAACCAAAAGAGTCTTCTTGGATTTGATATTTAGGTAAAAACTAGAGCAATTAGGGTTGGCCTTCTTCACTTGCTTTTACTTTTAAGAGAGTCTTCCTTCCATCATGCTTAGGAATTTTCGATTTTGCTCTCGGTTTTTAATTTCTCATCCTTGGAAGTCTTCCATCTCTTTGTAGTTGATGAGCTCGCACACAGGACGCTCAAACAACTCAAGCTCAAGAGTTTCCATCTCTTAGCTGTCGAGAGAAATTTTGGACGGAGAGTTAACAAGAGTAGATTTGGAAATCAAGGAAAAGTTAGTAGTTTTTTATGAGATGAAAAAAAAATTAGGGTAGGTTAGGGCTAAACCTAAAATTAGGAATTTTTTATGAGACAAAATAAAAAATTAAGGCAGAACAGAGACTGGATCTAAAGTTAAAGTTTTTTTTTTAGGGTATTGGACCTTATTTGATTTGGGAAATTGGCTGATCCCATTAAAAAGATCCTAGGCTTTTTTCCGTGAAGCCCAATACTCCAAATGTTTTTTTCGACTAGCCAATATCCCAAATTTGTACTAGCGATCCAAATATGCATTAATTTAAGTTCTGTCAATACTGACTATTAAGAACATTGCCAGGTAAAGGAATCTAACCTAACAATGGATGCACGTTTTCATGTTGATCCGATGCAGCTACACACGCCGCCGTATCAAAGTTTTGGGCGGCCGTACGGATGAAAGTCTAATGAAATGGGGATTTTTTTTTTTTTTATTGGAGTAAGATTGAAGCTATTAGTGAGACGGGATATTAATATCCACAAAAATAAAAGTGTATATATATAGAATTTTCTATGGCATTATCCTTTACCGAAAAAAAAAGATCTTCCCCCACCAAAAATAAAATCCAAAAAAACGAAAAGAAAAGAAAAGAAAAGGAAAGAAAAAGCCCTACACAAATAAACCATCCAAATCCCAATCAAACGTCAAAAAGACCTCCACCCGCCCCAACCGCCCGCCACAAATATTGCCCGCACGCGCAAAGAGGAGAAGCACAGAGAACGGAGCTCGTCCCGCCATGAACGGAGCTCGCCTCGGCCGGGAGCGCCCGCGTTAGCGCCCCGCCCGGAGAGCCCTCGGTGGGTTTTGCAGGCCCGGGGTCACTCCGGTGCCGGCGCCGGCGACGGCGACGGGGTCGGGGACCGGCGAGGGGCGTCGGCGCCGGCCCTCTATAGCCTCAAAGCCCGTCGCCCCATTCGCTCGCGATTCGTTCCTCCCGCGGTTTCATCTGAGCCACCAACGCGGCCAAATCCCCACTTCGTTAAACCGTCCGATTTTATCCGATCTTGAAGGATTCTGGAGGTCACTGAGGTGCGAGGATTGCAGGTAGGTTTTTGCCAAGAGCTGTAATCGGATTTTGAGTTTGAGAGTCGCGTTTGTGTGTCTTGAAGGCTGTTTAGAGTGATTTTTTGGGATGTCTGAATTGAAGATGGCCGGAGGATCAGCGCCAACTGTTTCATCGGAAATGCGGATTCATTTCGTTTGTTTTGCTTTGCGCATTGTCTGCAACGGTGTCTGATTGGCTGTCACTGGCAATTACGGGTGGTCGATGAGATGTTAAAGGTGAGAATTTTAGTCTTGCCGCTACCCTGTTGCGCAGCTGGGCGCCAGTGATCTAGTTCCATGATACAGTGTGTCCCTGCAAACGTGAAAGTCGGAATTACTGAGAGTTGCTCGATGGGGTTTGGTTTTGGGTCTTTATCTGTTAAGGCTGGTTTGCTTTGTGCAGACCCTCAATTCCTTTAGTATCTCTAATGTCGACCTTTATGCCATAAGTTGACGTACTTATCAGTTGAAACTTCAAATTTGTTTGAGTTCAGTTCTTCTACTTCAGTTTGTGCCGAAACAAATTGTTTTGACCACTGCATTTGTCTTAAATTTCCAGGTCTCCTCCATGTTGAAAATGATGACTGAGAGTATCAAGCCTGCAGAAGCTGACCTGGTTAATTCTAGCAACAGAAAGATATTCGTGCAGGAAAACTCAAAGTTGCCCAACAAGGCTGTCACTTTTTCAATGAATATGACCGAGCAACAAGAGAATCCGTTACTAGCAGATTTGATGGCACAAAGGTCGCGTTTCAGAAACCTAAAGTTGGAAGAGGGGACAAGGAACAATCCCTTTGAAGTGAGCATCGTGGAGAGAAGCAAGACGAAACCGTGGAGCTTGTGCATGAAAACACCCCAAGCGATGTCAAATAGCTCTACGGCTTATGATCTGCTCAGCAATGGCCTCGCTGATCTTAGTCAAACCAGTCTCCTGCCAAATGTTGGTTTGGCAGGTGAAAACTGTGTACTGGGAAATGGTAATAAGTTTTGTGAATATTCCATGCATGAAGCAAAGTTGTCTGCTGAAATGAAGCCAAAGCTACTTGAGCAGCTCTCGGGCAAGGGTGAAGCAATGATGGAATATTCCTTTAGAAGACAGCATCATGGAATATTCCATTTTTCCTCGGCACGGCCACGTTTTCTCCATCGGAGGAAACTTCTAATTCTTGATATAAATGGGCTTCTTGCAGATATAGTTTCTCCTCCTCCCAAGGACTATAAAGCAGACATAAATATTGCTAGACGGGCAGGTGAATTGCTAACTTTGTTTATCGAGTTTATCGGTTTATCTTGTCTTTTATGTTCACTGGCTGAGATTATATTCATTCTGCTTCTTCTTCAGTTTTCAAGAGACCCTTCTGCGTTGATTTTCTGAAGTTCTGCTTTGAAAGATTTGATGTGGGCATATGGTCATCGAGAAACAAGTATTACTAGTTCAATTCAATTTCTCTCTCTCTCTCTCTCTCTCTCTCGCATTGGTTTACATGCTAAGTTGGTTGTTCATCTCTGCAGGAAGAATGTGGAAAGAGTGGTTGATTATCTTCTGGGAGATATGAAGCATAAGCTGCTTTTTTGTTGGGTAGGCATTGTTTTGCTTTTAATGGGCACATTTAGTTCTTAGACAGGGGTCCTGCTTGCTGGTTTTCGGATGAGTTATAGTTTTCATATTCTGCATGGTGGTACTGATCACAATTTCATCTGTAAAATTTGATGTGCATTGAATTCTCCTCGACTTGAAACATGGTCTTCTGAAATCTTATTCACTGAGATACTTAATCAGATGGTTGTGACCATTTGGCTGCTCCTGTTTTCGGCTGTTCTTGCCAACTTCCATAACTAAGTTGAGCAGGATAACAGCCCTGGTACCTTAAAGATACTGCAGTTTTGCCTTAAATTTACCTGGATAAAGACCAGGTGCACCTAGTGTGTGACTGTGGTCATTCTTTAATCAGTGGGGAATTGTATGGGCCTCTAATTTAAGCACAATCTGTCTGGTGCACCTAGTCCCACGTACACTTAACAAGGCTTCAATTGTCCACTTTAGGTAATTTGGAAGAAAGTTATGGCCTTCTGTTTGCTCCAGTGGTCCTGCCCAATTTCTGCATGTCCCAATCATGATGTGCTGTACATAGTTGTGTTTTGCTTTTGACAAGCACTGATTTTTACACACTAATGACAACATTATATGCTAGTTGTATTTTTATTTCTCCTTTGCCTTGTCGCTTATTTTTGTGTCCAATGTGATCTCACATAGATAGCATTAGATTTAAGAACTGGTGAGAAAGAGTGCTTCATCAATGTGAAGACTACTTTCAGCCAACAGCAATCCTAATTGCATATACAAACTTCAGGTAGCTTTCTATATGAATAAGGTGCAAATTTGAATGCATTTTTTTTTATGTTGATGTCCTTATTTTTTATGGTAATTCTTGTTTGAGAGAAATGGTGTGCGGTTCAAAGACTTTTTTTTATGCTGATGTTCTTGTTTTTGGTTTTTATCTTTGTTTGACACTAACCATGCAGAATTGGAACTTAATTAACTGATGCTGCGTAATGATCTGGTAGGATCTCTCACATTGCACTGCTACAAGGTTTAGAACACTAGAAAACAAGCATAAGGCCTTGGTTTTTAAGGAAGTCAGGAGAATATGGGAGAAACATGAGTCTAGCCTTCCATGGGAAAAGGGAGAGTACGATGAATCAAATACGCTGTTATTGGATGATTCCCCTTATAAGGCCTTGCTCAACCCTGTGAGTTGTCCCTTTTTCTTGATCCTTGTGTTAGGCTGCTCACATGGTCTTGGGCTTTGATTTGTACTAATGAAAATTAACTTGCAGCCCAACACTGCAGTCTTTCCCAACTCTTACAAGTTTCAGAATGAGAGTGATGTTTCCTTAGGTATGATGCTCGATAGTTTATTTTTCAGAAAAATGATGCTTCTGTTGGGGCGTTTGAGTAGTTACAGCAATATAAATAATGTTTATGTTGGTCCTTGTAATATTTGAATAGGCCGTGTCATCTTTTTTCCAGACCCTCAATCTTGTTTCGCTCTTGCTTTTGGCCAAAACAATAATGGTGGCTGGACCTATCTTACTTTTCACATGGTTGCATGAATATCCTGTCATTCCATGTCTTGTTGAAAAATAAATTTAGTTTTGGGTTGTCCTTGCAGACTTCTTTTTTAATAGAATATCTAATATTGGCACAATGTGAGTTGAGACATTAGTGACATCTGTCTCAGGTAATGGAGGCGACCTTCGTGTTTATCTGGAAGAGCTAGCTGCAGCCAATGATATACGGCAGTATGTGGCACAACATCCATTTGGTCAAACAGCAATTTCTGAAGAAAGTAAATCTTGGCGTTTCTACCTCAAAGTCGTCAATACAGTAACGCCACCAGATCACCCATACTTCTCAGCTCAGGCTCGTCCATGACTCTTTGTTTTGATCAGCTGTGATGCAGATGGTTGGGAATCCGTGTCCCGTCATCCAAGTTCTTTGAGACAACTTCTTACATGCCAAATCATCGAGTCTCATTTATGCTTCGTGCATGAATTGTGCCGATGTGGTCGCTTTGAAGTAAAGTGCTCAGGTGGTCTTCTAATTTCAATTTTCTTTTTTGTTCATGCCGTAACTATAGACATGTTGATCGAAGAATATGGTGAGAAGAGTACCTGCTTTGGAAGTTACAGTTAACTTGATTTGCAACATAGATTGATTTATTCTCGTTGACTACACGGAGCTCTAATCATTGAAGAATGAAGCAACTACAGAAAAGAGTTTTTTGTTTTTAGTTTTCTTAGTTTTTCGGTAGTGAGAGTAGCCATTTTGATTGGTTTGGCAGGATCATCAACATGTCGACACCTTATGAACATTCACATTTGGTTGTATATTCTGGCTGCTGGTAATTTTTCTTACACTTGAATACTTCTCTAAATGGAAGTTCTCACTTTGAGTTTGGAATGCCTCCCTGATAAAGTCGTGTTTTTCATGACTGACCGAACAGAATTTGTGGAATAAGTCTGATTTATTAGGAAATCCAAAACAGAGGATCTTGAATAGCATTTGAAATTCGGAGGAATTTCGTCGGGGGTCCATTGAACAATTGGATATATGCCCGGCCCGTTCACGGAAAATGGAAAAGGAAACGGAGCTGTTTTCGAGCGGATCCGAAGAATTCAGACCCCCGGCGCCTTAACTGGCGTTTTCCACCAGAGATGTCAATTTTACACAGCTGTATTCGCACTATTCTTTCCCTGCAATGTTTTGTCAGTCGGGCATGTGCAGTACTGTTGTCCAAGGAACCGTTGGCCATTCTCGTTAGTTCAGATTCAGT
This sequence comes from Syzygium aromaticum, assembly GCA_024500025.1. Taxonomy (NCBI): domain Eukaryota; kingdom Viridiplantae; phylum Streptophyta; class Magnoliopsida; order Myrtales; family Myrtaceae; genus Syzygium; species Syzygium aromaticum. Next base: position 13,001,151 of record CM044894.1, on the reverse strand, counting down.
CCCGGCTTTCGTGGCGAACGACGTTTTTGTTTTGACCTAATTCCAGTTTTCTGCAGTTCCGCAACCCTTACCGACGATCATTCCACTTGCAACTCTCGCCCCAAAGGTGAAAAGAAATGGGCGGAACGCACAAATGGCCATTACACCAAATTGAGTGAATGGTCAATCCATGGTGCAAACCAGAGAATGGACACTACAGTCTTCCATCGATTGTCACAAAAATATTCACACCAGTTTGGTAGTCTATGCGAGCGTATCCCCTTTTTCCCTTTAATGTTATTATACAATAACCTATCTACGAGACAACTTTGACATATCAACATTATTACTTGCCATTCTAATTTTTTCAACGGGGGAAAGATTGCTCCTAATTTTTCTTCCACACTTCTTAGTAAAAACTATAAATTGGAATGTCAAGGATAATTTCAAACTATTTCCTCTTGCCGTTCCATCCCAACCGCATGTCATCTGATGTTATTGAAAGCACCAGAGGCATCATCAAATTCTTCATGAAGATTTCCATCCAAGTAACCCAGAAACAGTACCACCAGAAGCAATCTGACAATCTGAGATTAACCGATACAATTGCTTGCTCTAAAATGGAAAGTTATCATCATTCAACAAAACCATGGAACTATAGCAGGCAGGAAAAAAGATTCAAAGACTGCAACAAACATAGATAAAGCAACATCTAAAGCATTCTTCCTGTGCCATAATAAATAGATTTATCAGGGTAAATCATCCATCTGAAAGCAAGAATTTTTATTTGGAAAGAATCATTGGCTGACAACAGCTAATTGCTCAACTGGTATCATATAGCTCATGTACTTGTTATACAATCTACCTTTTAGCATGTCACCATAATCAGTATCAGTCAATATGTCACACAGAAATTCACTAGCATTAACTAAAATGCAAAACAAAGCTCTCCTGCTAGATTCTCAGAAGTGTTGAAAGTCTAACCGAACAAACTCAATGTACAACTAAGCTGGATCATGTGCACTTTCCACATAATCCTCTGCAACTTTCTCAGACCTTTTTTTCTTGTCATCATCAGAGTAATTATTCCCATGCCGAGGGGAACCCCAAATAAGACCCTCGTTCTCAAAGCTCGAGTTTGGGTTTGCATTGAAGGACCTTTTGCCGGTCCTAATCTTAAACTGCACAGGTGGTCTTTGGCTCAGAAAAACCTTTTTCTGACCCTCATGGGAATCATTCAACCCGCCTTTCATCGATTCAATGCCTGGGACAAATGCTTCCAGTGCAGATATTTTACCATATATTACCTGCTTTTGTCCTACGTGATCGCCAACTACTGCTTGACTGGAGAGCTTAGCAGGAAGAACAGCTGGAGATACTTCTTTCTCACCAAAATTCAGAGGTGCAGCGAGATATGGGTTAGTTACTGCTGCTTCTTTCAGCTTAGCAGCATTCCTCTCATCAACTGGGGGAGGACCTTCTAATCCGTTGATAGAATGCAACGGCTGCACACTCAATGAAGACTGCTGGTCAGGCTTTTGATCGCCTTTTCCATGTTCAATGTCTACAAGTTGAGGATCCTTAGCACCGTTCTCCTGCATTGGCAACTGAACATGGTCTTGGGTATCAGGAAATGGAGGCAACCAAGATGGAATATGTTCATGAGGACGCTCCACTCCAGCTTGCAAGAAACTTGGAGTCTGCTTTCTATCTCTAATGATAGGTAACTGAGGAAGAGCATAGGCAAATGGTAACTCTTCAGAATCACCCACATACTGCAATAGTTCACGTACTACACCTGACTGCACTAGGCAGTGATCTATATCCGAAGCACCCGCAAAACCAAAACCTAAACTTAAATCTTCTAGTCCTTGGATAACATCAAAAACACTAACCTCTGTTCTACCTGCCAAATTAGCATACAAGAGCACTGTCTTTCCTACATCATGTATGTATCTAACTGCTACATCAGAGAATGTCTCAAGCGCCGACTGCTGAAAAGCCTGAAACCCTTCAGTTTCACACACTTGCGCAACAGCAATCTTTGCAATGGCCCGTGCAAAATTGTCGACACCGGATTTTCTGTGACCGCTTGATATTTCATGTTCCCTTCTGTTCTCCCGACCCCCATCACTCATATTCAATACCTCATATCACTTCAACGAAAGCAGTAATAGCCCATTATCCGCATTGTTCGCTAGCAATGCAATTATTAACCTGCTCGAACGATAACAAAATCAGGAACAAACTTCGGAATTCCATTTCCTTAAAAACCCATATTCAGACAAAGCAAGAAAATCAACTATTTCAATTAGCTGGCGGTTCAACCGCAATTCTGTCAAAGCCCTCAAGAAAAAAACGCGAGAACTTCGACGAGAAAGGTTTATAAGTAAAAAACAGGCCTTCATTTACACGCATAATCTCCACAGATCTCCTTTCTTTCTTCTCTCTCTATTTCTTCCGCAACTGACTGAAGTCAAACAGAGCTCAGTCCTTGAGGGTTCCCCACGGACTAAGACCTCAATCTACGCACACCAGCTACAACACAAGGCAAGCTCAAACCGTGCGCCAATCTTTATCATGAAGCAAAGCAGGAATCAACGGGAACAACAACGGAACCAACACAAACCCTAATGCCCCCGCGCTCCCAGAACGCGAAATCCCAAAAGCGAGCCCGAAGGAGCTCGAGAAAGAAGCAAGTCAACCAGTGCACCAGTGCTCACCTCCGAACTTCTTCAGAGCCCTGCAATTCGCATCCCCGCAAGCTGTTCACGGATCGAGCTCCACCACCCACCAGCAGAAACGGGGTAATAGGGCCTGGAATTTGACTCGGGGAGGCTTCGCGAGACGGGTGCATGCGCAGAAGAAGCTCGCGAGCTCTGTGCTGTAATGGAGGTTCAAGAAACCTGCTCGGTTAAACCACGGAATCCGGGAAGAAGTCTTGCCGAGCCCGGAGAGAGGGAGACAGCAATTCGTGCGAGGCCTTTATTACAGTGTTGGAACGAAATGACGAGAGGGGGATTGTTTTCCTAGTTCTTTTTTTTTTTTCTCGTTAAGGAGAGACAACGGTCTAAACTCGAGGGCCTTCATGGAAAATATCTTTTTTTTTAAGGGAAAATTCAAATTAAGGGCTTAAAGTACTATCGTTTTCTTAACGAGGACTTAAAGTGAATCCTGTTTCAAGTAAGGTCCTGAAATTGCTATATCAATCTCAAAGAATGGCTTGACCTCGCCTGTCACTCCCCGAACCCTGCGAGTTCGCAACATTCCATTTTCTTGATCTTTCAAATGCGACATCCCAGAACTTGTCGCTAACTCGATATAACTAACTTACGAGTAACACATGTGGAAGCAAACTTGAACATTCCATTCAACAATCAAATAAATGGGATAGCAAAAGAAACACCATATAAACAAACATTGAAGCCATTATATAACATACTGTCAATCCCAGGAAAATACCATTTACAAGCCTGACTAAAGGCCACTTCTTAGAAGACTACTCGCACACACAAAAAGGGATCAGTAGTCAGGTTGACTTAGCTCCTCTAACAGTAGGGGCAGTCCAAAAATGATGGGGTGCCCAAACCCATCATCAATCCCCATTGTACCCCGAATGTAACATCCTCAATTTCAATCCCTAGAAAATGATTATGGTTTAAGTTTAGTGATTTTTCAATCGGAGCTAATTTTACTCTTGTTCTGGAAAACCCAGATTCGGATCATCTGTACTCCTTCGTTTTGTTATTTTTGTGAAAACTTTTATGATTCGAATTTCCAAACACTTCCTCCTTAAAAGTTTTTCTAAACATCTTGAAGTTTTATATACTTTAATTTCAGAATTTTTAGACTTGATATGAGTAGTACAATGGCCTAATTTTCAGACGGTGTAAACCCGCCCAAAATTGGTATTTCGGTGATGTTTACACTTTCTCGATTTTCTACAAATTTTTATGGGAAGAATTTGAATAAATTTCCTTTACAAAAGTTGTTGAGGACTTCTTTCTCTATAACATATATAAATTTGGGAATTTTTGGAGATGATTTGGATTCTAAAAAGAGTTTACTTTGAGAAGCAAAGATTCTGTTCCAGCGAATTGTTTTTAGTTTGTCTTTGAACTACTAAAAGTTGTAGTTATAGAACGATTCGGATTTCGTGTTCTACATGGAAAATGTTTGTTAAGGTCTTTTTTATGTCATATTCAAATTTGGAAATTTTCTGAGTTCATTTACTATGTTTTTAAGCCCGATTTATAGAATAGTGCAAAAACTGCCTGTTTTGTCAGATTTCAAAGATTCATCATTTTCTATATGAGAATATTTGAATCTCGACATGATGTTTTCTGGTGATTTAATGTGCTTATTTTGAGCTTTCAAATAAGATATTCTAAGCTTTGATTGGAGGTCATACGAAGGGGGAAACTGAGAAGGAGCCAAGAGACAAGAAAGAGGATTCTAGAAAGTCAAAAGTTGGCAAAGCTCGGTGAGGAAGTTGGCAAAGCTTGGTGAGCAAGTAGTCAAGGCTTGGGGAACAAGAACTTGGGGAGTAAGTTTTAATTTGGAAGAATCTAGAGAGTCAAGAACTTATAGAACAAGCTTTGACTCTTAAACTTGGTGAATAAGTTAGTGATTTGCTTATAAATAGACTTGGTTCCCTCCTTAGTTTTCACACATCACCTCTTCTTCCTCTCATCTCTCTCTCTCTCTCTCTCTCTCTCTCTCTTGCCGTTTTCCTCCGCCGACCACTGTAAACGTTTTCTTGTGATTATAGTTGTTTATAGGTGAGTGAATTCTCTAACACTTGGATAGGGTGGTGTGTTACGTGGTTAGAACGCGGCATGTAGGTGGATTCCTTAATCTTGGGATAGAAAGTTATGATACGTTGTTGGCTTAAGTTCTCATCCGAGCATTTGTTGAGACTTGCGTATTGTTGTTTGTCTCGATGTTGCACGCATCGCTTGTTACCATGCTTGATATTCTCATCCATGATAGTTGCTCTTAAGAGGATAGGATGCGGTGTTACGAGTTTGGCTCGAGTAGTGATTGTGTCTATGATGTTTGATGTTTGCATAAATGCTTGTTGTTTTGCTTCGTAATCGTAAGTTAAGGCATGTACGAGTCACGAAACGGGGTGTCATATGGTCTCGTACTCATGTTGTGGTGTCACGGGACGAGTTTGGCTTGGTGCGGGTTTACATTGTAATGTGTAGATCTAGGCCAAGTTCGGCTCCGAGCTAGTGCTCAGCATGGTGGACCGAACCACGTGCTCTCAACCGCGACTTGCATGTTAGGCGAATGTTCTAGAGATCATGATTACACAAGCATGGTACGCCTTTGGGCTTGATTGCATGGACTAATGAAATCAAGATAATAAATCGGCTTGTGTCACCCACGATGTGTGATCATTAAATGAAAGAAGAAGACCGTCGTCACATAGCGTTGGGGGCAATGCCTGGGTAAACTAGCATCGGGATGCCATGGTTGAGCTAGGATGTCTGGGTTGAGCCCAGATGCCTCGGCAAACTAGCGCTGAGATGCTCTAGTTGAGCTAGGATGCCTTGGTTGAACCCGGATGTCTCAGGTGAGCTAGCCCCGGGATGCCTCAGGTGAGCTAGCCCCAAGATGCCTCGGTTGAGCCGGGATGCCTAGCATGAAGCTGGATGCCTCAGTTGGGTCGGGATACTCTGGTTGAGCCAGGATGACGATACATGAATCTTATATGTGTGTCGATATGTGATAAATGAAGTCTATATATGTGTTGATATGTGTGCTTATTGAGAAGCCGAATTTATGTGGTCGGATAAATGCGAGTTTCCATGTAAACATAGGAAGGGCAAGGTCAAAGCCTTTATTATTGATTTGCCATCAATATAAGGTGGGGAAAATATTTATATGCGTTAGTACAATGGTGAGGTATCATCTTGCACGAGTATTAGTGAATTTACTCATTGAGTCTCTCCGACTCATCTCCCGCTGTTTTTCCTCTTTTTAGGTCCATAAGATGGAGGATGACGTAGAGGAGTTAGGATTAACCTCAGCCTTAACTTGTGATATGATTTGTACGGGACCGTTTCCACATGTGTTTAATAATAAGATGTTACATATTTATACAAGGTTTGCTCATGATGCTTGTCATAATTCCATTATTTGTTTTGATTGTGACTGTCGCGAATTAATTTCTTCCGCTTGTGCTTAGTCAAAGATAATAAAGAACAGAATGTCGCACAAATAACCCTGAGGTGGGGGCATTACACCGGAGGCGTTCCCGAATCAAACTCTAAATAATCCGGGTTAGAATCTAAACTCTAGGATCCAATGTCAAGATTAGTGATAGCTCTGTCGGGAGGATCTATCTCCATGGGATCCCACTCAGCAACTTCCAAACTGCTATCATGGGGAACATCAAAACCTCGAAGAGGATCAAACAAAATGTCCCCCTCTTGATAAAACTAAGCCAAAAAGGTATGTGGCTTCCACAACGCCAAACCTTCATCCATCTAAATCATCGACGCATGTCTAATATAAACTTTATCCTCTTCTACTAGGTACTCCGTTAACATATGATTCATATCCATAAGTACCCCAAAATGTTGAGGAGGATCATTTATGGTTGGGGGTCTAAAATGATTAATAATAACAATAATGAGATAAAGCTAAATAAGTAAACTCCCTAAGCCTCTCTTAGGGTAACACATACCTCCAGACAATCCTAAACATGCAATTCCAACATCTAATATACTATGAACAATCACAAGCACCTTTACCTCGCTTTGGCACATACAATACAATTCATGGCATAAATGTGTATAATACAATTAACAATTCAGGCATATTCAACATCGATTTTAGGCACATAGCAGTCTCTAATGCATAACATATGCGTAATTGTCCAGATTATTAATGAACCATTGGGCCACACCAAACCCCCGCCGATCTTCCGGTTTAGCTAGGTATCGTTCTGCTACTTCGGGCACGACGACATTTGGGATTGAACACCATCCGGCAAGTCAGGTACCAAACGAAATTCCATTAAGGAGCATTGGTCCAACCTCCACCGTGACACAGTATTGTCTAAAACCCCCGCCTAGACGGCATCCAAACTTTCACTGGATATCGTCTAGAAATCCCGCCTAAACAGAACTATTATGACCATGCACACACATCATTCACTCAATGCCAATTCTTATCTTTGCGATTAGCCAAAGTTGAGTGTTTATGACATGCAAATCTCTATGAATGAACGTGTCATGAATCGCACCCGTTTTAATATCAAACATCATTAACTAATCACAATTAGTCATTGAATCACATAATTAGCCATGATTAACCACACGATCTACTATCAAGGCATATGATTAATATCCAACCATATGATTTACCATCAAATAATCATGATCAGCCATCAATCACCATGATCAATCACAACTAGGCAAGATCAACCAATCCAAGTCACATGATTAACTATTAGTACATGATCAACCAATCCAAGCCACACGATTAAACTATTAGCACATGATCAATCAATCCAAGTCACATGATTAACTCTGATCACATGATCAATCAATCCAAACTACATGATTAACTATTAAACCACATGATCAATAATAAAAAACATGATCAGTCATTATCAATTCATTCTAGCCACATGATTATTTATTAGCATATGATCAACCAATAATCAACCACATGATTGCCCTAAACACATGATCAGCCACATGATCAACATTAAGCCACACGATTAACTCAAATCAGCTATAGCCTAATCAACTCTCAATTAACCACTAATCAGCCCCTAAACTAGTCCATTAGTCACCCATCAATCTAATCAAGGATTAGGAAGCTATTTACCACTAAATTAATCTAACTTAAGCTAACAAGGGGTAGTAACCAGCGGCGGCACAAGTGGCGGACAATGGCGATAGTGGCTGGTCACGGCGTGAACGACAGCTAGAGGTGGTGGTCCACATGGTGGTGATGCTAGTGGTGGCGTGATAGTGGTGGTTGATCGGTGATGATGGTAGACAATGGGGTTTGGCCGAACAAGAGGGAGAGTGAGAGTGAGTGAGTTAAAATGGCTGAATTGAAAATAATGGAGGAGAGAGAGAATGGGCTGGTAACTCTATCCAAAATGAAGGGTTAAGGTCACTCCTTGGTCTCCAAGTCAGATCTTAAGGCCACAATTTAATCTTTCAAGACAAGCCAAACAAGGGCAAATAAGAATATAACAAAAGACAAGGGGGCAAATAATTTCCTTTCACACAACAAAGAGATCCTAAAACACTTAGGAATTAAATGACATTTTCCAATTTCCAGTCTGAATTTCACTTTTCCAAGAATTTCCAAGTGAACCGATAACTAGGTGAGCTTAATGAGGTGATATCCAATAGATTAGTCTTGATATCCTTGAAAGTTCGATACTCAAGTTCGAATTCTAATTCATGGCCAAAATCGATCAATTGAGAATTTAGTGTATTTCAAACTAATGGGCGGCTTTTAGGAGTTACGCATATTTGACCCGTAGTTGATTCGATATCAAGCCTTATTTTAGTTTACTCAAGGCATGGTAATTTCGGTTGTCATGTAATTGAAAAAGTAAATCGCTAGTTTCAAATGACACAATCATTAGGAATTGGTCTAGAGCTGTTTGCAATCTATACAATGGTCAAATGCAATCACCCGCGTTTTAATTGTATAACATTGGCAAATCGTTCCATGACATCTCTTGATCGGTTTATAATAACCAAAAATTGTCTTTCGTCAATCCTTATGGTTGAAGTGTCAAACCGTAGTCAAGTCCATAGGTCGTGCATATTTAATTCCTAATTAACTTTTCCCTAACGGTTAGTTTTCTTATGAGCAATTAATTCCGAGTGAGATTTAACTAAAAGTGCATCGGTGAAATATTCATTTCATAAATCCCGAAAAGGGTTGAAATTCAGAATGTCATATCACCAGTCGAAGGGCATTTTCATCCTTTATTTTTTTAAATTTTTTCCCGTTTTATTTCTATTTTTCCTTTTTTGTTTTTTATTTTCCTTTTTCCCTCTTCCATTTGCCGATCATTGTTAAGCCTCATCGATAGCGATGGAGGTCGCTAGACTCTAGCGAGGGCCGCCCTCGCCCGGCTAGCCCAGGCAGATCTAGCGAGGAACGCCCTCACCAGATTGGACGATAGTCGTCCTCACCCACGCAATAGAGGGTGACCCTAGCTTGAAGCTGGCAACCTCTACTAGCTATCAACGAGGTGCGACCATAGCTGGGGGAGGGAAAAAGGAAAAAGAAAAGGAAAGGAAAGGGAAGTAAAAAAAAATCAAAAGTTTAAAAAATGTATATTTAGAATTCTTTTTACTAAAAAACTCCTTCTCCAACGGATGAAATAGTCACATGTTGGCCGTCTGGCCAAAAGTCCTTATTAAAGATGATTTGGCCACTTCATGCTTTTATTTGAATTTTTTCATATATTTTTTTATTGGAAAATAGCACAAATGATTATGAACTTTGGTCTACTGTACAATGTTGTCGTGGATTTTTAATTTGTTCAATGGGGTTTTTGAATTTTGGTCAAATGTAAAATGTTATTCTTAGACTTTTAATTTATTTAATGTGGTCCTTGAACTAATGGTAAATGTTCAATTTAATCCTTAAACTACGTGAAAATGAAACAAACAAAAGGACTACATTAAATATTTACCTATAATTCAGGGACTATATTGAATAAATTAAAAGTATATAAACGACATTATATATTGAGTCAAAGTTTAGAAATCATATTGTAAAAATTAAAAATCTACCGAGGACGGTGCACATTTGACCAAAGTTTATAAACTATTTGTGTTATTATACTTTTTTTAGGGAAAACGACATAAACAGTCCTTGAACCTTTGATTTGTTTAATGTAGTCTTTGAACTTTAACATAATGTTCAGTATGGTTTCTCAACTTTTAATTTATTTATTGTCGTCCATGAATCTTTAGTACCTATTTAATTTTATCCATAAAATATATAAAATATTTAATGTAGTATTTCCATTAATTCAAATTCAAAGATTACATTGAACATTGTCATATAGTTTAGGGATTGCATTGAATATATACCAAAAGTCCAAGTACTGTATTGAACAAATTAAAAATTCATGGACCACATTGAACATTAAGTTAAAGTTCAGGGATTACATTAAATAAATTAAAAGTTTATGAATCACATTACACATTGGGCTAAAGTTCAAGAACTATTTGTATCATAATCCCCTTTTTTTATTATCTCGTCGCTAATTCAAGTTCAAGTTGGAATTGTTAACTAATAACTTAAGACAGTACTTATTTGCCCTTAACATTCAACTGTCATATAAAATCCTACTTTACTTTTATTTTGTTACCCCTGTCAATATTCGATTTATTATTCCGTTTGCATGTGCTAACACATGATTTTTCAAGGAAAAAATTATAACTTTTATTTATTTGGTTATATTTCTCTTTTCCCTCAAATACGATAAAACAAATTAAAATTTGCAAAACAAATTCCGAAAATCAAAAGATGCTATGATCACTATAAATATACTAGGACATGATGACGATGATGATATCGCTAACTCGTAACAACAAAGTTTCAAATTTATTCCAAACTTTTATTGTAATAGTTAAAATGTGTAAAATGGTTGTTCTATTTCTCATATACGTTTCATTAGCTAGTCGATTAAAATGATCATGGCTATTGGCATGGCACAGTTATGAACTCTTATAGGTTTTGACACTATAAAACATAATCTAGTCAAACTAAAAATGGTTAATACTACAAAAAAAATCCTAAGCCAGTCTATCTATGATAAATTTATGCCAAACTAATTTTTTGACCATCAAAAACCCCAAACCGGTATACTTGTAACAAATTTACCCTCTGTTAATTTTCATTAAAATTTACCATTAAATTGTTGAGTTGGATGACACATGACAGTTGAAGAATATACTAGTTTGAGGGTATAGGTGTACCAGTTTGTGATTTTTCATAGTATTAATATAATTTAATGGAAACTAACAGCGAATAAATTTGTCATAAATGTATCGGTTTAGGGTATTTCATGGTCAAAAAATTAATTTGGGATAAATTTGTTATAAGTGTACAAATTTGGGATTTTTAGCGATCAAAAAATTAGTTTAGGATAAATTTATCATAGGTGTATCAGTTCAGGTTTTTTCATGGTCAAAAAATTAATTTGGGATAAATTTATCACAAGCGTATCAATTTGAAATTTTTCATGGTATTAACCATTTAAATTATAATATATGAAACAAAAATAAATATTTTTAGAATTAAAAAGGCTAATTATGATCAAATAACAACTAAAACGAAAATATTAATTATTTTTGTGCTAATTCTTTCTAAAGATCATTACATTTTTTTTTATCTTTATATGTTTTTTTTGTAATTCTAAATTTATTCTAGCACATTTGGAAGCAGAAGGATGATTTGACTAAAAAATTGAGGTAAATTACAATTATACCCTTAAAAATCCACATGTTATGAACGTGCAAAAGTAAAGATAGACAGCGATTAAAGATGGATATATGCACTATTGTGAAATTTCGTGAGGGGTTTTGTGTAAACTAATTTTTTAAAATGATATAAGCAATTATTTTTTGAAAAATATTTTCCAAATCAATCATTTTCCGTGAAACGAACACATCCAATGCTCTGTTTGTTTTGTGAAAATTGTGATGTTTCTGGAAAATATTTTCCATAAAACCATTTTTCAGGAAAATGATAATATTTTGCAGTGTTGGATTGCAACCTAAAGATGAAGTGGAAAATATTTTCTATCGTTTGGTAGGGAAAATTTGATTTGATTTTTTTCCGTGCACTCCTTTTGATCACTTTTTTTCTATTCTTTTTTATTTTCTCTTTTGAAAAATTCGATTCTTTTCTTTTTCTTCTTTTCTTTCCTTTTCTTTTCCTTAGTCGATCGCCTGCCACAACGACGGCTAATGACTGGCCACAAGCGAGGAATGAGCTCACTAGCCTCTGGCAACGCTCAAGTGTTGCTGATTTACGAGGTAGGAGTGTTGCCGCCCTCAAATGACACTCGAGCATTGTTGATCAGGCGAGGCCAAAGCCTCGCTAGGCAGTGACACTCGAGCCTTGCTAGCCTCTGGTGATGCTTGAGCCTTGTCAACTTGTGGCGAGGCTCAAGCTCCCCCGTGGCCGATTGAAGAAAACAAATAATTAAAAATTATAATTTAGTAAATATAAAAAAGTAAATAAAAAGAAAATATTAAATTAAATCGATTAAAATGAATGGTGAAAGAAAGAAGAGGGAAAATGATTTCCTCTCCTGCTTTTGAAGGTGTTTTTTTGATTGGCAGAAATTTTTTTCCTTAACTTATTTATTTTCCATAAACTGAACATTAGAAAATCCAGAAAATATTTTTCTGGAAGTTATTTTTGACTAAACGAATGGAGCCTAACTACCTAAAATGATGTTGATACCGGAATTTTTCGTCCCAAAGATCATCATTCACATTTTAGAAATTAGGGGTTTTTCTTTTGGGTCAAAGAAATTAGGGATTAAATTCGTCATGGTTGTTGAAATCCGAGTCTCTCTCAAGCATTAAATTTAGTAGGTTAAAAGCTGATAGGCCGAGACAAGGCCTAGCCGAGGACAATCCACAGCATAGGCTCGGCCCATGGCCGATCACGTAAAGTTCATTTAAGCCTCCATTTTGTTGCCCTTTGTCTAATTAGGGCATGGAATCATACCTTTTTTGAAGGATTGTATTCCGAATTTATGGCTTATTGCTTTTGGTACCAAAGTACCTCGTCGCCCTTGGAAACATATTATCGCTCTAGGCAAATGCGATGGAGTAAATGTGACAAACGATTATGACCAAAAGAATCTCATTGCCTTTACCTAAGGCGTTAGAAAAATTTTGTCGCTTTAGCGACTAAGTAGTTGTTGAAATGACTCAACTGCACCAAATCAAAACATCTAGGAATTACTGCTCAATCGGCAAAATGTTTAATGTTGGTGCAATTTTGTCTTTCACTCAAAAAAACGTATATTTTATTTTCACCTAATTTTAAATTATCCGGGTAATTTATTTTTATAGATTATATGCCATTATGATATGCATTTCTTTTCAAAATTACTTGTAATTAATCCGCGTGTACTATAATCCTTTTGAAAAATGTACCTGAGGCAGAGTAGTGGCCCGTAGGTCCTGGCACAATGATAGAATTCTAGCTCTCTAGAGTGGTATCTTACTGATGGCTTGGGCCCCTTTGAGGCAGCACTAACACCTCATATGTACTAAGAAAGTACAAGGAAATTAATGAATTTAAAAGTTGACCAATAAAAGAGTACCGAAAGAATTTCGTGGGATGCTAGTCTTTACCATCATAAGCGGACCCTCGAACTAAAAGACACTAGATTTCGTGCAAATTTGACCAGTAGTTCAAATTAAACTAGGTCGTTAGATATCTTTCCCTAAATTGGTAGGATATAGGTTCCAGACTGACCTAAGTAGATCAATGGCAACTTTAGAAGTACATTAAAGAACGCATCACTTTAGTAGATTACGAAAATCTAGAATGTAGAAGATTTTAGGAGCCTGAGATGCTATAGATTGATCTTAGGATAGATTAAACTTAGGTTCACAGAATAATTAATTGGTGCTACAAACAATCATAAGAAATGTTGATGCTACTATATCTTGTAGAATGATTTTAGTTTGTTAGGGAAAAAGCATTGCATGCACACAGCCCTTTTGTTGCATGTCGGGTATATGAGATTTGAGCGTCATTAGAGATTGGGAGATTTAAAAAGCGCTTTGATGCACATTTTCGACAACATGATTTTTTAAACTGAATTGAATTATAATTTTAATGACTGACACTATATCGAGTGAACTCATGTCCCTCGCGGAAACCAATCTAAACGAAATAGGTTTGGCAAGCAATGCATCCTTTAATTTGACTATCTCGATTTAACTAACAGGTTCTTAATTACACATGCCTTTTGCGGCCCCACCATTATTCATGCAGTAGATTTTTAGAGCTACTTCTTATCCATAAAGCTAACGCATTGCTTCATTACTAATTTTATTCGCCAATTTTCATAAGTCTGTTGTTGGTCAGTTAGAGTGCGCATGAAAATCATTTTATTTCTCTACTTTTCTGTTCCCGAAAACAAGTTTAGAATAACAATCTGTTTGATAATTTAATTTAATTTTTCTATTTTTAGAACAAATTTTTATTTCAAAATTAGATTTGGAACAAAAATAAAAAGTAAAAATTTTCTACTTTTCTATATTTGAAAGAAAGAGAGAAATAAAAACCAACTGGTCGGCCCATCACCTGTCGGCCTTGCCTCTCGTCGCCTGCCATTGACCCCAACCGGTTGGCCGCCTCTTGCCGATCACCGCCTCTTGTCAGTCGCTGCCCGTCAATAAATGGAGAAGAGCGTAAGAGAGAGAAATTTTGTATTGTTATCAAATGTGTATTTTATTCAGAAATTTGTAAAAAAAATTCAAAAAATCTATTCTAAAAATAAAATGATTATCATTTGCGCTATTAATGATCAAAAGGATAGGGAATTGAATTTCTGTTCAATCGTTTCCTTCAGGCTAAGCATATACTTTTCTTTTTTATTATTATTTTATTTATTTTTGGCCCTTCTCCATGAGTAGGAAGCCAAATCATGGGTGTTGACACCTAAATTTCGACCGACTATTTAATAATAATTTGCATAGAAAATTAGGGATTAAATTTTAAACCCTAAATAAAAATATTAAAATTGCATAGCATGTAGTTTAAGTTCGTATAGGTTAGTTACATTCCGCATCGGACCGGCGGTGGCGAGAAAGCTGAAAATTCATCGCGTAAACCGAGCTCGAGCACTCGGCTCACTCAAGGGATTGGGGGCCAAAATTTACAAGTCTAAAAGGTTTTGGTTGTTTTAATTTGAGTTTAAATCAGCTTGAATTAATTTAGCCCATTTGAAATTAAATAAAAATTAAAGAATAAAAGCCTAAGCTTAAGCCCATTAGGACTAGGAAGTCCGGTCAATTAACCTAGGGTTGCAATATAAATATGTGGTTATACCCTTCAATGAAAGGGGCTCTGATAATTTTCAAGAGGACAATCTTTGAGAGCATGAGAGACACACGTGAGGAATAGTGAGAGAGAGAGAGAGTAGGAGCACGACTGATATACATAAGACAAAAAGCTCTCTTTTGGTCTTTCTTGGTGGAAACACCCCCTAGACGTTCAAACGTGGCTACCTGATCTCGATCCACCAACGACGATGGCTGCCGCTTCCTCCTCCATTGCTAACGTTGCTGCTTCCTTGCCGTGAGACGCGATCTGGCGCTTCCCCCCTACTGCGAGGCTGCCGCCTTGTTTTGACAGCTTATATTGCCTCCCCGCTCTATTCCTGCACGGATTGGCAGCACTCATCGACAGTGTTCAATTGCGGCACAATCTCCTCTGACAACGAAGTAGTTAGTTGTAAGCATCAACGACAACCTGTTGCTTATCTGCTACAGTGTCGTGGATCACTTGGACAACATGCTCTGCCCGATCGAAAAGAGACGGCCACAGTTTTAAAGGAGGGATCGTTAACATACGGAGAGAAGAAAAGAGCAGAAAGGGGCTCTCAATTCTTCATAGAAATTCCATCCTTAACATCCCATCATTATTTTTGTTTTATCTTCTTTGATCTCATGCCCTCGTGAGCACTTGAAAATAAAAATAAAAACAAAAGATGGAGGAGCCAATGGCAAGCACGACATATGTCAAATTTGAGAGCTTGAAGTGGTTCCTTTGATTGTGTCTAGGTTTGGCAAAGCAAGTCAGCAAGCATCGGTACATCTTCAGTCCACCAATAACAACAAGATCAATGAGTTCACTGCAACTTATTTATACGGCCGAAGTTGAGCTTAATTTTGTAGGTTTCCCCAAGTGTTGTTGAACCAAGAAACCATCCTCGGTCCCTCCTTGGTTGAGCTCGTCAAGAACCACCGCCGAAGACCGTCCCGATCCACGATCCCAGGTCCGATCCCAAGATGATTCGAATTGGAAACTATTCGCAAATTATGTAACGATCTTATCTGATATTATTTTGAATATTCCATTGCATGCTTTGGGTGATATTGTTATCTACTATGGATTTTTGTTAATCGTTGGGTGCGTATGTGATATCTACAAATATTTAAAAATCACTCAAAGTTAGGAAACTTTCCTAATTTAATAACGTGTCAGGACGATTATTCGATCTCAACCATGAGATACGATGCTCGGTGGTACGGAAAATTTTTATCTTATCCATAATCATTCGGATATGATAATAGAGTTTATTTTGTTCCCAAATTCAAATGAATAGTCTTTTATTAATATCCATAACCACATGGATATGATTGTCAGTTTATATCGTTTCCTTAATTCAAAGATAATAAAACAAATCTTGCGGATCGCGTGGATCGGTTTTGATTGTGGTGGTTATCTATCTATTTGATTTATTTCCTTTAAAAAGAAAATTCCAAAAAAAGATTAGTTAGGATTTGCATTGATTATATTAGAAGATAATGATGCATGTTTAAGATAGGTTTAGAACAACTTTCTTTAAATAAGTCGATAGGATAACTTTTTAATTTAAATTAGGAATTAGAGTAATTTATTTCCTAGTTTAATTTATATATTATCCTGATCTCGATGGTTCATTTTAGGGTAATTCTTGATTTCGAATTTTCATGAAAATACCAAAAAGAAGTCACTTTAGGATAGATTAAATTATCATTTTTTTTTTAGAATAGATTGCATGTTAATTTGAGTAATTTTTAATTTTGAATTTCATTTGAAATTACCAAAAATAAATCATTTGTCAATTATTAGAATTATGTTACGTCGTCGCATGACATATAGTTTGTATGTTAGGCTGCATTAATCGCATGTTAATTTTTACACGTCATTACATATAGGTTAGCTTTCATTTAAATAAGTGAAAATCCAAAAAATATTAATTGAACTGCTTGTTAATTAGAAATCATATTATGATTGTTGATGTGATTCTCTAGCTAACAATGCAGATGCTTACGTTGCTTCGAGCTAAGTAATTCTCCCAATCTTGCAATCTATTTAATGTTTTGATTATTGAATGTTACTTTGGTGGTTTGCGCACCCGTATGATCACCTCACATGCCAGTGACTAAGTTAAAATGAATCCAAACTGTCTGCCAAAATATTTTTTGAAAAGAAAAGGTATCAAAAGGGCGTTAGACTAGATCTAATGTAACCAAGTCCCCGAGCTTAGAATCTCTGGTTCGTAGAAATAAAACATATTTCCCTATATTTTATTTAGATTTCTAATCGACCTACCGCAAATAGATTAGTGGCGACTCCAAGTATGAAAACATTTGCATGTTAATAACTTAAATCCTAAGTTGTGAATTGATAGGGTTTGAGATGACCTGAAAGAAGTTTAATCTTAATAATTTATTAGCCTAAGAAATTTTAGATCGTGACAATGGGTGACATCATTTTCAAATTGGAACAGTCCATGATGTGACCTGACCATTTGCATCACCACCTCCATATATCCACCACGAAAATTCCAGAAGGCAATTATGATTTTGTTTAAGCCAATCAGAAATTAAAGGTGGTCAAAGTCTATCAAATTGTAATTGAGGAACTGGAGAAAGAGACGGCAGATCAAAAGTATTATTTCATATGTTTTTTTTTATAATAAACATGTATTTTATATGTTGTGAAACCTATCCATCGGTGGTCATTATGACCTTAAAAGGCTCAAGGGGAGATAAAAAAAGAAGCTCCTTGATATGATATAGTGATCCCTTTAAAAGTTATTTTCGTATTCCCTTTTTTCGAAGAAGAAAAAGATTTGAAAGGAACTTAAAGGTTTCTTAAGTGATAAAGGTAGATATCATGTCAGTTTCGGTTGACTATCATTAGATAGACAAGTATAATAGCTTTCCGGGATTAAAATGACAAGAGAGGAAATCTTGACTTTCTATAGATTAGCCTATGCTTCGTACAGTGTCATTAAACCGGCATGCTAACCAAAACCCCTGGTTGAGAGACACTGTGCATATTGAAGTGACTTTCTATATTTAATTTTTTTATGTACTTTCTTTTGCTGATTTTTTGCAATTCTCAATATTTGACTCTGAATGAACACGAAGTACCTGCCATCTTTCAAAATGTACTAAACACTGACCGATGTAATTATGTATATTTATATTTACATATATTTAAAATTTAAATAATATTTTAGATTTAGTTTTTTTTACGGAAAATAAATCATATTTCTAAAAACAATCACTTGAAAAAATATTTTCATTATCGACAGTAATCTATATCCAAATATTTTCATGGACGATAATTTTTATTTTCATTTATTCACTTTTATAAGAAATACATGTGATCATTTTTAAGAAAATATTTTTTAAATAATTCATTTTCGCAAAATAAACAGAGACTTAAATTTGAACAGAAAGTAGAAAGAATTTGAAACATGCAAGACTACGTCAGTGCAGGTGATTCAAGTTTATTATCTAGTTGATGGTTATTTGTTAGGCTAAGTTAGAGGGATCTAATAGTTTACTGAGAGAGAGATCCTTTATGTACTTAATATATGTATTTGCCAAATTTTATATGATAAGTACTGCCAATGTAAGTGAATATAATGATAATAACTTGGTATCCGGGCGTCACTAGCAATTCAGATATCTCGACTATATTGCCACATCATTTTATAAGAAACTTTTGGTAAGAATTTTAACACCCCTAACTTGCTAAAAGTCTTAAAATTTTAAAGAATTTGCTATATCGCCAAACAATATCTCAAAATCTAATATAGTTTTTTTGGTCAATTCAAAATCTAATATATTAAATATCAAATGTGAAGAAAGTTGATAGATGCGATATACCTTCTTACTTTTTCAAGTACCTTACGGCAAAAAAAGAACCCGGTAACGTTTCTTTATGTTTTCCTGATAAAGTTTGCACCATGCTCATATATAAAAAGTAAAACATCATATTTTCCTTTTCAAAGCAAAAGGCTTGAAAATATTTTAGAGCGTTTGGACATTAGAAATCCCAAAAATGGGACGGAATTGGAATGGACGCATCCTCAAGTAACAACTAGACACACCGTAACTTTTGATCCACGGGAATCGCGGTGCCTATAACATCAATACGTACAACTCTTTCTGAGTGCTATATTACCTATAAAAAAGGTTCGTTTGAGTTTACCAACTCATATAGACAGATCAAGAAACACATGTTATGAAACTTTAATACTATATTTGCGGAGCTTAGTGTTTTGATGTCAGTGTGACGAACCAAGTACAACGATGCGCATACATGGAATGCAACTGCACGGGCATCATCGTGCAGCCAACGCATAAACTATTTTCCCTCTCTCGAGCTTGATTTATTTGGGTGATCTGAAGTTAGAGCATCACATTTTGCAGGTGTTGCACAAGTATGTTGAGCATTATCCCCCTAGAGGCAATAATGGTTGGGGACCCCCCAAGCCAAGACTTGGTTAGGCCCAAGTTACTCGAAGTGCAAAACTGGGTATTGCCCTCTAGCCAAATTCACTTTAGTATGTCGAATTTTAGATACCAATAAATTTTTGGACCCTACTCAGATCTATAAGTACGAGTTCTATAAAACCACGTAAATAAATATATATGTATAGAAAAAGTATGAAACAGTGACCCTATAGCTGTCCACATCCTCCGTTCTTTACCCGGTGGGTGATATCATTTATTCTCTCCCTCACCTTCGAACAGTATCAAGAACACAGACATGCACAGCTCGTAGCAGTAACGCGAAGCGAAGTTCATTTGAGCCTCTGCCTCTGCCTCTGCTTGGTCGGAGGAGGCCATGGCTGTGGACGGCAGAAGGAAGATGATGGCCTTCATGGCCGTCGTCGTGATGCTCATCTCGAGGCTGAGCGCTACGCCCAGTGACGTTCAAGAAGCAGCAACGGCGGCGGAAGAAGAAGAAGAGGCCGACCGCATAGCGTCTCTTCCCGGGCAACCGAAGGTCCCGTTCCGGCAATTCTCGGGGTACGTCACCGTCCACCGAGCCGCCGGTCGAGCCCTCTTCTACTGGCTCACCGAATGCTACTCCGATCCCGCTTCCAAGCCTCTCGTCGTCTGGCTCAATGGAGGTCTCTTCTCTCTCTCTCTCTCTCTCTCTCTCTCTCTCTCTCTCTCTCTTCACTGTTGGATTGCATGGCACATCGTTTTGTCTTCTTGTCCTTTTCTCCAACTGTTGTCAGCTGGAACTGGAACTGGGAGTGAGTTCTTTTAGCTTGTGAGATTCCATTTTTCTTCCTCAAGTTTCTCCACGAAACCCACACCCAAACAAGAAAGAAAAGCAGTAGAGTCCTCCATATCTTGGCAAATCATTGATTAAGCGAGAAGGCATATCTCCCTTTTCCCCCTTCATCATTTCGATTCTTCTACTTTCGAACACTAAGACTTGCGAACTACAAGAACGACATGCAAGTCAAAAAGAAAAGAGAAAGAACACTCTCTCGTGTGCTGTGCATCAGCCAAAACTGATGATGTTTTCAACCTTTTTTGTCTTTGAGAGGGGTGGGTATGGCATTGGCATGTACTGAAGTAAAAGAGGCCATACATGACCTAACTACCTATCATGTAAAAGGAAACCCATTACGTGCAGAGAACCTCTCTCTCTCTCTCTCTCTCTCTCTCTCTTTCTCTTTGTCCCGCATTTCTTACTGGTCTCACGCAAGGCAGAAGCTGCGGTGAGAGTTCACAGAAGAAATTCAATGCTTGAAAGCAACCATAAACAGCCTCAGCGTTTATTACTTCCACACACACACGCACACACACACACACAACCCCTCTCATCATCTCATCATTAATTGCTCTCTCTCTCTCTCTCTCTCTCTCTCGTGTGAGCAGGGCTTTGTCAGCGAGTTTTGATGCCCCCATCAATGTCTATACGGCTACACAATTTTCAAATCTGCATGTGCTAGGAAACCCTTGAAACTCACTCCACTATTTAATGGCTTGGAACTCACCGAATTCCTACCTTTGTTCCCAATACCATCTCTTATCTTCTCAGTACTGCCGCCCATGGCTCTTTTAAGCTATAGTAAAGAGAAAAAGATTGAATTTTTAAGGTATCGATTACACACATCATCTGAAGAAACTGATATTCTGAAAATTGAATTATGATAAATTTCCAAAGACACTAGATAGAGCCTCTCTCTCTCTCTCTCTCTCTCTCTCTCTCTGAATGTGTTTTGTGGACTGTCGTCACTTAGCTATGGAGGTTCGTGATGTTGACTAGACAAGTCACTTTAATACAACAGCATTGATCATCACGTGGCCAGGCCATAACCCATCATTGTGTTTCTAATTTTAGGAAGATGTAATGTTAAACCAGGGCAACAAGTCGATAAATGCTTAGGAGATGAAAAGAAGACTATTCTTGAGAAGAGATAGGGGGGGTTCACTTAATAATGATGCTCTTTCTTGTGCATGTCCGTCTTAGTTTAGCAAGTACAGTACTTCTAGTATTACCGTACTCAGGATATACTGTGCAACATCACGACATGTCGCCGTAGTTAAATTCAAAAACATCTCGACACGTCGTAAAATTGATTGCTAGTTAACTGCTCTTGCTCGACTTGGACTGACAGGATGCACGCATTTATTGATCTCTTAACGGATAGAGATGAGATTGGATGAGCCAAAGCTTATACATGTGTGTGTGTGTGTGTGTGTTGTCATGCATACATGTATACATATGCTTTTGGACCTTTGGTATTCTCCTTCATTTTGGAAATTATCTTGATTCATCCGGCAATTGCATAGTGTTATGTGGTATTACTCCTAATTGATGTTGAAAGCAATAACTTAGTTTGTGCAAGAACTAGTTCTGCTCCACCCAGTTCGTCCCCCTACCGAAAAATATCCACAGATGAACTGGACCTACCACATGCTTTGCTCATTGAATACTACTATAAGCGCACTATACAAATATCTTCTCAAAAAACGAAAAATGTATGTCTGGAAAGAGACTGTTGCATTTGATGAGCGTGATTTTTCGAATCCATGAGGCTTTTCATGTGTATTTTACTTATGGGTAGTTGCAAAGTTTGTACCCACGTATCGAATACCATCCCGCTTTAGAAACCTGCAACCTGTATATTGAGTTTTGTCACTTTCATGTCGAATTGCATTCTCACAAATTCTGACATGTAATTCTACCCTCCACCTTCTCTCTCCTACCGCATCATCGGCTTGTTGCCACTCTTGGCCGGGCCCCTGCTGATGGGTTTGGACGGAAATGTGTCCTTTTGGGTTTGAAAGATATGTCAAACTGAAGATTTTTTTAAAGTGAGGATGGTTTTCGGTACATGGTGCAAACTTCAAGGTAGTTTTTGCAATTTTCCCTGAATAAATGATTTGGCGATATAACTATAACGGAATCTGCTTTCTAGTATGCGAACAAGACGAGGCATACGTAGATATAAAGATTATGAATTGGATTGCTTATGCAATGTGTTTGATATGTTGGGACAACCACACAGGTCCTGGTTGCTCGTCAGTGGCATACGGCGCATCCGAGGAGATCGGGCCATTCCGGATAAACAAGACAGCCTCAGGCTTGTACCTCAACAAATTCTCGTGGAACACCGAGGCCAACCTCCTCTTCTTGGAAACTCCCGCCGGCGTCGGCTTCTCATACAGCAACCACTCCTCGGATCTCCTCGACACTGGTGACCGCCGCACCGGTATGGCCACTCCCTTCATTTCCCCCATTTCCTAATTAACCCGGCTCGATAATTCGTTAACAAAAACACGCGCATTATCTGAATCAATAGTGTCTTTTGCCATAATGATGATGGAGAGGAGACGGGCAGAACTCGGGTAGGACCCGAAATTTGGAGGGTAGCGGTTTAGCTAGTAACAGGGTCAGTGATTGGTGGGTCCAAAATGGAACGTTGACTCTACTTTTTAGCATTGGCCCAATTGCATTCTAGTTCACCTCATACCAAATTAAGACCTAAGGGGGCTTCATTTATAAAAAATCATTGTGGATTTGATAGAACTTCTGGTCGGGTCCACATTCGACCCGGTTCCATTATCGATCCAGCACCTCTCTTAGTGGGCATGAATGATTGCAATTGAAAAAGGAAAGAGAAGGTAACAATTAGCTACTTCTTTGTTAAAGGGGGGTAATTCGAGATGAGAAATCGATGAAGGAGATCTTTGGTTTCGCGAAAATCCTGATATTTCTCATTAGGGCGATAAAATTTCTTTAAATATGTTTTATTTTTTGTAATTTTTATGTGGGTGGAATGTGTTTGGGCAGCTGAGGATTCATTGGAGTTCTTGGTGAGATGGATGGAGAGATTTCCAAGGTACAAAGGGAGGGAGGTGTACTTGACGGGGGAGAGCTACGCGGGCCATTACGTTCCTCAGCTGGCCCAACAGATTATGGCCCATAACTTGAAGCCCAAACACTACACCATCAATCTCAGGGGCATTATGGTACTTTCCCATTCCCATCATTAGCAAACATTTCCTGTTTTTGAGTTCATTCTTCCATTGGAAAAGGGTCATTTTTTCCGCTTTGGATGGAGAAGGTCTAGCAGAAAATTGATTGATCAATTGAGGGGCTATAAAGTAATCATGACTCAGTCCTAATTATGAAATTATTAACGTTCGTTATTTTTTGCGAGTGAAAGTAATTTTGAGAATTGCAGGTAGGGAATGCAGTGACGGACAACTATTACGATAACATGGGGACGGTGACATACTGGTGGAGCCACGCAATGATATCCGACCGGACGTACAGGCAGCTGATGAGCACGTGTGACTTCCGTCGGCAGAAGGAGTCAAATGAGTGCGAGTCGCTCTACTCCTACGCCATGGACCAAGAGTTTGGCAACATCGACCAGTATAATATCTATGCTCCCCCTTGCAACTCCTCCGATGGGTCAGCCGCCACCATGCGACAGTCCATTCGTCTCCCTCACCGCCCCCATCACAACAAGGTGCCCCCCCTTCCCTTCACTCGTGTGTTGTTTGGTTTGCCATGCACAATTGTGATTGATAATTTGTTCAGAGCATTGAAAGTTGCAAAATAATATATTAATTTTGCTTAACAAGTTCTGGTAAGCCCTCATGGTCAGCCCAGTTGTTTGGAAAGGGTCGGAATTTCCCGCTTTGAAACAGGAGGAAACAAGTGCAAACCGCACCAATTTTGTGCAAATAATTCAGATCTAGGCCACTTGCATAGGTCAAAGGCATGAATTTAACTGGTTCACGCAGCTTACATTATGTTTTGTCGGCTTTTAGATAGTCGAGTCTTTGTGTTCGTACTCCTGGATTGTCCAAAGACTGTCCAAAGACGTAAACAAGTGTTACTGAGCAATGTTTAACATAATGCTTAGTATATGTCTAGAGAACCAATATCTTCATATGTGTACTGTCATATACATAAATAAAAATTAAATTTATAGCACTAATTATTAATTTGATTATAAATTATTATTATATTTAAGTTACATTTATCAATCATTCAAATTCAAACTATAAATGATAATTACTAATTATAAATGAAAATTCAATATATGATGATTTTATCACAATCAATCAACTAATTTGTACATCTACTTTTTCATTCAAAACAGAAATGGAATTATGATTTCTCCATCCATTCTATTACGGTCATTCTATTTTGAAATGTCCATTCCAGTCTCATGTTTTAACCAAATGAAAAAAGTCCTTTTTGTACCAAAAATGGGTATAAAGAAATGGGCATACCATAAAATGCCCATTCACTTTTCATTTTACAATAAATTTGAAATAGTTTTCTTATACTATCACATAATTGCACAGTACTATAATAAGGCATGATTCAAATAAATGAAATTGAAAATCCTGTGTGAAATTTATTGAATCATTATTCTTACAAACAAACATATCAAGTGTGTACCTGCGTATGTTGTCGCGTGGATGCTGTGTACTTGCAATGACATATGAAGCTTGTTTTCCTTCTCAACATTATTGTAATAACGCAGTACTGCTAGTTCTATCACTGCACACTGCAGAAATTGCTGAATTTTTCTTTTCCTTTTACCCATATTGGAATATTCCTAATTCATTATTTTCTGTGGTCCTGAGGTCTAAAATTAAATATTTTTTACCCTTTTTATCTATGGAAAAAAAAAAGATTTTGAGGCAGATATCTGGATACGATCCCTGTACAGAGAAATATGCAGAGACATACTACAACAGGCCTGATGTGCAGAGAGCGCTCCATGCCAACACCACCAAGATTCACTACAAGTGGACTGCTTGCAGGTTCAATTTGAATTGTAGCTGTTTTTGCTCCCTTTGAACAAAACAAAGCATAATGAAGTGATTGATTGTCAATTTGTCATAATCCAAATGGAGAATCGTGACGATGTGTTATGTTTCTGATGGCAGTGAAGTGTTGAACCGAAACTGGAACGACACTGAGGTGTCGATTCTGCCCATCTACAGGGAGATGATTGCTCGTGGCCTCCGAGTGTGGGTCTTCAGGTTGGATGGTTTATCTCTTCTTTGTCAACGCGTATTCGTGCATCATTTCTTGTAAATTTCAAGTTGACATTTCCTTTTGCCCCCTTGAAAAAACGAAAATGATCACAGTGGCGATGTGGACTCGGTTGTACCCGTTACAGCCACGAGATACTCACTCGCACAGCTCAAGCTGGCGACCAAAATCCCGTGGTACCCTTGGTATGTCAAGAAACAGGTCGGTGTCACCCTTTACTTACGAAGAGAAATACTGCATGTACGAAATGTTTGATGAAGACCCATATGTTGTATGATTGATATTTGTCAATGAGACCGATTAATTTAGGTATTGATGTGGTCATGTAGGTGGGAGGGTGGACAGAAGTATATGAAGGGCTAACGTTTGCGACGGTGAGAGGAGCTGGTCATGAAGTCCCCCTGTTCAAGCCCAGAGCCGCTCTTCAGCTTTTCAAGTCCTTCTTAAGAGGAAAGCCCCTCCCAAAGTCATAAACTGAGTGTTGTCAGTTGACTTGCTGCCACTTTTTATTTGCTCGTTAGAAGGGAAAAACCAACCAGAGAGAGAGAGAAAGTTGATTATTCATTGTGGTCATTACCAAAATGGAAGATTTCATCTGTCTGTGTCGTTTCTTCTTCCTGTTAGCACATCAGTCTGACCCTAATCCTTCTTTTATTCCTTATCCATAAACTATTTTGCCAAGTGACTGAATGCTCATTTATTATACAACGGTGGCATCAAAGCCCAGATCACAACAAGACTCATTAACTAAAATTACTGTCATCTAAGGGGGGTAGCTGTCACATCTCGCAATAGGTACCTTCATCTCAGATCCGGCGACTGCTGTTTGATACGGTTTAGCTTTCCCTTGTATGGTGCCAAGTATTTTTCAGTCTATCATATGAATGAATCGTGTTAGTCACTTTGATAATGCAAATCCCCCCGAGCTTTGCCGCGTATAAACTTTTCAACATCATCGCCCAAACCAATTTCCAAGTAGACGGTGACCTCCCAAACACATAACCGTGTCACCAAGTCAATTCAGAATGAAGATGAACAAAGGACAGCAAATCATATTATTGGCAGACAGAATGACAATTAAAGAAACCATATCCCCAATTCCAAGAGCCAAGCAAGTCATAAAAACTAATGTACAT
Source organism: Syzygium aromaticum (assembly GCA_024500025.1). NCBI lineage: Eukaryota > Viridiplantae > Streptophyta > Magnoliopsida > Myrtales > Myrtaceae > Syzygium > Syzygium aromaticum. The sequence goes on along the minus strand of CM044894.1, from coordinate 12,974,431 downwards.
GTAAAAATCCCCATGCCGTCCGGAAACTGACAAAACCATTTCTAGCCTCAAAGAAACTCAGCCACCAAGACGACCGGGCAGCAAGTACGACTCGGGTCAGAAGCTGGCAACATTCCTGTTCCTCTGAAAATGAGTTGGCACCACCATCAGTTAAAAGAAAACTTCTGTCACAACCTGCTTGCCATTACGGGATACACATGGAGTAGCAACATGGTCAATCCATCCATTTAACTGTTGAAGACGGACAAATCACACAGCCCAAAATGGTTTTTGAGTTGTCACTGTAGTCGAATTGCTGCTGAGTGATTCTTCGCTGCTTTCGTCGGGGTCATCATCTTCATCCCCGTATTCCATCAATTTGACCAGAGTATCTGCAGACAACGATGTCAAAACCTTGTGGGATAGACTAAATTAAAGTAGAGCTAATCCAAACAGAAAATTAAAAGTCAACAAACAACTTTAACATGGGGGAAGCAATGGGGAAATTCAACCTTTTTTTGTCTTTCTGAAAGCAAAACCATCAAAATCTACAATCAAATCAGGGGTTCAGGATGAAACTACTAATTTTGTAGCCTACCAGGTATAATCTCAGATCTTGGTTTGTGCAAACTCCCTGCCTTATCATGTACTTCCAGACTGGATTTAGATGCAGTAAATTTTGGAGGGGGTGGGGGCATGCTTTTTGGTGGAGGCGGTGGCATTGCGTTTGATAATGGCAGTATTAACTTCTTCGGAGGTGGCATGGTTGATATTTTTCTTGAACCCATGTCTAACTCTGGCTCACTCAGCTTTAAACATGCTGATTCCTGCGAAAAGGCATGAAGAAAATGGCAACATTAGCTCGGACAGAGTAATGAATTTCTCTTGAACTTCTATGCCACCAGTCCCTGAACTTCATCCCTAATCTGTGTGTGTTACTGCCACATGCATATGCTACTCAAATACAAATAACCATCACAAGGTACCCTCTAAATACACTATTTGTGCTCAGAATCTAGCCGTATCGACACAAGCACTAACCCAAGGGAAAAGAATCCGTGAATTAGAGTAGCAACCTAAGGAAAAATGTACTTAGCCAGCTGCTCTCGCATATTCTAATCTGCATCCAGATGCCAATTTCTACTGGGACCATCTAGTCTGAGCTTCCTTGCTGATTCTATGAACCAGCGGCAGCCAACAGTGCTCTCAGCTTATACAATATTTATAGCTTTAATCACATGGCTCGCATTAATCAGCAGTGACAAATAGCTCTCCCTTCAAAGATCAACTTAAAAGGGGATGCTCTAGTACTAGCTACCAAGATGTCATAGCTTAAAGAAGAGCTAAAAAAGAACAGCAATACAGAAGGTTCTCCAAGTGATTTCTTTAATCAACTCATCTCTGCTATTCTATTTAAGCAAGAAAAATGCTCTCCACCAGCATTTCAACAGGTTAATTGCTTGTGAAAAAAAGGTCCTTTCTACAAAGCTACGCGAAACCAAGTGTCATCGACTTGCGGAAGCTAAAATATCAATAAGGTAGCAAAACATGAAATGCATTTCATGAGAAGGTGCAATAAATGAAGGAGATCAGTTCCAGGCTGGAAATCAGTTTGCAGCTGTCCATTGAACTCTCCAAAAGTAAATACCCTGTGACACATAAATCCACTGTTCCTACAACAGGAGTCCAGTATCTGGCAATTAGCTTCATAGAAGGTCAGAGAAAATACCTGGAATCAAACATTAAAAGTCAGAGGAACAAAATATATAGATCAGTAAGCAAAAACCCATAGCGCTGCAAGTAAACTCAAAGAGATGAATAACCATCAGCCGAATAACCTGTGGATATCAATGTAAAAGCAACAGCATATGGAATGAAGACAAGCATAAGCACATTATCAATGACATGAACCCTCCTTACCCATGGAAGTTCAAACTGTCCATCCATGCAACAAAGTCACGCTTATGAACAACAGGTGAAAAAATCTCCTTATAATTACACACAAAGAGGACCCCCATCTATTATATAAGGGTTTAAGCTCAGTTTTTGTATTCAATTGAATTCACATCAAGCTGATTTTACCCCATTTTCCCACATAATTTGGTTTAGAAATTTCAAGGCCCTAATCTATACACGGAAGAGTCCATAAATGGCATCTAGTATCTTCACAGCAAAAAGCAGTCTCAAGAATCCGCTCGCACCTGATAATTTGGTGCTGGATCCTTATTACTGACTGGCAGCTCCTGAAACTTCCGCCTCGGTGGAGGCCTCTTCTCTTTCTCAAATTCAGGCTTAGAACTCAGCTCAGACATCACGCTTGCCAATGCTGGTGCAGAGGCAACGGAAGACGTGACAGAAGTTGACTGTTTAAGAACCAACGCAACTTGTTGCAAAGGTGTGGCTTGAGGATATATTCCTTCATATCCACTATATCTTGTTCCACCAGTTACCAAAGGCTGGGAATGGCGGACCATGTTTGGTTGAGTCTGAATGCAACCCAGCACTCCCCCAGACATTGACACTGCCCCTTGAGTGAAAACAGAACTTAACCCATGGACCATTGGTGACGAAAGGGGTGGAGATGTAGTAAAGCCACTAGTAGATGTCAAACCAGCAGCTGGATTTGTACTTTCTGTTACCTCGCTTCTAGAACTGTTTGATCCCACCACCAACTGCTGAGGAGGTGGAACAGCACCATACACCTTAGAGGATAATACCCTGTGCGAAATTAGAGCCAAAATGGTCATCATGATCAATCAAACTGTTTATTACGACATAGTGTCAGTACTAAGAAATTGGTTCCATAAAGGTCCAGATAAAAAATGTTCTTTAATTTAGAAAAGGGAGGTGGATAGATCGAAGGTTAAAGTAACATACAGCATGAAAAAGAATTTTCACCATAAGTGACAGCCAGTTAATATATCTAGTTTTTTAGGTTACAAAGGAAGAAGGCAGTCTATAATTCTCACGACAAAAAAGGGGGAGGAATTTAAAGCTACTGGAAATGCACTTTTTAATTAACTAATGTTTGTCAATGGGGATATCTCTAACACATTTGGGAGCAAAATATGGTGAATACTCATTTATATCTGTATAATAAAAAAGAAAAGAAAAGAAAAGGAAAGGAAGAAATTAAATAACACATGGTAGAACACAAATGAAGTCTAGCAACAAGAAAAGAAGTTCTTATGAGTAGTTCTTTCATTATTTGGAAGAAATAAAGTAAAGAAAAGGTAGAGGTAGCACCAATTGGCAGCAAATATTGGTCTTTGTCAAAGCAAATTCAATGCAGATTTTACAATTTGGTGATACAACACATATCATTGAATGCAGCATTCAGAAGAAGCATGACAACTACTAAAATGGAAATAAAATCAGCTAAAAATACTTAAATAAGCAACACGGCCATAAAGTGAAGGTTATACAATAAATACAGCATAAGTCACCAACTAACAAATCCTTTAACGTTCCGAATCAATTGATGCAAACAAGCTCAAGAAAAGGAACAAATGCTCCCATTGACACTCATATGTAGAACATCCAAGCTGAAGGAATGTCAGGATACTCTAATTCCGGCATGATCAGACCACTTTCTACCTGGAGACACCACATTCTAAACCAATTGTATCCAGAAGATTTTCAGCTAGACTCTTCGCACTTTCAAGGCTCTTTGCGTTATTACTGGACAAGAATAAATGCAATGGCTGCTGTCCTTCTGCAAGTAGTTAGGAGGGGTGTCAGTGACAAAAACACAATCATCACAAAATGTTGAATCATGACCCATATAGTTGACTATGCTACCTTCTCCATGCAAGCTTTCAGAAGTAACAGAACCACGCCCTCTTAGTAAGACAGTCGCTCCTGTTTCATTCATAATGTGATTTATATATTGGTCCTGCAAATACAAACGAACCACCACCAGCACAAAAACAATCTCTCCCATTTGCATGGAGAAGTCAGAGAAAGCTTCAGACATTAGAATCTTTCATCATCATAATATTCAGTGTAAACTTTAAATCAAAAGATAAAATACAATAAACCAGAGCAAAGAGCAATTAAGCACATTAGCAACAAGACAATGCAGTGGTCTACTCTGAAAAGGCAACAGTATGGGTCAAAATGCTACTACAATGATGCCAACATTTACCAGACCCAAACATGAATCCACAACTATCACTATTCTATTGTACCCTTAATTTACTTGATATCCTTTTAGTTGTAAAGATTGTTCGCTTTTTCCCCTTGGGCTTTCCTGCCTACATTTGCCTGCTAATGATAATCATCACAGTTACAACTTCCAAACACTAAATTCAAGCTAAAGCTAAAACCAGAGACCCATAGAAGTTAAGAAGCCACAGCCCATAGTCTTCTAAGAAAGCTCATAATAATGTATACGTGTACAAGGTACTTTCGGAGCTCAAACTTAGCTCGATTACATGATCCTAACAATCTATTCAGGAAAAGTTTATTTCATACTGAGTCGTTTTGCGAAAGTTGAGATTAAGCATGAAAGATAAAGTTCCTTCAGGCTCAAATAGAATAAACATCTAGCAATGACTTCTTGAATGAAGTATAATTTAAGTGTTTTGATACAATTGTAACTCAAACGCTCCTTCCATAGCCAACTCAATGTGGTGACAGAAAAGAGAAAATAGACAGGAACAGAAAGTTAATTTGGACTCACATTTGGTCCACGAATGCGGGAAGCAATGTTCCATGATAGGTCCGCGTCAAACCCCAAATACACGCATGTGCTCAAAGCTTGAGAAATCTAAATCAGATAGGGAGTTCATATATTCATGGATCATGGAAATAATGCAGCAGAAGACAACAAGGAGATGATACAATAGATTACCACCTTAACTCCCTTGTCAGGATAGAAGACAGGCTGCGAATTTTGACCCTGTTTCAGCATCTCTTCAATCATGGCCGCTGCACGATCAACAGCTATAATTCGTTCAACAGTCTCTTTCAACTGTAAGGAGTCAATTTTGGTTAACACAAAGCAGAACTTGACATGCAAAAACAGAAAGCCTTACAGAAAAGTAAACAATAGGACAGAAGCAAATACAAAACCTAGAAGCTAATTATTTTGACAAGCTACAGATTAACCATGCACTGCCACAATAAAGTTCAACAATTCTTCCAGGCACTTCTCATTAGACGATTGTTCCTTCATTATAGTTGTGTAATAATTCAATAATAACCAAATTTCTCCCATGGAACTTTTCAACGTCTTCCTGAGAGGAACATGAAACTCTCCCTGATCTACTACACTACCACATGAATTCAGGTGAGAAAATTTTTCTAAACCAGTAAAAAGAAAATGTCCATTGTGGAAACCAAAGGGTATTAATACCTCTCGAAAAGCCTGCTATGCACCTAAAAGAACCATAAAAATTGAGCACTGATGTACTCATGGAAAAATAAACAGTTTGAACATCTGAGGTCAATATCTGGTGAAGTTATAATTCGAGGTCTAGAAGCCCCAGAACCACGCCAAAAATGTCCAGTCGATGGAGGACACAAAGAAATGGATGCTTAAACACTAAGAACAGTATGAAAAACCAAAACCTAATTCAAACACAATTGCTGTTGTGGAAGACAATAGTTTAAGTTCAACCCAATTGGATAATAATGGGGTCACCTTTTAGTTCTCAATCTCATCTCCAAACACGCAAGAGATACCTCACGAACTTGGAGCGTTCAACAACTAAATGTCCTACAAACTTAATCATATTCTCTGGAAACATGTTGCCATGCAGCAAAATAAAAAAGAATACATCTTACATGAGCGCCAGCAGAAATGTGGAGATATAATGGCTTTCCACCATCAGGTAAGGCATTTGGCGGCCGGTATTTTCCCCTGCAAAGAGTAATCGCCATGTAAATATTCAGAAAGGAGTACAAGTTAGCACTAATGTCGTTTTTAATTCTATTGGTGAACTGCATACCTAGTCGTCACCACAGCTCCAGTGCAATTCTGAATCTGCAAGACAGATGGACATCTTAAATTACTCAAAAGATCCATGGAAAGAGAGGCAAAATTTTAAGGCATGGAAAAGAAATTAAATCTTATTACCTCTTCTTGTGTTTGACGCTTTGTGAGCTTATACCGGACAGCAGATTCAGCATCATTTATGACTATTTCCCGAGCAATCACCAAGTCTTCTTGGATTTTTTGCTAGATAGAAAACATGTCATCGCCAAACAAGAAATTATTATAGACAGATGCCAAAAATGAGGGCGACAAGAACAGAAGGAAGGAGTGGAGAGTATAGTTCAGCAGGAGAAAAAGTTTCCAGGATCATAGTCACACAGCAATAATTATAACCTATGAGCTCATAAATTGCCCATGCACGGCAGAAAGTGTCATTCTAGCATCGCAGGTCTAGGACTAAGTTATTCAATGAACACTTCAAAAAGCAGCTCACTTGGTTTAATTTGGTAGCGACGGCAGCACTCTGCTGCATCAGTGCAGCTGAATGAAGTGCATGGGACGCCGCGACGCCGTTAGCTGGAAGTGAATTCATCATAAGCCCAGCAGCGACCGGCGCCACCGTCAGAACGGCACTCCCATCAAGAGATCCCATGTTGGCCAACGGAAGAACTCCGGGCAACACCAACCCAATCGACGCCAAAGACTCCGCTGGCTGATCCCATTTTCTCTTCTTTCTACAACACCCGGTAAGGCGCGGCGGAAACATTGAGCATCGCGAGCAACGTCGATAATTCAAATCACTCGCGCACCAAGAGCAAAACAGCCAAACCCCATCAAAGCACCCAATGGAAGGGAAAGGGTTAAAAAAAACAAGGGACATCCCATTTGCCACCATAAAGCCTCACACCCAGCAAGCCTCACTCTTTCGCCTCCCACGCAATCGAGAGCTAAACTGATTCGAATCATCACGCGATTCTTGATCATGACCCACAAGGTTGTATCGAACAATCTTTAGGCAAACCGATCGAACATGAACAGACTGCAACGGAGCCCCAGCCCGCAGCACACAGCGCGACGGATTACGACCAATTAAGGAGGGGGAGTAGTACCTTTGCCTCGTCTGCGATTCGTCGGAAGAAACCCTAGCGGCGCCGGCGCCGTCCGCCGTCATCCCCAACTTCGATGGTCGGATCCCGACCGTGCCGACCTCAGTTTTCGCGAATCGTCTGCTGTCCCACCGTGCGCGAGGTGATGGTGGCGTTGGGTTTATGGCTGTGGGGTTCGAATGAAGGTTCTATATCAAAAATATTATTATTAAAATGCGACCATTGAGGCAACGTGCTGGAATAGCTCAGTTGGTTAGAGCGTGTGGCTGTTAACCACAAGGTCGGAGGTTCAAGCCCTCCTTCTAGCGTTCGTTGGCTCGTTTGATTTCTTTTACTTCCCTACTTTTATGATCTTTTACTTCCCTACTTTTATGATCCAGTCCCGTCTTTTTACCAACTACCAAGGAAAGTTAACGTCATTTTACTAATTTTACTAAAAATGGGAGAAAATGAATATACAGTTAAGTTAAGGAAAACTATTATTTACTGTCAAAAGTTACGAACAAAATATGACCTTTAAAATTTATGACAACATAATGACAATTACCGCCTTTTAAAGAAATGGGCTAATACCACAAAAAACCAAAAACTAATTTTCTGATCACAAAAGACCCCAAATTAGTACACTAGTGATAAATTTATCTCCGTTAGTTTCCATTAAATTTAATCGTTAAATTGCTAAATTGAATGATACGCGACAGTTAGCAGGTGTGCAAGTATAGAGTTTTACCCCTATATTTGTTACAAATTTTTCAGTTTGTGATTTTTTGTGGTATCAATTTAATTTAATGGAGAGTAAATTTGCCACAAGTGTAGTATACCAATTTGAGATTTTTTGTGATCAAAAAAATAGTTTGGGGATAAATTTATCACAAGTATACCAGTTTGGGATTTTTTGTGGTTAAAAAATTAATTTGGGGTCTTTTGTGGTATTAACCCTAAAAAAATTTACAAAAGGATATTTACAGGTAATTTACTATTGTCGTGAGGACAATTTATAACAATAAAGGAAAGTTATCATAAAGAGGTAATTTAATGGGAGGTTACACACGGTAGGACCTCGAATTTACGAGAACATTAGGAAAATTACTATCAATCTTAAGGAAAAGAACAAACAACAAAAGAAAGATACGCCAACACTAAACCTACGAGATAATGGGATAATTACGATTCTTGTAGGACTAGGAAGAAATGTTACAACTTAGAGGTAGTTAACTATAATTAAAAAAAAATGAAGCTTACTATTTTGGGATAATGACAGAAATAGTCCATAAACTTTGACCCAATGTGTAATTTAGTCCATGAACTTTTAATTTATTTAATATAGTCATTGAACTTTAGCCTAATGTTTAATATGGTTCATGAACTTTTAATTTGTTTAATGTGGTTTCTAGATTTTTGGTAGATATTCAGTGTAATCCTTATTATATTGAATATTTTCATATAGTTTAGAGATTAAATTGAATATATACCAAAAGTTCAAGGATGACATTAAACAAATTAAAAGTTCAGGGACCACATAGTACATTGGGTTAAAATTCAAGGACTGTATTGAATAAATTAAAAGTTTAGATATCACATTGCACATTTGGCCAAAGTTCGGAGACTGTTTGTGTCATTTTTCCTACTATTATTTGAGGTAGTTCATGAACCCCATAGGAAAGTTAACTGGAATGTTACAAATGATAGGACCCTTTAATTTATCGAGCTAGAAAAACAATTTTTTTGTTTATTTTAGTTTCTAAGGTTTTGGGCCAGCTTAGAACAATGGATTTTATTTTAGTTCTAAGGTGGTGCGGGGTGTTGCATCTGTATTTTCATTTCGAATAGAAAAATGCAGATGCAATCCAAATCGTGATACGCAAGAACAATAGATAAAGAGATGATCCCTAGTTTCAACTTCTTGACCGCACAACTTACATATAGGCTCACATGCAACACCCCGCCTTCTGAGTTGGTCGAGTCAGTTGAGGAAGAATTGAATGCCATGCCATTTTCCATTATCGACTTTGGGATATCATCAAGTCTACAAGTTGAAGAAAGTTCTTTATGGGCTCTAATAAGCTCCACAAGCATGTTATAATCAGATTGACTGTTGTTTTCGTCAATTCGAAAGGAGTGACAATGAATCTGCTCTTTATGCGAAGAGGCAAGGTAAAGATGATATTCTCTTTATGTGAAACAAGGAGAAGGTTGATTTTTTGTTTCTTAGTGGAAATAGCAACCAATCTCTCAAGAAGTTTAGGGATAAGTGCACTAGAATTCCTAAACGTTATTACGAAAGTACAGTTAAAGTCCTAAAATTTATCATAAAAGTGCAACTGAATCCTAACACTTTCAGAAAATGTCATAAAATTTTTCACGAAAATGGATAAGAAATTGCAGCTTGTAGACGGAACTAGAAAAGCATATGGGACATTCTTTAGAAGCTTGGCGGGTGGATTGATTCATCTAACGCAGACTTGGCTGGATGTTGCGTTCCCTGTCGGTGTTGTTTCCAGGTTCATGCATAGTCTGACAAGGCATCACCTTGGAGTAGCCAAAGAATCTGGTGTTACATCACTATAACAATCAATTACATGACAGTACCAAATTTCACATCGAATGGCTTCACGGATATCGACTGGGCAGAATCTTTAGATTATAGAAGAACGTACACTTCAGGGAACATGTCCACTTTGGGATCAGGTGCCCTCACGGAGAATTCTAAGAAGCAAGCAACCAAGACATTGTCATCTTCGAGGCAGCGTATGTCGCTGCAACACTTTCAGCATGTCAAGCAGTGCGGTTATGAAGACTACTTGCTGATCTTTGTCGAGAACAGTGGGAAGCGACCGAGATTATTTGTGACAACAATGCCATAATCAGAATGACGATGAGCCCGGTCTTCCATGGAAGAACCAAGCATATTGACAGTCGACTTCACTTTATTGGCGACGTGGCAGCTGATGAAGTGATTTCGTTGAAGTTTTACAATATGAACGAGCAAGGCAGACATCTTCACAAAGTCTCTCCCCTACAATAAGCATGTCTGCTCAAGATCACACCTTGGTGTGAGCAATTTTGGATCAAAACTCACGATGTCTTATCATTCCACTCTTGAGACAGACTTTCAATGCCGCCTCACGCCTAGCTTCAACCCAAACACGGCTAATGTTATTCAAATTAATAGTGAATCCCAACGGTAGAGTTTTTCAAAAGAAAGCTCTTGAGGAATAGTAGCAGGTTCATCATATCTCCTTTGAACCGATATGCACAATAACCCATATGTTAGGATGCTCATGTAAATTATGTTAGAGAAATCCCACATCGGATAATTGTTGTAGAGTAGAGCGGTTAATATATCATAGTTGGCCCATAACTCATTAGTTTAAGTTTTTGAGTAAAGGTGGATCTAATTGGATATGTTAACAGGCTCAAACTTAGGCTCCCTCTTAATGATCTCCCACAGCGAAAGGTATCAGGCTTCTGCTATGTTTCCCTAACACCATAGACTTTTAGCTAGCACAAAGTCCTTATCACTCCAACTTTCAAACTGAAAAATGACATTCACTTTAATATTAAAAGTTTTTGCTAGCTCACTTAAGTGCCAATTGGAGAAAAAAGTATCACTTAAATGCCTCCAACAAGAAATTTTGGCAAAAAATATTACATGGCTTTTATAATGAAAAAATTAATATGAGTTAGCATATTTTTAAAATAGCTTTGTTCGCATGGAGCAAAACGATGTCGCTTAATCCTACGTGGCTGGTTAGGGCATAAACGACGCCATACCACTTTCCATGCCAAAAATGACGTCACACCACTCTCTACTAAATGAAAATCGCTGAGTCATTGTTTCATCAATTAGGTGTGATTATGGGGACTTTCTAGTGAAGTTGTCATCCATTCTACCTTATGGTCCCAAAAGCTAACTAATATATTTTTTTTTTGGGTGTAGCCTTGGCATGGGGGACACTATTGCAATCATCATTGTTTGCTATGTGGGGAAATTTTTATTGGCAGCGATTAGTGGGAATATACTGGTGGAAATGAAGGTACTATCCTTGTCAATAAGACGCCATCATATATTAATTTCGTGAGGGATATAATGCAATAGTTACAATGCGAAATAGAAAAATTACATTATTGTGTTTGTAGGAAGAGTTCCAAAAAATCTACTTTTCCAAAAATATTACATAGCTTTTATAATTAAAAAATTAATATGAGTTGGCATATTTTTGAAAATTTAGTCCACGTGGACATGCAAAACAATGTTGCTCAATCCAATGTAACTAGTTAGGGCATTAATGATGCTGCACCACTCTCCATTCCAAAAATGACGTCACGCACAAGGAACTAAATAGGACTCTGATTGTTGTTTTAACGCTTGCTCACTGCTGCACCACTCTCCCTATCATTATCATTTGTTCACTGTCTTCGTCACTCTCACTTAGTCAGGTTCATCATCCTCTCTAGGTTGCTCACTTGGAGGGAAAAATTAAGGCTCGAAAGGAAAAATTAGGGTTTTTGGTGCGGCCATGGGGATGACAATGCTGAGGAGGAATCGCGCAACAGTGAACTTGCCATTGTGGGGACCTCCATTTTTTTTATTAATTCGATGCTAGCTTTATTGCTTTTTTTCTACTAAACGACAACCGTTGAGTCATTATTTAATCAATTAGATGCGATTGAGGGACCTTCATGTGAAGTTGTCATCCTTTCTGCATTATGGTCCCAAAACCTAATTAGTTTTTTATTTTGGGTGTAGTGTTGGCATGGGGGACATTATTGCATCCATCACCAATTGCTATGGTGGGGAATTTTTTACCAGCAGCGATTAGTGGGAATATGCTATGGAAATGAATGTATCATCCTTATTGATGTATGGACGCCATCATATATAGATTTCGTGAGGGATATAGTGCAATAGTTACGATGCAAAATAGAAAAATTACATTATTTTGTTCCTGCGAAGAGCTTGAAGGATAGTTTGAGATACTTCCATGATGATAGTGGTATTAGGGATATTGATTACCATTATCTTCATGGCAAGAAAGGTAACGTGTATGTTGAGTATTACGACGATGATGAAGATGATGAAAGCACTCATATAGGAGCAGTATGAGATGGTGTTGAACTAAGTACTCTGGTTGAGGATTGATTTATTTTTTTACGAAAGAGAACAAGAGAGGGAGGAGAGGGAGGCAAGGCATGTAGCAAGTGCGTTAGAGAGAGTTCATCTAACAATACGACCTAGAAGGGGAGAATAGGTTGTTTCAAGAGTTTTAACAAACTTTTATGGAAAATAGTAGGTATTGAGTAAAGATCATGTTCAAATGATGTTTCAGAAACCGTGAGCTAATTATGTACTTATGTGATTGAAAGATAGTGAAACAGTAGCACACAAAGATATATAGTGGTGCAACTTTATTCACAAACCTATGTCGACTCTCATCACTAATAGCCACAAGTCGAGATAGAATTCACTAGTGATTATTTGAACAAGTTACAATCATCTCACACTAATAGTTTCAAAAGATAGATCACACTTATAGGAATCTGGTGTTGCTATTACTCAATACACTTGATCTTTTAGCATAATTACATTGTAGCAAGATTAAGAGACAGATAAAAGCTTTTTGTTAAGAACACGGCTTATAGCAAATTTCTAAATTTGTATGTGCAAGTCTCCAACATGTTGGCTTCAATGATCTTCTCTTTATAGGCATCCTCAATTAGACTGTTATAGATGTCTTGGAGAAGCAAGAGAGCTGTTAGGAATTCGTTGGTGTTACTATCCAAGAATGTAACTGCCCATAGAGCCTTTCTTGAACATTTTCAAGCTACCCAAAATAACTTTTACTGTTGTCCTGTCTCTGCGGCTCTAACATACTATCTGATAGCCTATTTTTTGATCTTTTGATTCTTCCGTTGTACATGTCTAGTCCATAATAGCTATAATAGTGAGGCAACGGTCATACTCAATGATCCATTGCTACAATAGCATGAATGATCTAATCTCTTCAACTTCAATGAAACATTATCATGTAGTTGATCTTTTATAAATCCATTGATGATGTTTATAAGCATAACAAACACGTGATATTTCCTTTTATGGATATCACTTCTATTCTTTATACATTATCATGAGCATTTGCAAACATTATAGTAAACATTACACTAGGGATACTTTTGGAATCATCAAAATTTCCTTGAGATGTTTCTCCAACATCTAAAATGTATATTACCCAAGTGATGATCATGATAAAAACTTGCACACTCAAGGCAAAAATAGAGGGAGTTTCAGAAAAATAAAATAGCAGCATTTGGAGAATCGCATGAATCTCAACCAATAAAGAGGGATGAAGGAGCATCGGCTGATGGTAAAGAAATTGAATATGAAGAAAGTGGTAGTAATGATATGAGTGATAATTTCGAGAATGAGCTTGAAGATGATGAAGTAGCTATGCGTAGAAGGAAAAGTAAGTATCCTTCCTATGATCAATTGCATGTCATGTTTTGTCCGTAGGTATAAAATTTGATGATACCAAATAATTCAAAGAAACTATCGTCAAATACTTCATTGTTGAACAAATGAGTGTTGAATTTAATAGAAATACGAATGAATTTGTGAGAGCTAAGTGTGCACAACTAAATTGTTCATGTAAGATATAAGGCATTCTGAGTAGGAAGAGTGCGTCATTCCACATTAGGTCCTTGCAGGAGGAACATACTTTTTCCATTGTATATGACAATAAAAGGATAACAAGTGTATGGTTATCAAAGCACTTCTTCTACACTATCAAGGTGATGCCTAAGATCAAGAGTCCCCAATTGAAGCAGTTAATGAAGGAGCAATATGTGTTAATGTGTTTAGGAATCAGTGCAAAAATGTAAAGTCCTGAAATTCGACCCATTTTCGTTATCAATGAAATTGATATCTTTTCTCATTGCGTTTCAATACGTCTCGCCCGGATCTAATCAATCTCATGATACTAACCGATAGGAAAAGGTTAACTAGGAAAAACGGTACGTAGACCCAAGAACTTGACCACGAATTGAGTCCGATTCCGAGATACGACGAGAGAATATTTTGTGCCAAGTGGGCCGGTCCAAGGAAAGTGACGGATTGAGTTCGACCGACGATGTGCAATCGAATAGCGGGTGATTCCGCACGACCGAGAGCGCGCGCGGCGAACGATCCCAAATTTGTTTCGAATGATCGTGACCCCCAGAACTAGTGATAGATCCTCGTGTTCTCTGGGAAATCGACATCATCACGACTCGAGTATCCTAGGTCGATACGCGTAACCCCTAAACAGCCACCCGTTAGTGAAAGACGCTATAACTGCAAATTGAGTTGAATTGATCGTGGAATTGAGTACGGACTTCGGCGTTCAATTTCATGGGCGTACGCGACTATTTTGCAAGGATGACATCATTTTTATGTGGCCACTCATATATAGGATCAATAGAGTCGAAATTTGGAAATTTGACCCGGGACCGGAAAATTACCGTTTTGCCCTTGTACCCCTAAGTTGGAATTCCGAATTTTTAGAGTTAATTGGGGATTATTTTAAGGCTTTATATTGTGTTGTTTCAGCCCAATAATGCTGGAATTTATGGTCCAAAGTGCCCCCAAGAGTTTTGCCAAGATTAAACCTCAACCTTTAGATTAAGGGCAAAATTGGCATTTAGAAAGTTAAGTCAACCACTCCACTATCACACACTCTCTATACACTCTCCAACCTCTCTCTCTCTTCTCATTTCTCTCCTCCAAAGTCACCGGTCACTCCCCCTCTCCTCTCTCCCGTGCTCTCCCCCTTTGGCAGCGTGAAGTCGCCGGAGAAGCCACCGCCGCCGCTCACTGGAATCCGCTGGCCACGCGCCGCCATCACCACCACCACTTTGTTTCACCATCCAACTGTCCCTTTCTCTCTTCCTTCAGCCACACGATAAGCTTCTCCTCCCCTTTTGCCGCTTTGGATTGTCGTCGCAAGTTGCCGCCGCACGCGTCGCCGGGAAGATCGCCGTCGCCGCCGCTGCCTCGCCACTGTCTAGCCACCCTCGTTGCTGGTTCAACCTTGATTAAAGCTTGGGATTTCAAGTGAGTTTGTTCCTAAACCCTAGTTAGGCTAGATTGCATTTCTAGATGGATTTTAGGGGTTAAATTAGGGTACTTTAGGGGTTAAATGGTAGAGGTTGTTAGGAGCTGTTGTGGTGGCTGAATCAAGGGCCTAGGGTGATCATTTGATTGAAGTTTAGCGGCCTGTATTGTGCTGTGCATTGACTGGAAGCATGGGATCGAGCGGGACCGAGTTCAATTAAGTTCGGGTTCAAATGCGGAATGTTGTGTGCGTCCGAGATGACGCTCATGGTGGCTGATCTTGTGGCGCATTTGATGACCGAGAGTGATAATTTAATTAAGGTTTAGTGGGCTGTGGAGTGTCGTGATGAGGCGAAGCTTCGACGCCTTGATTTGGGCGAAATTGCGGTTTTGGTGAAGGAAAAATTGAGGACCGAGTGGTGGCTGTTCTTGTGGCTAATTCATGGCTTGGTTTGGAGATTTTAGTTGAGATTTGAAGGCTTAAAATGGGCTGTGTAGTGGCTGGACAGAATTGGATTGGATCGGCACAAGTTTGGAGTATGTTCGGGTTTAATGGCGGATTTTAGTGTGTGCCTAAGTTGGTCCTCGTGGTGGTTGATTTGAGTGATATTTTAGGGAGCCAAATGGAGTGTTTTAAGGACATTTATTGACCTAGAGAGGCCTGATTGGTGGCTGTCCATGTTGAGATTAATTAGGCCTTGTTCGGTTAATGTGTGATTTATTTGTGGAATGCTAAGTATGCCTTGATTTGCTTATGTGGTGGCTGATTTGTGCACAATTTATGATTGATTATGTGATGCCATGTTGTGTGCTTGGTGTGACCAAATGATGAGATGCTTGGCGGGCCATGAGTGTGCATGATCATGTTGATTTAATGGCATGAGCTCGGGTGCCAATTATGTGTTGCGTCATGTGTCGAATTAATTGATCCATTGAGCACGTTATGGCACTAATTGAGCATGTTGCGATATTTATTAAGTGGGTGGTCAAGTGAAATTGAATGCTCAATGTAGAAGTCTGGGTGCCCAAATGTGATTGTTATGGCCATAAGCATATATAGCAAGCATTAGCATAGCACGTGCATTTTATGAGTGTGCATGAGTGACATGAGCGTGTGATCACTTAAGAGCCTTGATGCATTTTACGCGGGGTTCAGATAATAACTGGTGAATGAATGTGTGATCACATGAGACTCTGATGCGTATTACGCGGGGTAGTGAACCGTCCTGATGCGTTCTACGCGGGATGATGCCCGGATTACCGGAAGATGACCAATCTGATGCATTTTATGCGGGTTGAGTGTCATGAGCCTGATGCGTTTTACGAGGGCCGGAGATCGATCTCAACATAATAGACCTGATGCGTTTTACGCGGGTCGGTAAAATTGGCAATTGCAAGTGTGCAGGAGTGCAAAAGTGCGATGTACATTGATGATGCATGAATATGAGTACGAGCATGAGCATATGCATAACATGCGTCGCGACTAATTGATATGTGCAAATGTGATGTGATTGGATTTTACGGCATTATTGCAGTTGTGTATAATGTGCCTAACCTGCAGGGTCAAGTATCACTAAATTTGGACCCGAGGGCCCGAGTCACTTTAGATTGATCCGTGTGTTGTTTGGTGTCCATCGGGAGGTGCATATTAGCCTAGCTTAGGTTTAGGAAACTTACTCGTTGAGATTTATTCTCACGGTTGTTTAAACCAAACTTTTCAGACCCCCAACCTTGAGGATGGCAGGCGTACCGATACGTTTTGGGAGGAGCCCTGGCTAGATGTAGTGCTTGACCGCAGAGCCACGTACCCCTTTTGATGTTGGTGGCCGTTGAATTGCTTTTAATTTTTGAACGTAGGATGTATATGAATATTGTATATGTTCCCCGATGTCAATGGAAGTGTATATTTGTTCATGTTGGTTGTTGTGTGGCTATTCTTGGTTATGTGGTTTAAATTTATTCGGGTGTTGTATTACTTCTGCGTGTGCTTTAATCTCTGTGTTGGGAGTTGGGTTGGCGACGTGTCTTGGGACGTTGCACTCAAATCGACCTTTGTGAGGGATGTGACGTACCGTAGGGTGCGGGGCGTGACAAAAAAAGCCAAGCAAATTGTGATGAATACACTGATATGTAGGTATAATGAAGAGTATAATGAAGAATATGCTCAGATTTAGGATTTTGTAGGCAAATGTAGGTTTCAGAACCCATCCAGTAAAGTATATCTAGAGGTTATAGAGAGGACACTTTTTGACTGTGAGACTAAGTTTGATAGGATTTATGTTTGCTTTGATGCATGCAGATGTAGATTTTTGGCTAGTTGTAGAAGAGTGATAGGGTTAAATGGATGTCTTTTAAAGGGTTTATGCAACGGATAGTTGTTGGCTGCCGTTGGAAGAGATGCCAATAACCAAATATTTCCAATAACTTGAGCTATTGTCAAGATTGAGAACAAGGACACATGGTATTAAATGTAACGGCTAATCTTGAGATAACTAATGGGGGAGGTTGGACATTCATGAGTGACCAAAAAAAGATAATGCCATTGTCAACTGTTAGCTTTTTAATATTAGTAACATATTTTAGCTTTCAAGTATTTGTTGGTTTGAATTATTGCAGGAACTTTTTCCTACATTAGTTGAGTTGATTCTATATGCTAAACATAGAATATGTGCGAGGCACATAAATGCAAACTAGGCAAAAAATAATAAAGGAGATAAACTACAGAAGCAATTTTGGCAAATAGCAATGAGCACCAACATTGCTGATTTTAGAAAACACAAACATGGGTTGTTTAAGTTGACAAATGAAGGTTTTAAAGCATCATTCCTTACTAAACCTAAGCATTGGTGTAAGGTCTTCTTTAGTGAAGAATTCAAGTGCAATATTATTGATAATAAACTTAGTGAAGCATTTAATGGAAAATAGAGGTCGGTGCAAACCAATTATCAGAATGCTTGAAGATATAAGAGTTATAGTCATGACTATGCTGAAAAGACAAAAAGATGAAACTGAAAGGTGGACTAGAGAGTATGGTCCTAGGATTGCGAAGATATTGGATGAGAACATGGCTGCTAGTAGGTTTTGTCATCTTACTTGGCATGGAAATGATAAATATGAGATCATGCATAAAATCGATAAAGATCTGTTTAGCAACGTTTCTATTCTTAGAAATAATTTCTAATCAGAAATAGTTTTTTTTCTATTTCTATTTCCTGAAACAGTTTCTAAGCGAAAAAACACGTTTAGTAACTGTTCAAAATTTCTATTTGTGGAATAAAAAAAATTATTCTTAATTTTTTCATAAGATTATTTGCTTAAAGTTTTTGAAGACGACAATTTCTTTGGTATTTTTTAATCACTTCAACATTCATAAACTCATGATTTTTACGTTTAAAAAAAAAATACCGTTATGGGGTCATTATGAGAGTGGCATGGCCTAACAAATAAAATCATAACATATATGATATAGAATCAGATGACCTTAATACGATTAACAACAATGTATCCATAATAGTTTACAAACACATTACAAAAGTCATGGATGACCTTAATATGATTAACAAAAATGTATTCATAATAGTTTACAAAGACATTACAAAAGTCAGAAATACAAAGTCATGGAATCTTATCCATATTGTGATCCCTTGCCATTTTATTTGCAATATTTTTCCTAATCACGTTTATCTCAGCTGCTCCATAAGTGATTTATTGTCTGAAACCTCCATTTGTGGAGGTTCGAATAGGTACTTCGGATATCCATATAAGGAAATTTTTTTGTCCATCTTGTCTTCCTCATGGATGTAATTATAGAGAGCATAACATGCAATTACAATAAGTGTTTGCTTTTGAATTAAAAGTGGAGGCATGTGTCTCAAAATGAAGAAGCGATTATTTAATGCTCCAAATGACCTCTCAATGACATTCATGAGTGAAGAGTACATATGGTTGAACAATTCTTTAACTATTTTAGGCCATCTCCCTCTACCCTTATAATTGTTCAAATAATACCGTTCACCTTTAAATGGGGTTAAAATCTTGGAAGTGATGCATAACCAGAATCTACCACATAATTTTTGCCTATAAGAAGGTATACATAAATTTGTTATGATATACAACCGTTATACAATCATAAAGAAAATTATATCTTCTAGACAATGAAAATACTGAGTGATGGTCGAGGAAATTGCAGTTGAGGAGTCTCGCGTGCTGCTGAGAGCACCCGACAATCGTTGGCAGATCCTTCCCACCCGGCATACATGAAAGTAAATTTCATATCAAACGAACAAGCACACATCACATTCCGTATGATACTTCATTTCCTACCTCTAAATGAGATTTGCTGCGACATAGGGATGTAAGCATTAATGTGGGTGCCATCAATAGAACCTACGCAGCCCTAAGATTTTATGAAAGTTTAGTGTTACACATGATTATCAACTACATGTATTTGTGTATAATCAATATGAAAATCATACCTTGAAGTAGCATTTATGGTTAGGATCCATGAAAATCTCCTCTGGGACAACATCAAAGGAAGGTGGTTTGATAACCTCTTTTGACAGTTTGATAACTGCTTTCAACACTATATTGAAATACTTGCTTATTGTTGCTCCCGAACGTTGGAATCTTTTACATAAATCTCTGTTGGAGTTTTTGTGACCAACCAAAGATAAAAATTATCTCAACTTGTTCATCTACCCTTATATATAGACTATCTTTCGACCAACCTCTTACACTCATTAAACCATATAGGTTTAGAAAAACATGTCTCTCCATTCTGAAGGCTTCATATATCCTCTCTGAATGTCCATAAACAATCTCTCTTACCCATTTGAGTCATAACAATTTATCGTCCTCAATAGATTCTTTCGTATGAACAGACATGTCCAATATAAGAATATTCAACCATGCTATCATTACGTCAACATCAATGTAATCCAAAACCTGTTCAACTTGTGCTACCGACCCATTAGACACACTATTTTGTCCCCCTTCCATAGTATCTATGCCATTCCACAAATACAAGAACAACAATTTAGATATATGAAAAAAAATACCCAATAACAACAAATAACATAAGTCATAGAGTGAAACAAACAAAATATAAAAATCCCACACAATCCATCGTACCCAAGCCGCCACATAAATGCAAGAGTCTGAACATCAATATCTTAAAAAATCAAATAACAACCAACAACATGAGTCATACAGTCAATGAAACCACACGTAATCCACATTACATTTTCCAACATCTATTGAAGACAATGGAGAAGTCTATCTCTCCTTTCAACTGGGGATATGATGAAAGCCTCCCGCCGTGTGGCACTAACGCAAGCTCATTCCACTGTCTTGTTGTAAAGATCCTGCTCCAACTCAAGCATGCTTACTGGCACTCCAATCACAACAGATATAGAATAGGGGTCTACAGGTGGTGATGCGACATGTGAGGTGACAAAACCAGTCATAAATTGACTTGCCCTAGTTTTGATCAAATCTTGTATGGCTTTGCAGGTGCTACCAATAATAAATGAGTGACTCTGTCTTCTCCTCTTAGTATTTGGAGTCCTATCTAATTCGTGTTTATCATGAACTGGAGTAGCAATTTTGTCATATGTAAAGACTCCCACATCAATGGTGTTCGCTTACATCCTCTCGACCACTGTCTACATCACCACCACTAGTGTCACCTTCGTTTGACACCATCAAATCTTCGACATTTCCTGCTGCATGCTCCGCAGTAGCACATGTATCACCAAATACAATACACAAGTTGGGATACTGGGGAAACCCATCCTTCTTGAATTTTGCCCACTCACTATTATCTTACAGTTTTCACAATAACGACATACGTCAGCAAGACAATGAAACCTCTTGCCATGTACATGTATAGTGAGCTCAAAATGACCAAAGGTTAAATGATACGTTGACATGACGTTCCCATATACTTGAATGATCAACAGTAACAGTTTTTCTTACATTATCCCAATCAAATCCGAATTGTGAAAGAAGCTTCTTAAAACTACCATATTATTTTCTTAGTTTGTTCACCTTGTTCTTCAACCACACTTAATTATATTGGAGTCTCGACCATTTATTGAATTCAGTTCGTATGTTAGTTCACCTTGCTTTGTTGTAAGTAGAAGAGATGCAATTTTACTTTTTGACCTCTTCTACCAACAAACTAACATACAAGTTGGTTAAAGATTCGGTCCACTTAGCATTGAATGCCTCTTTTTGGGATGCCATTTAATCTTCACTAGTTGAACATCATATGGGTTTATGATAATCATATAGATGGAAAACCACTTTCTACGTTGTTTTTTAAAGTAAAGATGTACAAAAAGTGCCACACCAAATACCATGCAAAGTAAATGACCAACCAAAAAGGGAAGACCTAAAAATATATATAGTTCGTTTTTACACAAGTTCTTAGTAACTCTGTCATTAGTTTTCCTCGTTCAGTAAACATCATTCATTTTTATAATCCCAAGAATAACCTTTCTCTGTTCCAACTTCAATCAACTCTATTTAAGCCCTGTTTTTGTTCCTTTTGCTATATTATGCTTCTCCAACTACATCAGCTACTATATCTAAGTAAACTTTAATGTCTCTAGCAACAAACACCTAAATATGGTCCCTACCTAAAAATATGAGGTGCGCAAATTTTAAAAAGGGCAAAAGGAGGAAAACTCATTCCTTATTCAACTCAAAGGTTTCTATTAGATAGCATCACCACTGAACCTGGAGAACACAATAGAGTTAGCATAAGTTTCAAGGACTTGATACATACATAGAATACCCCCCCTAAAATGGTTGAGGCTATTTTTGCCTCTCCTTTTTTCTTTTTGCTCAACACATCATTTTTGCATCTCATTTTCAATTCTGATACGCATATTACTGAATCTTACTTGGAACCAACATCCATCCACAACTCATAAGCACTTAGAGTGGCCCATGTATATGAAAGTAAAGATAGCATATGGCCTTAGGGAGACCCAAATCTAGCTGCTAAAGTATGAGAAAACAAGAAACAATCTCGACAGACATGGATGCACGAATCTCCCTGACAATAGATAGTCAAGTCATGAGTTTTGTCAATCAATGAAATCTCCACCTAGCTCCCTACTGATAGATCTTATTAAAAACTAAGATCTATCAATATTGCCAACAAATTGAGAAACGTGACAATAGGTAATCATTGCTAATAGATTGGGAAACTTAGGAACCCAGCATCAACATATCATTAAATAGACAATCAGTCCCTTGCTTTGAATGAACATTTTGAAACTTCTTCAAGTAAGCTTTTGACTTGATATGACGAAAGGAAAAAATTCAATAAAAGCGGACGACATAGGGTACAAAAAGTGGTTATCTTTTTCAGAACAACTAGTACAATAACAGAGTTTCACCCGATAAACTTTACTACACTACAACATGAGCACATAGGTGATCAAGAACTTCTTGTAAAGCAATAAGACATTCTATAGAAGCTCGTCAAAATAATGCATTTGTCGTTGTTTCCTTGAACCAAAATTAAAGCTTGACATGAGATTTATACCCTAAGTAAGTCTTTCCACAAAGCGAGCCCCATGCAAAACACCACAAGATATATGAATATGTCCGAGGAAAAAAAAAACACAAAATGGGTGATTATTATAAAAACGGTGAGATGACAATACCAAGCTCTCTAAAAACGAAGTAATGGTGCAATAGCTGCACATGATATACTTGAAACAAGGGATCGCTTTCATAGCATAATGTAATCGATACTACAACATCAATCAACACGAGGGTTTCAAATTTACAAACAATCACAGCAAATCCATATGTAGAATGCAACCATTCAACTTCAAGAAGTGAGAATCACAACTAAAGAATGTACAACCACAAGGAATCAAAGCGAAAAACATGGATTTGGGCGACCGAGAGAAGCAACTGAGAGAGAGGCCAGCATGATTGGAGCAATCGATAGTTGAGCAAAGACAGGAAGACTGGAGAGAGGCAACTGGAGAGAAGCGACGCGACTAGACAGGGCGACCGAATAGAGGCGACCGTTGGAGGCGAGTTGTGTGCAGATCTGGACTAGATGAGAGGTGGCACCATTGGAGAGAACCAACCGGATGGAGGCGATGCCACCAGAGAGAGCCGACTAGACGGAGGTGACGCCACTAGAAAGAGACAGTGGGACAGAAGCAATGCTTTGGAGGTGGTGAGCTGAGAGGGAGAGCACGAGCTGAAGAGGCAAAGGAGTGAGAAAGAGATATTAGAGGGTTCTAGAAAAAATTGTTTCATGTTTTTGTTCTAGAAGCAAAGAAGTAGATTTTTTTTTATTTCTTGTTTATGTTCCAAATCTATTTCCTGATCACTTTTTTATTTCGGGGAACAAAAAAACTATCTGACGTTACCAAACGGATTTCTGTCCTTTTTCTATTTCGGGGAACAAAAAAATAGAAAAACAGAGAAATAGGAACGTTGTTAAATAGACCCTAAGTATGTTGTCCAACTGGAAAGGAGAAAGTGTTTACATCGAACCTGACAACTAACTGAAATTCCCTGTGCACATGACATTTGTGCCATCTAGCTGAAGTAATAAGATCTAGAGGATTACCTTCACAATCGGTATAAGAAAAGTGCATATCTTGTTTCGTACTAGTTCATGTTGTAGCCTATTAGAAGTAGCAGATTTTGGGAGCCAACAAATCATGGAGCCCCTCACCTTTTGCCACTAAAGAAGCAAGTAGGAAGGCCAAAAAGAAAATGGTGGATGTAGGAGGAGGAGATCACAAATAAGAGGATGAGCAAGAGTGGTGTAAAGATGAAGTGCTCGTATTTCTATAAGGAATGGCACTATAAGACTTGTTGCAGATTGAGGAAGCAATGTCGATAACAACAACCATCAACAAGGGCTGATGTAGGGCCAAGTGCAAGCCAACTAAAGGGCCAGGTGCAGGGCCAACTCAAGGCCCAACTGTAGCCCCACATGCAGGGCTAACCCGATAATCGATTGTTGCATAAACGATGAGAAAATATCCATTAAGTTGTACAATTTGTGTTTGTATTATTTTATGGGCTGATTTTGGCAAAGTTTAACTTTCTTGTGCCTTTCTCAAGTGAGAAGAAGACCAGATGTACAGGTTGCTGAAAGTGAGGCACATCAAACAAGAGGGTTCTTAGCAAAAGGATAAGGCAATATGGTTATCACCTTCACACATACTTTAATACTGGAATGATTATTTTGAATGTAAATTTTATAGGTCTCATGCATTTAATATATGGTATTTGATTTTGTTGACAATATACTTACATTGTTGTAGCATGGGAGAAGTTTGGAGATGCACATCTCTCAAAGTAGCCCAAACCGAAAGTCAAGAGTTGCATCCAAAAGAAGAATCCAACCAAGGTCAAGTGGAGCAAATTCTAGTAAGAACCAATTAAATGATGCTCCAAAACAAATGACACATGCAATAAGTCTAAGACGAGAGGGATGGCTCTAAAGAAGATGACACTAGGTGCAGCTCCAAAAAGCCACCAACAAAAAACTCAGCACCTGTTCCATCTCAATCAATTGATGCCAACAGCTCTAAAACGGCCACCAACATCACTACCATGGAGCAATACAACAACTTACATGTTCAACTCCAATTAGAATGAGTGCAAGGATTATAAATCAAGTCAAAAGTCCATCACAAGAAAAAGGAACTAGAGGGTTGTGCATATTGATTGATGGGATGATGTTGGATATGATATTTATATTTTTGTTGGGATGAGAAGCTTGACTGGTGAGGGTTGATATTAAATATGGGGTAATTGCACATGGTTTGGTTTGAGTTGGTTTTGAGATCTTTGGTGGGAGGGGAACCTTGATTGATGGGGGTTGATATTGTTTGGCTTTGAAATATTTGGTTGATATTGATTGGTGGAAGGGGAAGCTGAATGTTTTTGTTTGGTTATTTAGATTGACTAAATGTAAAGAAGTAGTTGAATGTAATGTCGACGATTTTTATTTTATTTATGCTTTTGCCATTTCCATTTTTTCTCTTGCTTTTGGCTTGATTTTACTTGGTTGTGCGAGTTTGTACTGATTTTTGCTGGCATCAATAAGCTAATGTAGTTTTGTGCTTGTGCTGCACTTCTTGCGACTAATGCAAGCACAAAACTATACCAGCACTTTTTTTTGCAGCTGGTGCAAGCACAAGATTGCACCAACACTTTTAACAAACAACCAACCATCCAATTGTTATTAGCTACAACCTAATCAACCTACAAGAATAAACAATTGATCCCGATTTAGAGGTCTGCATGCATATCCATCCACTACTCTGCTACTATTAAGGATTCCTTCAAAAAGTTTGTTTGTTACTCTATCGGTAGATGATCTTCAAACCACAATTCATTCCATTATTTAAGAATTTGGTACTTCTAGCTCATCTGCTTCTAGCTCTTCTGCTCTGTCAATCACTCTAGGTACTCCTGATTTGTGGTATTTTGACTCTACTTGCCCTAATCACGTTACCTCCAATTCCAACTTATGGTTCCCAAACTCTCATTAAACTTGATATTTGTGGGCCAGCTTTGTGAGCTTGGTCTTGACATTTATTTCTCCTCGATTAGTTGTCATGTGTAGGATCCATGAACGGAACATACATTTGGGATAGGCTGTAAAGTGTGACGCTTGGTTGAGCTTGTCTTGTTAAAACTTCCCAACTCCTTCACTAGTTCCGACCAAAACAAAACAAAACTCCTTCTCTGGTTGTGCTGCCATAGTATCATCTGAAACTTGGCATTTTCGAATGGGTCATCCCTCTTTCTCTAGATTAGGTCCTTTAATTTTAAGTGGTCATTTCGGTTATGTTGATAATAAAACATTTGATTGCTTGCCTTGTAAGTTGGGAAAACATCATACTTTACAATTCAATATTAGTGAATCTGTCTCTTATGCTCCATTTGATCTAATTCTTTATAATATTTGGGGACCATCTCCTACTCCCACTATGGGAGGATCTTATTATTTGTGATTTTTGTGGAAGATTATTCTCATTATACATGACTTTCTTTTATCAAGAATCGATATGAATGTACATATATCTATAGTAATTTTGTTGCCATGATTAAAACAAAATTTTTTCCAGATATCAAGGTTTCTCGTACTAATAATGCCATGGAGTATAAAGACAGAGAGCTCCTTAGAATTCTTTCTCAGAATGATACTATCATTTCATCTTTCTTGTCCAGGAACTTCAATACAATATGGTTAAGCAGAGCGTAAACATAGGTATGTCTTAGATATCATACGCACTATTCTAATCTCTGCGTCTTGTCCAGAACAGTTTTGGGGAGAGGCTTGTCATACTACTATATGTACTATCAATTGTATTCCATCACCTACTCTAGGTAACAATTCTCTTTATGAGCATTTGTATATCAATATTCCAAATTACAATCTATTTCAAGTTTTTGGTAGTACATATTTTGTGCATTTTTTCCCTAACGAAGGACGGAGTTAGAGACTGGTGCACGCTTCCTTGAATATGGCATTGAGCATAAAGGGTATAGATGTCGGGATCCTGTCTCTAATCAACTTTGCATATCTCTTAATGTTACCTTTTGGGAACATAAGATGTTCTTGTCTCTCTGTCCATTTGCATCCTCTCCAATTGTTAACTTCTTCATCCTTCTGTCGATCTATTTTCTAGAAGATAACACATTTGAATCTTTCTCTTTGGAATTGTCATCTCCTAATCTTGATGCAAGTATCTCTAGTAATCCTAATTCAACAGCTCCTGACATGTATGCGCCATCCATGGACTTGCCACCCTTGGACATTCCTTCTTCTCGTGTTTGTCATTCAACATTTTATTCGGCTTCATGATTTTCACTATTATTCTACCATTGCTTCTTTTCATGAGCCTCAAACATTTAGAGAAGCTCGCATGAATCCTTTTTGGCAGCAAGCAGTGGCTTATGAGTTACAAGCATTAAAAAAATCTCATACTTAGGATTTGGTTGATTGGTCTCCTAAAAATTCAGCTATAGGTTGTAAATGTGTGTACAAGATCTAAGCAAAGGCAAATGGTACTGTGGAATGCTACAAAACTAGACCATTAGCAAAAGGCTTCACTTAGGAGTATAACATTGACTATGACGTTTGCTCCAATTGCTTGTCTTACTTATGTTCACAACGTCCTTGTTGTCATTGCTATTATACGATGGGCTCTGTTCTAGATGAATGTCAAAAATGCATTTCTCAATGAGGATTTGACTGAAGAAGTTTAAATGGAGCCTCTTGTTGGATACACTCATACTCCTTAATAAAGTGCGTCAACTACGTTGAGCATTATATGGACTAAAGTAAGCTCCTTGTGCTTGGTATTCCAGATATAGTTACACCATGGAACGCCTTAGATTTACATCTAGTCTCTATGACAATGCTCTCTTTGTTTAACGAACATCTCATGGGTATATTGTGCTACTCTTATATATGGATAGTATGGCTATTACTAGCGATGATCATAACGGCATTACGAAACTACAGCAGTAATTGAGTTGACAATTTGAAATGAAAGATCTCAAACGACTCAGTTATTTGTTAGGCTTCAAGGTTGCTTTAGATTCCTCTGGCTATTATCTTTCTCAAGGGAAATACGCTCCTAATCTTCTTTTTCGGGCCGGACTTGCTAATAACAAGATTGTTGCAACTCCCCTTGAGACTAATGCTAAATTTGATGACAAAGATGGGACTCCTCTTTCGAATTGTACACTTTATCGGCAACTCATTAGCTGTCTTATTACCTTACTATTATTCGTGCTGACATCGCTTGTGATGTTCACATTGTAAGTCAATATAGGTGAATGACTCACTTTACTGCTATTCTTCGAATACTTTGCTAAGTCAAGGGTGCCTTATTTCATAGTCCTTACTTTTCTGCTAGCTCAACCTTAGAGTTGATGACTTATTATGATGCCAACTAGGTTGGTGACCCTCTTAATCGTTGCTCTACTATAGGCTATTGCTTCTTTTTAGGAAACTTTCTTA
Organism: Syzygium aromaticum; assembly: GCA_024500025.1. Classification (NCBI taxonomy): domain Eukaryota; kingdom Viridiplantae; phylum Streptophyta; class Magnoliopsida; order Myrtales; family Myrtaceae; genus Syzygium; species Syzygium aromaticum. Next base: position 12,946,283 of record CM044894.1, on the reverse strand, counting down.
TTTCCTGGCGGAGCAAGAAACAGACTATTGCCACTCGATCTAGTGCAGAAGCAGAATATTGTACTTTTGCTGATACAACATTAAAATTACTATGATTATGGTGGCTATTAGAAGACACGAGAGTTTGTCATGATGGTGGATCGGTCATTTATTTCGATAATTAGAGTTCTATCCAAATAGCACATAATGATGTTTTCCATGAGCATACCAAGCATATTGAAATAAATAGTCATTCTATATGCTCTCATATGCTTCGTAGTACTGTTCGTCTCTCCCACTTCATCAGTTGATTAGACAACTGATATTCTCACTAAGACACATCCACCTAGACGTTTTTAAGACACTTTCACCAAACTCTAGTTGACTAGTTCTACGTCGCTTTGAGTTTGATGAGGGATGTTAGAGATATAATTATCTTTCATGATTGATTCTAATTGATTGTATTTGATATTATAATATTTTGTTACTTTAAATGGTTATCTAGAACAATTTATAAATAGGCTCATGTGTCATCAGACATGGAAAATAATTAAAAATTCTCTAATTCTCATTTCTGCTTTATTCTTAACTATAAGAATTGCTTTAACATTAAGAGTGAGTCTTGTCGTCTGTTCTTCAAGAGAGATGACTACAAGAGGTGGAGTTGTAGTGGCAGCTAGCTTTGCACCCTTAGCTAGCACCACAAGTGCAATATGTGATGCCCTAGAACGTCACGCATGACACGTGTTTCTTATTATTACTAATCTTTATTAATAATTAAGCTAACGGAAGTTAAAATCAGAACATTTCTTAACCACGAAAATTACACACGTATAATTAAAGTATTTATGCTTCTTTCTTTATATTACTTATAAGATTTACAACCACTTTGTTGTTCACAAAATACAAAAGTCTACGTAGGTGAGGTTGCCTATTTCCATACTAGATTATACTCCAAAAGTCTACATCAACAAAAGTTTAATGATGTCACGGATCGATTACTTCGCCTCTATTGTGGGACCATCATCGTCAATGTTTAAGCCCCTCAACGGGCCAACTCGCCGTCAAGATTACAATACCATGCAACAAATTGGTAAGGAATCCACTCCATAAAATCAACATCAATCCACATAGTAGAGCTACATTTAGTATATAGTACTTCAAACTCAGGTACAAATACCATTTCATAGACACCTTCATAATACATGGAAACTCCAAAATGCAAAGGCTGTGGAATATCCATCCTATACGTCTAAAAAATAAAGGAATGAGCTGAGGCATAGTATATGAAATCTCTAGTTTTAAGTTAGGAAAATCAGCTTACCACTTTACCTGGCACAAACAACGCCAATGCATAACAACCAGTATGTAAAGAACTTGAAAAATGTTATACCTTGTCCATTTGAACATGCCACAATAATCTGTTCACTTCATTAATCCACAAATAATATCATTTAGATGCAAGCATATGATATATAACATTTATACTCATGCGTTAGGTTCGTTACTCTCCTCCCGAACATTCTTGGGGCATCCCGACCTACGAGGCATCTTAAATTTTGAGGCATCCCGATACACCTTTCGGGGCATCCCGACCTACAGAGTATCCCGACACACGGGGCATCATCACCGTTGATCTGTAGGTAACGGAAATTATATTATTCTCATGCAAGTCATCATAAATAAGCATTAACATGCATATACTCACCTTCTTTTTACATTATACATCCCTTAAAGCAATGAAATGCATTATTCAAGCAAATAAGTATGAAGTAATATGTGATCAAACTCAAAGACAAAAATCTACTCAAGTTCAGAAAGTAAACTACTCAGTTTGTAATGTAAATCTATTCAAATTTAGAAAGTAAATATATTCTGGTTCTAGTGTAAAATCTGTCCAGATTCAGAAATAAGTATCTCCAGATTTTGAAATTAAAATCTATTCTGGTTTAGAAATAAGCATGTCCAAATTTTAAGAATAAAATCTACTCGATTAGGAAATAGATATATCCAGATTCAAACTTAGAAATAGGCATAACCAAATTTAGAGAGTAAAAATCTTCTCGGTTTAGAAAATACATATCTAGATTTGAGAGTAAAATCTACTTGAGTTAAAAAATACATAAATCCAGATTTTGAAGGTAAATTCCACTTGAGTTTAGAAATACATATATCCAGATTTTGAAAGTAAAGTTTATTCGAGTTTAGAAATACATATATCTAGATTTTAAAACTAAAGTCTACTCGAGTTTAGAAATCCAGAATTTGAAAGTAAAGTCTACTAGAGTTTAGAAATATATATATTCAGATTTTGAAAATAAAGTCTACTCGAGTTTAGAATACATATACCCAGATTTTGAAAGTAAAGTCTACTCGAGTTTAAAAATCAATATGTTCAGATTCAGAGAGTAAAATCTACTTGGTTTCAAAAATCAATATGTTTTATAAATGACAGATAATCTAAACCTACAAATATAATTTTTTCAAGTTCTGATTCATCATTTCCACTCACTGAATGTACTCTACTTTAAGTAAAATGATTTTCTACCTTTTAAACATGCATAAAACTAGCAGGACGAATTCCACAATCACCTTAAAGATGACATTTCTACGTTTAGATTTAACCATTGTACTTGCCAATTGTACCACACGTTAAGGAAACAAATCATACCCGTTTTTAACATGCTTGAGACCAACCAAACAATTCCACATATCAACATAGTCTTAATATTATAACACATCAAAATAGCATATCACACCATCCAAGTTAAAAGTGACAAGTAAATTGTTCTAACTTAACTCTAGAGTCTTCGCTTACCTCGCACAAAATCTGAACGCCCAAATCCAGCTTGTAGATTTTGGATCGGGTGTTGGTGAAAGTAGATTCTCTTTGAAAGTAGAAGGTGAAGAAGAAAATTACAGTTAAGATGAAAATTCCCTTCGATGTTTACCAAGATGAAAGTGAAACGTAGGAGTAGATTTTGAGGTGAAAAATGCAAGAAGTCACAAGTGGTAGATCTTTACTAAATGGTCAAGTGTGTGAAGTCAAGGCATATTAGAGATGACTAATAGCCCAAGTAATGATGGCTTATGGCCATGTGTCAAGTTTATGCAAGAAGCTTAGTTTAAGAAGGGCATGTGGCATGCTTGAATTCTCCAAATGTGGCCATGCATGAATCCTCCATAAGCCATATGAGAGTAAGGTGTCTTAAGAGAGATTTTTTTTTGTGAAAAATTTAGTAGAGAACAGAATATCTTCTCCCTTGAACACCAATTAGCAATTAATTAATGGTTATCACTAATTAACTAAAGTTTAACTAATAATATTATCCATTAACTACTAAGACGACGGTAAATTAATTAATATCATTATGTCTCAACAATTTCTTCGCGTCCACATGAGTACTAAGCTAAATATTACTTAGCTTATAATCTAAATATCATTATCGAACACAGAAAATTTCCAATGTCACGTACATATTATTACGAAATTTCCGGATGTCACACAATAAGAATTGGGTTTTTTTGTGGTGCTGCATATGGTCCTCGCTCAGTGATATTCCACGGATCATAGTCCGTGGAATGAACAAAAAATTTTCATCCTTCATGTCCAGTAATTATAATTAGTACCGTCAAACATCGGTGACCTAGAAATGAAATTGCCCTCACTAAACTTTGCACCAGTGATTTTAGCCATTTAAGATTTTATGCTATGAAATATAACACTCAAAAACTGAGATAATCGAGCGCTAATACTACTTGATAAGGTTAACACAATAATCAAGGGAGGGTGAATTGCCTGCTTTGACCAAATGAAAACTGTTTCGCGGAAGACTTACGAATAGTCTTTTGTGGAATGAACGTAGTTGTACAGATGCAGATGCTTCTATTTAACAATAAATAAAAGAGTTGAAGAGCTAGAATATTTTGCAAACAGATGTATAGTGATTTGGCCTTCCACTTGGCCTACATTCACTGTCTCAGACTAAGAACTACAAAAAGGTTAATATCCACTACTAGTAATTTCAAAGAAATTACGGTATGGAAGGTAAGAAGCTAAATAGATAACTCTATAACAACAAGCACCTATCACACTATCAAATACTCTCATTTCACAAATTACAAGAAAGCACAGCCCTCATAGAGAATACAATAAAAAATTAAACAATTTTCACAAGTATAAGCACAAGAGTATTCAAAGAGAGAGAATAGAAGTTCTTTTTTCCGCTAAAGTCCACAGCAATCCTTGATCCCTATAAATGAGAAAACATTAGGTGGTCCGGACCTCCACATTAGCGTGGTCCTGGATTACTTAATGGACAACACTTGGCTCGTCCTGGTCCCACTTTCTCTCTCTTCGTTGAATTTATCTGGGAGGTTGTTCATGGGGTTTCTCTCACTACATTTTGCGAAAGCTGAACATGGCGCAGAATCTCTCTCTTTAAGTGTGTTTGGGAGTGGCTTTCCCAAGCCACCTTGGGCGTCCAAAGCCCCTTGGGCTAAGATTGAGTGTTTTGGAAATTTTTTTATAAACTTTATTGAGAGAAAGTTGGCCATTTGAAGGCTAAAAGCCCAAGGCAACCTCCTCCCTGCCTTGAGCATTTCAGCATTCTCGGCATGCTGTAAGGATAATAATGAATTTTTTTCATTGCCTTTATTGCCCTATCAGATTTATCTAATTTCCAACTTTAACCCTTTTTATTAGAAACCCTAGAAGCAACGGTCATGCTTTTTATCTCTGGTCACGCTCCGTTCGCTTCTCTCTCTGGTCTCTCTTGTTTCACCGTTTTCTTCTCTCGTGCTCGCCTCTCTCTTGGTGGCCTCTCTCTTCACTTAGAATGAAGTCACTTGCCTCGCCATGTTCGCCTCTCTCTGTGCTGGGAACCCAGTTGCTCGTCTCACCTTGAATCTAGGTTCTTTTGCTTCAACTCCTTCTCATAGTGTTTTTTCTAGCTGTGATTGTTAAGTTGCTCGCCTCACTCATGCTTGCCTCTCTCTTGGTGGCCTCTTTCTTCGGTCAAAACCGAGTCGCTCACCTCGCCGTGATCGCCTCCCTCTTCGCCTGGAATCTAGTTGCTTGTCTCACCTTGAATCCTGGTTCCCTTGCTTCAATTCCTTCTCGTAGTGTTTTTTCTAGCTATGAATGTTAAGTTGTGCACCTCACTTGAAATGCTATGTCCATGCAAGATGATTAATATGTATTTTAACATTTCTTTGTCCAACATGCGGGATAGGGAAAACGGAGATCTATTGGTTGAAGATTTAAGCACGAAAACTGTCAGTTGAAGTAACTCCAGAGTTGATGGATAACAGGGACCAAAATGGCGTCCACTTGATTGGTGGTTTGGGGTGTTTGGCCATTCCTTCTTACCTTTTTATTGCCCTCAGTAGGCCTCAAGAACATGTAGGAACAATTGAAAATATCCCAAAGATTGGAACTTTGCGCTTCCTTAAATTCATCAAGCTTTTGAAAAAAGACATAACAGTGTGATTTTCTTCTAAGAACCAAAGCCATTGCATATCTACTAAAGTTGTTCACCCGTTAAAATAGTTAAAAGTTGTAAAGACGCCTATTGGCATAAAAACATGTTGCGGTAGTCTTTGATCGTTCTCTTATGACTGTTTGATGAAGGTCAGGGTCTACATATGCATGCAATGTTTCGATTGATGTCAAGGTATGAAGATAGTCTATTAAAATCTTCTTGCATGTAGACCATCAGTAATGCAATGATTATGCGGCACACAGATATGAATGTTGATTGAGACTATTTGTCAGCTGGGATTATTTCGTATATTCTATTTCATTTTCACTCACTAGCAGGTCGCTCAAGTAAATCGTCTCACTTTATAGTAGTCTATAAAACTTGGTGCATGTTTGTCAAGCAGTTATTCTGGGAATTAGCGAAGATTCACAATTACAGATGGTTGTAGGTGCTTAAATTGATCTCTCTCCTTGAATTGTTAAGATTGAGGCAACCGCATTTCTGTGGCAATTGTGTTGTATTGATTGGAATTCAACAATTTATAGTTCGAGATTGTTTTCTGCATGGCCTATTGTTTTCTGTATGGCTTGTATTGGATTCCACCTATTTCTGCACTCATGCGTGCGCACTTCATATTATTGTATATGCATATGCACACTTCGTGTGCTTACTATGAGTAGTAAAGCAGCTTTGTGTACGGATTTGCTGAAGTTCTGGAGGAGGAAAGGATAGAGACACATGGTAGAAGCAAAAGTTAATGTGGAATGTGATTCATTGAGCCGATTCTCTGTACTATTTGGGATCATTCTGGCATATTCTTGCCTGTATATACTCAGTCATCTCATCTCACTTTGTAAATATAATCCTCTATTACTTGCCTCTTTCTTTAGCTTTTTCTTCTTCTTCTTCTTTTCCTATTTTGTTAACCTTTCTCTTCGCTCAGAACCGAGTCACTCGCCTCATCGTACTTGCCTCTCTCTTCACTCAGAACCCGGTTGTTCATCTCACCTCGAATCTAGGTTCTTTTGTTTCGACTTCTTCTTGAAGTGTTTTTTCTAGCTGTGATTGTTAAGTTTATGGTGATTTCATACATGGTAGCTTGATTGAGTCAAAGTTTTTTTATGGAGATGGAAGAGTGAAAGTATTTAGAAGTAGATTGGGGGATTCCTGTTCACTGATATTATTGGTGACCTTGTAAATTTTGTGATTGTCTTAGCTGAATTGAAGAAATAAAATTGTCAAATTTTTCTTTGCTTTGGATGCATATGTTTGGTGTAATCTGCAGTATAGTAGCGATCTTAGATTAGCTACTCTAATTTTAATTTGTTTTGACGACTTTGTTTAATTCTTAAAGTGCCAAAGAGATGGCAATTGAAAAGGTTATGTAACCATAAGCATGTAATTCTTTAGCAACTCATTTCCCTTTAGCAGTATAGTAGGCCAATGATTTTCATTTTAAAAACACGGCTAGTGATGTAATTTTATTCCTCTATGCTCTTGGAAAATCTGCATGCTAAGTAGAACTTGCTGATGAATGATATATTTGCTATATATGACAATCGATGGCTTAATAGAGGTTTTCTATTTAGGGCCTTGGAACAATTATATGGTATAGATACTTCTTGGCAGGAGCCTATTTATAAACATAGTAGGTCTCTCTGCTGATTAATTGCTCACAATCATGTCTCTAGCTTTATGTTGGATGTCGCATTGTATTGTGGCTTTATGTTCTGTCTATAGTTCTCTCTGCTAATTAATTGATTTTCCATTTTGAACACTAAACAATGATTTTGTTGGACATCGCACCCCGCTATAGCTTTATGTTCTATCTTTAATGTTCTGTCAAAATTTGCATACGCATGTGTTCATTCATGTTTATGGAATTGGGTCATACTTAATCTCGTTTGTTTACATTTTTCAAACGTTCTATCTTTAATGTTCTATCAAAATTTGCATACGCATGTGTTCATTCATGTTTATGGAATTGGGTCATACTTAATCTCGTTTGTTTACATTTTTCAAATGTGTTCGTGGTTATTTTATTGGAAGATGGCAAATTCATCAAAGGAAAAGGCATATTGGAGCCCGGAAGATGTAGAAATTGTTTGTCAATTGTGCATTGAACAAAATGAAAAAGGCAATTGTCTGGCAAGCAATAAAAGAGATGGATGGATAGTTATAATTGACAAGTTTGAGGAGATGAGGGGCAAAAAGTTTGATAAAAATCAAATGAAGAGTAAGTGGGATAATCTCAAGTAAGAATGGAAAAAATGGAAGCAATTGGTTCAAAAGGAAACAGGATTTGATGGGATCCAATGATGAAAATCATTGAATCGAGTGATGAATGGTGAAAGTGGAAAATTAAGGTGTTTATCTCTTCTTTTGTTACTTTTTTCTAAGTTCATCTTTTATGACACAACTCATGAAAATATTTTATTATAACAAGCCAATCCTAAGCTTAAAGTTTTTCGAACAAAAGGCATATATCCGAAGGTTGAAGCTTTGTTGGATAAAATATTCTAGGGTACAGTTGTTACTAGAAGTATCACATGGAATCCTGCACAAAGTTTATGCAATAATAAGGATATTGAGACTACACAAGCTGATATTGGTGATTATGTAGGATCTACTGATGATACTTTAGAGTGTAATATAGGTGAAAGGATAGTTCAACCAAGTCAATGTAAGAGCCATGAAAAAGTGGCGGGGAGTTTGATATGGCAAGCTCAAAGAAAGAAAGAAAAAAAAGGGCAAAATGACACTATAAGTGCCACAACCTGTGTACATCGATCATTTTGGTGTCATAACTTTTTTTCGAACCACTTTAGTGCCAACTTTTTTGAAAAATGATCACTTGAGTGCCAATGCTGACATAGCACGCCGGAAATTTGATGTGGTTCTTTTTTATTAATATTCAATGCTGAGATGGTTGGCCGGAGTTGGTTGGAGAGTCCAGTCAGCCCTTATAATGAAAACGACGTCGTTCAACCTTTCTCCCCCCAATATGGGAACCCTAAATCGGCTAATTGGACATATTCCCCAATTGCAAACCTTAACCGGCCATATTATTTCCTTATTTTCCTCGAAATTGACAGCTGAAGGTTGCAAATGGATGGCAGGAGCTTTACTAGCGGCTCAAATTCATTTGAATGAAGTGAAGAAGAAGGTCAGTTCTTCTGCTATTGTGGATTACCGAGTCCAAGAAGAACATCTTGGACTCGATTGAACCCCGGGAGAAGATTCCATGGATGCGCTAAGTATAGAGAAGGCTTGACGTGCAAATTCTTCAAATGGGTTAATGCGAAATTTTCAAATCGGGCAACAGAGGTGATAGTGAAGCTACTTGAAGCTCGACATCAACCTCCACCTACATTAATGAACGAGTTGGACGATGTCGACTCATTGCAAGTTGAAAGAAGGCTTTAGCATCTCTTGCCAACCATTTGAAGAAGGAAGTTTGAAGGATAAAAATCAAAAGAAAGTGTTATCGATTGTTGATTATGTTATTTATATTTTTTATAGCCTATTTTATAGTCAAATGTAATGTCAGTGATGAGCAAAAGTTTCTTAATCTACCATAATTTAAGATAGGCTTGTACTATGTATTTGTATTTGGCAATTTGTAGCTACGGTTGTGTTATTAGTTTGTTGCAATTTATGTATGTAAGAAGAGATTTGCTGCAATCTATGACAAATGGAAGGTTGGAATTATTGAGGAAAACTCATAATGGATTTTTAAGTTGACAAAATTCTCTATGTTTAATTTGTAAATCTGACATACATTTTTTCCCAGATTAATACATTCTGGAAGTTCAAAAGGAAATATTTTAGAAGGAAATATTTCAAGTTTTCAGAATCAAAAGTTCAAACTTAGAACTAAAAGTTCAAACTCAAATAGAAGATATTCAGACTTTATCATAAAAGTCATTCAGACTTTAATTATGAAATATTTAGATTTTACTGAAGACCTACACTGACTCAAGTTCTGAATTAAAAATTCTTCAGATGCAGTAATTATGCAGATGCAGACGCTGAAGATTTTCAGACGCAGAAGTAAAACTCATTCAAAAGGAATCACAATAGCTAGTGATCTGACATAGATTTTACAGAAGGAAAGTTTTGATTATTTCAATCTAAGGCTATAATTGATTGACAATCAAATACTATGACAAGTATACATTACAACAGATAATGCTCTACTTATGGAAATCAAGATTCTGATTGTATGGGCGACTAGAATTAGTGGGATTCAAATCTTGTCAACCAACGGCTACTCAATCTATTTTATACAAATCTGTCTAAGATGAAGATTGGAAGATGATCCTCTGAAGACTGTCCAACGGCTAGTTTGGTAGTGAGTGAGTATAAAAGAAGATCTATGAGGAGCGAAAGGTGTCACGCTTCCGCTCGGAACCCCATTGAGCTCACAACACCCCTCTTCGGTCGAATTAGCGCGACGTCCCAGGAAACATCGCCGACCCCAACGTTCACGTCAGAGTTTTAATGCGACGGAAGAAAGAACATAAATCCCTGACAGTAAAATTTTAGGGTACTAGGGAGAAATAAATCACCAAGCCACCAAACATAAAATTGCACCTCGATGTAAACAATATTCGTTCTCATCCATCACACCATAACTATTTACATCAAGCACTCACTAAATTTACATCAACCTATAATACACACCCAAGCTGGCTTCCACAGATATCACCATCAACCTCAAAAAAGGTCAATAGTCTGGGTATACCCTAAGTCCAAAAATGGGACACTTCAAAAGATTGGGCTACCCCTAGTCTAGCCCCTACGCCCTGCAGATGGCGTCCACTTCGACTCAAACTCCCCAGAATCTAAATCTAAATCCTCTTGAGGCATGTACTCCCCTGAAGACTCTGAGTTGGCCTCGATCTCGATCGGGTTGTCCTCATTCCCCAACTCTACTAGCACCTCAATTCGCTCCTCTGATTCAGTTTCCTCATCTACACTCTCCTCTGGTTCCTCTGGTGGTTCCTCCTTTGCCTCCTCTTCTGGCTCCTCCTCTGAGGCCTCCTCATACTTGTCTTCAGGCTGCTCTTCTACAGGATCCTCCTCTGGCTTTACACCTAGGTCCACATCCATCGAGTCGTACCCAACCTGCGACTCCTCCGGCTCCGCTACTGTAGGTTCAGGCGCCGCAGGTGATTGCTGATGCCCTAACTAAACGAAGCTAGTCTCCAAGCTAGTCATCTCATCGTAGGGAGGGGATATAGCTGACAGGTCTCAGTCTCCAACTCCGTCAAAGGGAACATCAAAGCCACGAACGGGGCCAAACTCATCCAATCCATTCCAGAAACACCAGGTGGTGTAGGTGTGGGCTTGCTAGAGGGGTTGCCTTATGTCTACCCAGACTACGGTCATATGCTTGATCTAGGCCATATTCTCCTCTACCGGAAACTTTACAACTGAATGCTCGGTGTGGATCGGAATACCAAAACGCTGGAGCGGTGGTGGCGGTGGTGGATTCATGGCTCAGGTGAGGGTTCTGAAATGGTTTGGTTACACAACCATGAGATGAATCTCAATAAGTTGACAGCCTAAATCCCACCTAAGCTACCACGTATCTCCAGATAAGTCCAAACACAAAATCAAGCCATACACACATAACATACACACAATGTACTTACCTAGGCTCTTGGTATACACAACCTGCACGTTAGTTTTACATTCACAAATTTCAAATCACATACACATTCCAAACCATTCTCATGCCTACAAGCACATGTCGAATACATGACATTTTCGAACTCCACGTTTCACTCATTCATGCACCATCACACCATTTTCTTTAACTTGTTAACGACTCGTGTAAACACGCCTCAGGTCTGATCACATTTTCACTTGCCACATTACACATCTCATTTTCATTCACTTTCCTCAGCCTGCGTAAACACGCATTAGGCCTACATATCGCGATTCACGTAAACACGCCTTAGGCCCGATCCCATTCTCACTCACTTTTCTCAGCCTGCGTAAACATGCATCAGGCCTACATATCGCGATCTACGTAAACACACCTCAGGCCCGATCTCATAGTCGTATCACAACTCGTATAAACACATCTCAGGCCGGTTTAATTCCCTGCGTAAACACGCATCAGGGATTAAGTGATCACACAAACATATTCATATGCCATATTTTATCTGTACTCCGCGTAAACACGCCTCAGGGCCTTTTAGTGATCACACGCACATTGCACGCCTCAAATCTCACACGTACACATACTCGAGCATTAATCAAATGCATACAAATGCATCAATTCAGACCATCACAATTCAGCCCAAACATTATACATTCAACCATCATAAAACATGTCATTTTCACCACAAAAACCATAGCACAATAATCACGGCATCTCACTACAATTTCATGCCACTAAGTACCGAATCAAATTATCCACTTGCCACGCCAAACAAAATTTTCCAGCATATAAACCAACAAATTTCAGCCCTTAATTGGCCTGTAATTTACCACCAAAACATCCCGATTTCATCCTTAAGGTCCCTAATCCAAATCAGCCCCTAAAACCGAACTAAATCTCGTCTAAATGAGTCTGTTAATACCCGATATCCTAAATAGGGTTTAGATTGTAACTTACTTGGAAATCTAAGCTAGCTTGGGCAGACGGGGAGGGGCAGTAGCCGGCGGCCACATAGCGGGGGATGGCGATGGCGAGCGGCTGAACAGCGGTGGCAGCTTGGCCGGCTATTCACGGCCATGAGAGAGAGAGAGAGAGAGAGAGAGAGAGAGCAGCGGCGGCGCGGCCAAGGGGGAAAGGGGGCCGTCAGTCGGTGAGGGAGGGGAGAGAGAGAGAATTGTCGAGAGAGGGAGAGAAATGAGGAGAAAGAGAGAGGATTTGGCTTATAAACCAATAATTGAACCCCTTTATGGCAAATTGACCATCTTGCCCCTCTATCAACTTTTCAATCGATAGTCGAGATTTGATCTTATCTAAGAATTAATGGCCGAGATCAAATCTTTTTCAAAAATATCCAAGGGCAAAATGGGAATTTCATAAAAATCCAATGGCAAAATTGTCCAAAAATTGTCATTTTTAAAGTTAGGGTGAAATGACCAAAATGCCCTTCTCCATTTACACTTGGCCTTAACAAAGTTCTAAGGGTAAAACGGTCATTTTCCATTTCTCGCCAAAATTCAATTTTTCTGAAGGATCAAGACAATTCTAAGATTAGTCGTGCTAATAACAACGTCATTCAAATGTTCTGTCATGACTTTCTAAATTTTCAATGCCCAACTTAGTCTCTAATTAATGACTAAATTTTAAATAACGTAACTTGAGTATATCTCAAACTAATGGGTGACTTTTGGGGAAATTCGCATACTCAACTCGTGACTGATACTGAGTCAGGCCACATTTAAGTTCACTCGGATCGTGACGACCTTGGTTGTCATGTAATTGCGAGGATCGATCGCTAATTCCGACAGGCATGATCGTTTGGTATAGGTTTAGGTCATTCACCAATTCATCTCGTGGTTAAACGGAATCACCCGTGATTCACTCGTATGATAGAGGCGAATCAATCCCTAGCTATCCTTAGATCGGCTTACATTTGCTCAAAATATCACATCGACAATTTTTATGGTCGAAAATCGGCTCACAATCGAGTTTTTTTGGTTGCACAAATTTAAATCCCTAATTAGCCTTTCCCCATCGGTTAGTATCCCATAAATGATCAATTCCGGGCGAGATCTAATTACAAGCACGTTCATAAAATAATCTATTTCATAAATCCCAAGTGGGTGAAATTTCAGAATGTCACAGATAGTAGAACGAGAACGAGAATCAACAAGTCCAAAATCTAAGCATACTCCGATCCTTTCTCTTGTCTTTCTTGAGCCAAACATTATGATCTTGAGGGATACTTTGTAAAAGTGATTGTGTGAGATAAAAAGTCCTATCATACACAAGAGTGCTGTCACTCAGAATTTGTATTTTCTTTTGATTATATAGTGAAATCCAGCCAGTAAGTTGTCAGCATGGGAGAGTGGACGTAGGCTTACTATAAGCCGAACCACTATAAACTTGTGTGCAGTTTTTCTAACCCTTATTTCTTACTTTACATACTGCACATCAAGAGCACAATCTATATAAACTGTTTTGAATCTGAATTTTATTTAGACTCAACTGTAATATTTCATTTCCGCTTAAATTGAAAAAAATTTGTTTAAAATCACCTATTTACCCCTCTCTAGGTGATCCTTGCTAGCTGCATCAGGAATTTATTGGTTCTCAATATTGAGTTGCTTATTATTTTGTTGCTGCATATTTTGATGCAGTTTTGCCACATTGGCAACATATTTTTGCTCATATATTGTCTTTTGCTGCACTTCCTCATTTACAGCATATTTTTGCTCATTTGCTGTCATTTGCTACACTTTTTCATTTGCAACATATTTTACTTCATATTTTTGCTTATTTGCTATCATTGCTGCACTTCCTCATTGGCAACATATTTTTGCTCATTTGCTGTCATTTGCTGCACTTCTTCATTTGCTTCATATTTTTGCTCATTTGTTGCACTTACTTATTTGCTTCATATTCACTTGCTCATTTGCTATATTTTTTTCATCTGGTTAGATGGTTGCATATTATAGAGTAAGGCTCACTACTGAAAAATGAGGTGCTATAAATGTTGCAATTCTGCGTAGCAGCAAATTATGAAGTCGTCACAAGTTCAGCAATTGACATTTTAGTGCCAAATATTTCTAATCCTGATTACTTAAGTGTCAGTCGTGGTTCAAAAGTGATCACTTAAGTCCTAGTCGTGGTTCAAAAGTGATCACTTAAGTGCCAGTCGTGGTTCAAAAGTGATCATTTAAGTTCCAATTGTGGTTCAAAAGTGATTACTTGCGTGCCAATTGTGGTCAAAAGTTGATCACTTAAGTGTCATGATGTGTATTTCTTTGAAAAATGGAAGCTTTGGTTCCAACAAACCAATCTCTAAACCAGATCATTCCAGAATCGAAGCAGAAACTGTACTAACACTGCTCACCAGCACCAAATCGCCCCAAACCATACTCATAAACTGGTTCAAACAGCCCCTAAACCATATTCAATCACTAGCACCAAACAACCCCCAAACCATATTAAAAAACCGATTCAAAATGCTTGCACCAGCACGTGCTGGCATGCTGGTGCAAGCACTATACTGCACTCTCAAATATGACAAAATCAGCAGCTACCATATTATACTCCCAAACAGTACAAAATTAGTAGCTAGTGTAAACACCATACTGCACTCCCAAATAGAACAAAATCAGCAGCTGGTACAAGTACCATATTGCACCTGAAAATAGCACAAAAAACCAGCGCTAGCAGCACTAATTCCCACCCTCCTCACCAACTGCATCAATAAGTTTCTTTGAATATTAACTTACTGATGCAACTTACAAGCACCCCACTACACCAGTACTATACTAAAACAGAACAAACACGTGGGCAAAAATATGGAAATCACAACCACCTTAACTATGGTAAACATCGAATTTAGTCATTACACATGACATCCCATTAGTCAATAACATTCCAGGATCACAAAAAACCAACCTCCTATTAGCTAATAAGGTAAACCTCCCTAATTTCACAAAAACTAACAATCATCTCAACACCCTCCCATTAATCAATAGTGATAAGTCCACCATTTCATTTTCCTTTCGACGGCTTTTTAAATTGATTTATAATTCTTTGACTCTTTCGAACTAGAGGAACTGCAGGTTGTTCTTCTGAAGATACAGGTTCTTCAGTAGTTGGAGCTGCTTCTTCTTAAACTACTGGAGCTACATCTTCTTCAACAACTGGAGTTGCTTCTTCTTGAACTGCTTGAGCTGCATCTTCTTCAACAGCTGGAGCTTCTTCTTCTTGAACTGCTTCATTTGCATCTTTTTCAACTGTTGGACCAGCAGGTTGTTCTATTGGCCTTTTTACTTGAGATTTCTTCTTAGGCGCAGCAACTATCTTCTTCTTACTGGTGTTGGTGGCTGTTTTGGAGCTGTCAGCATGTGCTAGTTGATCAGGAACTAGTGTTGAGTTTTTTGTTGGTGGCAATTTACGAATACTCTTCTCTGTAGCCATCCTTCTTCTCTTCAGACTAGCTGCTTGCGACATTGATTGGATTCTTTTTGGTGCAGCTCTTGATTCTTGGCTTAGACCAACTTGAGATATAAGAACCTCTGAACTTCTCCCAGGCTACGACAACATAATCATGGATGAGAAGAAGCAATATTGTCATAAAAGTGAAAAACTCAAAAATGAAATGCATGAGATGTACAAAACTTACATGCAAAATAATCATTCCAGTATTGAAGTCCATATAAATTCCATAACCATATTACCTTAATCTTCTACTGACGACCCCTCGTGTTTGATATGGTGCCTCACTTTAAGGAACCTGAGCTACTTGTTCAATTGGTTTTATTCTCAATTGATAAGGATAAAACAATGTCAACTAAAGCCAAAGTCTGCTTACTAAAGATTTATACAAATACATATAGCTTACTGCATATTTTATCCTAGCCTATGCAACAGTCTAGGAGGAGATTGCCCTTGAACCTGGGCCTCCGATTAGCTCTTCAATTGGTTCTTGAACTTGGACTTTAGCAGGCCTTTTAGCTAGACAATCAACATGCCTATCAGCTGGCTCTCCAACAGGCCTTTCAACAACCCCTTCAGCTGGTTCTTATGCTGGTGCTACGCTTGATCCAATTTGAGTCCTTTCACTTGGCTGTTGAAGCAGCTAATGTTGCTTCTTCAAATGACAACCACTTTTGTTGTGACCTACCTCACGACAATATGAGCATCTTATCTTTACACCTAACCTGCTCATCTTCTTACTTCTGGGCTCTCCCTCTTGCTTTTTTCATCTCCTTTTAGGCCTTCCTATTTGTTTCTTAAGTGGTAAAGGATGAAAGGCTTCATGATTTGTTGGCTCCCAGAATTTTGTACTTTTAATAGGCTACATCATATGCTGGTACACAACAAAATATGTGCTTTTGTGGTAGTAACCATATAAGTAATCCTTGGGATTTTGGTACATCGCTTGGATGGCACAAATGGCATGTGCGCAGGGAATTCCAAAAAGTTGCCAAGCTCGACATGAGCACTTTAGTTTGTCCAATTGGACAACATACTTGTCTGTCTTTTCCATGATCTCATAGCCATCAGCTCCATTCTAGATAGAATGACAGAACCTACTACTCGCCAAGTTGTCATCCAATCTTTTAGCAATTCTAGGACCACACTGTTCAGTCCACTTCGCAGCCTCATCTCTCTATTTTTGCAGCCTTGTCATGACTATCACTCGAATATCCTCAAGCATGCTGATGATTAGTTTGCACCTTGCCTCTAAAATTCTACCATTGAAAGCTTCACTGAGATTGTTATCAATGATATTGCTCTTGAATTCTTCATTGAAGAAGGCCTTACACCAATGCCTGGGTTCAGTTTGAAAAAGTGCTTCATAATCGTCCTTTGTTAATTCAAGCAGCTGCTGTTTGTGATTCTAAAATCAGTCATGTTGGTGCTCTTATCTATCATCCAAAATTACTTCTCTAGTTTCTCCCCTTTGTAGATCTTTGCTCAGTTTGCATATATATGCCTCGCACACATCCTATGTTCAGCAAATGGCATCAACTCAGCTAGAGCAGGAAGAAGTCCCTACAAGAATTCATACATTAAGGTATTAATAAAGGCATGTGCAAGATAACATGTCATAAATATTATTTGTCCAGTTGCACCAATATTACCTTTTGTTGATCGTTCATGAATGCCCAACCTCCTCCATTAGTGATCTCAAGGCCCGCCATCAAATTTTTTAGGAACTACGACCAAATGTCCTTGCTCTCTACCTTCACAACAGCCTAAGCAATTGGAAACATGTAATTATTGTAATCCCTACCAATGCAGCCAACAATTCTCCCATGCATACACCCTTCAAGAAACATCCATATAACCCTATAACTTGTCTACAACCAGCAATAAATCTCCGTTTGCATGCATCAAAACAAATATAAATTCGGTCAAAATTAGTCCAATGGTTAGGTAGTGGCTGCTCCACAACCTCAACATAAACTTAACTACCCGGATTTTGCAGCCTACATTCTCTAGCATATTCCCAAATTTGACTATATTCTTCCTTGTACCTCCCTATAATTTTTTTCATCACCTTCTGCTTGGTTCTTTTACACTGATTGAGTGATACGTTAATCCCTATCTGCTCCCTCACCAACTATTTCAGTTGAGCACTCTTCACATCAAGCATCCCTTTGATGGTATCGAAGAAGTGCTTTGACAATCAAGCACTCGTTACCCTTTTGTTGTCAAATATGATGGAACAAGTATGTTCCTCCTGTAATGACCTAATTTGGAATGACCTGTCCCTCTTTGAACGTGCGCCATATATCTTACATGAACAACTAGGTTGAGAACACTTTGCTCTAACATAGTCCTGCGTATTTCGAGTGAACTGAAGAATCCTCTGTTTAGCTATTGAATATTTGATAATCCCTTCTTTGAATTGTTTGGCATCAGAAAATTTCAAACCTACAGTCAACACAGAAGAAGAAGAGCCAGGATCGTATAACGGATACTTATGTTTCCTTCTGCGCACAACGGGATCATCATTTTCATGTTGATTCTCAGAATTATCATTCTATTCATCAGAGCCACTTTCTTCACAATCAGTGTCATTACCTTCAGCTGGAGCTCCATCAATGCTATGTCCTGGTTCAGCTTCATGTAATCCTCCAAGTGCAACTATTGATTTTTTTCCAAATTCCCTTTGTTTTTGTGTTGATTGTGCAAGTTTCTCATCGTCATCATCACTTGGTAAATTTACATTTGTCTCACCCTCATCATCTGATTCACTAGATGCAGCAACTTCCCATGACAATCCAGAGAACTCTTCACTCTCTATATGGCTTGCCTCCCTCTCATCCCTCTCATGTCTACCTTCATCTATAATAGAACTAGCACCAACCTAAGTACTAGGTAAAGCAGCACCATCCCTTACATCTCCTCCCTTAGCCCCTTCATCAGATTCACCACCACTATATAACTCAACGTATACAACAGCTTCTTTTTCATGAAGATAATGGTAGATGATATTATTAACACCATTATCATCGTCAAAGTTTCTAATACCGTCCTTCAAGCTGCTTCCAGGAACACAATAATGCAAACTTCCTATTTTACATCTTAATTGTTGAACTATATCCCTCATGAGATTAATACATGTTGGCTTGCTTCTATTGAAATAAACAGTACCTTCAAGTCTCCCAAAGTATTCCCACTCGTCAGCGCTGATGACCAATTCTCCTCCATAGCGAACAATGATGCCGATAATTGTGTCTTTATCCCTCATATTGACCCTGCATTGAAAGAAAAAGGCAAAAAAAATTCAATATTTTAGCTTTCGGGACCACACCACATAGGAAAAAGAACACAACTTCACATGAAGGTCCCCCACATGGTCGACAAGATTGAAAAAGCCACCATCAGACCACATGGATGATAATGACAGAGGTCCCCACATGGACCACAGTCTATCGCATATACTCAGCCATGCACTAACACAATCGAATCCACTTCAAGCCTTAATATCCAAACAACTAGCCATAATTTATGAAGTTCAAGTTTTAATTTTAGAAGTTCAAGACCTAATTTCAAGTTCGAGCCCTAATTTCCTACTTCAAACCCTAATTTCCCGAAGGCAACCCTAATCTACCAATTAATTGAGTGAAACATAGGATAATGAAGCACAGTGTGTCGATCAATTCAGCAAAATAGAAATTAACAGCCCTTATTTGAAGACCAACCTTCGTAATTTGTCATGGAGACAGGACTAACGCCGATGGGACGAGTGATGCTTAGTTCATAGGATGAAGGAGCGACGTCAACCGACCACGAAGGGAACGCAAGAGACGGCGATGGCGACAGTGACAGCAACAAAATGAGGGCGCCACGAGCGACGAGCGATGGGCGACAGCGATTGGATGAGGGAGATAGAGCAGGTGTGACAAGCGACGCAATGCTAAGACCTTTGAACTAAGCGATGTCGTTTGCTGTCCTAAATGGAACGACGTTGTCCTTCTTGTCCAAGTAGACTGAGCGATGTCGTTTTGCTCGTCCACGTGGACATCAAATGTTGAACCTAATATCCACGTCACATTCTTTTTTTAAATGAAAAATATCAGGTTAGCTTTTCGATCGGAATTTTGGCCGGAGTCACTAAAGTGATCTATTTTCCTCCGACTTGGCACCAAAATGATCCGAAAAAAAGTTATGGCACCAAAGTGATTGCCGTACACAAGTTATAGCACTTATAGTGTCCTTTTGCCAAAAAAAAAAGTGACTGGACCTGCCAAGTTAGCATTGCAAATTGACAGATTTTGTTTAGCCGTTGAAAGTAAGAGCAATGTGACATGTTTTGCAAGGGCTTTTAATCCTTACAAGGAAATTATGCAAACATTGAAAGCCATCCCTAAGATTAAGCAAGACCAAAAGTTAAACTTTTTTGCACTCTCACATTTTGCTAAAAAGAAAGATGACAGGCAGATTGTAACTTATATGAAGATGAAGAAAAGGTCAAGTGGCTCAAGTTTAAGTTGGAAGAGCATAATAGTCGTCGCTAGGATGTTAGCTACTTGTTTGAACTCTTTCGTATGCTACATTGTTGTAATGTAAGACCTATTTTCAATTGGTGCTTTGCACTCTGTTTGCACTACTTGTGAACTCTATTTCTATTTATATTCTACTGTGAGACATGTTTTCAGTTGGTGTGCTTTTATTGGATAGAGTTGGCATATATATGATGGATTGTATAATTGTTCCATCAATGGATAATCTAGATTATTCATCACTTTTCTTGCTGTAACTCTATATTTTGTTACGTTGACAGTTGTGGATGATTCTCGTGAAGGGGAAAACCATGAAAATGAAGAAGAGGAATATTGGCAGCTTGTGTGAGCCACTCAATCCAGAATCACTTATCAGGCAATGTACAATTACCAAGTACCCTGTATGACATCGTCATATACAGGAAATGCACAATTAGGAGAGCTGATGAGCGAAGATGCTAATCCGATAAGGTGCTATCAAATATTTAGAATGGATAAGATTGTATTTAATAGTTTAAAGCATGACTTAGTGACACGCTATGGTCTTCAAGGAACTAGGAATACTGATGTTATAGAAAAATGCTTTGAATGTTTCTCCACATTTTAGGCCACGGTATAGGTAATAGGTTAACACAAGAGTGTTTTCAACGCTCTAAGGAAACCGCAAGTAGGTACTTTAGCTTAGTATTAGATAAAGTATGTGAAATGGAAAAAAGATTTGATGCAACCAATTGATCATTAATTTAGGGAAGTTCCAAAGAAGATCATAAATAATCAAAGATTTTATCCATATTTTAAGGTACGTTTAGATTATACAATAGAAAGGAAGAACTAAATACAAATTTCGATTATACAACAATGTTTGGGTTTTCATTTCAAGATTGCATTGGAGCTATTGATGGCACACATATCCCAGCGATGGTACCTTTGCACAATCAAATTTTTTTTATTGGTCGAAAAGGATCACTGACTCAAAATGTATTAGCGGCATGTAATTTTAATATGGAATTTATTTATGTTTGGGCTGGTTGGGAGAGACAAGCTCATAATACTTGTATCTTCCATAAAGCCCTTGAGAGATGTGATGTACAATTTCCTCATCCTCCTCCAAGTTAGTTAATTAATGGTTTTTGTGCATTAGTATGCATCAATATAGTATATGTTGATTAAATTTACATAATATTTATGTAGGTAAATATTGTTTAGTAGATGCCAAATATCCAAATCAAATAGGTTATTTAGGGCCATACAAAGAAGTTATATTTCATTTGCCAGAATTTCAACAAGGTCCTGCACCTTCAAGTTATTGGGAGGTATTTAACCATCATTATTCCTCTCTACGATCAGAAATTGAGTGGGCCTTTGGTGTATTGAAGAAGAAGTGGAAGATTCTAATGCATATACCAAGTTATTTGTTTGAGAAGCTAGTGAAAATTGTTTTAGCAGCAATGACCTTGCACAATTATATACGAAGAAACGTCATCAATGATAGACATTTTGCAAGAGAAAATTTGGATCCCAATTATGGATATTCAGTTGATCTTGATGATGTAAATGATAGGACTAGTGCTTCAAATGATAATTTATTTTCTAACACGGCACGTTTACGTGATCGAATAGCCATGAGTTTAGTAAATACTTAAGGATGCTTGTAAATTTCAATGATAATTTATTTTTTTCCTCTATGCATATGTGACAATGTTTATTATAATGAAATTACTCTCTTTTTAACTTTGATGTGGTTTATTTATTTATTTATTAATTGGTTAACATATCTCTTTTACATTACTCTAAATGCGAAAATATAAAAGTTACAATCATTATTTTTTTTTCAATTTTAAACAAATTAAAATTAAAAAACTTAAATTGGTCAAACCAAAGGACTTCCCCAAATATATGTTTACCAAATAACATTTCTCCAAAGTTGTTTCTCAAGGCACTTTGCAATTACAGTTTACCAAATAATCTTTGCATTTTACCAAAACCATTTAAACTAGAGGCCTTTATTTTTCTCCAAAAGCTTTCCCCAAAAGCCTTCCCAAACGCAGCCTCTCTCTCTCTCTCTCTCTCGCTTCTCGTCATCGTCGAAAATGATCCAGCGCTAGCAAAATCAATTTCTGTCGATCGGAGAGAACTCATTGACAGTCGGCAATAGATTCAGTGACAGAGTTGGTGGACGCGATTGAGTGTTTTTGGTAACTGACAAGCGTAAGTGACAGCAATGGTGGAGAGAGTCTCTTGGTTTTGGTTTGGATTGAGATGGTTTTAGTTAATATTAACTTTAAAATTTCAGACTGCATTTTGCAGGTCCAATTAAGCAAGTATCATTACTCGGTCTTTTCTATAAGCTCAATAGACAACAACCCCAAATATTGTAAATGCAAAATTTCTTCATGGTAATAACAAAAAGGAGAATAAATATTCTTAAAAACAAGTTTACCGGTATATATCCGTGCAAAACGGGTGCCAAGGAGCTAGTTTATTAGGCTACACAGGGCCCAAAAAGTGCGAAATCCAAATTGGACGGCCCACACTTAGAGAGCTAGCCCCTCACCCACACTACACTACAGATACAAAGTAACAATCCCTGCAAAAACGCAAAACAGAATTTACTTTCTCTCCAGTCCAATTATTTCAACTTAGATATCGGAAGGTCATCCTTAGATGCACCAAAATCTGTGCTTTAATTTCCTAGCAAAGCAAGGAACTTGTCACTACTAGCATACATGCATTCAGATCTTCAGAACCAATAAATAACTTTGAATTTTCCTAATAGAATTGGAAAGACTCACCGAGTCTTCAAAGCCAATTTTGCTTTGTGGGTTAGGCTCGAATGGGTCACAAATCCTTTTAGTCTACTTCATTGACAAAAGTACCAAAAAATTCTTAAACTTATTATATTTGTACCAATTTAGTTCTAAATCTTTTTATATGTGTATCAATTTAGTCAATCCAATCAATTTAAGCCAGAAATCGCTGATATATACACCATTAGTCCTACATGACACTACCGGTGTTGATGTTGACAAATTTTATAATTTTTTAAGATTTTTTATTTTTTTTCTTTTCTCAGAACTAGTTGGTTGCCGAGGTCATCAGCCAACCATTGTCGGCCACAAGCAAGGGCCATTGCACCCTCATGAGCCACTAGTGACGGCATCGGGCCCTTGCCCAGATCTAGGTGAGGGCCGAAACCCTCATCTTGGCCGACAAGGGCATTGCGGCCCTCGCCTGCCATGAGCGAGGGCCGCGATGCCCTTGTGTGGTATGGGCGAGGGCTTCGCGTCCCTCATCCATGCTTAGGGAGGGCATGACGGCCCTCAATCGTGGCTGGCGAGGGCAAGGGTCATTGGCCCTCACCTGTGGCTAGCAATGGTTGGCTAGCGACCTCGCCGGCCGACTAGTTCTGGGAAAGGAAAAAAAAAAAAGAAAAGAGAAAAAAGAAAAATATATTAAAAATTTTTGAAAAAATTATTAAATAATTATTACATTTGTCCACGTCAGCACCGGCGGTGCCATATAGGGCTGACATCCATATTAGCGATTTTTGGCCTAAATTGGATAGATGAATTGAATTAGTATAAATATGAAAAGATTTAAAATTAAATTGATCGAAATGTTTTAGAATTTTTTTATGATTTTCCCCTGCTTCCTTCGCACCGGTCTTCACGGGCCGACACTTCCTGTTTGATGCGGCGTCCTAGAAAAAACCCTCGGCCTCATCACTGGGCCCCGAAAAGAAGTTTTCCTCTCGACCCTCTCTTCTTCATCCTCTGGTTAGTTCGCAACATCGATATGCATGGTGATGTTGTAGATCTCTCTCGTTGACGAAACCCGGTTTCCCAGTTCGTGCATTGGATCTCGGGGCGAAGCCTCCACCAGCAACGCTCGGCAGGTCTTGGTTTTGGTTGGGTCGTGAGATTTTTCCGCCGATCTAAGCGTGAGTCTTGAAGTTTGTCGAATTTTGTCCCTGATCCGATCTTGTTTTTCTGCATTTACTGTCTCTTTGCTTGACTTTGTTGGGTTTCCTGTGTTAACTTTGTTGATTTCCTCGGTTTTCTTGATTGACCCACTTCGAGATTGGCGCTATCTTGATTTCTGATATGATGATTATGGTGACTGAATTGGGTCTGCTCGTGTTTTTAATTAGTAGATCAGATCTTAGATAGTGGTTGATGGCGGTTTCTGGTAACCCCTCGGTCTGAGACGCCTAGGAGATATGAGTCCGATGCTCAAACTTTTCTGGGTCAGATGTGGTTATATGATCTCAAACCAATTACCTCCGTATACGATTCTTGCAGTCATATTGATTTGATAGATTCGCGGACGACTGAATTTGTTTGTTTTTGGTCGTGCTTTGGTTTTTATTGGTGAATATGATCTGATAGCCTTGGCCTTTATCCTGCAGTTGGTGAACGAGCTGCTCTGTTATTGTCTAGATGTCGACGTATGATGAAGTTCTGAAGGCCGTCTTTCCTTTTCTGAATGGCACAGACCTGGCTTCTTGTATGGTTGTGTGTAAGCAGTGGAGAGAGATAGCCAGAGATGATTACTTTTGGAAGTGCCTATGCGCCAGAAGATGGCCTTCGATTTGCAAACAACCAAACTCGTTTAGGGTAACCTACTACGAACTATATCAAACATTCCACAAACGCCAGCAACGGAAAGCACTTCTTCCCCCACGACTTTGCTTCGAGGGGTTGGAATTCTTTATTGACATATGGACTGAGGATAAATTGATCTTCTCAGAAGTGGTCCCAGGCCCTACCCTTGAGGCCGGAATAAAGAACCCACCTTCCGGAGTGAGTGAAGGGATTAGGCTTCACCTAGAGTGTCCTCAGTACAAGATGACAATACCTGTAGATCCGAGATTCACTGTGGCTTTCAGCCAAAACCTGACTGTTTCAGTGCTCGTAAGACGCAAGGATTCTAATAGAGTTGCTTGCATCATCAATAAGTCAACTTTTGGCTATACAGATCGAACATCAAATAGGTTCATGGCATTTGAATACCTCGACTTTTCTCCTCTCTATCCTTTCATTTCTAATACTCGAGCATGGATTTCTTTGCTTTTTATGGACAAGGATCAAAATGAGGGTGTCATTGATGTTTTTGGTATTGAAGTGGACTTCTGCGATGCTGCAAACTCCAAGGAAGAGGTACTCTGGCTAATAGACATGCTTGATTGGAAATAAGGGACCGATGCATTAAAAGCAGAATAGTGGCTGAACTTGTTCATTAATATGTATTTCTGTATACCAGTTAGTCCTTTGTGGCTGCACCTGGTACTGAGCACGAGGTATATTTCTGGGATTTGCCTTCTGTCAAAACTACAATTAACTGGACTGATGGGGACTTCATGTCATCTGTTGTATATAGTCTCTGTCCAATTTCAATAAAAATGTGCATCCGTCAATATCAACTTTCAAATTTTGTTGCTTCTTTACTATTTAGTCTGGCTTTGAAATAGCCAGAGAATATGAATGATTTATGTCTTTGCGTTAACGTTTCAAACATGAACAATTTACCCTAGACTAATCTTCTCAGATGTTTAGTTTTTCTTTTAACAGCAATTTTATCATGTCACATCGGATTTTTTTTTTCTTTGTAATCCTTGCTTACTGAGATAATTATTAGGACTATAAATAGGGAGCAAGCTATTTTTGGAGGGTTAAAGCAAAGCGGTTTCCCCTGGCTTCTGGTATCTCGAATGCCAATAGTTCTTTACTGAGCTGAAGGTCCTCTTTTATACCTGCTCGCCTACTGATTTTGTTTTGCTTTGCAATCTGTTTTTTCCACTATTCCCCGAGTTTGGAAGAATTGTTGGAAGACAATGTTCATTTTCAATGCCTATCGTGTAACTGTATTCCATTTTTCAATAGGTTCACTTGCCATTTTTCTCTTCTTTGTTGGGTCTTCCTTCTTGTGCATTATAGTGTGACTCACGGATGTTTGCCATTCCACTTTCCTCAATTGTTTTGTCATGTGATCTCAGAGTCAAGCCCATAGCATTTGGTCTTGTCTTCCGAGCAATCGATGGTGTTAGATAAATGGATCAACTCTTGGGTTATATATGTCAGCATTCTCTCTCTCTCTCTCTCTCTCTCTCTCTCTCTCTCAAAGTTTCGTCCAGGAGATGGTATTCTACTTATGTACATGAAAAGAAATTATTTATTGCTTTGATTATTATGTCAAAGTTTTTTTTTGGTCAAAATTATGTCAAGTTATTGGTGTGTCTTTAATTGATAGTGCACTTTCTGGTTCTCTCAATCCATTCTTTCTCCATTTGTTTCATTTTTCTTTTGAAGCTTGGTTTGTAACCTTGACCTCTGTTGAAGAATCATCCCACATCGATTGACAACGGGTCATAAATACTCTTTATATTCATATAGTCTCCCTTCACCTAATAGTTTAAGCTTTTGGGTTGGACTTACTAACATGGTATCAAAGCCAATGCTTTCCCTTTCGCGAATGTACATGGTAAAAGTTCCATGTGAATGTGTGATGTCAAAATTTCACGTGCTGCTCGTAATCCAGCTTGCATGTGTGTGGGGGTGTTGAAGAATCATCCCATATCGATTGACAATGGGTCCTAAATGCTCTTTATATTCATGTGGTCTCCCTCCAACTAATGGCTTAAGCTTTTGGGTTGGACTTACTAACAACCTCCTTTTGCATGCTATGCCCTACATGCCTCTATGAATATATGTAGGCTCTATCCTTTCGTATGGATCTGGTTTTCTTGGATTCGGAGGTAGCATTAATGACTCTCTAGGCTCTTTTTAAAGATATGTTTTTCTGATGATTATTCTCTCACTGTCTCTTGAAATTTGATAGTTGAACCATGATTGACAAATCGGGAATGGTTTTTGATTTGTTTTCGAGTTTCCTTTTTATCTGCTAGCCATTAGGCTAATTATCAAGATACTTGTAGTCTCTCTTTGGACTGTCATGCCATGAACAAGTGCTATCTTTAGTCCTTTGTGGAATTCAATAATGTATCCTGTGGCACTGCCATGGTTCATGTCTTATTAGGAAACTCGCAATGACAACTCAATAACTATCATGGCTTCAAAAAATGAAACATGAGAAGGTAGAAGTTTTGGATGAGTGTATATGATGCTTCTCCTACCAAGCTTCTATAGAGAAACTTCTCCGAATGAAGGGGTTTAAGGTGTTTCCATCAAATTTTGCTGCCAACAAGCCTGATTGAGTGAATCTAGCTAAATTAAATTGCTTGTAGTCCATTCTTAGCAGTCAAACCTTCATCAGATTTTCCTGATTTTTATTTCTATTATTCCCAATCCTCCCTTTTCAGCAAATATACCTTGGATTGTCCTGTTTCTTCAAATTTAGTGTCAGAATGCGCATGTTTTTGCTTCAACTACTATGAATTTCTCACTTCATGCTTGTGATGATCATAACCCAAAACTTGATGAATCGCACTCATTAAGGAATCACACTCATTATGCTCTTTCATCTGGTTTGATTTCCTGGAATGTGTGTTATTCTTCTGCTGTGATATCAAATGCTTGTGAGTTTCCTGGATGGAGATATTAACTGATATCCCTGTTACCACTTCTAAACCTTTTTAATCTGTCTCCCGAGCTTGGTCGTGGAAGGAGGTTTATAAAATTTCTCAACCATTAATAAATGAGGGAGTTGAATGATGGGATTCATGTGTTGTTGGACAATTGCTTGGTCTTTGAGTTCATGTTGGTTGGATTCATCCTTAGCCAATTGAGTCAAGATGGCCCTTTAGAAGTGATTAAATGGGAAAGTAGTTTGTTATATTTCTAGACTTCCTGGTTCTGCAGTTACAGATTGGATTTAAGCAATTGGAGAATGCACATTAACTATTAACTATTTTTTTTATTTTTGAAACATACTTGATTGTTGTAAAATTCTGTGTGGATCTTACTAAAGTAATTGCTTATGGGAATATATACTGCTTCTGCAGTTGGTTGCATTGCTAGTGCAGTGCCAACTGAGCACTCGGCCTGGTGGTTAAGGGTTTGGGGGTGTTGGGCTGAGTTGTTTAGGGTCCATGTTTTTTATACTAGAAACCAAAAGCAAAGTCAAATCTTTCAAGCAAATCACCTTTGCATTGGGATAGATCCAGGTTAGATGATGCAATAGTGTATGTTGAAGAGGTGTCTGGATCTGAACTTGTTGTAGAATTCCTGTGAGTTTATAGCATGGTTCTTCCAATGAAGTCGAATGTCTCTGGAAACCTTTGCAGAATTTTCTGTACCTCTCGATTCTCAAACAAAGATCTGATGGGGACATTTCAAAGCTGAGTATGAATAAACCTTATTCAGTTTTATGATGTACTTGATGGGATGCTTGATTTAGAGGAGAAAGTGATTGCTCGAAATTATGATGTCCCTGTTTCATCTTCATCTAAATTTCTAACATGTTTTCTGCACTTATTCAGTCTAATGTTTCTGGCATTTTATGGATGAAGCTAATTCTTCTGCTACTTCATCATTTGGCTTGTCCTTCGCTTGGTCCTTGTTCTGGTGATCTTATGCGGAAATCTGTTGCTATTCTTCATTCTCTGAATCCTTCTACAGCACTAAGAGGTATGCTGCTTTTTTTTCTTTTTTGGGAGGCCAGAGGAATATAAGTCTACTGGTTTTGAGTGTTAAAACCTGCTGGTTCTCCTGCAACAATCTCTGTCCTTTTCTCGTGTCTTCGCTTGAGATATCAGGCGTTTGCTGGTCCTCTGTAACATTATGGTTGGATTTGTGGGTATGTCCTGTTTTGCATTCTTGCTTTGTTTGAATCTCAAGTAGGAGAAACTAATGCTGCTCCTATTCATCTAGCAGTATGAAAACATCTGATTTATTTTTTTGTCAATCGAATATTTATTTCTGGATGATCCTGCATAGTAGCCATCTTCACATTTTGCTCCATTGCAACCAAGAAAGTTTAGGGTCCGTTTGATTCGAAGGAAATATGTTTCTAGAAAATTATTTTTCAACTTTTGGGTGTTTGGATGACTGAAACTTTAGCGATTTACGGAAAACTTTTTTTGTTTGGGTCGAAACGTAAAACGTTTCGCATGAGTTGAAAATAACAAGCTTAGATTGGGGTTAATTATTGTTCTCTTTTAGCAAGAAAGAAATCATTTTCTCTAGGCCACCATAAAAATTATTTTCCTTTGTCATGAGGTTTTCTGTTAAACAAACAAATCCTTAATCATGGTTCCACTTTCTTTACGTTATGATGTGGTTGAATTATGCTATATGTGAGTTGCTATTTACATATAAAGGCTCGATTCAGCAATCAAATCTTTTTTCATGTAGAATCATCTAATGACAATCTAAAATTGGGTTGCATAGATGTCAAAAAACCGATGTGATTCTATTGAAATAAATGACAACTTCAAAGGTACGCATCAAGAAAATTGGATTCAATTTCCCTTGCAATTAGGGCTAAAAGTTTTTTTTAAAAAAAGTCAATTTCAAGCTAATTTCTCAATTAAGGGGAATTTTCGAATTTGTGCACTAAAGCCGCATATTTTGAATTTGATGTCCAAAGTTTGAG
This sequence comes from Syzygium aromaticum, assembly GCA_024500025.1. NCBI lineage: Eukaryota > Viridiplantae > Streptophyta > Magnoliopsida > Myrtales > Myrtaceae > Syzygium > Syzygium aromaticum. The sequence goes on along the minus strand of CM044894.1, from coordinate 12,916,602 downwards.
AAATATTTCCTCGACAACCAGGTAGGCAAAAGTTTGTTGTAAAAAAAGGGATGGAAATATTTCCTCGCAAAAAAGGGCCTATTTTGTTTGGCATTTGGGGAAAGCCTTTAGTCGAATGCAAAGGCATTTAGCACAAATGGCTTCGAGGAAATGTAAGATTGTTTGGCAAACTGTAATTGAAAAGTGCTTTGGGGAAACGTAAGCTGTTTGGTAAACATATATTTGGAAAGTCCTTTGGTATGACCAATTCAAGTTTTTTTAATTGTAATTATTTAAAATTGAAGTAAAAAAAACAATGATGGTAATTTTTATATTTCGAGTCGAGAATAATGTAATAGAAATATATTAACAAATTTTAAAAAAAAAGATTCATTTCATTATAGTACACATAATCACATGTCCTTAAGAATGAAATACATTATCTTTAAATATTACAAAAATCCTTAATGACTTTGTAAATTCATGACTATTTCATCACGTAAACGTATCATGTTAGAGATACATTATCCTTTAATTCACTCATCTCCTCATTTATATCATCATGATTAACTGAATATCCATAATCGAGATTCAATTTTGCACTTTCAAAATCCGCATCAATCATGGTATTTCTTCGAATATAATTGTACAAAACCATTGTCGCTATAACGATTTGCTCTTGCTTTTCATATAGATAACTAGACATATTTGTCAAAATCTTCTACTTATTTTTTAATACACAAAAGGCTCACTTGATTACTGAGCGTAGAGAGGAATGGGCACAATTGAACACTTCTTGACACCCCGTTGGTGTAGGACTTTGTCGAAACTCTAGCAAATGATATTTAACATCTTTATATGGCCCCAAATAACCCGTGAGATTTGGATATCTATCATCTACTAAATAATATTTACCTACACAAATATAATGAAAATTTAATCAACATTTGCCACATAGATACATATGGATGTACCTAAACAATTAATTAACGAACCTAGAGGAGGATGACGAAATTGTGCATCATGCCTTCCAATGGCTTCATAGAAGATACGAGTATCATGAGCTTGTCCTCCCAATCGGCGCAAGCATAGATAAATTCCATTTTAAAATTACATACGGCTTACATTTTGAGTCATCATTCCTTTTTAACTAATAAAACGAATTTGATCATATGTGGGTACCACCACTGGGATATGTGTACTATCCATAACTTCAATACAATCCTAAAAACAAAGAACGAAATATTACATGATTTACATTTAGTTTTTCCTTTATATTGTACAATAGTAACTTACCTTAAAATATGGATAAAATCGATGGTCTTTCTTGATCTTCTCTGGAACTTCCTTAAATTGCTGATTAGTTGGTTGGATCAAACTTTTTCCCATACCACATATTTTATCTAAAACTAAGTTAAAGTGTCTACTTATGGTTTCCTTATAGAGTTGAAAGCGCTCTTGTGCTAACCTATTACATATACCATATCCCAAAATATGAAGAAACATATCAACCATTTTTGCAACATTAGTATTCCCAGATCCTTGAGGACCATAGCATGTTATCACGTCATACGTTAAATTATTAAATACATCAATGTGCATTCTAAACATGCACATTATTGGATAAACTTCTTCTCCCGTCAACTCTTTTAACCATGCATAACCTATATACGATGAGGTCATGCAAGGTTCTTTGCAAAAGTACATTGCTTGATAACCAATTGAAGCCGTTGCGACTGAGACGAGATCCTAATATTTATTTTCCTCTTTTTCACGATTTTCCCTTTCAAGAGAGCCATCCATAACTGCTTAAAGTAACATATATAGAGGTAGTAGAGTATAAGGGAAACAATGAACAATGTTGATCATCCATCAAGAGAAACAATATCAGCTATCATATATATGCAAACTAAACCACATAAAGAGAACACCACTAGAAAACAATTCTCAAATTAAAACATAAATAGAAATTAGGTTCACACGTAATGCAAATAGATGTCTCACGTGAAAACAAAGTAGCATGCCAAGGAGTTCAAATAAGATGCTAACATCCTAGTTATGACTCTCTTCGAACTCATACTTGATATACTTGACTTTTAGTGCATCACTCTTCAAGCTCACGAAGACCTACCTATTGTCTTTCTTTTCCTTAAAATGAGATACTGCAAAAAAGTATAACTTTTCATCTTGCATAATTTCAGGTATGGTATCCAGCATATCTATGAGGTCCTTATAAGGACCATATCCCTTATTTGCTTGAGATAATGTAGCAGCAATGCTCCTTTGTTCAACAGTTAAACAAAGCCTGTTAATTTGCGTTCCAAGCTGCTGTGCCGTGGTCAATCTCTTTTCTTTCTTTCCTCGAGCTTGCCTCATTAAAGTATCCGCAACTATTTTATGGCTCTGAGTTCCAACTGGTTCAATGGTTTCATCCGCACGAGACTCCAAATTTTCATCAGTAGATCCTACACCATCACCGATACTAGGTTGTGTGACCTCAACAACATCCTCATCACTACATAGACCTTGCCCAGGATTCCATGTGATTCCTCTATTAGCAACTGTATCTTTGAACATCCTATCTAACAAAGCTACAAGATCAAGATGTATACATTTCATCCTAAAAATCTTAAGCTTAGGATTAGCCTATTGTAATATAGCATTTGCATAAGTTGTATCATTTAAAATGAACTAAACACAAAAGTAAAAGAGAAAGAGAAAAAAACCTAAATTTTTTTCTCCCACCATTCATCACTCGCATTTCTTGAATAAGTTGTATCATTTAAAATGAACTAAACACAAAAGTAAAAGCGAAAGAGAAAAAAACCTAAATTTTTTTCTCCTACCATTCATCACTCGCATTTCTTGAATCCCATCCTAGTCCCGTTTCATTATACACCATTGTCCTCCATCTTTTCCTTTCTTCCTTAAGATTATCCCACTTACTCTTCATTTAATTTTTATCATATTTTTTACCTGTTAGCTCTTCAAACTTGCTAATAATGACTGTCCATCCATCCTTTTTATTGTTTGTTGGACGATTGCCTTTTTCAATTTGTTCAACACACAACTTACAAAAGGTTTCTACATCTTCCGAGCTTCAAAATGCCTTAGTTGCCATCTGCTAGTAAAGTGACATGAACAAAATTGAGAGGCACAAACAAACAAGATTAATCATGAAGAGATTCAAATGAACACATGCATTTCTTAACACACAAATAGCCGATGTTCTGAAAGCTATAGATGGCAAACCCCATCATCATGCGACCGTAGGATGCCAATGCAATTTTACGGATCCTCTTAACAGTATTTTTATAGATAACTAGTTTCAACCGCATAAAAGTCATCTATGCATTCTATAAAAATTAGGAATTGTGTTCATCAATAATGAGTTAATGATAGATTCGTTCAACATTATGCCAACCCCATAATCGCCTAGTCTCATCCAGGTAGGGCACTCACACAATCTCGTCCCATCCACTCCTTTTCTGAACATTCAGTGCATAACAACAACATAATACTCCAATGAAAAGGTTTGGTCATTATTCACGGTGCATCAACACAATGTCCAATTAAAAACCCTTAGTTTCATAATTTCCTACACAACATTCAGTGCATCATCACTTGCGTAGCTTGATTTTTGCCCTAAAAAATAGAGTCGTTCTCTTCGTTAATAGAGCTTAAAGCTTGCGGGGACATAGAGTTGCAGAGGCAACTGATGAGAAGGGGACAACGAAGGGCAAAAACCTATAAAACAGGGATTTATGGAGGATTGGGAGGGCAATTAGGTGATCTTGGGAAATCGTTGCTGAACTATTGTAGGGAAATCAAGCTACGCACAATTTCAGCGATTCGGCAACATTTCTTAACACACTAAAGTAGGAAATCAAAGAAACATTAAATCAAAGAAACAAGAATGAGAGACCAGAGCGTAGCAAAAGTAGATCCACCGGAGAGAGAGGAACCTACGGAGAGATGCGAGCAAGCGAACGAAACAGAGCAATTGAGTGAGGCAAACAGGCTAGCAAGGCGAGGCGAGGACAGCGAGGTGAGGTAAGGTCGACGAACGAGGCGAGGCTAGTGAGCGAGGTGAGGCGAGGTCGGCAAGTGAGGCGCAGCAAGCCAAGTGAGGGAGGTCGACGAGTGAGGTGAGAGAGTGACGGGATAGAGAGAGCGAGGTGAAAGCGTGAGGGAGTGTTGAGCGAATGAACAAAGTGAGGTGGAGGACAAAGGAATGCAAGGGTTTCTATTTTTTAAAGGAGGCAAAAGTGGGCTTTTGGTAAAATTTTGAGGGCAAAAAAGGCAACTGGCATATTTTCATTAATTGGTAGACTAGCATTCCCAAGCCCAACATTTGGCCAAAGAGGTAGGAAAATAATTTGCCAAGCACTCAGAAATTTCCCTAAGGGGCTTTGGGCCTTTCCAAAGCTGAACCAAACACCCCTTAAGAGAAATAGTTGGGGATAATGACACAAATAATCTCTGAATTTTGATTCAATGTGCAATTTGGTTCCTGAACTTTTAATTTATTCAATATATTAGCTGAACTTTAGTTTAATGTTCAATGTGGTCCAAAAACTTTTAATTTGTTCAATGTGGTCCCTGAAGTTTAGGTATATATTCAATTTAGTCCTTGAATTATATGAAAATTTATAATATAGTCCCTGAACTTGAATTAATGGAATGACTATATTACATAATTTTATAAAGTTCAAGGACTATATTGAACATGTACCAAAAGTCCAGGGATTACATTGAACAAATTAAAGGTTCAAGAACCACATTGAGCATTAGGCTAAAATTCAAGGATTACATTGAATAAATTAAAAGTTCAATGATCAAATTGCACGTTGAGTCAAAGTTCAGGGACTGCTTGTGTCATTTTCCCAAATAGTTTGGATCATAAACCAAAGGCCAAATTCAGTTCGCGAGATGGAGAAATCTGGAAGGGGGATGAAAGTAGAGTTGGAATCACTTAGCCAAACTCGAGATTCTTAAGTTAAAGTGGGCGAATCGTGGACAAGCCCACAATTCACCGCCCACATTTAGGTTCTGTTTATTTCATGGAAAACGAATGATTTGAATATTATTTTCTTAATCACGATTGTTTGTATCGCTTAAAATAATGAGTTAATAGAAAATATTTTTATTATCGATAACAATTTATGTCTTGGTATTTTCATAAAAGATGAAAATATTTTCGGTTTATTTATTTTCGTAAGTGATACAAACAATCGTTTTTAAGAAAATATTTTTCAAATCATTCATTTTTCATAAAACAAATAGAGTCTTAAGAAATATCACCCCACGATATCACGTCTCTGAAAATCAGAGAGCCCTAGGCTATCAAAGTAAGAATAAATAGCCTCAAGTTGATTATTTGAGGTAAGAGAGTTTCGATAGCCATATGCCATTATTCTGCTAATTACATTCTGTAAAAGCTCTAGCCTCAAAGGGTCCCTGAAAACCCACCACCAGGGGGGCCTTCTTCTCTGTGGTATGCAAAGTGCGTGGAGTCACATAAGCGGGTCAAATAAGGAATTCCTTCTCACTTAAGAAGGGGAAGGAAGGGAGTTCGATTCCTTGCCTTCTCAGGAGGGTCGGGGTGGGAATGTGTTAGTGAAGGAACAAGGACTTAAAACTTGCACATAGCACATAGCATATAGTGGCTTGTAAAATAGAAATAGGATACAACTAGAACTAAAGAAAAATCCCAAAGTGTTGACTGAGAAGCCTATGAGAATCCGTATTTAGGACCAGGAGAAGTACAAATATACATGATTAATCAACCTCATGACACATCGCCAACTTGGATCATCTAAGGGAAGGAGAAAACCGAGCACCTCCAATAGCTGGAAGCCTACGGCTATGGCGAGAGGAGAAATGATAGCATGTAATGGATGCCGTTCGATGTGAAGCCTTATGTAGAAACACAATCTTTTATCAAACAAAAGTTGAACAAGCTTAAGAGATGGAAGAAATCCAATGAGATTTAGAGTTGTTCGACCATGCGAGCTTTTACAGCCTCAACAATGCCGAAATGCACTATGAATTCATTGAAATGTTACTTATATAGGAAGTGTTGCTTCTACTAGAAGCTTTTGGAGTTGCTTCTACCAACTTGAGCTCCCTTCACAACACCACATCACTCTCTTTTCATATGACAAATATTCACACCCTCTACAAATATTTATAATCAGAAATCCCTCTATTTTGCACGAGGGAATGCAACAGAATTCAATGCAACACAAAGAGAGTGCTCATGAGCTTCGACTTCACCAACAGCAGAAAGAGTGTCCGTGAGCTTTAAAGCATCCGTTGGAAGCTTTGTCTAATCATATAGTAGTTGATCTTTACCTTCTTTGGCCAACTAAACAGATTTCTACACCATCCGAATGGCATTCTACGGAGCATCGGAAGCCATTTTCCAAAATAAAACACTCTATTTTTTCAATCGGCTTGTCATCTTTGGGAAAATTGTCTAAAAAGTCTTAAATCTATTGCACTTTTGCCAATTCAATCCTAAACCTTTTAAGTTTGTCAATTCAGTTCTAAACCTTTTGTGACATTCTGAAATTCGACCCATTTTCGGGATTTATGAAATGAATATATATCTTCGATGCACTTTTAGTTAAATCTCACTCTGAATTGATCATTCTTGAGAAGATTAACCGTTAGGGAATGGCTAGCTAAGAATCAAGTACGTGAACCTAAGAACTTGCCCATGAATCGACACTTCGACCATAAGGATTGACGAGAAGATATTTTTGGCCATTATAGGCCGATCCAAGGATGGTTACGAAACGATTTGCAAATGTTGTATAATTGGATCGCAGGTGATTCCGCTCGACCATTATATGAATTTCGAACAATCCTAAACCTAATTCGAACGATCGCGTTAATTGAAACTAGTGATTGACCCTTGCAATTACATGAAAACTGAGGTCGTCATGGCTCAAGCAAGCTTAGATATGGCTCGATATCGAATCGGCTATGGGTCAATACGCGTAACTCCTAAAACCCGCCCGTTAGTTTGAAATACACTAAAGTCGCGATTGATTAGTTTTAGCCATGAATTAGAATCCGGAATGAGATGTTGAACTTTCAAGATTCCACAAAAATTTATCGGATATCGTCTCATCAAGCGTGGCCAACTATTAGATTGCTCGGAATTATTGGAAAAGTGTAATTTGGACCCGGTATTGGAAAAGATCATTTTACCCCCGAGGATATTTGAATTCATTTGAGACATTGAATGGCAATTTGGACTGTAGTATTTTCCCTCCAATGGCCGAATTTAATGGACCATTGTGCCCCTCCTCTCCTTACTTATTTATTTTCTTGCCATTTGTTATTTTTGGGTATTTACTTGAAAGGAAATTTGAGAGCCATTAGATCTTGGAGTGGGGAACAAGTTGGATTCTAGACCCTTGGATGATAGTGGAGTTGGTATTGGGGTTTTGTGAGTTAGTTGGGTTAGTAGATGATCAATCACTCTTGTCTCTCTCTCCTTCATTCTCTTCCTCCCTTACTCTCTTCATCTTCGGTCGACCCTCTCCCCCTCTACCTTGTCGTGACCAGCTCAGCCGCTTCAGCCACCGTTCAATCGCCAAAGACACGCCGGAACCACCGCCAACCATCGCTACTGCTCACCACCACCACTACCCTCTTTCTCTCCCTTCTTCCTTCTCATTTTTAGTCACCACCACCTCTAGCTGAGACTAGCACCACCCCTCACCGTCACCACCACCTCGTGCTCATCCCAGTTGTGGCTCGCCTGTGACCAAAGCCGCTACCAAGCCTCCTGTCCGTCTACCAGAGCAGCTGCTTGCTTGGTCTGGCTTTGCTTAGAATTCCTAGTAAGTGCTCCCTAAACCTTGGTTAGGATAATATGTTACTAATGACATATGTAAAGGCTAATTAAGGGCTGTTTAGAGTGCGAATGGTAACCATTCTGCTCCAGAAATCAAATTCTTGCTAAAAATTGATTTCTAGATGAGAAATCTGTTTGATAAAACATGACTAATTTTGCTCCAAAAATTGATTTCTAAAACAGAAATCTATTTTTATATTTTTATTTTTTTGTGCACCTCAAAAAAGAAATTAAATTTCACTTAAAGTGCGTGCCTAAAGGTATTCTAAGTCATTTTATGAAGTTTTGAAATTTTTTATTTTTTGATTTTTTTTGGGCACCTCAAAAAAATTAAATTCCACTCAAAGTGGATGCCCAAAGGTATTCTAAGTCATTTTGTGAAGTTTTGAAATTTTTTATATTTTATATTTTTTTTGGGCACCTCAAAAAATTAAATTTCACTCATAGTGGGTGTCCAAATGTATTCTCAGCCATTTTGTGAAGTTTTGAAATTTTTGATTTTTTGATTTTTTTTGGGCACCTAAAAAAAATTAAATTTCACTCAAAGTGGGTGTCCAAAGATATTCTAAGCCATTTTATGAAATTTTGAAATTTTTAATTTTTTTTAATTTTTTTGGCACCTCAAAAAAATTAAATTTCATTGAAAGTGGGTGTCCAAAGGTATTTTAAGTCATTTTGTGAAATTTTTAATTTTTTGATTTTTTTGGGCACCTCAAAAAAATTAAATTTCACTCAAAGTGAGTACCCAAAGGTATTCTAAGCCATTTTGTAAAGTTTTGAAATTTTTAATTTTTTTATATTTTTTGAAAAAAATTCACCAAATTTCCTACTTTCCCGAAATCTAACTTTTTTTATTTTCTAGAAATTTTTATGAATTTTTCCGAAATTTTTTAATTTTTATGTATTTTCTGAAAAAAAAAAATTAGTGAGAAAAAGAGAGAAAATAAGGAGAATACATTCTGAAAAAGAGAAACTACAAGAAGCTACATTTGTAGCTTCTCTTTTTCTTGCCCAAAACTCATTTTTGAATTAATAATGCATTCTGGAATTAAGTATTTTTAACAAACGCATTTTTATTCAAGAATGTAAAAATTGCTCTAGAATGCATTCCGAAAATTTTTTAACAAATGCATTTCTGCTCCGGAATCCATTCTAGAATAGAATTTCTACTTCAGAATGGATTTCATGTGTGCCCTTAAAGGTGGTTTAGTGGCTTGATGAGTCTGGTTGCTTATTGGTTCTTGCTTGGTTGATTCCCGATTTGGTTGCTGTTGTGCCTCTATTGTCACGGCCCGAACCCTACGGCACGCGATATCCCGCCTCGGTCATATTTGTGCGACACCTAAGGACGTGATGCCGACCCAAAATCCAAAATAGAGAATAATACACATGCGGAAGAAAACAACACCCGTACCATATAAAATAATGACCAAGAATAACAAATAGCAACCGGTGTAAAAACACACTAGCATTAATACAAAACATTTACAATATCCATTATAACAGAACTATATATATAAATCAAAAGCGAGTCAAAGACCACTAACGACCAAAAGGGGGTAGGTGGCCCAGACGGTTAGGTACTAACTCCAACTAGGCACTCTCTAAAAAGTGTCAGCCCCTATGCTAACTAAGCTCTAAAGCTAAACCAATCTTAGGGTTCCCAATTCGGGTCGGATCCCAACGACTCAGATGAACTCTCGGACGGCTCAGACTCGGAATCCATGGATCCCCGCTCGGACTCGATCTTCGACGGTTCCTCTTCTGGATCAACCCCTGGCTGTAGCTCCATAGGCTCCGGCTCTGATTCGGTCTCCCACTCCATCGAATCTTCTCCCTCCTCGAATTCACTGTCCATCTCGATAATGACTGACTGGGGGTCAGAATCCGCCTCGGACAAAGCATTAGGGCTTACCAACTCGCCATCAACTGAATGGGGAACCCACTGGCCATACCCGTCAAACGGGATATCAAAGGTCCTAAGAGGTCCATAGGTTCCAGACTCATCCCGGTAACACCAACCGAGATAGAGATGAGCCTTGAGCTGTGGCCCGCCCTCATCGACTCAAATTATAGTATAATGTCTAATATACACCTTTTCGTTCCATTCGGGGTACTCGGTCACCAAACTGTCTATACGATCTGGGATCTCAAAACGGATTGGTACTCCTGCCATCCTCAAGGTCGGGGGTCTGAAAATGTGGAGTTTTAACAACCATGAGAATAAATTTCAGCAAGTAGGTCCCCTAAACCTAAACTAGGCTAACATGCACCTCCAGATAAGCTACTAATTAAACAAACAAAATAGTACTCAAATGACTTAGGCCCTCGGGCCTAAATCACACAGGTTCTAGACCCTGCAGGTTAGGCACATAACAAAATAGTATAGAACCCAATCAGCACACAGCTACACAAGCACTTAATCATGACACATGCCATGCACATGCTTGCACTATTCGCACATGTACCATTACTATGCATATGTTCATGCTTATTAATGCACACTTGCACATGTGTCGATTTCTCAATTCACCTCTGACCCACGTAAAACACATCAGGTCCGATCCGCGTAAAACGCATCAGGTCTAACATTCTTTAGTCAATCTCCGGCCCACATAAAACGCATCAAGCTCATGACATAACCCGCGTATGGAACGCCTCAGGTTGGCCATCTTCCGGTAATCCGGGCATTTCATATCCACGACACAACCCGCGTAAAATGCATGAGTTCGGCCAGCCACTGGGATTCCAGGCATTGTCCCGCGTAAAACGCATCAAAACGGGTTCATCACCCCGCATAAAATGCATCAGGGTTTTATGTGATCACACGTACACATTCACCGATTATTATCTAAACCCTGCGTAAAACGTATCAGGGCAATTTAGGTGATCACATGCTCGATGCCATACACACATACTCGTATGATTCACATGCTATGCCAATGCTCAGTATGCATAATGCATGGCCAAATCATCCAAACTTCGGCCATCAATTACAACCATAATAGTCCTTCAGTTTAACATGTCAATACACCTAATTAACCAATCCAATTCACTCAACCATGGTCCACAATTGGCACACATAATCACGTGATTTAATCATTGAAATCACACGAACCTATGGCCTCCAATGATTCTCACGCTTCGGCCATACCAACCATCATCATGACATCACAATATTAAGCACAAATCACAACAATTCATCCACCACATAAACCAAACAATTACACATGGCAAGATTACACTTAGGTCACCAATTAGCCACACGAGGTCTAATTAATTCTACAATACAGCCACCAATCGAGTCATTCTAAGCCTATAAATCACCATCAAATTATTACCTTAGGCCACTAAATTCACCACCTAGTTAGCCCTAACCAACAGCCACTTAATAACCCCTAAAATACCCTAATTTAACTAAAAATGTACATTAGCCTAAACTAGGGTTTAAGGTTGTACTCACCCAAACTCCTAAGCTCCAAGTTTGGCTGATCAAAGGGGAAAAACAGCTGGTCGGCCTCCGGTTCGCGGCAGAACCAACGGCGACAGCGGTGGAGATCGGCAACGAACGGCGAGGCCGGCGACTTGCGGCGGCTCAAGACGGCGGAGGAGGAGGCTGGTGAGGCTGGTGGTGTCACGGAAATGGGGAGGGGAAAGTTGAAGGCGGTGACAGTGGTGCTCAGGTGGACGAGCGGCCGGGGACGTGCGGCAGCCTCACACGGCCTCACATGGCCAAGGGTGCCGAACAGTGTTTGTGGGGTAACGGAATGAGAGAGAGGAAGAGAGAGTGAGACAAACGAGTGGTGGTCGTGGTGGCGCGAACGGTTGACCTGCGGCGGCGGCGGAACCAAGACGGGGGCCGATGGTGGTGATGACAATGAGGGAGACAGATGGTAAGGGGGAGGGGGTTGAATGGTGGTGGTGGTGACGTGTGCTTGTGTGGATGGTGACGGTGTGGGATGCTCAGGTGGTGGCGGCGTGGCCGTGGCTTGGTTGCTCTGGTGGCTCTCACAGCCAAGGGGGAGGTGAGAAAATGAAGAGAGAGAGAGAGAGAGAGAGAAGTGGCCGGATGGGGATGTGAGGAAATGAGGGGAGAGAGAGAACATGTAAGTTTAAGAAGGGCTTGAGTGGGGTTGTTTACCTTACCCACTCACACTATTCACCTACCCCACTAATCCCTTGATCTAATGGCCCAAATTTGAAGACCAATCACATCCTTCCAAAATTAAGGGTCAAAATTGATTCTTGCTCAAAATATCCAAAGGCAATTTTGGGAAATAGTAAGGGTGATGGGGGCATTTTCGGCCACTAAGGGCTGATCATGCCCACTTCAAATCTCAAAATTCGGAATTAAGGCTTAGGGGTCCAAGGGCAAATTGGTAATTTCCGTCCCCAGGTCAAAATTCAATTTTTCGGCGCTACCAATCCCAGATATAATTGGCCACGCTAATACGACGTTGTCCTTGCAAAATAATCGCGTACGTCCGTGAAATTCGACACTCAAGTCCGGATTCAATTTAACGACCAATTTCACTCAATTACAATTTTAGCGTATCTCACTAACGAGCGGCTGTTTAGGGGTTACATGTATCGACTTAGGGTTACTCAAGTTGTGACGGTCTCGATTTCCAAGAGAACGCAAGGATTTATCGCTAGTTTTGGAGGTTGCGATTATTCGGAATAAATTCAAGCTTGTTCGCCACGCGTACTCTCTATCATGCGGAAACACTCGCGATCCAATCATGCGTCGTTGGCCAAACCAATCTGTCACCCTCCTAGAATCGGCTCACATTGGCCCAAAATATTCTCTCGTCGTTCTTCAGAATCGGAGCTCGATTCATGGTCGAGTTTCTGGGTCCACGTACCGTTTTTCCTAGTTAGTCTTTCCCCATCGGTTAGTATCCCGAGAGCGATCAGTTCCGGGCGAAACTTATTAAAATGAAATGAGAACTAAGCATTTATTTCATTGATCCCAAAAATGGGTCGAATTCAGGATGTTACATCTATGTTTTGTTATTTTTGTGAAGACTTTTTTGGGTCGAATCTGAGGTGGTGTTCTTCATAAAAGTTTTCCTTAACATTTCGAAGTATAATATAAATTAAATTTGAAATTTTTAGAGATCATTTGGGGTCATTCAGAAGTCCATTTTTGGACCGTCTCAAAACTGTTGGAATTATTATTCATCCGATCTTATTGTCTTTCCGAATTTTTTATAAATTTTTTCAGGCTTCTTTTCAACAAACCTCCTTCATGAAAATTGTTAAGAACACAACCTATAAAAATTTTCAAAGCTTTATAAAGAGATTTGGGTACTAATTGAGATGCATTTTGAAGACCGGGTGGCCTATCCGAAAGGACTGATTTTTGTCTGACTTCGAGTGAAAAAAAGAGATGTTTACAGTCGGAACTGGGTTTCGTGCTCTCATGAAAAATATTTATCAAGATGTGTCATATGACATATCCGAAATTCATAATTTTTAGAGTTGAATTACTATTTATTTCGAAAGGATTTCGGTCGCTGTGTAGCCGCCCAGATTAAAACACTGATTCTGTGCAAGTTGGGTTTTCTCTCTCTCAAGGACTATATGGTGTTATTGTTGCATATGAGAGGCGCTGCTTCTTGTTAGACGAGTACGAATTTAGTGTCATTTGACTAATTGAAACGATGAGAATTGGTTTAAATGCTTGAATGCTCGTGTAGTCATATAATGCCATGAGGCGACATACGTAAGGATTTAACCCGTCTTGATGCGTTTTATGCAAGACAATGTCCGATTTATCGGATGCCCGACGGGGATCTAGATGCCAATCACGGTAGAGGCCATATTGATGCTCCTTATAGAATGCCATATTGATGCGTTTAACATGGGATGTTGCCGTCGTCCACGTAGCGGGACGACACCCAGTTACGCTAGAAGATCGATAACCTAATGCGTTTTATGTGGGTTCGGGGGAGCTCAAGGGGCCATTAATAATCTTGACCTAGTGAGTGCGATATGCAGTATGGGATGTAATGTTTGAGACTAATGTTGGGCATGTCTAGATTATTAAATGTGCTATGCATGTTCATGCCTCGATTTTGGGTTGTTATGCTCAATGAGTGTTTGCCATGTTATGGCGATTCTCTAACGTGCAGAGCTTGTGTATGTGCTAAGGTGAGGTAAAGGCGTTTGTGATTGATGTGGTACATTGATCGATAGAATTTCATGTTTAAAACTGTCTAGAGGTACGCATTAGCCTAAGGCTTAGGTAGTTACTTATTGAGATTTATTCTCATTGTTGTATCCCAAGCATTTCAAACCCCTAACCATGAACCTAAATGGTCCACCACAAAGTTTTGGGATACCGATGCATATGAAGCATATGTTGACGGAATACCTAGTGGGAGAAGATAGGGTTTACATTAAGTATGCTAGCACTATTTGGGTAGACGAGGGCAAGACCGTTTGGAAACCACATACCTTTTTGGCTTGGTTCTACCGGGATGGAGACGAGTTATTTAGTCCACTCCGGGGAATTGATGTTCCCTCTGATGACGAAGTAGAAGAGTGGGATCTCATGGAAATCCTTCCACCAAACGGAGTTGTTACTAGTCCGGACACCAATCATGAAGATTCGGATCCTGAGTCGGAACCTATGGAGTCTGACCCCGAGCCAAAGCTTGTTGAATCCAAACCCAAGCCGTCTGACAACATGGCTGATCCGAGATCACCTAAGTACTTCGAGTCCGATCTAGGGACACCACCTGGATAGCATGGGGGTGACTAATAGGTTTAGAAATCCCGACTTTTGAGAAGCCCTATTTTGATTAGAGGAGTTAGGCTAACCAATCACCTGACCCTTTTTGTTATATGTTGTCCGTAGTTAATTGCCTCATATAAGGCTTGCAAGTGTATATGCAATTACTGACGTTATGTTTATAAAAGTGTTTCATTGATATATATCAAATGTCTCTCTATTATCCCGTTCAATTGTATGTTGTATCGCAAGTTCGAGTTTGCTTCTGCTTGAGTTATCAATGTGATTCGGTGTCGGCCAACGCTGATGTAGCAATTTTTTAATAGTTTTTTTTTCCAATTTTTAAAATTTTCTTTTCTTTTCTTTCTTTTTTTTTTTTTGCCTTCTTCCCTATCTTGCCGGCCTCTGGCGAAGCTCGCCCCCACTGGCCACTGCCGAGGGCGAGCCTCGCCTGCCGCTGCCAAGCCAACCTCGCTTAGCCAAGGCAAGGCTGACCTCGCCGTAGTTGGGCGAGGTGAAACCTAATGATGGCAAGGTTAGCCTTGCCAGATCTAAGCAAGTCTCACCTAACCAAGGTGAGACCAACCTATGACAGCACTGGCTAGAAAGCCTCACCCAGCCATGGCGAGGCCGACCTCCCTGTTGCTGGGTTTCACCTCGCCCAGCGATGGCGAGTCGCCCTCGCCATGGCTAGTCGAGGCTGATCGTGCCGTCGCTGGGTTCTACCTCGCCTAGCGATGGTGAGGTCAACCTCGATCTCACTTAGGCGGTGGCAAGCGAGGCTCGCCCTCGCCAGTGGCCAAGGGGGCAAGCTTCGCCAGAGGCCGGCGAGGTCGACCTCACTGACTTGTACCTTTGGCCGGTCGCCGGATCAACCAAAGGAAAGAAGGGCAGAAAAAAATATTTAAAAATTGCCACATCAGCGTTGGTCGGATGGCCGGCCAAAATTGGCCAGATGAACTGAATTGGCAAGAAGTGAAAATGTTTAGGAATGAATTAGCAAGAAGTGAAAAGGTTTATGACTGAATTGGTAAAAGTACAATAGGTTTAGGATTTCTTTGACAATTTTCCCTTTCATCTTTTCTGTTTTCACAAAAATGGCAATAACATGTCTAATTCAATCAGGGTCGTAATAAAGTAAAGGTTTAATTTGGTTCAAAAGAGGAATTTGATGAAAAACCCAGAAGAAAAGGCAAAAGCAAAGTCTGCATAAATTTGGCGAACCTATGCTACATAGTAAATTAATTGCTTTTTTTTTTAGTTGAATCTACCAATTCGAATTTCGAAACTGATTGCCATTGTAATAAGTGCGTGATTTCATTAATAAGTGCCATATAATTGGAGTTTTAGTACTTAATTGAAGTTATCGATCAACCATTGACCTAAAGCTATGTATTGCTAAACTTCTCATAATTTGATTGATCTTGTGGGTAGTAACTTCCCATCACAAACAATAACCTCCCTTAACTCGAGGATGTTGTCACCAGCACTTATCAAATGATAATGTAATTTTATTCAAATGGTCATAAATGGTACTTCATAATGGTTATTAACTTTCTATCATTAATTATAACTTTGTGCTGTCATTTAGGCTTCATTTGTTTTACGAAAAATAAATAATTTGAAAAATATTTAAAAATATCATTTGTATCGCTTGAAAAAATTAGTCAATGATTGATGGTCCCTATGTAACATCCTGAATTTCGACTCGATTCCGAAATCAATAAAGTTGACATTATTTATCATTTCATTTTATTAAGTCTCGCCCGGAGTTGATCACTCTTAGGATACTAACCAAATGGGAATGGCTAATTAGGAAAACAGTATGTGAACCAGGGACCTGATCACGAATCGGACACCGATTTCAAGAAACGACAAGGAAATATTTTAGGCCAATATAGGCCGATCCTAAGAAAGTGACGGATTTGGTTTGGCCAAGGCCAACGATATACGATCGAATAGCAGGTGATTTTGTATGATCGAAAGTACACGTGACCAACACAAATTCCGAACTTAAACCGAACGATCATGACCTTCGAAACTAGCGGTAATTCCTCTCGTTCTCCCAGTAATCGAGACCGTCATGACTCAGATAACTCTAGCTTGATACACGTAACCCCTAAACAGCCGCTCGTAAATGAGAGACCCTGAAATTTGAAATTGAGCAAGTTTTGATCACGAAATTGAACCCGAATTTTGATGTTAATTTTCGAGGGTGTGCGTGACTATTTTTGTGAGGACGATATCATATTATGTTGGCCAATCATATTTGGGGTTAGTATGGTCAAAAAATGGAATTTCGACCCGGGACGGAAAAATTACCGTTTTGCCCATGGCCCTATTTTGTTAAATTCAGAATTTTGGGCTAAATTTTGGGATTAAATTATGGATTTTATTAAGTATTTCAGCCCATGGAAATGACCAAATTGCCCCTCAATTATTGAATAAGATCAAATCAAGGCCATTAGATTAAGGGTATTTTGGTCAAAACCCTTGGATGAGTGACACATGTCATCCACTAGCACCCCTATTTGACCATGTTTGACCCTCTCTCTCTCTCCTCATTTCCCTCTCCCCCTCCACGTTCTCTCCCTCTCTATCGCTGATCATCTTCTTCGCCGTGGATGCCGGAGCCGTTCGCCGGAGACGCCACCGATGCACTTCGTCGCTGTGCCATCGCCACAATCACGCCACCACCATCCTTATCCAAGACCAACCACCATCTCTCCCTCGTTTTCTCTCTCTCCCACTGAACTCCCTTCTCGGCCGACCGCTCAGCCGCCATTCCGCCGGAACTATCCCCGCCATCACCGCCGCCACTCCATCCAGCCTCATCACCACCACTCACTTACGATCACCACCACCATCAACATCGCCTTAGCCGCCATCCGGACCGCCAAGGGCCAATCACTACCTAAGACTGCAATGAGCCGCAGCCGCCACCGCCGCTCGCTGCCACTGGGACGCCACCGCTAATTCCGTTGCATGTCGACGATTAGCCGCCCGTTCCTCGCCATCTCGGCTTAGGATCAAGTGAGTATACTCCTTAAACCAGGATTAGGCCAATTTGTATTCTAGACGGGTTAATTTAGGGTGTATTAGTGCTAGCTTAGTAAGAATTTGGTACCGACAATTAGTGGTGGACGTTAGGGTGAAATTTGTGTATTTATAGACTGATAAGGAAGTGGATTTGAGACCGAGGAGGAGCTGAATTATGACTGTCCATATTTGGAAGTTGTTAGACTAGTATTGGTTATTTGAAGATTTAATTACGTAATTGCCGGGTATGCCCGGATTGACTGGTTTTTGGTTGTTGTGTGCTCAATTGTGATAAATTGTAAATGCCATGCCACATGTTCGCATTGTCGACTAAGTGCGATGTGTGATTGGCCAAAGTGTGGCATGATTTATTATTACCGAATGGTGAATTGTGTATTGGGCCGCACAGTATTAATTGGCCAAATGAGCACAGTATTGTGGCATGGATTGACTGAGTGCCTAAATTGTGTTGATGCTCATGTTACATTGCATCATTGTCCGAGTGCGGGAATTGCATGGCTACGCATTGTGTATGTCGAGAATGAGGCATGAGACTGAATTGTGCTAGTATGTGTGCCTGACATGAGCATGTGATCACCTAATATGCCCTGATGCGTTTTACGCTGGGTTCAGATAAAACTGGCTATATGAGTGTGTGATCACTAAGAGCACCCTGATGCGTTTTAAATGAGGTTGAACCTATCCTGATGCATGTTACACGGGATGTTGTCCGGTACGTCCAGAAGACGGCCAGCCCGATGCATTTTACGCGGGTTTTGGTTCGTAAGGAGATTAGTGTTGCGCCTGATGTATTTACGCGGGCTAGAGACACTAGGACTGATACGTTTTACGAGGGCCAGGAAGTGTTGTTGTTGATTTAGACCTGTTGCGAATGGCACGAGTCAGACCTAATGGGTTTTACGCAGATCGAGCTCTAACTGTTAAATGAGCATTGAGCCAGTGTGCAGTGTGAGCTAGATTAAGAACATGGCATGATGATGACATTTGCATGCATAAGAATGCATGGGTTATTGTGCGAGTGTATGAGACTCGGTGAATGGTATGCGGTATGAACACTGATGGGTATGAGCATGCGTATGATTAGTGTGTCTGCGTATGTGCCATGGTTATTATCATGAAATGTCTAACCTGCAAGGTCAGCCAAGTGAGTGATCTAGGCCCAAGGGCCTAGGTCATGTGTCATTCGTTTATCAAGTTGTTTTTCGTATTTGGTATTGCATGTCAGGAGATATATGTTAGCCTAGTTTAGGTTTAAGGGATTTTACTCGCTGAGATTCGTCTCACGGTTATATAAACCAAAACTTTTCAGACCACCAGCCTTAAAAATGCCGAGATTGCCACCACTTTTTGGGATTCCGCAACAGATTCAGCGGACTTCGAGTGTGCAACCCTCAGGGAATGGGGAGGCATATGGGAGATATCATTCTGTAGTGTTTGTAGATGTGGGTGAGTCATTATATCAGACCCAAAAGTACATAGCCTAGTGTTTTAGGAATGCCAATGGAGAGATGGGACCACCCCTCAGAACCTTTGATATTCTGCTTGATAGAGATGATGTGATGATACCCCAGATTGCGGATGATGAGATTTTAGATCCCCCAACCACACCCGATTGGAGTATTTTTGACGAGACGGTAGATAGACCCGCTGCTATGGACACGGAGTCAGAGGAGCCGGAGGTGTTATTCGCGAACCCAGAGTCGATAGACCCTGAGGATGAGCCAGAGGCTATGGAGCTGGATCTTGAGCGGGATGGTGAGATTGATCAGATAGAGTCAGAGGCCGAGGACATGGATTCGGAGGAGTTGGAGTCGTCTGATGGTTCTTCTAAGTCATCCGGATCAGATCCGGATTAGGAATCTTAGCTTAGACCTCAGTCCTTATAGCGAAGGTTGACACTTTTTGGCTATAGCTCTCCCCTAGGTTTTGTCTGACCTCCCAGGCCATTTATACCTTGTTGTTGTAGTGGCCCTAACCCTCTTTTGACCTGTTTGTGTCATTTATATCTTTTGTTGTATAATGGATATTGTACAAAGGTTTTCTATAGTAATACAAAATGTATTTTTGTAGTTCTTATTGCTGATGTGGTGCTATCCTTTGTCTCATATTGTTATTGTACAGGCATTATTTAATTGTTGCTTTCACATGTGCAATGTTCTTTGTTTTGGGCGTTGGGTCAGCGACACGTCCTGGAACGTCGCATTCAAACTTAACCTTTGTGGGGATGCTCGCTAGCCATGGGGTTCAGGGCGTGACACCCTACATACTTAAACGGTGCAAATTGACCTTGATGAAACTTCCTCCTATGCATCGTCGATTTTTATTATCGATAGCAATTTTTGTCTAGACATTTTCCCAGATGGGGAAAATATTTTTCGTTCGTTCATTATTATAAATGATACAAGCAATTATTTTTAAGAAAATATTTTCCAAATCATTCATTTTACACGAATCAAATACATATATAGTAGTTATTCAAAGATATTGTATTTTACCTGGATAGATCATAACTTAGAGGTCCTTCCAATAATTGTAATTTGCTTTAAGTGGTCATAATCTCAACTGCATTTACAGTGAGTACTTTTCTTTTTTGTATTTAGGGTCGTTAGTTTTGTGGAAAATGTACTATTTTTGAAAAATACTTTTCGAGAAAATGACTTTATTTTCCAGTATTGGGCTAAAACCTAAAAAAGATTTGAAAAGTATTTTCAATGGTTTGGTAAGAAAAATCTATTGGGGGAAATTATCAAAAATTCATATTTTTAATCTTTTTTATTTTTATTTTTTATTTTTTTTTTATTTTATATTTTTATGTACTTTTCTTTTCTTTTCTTTGTTTATTTCTTTTTCTTTTTGCTTCTTCCTTGGCCGGTTGCTGGCCATGGAGACCGGCCACAGGCAAGCTTGAGCCTCGCTGGCCCCGTGCGAGCTTGAGCCTCGCCACCAAAGGCTGCAAGCTCGCCCAATCTTGCGATGCATGAGCTACGGGCCTTGGGCAAGCTCGAACCTCGCTGCCAGAGGCTGTAAGCTCACCCAATTTGGCGAGGCCCGAGCTCGCCGGCCTCGGACGAGCTCGAGCCTCATTGCTAAAGGCCGCTCGGCCGACAAAGATCTAGTCCTTAATGCTGGGACCCGAGAACAAACGCCAGGGTTTTTTGTTTCCATAAATAGAGTTTCAAGTCCAAATGTCAATACATAATCATATTTCAGAACATGTTTTCTGGTTCTTTCAAAGGGAAATTATTTTCACAAATTTAAGCTTTAGTAGGAAAATATTTTCCTGAAAAATGTTTCCTGTGTAAAAAACGCAAGTTTAGTCATAAAGCTTGCCATATGAGAATGCTATTGCTTAGTAACTAACCAATAGCATTAGCAGCTTACCTGAAATTGAGGTAAGTTATAGAATCAATAATTAGTAATTGACCCGAACAATATATAAATTATCTATTAGTCCATGTATATGACTATTAGTAATATAGAATTAGAAATAGTAAATTACCTCGACTTTTTATAAATTTAAATGTCCTTACGGTCATAACTTTCAAAAATAGTAAGCAGCCTAAATTTATGGTAAATTCTTTTCCATATTTCTAGTAAATTAACCTAAATGATTGTAGCATCTCTTTCAAATTTGTAAAGCAATGGATACTATCCGTAAAATAATCATCCTTGGTTATTATAAATTCTCCTTAAGCAATCGAAAATTGATAATCCTATTATCAGTTATTTTCGTTTAATAGGTTTGCGATTACACTCCTAGAAATGATCCAACGGGCAAGATCGTTTAGCCCATATTGTAAACAGAATTGGTCTCCTAAAACACCCTATTAGTTCATAGATTTCCCCAAAAGATGAGATTGCTTTCTATAAAGTGGAAATCACTGTTTTTTTTGGGGTTGCAGGGTGGGGGTTGTTTCCATCAAGGGCTGGTGGCCCTCGCTTGCGACTCCCACTGTCCCGTAGTGATGTAAACGGTTCGGTTTAGTTTAGTTTTTCAAGAAAACCAAACCGAATCGAACCGTTAGAGGTGCACCTTTGAACCAAACTAAATCTTGCTCGAACCAAATAAAATCAGTTTGGCTCAGTTCAGTTCGTATCTCAGTTCAGTTTTTCGGTTTGGTTTTGAAACCCCTACAGTCCCGAATCCTAGGGTCCTAAGAAAGTAAGAATTGACCCAATAGCAAGCCAACCGCATTAATTTCATAATGAAAATACATAATATTTGTAATTCAAATAAATAAGGAATAATGATATAAACAGTTCCTGAACTTTGACTTAATTTGTTCAATGTAATTCTTGAACTTTGACCCAATGTGCAATGTCGTTCATACTCTTTTAATTTGTTCAATGTGATCTCTGAACTTTTGATATATGTTCAATATAGTCCCTGAACTATATAAAAATGTTTAATGTAATTCATGAACTTGAATTAATAGAATAACTATATTAAACATTTTCATAAAGTTCCGAGATTAAATTGAACATATACTAAAAGTTTAGAGATGATATTGAACAAATTAAAAGTTCAAGGACCACATTGCACGTTCAGTTAAAGTTTATGGACCATATTAAACAAATTAAAAGTTCATAAATCACATTGCACATTGAACCAAAATTTAAGGACTATTTGTGTTATTTTTCCAATAAATAATACATCTTCCGAATGGAAACCATAGTTTTGAAAAGCTTTTACATAGGAGAGCACGGTACTATTTAGTTAGACTTAAAAGTCAAATGCCAAACCAAACTAAATTAATACACTTCAACGAAAAGTGAAACCACATCAAATCAAATAATAGATTGGAAAGGAAATCGCACCCGACCAAATTTTCGCAGTTCAGATTCGACTCTAAGCCGTCTTCTTTTTTTTTTCATTTTTTCAAAAATTAATGATTCACGAACTCATATTCACTCAGATATTTTAGAGAGAATACTGGTTTCATGAAGAAGTCAATATTCATTACAACTCATATATTCACACTAAAGGCAAATCTAATCAAAACTTCAAGCAGTACAAACTCGAAAAATGTAAGCTACTTCATATCTAGACGAAAAAGAAATATCGCAAAAGATTGCGTTGGCACTTCATGAATTCGTGCTTAAGTTGATCTCGCCCTTTTTCAAACACGAAAAAGGTTCGAATCAACTTGTGAACTATTCTTTTAAAAAGGTATTCTCAAACCGAACCATACCATGAAATGCACTTTGGTTTAATTCGGTTCAACCACGACTGTTCGAACCTCCTTCGCACTAATCAGGGGATGCTTGACAAAGTACAAACAGAACTGAAGTAAAGAGAAATGCAGGGCAATCCCTGGACATCATATTATTCATGGCCCTATAATAATGGAGAAGTAGTTCAAAGAATTTTCTGCACATTTCAAATGCTTTCGTCGTGATTTGTACAAAATGAATGACCCAAAAACAGCCTAAGAAAAAGTTCCCAACAAATTGGAACCTCCAAAAACAATCTCCATGATCTACTTCTAGAATTCGCTGTAATCAACAAGTAAAACAAAAGGGGAGGTAACTAACAAAATTTAAAAGAACTTGTGAAAGTGTGGGAGAGCTGATAGAGAAACCTAACAAAGACTTGGCCCAAAATACTCGAACCAGCACCATGAGCATGTCGCCGTCACACTTCTCATCTCACACCTGATTTCAGACCCATGGACTTCCGAATCAGGCAAGACTTCCCATGGAGGACAGATCACAAGGCTGTCGTCTTTAATAATAAGTAAATCCAATGAATGGCTATGTTACAGAATCAAAAAATTCTAGAGCCTGTGTTGAGTCATGTCCGAACAGTGGGAGCGACAAGAAGGAAACCAGACTTCAAAGGTGCCATATGGCCAACCACTGCTTGTAATTCACATGGGTCCTGATGAAAAGCTCGAACTCTAGTGCTATTTATGCGCACCCCAATACCCTTTCCATGTTTTCCACTTGCATCTCTTTAGCTTCTAGATCTTCCAGCTAATAGACTATGATTCCAAGATGTGACAGTTCCTTATAAAATCGTTGGAGTAGTTAACATATTTGGTCCAAAAAGGCCGTAGATGCTCAAAGCCAATGTGCAGCCAAGGTTTTGACTGACCATTATAGTGGATTACTGCAGCCTTTTTCACGCTCTCAATGTCTGTCTTAATTTGATAACCTAAGCCAAGCAAGTGCCATGAAGGGTCAATTGGGTGAACATGGCCTCTGAATGCAATCAAAGCAGGAGGCAATGTTCCCAGTTTCCACATCGTCAAGTTTGACTTCAGATTCTGCACATAAAGCTCAATGGGTAATCAATCATTATATGCAATGTAATTTAATTATTCAAAAATATAATCCTCATAAGACTCCACTACCACTCACTACTTTAATATGGAGTTAAAGACCTCTCCTTCTTAAGTACCAATATGATTGAAGGTATGTTACGTACATGAGACCCAACAGGTAACTAGGCAGGTCATATCTATAGGTCCTAGCAGGAACTTTAGTGTTCTACCACACTTGTAATCTTACTGGCCATAGATCTCCCACTAAGGCAAAGAGAGCATAAACGAAGTACATTTCAAGTGAAACCAAAGCTATTTTATATGGAGGCTTTATCTAACAGTCATTTATCTCTATCTTTCCTGGCTGAAAGAAAAAGATATGTACAACAAAGTGAGGCCATTAGCGATGAAAGCCACATGATATGATAAAAGTGCAACAGTACAGACATTGTGATCAGTAGTACCTCTTTCAACCAGGCATGGTAAGCTTCCCTTATACCAGTTTGCCTCCATGCACGAAGATCAAAGATGTTCATCCCATAGGCCCATGCACATTCCTCTGGATCTAAATTTTCTGCTATGAGGGGATGGGAGAAATTGAAGTAATTCTTGAACCGCTTGGACATAACCCAGTCGTCTTCACCTTTACAAGTTTCTACAGCTCCGTTAACTTTTCCCCCAAGGTCAATCTCCCAAAGTGGAGATAAGTCGCGCTGAATTACAACATCATCATCCAAGAACACCACCTTGTCAAGGTTAGGAAAGAGCTGTTCCAACGCAAATAGTCAGATGAATATCCATAGAGAAGTATCAATCACGAAAGAGGATAAACATCCAATAACCAATAATGTACAAGGAAGGTCCACATATATCTCAAGAATCAGCTAAAGTATTAGATTTTATCATCTGGTAAATTTCTCAATCACAGTAAGCAAAAATGCAGATAATAAAATTATCATCTGCAAAGTCCTATTACAACATTAGAGCTTAGAAATCCTACTTTGAGTAACCCTCTGAATTGTTTCCCAAGTCTCTTCCAACTTGCAATGAATACATCACTGTATCAACTAATGGCCATTGCTTAATGTTTCAAGATCAATTGAGTTCTGTCTCTACTCCACAAAGAATCAAACTTATAGATGTTCTGGTAGAAAATCCCAACTGAAAATTATCTCAGAGCATTTAGTTTTCTGAAAATATGTTTAGCCAAAACATTAATGATATCTCAAATGCAGATCAGCATAAAATCGGGTATCATTCACCTATCAAGCACCAGGATTTCCACTATTTAGTTCGAACCAAGCAATAGAAAATCTAAGATCGCGGTACTTTTAATCCTACGCCAATTAATTACCTCAGGAAGATATATTCGGAGATGATTGAGCAAAGAGATATACTTCGGACTTCTAGCCTGTAATTTTGAAGCAAATGTCCTTGGAGTTGTGCTGCTCAGGTTGGCCCCAGCAATGTGATTTCCATGGTAATAATTTCTGATGCTACTGTGGCTCTCCACAGCTTCTAGTACAGGAACATTCTCTCTTGTTAACCAGTCAAACTGATGTATGCCTTTCACTTCTACAATAGCAGGGGATACAGGATTAAGTGCAAACCAAGAGTGCATCCCCGCATAAGTTTTCTTGTCAGTGATGACATGGAAGACTACTTTTTCAGGTTTCAGAGATGACTGGATGGTGGAAGCCACAACAACTGAAGCAGCTAAAATGTTATCAGTCGATAAAACAAAGTGGTGGCAAGAGTTGTCAGTAAGTAAAGGAAGCAACTCCGCAGAAGGCAATTGTTTGCGTGCATGAGCATTAGAAGAATATTCATCAGTTAGACGCAAAGAGAGACAATAAATGCCTTTGGGAACAGAACTAGCTGCAAAGTGTTTGTTCATCAGTTCTGCAAACTTGGATTCCTTCATCTCTTTTTCGAATTTCTCCATCTACAACGAAAAGCAAAGAATAACTCAGTTAGAAAATGTCCAAACAATATAATATCTTCATAGTCTTCCTACTGTTAAATGCTAATGAATGAAATAAAAGGGACAGATCCTACAGATAACTCAAAAGGCCCATATCAAAACAATATTCTGCACTTTACCCAAAAAAAAAAAAACAATATTCTGCATTAACCAAAAACAAGAACACCATAATTTGCATTATTATAAGCACCATCTCATGTATTTGAGACCCAGAATAAATCCTATGTAACACAAACCCTTTTGGCAATTTGGAAGGAACTTAGTTATAAGGAAACCATAAACGAAAACGGAATACTACAGTTAAATGGTGCACGGGTATCGAAATATCGAACTATAGATCCAACTATCAACAATGTCTGCTCAAGTGTGAACACTAAAGAGACGCCATAAGAAGTTGATTTCAGGGCAACTGAGATAGCAGGCAATGAGAAATAAGTCTATTTACTATTTCTTAAGCAGAATTGTGATCACCAACAACCTAAGTACTGCAAAAGTCCACAGGTAATAAGGACAGGCATGTAAGCCTTAAACCAGGATTAACTACTTTAAAATCAGGTATCTAAAACTAAGCAATTAAGAATTGTGAAATGATTTATGCAAACTTAAAAAACTAAAAGGGGCTAATCTTATGATTAGTCACCCTGAGAATATATGCCTTGATAATAAACCAAAAGTGGAGATTCAAGAAGCTATCCATCCATTTGTAGCATGCCACGTACCATTGCTCTCAACTTGAGTGCGAAGGTCCTTGCGTCATCCTGATTGTTTTGGATCTCTAATACAAGTTGATCAAATGAATCTGGGAGCTTTAAATTATCTGGGATGTCTGCACTCTTTACTTCACTTAGAATCTTCTGAAAGTCTCTAACCAGTCTCTGTTGTACCAACACCGAGCGAATTGTAAATGCTTCATCCATTCTCACAAACTTCCAAGAGAAAATGCAATATGAAAAGATATGCACAGTATAAGAGAGAAGAAGTTACCCCCGAATGATCAACCCTGCGAAGAATTGTAGGTCCAAACCGCCGGCCTAAACAACCTGAAACTTGAGAAAAAGCAAGTCAAATAAAAAGAAAGATACTTGCAATGCAATCAACACGAGATCCGAAAGGTCACATAAAAAACAGAAAAATTTATGGGGAACCCATAATGCGCCATTCTAATTCAGACTTTCTCCAAATCCACACTCAATAGGTTTTTCTTTCCCTTTTTTGATAGGATGCACTTAGGAAATCAATAGTCTAGAAAGTTGTCCAAGACAAACATTAAATACTAAATCAACCAAAACTTGAAGGAACCAAAGGCCCCCAGACATCTAGACAACTGCAAAAGAAAAATGGCAAATTCATAGGTATAATGTAAGTCAAAAGAGTTGGAAGTTACACAAGGCAATTATTTTGGTTTAACTGTACAGAACTAAGTTCTGGCTTGAAACAGGATTCACTAATGAAAGGATGGTTGATAGCAACTTGTCCATGTGCAACAATGAAAAGTAGAAAACACATTTCAAGCACAATGAAGCTGATGCCCCAATATCATAACCTTTGATTTTGCATGTAAACCATATTAGTTTATACCAAAACACAATTGAAGCACGCAACTGAACTCAACATGTTGCACAGGCTACTTCTACTTTTCCAATGAGAGTTCCATGTAAATTTCCTACTCCACACCTATAACGTGGTAGTTGAAAAATCTCTCTTTTGAAACACTATGCAGTGATTTAGATGCAGTCTGACTTGTCCATTTTGTTCTTCATCGCTTGTTTTTCTTTTCTTTTCTTTTTTTTTTGGCGGGGGGGGGGGGGGGTATTTAGTTGCATTCCACATCATAGGCAGAGGCAAACATGTTCTTGATTAAATTTCCTCCATACTAGTGATTCAATGGTTATTCAACTTCAATAGACCAAGTAGTCAGTAGGACATTTTAAAAATTAAAAGAAAGCCAATGTCAAGGTACCACAGGTCTACAACTGAAGCAATCATCATAAATGATCCTCTAAGATAAGTTAATTAACCCTATTGGATCTTCCAACTGATAATCAACTTTGAGAAAATTTGCCAAGACACAGAGGCTGAGGCCAGAATATATCTTACGCTCCAGAGGGTTGCTCTTCTCAATTGAACCAATGTATAAACCCTTGTACCATACATTACAACTCTCAAGTGTTTGAGAGGTCATGGGAGAAGTAGGGTGATGATTGAAGGATGCAGTTGTTGTCTTACAACTCAACAAAGAATAAACCTTCCGCCCCCTTTTTTCCTTACATAGCTAATCTCTTTTAGTAAAATTCAAGGAAAGTAGATAGTTCATGCACTATACACAACTTCATACATGTATCTAAACAGTTCAATGAACTGAACTAATCTCAGAATTAACCTAACAAATTTACTAAATTCTAGAGAATTCAAGGTAATCTTTCTTTCAAGAAACTAAGTTGCAGTACTACCTAAATGCAATTTTAAGTTCAATGGAAATACTGTCCCAAGGTAAGGTGTGTTCACGGAATTAAAAATTTAATCTCTAATCGACAACATACAGATGAGTTCCACGAATAAGGGACAGATACAAAGTTATACATGAGCTACCATAAGTCCTCTCAAAAGACACGTGATACCAAACAAAATCTGACGTTAGCATCATCTTGCACGTGCAATTCCAGGTGCATATCATTTGGGACAGAACAAAACTACACATGCATTTAGCTGAATTGACATTCCACTGCACAAGCACATCTTAAGACATCGAAAAAAAAATGTACAGGACATCAAGAACGAAACAATCTTATCAATAACACGGCCCGCATAGCATCTCGTATTGCAAATTCATGCGCAACGATATTCAAATCCACCCCCACAAAATCAAACAGGTGAAGTTGCCAATCTAAATGTCAAACAAACAACACGCTGCGCCAAATGCCCAATTCGCAAACTAATCCAATCCTAACCGATTCGGATCGACGAAGGCTCGCAATGTCCAGGTCCATCACACATTGCCACACGAAACCAACACCAACGCGGCAAACCAAATATATCCGCCACGCGATCAACAACAGGACGACACAAGGAACCGAGGAAATTTACCAAAAGAGGAGCACTTGTTGACGCCTTCGAGGGTAACGACGGCGGTGAGTATGAACACGAACGGCAATAAGAAAGCGAGGATGAGAATGGTGTGGAAGAGGGTCCGGTAGGAGATGTGGCGAGCTGCGACCTTGATCTTCATCAAGTCAACAAACCCATTGCTACTCGAGATCGTAATGCTTCTCATGCTAGGCGAGAAGTGAAGCTGCATGGTCCTGGGCGCAGCCCCACCTCCCCGGCGGCGGCGACGGGAGCGCCGCCTCTTCCGCGGCCGGGGCGGCGGCGGCGGCGGCGGCTAGAGACCGGCGAGGAGGCTGACGGCCCCGCGGGGCCCACCATCAGGCGCGGCGCCGATCCTCGATCCCGCGGTCGGATCTCCCGATGACGACGATGTCTCCGCTACCTCCTCGGGGCGTCGGACAAGACCGCATCGGAGATCGAGCGCATGCGTTTGACGTCGATTCGATCCGAGGAATGGGATTCGAACGATCGGCGGAATCAAATTGAGAGGCTGTTTCCGTTGCAGATTTCGGGCACTTCTCGCCCACGGAAGAGAGAGAAGGGAGGGAGGGAGGGAGGGAGGAGAGAGAAAATGCGCTCCGCCCGACGGTGGTTTTGTGTAGCTTTATTTTCTCTCGGATTTATTTATTTGATTTTTCACCCAAGTTGGAAAAGTCAATAATAATTTGATTTTTCGGGAATAAAAAGAAAACGGGCATTATTTTCGGGGAGGAGGAAATTCGAAAAGATGTTGAAGAGTCAAAACCGTGTTGCGTTTTGGAGGGGTGAGGGGACGGGAGGGAGAGGGAGAGGTTTGACTTTGACCCACCCCGGGAGCTAAAATCTGAGGGGGTCTCTCTCTCCTCCTCCCTCTTCCGTTAATGGGCGAGCACGAAATGCTCGCACGTGCCCGAGTGTTTTTGCTTCTTTTCCTCGGCTCTTTTCTAAACATGGCGATTCTATCCTTCGGTCAAAGTGGCCCCCGGAAAATAAAAATAAACGCCTTTTGGGAAAAGATTGACGGGAAAAAATCACAGAGAATCTCGAATTATATCAATCGTGATATATTTATCCCAAATCATATCGTGATGCATCTACTATAAGCTTTTCTCTGTGATATAAAAAATCTCAAATTTGTACCTGTTTGATACATTTACCTTCTATCGAGATTTCACTAAATGATTTTTCAGTCAAAACACTTTTTTTTATTAGCTTAAGCTGTGTGGGCACTATGTTAGCACCGTTTACTTTCTAACGTCCATGTTGGTAGATTTTTAACGGTGCTCATTAACTGTATCATACGGGTACAAATTTGGGATCTTTGATATTGCAAAAAAAAAAATTGGGGTAAATATGTCATAATAGATATGATTTAAGGTTTTATGTGGCTTTCCACCAAGATTAAATTGGTGTTTCTCTCCATATTGTGTACCCTTGAGTGGGTCCGTGAAATCCCCATGAGTCTTGTTAGATCTCCAACTTTTATGAGTCCAAGCCCAGGGAAGAAATTGTCCCACACATATGGACATTGCTATAGATATATGTCGGAATATCATACAAAGCTTAGGGCTCTGCTCGGCTCGCCTGAAAGGGTACAAACTCAAACTTTGCCCCGACCATTCCCCGGCCACCTAACCACCCCACCATTTTGCCTTTCGTTGTAATTCAATACATTCTCTCAAACCAAGAGAGACTTGGAAGCACCGTCTCCTTACATGAACAGATCTCATAGGGGGCAAAAGATCAGATATTGATAGCAAATTTTTAAAATGATACGACAAATACATGTGACCTACATATTGATGGCAAATTAAAATACTTATGTCACGGATCAATCGTTTATCTCGTGGGTTGTTTCTAATGCAATTGTTTATTATGTAGTCATATGTTAAAAGAGTACCAAATTTGAGGTCGCGAATGAAATCCGACTCAAAGGCAGACCACCTGACTCTTTGGATGTGACATGGTAAAAGAAAGTCCCAATTGCACTAAATTTCCAAACAAAATAAGGAAATCAACTTTCCTTAGCATGTGTTGGTGTCGTGGCTTGAAATTAGAGAGTCCGACATGGGAGACGAATGTGTGCCAAGTGGCAAAACAAGAAAAGCTAAAAATTTATTGGCCAACAAATCATTTAGTTGAAAATTTATGTATTTTCTTTAATAAGTAAAAATTGACATGAGATGGCATTAAACTAAGAGTCTATTGATTGAACGTGCGCCAAGCGGTAAAACAGGAAAAGTACCAAAAAAAAATCATAAACTTTATTACATTTGTATCAATTCAGTTATAAATATTTCAAATAAATCGATCTAGTCCTGAATACTTTTACATTGGTATCAATTGAGGTTGGAAATCGCAAACGAGGATGCCAAGCGTCCCACATGGCACAACCAGTAACATAGACATTTTTAATAATTTTTTGAATTTTTCTTTTTTTTTCCTTTGTTCCTTCCTTTTTTATCCTTCTCTTTCCTTTGGTCTATGGCTAGTACTCAACCATGGCCAGCAAGGATGTGGTAGCCCTCACTAGCCACAAGTAAGAGGCGCCCTCACAGCCTAGGCAAGGGTGGCCCTTGCCAGATTCAATGAGGGTGACCCTTGCTTAGGCCGCGAGGGTCGAGCCCTTGCCAGTACGATGAGGGCGATCCTCACCTATGGCGGGTCATTGGCCATGGCCAAGAACTAGCCATAGCTAAAGGAAAGAGAAGGAAAAAAAAAAAAGATAAAGGGAAAAAGGAAAAAAAAATTAAAAATTTTAAAAAAATTAAAATATTATAAAAAAATGTCCACATCAGTGCTAGCCGTGTCAACGTGGGACGGCCAGCATCCACGTCAACAATTTTGTTATAAATCGATTGAATTGACTGAATTGTTATTAATGTTAAAAGGTTTAGGACTAAAATTAGTTTAATTGAAAATTTTAGATCTAAATTTGTACAAATGCAAAATGTTTGTGACTTTTTTGGCACTTTTCCTGTGGCAAAACTGTACAACGTCATTTTTGGTGACAAACATAGTGGCAAAGCGAAGTGCTATGGGAATAGCATTGGAATGAACCTTCTCTGAGCTAACTTATGAATTTCTAGCAAAAATAAAAAATATACTTTGGTTTTTTGCAATGGTATAAAATAACTTTTAAGGTGATTTTACATATACTCTAAAAAGGAAGGGAACCTCCTCTTTTGCGAGGATCTCTCTTTTTTTCCTCAAATTCTCCTGGATAACTTATTCACCATCCTTAAATTCGACAAAAAAAAAGAAAAATAAAATGATCATTTTAACATAAAAATCCATTGTCTTCATTACTTCTTCTCACAATAAAATTCTCCCATGACAAGAAAAATTTTGGATAGGTAAGTTCCAGGCTTTGATCCTATCAATCTCATAGAATACTTAAAACGATGCTCTAAATTCGAGTGAATGGCTCAAATTTGAAATTGTATGCACTTGGCAATATAGAGATTTAAACTTGTGTCATGTGCTTAATTTACATACATATGTCAGTCAGATCCTTAACCATGAAATAAAATATGCTTTGATTTGCATTGGTAAATATTGCAACACATATTTACGTGTCATGCATGTAGGACGATTGGACTCTAATACGATCTTTTAAAGATTTAGCACACTTAAAATAAATCAAAAACCTTTTTTGTTATATTTTGTTTTATGTGCCTTCTATTTTTTTCTCTTCTTGCTGCTCTCATTATTTTAAATATGAAATATGCAAATATATCAATAATTGCACATATGATTTTTTCTCTCATTTTTAAAACTTTTAATTTTTTTTTCTGGTTATCAATTTTCAAAGGGGGGGGTGGGTTATGTGCTTCCATTGCCACTTTTAAGGATTTTCATCCGTGAGCAATCAACACCGTTTATTTTGGAGGAAGTAAGGATCACCATTGGATCAAGTAAGTGGAAAGCAAATGGGAACTTGTCCACATGGTTCTAAACATGTTTCTTAAAAAATTACTAACTTTAGGGATAATATCACGAAGAATCTAAAACTGATATATCCGTGACAATTTTACTCAAAACTAATTTTTTGACCATGAAAAAACTCTAAATCGGTATACTTATGACGGATTTACCCAAAACTAATATTTTGACAACCAAAAACCCCAAACTGGTATATTTGTAATAAATTTACCCTCCATTAGTTTCTTTAAATTGAATTAATACCGGAAAAAAAATCACAAATTGATGCACTTGTGACGAACGGAGGGTAAAACATAAAACTAATACATCAGTTAGCTGCCACGTATCATTTAACAAAAGTAATTTGACAATAAAGTTTAACGGAAATAAACTGAGGGTAAAGTATTGAGAAATTACAAAACATTTAAGAAGCTTATTCATTATTCAAAAGTGATTTTAAAATGAAAAAGGCTACTATCAAATTACCAAAATTACTAATTATTGAAAAAAGAAAACTTGCAATGTGAAAAGTTTATGGAATGTGATCTTCCAATTTTCTTAGATTGTTCATAAATTAGGTTTTGTTTGTTTCGTGGAAAATAAATGATTTGAAAAATATTTTCCAAAAAATAATCGTTTGTATCGTTTACAAATATGAGAAAACAAAAAATATTTTCATTGTCCACCAAAATTTTAGACATAAATTATTGTCGATAATGAAAATAATTTTCATTGGTTAATTATTTCAAGCGATCAGTTTTAGTAAATTGTTTTCCGCATCATTCATTTTCTGCGAAACAACGAAGTCTTACTTTGAGTAAGTTTGCATCCAAAGTTAAGTCACTTTGGAAATTCACTAGTAACTACAATGAATTGCTTTTACATTGAAAAAGTTAGTAACAACTTATCGAAGTTACCAACACTGGAAAAACTTGCATTTTTGAGAATTTACAGATAGATTTGCAAGCCTATGAAATGTAACATATCCCGATTTCTTTAGAAATGTTGAAAAGATACTTCGACTAAGTTTTTTTTTAAACAAATCGACAACTTCTCATTCAAAGTTACTAACAACTAATATTACGAAAGTTACATCTTGTAGCGACAAATTACAAAAAAATTTAATAACATATGAAGAATTAATTTTTACATGTACAATTACTAAACACTAGAAAAGAAGCTTGTTTAGTTTAAGTTTCCATTAAAAGTTGGTGACTTTAAAACAATCAAAAGTTTCCCTTTGTTATTGGAAGTAACTTTTTCATATTTCTTAGTAAGTTTTACCATCAGAAAAGTAAATCTTATACTATAACTATAAGTTATTTGTAATTTTTCCCATGTTTTGAGTAATTTTGTCAAATTCCAAAATCAACTTTACATCAATCATGAGTTAATGGAAAGTAAGCTTTTAACATTTGGTGATTATTAATTTTCTAAAAAAATTAGTAACTTTTTGAAATCAATTGAACTATGACATATTTAAAAAATGACAAAAAAAGAGGTTAATAACACAAAAAATCTCATACTGGTACACCTATGACAAATTTACCCAAAACTAATTTTTTGAATACGAAAAACCCAAAACTGGTATACATGTGATAATTTTAACCCAAATTAATTTTTTAATCATAAAAAACCCTAAACTGGTATATCTGTAACAATTTTACTCCGAACTAATTTTTTGATCACGAAAAATCCCAAACTAATATACATGCGACAAATTTACCCTCTGTTAGTTTTAATTAAATTTTATCATCAAATTGCTAAGTTTGATGACACATGATAGTTGATGAGTGTACTAATTTAGGGTTTTACCCCTCTATTTGTCACGGTATTACGAATTTATGATTTTTTATGATATTTATCCAATTTAAAGGAGAGTAAAAAGTACACCAGTTTAAGGTTTTTGGTAGTCAAAAAATTAGTTCGGGGTAAATTTATCACAGATGTATTAGTTTGAGATTTTTTATGATAAAAAAATTAGTTCGGAGTAAAATTATTACAGGTGTATCGGTTTAGGATTTTTCATGATCAAAAAATTAGTTTAAGATAAATTTGTTACAGGTGTACCAGTTTAAGATTTTTTGTAATGAAAAAATTAGTTCAGGTAAAATTGTCACAGATGTATCAATTTGAGATTATTTGTAATATTAACCTTAAAAAAATAACTTTTAAACGTCTTTTTGTGACTTTTTTGCATAGAAAACGAACTTTCTACGTGTTACGGAAAAGAAAGCTTTCCACATTTTTGGGCAACTTTCCATAGTGCGGTTGTAATTTCTCCCATAACGGGCTATTAGTAATTTTTCACATTTGTTGTAACTTCCTAAAACCAAAAGTAACTTCAAAAGTATCATAAATTAATTTTTATGCATTAGCTAATTAATTTTATATTTCAAAGGCAAGTTTCCTCTTCTCGCAATAAGAAATTTTTATGCATTAGTTCATAAATTTTAACAAATTATGAGAAGTTAGTTAAGTAATCTTTCAACGCTATTACGCTCCGTTTGTCTGGCAAAAAATGAATTAATTGGACAATATTTTCCTAAAATAATTGTTTGTATTGCGCACAAAAATGAATAAATGAAAAATATTTTCATCGTCTAATAAAATATTGAGACATAAATTATTGTCGACAATAAAAACATTTCTATTAATTAATTATTTCAACCGATACAAGGGATTATTATTTTGAAAATGTTTTTCAAATTATTTATTTTCGCCAAACAAATGGAGCCTAAATTCCCATTCATTTGGAATAAATCACGAAGGTAATATTTTTCATATTAAAAGTACATATAGTAGTTAGTAGTGTTGCGACCTAAATTTTCTCAAGCTAATGGATTATTAAAACTAAGCTTAACTCGGGCGCTCCCAAGCTCTACTAATTCGCAACTTAGGGTTTAAGTTCTTAACGTGCAAATGTTTTCATGCTTGGAGTCGCCACTAATCTATTTGTGGTAGGTCGATTAGAAACCTAAATAAAACATAATGAGATATGTTTTATTCTTACGAACCAGAGATTCTAAGCATGGAGACTTGATTACGCTAGATCTAGTCTAACGCCCTTTCGGTACCTTTTCTTTTCAAAAAATGTTTTGGTAGACAGTTTGGATTCATTTTAACTTAGTCACTAGTATGTGAGAAGATCATACAGGTGTGCAAATCACCAAAGTAACACTCAATAATTAAAACATTAAATAAATTGCAAAATTAGGATAATTACTTACCTCAAAGCAACGTAAGCATCTGCATTGTTAGCTAGAAATCACATCAACAATCATAATATGATTTCTAATTAACAAGCAGTTCACTCAACATTTTTTGGATTTTCACTTATTTAAATGAAAACTAACCTATATGTAATGACGTGCAAAAACTAAGGCTTTGTTCGTTTGGCGGAAAATATTCTCCCGGAAAATATTTTCTGGGTTTTCCGGTGTTCGGGGGGCGGAAAACGTTTTCCGTGGGAAAACATTTTCCTTGCCCCCTCACAAAATAGCCTAAGTCTATGGAAAATGACTTTTGTTTCTAAAAAGCGAAAATCATTTTCCAACAAACTCCTCCTTCCCCCCTTCGGTTGCCAGCCGCCATCGCCGGTCGCCCGCCGCCGCCGCCGCCGCCTGTTGCTGGTCGCTGGCCGCCGCCGCCTGCCGCCCGCCACCCACCGCTTGCCGCCGGTCACCGCCGCCACCGCTGGTAAAAAATATTTTTCGAAACTTTTTCATATTGGTTGCCGAACACCAGAAAATTATGTTCCAAGAAAACATTTTCCAGGAAAATGATTTCCGGGAAAACATTTTCCAAAAACACAATATTTTCCGCCAAATGAACGGAGCCTAACATGCGATTAATGCAACTTAACATGCAAACTTTATGTCATGCGACGATATGACCTATTACTAACGATGGACTAATGATTTATTTTTGGTATTTTTCCAATGAAATTCGGAATTAAACAAATGCCTAAATTAACATTCAATTTGTTCTAAAAAAATGATAATTTAATCTATCCTAAAGTGACTTCTTTTTTTATATTTTTTATTAAAATTCGAAATTAAAATCACCCCAAAACGAATTATCGAGAACAGGATAATATCTAAATTAAACTAGGAAATAAATTACTCTAATTCCTAATTTAAATAAAAAGGTTATCCTATCTTCTAGATACATTTAGGATTTCCTAAATATGCAAAACTCCTAATCTAAATCCTAACTATCATATTTTTGGATTTTTTATAAAAAAAAATCAAACAAAAATAGCAACTACATTCAAGCAATCCACGCAATCCGCAAGATTCTTTTTATCATATTGGAATTAGGAAAGATAATCGAACTAACGGTTATATCTATAGGGTTGTAGAAATCGATGGAAAGTTGATTGTTTGAATTTGGAAAGTGAATAAAATCTATTATCGTATCCAAGTGATTATGGATAAGATAACGATTTTCCGTATCGTCACGTAACGTACCTTAGGAATAAGGTCGGATAGTCGTCCAGATACGTTGTCAATTTCGGGCATTTTCAAATATTGTGGATATCACAAAATTACCCTAAGATATTTAGCTATCCACCAAAATATTCATGAAATATTCAAACACCCGAAAACTAGTAAATTAAATATTTAAAAGAAATATTCGAATAATCTTACCTAATTGGCGAATAATTTCAAATTTGAACTCGAATCGAACTCGAATCAGAGCGGTAGCCAGCGATGGGTGGCCTAGGGATTGACGGCGAGCAGTGACTCCCTGTGGAACAGTGGCGGCAGTGTTGACTGAGCTTGCATGGGTGATGATATTAGTGACGAGCAGTCTTCGGACCTCGCAGAAGAGAAACAACTCACCACAGGAAGGCAGCGAGCGTCAAGGATGGCAGCAACTTCGGAGGATGTCGGTGTTGTGGTGGGGCAGCAACTGATTTGGCTCCACAGGAATCGAGTAATCCCAAAGGAAATTTTCTTTGGTCCTTTTACTTTGACCAATAACAAACTTTAATAACCGCTTGACTTTTGATTGAATATGATTGCTCTTGTGACGATTTTCTTCAATTATTGAACTTTCATTCTCAAAGCCCAATAATCAAGTTATTTACTTGTAGCTTGGAGGATAGGTCGATGGCAAAACTAGTCTGGTCATGCAGGGACGTCGGGCTGAAGTCGTCACGGCAGGACAGCAAAATAAGTAGGTGGATCTGACTGTGAGCAACAGTAGGCAGCTTCGTGGGCAGTAGGGATTAGTAGCTTGGCGTTGTCGTTAGTTGATCAGCGGAGGAAGCAGCACGGAGCAGGGGTAGACCTTCCGTGGCTGCAGGTCTAGCCACGAGGGAGGTGGTGGCGCAGCGCGAGTACAAGGCAGCGCGATCGCAAGGTGGCACGACAGTGAGGAGGGTGCGTGCGTGACCGACTCTCTCTCTTGCTTACTCTTATACTCACTCAGGTGTGTTTCTCGTGCTCCCAGGAATTGAATTCTTGAAAATTATGAGAGCCCTCCTTTGATTATGACGCATAACGACATATTTATATCGCAACCCTAGATTAATTAATCGGACTTCCTAGTTCTAATGGGTTTAGACTTAGGCTTTATCATTTAATTTTTTTTTAATTTCAAATGGGCTAAATTAATTCGGCCCAATTTAAGCTCTAATTAAAACAACCAAAACCTTTTAGACTTGTGAATTTTGGCCCCTGATCCCTTGAGTGAGCCAAGTGCTCGAGCTCGGTTTACGCGATGAATTTTCAGTTTTCTCGCCACCGCCGGTCCGATGCGGAATGCAACTAACCTATATAAACTTAAACTATATGCTATGCAATTTTAATATTTTTGTTTAGAGATTAAAATTTAATCCTAATTTTCTATGCAAATTATTATTAAATGGTCAGGCAAAATTTAGGTGTCAATAGATGCCCCTCTTTGAAAGTGAGCTCGAAGAGGTTGCATTGAAAGACTAAATGATGCCTAAATTTTGATCATGAAAATGCAATGAATGTTATTTTTTGTGGGAGTATTAATCTCGTTTTGAAAAGCAATATGTCATGATAGATGTTGGCGTAAAATAGAAAACATACCTGGAGTTATTCACCTAACTTAAGTGGTGAAGTAATTTGAGGCATTGCCATAATTCTTGAGATTGTTTGGTAAATGTTTAGACTCTATCCCAAAGGTATCACCTAACTCCAGTGACCTGCAATTCAGTCAAAACATGCGAAGAAAACTCGATGTATCCAGTTATCATATGTAGTTCTTAAGAGAAAGATTTAGCAAAATGGAAAATGTTTCGACCTTTACAAACTACTTATACATCGCCATAGGTATTCGTAAAGATTTGGCCGCTGCACCTAATTATCATTGTAGATGCAACACGAGGGAACTTTCCGAGACCAAAACGATATTCCAACCTTTACGAGATACCTATACATCGTCATAGGTATTCGTAAAGATTTGACTGTTTCACCTATATCTTCCTCATAGGTGAGTTGCGGGGGAACATTTGGAATTGGGAGAACATTCTGACCTTTATGAGATACCTATACATCGCCATAGGTATTTGTAAAGATTTGGCCGCTATGCCTATACCTTCATCATAGGCATGTCACGAGAAAATCTTCTGAGATTGGGAAAATATTTTGACTTTTACGAGATACCTATATCTTCCTCATAGGCACATGTAAAGATTTGACCGCTGTACCTAGTTATCGTCATAGGTACAACGCGGGGGAATCTTCCCGAGACTATGCCTAACAAAATATTTAGTTATCATCTAAGATATTTAAAAGGACTTGATCAATAAATATCTGGTTATCGTCGCAAGTACTTAACGATTGGTTGAACGAGAGGCTAGCCCGAATGTTCAGGGGCTCCTTGACAAAGTACCTGGATATCATCAGGGGTATCTGAAAAAGCTTGATCAATAGATGTCTGAATATCGTTAGAGGCGTCCAGAGATCGCAACAAAATGATCAAATATGGGACCTGACAATTACTCGAACAAGTTAGGGATACCTGGATAGTCACAAACATCCAAGGGATAGAGATATACTTACTTGGTGATATCTCCGACTCTTGAGGGCGTGTCTCCTGCTAGACATGGTTATAGACAACAAGTAATATGCATTCATGGGCAATCAATGACGCATATATTCATGCATTATAAATTCGACTGGTTTTCATGCATGACTATTTTATCGAGTTGGCATTACAAAACTTCACTGGGGATAATCATGACAAGACAATTCGGATTCACAAGCAGATATCTTGAAAATGTTGAATGAGGTACTTCCGGTTTGAAAGGGCTTTCTCTCATCCTCATTGAAAAATGGCTATTTTATGAGAATCACTCTATCTCACATTCATCATGTGGACAAGGGTCCGAGTATTCTCGCAAGCAATACGACCTTACCAATCTGAGAGGTCTTTATCAGGACTATAACGTGAGCTTGGTCAATGGCTTAGCAAAAGAGGACTGTCACGCCCCGAACCCCACGAAGCGCGAGCATCCCGCATAAAGGTCAAATTTGTTGCGACGTCCTAGGACACGTCGCCGACCCGAACACCCAATGCGCAGAGATCAAAATACAAGAGGAAATGACATATATAAATATATATACACCCGTGCAGTAAATAAGATAACCATGAATAACACCGTACATAAATTCATTAGACTAAAAACATATACATTTCATCACTATTAAAGGTAGATACAATATTCATTTACAGGGAGTACAGACTATCATCAAAAGCGATCAACGGCCACTAAGGTCAAAAAGGGTCAGTGGCCAAAAGCTACTGAGCTAAGTTGGACATCAATCAAAAAGGTGCAGCCCACTCTACCTAACCACAGTCAACCTAGGGGACCTAGTCCGGGTCAGAACCAGAAGACTCTGACGATGAAGAACTATCAAGCAACTTCTCATTAGAATCTAACGAGTCTAACTCGGACTCAGCATCCTCAAACTCGTCCTCAGCATCCATTTCCTCAGGCTCGAAATCCTCCTCCATAAGCTGATCTAACTCATCATCATCAGACTCCATGTCCATCGGCTCGACCTCATCAACCTCATACTCCACAGGTATGCCTTCGGAACTCAAACTCTTATCATTTGAGGAACCAGGGCCTACCACTTGTCCATTGGGGCACTGCGGGTCTACTTCGCCCTGCCCATTGAACTGAACATCAAAAGTCCGGAGGGGCCCGATCTCCTCCTCATTAGATGATCTATA
Source organism: Syzygium aromaticum (assembly GCA_024500025.1). Classification (NCBI taxonomy): domain Eukaryota; kingdom Viridiplantae; phylum Streptophyta; class Magnoliopsida; order Myrtales; family Myrtaceae; genus Syzygium; species Syzygium aromaticum. The sequence goes on along the minus strand of CM044894.1, from coordinate 12,875,473 downwards.
ACATCACGCAACATACTCGTGGGTCTCTGATACTAACTCCCCAACATCTACCCATATTAAAGTATAGTATCTAATGTACATATTCCCATTCCCCACAGGATGTACGAACATAGTCTTCTTGATGAAATGGGGAATTCCAAAACAGATTGGTGCCTCTGCCATCCTCGCTGCCGGGGGTCTGAAATGTCGGTTTTCCAACAACCTGAGATAAATCTCAGCAAGTAATAACCCCTAAACTTAAACTAAGTTAATATGCACCTCCTGACAGACGAATTAAACAGACAATACAACACTACAACAAATGACCTAGGCTCTCGGGCCCAGATCGAACATACAATTGACCGTGCAGGTTAGGCATTTATAACAATATTCATAGCACATACGTGTACACATGGGTCATACGTACGCTAAACGCATGTTCATGCTCCTTAATGCCATTCTCACATACGAATCACCGATATGCACAAAGGCCAACACACTTCGGCACACAAATGCCATGATCATGAATAGACTAAACAATGCACTTTGGCATGCGGCTCATTTCTGCAATTTATAAACCGACCCATAGGCCCACAATTATACCAACCCGAAGGCCAACAACCCGAAGGCCAATAGATATTCCGACCCGAAGGCCTACAAGCATCTCAAAGGCCTACAAGTATCCCGACCCGAAGGCCTACAAAGATGTTCTACAAGCATCTCGAAGGCCTACAAGTATCCCTACCCGAAGGCCTACAAAGATGTTCCGACCCGAAGGCCACGACCTGAAGGCCTATAAATATACACATCAAGCATGTGCATTCTCGCACTCATAATTCAAGCCAAATTTTAATGTGCAAAGACCATAGTCATGTATAGTGTGCAATCAAACTACCATAGGCACACAGTTTCAATGTTGGATATATCCATCAACAACATCAAGACATGTTCAATTCAACCACGGCATGTCCAATTTTGTTATTTAATACACTACCACACGACATGCCGATCACATAATTAGCACACACAAACTTGCACATCCAAGGCCCACCATTGCCCAATCATTCTCGGCCCTCCAGTATACACATGGTCTCATGCATTTGATCACGATTAACACCAATTATCCATTGAACCAATGAAATCAAGCAACCATGGCCATAATTCAATTAAACCCCAAACCTAGCCAAATTAATCAAATTCGGTTCTATTAGGGGCAGCCACAAAACAGCCTAAATCAAGGCATTAATCCACCTCTAAATTAGCCCATTAAGCCCTAATTATACCCCTTAATCATCGGGTACTCAATAATCCATAATTAGATTAATTTCTAATCTAATTACACCCTAAAATTCACTATCTAGAAATGCAATTTAGGTTAGTTAATGTTTAAGAATATAATACTCACCTAATCTAACTCGATTCGACGGCGGAACGGGGGCCAATCGCCGATAAATGGCAAGATCGACGGCGGCGTTCCGATGGTACGGACGGCGGCATGGCGTACGGACGGCGGTGGTCTTAGGCTGGCGTCCTCACGGCCGGGGCTATTTCAGTGACACCCCTACCAAACGAGCAAGAGAGAGAGACAAGACGGTGGGAGATTGGACGGAGAGGTGACGGCATGGCGGCGGCACGCTGGCGGCTTGCTCAGCATGCGGCTGATGGCGACGGCGTCCTTGGTTGATCCCACGGCCGAGGGAGAACACGAAAGGGAGAGAGAGAGAGAGAAAAGGGGGTGGCGGTGATGGTGAGGTGGAACGGCAGTTGAACGGGCGGCGGACAGCGGCTTCGGTGGTGGCATGGTGGTCCGGCGATGAGCAACTGAGAGAAAGAGGAAGAGATCGGGAGAGAGAGAGAGTGATAAGTTCGGGAAGTTGGCTGAATGAGGGAGAGTGAGGAGAGAGAGTGGTCCAAGGTTGGTCAAATGTGGGAGTAGTGGGTTCCACTTGTCACAAATCCACCAACTTTGACCATTTTACCCCTAATCCAATGACCATTAATCAATCTTATCTAATAATGCAAGGGCAATTTAGTAATCCAATAAATTCTAATAATTATCCACTTACTTAATCCTCAATTTTTGCCCAAAATTTTCGGAATTAATCAAAATAGGCCTAGGGGCATTTTGGTAATTTTTCCGGTCTTGAGGCGAAATTCCGTTTTTCACCCATACCAATCCCAAATGTGTGTGGCCAACATAATATGGCGTCGGAATCGCGAAAATAGTCTCACAAGCCTTCGAAAATCGCCATCGAAATCTAGGGGCAAAAACGTAAATTTTTCCGATTTCGGTCGAAATTCCAATTTTCGACTGTGCTAACCCCGAATATATGTGGCCACACCAAAACAACATTGGCCACAAAAAATAACCACATACGACTCCAAAAAAAATCAACTTCAAAGTCTGGAGGGGTAAACCGTAATTTTTCACTTATGGTCTGAAATCCCATTTTTTGACCATACTCACTCTAAACATGTGTGGCCACTCTAAAACGACGTTGGCCTTGCAAAATAATTGTAAACGTCCACGAAATTTCGACATCGAGATTCGGGTCCAATTTCGCGATCAAATTTACTCATTTTAAAATTTTAGAATCTCTCACTAACAGGCGGCTGTTTAGGGGTTACATGTATCGACCTAGGGTTGTTCATGTCACAATGGCCTCGATTTTCGAGAGAACGCGAGAAATTATTACTAGTGCCGGAGGTCGTGATCGTTCGGATCAAATTCAAAATTAGTTCACCACGTGTACTCTTGGTCATGTGGAATCACCCGCGATCTGATCGTACATTGTTGGTTAAATCAAATCCGTCACTTTCCTAAGATCGGTCCACATTGGCCCAAAATATTTCTTCGGCATTTCTCGAAATCTGTGCTCAATTTGCGATCGGGTCCCTGGTCCACGTACTATTTCCTATTTAGCCTTTTCCATTGGGTTAGTATCTCGCGATTGATCAAGTCCGGGCGAGACTCACTAAAATTAAATGAGAATTAATATACACTTTATTGGTCCCAAAAACGGATCGAAATTCGGGATGTTACAGGGACTCTTCTAGTTGAGGCTATAGAAAATACTCTGCAATTGTCTTCGGGGTTTACAAGTAAAGAATCCTGCAAAATGAGATAGAAATGGACTTGCTCGCACTTCTTCGAGCTAAGCTTATAAACATTTGAAGCCCTACATTAGTTCAAGTCCCATAATCTGAAGAGACTTTGTAAGGGACGTAACGTAGGCTAGGCTCATGGGTTGAGAAATGAATGGACCATTAAGTACAAAATGTGTATAATTGGGGTGAATAAGTTGGTGATCATCTCGGCATTATCATTGGTCTTCTTCTTTGCTAAGGATTGTCTTCTCGGTAGATGCTCCATTGGCTTCGAGAGTTCATCACTTGATTCCTTAGAGACATGTAGGACTATTACTCCACTAGGATTCATAACTTTGACATGTCATATATTGACATTTTTTTCTCTAAAGATCTCCCTTTTTTTCGACTTTTTTTTAGGGGCATTAGCCTTGCTTTTACCATGCACACTGCTTTTTCTTGCCATTTTTTTTTTTTTTTGACACTTGACTTATGTTGTTTACAACGTAAACATTGGCCAACTACACTTTGGCTTGTTTTTATCAAATTACTCGACATTTGGACTCTCAAGGGTCTTCATCTTTTATTGGCACTCCGAATATGTTATTTGAACAATGATGACTTTTGCCTTGCCCCAGTGTGGGAAATGATCACCAACCGGGTCCATATGAAATAAAATTGTAGGCTCAATTGGGTTTAGCAAAGGATGAAGTGTGTATAGAATAGAGAAAAAAATGCTCTTCGTCATCTTAAGGCACTTGGACTTTGTGTGAATTCATCTGAAAAAGTAACACTCGAAGATTAATGCAAGTAAAAGCAAGATAATCTCTATTCATTTTTTACCTTATAATGCAGATTTACCTCTAGTTTGCCCTGATATGGGGTAATTCTTGGCATGGGTAATTTGAAAGAATTTCTTCAAGTGTTTAGGCTCAAAGTGGCGAAACAATGGATGGCCTGTAGTGTTTAGGATAGAGAAGTGAACTGCCTTTCGTCATTTCAGTTGCCATACCTTTTGCGAGATAACTCTTTACCTTGCAGACATGGAATTTTTCCACTCAAGTCACTAGGGATTAGTGCATGGGACTGCATATAGGTAGGGCTTGCCTTTCATCATCTCGATGTACTTCATTCAACACATTCAATTCATTCCACATGAGTTATCAGATTGTCTAAATAGATTTCCCTTTTGAAATCGATGTTGCAGATTGACAAAATGATCATGCATAATTTAAAGCCAATACACACATCTTAACTTAAAATTGATTGAAACCATTTATTCATCAGTGAAATGTTTGCAATTCAGAATATGAAATCAAACACTTGAAAACTTTTGTTGCAAAATGTTAGATTTTATCAGGAGTAATACATCTTCACAGTATCAGAATTAACAGGAGTGGAAAACTCACGACCATCCATTTCTGCGAGAATTAGGGCACCTCCGAGAAGCACATTTTTAACCACATATAGACCAATGTAGTTTGGGGCAAATTTATCCCCAGAAACAGGAAAGATTGGCAGTACCTTCCTTAGGACTAGATCATTTACCTCAGGGTGTCTTTGACACACTCTTTGGTTGAAAGACTTATCTACTCATGCGGCAACTGAATCAGGCATTTCGTCTCACTCTCAGGGGGATTTGCCCATCTTTTCACTTCTCTGGTTTCCTCCACATTACCCAAGTTAATAATGATAGTTTGGTCTGACGTGAGAACTTTGGACGTTTCATGTCGTTCTAGGCCACGTAGCATTTCCGAGGAATCTTCGAGTTCGTCGGTGTTATTGAGATTAGGTTCAGTAGCACATAATCCATTAGATTAGACTGTTGCCATACCCTCACGTGTCATAAGATTGCCCTTGAAATATAAAGTAAGGGGTTTAGAAGGACAAACAAGGCTAAATAGTGTATTTTTTTCTAAATTTTTCTCTTTTTTTGAAAAAAATTTTTTAGTGATTTTTTTTGAAATGTTTTTCAAAATGGTTTTAACACGAAAGATCATGAAGAAGCCCAGGCCTTAGAATTCTCTTTGGACTACATTTTTCTTTTATCAGTTGGATATCATCACCGGGCTGATTTGATGTACCTCAACATGCTCTCAAAAATGAAAATAATTTGTAATTTCATTGATTATCACCAAATGAATTACATTTATTGAATGGAAATTGTAATGAAAAATCCTAAAAAAAAGCTCCCTAGACGGGGCAAGTTCTAAAAAGCAGTAAAAATTCCCATACAGGGGAGTGTGCGAAAAAAGTAAATGTGTTACTCTTGTGGGCCAGTGCCTATTCCCTCCAATGATCCTTTATCGATGGCTCCAATAAAAAAATTATCGAATAGGGCAGTGATTCCCTCCATTGCATCATTAGGATTTTCTGTCATTAGAAGTGTTGGATTATCCATACCCCCCATCCATCTGGGACAATGTCACAGGGGTCAACATAGAAGCTCGAAGGCGCCGAGTATTTTACATAATAATCGAACTTGCCGTTCGGTTGCCCCAAAGTGTCGATCACCTCCTTCTTTTCATGCATCATTCTTGCAGGACCTGGGAGTGTGGTGCGGATGTGTGGAAGCAACCTACCACGCCCAAGCTCTCTGTTATTTTGAGTAATTCCATAACCACGTTCTTCATCATTCGGCTCTTTTTTGGATCGTTGTCTATTATGTTCGTCTCCTCGACCTCGACCACGTCCGCTATTATTTGGCACGCTTGACCACCGGTACCCCAACCCAATAGTGTGGGGCTTTTGAGAGACCTCCACCGGTTGGCTGATACCTTGACCATTCCTGCTAAGGCCTTCACCCGGAGTAAAGCCATGGGATACCATTACTCTTCTGACAATGACTGTAGCATTTGACACCTCAGGAACGGATGGTGATGATCCTCTAGACGCATGTATAGTCAATACAAGCTTAAGCGACTGATAGCTCGATTTTATTTTGCAATCCGGCTCAACATAAGGGATAGCCGTTGCGTAGTAAATTGGGTGCTCTTCTTCACCGTGAACTGTGACTAACTTTCTCTCCACAACGAACTTTACCTTCTAATGTAAACTAGATGGCACGGCTCCAACAGTATGAATCCATGGACGTCCAAACAGAAAATTGAATGCAGTGGGAATGTCCATAACTTGAAATGGGATATGAAACATTGTTGGTCCTATTTGTATGTCAAGGTGGATTTCTCCCATCACTTCTTTCTTTATTACGTCAAAGGCTCGTACGGAGGTCTTCGCAGAATTTATCCTAGAAGGATCTATCTTGAGGTGGTATAAAGTTGCCAGAGGACAGATGTTCAAGGCTGATTCGTTGTCGATGAGTACCCGGGCTACATGCGAGGCCTTGTATTTGATAGAAATGTAAAGTGTTTTGGTATGTCCTCTCCCTTCTAGAGAGAACTCTTCATCCGAAAAGGCTATAAGGTCTTTGAGGAGTATAAAACTTACAAATTCCTCCAATTTGTTATGATCGATCATCTCAGGCACGTGGACTTCACTTAACACCTTAATAAGGGCCTTTTGATGTTTGACAGACGTTTGGAGGAGTTCAAGCAGAGAGATTTACACAGGCATTTTGCGCAGTTGCTCAACTATGTTGTATTCACTAGCCTTGATCACAGCCAGAAACTCCTTGTCTTCTTCATCAGTAATAGGTTTTGCAAGTTGAGCATTAGCTTGGCCATAGGTACGTCCAGATCTGGTTACTAAGTCAACATCGAAACTGTAGGACCAAGGGACTGCTTTATTATCACAGTACTCATATGGTTGAGGTATCTCGATTACTATCCCTTTATCGGCTGTAAGTGTGCTTACTACAATCTCTTCATCATTGGACGCGTCTTCGAGCGGAGGCATGTCTTCAAGCAAAGGGTTGAGCTTGTCATTTCAGGTGTTCAATGTAGCAAACTCCTCCCAATTAATAACCACTTCAGAGATAGTGGAAACGATGCCAGTATGGTCAGCATAAACAATCATCCCAACTTCTACCATTCTTGAGATTCTTTCTCTCATGATAGCCAGGGGAAGGACCTCATTACTCAGATAATAACCGGCTTTTACTAACTCATTGTAGACGTCGGTGGTGTACACCTTGACATTCTTGATTCGACCAGCATCAAAACTAAATATGGCATTCACATTGCCCGCATGATCAGGGAGTGGGTTGCTTTGAACATTCAGCTTACAAGTTGGAAGGAAAATGCCTTTGTGTCGAGCAAGTTCTAGATTCGATGTTTGAGAGTGATACAGTCGTCAGTTGAATGCCCGACTTCACCTATATGATAATCACATTTCTTGGATAGATCATAGTTATAGAACTACTCGGGGTTGGGTTGTTTTGGCTCAGTGGTAAGCAAACCTTTCTTTTCGGAGGACTGCTAGTACTTGAGACAACAACCCGGAGAGGGGGGTGAAGTTGTTGTTCTTCTTCTGAAAGAGTTGACGACCCGTGCTTTGTTGTTGAGCTTCTGCTACTTGGATTGCTGTGATAGGATTAGCATTCCGCCGGCCTAGTTGGGTATAAGTCACATTCACTTCAATGCCGGTTCCTTCTCCTTCCTTACATCAAATCGTTTGGTCGAGGAAGACGGCTCCATAAACCATCCATCTTTCAGCCCTATCTCAATCTGTTCGCTTATGGGGATGAGTTGATTGAAGTTGTTAGCCGAAATGGCTACCATCTGATTACGGTACTCGAACAGGAAAGTTTTAATAATCATCCTCTTCAATTCATTGTCTATAGGTTCCGAAACGACCTGAGTAACTAAATTTCTCCATTTGATAGCATAATCTTTGAAGGACTCAGTTTTTTTCATCTGCGCACGCTTGAGGTCTTCGCGGGTGGGAATGATGTCCGTTATGAACCTGTATTGCTTTAGGAATGCTTCACTAACTTCCTTTCAGGTTTTGAGGCCATTTATCTTCTTCATGAGATACCAGTTTAAAGTAGGACCCGTCAAACTTGCTTAAAATGCATGGTTCATTAGGAGTTCATTATCAACGTACGGAGTCATTTGTATGTGATACAGCTGCAGGTAGGCTTTTGGGCAGAAGGTGCAATTGTACTTGTCAAAATCTGGCATCTTGAACTTTTTCGGGATTTTGATCTGTGTGTATAGAGATAGGTCGATCGAAGGTGAATCCTATGAACCTTCCAGCTACTTCACTCTCTCTTCAAGTTTGTTGACTCGTTCATCAGGTTTGTCCTTGTTGACGATAATCTGGACGGGGTCATCTACTAAATCAGGAAGATCGTTATCTTCCTCACTATCGGCATTCTTTCCACCTTTATGTTTTGGGGCTGATGCCTCAGGGGATGCAGGAATGGGAGTCAGCTGAAGAGCTTTGATCTTAGCGGACATCTGTTGCATTGCGACGAGGACTTGCTTCATTTGGTCCTCAATGCCAACGACACGATCTCATAAGTCAGTTTGATCAGCCATTCTAGTTCTTGACCGTGTACCAATAGACGATTGTGATCGGTCCGTAATTATCTAATTTCACAGATAAAACAAGCATCATAAGTGTCAAGAAGAATCACACGCCGATCCATGACATTGGTTTAACCGTTTTGATTTGAAATGACCTCTTTATTGAAATGATGAAAAAAATTTTACAACGACTATAACTTAAAATCACTTAAACAAAAATGCAAACAAATGACTCAATTCCTAAACAAGTTTAAAGATTAAAACTGAAATGAGAACATAGATTCAAGCTTTTCTATTTGGCTTGATCCATAGACATATGGGAAGTGACTTCTTCTTCAACTACTCATAAGTTCGAGCTATCTTAGATGTTTTTTCTTGAGCTTCTTCGGCCTTCCTTTTGAGACGGTTGTTCTCTGAGCGAGTGGCGGGCTTGAGAGGTACCTTGGGTATCTTCAGGAGTAACTCCTGTGGGACTTTGTGCCGTCGAATATACTTAGTCGTCGCGAAATAGTACTTTTGCTCCCCTTTGAGCTCTTTTTTGGGCGGAGCTATCTTTAAAAGACGACACTTCTTCCACATCTTCTTGAGCTGAGCTACGGTCCCTTCGTGGTCTTCATCGTCATTGATGAAATCGACTTGGAGGAGCTCTGGTTGTAACGCTGGAGGGAGTCCTTGGAGAATCTGGTACTAACGAGACACTCTGGCAGAGTAGTATTCGATTGCACTAGTGAAGCCCAATAGTGGAACCGACCCAATACCATTACATGTAAGCCAAGCTTCCTCGACCTTGAACCAGTTAGTATGCCATTAGAAACCTTGGGGTCTAACGTTTTTTATGAAAATGATCCATTCAGAGTAATGATAATTATGTGCGTTCCCTTGTTTTTCTTTATACTTCAAGATGGGATGGTTAGAATCACTAAACTCGGATATCATGAGTAAATCGCCATATCCTTTTATGTGGAACAAAAACCAAATTTGCAAAAGTTCAAGAGGGGCATAAAATGTTTTGTCAACATGTTGCTTAAATTTAGTGAGGGAAATAAAAGTCTCGGCTAAAATGGTGTTGACAAAATTCTTTTCAAGACAGACTTGTTGGACCAACCATGCAATTGACGGATTACATGCATTCTTACAGTGAGGAAAAATCATGAACCCGAAAAATACTAGCAAAAAGATTCTGCCTTTTTGAAAAGATGTGCCTTTATCAAAACATTGACTCAAGAATGAAAAAAAGAATATGTCCCATGATTTGCTTTCAAAACTTTTCCCAATTCATCTTTTCCGACACCTAAAAATTCAAAGAACATTAAGGTGGAATCGATTCTCAGAGGTAGTGTAACTAATTCTGACCTTAAAGGTTTTCCAATAATCACGCTATATTCTTCTAAAGTTGGGGTGAGCTCATGTTTACTGAATATAAATGTAGACATCTCGGGACACCAGAAGTGTGCTAATGCTCGAATGAGGCTAGTACGAACTTTGACTTCCAATAAGGGAAGAAGCCTCCCAATGTGGCCCTCAACTAGCTTATGGTTGGTCGGACTGAGTAGATTCCACCAGGCACTAAGCTCGTCCTTAAGAGCATCAAGAATCCGATTGTTTGCCTCTTTCATAGTATATAGATCAAGATTCACGACTGACCTAATGTCATGGACCAACCAAAGAAAATACAAAGCATAAATAAATTGAGAGATAAAGGTTAAGAAAACTTACTTCACCAGGTAGGATCATGGCAATCACATAAACATACACATGAAATGTGAGGTTCGATTTCTATTTAGACTTTGGCTTGCAAAGTAGAGATGCGAGGGTTACCGAGCTAAACCAGTCATGGTGGTGGTTAAGCTGAGATTCCTCTGACTCCAGCTTAGTCAAGGAGTCTACCCGGGTTGCAAAGGGTGTAACTGTGGTGGGAACTCAATGACACCACGAAAGAACTTTCGGGACCAAGGAAGGTGACTTGTACCACACGGTGTGTGGTTGGGGTGTTCGTTGTCTCAGTACCATCCTAAACCTGTGCCGCCCAGATACGGTAGCAAGTAGTGAGTGCGGTGTAGTGTAAATGTAAGACATGCACAACATGTTATATCATACAACGTTTCGTGCATAAAATAAATCATACATCCAAACACCTCCTTGCAAAACAAAAGTTAACAATCACTCCTCCCCTTATACCTCACATTCTGCAAAAACATTTAACACCTAAAATGTTAGGGACGTACCTGAGATCCTCGCTACCAAGCAAAAATATTTTTTGAAAAGAAACACTAGCCTAAGTCCACTAAGAGTTTTAACTCAAGTCCCCAGTGGAGTCGCCAAGCTGTTATGACTTAAATTTTCTCAAGTTAATAGATTATTAAGATTAAGCTTAACTCGGGCCCAACCAAGCCCTACCAATTCGCAACTCAGGGTTTAAGTTCTTAATGTGCAAATGTTTTCATGCTTGGAGTCGCCACTAATCTATTTGTGGTAGGTCGATTAGAAACCTAAATAAAATATAGGGAGATATATTTTATTCCTACGAACTAGAGATTCTAAGTTCGGGGACTTGGTTACACTAGATCTAGTCTAATGCTATTTCGATATCTTTTCTTTTCAAAAAATGTTTTGGCAGACAGTTTAGATTCAATTTAACTTAGTTACTAGCATATGAGGAGATCATACGGGTGTGCAAACCACCAAAGTAACACCCAATAATCAAAACATTAAATAAATTGCAAGATTAGGAGAATTACTTACCTCAAAGTAACGTAAGTATCTGCATTGTTAGTTAGAAAATCACATCAACAATTATAATATGATTTCTAATTAACAAGCAGTTCACTCAACATTTTTTGGATTTTCACTTATTTAAATGAAAGCTAACCTATATGTAATGTAGTGCAAAAATTACCATGCGATTAATGCATCTTAACATGCAAATTTTATGTCATGCGACGATATGACCTATTACTAATGACGGGCAAATGATTTATTTTTGGTATTTTTCTAATGAAATTCGGAATTAAAAAATGCCTAAATTAACATGCAATCTGTTCTAAAAAAATGATAATTTAATCTATCCTAAAGTGACTTCTTTTTTTCTGATATTTTTTTTATTAAGATTCGAAATTAAAATCACCCCAAAACGAATCATTGAGATTAGGATAATATCTAAATTAAATTAGGAAATAAATTACTCTAATTCCTGATTTAAATAAAAAGGTTATCCTATCTTCTATATACATTTAGGATTTCCTAAGTATGTAAAACTCCTAATCTAAATCCTAACTGACATATTTTTGGATTTTTTATAAAAAAATCAAACAAAGATAACAACCGCATTCAAACAATCCACATAATTCGCAAGATTCTTTTTATTATATTCGAATTAGAAAAGAGGATCGAACTAACGGTCATATCTATAGGGTTATAAATATCGACGGAAAGTTGATTGTTCGAATTTGGAAAGTGAATAAAATCTATTATCGTATCCAAGTGATTATGGATAAGAGAACGATTTTCCGTATCGCCGTGTATCGTACTTTAGAGATAAGGTCGGATACCCTAAGATATCTAGCTATCCACCAAAATATTCATAAAATATTCAAACACCCGAAAACTAGGAAATCAAATATTTGAAAGAAATATTCGGATAATCTTACCTAATTGGCGGATAATTCCAAATTTGAACTCGGATCGGAGTAGCAGCCAACAGTGGGTGGCCTAGGGATTGACGGCGAGTAGCGACTCCCTGAGGGAAAGTGGCGGCAGTGTTGACTGAGCTTGCACGGGTGATGATATCAGCGACAAGCAGTCTTCGGACCTCGCGGAAGAGTAGCAACTCACCACGAGAAGGCAGCAAGCGTCGAGGATGGCAGCAACTTCAGAGGATGTTGGCATCGTGGTGGGGCAGCAGCTGGTTTGGCTCCACAGGAATCGAGTAACCCCAAAGAAAATTTTCTTTGGTCCTTTTACTTTGACCAATAACAAACTTTGATAACCACTTGACTTTTGACTGAATATGATTGCTTTTGTGACGATTTTCTTCAATTATTGAACTTTGATTCTCAAAGCCCAATAATCAAGTTCTTTACTTGTCGCTTGGAGGATAGGTCGATGGCAAAATTGGTTTGGTCATGCGAGGACGTCGGGCTGAAGTCGTCGTGGTAGGACAGCAAAATAAGTGGGTGGATCTGATTGAGAGCAACAGTAGGCGGCTTCGTGGGCAGTAGGGATTAGTAGCTTGGCGTCGTCGTCAGTTGATCAGCAGAGGAAGCAGCACGGAGCAGGGGTAGACCTCCCGTGGTTGCAGGTCTAGCCACGAGGGAGGTGGTGGCGCAGCGCGAGTACAAGGCAGCGCGGTCGCAAGGTGGCACGACGGTGAGGAGGGTGCGTGCATGACCGACTCTCTCTCTTGCTTACTCTTATACTCACTCACGTGTGTTTTTCGTGCTCTTAAGAATTGAATTCTTGAAAATTATGAGAGTTCCCCTTTGATTATGATGCATAACGACATATTTATATCGCAACCCTAGATTAATTAATCGGGCTTCCTAGTCTTAATGGGCTTAGACTTAGGCTTTATTTTTAATTATTTTTTAATTTCAAATGGCTAAATTAATTCGGCCCGATTTAAGCTCTAATTAAAACAATCAAAGCCTTTTAGACTTGTGAATTTTGGCCCCCAATCTCTTGAGTGAGCCGAGTATTCGAGCTCGGTTTACGCGATGAATTTTCAGCTTTCTCGCCACCACCGGTCCGATGCGGAATGCAATTAATCTATATAAACTTAAACTATATGCTATGCAATTTTAATATTTTTGTTTAGGGGTTAAAATTTAATTCCTAATTTTCTATGCAAATTATTATTAAATGGTCAGGCAAAATTTATGTGTCAATAAGTAGCTTTCAAAATTGATCAAATGAGCAGTTTAAGTGAAACCCAAGTACACGATAGATCTTGCATTCAGATCCGAGTGCTTCCCTCTTAAAGTAATCTTGACCACCATGACTGTTGCTTTACTTATTGGACGTGAATAGGAGCACATACATGCCTCTATAGGAATTAGTCAAATCTAGAGATTCAGATACTTCATATTGTGGAAAACAGTGAATGAGTAAGTTTACTACATTTTCTATTTTCTTTTTTGACAAAGCACTTACTTTTACATGGCAAGATAAATTAAAATTTATTTTGAAGCTATCAATTGCTAGTCAATTCTCAAACTTGATCAAAACTCTTTATATAGAAAAATTACCCTTTTTTTTTTAGAATTTAAGCATTTATTAATTTCTCCATAATTATCGATTTTGATTTTATAAGTACCGAAATTGTACACAATCAGTCAAATTCGAAATACTAGTAATATGCACATATGTAGTTATTTCTACATAAATAATTCTACATAAGGTACTTTTCCACATGGGGAAGGAGTTTCCATCAATATTCACACATATTCAGCCAGTTTCTCTATCAAGTGCATTGAATGTCCTAAAATTTGTCATGAAAGTACAATTGAGTCCTAAAACTTTTAAAAAGTGCAATCAAGTCTTAAATTTTGTTATTAAAATGTAATCGAGTCCCAAAACTTTTAAAAAGTGCAATCAAGTTTTAAAACTTGTCAAATTGGTTAAATAAAGTCTTTCTGTAATAAGTTTTATGACTTAATTTCACTTTTTGAAAGTTTTAGGACTTAATTGCACTGTCATAATAAGTTTTAGCACTTGATTCCACTTTTTGAAAGTTACAAGATTCAATTGCACTTTCGTGATAAATTTCAGAACTTAATTTTGCTTTGTGATAATTTGTAGGGTTTAATTCAATTTTCATGACAAGATTTTACGCTTCAAATCCAATTATTTCAAGAAGTTTTTGCAACTTTTTGATGTCCTGTGACCGGAGAAAGTGTACAGCGTATCATCCCATGCCTCTGCACACGCTCCCAAGGGGAACAGGAAGCAAAATAAAAAGAAACCTTTTTTTGGGGTAAGAGAAGTGGACGTCTCGTTACAAATGTCGTTTTCCGAAAATATCTGCGCCATCACCTGCTACGGTCCTAGCTGCACTCGCTGCGCCCGCAACCAATGAGATGCCTCCACCGCCCTCGGCTAAACGGAAGTCGCCCGGTCAACCAATGAGAGGCCTCCAAGTCAGGGACCTCGCAACGAGGTGGATATCACCTCGAACTTCGAGAGACCTCGTGAATCGATTCAGCTTTTTGGAGCGGACTCCATTGCTATGATATTAAGCGAGTGAACGATAGCTAGTCACCTTCGACTTCACGTTGGCATCCTCGCTCGTTCTTCGGCGATGGCGGCTTTGCAGCTCTCGGCGACGCCGCCACCGCCGCCGCCTTCTGGCCGCGAGCGCCTCGACGACCTGCGCGGGTCGCTCGGCTCCGGCCTTGGCCTCGGGGGGAAGAAGCCGGCGCTCTTGTTCCGAGCTCCGAACGCGAGGCCGCCCCGGACGGGGAGGCCTCTGACGGTGACGAGCGTGTCCAGCGAGCCGAAGCAGCGGCTCGAGGATTCGCCACTCGACGAAGGTGTCTCAACTTTCGATGTTACATTGCTCATGTCTGTTTTTGGCTCGGATGATGCTTCTTCGTTGTCTCGATCGGTCATTTGCATTCTGGTTCTTTTATTTTTTTTTTGCTCTTCTGGTTTTCATTTTGCGATCGTCGTGATTAGGAGAGATTCCGGTTTTCAGTGCGTGCATAGTCGCAGTGAGCACAGTGCTGGATGAGACTGCTGATTTGACTCGAACCTAATCTTTCTCTCGTTTTTGTGAATTCAAACGGTTGATTTTGTGCTGGGGAAAAATGCGAAATTGGGTGCCGAAGTTAAGATTGGCTTTCATTTCTCAATTATCCGATACTTAATCATTATACTAGTCGAGTCACTTCTTGATAGAGTTTTCTGTGAGGATAAGATTGAGCACGACATGTTGCCTTCTCAACGACAGAAAGTGATCATGGGTCACGAACCGATGATTTGGATATATTTAAGTGACCAGCAGTGATGCTCGCTAAGGAAATACCCGTTCAATCGGTTTCTGATCTGGTTTGTGTGCGACTTTCGAGGATGCTCAGAGGAAGGAATTGATAGTGAACTGAATGGCAGAGCTGTTCCTGTTGGTAGTCTGGATCATTTGATGTTCACGTGGTAACTTTTGATAGATGGGCAGAGGAGGTACATGTTTTGGCAAGAGACCCATCCTATGGAGATACTTGCATGGATCCACATGGCCCGGTTGAATCACAGTGGTTGGATGTTGTGGACCCGTGTGGAATCCAGATGATCAATGGCTGAGATTTCATGTGGTCCGCCATAGATCAGGTTAGGCAAGAATTTGCCCACATCGAGTGAGCGTATGGTCTGGTCTGGTTGGTCTCTCATGTTTTCTGGTTAAGTTCAAGTAAATTAACTTGAAAAAACCTACAATGTCTTACTTATGGCTGAGCGAAGCATCTCACATGGGTAAGTCAGAAATAGGATTCACTCATGTCCTTAAAATCTGTTCTGCTCATTGCTTTATAATAGTATAGTGGTGGCCTAAAAAAAATCAAAATGGAAGGTTGATATCTCTGGTTGCGGCTGCATTATTCATTTATTCACTCATGAAGAGAAAGCAATGAGGTTGTTCCACTGAATTTGTGGGTTTCTAGAGGGAGGACTAGTTGGGTCCTTAGCCTTTACATTTTTTCACGTAGTGGCAAGATTAAAGCTCAAAATACACATTGAATCTTTGTGGGGGCTCTGAGAATAACTGCAAAACGAGGGTGATATATCTACAGCTTAGCATATTAATATGTAGTTAACCGTCCATTTGCAGGCATTAACTCTATTTCTTGTTTTCATGGTGTAAAGAGCCAAGCAGTCCGATCCCTCTCAAGCCAGATGCTGCATCCATTGCCTCAAGTATCAAATATCATGCGGAATTTACGGCTCCCTTTTCTCCTGATAAATTTGAATTTCTGAAGGCTTTCTTTGCAACTGCTCAAAGTGTCCGAGATGCTCTCGTCAGTAATTGGAATGCAACATATGATTACTGTGAAAAGTTGAATGTAAAGCAAGCATATTATCTGTCAATGGAATTTCTACAGGTTTGGCACCGAACTTGCTTCATGTAAAGAGTAGAGCTATGTTCCACTTATCCTAAAAAAATTATAGCTTCGTTAGTGTGGTTTGTGTAGGGAAGAGCACTGTTAAATGCAATTGGTAACTTGGAGCTCACAGGTGCATATGCTGAGGCCTTAAGCAAACTTGGGCATGACCTGGAAAATGTTGCAGTCCAGGTATATTGCGCTTGTTGCTTATTTTGGATTAGATACTGTTGCTTCATTTTTGCATAGTGATATTTGCTGCTACAATTGAGCTAGTTTGTACTGTACTAACACTATAGCAATGGCGGTGCAAATATCATGATGATGTTGGCTAAAGATCTATCGATCTTTAATCTAGGTAAAACCGTCGAGACTTCTTTCAGTCATTTATATCCTTTTTTATTTGGGCCAGAGGGTCATTTGTAACTTGACAGTTTTCTGTTGCTAAATCCTGCTGTTCAACTTGAAAATGTATTCTGACCAAAACAAAAAAAAAAAAAAACTCGAAAATGTATTTATTGCCCTTCGTCCATCAACTTTCTGAACATCATCTGCTGACCCCTACTCCCTGATGTAAGTTAAGACATGGCATTACCTGCTATATCTAGGAAGTTGGAAGTTAATGACTCCATGTACTTAATCAGCTCTTTCTAATTGACCTCATGTATATTTTAATGAAGTGATGATAACCTAACAAGGTGGATGGAGGGATATATCACTCATTTTTAAGTACATGGGGTCAATTTATGGACGATCCAGGAGGTGTACAGATTGACTTTTTGCCCCAAGGCTTCATTTCATTGCCTGAATATAAGCCTTCTTAATCGCTGCCTTTTGAAAGCCTGACCTGCTAATCTCTGGCTTATACCATGATCTCAATCTTTAGTTGTTTGCTTTATGTCACCTATGAATCAGTACATACTTTTTGGTTGTTATATGGACCATCAAAAGTCACTTATAATTGCAATTAATATTGGTAGGAGGCTGATGCTGCACTTGGAAATGGGGGTCTTGGGCGTCTTGCCTCCTGCTTTTTGGACTCCCTGGCAACTTTAAATTATCCAGCTTGGGGTTATGGACTTAGATACAGGTATGGCTTATTTAAGCAACAGATAACTAAAGATGGTCAAGAGGAAGTTGCTGAAAGCTGGCTTGAGGTATGCTGAAATGTCACTTCTATTTAATTTCAAGCTCCACAATAGGTTTAGAATTTCATTTTTCCTTTTCGCTAGAACCACCTTTGCATAAGTACAACACTAAAATTTAACTATTGTGAATTCTATTTTTGGAGTTTAATTTGGGGTTTTCTTTAACAAATAACCTTTCTGCTTGCATTATTTTTTAATTTCAGCCACACCTGATTTCTTCATGATGTTGTTATATCATTTGTTTTTGGTACTTCACTTGGATTCCATATTATCGTATTTATTCCCATGATTGTTTTATGCTGTCGTTTCTACTCATTATTCCATTTATATGATGGTAATCTGAACATGATTTATTTGGATTTTCTTTACATCATTGGTGATCTCATTGTGCTTACTCTGTGTAGATGGGAAATCCGTGGGAAGTTGTGAGAAATGATGTAACCTATCCTGTAAAATTCTATGGCAAGGTTGTGTCGGGATCTGATGGTAAAAGATGCTGGATTGGGGGAGAAGATATACGTGCAGTTGCATTTGATGTCCCAATTCCTGGTTATAAGACTAAAACTACCATCAATCTGCGGCTTTGGTCCACTAAAGTTCCTTTTGAAGAATTCGATTTATCCGCTTTTAATGCTGGAGAGCACACCAAAGCAAATGAGGCTCTGTCGAATGCTGAAAAGGTTGTTCTCCCGGGGTTTTTCCATATAAATTTGTTGTTAGTGACCTCTCATCCAATTCTCAAATATAGATTCATTATTCTCTGCGATAAACAGAATGGCTGAATATGGCTGATGGATTACCGAACATATAATTTGTTTGTATACTTGGTCTGAAGATAGTCAATAGTTAGGATTATGGGAATCCTCATTATGGCTTTTTTTCCCTTGGTAAGATGCGCAAGGGAATATAGGAATCCAACCCAAGACCTCTTAGATTTTGGTGAGGTTAGCTAAGCCACAACTAGGCCAAGCCCTTGTGCTTGAGAGGATTGAGATTTTTCTTTGGCACTGCCTTCTTTTCTGTCCCTGTAGTTGTTGAGATACATTTCAAAGTGGTCCACTGGCATGGCCAAAATAATGTAGTCTCAGACATGACTCTGTTGGCTAACAATGTCCAGAACTGGTCTTCAGTGTTGCACTAACATTGTTACATTCTCTATTAAGTTGCATAGATTAAGGATTCTTTTGGGTTGATGCTAATAATTTTTATTGATGTCAGATTTGCCATGTACTCTATCCTGGTGATGAATCCATTGAGGGAAAGATCCTCCGCCTCAAGCAGCAGTATACTTTGTGTTCAGCATCTCTTCAAGATATTATTGCTCGTTTTGAAAAGCGATCTGGAACATATGTAAAATGGGAGGAGTTCCCTGAGAAGGTTGCAGTGCAGATGAATGATACTCACCCAACACTATGCATCCCAGAACTGATGAGGATTTTGGTGGATGTTAAAGGTCTAAGCTGGAAAGAAGCTTGGAATATTACTAGGAGGTATATTTTCTGACATTATGTGAATCCAGAGAACAAATTTTATTTCCTCTAGCTTTAGAAGAGCATTAAAGCAGTGGAATATCTCACTTGTTTCTTCCTTTTCATTTCTATTTGGAATTTGTTGAAGGTACTAAATAGGTGTAATGGCATAATGAGATATGTGTAACAGATATCACTTCGTTGGAGAAAGTTTGTTTGTCACTGTAGTCATCGCTACTTTAATGAGGTTATCATTGATGAACTTTGAACAGTCTTCTGTTAAAAGCCACATTCTTAAAGACGAGATATTACCGGTCATCTCTGAATCCTTTGTGAATTGGAATATTTTAAGATATTTAAAGAATAAAAACTGCATATCTTTGTATTTGACATTATAGGCTATTTCCTTTGGATATAGAAGATAGCATAACAAAAGAATCGTGGTGATTAGGCTTTGAAAGTTCCTGTCTCATGACATCAATCCTTCATCAACCAATAATCTACGTGCATAGTGAAGGGTTGAACTCTGGATTATGAAAAGATAGATCTTCCCTAATTAGTGAATAGCATGGGCAACCTTAAGAGTGGATAGAAGGCAGGTTATATGATTATGCTTATGCTCGTTTTTTCTCTCCCTCAATACCAATACCTTCCTCTCCCCCCCCCCACCCCCCCCCCCCCCCCCCAAAAAAAAAAATAATAATAATAAAAAAGATATAAAGAAAAAAGAAGAAGAAAGCACTTTAAAACAAAGCACAGAGAAAGGAAACAGATTGGCCGCTCTATGGGGATGTTTTGTGCAATTTTAGGGGGGCTTTCGCACTCTATGGAAATGGAAAAAGTATCAGAAATCCCATGCCATGTCATGCCTTGAACATGTAGCTTTCTCATAAGGCAAACCAAAATACTTAAAAGCAAAACAACATGCTAATTTGGAAGTTTGCTCCCTGAGGTAATAAGTTTAATGGAATTAAACAGAGATGAATATGACTGTTTAGGCTAGAACATGGGGTTGATGGATTTCGTAAGCCTTGTAATTAGTTTTTTTTTTTTTTTTTTGGTAAAGAAAGCCTTGTAATTAGTTTAATGTATGCATCTTCCAATATGTCAATTGTGCAACTTGTGGTCTGTGAAACTCTGTCCTGTGAGAGCTTAATCTAATTTTTTTCTTTGGCCAACACTCTAATTTGCCTAAAGCTGCTCCTCTCTTGTTCTTCTTAGATAATTTGATAGAAATTTGCCAATATTAGTGATAAATGTGTACTTCTCTTTTGCTGATCCAAGGACTGTGGCGTACACAAACCATACCGTTTTGCCTGAAGCACTTGAAAAATGGAGTTTAGAACTTATGCAAAAGCTTCTTCCTCGGCATGTTGAGATTATAGAGATAATTGATGAAGAGGTATACTGATACCCTTTAGGAAAAATTAGTACCCATACAATGGACATTTCCCGGTTTTATTTACCTGTTTTTGATGTCTTACAAATTCTTCTTTGTCCTGCTAATATGTTACTTCGCAGCTGGTTGGAACAATAATTGCAGAATGTGGTACCAAAGATCCTGTTTTACTGGAGAAAAAATTGAAGGAAATGAGGATACTGGAAAATGTTGATTTGCCGCCTGCTTTTGCTGAGTTTATTAAACCAGAAGAGGATCCTGTTGCTTCTTTTGAAAAGGAACCAGAAACTTCTAAAGAACTTAACATTAATCGCGAAGATGAACCTGATAATGTACAAGCTCAGGAGAATAGCGAAGAATTACCGGAGCCTGAACCTGAGCCTCCTAAGATGGTTCGGATGGCTAATCTCTGTGTGGTGTGCAGTCGTGCTGTAAATGGTGTTGCTGAGATTCACAGTGAAATCGTAAAGAAGGAAGTGTTTCATGAATTCTTTACGGTAAAACTTTTCTTTTGCTTGCCTTTCTGCTTTAATAGCCCTTAAACTCCAAGTATGAATCCACTGAGTATTTTAATAGAAGTCTCAAGTTCATTGTACAGTATCCTCAATACAATGTCTACTTAATCTGTTCTCTTGATCATTGGCAGTTATGGCCTGAAAAATTTCAAAACAAAACAAACGGGGTGACACCGAGAAGATGGATTTGTTTTTGCAATCCTACTTTAAGTAAAATTATAACGAAATGGATTGGCACAGAAGACTGGATCCTCCGCACAGATAAACTAGCTGAGTTGCGTAAGGTGATTCATCAGCCCCGATCTTCAAATTCTGGGATACCTTCAATTTTTTTCATGTGGTGTCTTCTGACTGAATATACCCTGTTGCCATCACTTTCCTGTGCAAATCACCTTTCTTTTTTGGTGCATTGGGAGGAGGATGGATTAAAGTTGCAGTTTCTTTCTGAGTAATTGATACTTTGCTTGGATGGAGAACTGCTGTTAAGTTTGAACGAGTGTCATTGAGGAAGTAGCATTTGTGGTATCCTAGTGATGTATGGACTTGAGAGGTAGATTTTTACATGATACCACTTTCCAGTTTGCAGATAATGAGGATCTTCAGACCCAATGGAGGGCAGCAAAGAGGAGCAACAAAATGAAGGTTGTGAGATTCCTTAAGGAGAAAACTGGATATGCTGTTAGCCCTGATGCGATGTTTGATATTCAGGTAATATTCTGGTCTCTGTCCTCGTTTCTAATCCTGTTCAGTAATTTGTAGGCAGACATGTGCGTTCCATATGAGCCCTCTAATGTTGATACCCAAATTCATATCGTTTAGAATCTTTGCAGTCATCTGAAACCATCAATCAAACATTTGAAAGAGCATATTTGTTCTCACTCGCAATTGAAACCAATTTTTAAGTTCGGGAAATCAGTCAACATTTTGAAACAGGAGACCAACTTAAATGCTACTGTTTATGTGCATCCATGTACACTTTGCATAAGAACTAATTATCTATTTATAGATTGACAACTGAGCAAGCAGCTTCCCAAAAGCTTGTAGTGCAACAACAATAAACTCTTACAACATGCCATCTTCAGCACTAATGAGCTGATTCTTCCTAAGTCATGATGTTTGGCAATCCACTTTAGTTATTACTCCTTCTCTGGGCATGCACACGAGAGCCACTGTTGAGCTTGCTCAAGCAAAAATCGCTGTGCACATCTAAATTTTAGTTCAACAGTCACTGCACTGACTCCTGATGTCTACTGGTCATCTTGGATGGGCACCCTGGACTTATAAGAGCAATCATTCAGCCTTAAACATGTGAGCACATTGCCGGCATGAGCTGTGGGGCCTGTCTATCGATCTATCATGTAACCACAGCGGATTAGCATTACCTGTGCTAGCTTGCTGTTTGCTGGATGCAAAAGCTTTTCAAACCCCAAAAAGTTGTGTCCCTTTGATGATTTATCTGTTCCTCCTGTTGGCACAATGTGGACGATCCAAGCCAGGGAACCCCACTCGTTCCGACGTGCCCTCCCAATATCCTCAGTTAAGTGAAACATAATGAAAGGAAATAGAACAAAATCAACCAAAAGTTAGACAGAGAAGAAATATTAGCAATTAGTAGCGACCGGAAGATCTGGCTTTAGCTGCAAAATACCATAGCTGGATAAGGAGTTGATTTGAGCTACTGACAACATGCCTATCATCAGGATCCCAGCATATAGAAATTCTCATGACCGAACCATTCTTATTACTGAAAACAGTAATTTCTTCACTGGGTCAATAAAAAATATCCAGTATTTACACTGGAAGAGCAACAACTGATGTCATGTTGGTAATTCCAGCAAGTTCAAGTAGTAATAGTCCGGCATACAAAAGGCCATTTGCAATCTTTCTGAGCTATGTCAGTCAACGTTGTAATGCGACACTTTTTCTTACGGCGATCCACACTTTTTTATGAGCAAAGGGATTGCTGCACATCACAATGGTTATATAGAGGACTGCGAGTTTTGATAACCTTCAGATTCTATGAACAAAGGACATCATTCAGGGTGGCTGCTTTAATCAATCTGTTATGAGGGAGGGGGGAAACCAAGGATCATGTGGTGAAAGCAGCTTAAGAGTGAATATTAAATTTGAAAACATTTTCTCAAGTACTTCCATATGAACAGTTAAGAGTCATCTAAACTTTTCCTTTCATCATCAGTTCGTAGTTATTTTTTTGGTAAGAGGATAATTTAGGTATTGTTCGTCTTGTTTCCAGATACTATAAGTGATAGGGGTCTTTGGGGATTTGATATCACCCAATTCTTTGTTTTCTAATGTAGAACTCATACTACACCTGATTTGATGATTTAATGCGGTAGTTTGGTGAACCCCCAAATTCTAGTTCATGTCTACATAACTTTTCCCTTCTTCTATATATATTGGAAACTTTGACTTCTATGTTCTCCCCTCACTGCTGATTCAACAGCAATTGACATCCATATTAAATCTGTAGAATAATTTGAATGGTAAAAAGGTCAAATGCTCTCCATCTAATAATCACATCTCCTCATTGGAGCATCCATAGGCCTTCCTTTCACATGCCTTATCTTTCCTCAAATGCCTGCACATTTAAAGAAGCATTTTCGTATCTGCCATGCTCATTTTGTACAATTGTTGGTGTTTAACCACCCAGCATTGTGTGCTATAAGGCATTTTGGCCTTATTGTCTTCCTATGGAATTTTATGTAAGTTTTAGTGGCATTTGAGGGTGCACAAACATAGAAGGGTCAATATAGACTAGAGATTTAATGTTCAAGATTACTAACGGTTCAAACTAAAAGGAAACAAAAAAAAGAGAATTTTTGCAATGGAACATGGGTCTTCTGCCACTGCATCTTGCAATAGTGGAAAATTTTATTTGCAGTTATGGTGCTTATGTTGCCACAAGTGTGGAAGATTTATTTGCTATGATGGTGCTTATATTGCCACAAGTGTGTGACACATATATAAAGGAAATAGCAGGATTTGCTTTGCGAAAAAATAGGTTTGGACAGGCTTAGCACTTAGCAGGATCTGCTTTCATTAATATGCATGTATGCCAATTTTTTTCTTCTGGCCATAGCATGTATGTCACTTGAGGGCGTAACTATTTCCAGTGGTATGGTGTAGTACAAATGAGTTTCATTTTATTGTTCTCTTTCTCAGCTAAGCACTATCCCACATGTTCAGGTGAAGCGCATCCATGAGTACAAGAGGCAACTTTTGAACATATTTGGAATTGTTTATCGTTACAAGAAAATGAAAGCTATGAATCCTGCTGAGAGGATTGCTAAGTTCGTGCCGCGAGTTTGTATTTTTGGCGGAAAAGCATTTGCCACATACGTGCAAGCTAAAAGGATTGTAAAATTTATCACAGATGTTGCTGCAACAATTAATCATGATCCTGAAATTGGTGATTTGCTTAAGGTATGGCTGTCTCACCATTTGTAATAGATTCACTATTTCTGAACCGTTTGTACACTTGTTGAGTACCTTTGACTGTTTGCTCTTGGCATGTGTAAATAGGCACCTCTAAGTTTATTTTGCAAATCAAGGTGCAACATTCTCCTATGTGATTAATTTGGGCGTGTAGCGGCTCCTGCATGGCCCAAAGTTGATGCTGTTTGGCATGTGCTAACTACTAAATTTTGGATAGGGCCGTTGTTCATGATCACCACATTCGGAGCGGATATAGTATGAGAATCTGTGTACAGCATATTTGAGCGATCTTAATAGTCAATAATATTTTTATTTTGACCATTGTTCATCCTTTTTATTTTTCTTTCGATTATGCAGTTCGCCGTAGTTGTTTTGATTGCAGGTGGTATTTGTTCCTGATTACAATGTCAGCGTTGCTGAATTGCTGATCCCTGCAAGTGAGCTCTCACAGCACATCAGGTACTTCACCTCCTGTTTGCCGAAGAAAAAAGTGAGAGCAAACTATTTCCTTTGGGTTTAGTCCGGTGAGTTTTTTAATCCTCCATCCTAGTCCCTGTGATGGAATTGTCGGGGTCACAAGTTCCATTGGCTGCATGTGTAACAAAGACTAGAAAATTCTGCCATTGTACAGTGGCACAGATGCTTTACACTGTGAAACAGGCAAATTGATGGCTATTATACCTGATGATATGCATCTATCGTCTATTTTGGATAAATCACAGTTTGAGTTGGACCTTGACTGGAGTTCCACTCTGAACACTCAGTATCTTGAGTGGCTTGACTGAATATTAATCTTAAAAAACACATTTGATCCTGTTGCCAAGTTGAAATGGGATTGATTAGCCTCTAGTGATCAGAGTGCAACCTTTGCACGAGCATAAAGTCTCCTACATGCCCATTAAATTATCTTGTTCTGTCCTTCCATACAATTAGATCCTACTATTGCTGAGTTGATAATACATCTGTTGGATCATTTTCTAATTTTTGCTGCACCTGGAATTCACCTTCTTCCATATAAATATACTTATAATCCATGATTGTCTCTTCTTCAGTACTGCTGGGATGGAGGCCAGTGGAACCAGCAATATGAAGTTTGCGATGAATGGTTGTGTCCTGATTGGAACCTTGGATGGTGCCAATGTTGAAATAAGACAAGAGGTTGGAGAAGATAACTTCTTTCTCTTTGGTGCTCGAGCTCACGAAATAGCAGGGCTTAGGAAGGAAAGAGCAGAGGGAAAGGTATGTCTACCTATCAACTACCTAAAAACCATGAAAGCTTGTAGAAGATATATGCAATATAACCTCGTGACCCATTTGACTTCAGCCTTTGGGGCAAATAGTTGTGTACTTTGACATTAGAGCTCACATCAAGAATTCAAATTTTAGCGCACTAACTGTTTTTGCTATTTTCTTAGAATCACTGTCATTTTATTCTCGTGTTTGGCAATCTATTTCATAAAGTTACGTTCATCATTTTGTTGATATGTAAGACTTGACCTATACTTGAGAGGTAGTGCTAAAGGATATGCTTGATGAAGGCCTGATTTCTTATAGCTTAAGTAGACAAACGATTGGGCGGGAGGAAAAAATTGTAGCTGGTGTTTCGGTTAAGTTAAATAGCCGGGTGTGCATGTACTGTCTCTGAGATTTACTAACTATATCCTCTCCATCTAGTTCATTCCTGACCCACGATTCGAAGAAGTCAAAGCGTTCATCAGAAGTGGCATTTTTGGGCCCTACAATTATGATGAGATGATAGGATCTTTGGAAGGGAATGAAGGTTTTGGTCAAGCAGATTATTTTCTCGTGGGCAAAGACTTTCCTAGTTACATCGAATGTCAAGAAGAAGTTGATGCGGCATATCGAGACCAAAAGGTGATCACCATACAAAACCCATGTCGATACACCTGTCTTTGGAGTACATTATGCAAATGTTCTCTACGCATAGTTACACACTCGACTTGTCGCATGTCTTGCAGAGATGGACGAGGATGTCGATTCTGAATACAGCAGGATCATACAAGTTCAGCAGTGATAGAACGATCCACGAGTACGCCAGGGACATATGGAACATCACACCGGTTGAACTACCGTGAAGGGTTTACTCATCATCCATGAGAACTTGCCTTGCTATCGTCTTAGCTTCTGGCCTTTGAGGTTGAGCATCAGCGCGAACATGGGTGAGTCAGGCAGACCAATTTCTGTGTGAGACTCAATTATAGTAGCTATTAGTTTGTATCTACAGTATCGCCGCCCGTATCCACTGATCAATAAGAGTGAATGCTCTAAAGTTAGAGGGCTTGTGTCATAGTGTAATGTTCGGCAAATAAAAGAAATAAGACAATAAACGAGGTGAGAGTTCTCACTTCCAGTTCTCTAGTTCTCCAATATCATTTCTCAACATCATATCATCCCTTTGCTTTCTATCAAAGGCCTGGAAAGCTTATGACTTGACCTTTACAAATATGACTTTGTATGGAGAAAAATCACTGAGTTTGCGCATGTCACCGAGATTGGATCGTCCATATCAAAAGTCGTGATTTCTCATGATTCAAATGCTAGAATGAAGCAAATTGGGTATGGTCGAAAAGTTCTCAACAAATATTGTTCGATCACGCTATCTGATCGAGTTTTTAGCAAAGTTTGACCAAGGGACATAGTCAGTCAAACTTGAAAAGTTTTTAAGTCAAAACTAAGGTGCTTATAGAAATCTCGATGCTATTTGAAGTTTCTTTTGAGGAATTTTCTTTTGCGCGCACACTAAAAATCCACATTTGAAGTTTTTTTTTACAAACATGAAAAATGTAAGAGGTGAATTCCCATAACTTGAGTAATCCAATTCGCTAGTGTCTCGTCTGTCAACATGATCAAATGGGCTTTACATTAACCCATTATTACTGATGATATCGGCCCATTTTACTCGTCAATGGGCCCTTTCTCCATTTAATTGACATCATGCCCATGATCCTAATCTATAAGATTACACAGAGTATGATAGATGATAAAGATCTATTGCATGAACCATTTCATCAAAGTGACAAGTGCGTTAGTATCAAATTTCTGTTCATATGCCAAAGCAAAAGCTCATGGATATGGCCAATAAATGGAACAAGTCAAAAATACATTTTTTTTTGGTTAATTAAGTAAATTAATACAATATATTTTCAATTGGAAAATACTAAAAGTTCGACTTAAAAGAAAAAAAAA
This sequence comes from Syzygium aromaticum, assembly GCA_024500025.1. Classification (NCBI taxonomy): domain Eukaryota; kingdom Viridiplantae; phylum Streptophyta; class Magnoliopsida; order Myrtales; family Myrtaceae; genus Syzygium; species Syzygium aromaticum. The sequence continues at coordinate 12,847,697 of CM044894.1, read as the reverse complement.
ACAAAGAAGATTAATGTTCAGATTATATTCGGCAACTATAACAATCAAAACGTATTGGACAGACGAATCATTCCAACATGAAAAGCATAATGTGTACTGTAGTCCTTAAAAACTCCTATCAAAGTAATCCCAATATTCAAAAATAAAATGAGAATTTCAGCTACAACATTTAAATGAGTTTAAAATCAATCAAGACATTAATGTTCACAAAATTGACAGCACAATCAACAACTAATAGTTTCTATTGAGCATCTAAAACGTAATTGTCTTTTAGGAAGTTATGCATTATCTATACGATAATTTTTTTTCTTTTTTTATTAGATTAATTTCTATCGAAAACACTCCAAGATAATTTATTGCTAATATTATTATCTATGTACGCATCTTGAGTTCTGAAGCTATTATTTTCTTCCATGTAATCAATTTAATCTGTTTTTCAAATCATGTCACAGATTCTTTTTGTAATATTTTCCTTAATCATGTTGTGAATTCTCAACTTGCATAGCACAGGTTACAAACCTGGTACGTAGGAATGTAACTGGTACGTAGGAATGTAAGTTTTTTTAGGTCAACATACCGGAAATTTCATTAACTCAAAGCAAGTTTGTGAACATCTAAGTGGAGAGTTTTTTTCCGCTAGGCTTTTAGCCACCAAATCTGCTAGCTTGTTTGCTTCTCTTGGGCAAAGGGTTAGGTGCACACCACTAAGATGGGCCAATTTTTCCTTGCAAACTACGGCCCAAGCCCTAATATCGCATGGGCTTTGCTCCTCATTCAGCAGAATGTAAGTTGATAAAGCATTTTATCTAGCAATTGAAGTTCACATAAAAAAAGTTTTACTGCATCACCAACAGTTATGCAGAGAGCAATATAGCTTGACAAGATATCAAAGTTCAATCGGTGTTCCTTATTATTGCAATATTTGGGGGTAATATTGTGATTGAGAACCGTATTACTTGGTTAGGAGTATGATATTACATCAGTGTGTCGTGCGATAAAGTAAGAATACAAAAGCATTTAAAAAGCTTCTTTGATTACATGTCCATATTCTATAAAAAAACTGGGAGGGGTGGGTTGTGCCCTCTCTTTACCAGGTGCCAAGAGCAGAAGAATCAGATGAGATGGCCAGGAGGTTCTGCTCTTGACCACATTTTCGAAAATTGAGTAAAAGAACAGAAAAGAAAAACCACACAAACGATGATGGATCAGCTCTGCAACCTTTGAAAATCAAGCAATGGAGAGAAGAAGCTAAGAAAAATACAAGTTCAGATTATTGCATCCAACAACAATGGCAAAAGCATTGGCATGAGAATGCCAAAGGAATGTATTCATCTACATCAACAGAGAAATTAGAATAGAAGCTATGGATGGACTAAAAGCTTCAACAGAAAAAGAAAAGGGGGCTAAAAAACCCAAATCTAGAAAGCTTATTGCCAGGAACAAAATAAATGGACTAAGCTAAGCTGCACATTGAGTTCACCATCATCTCATTTGTGCTTTTGCCTCTGTCACAGCGATTCATCACTCGAACACAACACTAACGATCTTTGTTTTTTCTTTTTCCAAACAGTACTGAGAGGCTAAAGATCAACCATGTTCGTTATGTCTGTGAGCTTCTGCTGTGTGGCTGCGCTTGTTGGCATTTCTGCATTGGCTTCAGGGTTCTTTGCGTAATGAGCCCTCTTGTGACCGCCCAAAGCTTGGCCCGATGAGAAATCCTTGTGGCATATCGAACATACATGCCTGATTGCCTTCTCTGAATAGTCCTTGATGTTCTTGAGTTCCGCGCGGCCACGATTCCGTTCAATCCCTTGACAAGCATCGACTGGAGCATCCCATTTGTAGCTCTCAGCGTCCCTGCTTTTATACTTATTTTTCTCACCCAATTCACTGAAAACTTGGGATTTCTCAGCGCAGACCTTATCTTTGTATGAATTTAGCCCTGGTTCAATCCATAGTTCTGCTGTTTCCCTTGGATCAGAACCCACAATTCCCATCATTTCACAATCCATCAATGCCGCCTCATACATCGGCTCTTCGCCTGATCTGGCTGCTTTAGGCTTCTTGTGCACCGCTTCCCTATCCCCACAAAGCATTCCAGCGGGAACCGCCAATTCAACCCCTTTCCTCTTCTTTCTCGTATAGCCTCTTGAATGGCTTTCATTGTATTCGGATGCTTCGGTTATCCTCAGTTTTTCCACGTCAAAGAAATCTGGGACCGATCTCTTCTGGAAAGGTTCGACGCCCAAACCCGAAGAATTGAAGCCCGCCTCACCTTTGGACAGTATCATCAACAAAACTGCTGCTTCGTATACCGGGTCTTGCTCGGCCTCGCTACTAAACGAAAGCCCATTCGGCGCGGAAGACAGAACTCCCTCAGTTCTTTCATCAACATCGTAACTGATTCGTGGTGTCCTCTTCCTCCTGGTTACGTGCATTGCCTCGTCGTCGAGTAAAACGCTGAGCAGTAAATCACCTTTGGTCTTGCTCCAGCCCACATAGCGATCTTCACTCGAGAGACTCAAACTCAATCTCTTCCCGTCGTGAATTGGCTTCGCACGATCCCGGCGAGATTTCATCGACCCAGACCCTTTTCCCCTGTACCGGTCGCCGCTCCCGTCGTCCTTCCCCGAGTGAATCTTCATATGGCCACACAGAGCATTCATCGACCCGAACCGCTTGTTGCAGACGGGGCACGGATTTTCTTGGGAATTTTCCATCAGCCCCAAGAACTTCCACGATTTCTTGGGGTTCACTCGGAGACGATACCCAGGACGTCCCGCCTCCTCCAAGCCGCCGTCATCGATTGCCAATGGCGGCTCTCCCTCCGCTATATTCTTGGCCACGGGACGACTCATGTGACCTCCCGACACTCGCCCGTTAGGGAAGATCTTGTCGCAGAGCTCGCCCTGATACCCTCTCTCGGGATTCTCTCCGATCATCATCAAACCACGAAAAGATCAGGAAAAACAGAGCGGAATTCGAAGGGAGAGAGAACGCGAGCAGCTTGTCGAAAACCCAGGAAGGCGGAGACTCTCTCTCGCCAGGAGAGCGAGCGAGTGACCTAGAGAGAGAGAGAGAGAGAGAGAGAGAGAGAGAGAGAGAGAAGGGTACAGAGGAAAGCAGAGGAATCAGAGAGCAACACGAAGAAGAAGAAGCAGGGGATTTTGAATTACTCTCTTCTCTGGGGAGAAAGGGTTCTTGAAATATGCAAATACGAGCGTGTGCGCTTGTGCGCGAGTGGGTTTCTAGGATTAGTTGGTCGTTGCCCGCTTCTCTCCAACGGGTATTGCCGTGTTTGGCAGCTGGAATAGTCCTATCCCCTGGAATTTAGAAGCCAGGGAAAAAAAATAGCTCTTGATATTCCAACATATCATTTTCTTTTCTTTTTTTAATCCCTTTGTTCACACTAATATTTGGGATTTTGTGAGAAAAATTTATGTAAATAATTTAAAGGATCACCAAAATCTTATCAGGATTTTAGCCTTCGGCAGAGCAGAGTACCTACAAAAATGCTCCATAGTGCCATTGATTAAGCGATGGGGAACTTGGTGCGATCGGGGACAAAGCGCGTGTCCAAAAACATTGTCTCAGACAGGATGAAATGGAGTTTCGAGAAGGTCTTTCTGAATGTGTGCCTCGCTTAACGAGGAAACGATTTCATTTCCCATGCATGGATTGCATCTGGTTTGGGATAGAAAGCTTACGGAAAATGACAAATTTACTTTATTCGGGTCTTTAACGAGGAAATCCTTTCGAGAATATAGTAAGTAATCAGGAGAATTTGCTATTTCGAGACTCCTTTTTCTATAGGGTAATGAGTATGAGCATGCACATAATCACCTAGCCGTAAATGGTGGATATGAGGTGCTGGGTGTAGCGACAATGTAATAATACGGCGAGTCCGGTCAAATCTTTCATTCCTATCATGCGTTTGGACACCAAATCTGGTAGATGTTTGCCAAGTATGATAATTTGAGAACATGATAGAGCAACTAGGAAGGATAAGGATAAACAAATTAGACAACTCATTTACCAAGTACCAAAAAATCAGCAAACAACAAAATTAGGATGTACTATATATACAAGTCATTCAATTACGGATTAACCTTTTTACATTCTAGCATTTGCTTTGTTCTGCAGTTTTTTGAGATTTGCTATGCTTATAAGCCTTCTATGTACCTCTCGAGTATTATTTTGAAAAATGAATGGAATCTTTCTTTCGACAAAAAAAATAATTACAGATCAACTTTCAATTAGGTGTTGTGGCATGCACAGAGCACCTTGACGGCAGGACAATTTGTTGCATGAATTCAAGTCCACATTGATCGTGTCTATCTAGCTGTTAATCATATGGACCCTATATATGAATCCTATATGATTGACGGCTGTGATAGTTTTGAGTCCATCGACTTGGGTTCAAGTAAGAGCATATCCAAGGATAGAGGAATCTTAAGAAGTTCATGGCACTCATTCGGAAAAAAAGAGGAAGGAAGGATTTAATCTCCACATGGATTTATTTAACATTTGAATTCATTGAAATTGATTGCAAATTTCACGCGAGTATATTTCAAAGTAAATTGTTAAATTTTTCCAATCATGTTATGATATTTTAAAAATAATATCACAAGGTCCCTCGATGGAGGACAAGGCAACAAGTTAAAATCCACGTCATTATTTACTTTTTCGACGAATGGTTCATACACTATGACCTCATAGAATATATTTTCACAGTTCAGTGAAATCGAAACTTAAGACCCCTCTCTTGGGGGGCGGATTTCTTGTATTTCCTTCTAATTTCTACTCGACTTTTCCTTCCAAATTCGAAAAGGTACAGATATCATTTCAATTTCAAAAAAATATCATACGTAAAAAAACTTTGTAAAGTCTCGAAGACTTTGCATTAATTAAAAAATTAGAGTGTGTGGTCCATAAAAGTTATGGGAAATCAAATAATATATAATAAGAGTCAGCCAGTCGCCCCAAATAGGAAATCCTAAATAGCCCTAACATCAAGGTCGAGTGTGCTGGCAAGATTAGATGGGAAGATCAAGAAGAGAACTCTGCTTCCCCCAATCAATCTCATGGTAAGATTGTTCATCAGTCCGAAATTATCTGCCCTGCATTTGCTGGTGTTCTGTTCATATGTAAGTTCACTGAAAAAGTTTCAGTGCAAACTTAACATAAGAACTGGTATCAGAAGTCGATCCCCTGCTTCCACGACAGTCATCATCCTGAACAGAGTTTAACCCAACAACAACAGATTCGCCACTCACAGAATGTAGGCACAAATCGAAAACAAGGTATAGCTTAATTGTTCTGGAACACCAAGAGAGTTCATAACTCAGAGTTGCTAACCGATCATAAACACATTGACCCAACAAGAATGTAACCAAAATATACCCGAAAAGCAGTAGCAGACAGATGGTAATATAATTGAATGCAATGTAGAATGAGAGAGTGAATCCGCTGACTTCACTCGAAACCATTGAAAGAACGAACATGGACGGTGTCAAATGCCGATATCAGGCACATCTCCATTCTCCGATATCACGCAGCTTATCGAGCATACCTGCCTGTTCACCTTCTCTGAGTCATCGATGCTCTTCAGTCCGGTGCAGCCACGACTCTCTTCCATCTTGTGAGAAGCATCGACCAGAGCCTCCTGTTTGTAGCTCTTAGCATCCCTGCTTTTGTACTTGAAAACTTCAGAGTCCTCAGCGCGGACCTTGTCTCTGAATGAATTAAGCCCCAGCTCAAGCCATAGTTCTGCTCGTTCTCTGGATTTGGAGCCTGCAGTTCCCATCGGCTCATGATCCATCATTGCCGCCTCATACATCGGCTCTTTGCCTGATCTGGCTTCTTTAGGCTTCTTGTGCATGCGGGCGGGAACCTCCAATTCGACCCCTTTCCGCTCCTTTCTCGTATAGCCTCTTGGATGGCTTTCATTTCACTCGGATGCTTCGGTCACCCTCCCTTTCCCCACGTCATTGAAATCCAGGGCCGAGCTGTTCGTGAAAGGTTTGACGCCCAAACCCGAAGAATTGAAGTCTGTCTCACATCGGGAGATCATTATCGAAGAAGCTGGTGCTACGGTTGCCGGGTCATGCTCGGCCTCGCTACTGGACAAAGAACCATTTAGTGCGGAAAGCAGAACTCCCTCACTTCTTCCATTGTCGTCAAACGCGATTCGCGGGGTCCTCCTGGGCACGTGCATTGCCTCGTCGTCAGCTAAAACGAGGAGAAGGAGATCACTCTTGGTCTTGCTCGAGCCTGCGAAGCGATCTTCATTCAAGAGACTCTCCCCGTTGTGAATCGGCCTCGTGCGATCCCGGCAAGATTTCATTGACCTGGACCCTTTGCCGCGGTCCTTGCACCGGTCCCCACTCTGGTCGTGCTTCCTCGAGTGAATCTTCATGTGGCAAAACAGGGCCCTCATCGACCTGAACCGCTTGTCCCAGTCCGGGCACAGATTTTCTGGGGCATTTTCCTCCAGCTCCGACAATTTCCACGATTTCTTGGGGTTCACTCGGAGACTATACCCGAGATGTCGCTCTTCCTTCGAGCTGTTACCGATCACCAATGGCTGCACTCTCTCCGGTACACTGTAGGGCAGGTGACAACTCATGTGACCTCCCAACATTGGTCCGCTAGGAAAGATCCTCCTGCAGAGCTTGCACTGATATACTCTCCCCAGATTCATCATCATATCGCGAAAACAGCAAAAGAAAAGAACAGAGCGAAATCGAAGAGAGAGGATACAAACAGTTCGTCGAAACTTAGAAAGGCCGAGACTTTCTCTCTCGCCGGAGAGCGAGAGAGCGCGAGCGAGAGAGAGAGAAGGCTATAGAGGAGTCAGAAAGCTCACCTAGAAGAAGCAGGGGTTTTGAAATGTGCAAATACGAGTGAGCGTGAGTGGGTTTTTTACATGATGATCGATTTGTCGGTTGTCAGATTCCTCTGTTGTCGCTCGCTCTCTCAAACGGGTGACGCCGTGTTTGGCAGCTGGAATAGTCCATGCATGGAACACCGAAGCCAAAATAAATAAATAAATAAATAACGCTTCCTAAATCCAACATATCATTTTCTTTTGGGAAAATTTTAAATCAGTACCCAAAGTAGGGTCATTTTCTCAAAAAAAGGTCCAAAGTGGACACAATGTCAAATAAGGGCATGAAGTGTCCAATCAATCTCGAATATGGGCTCGAAGTGCCCAATTAATCTTAAGTAAGGGTCTGGGTTCGCCGACCAGTCAAATGCTCGCTGGCCGGCAAGCACGGTTACTGTTCTGGCTACCGGAAAAGTACAGTTTCATCTTCTTTTTTTCTTTTTTTCTATTTTTTTTCCTCTGTTCCCTCTGTCGGCCATAGCCAGGGCCGGCGGAGGTTGCTAGCCTTAGGCGGAGGCTATCATCACTAGCGTCGGGCGGCCCTCGACTAGGTTCCGGGGGTGAGGGCGACCCTCGCCGGGGTCGAGCGAGGTTCACCCTCGCCTGCCCAACCCAAGCGAGGGCAACCCTCGCCTAATTCCGGCAAAGGCAACCTCCGCCTCGTCGGCCCCGGTTATGGCCGGCGGAGGGAAGAAAAGAAAAAAAAAACAGAAAAGGAAAAGGAAAAAAGAAAAAGACGAAACCGTCCTTTTCCGATCGCCAGAACAGTAACTTGCTCATCGGCCAGTGAGCACTTGACTGGTCAATGAACGCAGGCTCTTACTTGAGATTAATTGGGTACTTCGAGTCCTTATTTGAAACTGATTGGACACTTCATGCCCTTATTTGACATTATGTCTACTTAGGGTCCTTTTTTAAGAAAAAAGACCCTACTTAGGATCCTTAATTGAAATTTTCCCTTTTCTTTTTGTTTTTCCATGTTCTCCCTTATGTTAGGGATTTAGCGAGAGAAGTTACAAATAAATAATTTCAGGATTAATATCACAAAAAATCTCAAACCGGTATACTTGTGATAAATTTACCAAAAATTAGTTTTTTTACAACGAAAAGCCCTAAATTGATACACCTATGATAAATTTATCCAAAATTAAATTTTTAACTACAAAAAACTCTAAACTGGTACTCTTGTGACTGCCATTATAGAGAAATGATTAATTTTTTTACTACAAAAAATCTTAAATTAGTACACCTGTAACAAATTAACCGTACGTTAGCTTCTATTAAATTTTACCGTTAAATTTGTTAATGTAGATGACACATGGTGATGTGGCATGACAAGTCTACGTGGAAATTCATGAAGTAAATACCGCGAAAAAACCCAAATTGGTCGGCTAACGGAGGGTAAATTTGTCACATATGTACCGGTTTGGGGTAAAAAATTAGTTTTGGGTAATTTGTCACAGGTGTACCAGTTTAGGGTTTTTTATTGTTAAAATTCAGTTAGAGGTAAATCTGCCGCAGGTGTATTTCGGGTTTTTCATGGTAAAAAAATTACTTTGAGATAAATTTATCACAAGTGTATCGTTTTTGGATTTTTCGTGGTATTAAACCATAATTTCAAGGGTCACAAAATTTTATCAGGATTTAGCCTCTTAAAAAGCAAAGTACTAGCAAGTAGGCTCCTCTATCTTACGTTCCTGCTCGCCTTCTCCGAGTTGTCCTTGATCAACCATGTTCGTTATGTCTGCGAACCTTTGCTATGTGGCCGTGCTTGTTGGCATTTCTACATTGTCTTAAGGGTTCTTCGCTTAATGAGCCCTCTTGTGACTACCCAAAGCTTGGTCCGATGAGAAATCCCTGTGTCATATCGAACATAAGTGCTTGTTCGCCTTCTCCGAGCGCTCCTTGATGCTCTTGAGTTGCGCACAGCCATGATTCCCTTCAATCCCTTGAGAAGCATCGACTGGAGCATCCTGTTTGTAGCTCTCAGCGTCCTTGCTTTTGTACTTATTTTCCTCACCCAATATACTGAAAACTTGGGATTCCTCAGTGCAGACCTTATCTCTGTATGAATTAAGCTCTGGTTCAATCCATAGTTCTGCTCTTTTTCTCGAATCAGAACTCGCAATTCCCATCAAGTCATGATCCATCATCACCCCCTCATCCATTGCTCTTCGCTTGATCTGGTTGCTTCAGGCTTCTTGTGCTCAACTTCCCTATCCCCATAAGCATGCTGGTGGCAACCGCCAATACGACACGTTTCCTCTCCATTCTCATATAACCTCTTGAATGGCTTTCATCGTACTCGGATGCTTCGGTTATCCTCAGTTTTTATGTTAGGATGTTTAGATAACATGCCACGCCTTCATCTAACAGTTTAAATTTTTAGAGCAATTATTATCGTAACTGGAGATTTTGAGTTTAAATCTTTCAATGCCCCAATTGCCTTACCTCCCCAATTGAAAATGTCCACGCTTACTATAACATCCACGATTCTTGCTATAAGGAATGGCTATGGAACTAGTGTGTCGATAGTAGGGGAAATCGGCCATGGACCAATCCAAGGATCGATCATGGACAAATCAACCCGATTGGAAGGGTAACCAAGGGATTAGCCATGGTTTGATCGAAGGATTGGCCTTGGAATGATCAAGGGATCGGCAATGAATCAATTCAATGACCACACAAGTGACCCGAGCTATTCGGCTATGGATTGGCTGCTCGACCATAAGGGTTGGTCGTAGGACAATCACATACCACCACGAATTGATGGACAATCATGGATCGATCCCATACGGTCTTATTCCGATCGTGGGTGGTTCTGCACGATCATGTACCGACCGCGAATGACCATGGATCGATTTGTGCGACCGTGTGTCGGTCACGGAATGATCGATCCCACACAACTATATGACAATCGAGTGTTAGCCATGGACAAGTATGCTTGGCCATGGACAGGTCATGGACTGGCCATGGACAGGTCATGGACTGGCCATGGACAGGTCATGGACTGGCCATGGGCCACTTGGACAACTCATGGACAGATTGTGGATAGGTCGCGAATTAGTTTGGTGACCTTGCCGAATAGGCCATATGCCCGAGTTGTGAGCTATGCCACAAGTAGGTCATGTGCTTGGACTTAGACCTTACTGTAAGGCCAAAAGCTAGCACAGGTGCTAGCCATGTGCTCGGCCAACCTGTGGACGCTACGGACAGGCCACAAGCCGGCCATGCGCTCGATCAGCTTAGTCCTGTATCAACCATGTGTCCGGTCAGGTTGAGGACACTGCGAACAAGCCGCGAGCCAGGTCAGGCACAGGCCATGCACTCGGCTAGTGTTGGCCATGGTGCCCATGCCATGGGCCACTGACTTCGCCAACCAAAACAAGTTTGGCGATGACCGTCACATCTGATGGTGACTTGGTTACGAACCTCAGTTTGGTAGGCACGATCGATCATGGATGGACATGAGAAACTCATACCCAACCAAATTAGCACTTCCCTTGGCCTAATTCTCATTCTTGCCATATTCTTGAATTGGACAAAAGAGAGGACTCTAGAACATGGGTCAATATTACAAGGGGTGAATCATCATATTATGTGGCCTAAGGAAGACTTGGTCATGATGGCTCAAGATTTGCTTTGGAGAAGAATTTGATGACTCATGACCAAGTGTGCCAATTAGAAATGCACACATTGGCTTCATGATTTCCCTAAGAGCTTAGGCATGCCCACCACCCCATTAGGCATGCCACCTCTTGTTGTTAAGCTTGCCACTCATTCACTAGGCTAGCCAACTCATTTTAATAGGCCTGCCACTTTAAAGAAATCAATTGGGCCACTTTAACAAGCAATGACGAAGTTGAGGCCTATAAATAGATGAACTCCTATAACATTCCGAATTTTGACCCAATTCCAGGATCAATAAAATTGATATTATTTCTCAATTAATTTTAGCAAGTCTCGTCCGGAACTGATCACTCTAAGGATACTAAACGATGGAGAATGGCTAACTAGGAAAACGGTACATGGATTAGGAACTCGATCGCGAATTGAGCACCGATTCCGAGAAATGACGAGGAAATATTTTGGGCCAATATGGGCCGATCCTAGGAGGACGACGGATTTGGTTTGGTCAACGACGTACGATTGGTTCGCGGGTGATTTCGCATGACCAAGAGTTCGCGTGGCGAACAAATCCTGAACTTAATTCGAACGATCATGATCTCTAGAACTAGCGATAATTTCTCGTGTTCTCCCGGTAATCAAGACCATCACGACTTGAGTAACGCTAGGTCAATACGCGTAACCCCTAAACAACCGCTCGTTAGTAAGAGACCCTAAAATTGTGATTATTCGATTTTGATCACGAAATTAGATCCGGACTTGGACGTTAATTTTCATGGACGTACATGACTATTTGGCAAGGACGACGTCATTTTAGTGTGGCCAAATATATTTGGGGTCGGCACGGTCGAAAAATGGAATTTCGGCCTGAAATCATAAAATTACGATTGTGTCCCTAGGCCTATTATTGGTATTCCGTATTTTGGGAGAATTTTAGAGGATTTTTGGGATATTTAAATGGACATATTTCAGCCTAATAATGCAAAAGTGGAAAAACAAGAATTCTCCTCAATTATTGGACAAGGTTGCACCTAAGCCCTTGGATTAAGGGCAAGATGGGCATTTCCAATTTTGGATCAAATCTTATCATTACCCCTCTTATATATATATATATATATATATATATATATATATATATATATATATCTCTCTCTCTCTCTCTCTCTCTCTCTCTCTCTCTCTCCTCATTTCTTCCTTCCCAAGCCAACTCCCTCTCTCTCTCATTTCTCTCTCCCTCTCGCCAGTTCTTTCTCTCGGCCGCTCACCGCCACCCGCCGGAGGAGGCGCCACCGCTGCACACCACCGTGCTGCCGCCCCCGCCTTGTCTTGCCTCACCAACCGATCTCTCTCTCTCCTCTCCCTCACCGTTCTTCCTCACAGCCGTGTGAAAGGCATTCACGCTGGAGTGCCGCAGCCACGCCACCGCCGCCGTACGAGCACACGCCGGCCGCCATCCACTCGTCCGCCACCGCCTCACCATCATCACCCGACCGTCCCATCCTCTTTCTCGTCGTCATCACCACCAACCAGCACCGTCGCCGAAAGCCGCCGACTGCCATCATCGCATGCGCCGCCGTTCACCGCCGTGCCCGCTTGGCCGCCCGCTTGTTCCACCGATTCTGCTTGTCTTTAGAGTGTAGGATTAAGTGAGTATTACCCTCTAAACCTTAATTAAGACAATTATGCATTTCTAGACGGGTTTATGGGGATTTAGTATTTATTTGGTGCAATTTAGGGGTAATTAGTGACCGTTAATTATGGCTAAGATTGTGGTGATTTGGTAGACAATTAGGCCGGTTGGGAGACGGATTTGAGGCCAAGAAAGTGCTGAGTAGTGACTATCCATTTCGGGGATTAGTTGGATTAAGTTGGACAAATTGATGATTAAATGGTATAAGTACCGAGAGGACCTAGAATTATCGATTCTTGGCTTATTTGTGTTTGATTGTGCTTAATTGTGTATTGCCATGCCGTGTGTTCGTGTGGCCAATTAGTGCGGTGTGTGATTGGCCATTTATTTGGTGTGAATTTTATTGCCCAAGTATGTGATTTATGAGTGCTAAAGTCATGCCATGCGAGATTAGATTACATTGGCTAATTGGGCTTGCTAGCATGTTATTTGGGCACGTCGTGATTAAATTGAGCATGTCATAATGTTGATTGGGCATGTTGTTGTGGCATTAATTGATTAAGTGCCTTTGTAAATTTGATACTTATTGTACATTGCATTATTGCTCGAGTGCGGGAATTGCATAGCCACGCATTTTGTATGTTGAGTATGGGCATGAGATGAAAATTGTGCGAGTGTGCATGCTTGACATGAGCATGTGATCTCCTAATATGCCATGATACATTTTATGCGGGGTTTAGATAAAATTGGCTGTGTATGTGTGATCACTAAGAGCCCTGATGCATTTTACACAGGGTTAAACCCATCCTGATGCGTTTTATGCAGGATGATGCCCGGTACGTCCGGAAGACGGCCAGCCTGATGCATTTTAAGCGGGTTTTGGTTTGTAAGGAAATCGGTGTTGTACCTGATGCGTTATACACGGGCTAGAGACACTGGGTCTGATGCTTTTTAAGCGGGCCAGGAAGTGTTGGTATTGATGTAGACCCAATGCGTTTTACGCGGGTTAGACTTGATGCGTTTTACGCGGATCGAGCTCTAATTGAGAATTGAGCAGTGTGCCGGTGTGTAGTTTGAGACGGATCATGAGCACGATCATATTAGTGGCATGTGTATGCAAGAGTGCATTGGCAGGTGTGTGAGTATGTGTGACTCGGTGACTCGTGTGCGGTAGGAACACTAATGAGTATGAGTATGCGTATGGCGTACGTGTGACCAAATGTGTTTGCGAATGTGCCGTGGATATTATTATGAACTGTTTAACCTGCAGGGTCAGTGAGGCGAGCGATCTGGGCCCGAGGGCCTAGGTTAATTGTTGTTTGTTGGTTGAACTGTTGTGTGTATTGTTTGCCTGTCAGGAGGTGCATGTTAATCTAGTTTAGGTTTATGGGGTTTTACTCATTGAGATTCGTCTCATTGTTGTATAAATCCAACTTTTCAGACCCCCGGCCCTGAGGATGCCAGAGGTTCTTGTACGTTTTGGGATTCCTCATTAGATAGGGTGGACGTCGACCGAGTACCCCGTAGGGAACGGGGATGTGTATGTTAGGCACCGTTCCATAGTTTTGGTTTATGTGGCAGAGACGTTTTATGAGATCCACGAGTATATAGTTTAGTGTTTTAGAGATCGTTTTGGAGAGCATGGACTTCTCCTGACCTTTGATGTCCCATTCAACAAAATGGGTGAGATGGATCCGCAGTGCCCTGATGGAGTATTAGTGTCATGCCCCAAACTTCATCGCACGCGAGCATCCCTACCTTGGTCGATTTATGTGCGATGTCCCAGGAAGCGTCGCCGACTCAACGCCCGAACAAAGAACAAGGCACAAGCGGAAGCAATAAATAAATCATACCCAGACAAAACAATATGAGATAAGGATAGCCGAACAACAATCAACATAGCTGAAAATATGTATATTTGTATTACTATTGAAAACCCTTTTTACAACATCTGATTATACATATCACAATATACAATCAACAAACAATCAACAACCACTACTAATCAAAAAGGGGTAGGTGGCTAGGGTGAGGTCAAACTATCTAAGGGGAGGGTCACAGCCAAAAAGAGACAACCTCCGCTACTACAACTCCGGTCTGCCCTAGGGCTCCCAATTCGGGGCTGAAGACTTCGAAGAATTCTCCGATGGCTCCTCTGCAGAACTCTCTGAAGACTTGGACTCCTCTGACTCCATATCCAGGGCTACTGCCCACTCATCCTCGGAATCCGGCTCCAACTCCAGATCAAGGTATAGTCCTACCTCCTCATCTGAATCTAGCTTTACGACTTCTCCGTCCTCATTCGGATCCTATTCCATAACCTCAGGTTCGTCCTCCTCGTCATCCATTAGCTCCGGATTGGCAAGTAACACCTCTGGCTCCCCAGGGTCCTCATCCATAGCAGCAGGTCCATTAACCGTCTCATCAGAAATAGATCAATCGGGAGTGGCTGGGGGATCTAGAATCTCGCCATCAGCTATCTAAGATATCATCATATTATTCCCATCCAGCGGGATATCAAAAGTCCTAAAAGGTGGTCCCATCTCCCCGTTTGCATTCCTAAAACACCAGGCTACATATTTCTGGGTTTGGTAGTAATGCTCACCCACATGTACAAACAGTACCGAATAATATCTTACGTAAGTTTCCCCGTTCCCACAGGGGTGTACACTTGACGTTCGCTGAATCTGATGCGAAATCCCAAAAAGAGGCGGCGGCCTTGGCATGCTCAGGGCTGGCGGTCTGAAAAGTTTGGGTTATACAACCGTGAGATGAATCTCAGCAAGTAAAATCCTAAACCTAGACTAGGTTAACATGCATCCTCCTTATAGGTAACACACAACAATCATACAATTTGCAAATAATCGCCGATCTAGGTCCTCGGCCCAGATCACTCATCTAGCTGACCCTGCAGGTTAGTCATTCATTATAATAACCAAATCACATTTGCGAACATGCTATTCATACATATGTTACACGCATGCTCATCAGTGTTTACATCGCATGCCTTTCACCGAGTCTTGCATACTCGCACATTGGCCCATGCATTCTTATGCATGCAAATGTAGTCATCATGCTATGGTCTCAATCATTTTCATACAGCACATTGGTTCAATGCTCAATTATCACTTAGAGCTCGACCTGCATAAAACACATCAAGTCTCTTTTCTTAATCACAACACTCCATAGCTCGCATTAAAACGCCTCAACTGGCCTAATGTCCTTAGCCTGAGTCAAAACGCATCAAGCGCAACACCAATCTCCTTACGAACCAAAACCCGCGTAAAACGCATTAGGTTAGTCGTTTTCCGGACGAACCGGGTATCATCCCGGGTAAAACGCATCAGAATGGTACATTCCGCGTAAAACGCATCAGGGTAATATGTGATCACATGTCTATACGACCAATTATTATCTGAACCCCGCGTAACATGCATCAGGGTATTTTAGGTGATCAAACGCTCATGTCAGGCACGAATTTTCGCACAATTCTTGTCTCATGCCCCATTCTCGGCATACGCAATGCGTGACCATGCAATGTCATACAATGCATTATGAGTGTCAACATAGCACAGGCACTCCGTCAAATCAATGCCACACACAATGCCCAATTCGCAAACAACATGCTCACTCAACCAATTAATACCATGCAGCCCAATTCACATTTCACAATCCAGCAGTCAATTCAACCCATTAACTGGCCAATCACATCCCGCAAAATTCAGTCACACGAGCATGCGGTATAGCACATCGCAGTTTATCATCGTCGAGCACAAACAATCAACAATCAATCAATCCTCGCAAACCCCCGCAATTCAGCTCATTAATCCTCAATCATACGATACTAAATCAATAATTTGTTAAATTATGGACAGCTACAATTTGGTCACTCCGAGGCCAATATTTATTTTCAATTTATCCATATTGATCCATCAATCGGTTCGCAATTCACCCTTAACATACACCAAATCACTCTGACCCACCTAGAAAATGCACAATTAGTCCTAATCTGGGTTCAGGAGTATACTCACCAAATCCTAAGTCAAGACGACGAGAACGGGCGGCTGATCGCCGGTAAACGGCGAAATCGGCGGTGGCAATGACGGCGGCTCACGGCAGCGCAGCAGTACGGACGGTGATCCTCACCCAATTCGTACGGCGGCGATGATGGTGAGGTGAGGTGAGGTGGCAAAGGGAAGGTGAGTCGGCCAGGGTGGTGGTGATGGGTGGTTGACGTATGTCGCGACCTAACAAAAAATCGTGTTTTCGATCTTAGGCTAATGGATTATTAGATCAATTAACTTAACTAACCTAGTTCAAGTTCTCCCAAACTCTACCAATTCGCAACTTAGGTCCAATTAAGAGCATGCAAATATTTTCAATGGGAGTCGTCACTAATCATTTAAGGTAGGTTGATTAGAAACCTAAATAAAATAGCGAGAGTACTATTTTATTCCTGCGAACCAGAAATTTTAGACCCGGGGACTTGATTACGCTAGATTACCCTAATACCCTTTCGGTACCAATTTCAAGAAAAATACTCAATTTGGCAATTTTGATAAATCCTGACTTAGAGTTCAAAGGTGCAAAAACTTTCTTTTTTTATTTTCTTTTATGAAATTTTTTTTATTTTCAAAATGAAATTCGGAATTAAAAATGCCAATTATATAAACATGCAATTTTAAACTAAAGAAATTAACCTATTCTAGAGCAATCTTTTTGGTATTTTTTTATCGAAATTCTAAATTAGAATCAACTCAAAATGAACATCAAGGTTAGAATAAGATCTAATTAAATTAGGAAACAAATTACTCTAATTCCTATTTAAATTAGAAATTATCTTATCTTTCTAGCAAATATCGGTTGTCCTATTCTATTCAAAAAAAAGTCATCTAGATATATTCTAAACATGCAACATTATCTTCAAGTATGATCAATTCAAGTCCTAACTAATCTTTTCTTTTTTTGAAATTTTCTTTTTAAAGGAAATAAATCAAACAGACAGATAACCACCACGATCAAAACCAATCCATGCGATCCGCAAGATTTGTTTTATTAAATTCAAATTAGGCAAATTTTTTAGCAAAGCAAAAATAGCCGCTAAATCTTTCGAATTAAGTTTCGATCTGAAGCTTAATAGATCAATTCTAAAATTCGAAATACCCGCTATGGAAATAACTCTATCTAAAGTCTGATAGATAAATTTATTTTCTTGTGTGCGGTTGCGGATTAGGAAATTTTCCTAATCGATCACATCTTGAAAAGATTTTGATATCTTAAATATCTTGGATATATTCAACAAAAAATTTTGAAAATTTTAAATTCTATCCAAATTTGTTAAGTAATAGATATCCAAGATTTCAAAAACAAGAAATAAACCCTAATTGAAATAATGCTTACTATTCAAATATGCAAAATTAGATATCAATAAGTACGAATCAGGCAACAAAATATTCAGAACAAATCGGGATAAGATAATTACCTAATTTACAGATTTCTTTCCAAATTTGAATTTGCAGCGGATCGGGATTGCAGATCGGATGACCGGCGGTGCGTCGGGAGCAGCGGCTCGGCGTCGAGAACGGCGGCATCGGGATGGTGGTCTACGGCTTGCGGTGGTAGACGATAGCAGTGACGAGCAGCCTTCGGAAGTCACGGAACGGCAGCAGCTCACCACAGAAGGGCAACGAACGTCAAGGATGGCAGCAACTTTGGAGGATGTTGGCAGGAAAGCGTTGCAATGTGCGCGCGGGCAACGAGCACAGCAACGAACGAGAACTGCTGTGATATGCGCGCGGGCAGCTATGCTCACCGGAAACCCACGGAGAAAGCAGACAGCAAGATGTAACGCTAAGGTTTGGACAAACCGAGCCAAAAATCACTGCTTCGCTTACTGTCTATCAAAGCTCCTTTGTGTGTGTCCTTCGTTGACTTGCAGTAAAAGAGAACAAAAACTATTCTTCGTCTCCTGCTCGTGGAAGCGCGAAAAAATTCCAGAGAAAAGCCTCATCTCTTTTTATATGTCCTCAGTCTGGCTACCTTCCCAAGAACCCTTCTCACGATTTTCTTTTTCTTTCTCTCTCTATATGGTCGTTCTCTCTCTATATTCTTGTAACTTTGCGGACAGGAGCTTCCAAACAGTGACAACAGTGAACATTGTCAGAAGCAAGCAACGAGCAACGGCGGTGCAACTGGGCAAGCACGGCCGAGAGGGAGCTTGGGGATGAGATTGTCCGGATCTAGCTGAGTCTCTTTTTTTTTTGTCTTTTTTTTTCTCTCTAACACTCACAATCTCTCTCGGCCGTGTATAAGAATTGTGTGCTGAAAATTTTGTGAGCCTCCCCTAGATTGTGAGACATAAACATGTATTTATAACGCAAATTTAGGTCAATTAGCCGAGCTTTCTAGTCTTAACGGGCTTAGGTTTAGGCTTTACCCTTTAATTTAATTTAATTCTAAGTAGGCTGAATTAATTCGAGCTTTTCTTTAATTAAGCTTTATGGGCTAATTTAAGCTCAAATTAAGACAACACAGCCATTTTGACTTGTAATTTTCGACCCTTGCTTTTCGAGTGAGTCTTGTTCGATGTCTGAGCTCGATTTACGTGATGAATTTTAAGTTCACTTACCACTGCTGATCCGATGCGGAATGCTGTTAATTTATATGAACCTAAACTATATGCCATGCAATTGTAATATTTTTGTTTATGGGTTAAAATTTAATCCCTAATTTTCTATGCAAATTATTATTAAATTTAGGTATCAACAGCTGCTCCTCTTTGAGTGGAGGCTCGCAGATGTTTCGCTCAAAGACTGAAACCTAAATTTAAACTATGCAAAATGATGAATGATTTTTTTTTTAAATGCAATGATGCGTGATATGCAAACAATAAGGAACGTATGCTAAGGCTTCTCACTTCATGAAGAGCGGTGAAAGAGCCTTACATACGGATCGCACCAAAAGCGCCCAAGTGAGGAAAGCTTTATAATGCTGTGCACTCCCTCAATCTCCAAACTTCTAGTCCACTGGAAGTAAAGTTCTTAAGGTACAGGATTGCTTATCTGTTACCTGTAGTTTCCTACAGATGCGAAATAAGGCATGATTAAAAGGGACGTGTTGCCTATACCACTGGGCAATCACGAAAAGGATCATGTCACCTCTTCCATTGGGTGAGCATGAGGTTAGTTGTGTCACCTATTCTACTGGGTGAACACAAAATGAGAAACTATGTTGCCTGTTCTACTGGGCAAACATGAAATGGGGTGTGTTGTCTATTCCACTGGACAACACAAAATGAGAAACTATACCGCCTATTCTACTGGGCAAACATTAAATGGGGTGTGCTGCCTATTCCACTGAGCAACACAAAGAAATATGTCACCTGTTCCACTAGGTAAACATATGAGAGACCATGTATCCTATTCTAAAGAGAGAAACAATGAAGAATAATTAGCAAACGTACCTGAATTCTTCTTATGTTATGGGAGAGCCAATTGCATTGCACTTGTTTTTTTTTTTTTACTTGAGAAAAGGTTAAAATAGCACATGCACAGGGGCCAAGAAAACATAATTCATGAATCTACCTGCATTACCAAGCTTCACTGGGGAATTTATCAATAAGAACAACCATTTCGTCCTTTTGACAATTTGATCATATTAAATGAGAGACCTTTAATTAGAAAGGACTTTTCGCTCATTTTCAATGAAAGGCTTTTGATATGACTTTTGATGCGGGTATAAGAATCACTCAAACTCACTTTATCGTGCTTGACAAGGGTTCGGATATTCTCAAAATCAATATGACTGAGCCAATATGAGAGGTCTTTATAAGGACTAAAATGCAGGCTTGGTCAAAGGTTTCACAATGGGGACTCATGAGAGTCATGGCTTTGAAAGAAATGATATCACTAGCTGCTCCGGGTTTATAAGTCAGGAATATTGCAAAAAATGAGATAGAAAAATCTTGTTCGCACTTCTTCGAGCAACATTTATAAGCATTTGAAATTCTATATTAACTCAAATGCCCTATTCTGAAGAGACTTCGGTAAAGGGTTGTAACGTAGATTCGGGTAGGTTTGAAATGAATGGCCTATTTCCATCAAAGGGGTATTATGAACATGGAAATTGGTGATCATCCAATCATGCTACCGGTACTATTGATCTATGTCTAGCAATTGCTCCACAAATGAACCTTCAAATGGTCTTTTCCTTGAAGAATGATCTTGCATATCGACTCAGTTTTCGCTGAAGCCTTTCTTTCTCTCATCATTCATTTTTTTTTTGAGAGAGAGATTTTCTTTTCGAGAGATTTTTCTCCCTCTTTTAAAGAGAGCTTTTTCTGAGAGAGAGAACTTCAATTTAATGGAGTCCTTTTGCATCTTTCCTGATGAATTTTCTTTGAGCTCCCATTTGCCTCAAGTCGCATTGAACTTGCTTTGAGATGATTTCATTTGTCTATCACAAGAATGATCATCAATCGGGTTGAAATGAATTCACCGCTCAAGTTGGGTATGCAAATGGTGTAATGTGTAAGGATATAGAAAAAAATGCTCTTCGTCATATCTAAGGCACTCGAGCTAACACAGAATTTGCATGCAATAAATATACTTGAAAATTGATGCAAGTGAAAGCAAGAAAACTCTAACCATTTTGAACTTTCTAAAAAATTGCCCCAGCATGGGGTTGTTCCTAACAAGGGTAACAAATGAAACTCCGTTCAAAGGGTTAAGCAAACGATAACCTGTAGTGTTTAGATAAAGAGAATGAATGCCTCTCATCATTTTGGTCGTCATACTTTTCGTGAGATAATCCTTTACCTTGTCAGTACGGAATTTTCACTCAACTCGCACTGGGAATTATTATTCAGGACATGTATGGAAATGGCTTGCCTTTTGTCATCTTGAAGTCTCTCATGCAATATGATCGCTTCATTATGACAGAAATAGATTGCCAGATCAAAAGCCTTTCTCAAACAAAGCTTAGTAACATAACAAGAAAATCAATTGATTCATGAAATTCAATTTGAGATTTGATAGAAACAAAGTCAGAATGAGTACAAATCAAGTGTAATACTTCTTCACAGAATCAGAATTAACTGGACTGGAAAAAACACGACCATCCATCTCGGCCAAAATCAAAGCACCTCATGAAAGGACTTTCTTCACAATGTACCAGCCACCATAATTTGGGGTGAATTTTCCTTCTGCAAGAGGAACTATCGGCAATAACTTCCGCAGGACAAGGTTACCTACCTGAAAACGTCGAGGCTTGACTTTCTTGTTGAAAGATTTAGCAACTCGCTATTGGTAGCACTGGCCATGACATATAGCTCTAAGCCTTATCTCATTAATCAGGTTCAACTTGTCCAATATCTGCTAGATCCAATCTGCTTCTGACAATTGTACCTGTGAAAGTATACGTAACGAAGGAATTTCAACCTCAATAGGCAGAACTGCTTCCATACCGTACACAAGAGAATATGGAATTACTCCTGTAGATATCCGGATAGAAGTTCGATATGTCATAAGTGCAAATGGTAATCTCTCATGCCAATCACGATAGTTCTTAGCTGTTTTAGCCAAAATTTTCTTGATATTCTTGTTGGCTGCTTCGACCGCTTCATTCATCTGCGGGCAATATAGAGAGGAATTCAGATGTTTGATCTTGAACTCCTTGAACAGATCATCCACCAATTTATTATTTAGATTCGACCCATTGTCAGTAATTATGGTCTTAGGTACACCATGTCGAGCAATGATGTCTCGATTAATGAACTTCACCACATTCCGAGCCATCACTGTCGTATAGGACATAGCTTCAATCCACTTTGAAAAATAATCGATAAAGACCAGGATAAACCGATGTCCATTTGACGCTTTAGGATTGATCGGGCCAATCACATCAATGGCCCACATAGAGAATGGCCATGATTCAGACATCTAATGCAATTCATTCGGGGGAGTATTAATCTTGTCACCATGGATCTGGCATTTGTGACAATTTCGGACATGTTGAATGCAATCACTCTCTAAAGTGAGCTAGTAATAACCCATCCTCATTATCTTCTTTGCTAGCATATGACAATTCATGTGCGGACCACATACTCCCTCATGTACTTCTAGCATCAAATGAACAGCCTCGGTTGAATCAACACACCTTAGTAAGACCAAATCATAGGACCGCTTGTATAGACATTCTCCGCTCAAGAAGAACTTCAACGCCATTTTCTTGATATACTTCTGGTCAGATGCGGTACTTTTGTCAAGAAACTCCTGTGTTTGAAGATATGCCTTGATATCATGATACCATGGCTTGTCGTCAGGCTCTTCTGTCATGGCCATGCAATAAGCTGGTTTCTGTAAGACCTCTATCTTTAAAGGTTCAACTTCTAACCTACTTGTCACTCGTAACATTGCCGATAAAGTAGCCAAAGCATCGGCAAAATGGTTTGGAGTCCTCGACAAGTATTCAAATGAAATGTCTTCAAACTCTTCTACCAACTCCTCTAAATAGGCATGATAGGGCTGCAATTTAGCATTTCTAGTTTGCCACTTACCAACGGTCTGAAGAATAATGAGGGCTGAATCTCCGAACACCTTAAGTCGAGCTACTCCCATTTCGATTGCAGCTTGTAACCCGAGAATGCATGCTTCATATTCAGCGATATTGTTCGTGCAAGGAAATATCAATTTCGCCGCCACTGGATAATGTTGACCGCCTAGGGATATTAAAACTACCCCGATACCTGATCCTAACAAGTTTACGGCTCCATCAAAATACATGTTCCATACATACTCATCAATTGGTATGACTTTATCCTTTAGTGGACCCAGATCCTCATTTTTCCCGGGATTTTCGGCCGGGAATTACTCGTCCTTTGACTGATTTTTGAGACAAGAATTGAACATTGAATTCTGAGATGAGAATCTGTCATTTTGCCAGTTTTCCAACCAAAGCGGGTTGATTGAGCAAATATTTGATGGGATTACACTTTGTTACAAGCAATATCTGATAATGCAAAGTGTATTGCCTTAACCTGTATAGCACCCAAACCAGTGCTGCGCACGTTCTTTCTGCTTCAGAATAATTCATCTCAGAGGCGGTGAACTTCTTACTCAAATAATAAATCGCACGTTCTTTTCCATTCTCTTCACTTTTCTGAGTAAGCATGGCGCCTAAGGATTCACTGTGGATTGTAAGGTACAGTGTCAGAGGTTGTCCCGGTGTCGGCGGAACAAGCACCAGCAGATTCATCAAGTAGTGCTTAAGCTTGTCGAATGCTAGTTCACACTCTTAATCCCATCTAACCAGCGCATTCTTCTTGAGAAGTTTAAAGAAAGGCTTCGCTGTCTCAGATAGCTGAGAAATAAATCTGGCTATATAGTTTAGTCTACCCATTAAGTTACGAACTTCATTCACCGAAGAGGGAGATTTTATTTCACAAATAGCCTTCACTTTTGACGGGTTAATCTCAATCCTTTGTTACTGACAATGAAGCCGAGTAGTTTGCCATAGGCTGCCCCGAACACGCATTTTGCCGGATTGAGACGCAATTTGAACTTGCGAAGCTTGTTGAATAATTTCATCAAGGTTTCTATGTAATCTTCTCTACGCCGAGTTTTTGCAATCATGTTATCAACGTAGATCTCAATCTCATTATGCATCATGTCATGGAACAACGTGACCATTGCCCGCTAGTAAGTTGCTCCAGCATTTTTGAGACCAAAGGGCATCACCTTGTAGTGAAATGTCCCCCATGGAGTGGTAAATGCTGTTTTCAACTTATCATCCTCATTCATCAAGATCTGATTATAACCTGAGAAACCATCCATGAAGGAAAATAGTTCGAACCCGGCTGTGCTATCTACAAGCACATCAATGTGCGAGAGTGGAAAATCATCCTTAGGACTAGCTTTGTTCAGATCTCGGTAATCAACACACACTCGAACCCGGCTGTGCTATCTACAAGCACATCAATGTGTGAGAGTGGAAAATCATCCTTAGGACTAGCTTTGTTCAGATCTCGGTAATCAACACACACTCGAACCCGACCATCTTTCTTCAACACTGGAACTATATTAGTGACCCATTCTGAGTATTGGGTAGTCTCAATAAATCCCACATCAAGAAGCTTCATGACCTCTTCCTTGATCTTCTTTGCCAGTTCTGGCTTAGCTCTTTGCGGCCTTTGCTTCACGGGCTTAACCGAAGGATCAATCGGTAGATAATGTTCGACGATCGATCGGTCGAGACCCAGCATGTCAGTATAAGACCAGGCAAAGATGTCTTGATAATCCTTCAACAACTGGATCAAGCGTTTGGCCACATCTTTAGGGAGACATGCCCCAATCTTCACCGCTCTAGGATTCTCCATGTCGCCAAGATTGATCACCATGGTTTCTTCAACAGTCAGAGGCTTGGATTTTTTATGGATTTCCAAGTTCCGTTGTATTTCTTCATCATTCGGATCAGAATTGTCTGAGTCATCGAATTGACTCGCATCACATATATGAGGATCCACGATTCCCGACCCTTCGCATGCGTCAAGATTAGTCCTGAAACATAAAAGAAAGGGATCAAAAGACAAGACAAGACTTAACTACATGCAATTTTCAAAAATTGATCATTGCTTAAATTCATTTTTCTTTCGAAAACCTCGAGACAAGAATTCTTGAGAAGCCCAACCCTTAGTTCTTACTGTAGATGACAAATTTTTCCAATCGTTGATTATCATCATCAGGTTGGTTTGGGATACTTCAACAAGATTCAAAATGATAAAAACTTCTGTAATTTTATTGATATCGAATCAATGAATTACATCATATTAGATTGAAAAACCTAAATGCAACATGAATTGGAATGAAAATCGAAAAAAAGCAATAAGGATTCCCACGTAGGGGAGATACGAAAACTGGAAATAATTACTCTTGAGGGCCAGCGCCCATCCCTTCAAGTGGTCCTTCAGTGATTGCACCAATGGAGGTCTCAGCAAACCAACCAGTGAGGTAGGGTATACCATCATTAAAGTCAAAGTCCACCACCCTCAACTTTGGCTTCTTGAAAATACTAGGTGGCTGGTCATCCTTGGAATCATCAGACAAACTGACCAAAATCGTTTTACCATGCTTCTTAGGCGAATCAGTTAAGGCTTGTGGCGACTCAGGAAAGATAAGCCCGAGATCATCCTCAGTTGAGCTCGGCTTTAAATGCTCATATCCCCCTACTACTCCAGCTGAGCGAAAGATGTGGTCAATGGGAGGTGATAAGGGACTTTGACCTACTCTTCTTTGGCCTCTGCAACAACCGAGGTCTTGTCGCGACTTCCCGGCCTTTGATATCCCAAACCAGCCTTGTGGGATTGTCCATTTGTCTCAATCAGGGCATGAATGCCTTGACCTTTCTTCCCAAGACCCTGACTTGGCTCAAAACCATTACCGACCATGACCTTGGCCACCATGATAGCCGCATTAGAAACCTCTGGAGCCGGCAACGGCATATCAGAGGAAGCTTGAACAACTTGAACTATCTCAAATGAATGATAGCTATCCTCCTCAACATGATCGGGCTCTATGTATAGGACCGATGTCGCATTGAAGATTCGTTGATCTTCCTCTCCATAAATTGTAACCAACTTTGCCTCAGCCACAAACTTGATCTTTTGATGCAAGTTGGAGGGCACTGCACCTGCATTGTGGATCCATGGCCGTCCTAACAAGAAATTGAAAGCAGAAGGGATATCCAACACTTGAAAAAGAATATCGAACACCGAAGGTCCGATTTACAGCTCTAAGTTAATCTGGCTTATCACATCCTTCTTTGCTCCATCAAAGGTTCAAACAGAAGTCTTGGCTGCTTGCATGGTAGATGGCTTAATGCCTAGCCTTTTCAAAGTAGCCAACGGGTATAAATTCAAAGTTGACCCGTTATCAACAAGCACCCTAGCCATGTGAGTCTCCTTGTACTTCACTGATATATGAAGCGTTTTATTATGACCACGTCCTTCAACTGGGATTTCATCATCAGAAAATGCTACTTGATCCTTAAGGAGGATCATCCCGACAAATCCCTCTAGCTTATCTTCTTCAATAGTTTTGGGCACATGAATCTCACTCAAAACCTTCATCAGAGCACCCTGATGCTTCTCTGATGTCTGAAGAAGTTCCAACAATGAGACTTGTGTAGGCAACTTTCTCAGCTGATCAACCACGCTATATTCATTAGCCTTAATCACAGCTAGGAATTTCTTTGCTTCTTTCTCGGCCACTGGCTTGGCCGGTGGATTATCAGCATAAGTTTGCCCTGACCTTGTTATCAGATCAACATTGTATAACCATGGAACCATCTTGTCACTTTCATAAGTGTAGGGCTAAGGTGATGCCAGCACCAATACTTCAGAAGCATCGGGTATAACGATCCCGAGGTCATCATCAGAGGCATCCTCAAGAGGAGGCATGTCAATTAGCTCAGGATCCAACTTAACTTGTTCATCGGTTAGCATTGCGAGTTCTTCATTCCAGTCAATGATGACCTGAGATATAGTAGCCACTACCCGAATTCATCCGCCATCCTAATCATTCCCTCTCTTACCAACTCATCCACCTTCTTTTCTATTTCACCAAGTGACACCACTTCACCGGTCGAAACATAACCAACTCGGACTAAAGCGTCAAACATATCTTCGAAAGGGACCCTAAAGTCTTGAACTTGCTTGACCGCCGGGCCAAGGACAACATTTGCACTGCTCGAATGATCAGGGAGTGGATTGTTTTGCACATTGGGCTTACCGGCTGGCTGTAGTGCAAATGCTCCAGTCTCAAGTAGATCCTACACTCGATGTTTGAGTACTTGGTAATCGTCTGTTGAATGTCCTACTTCACCTCTATGATAATCGCGTTTCTTCGATGGATCGTACCTTGCAAAGCCAGTAGCGTTAGATCTTTGTGGCTCCAAACTCAGCAAATTCTTCTTCCTTAGCACCGCTAGTACCTGAGATAACGTCCTAGGAAGTGGAGTAAATTGGCGAGCTTTGCGCTGAGGGCGTGGGTCCTGCTAGCCTTGCTGCCCATAAGAGGTTGGCTGCTTGGTGATAAATTGTAGTTTCGGGGTCTGAGCTGGCGTCTTCTGTACATAAGTCATGTTGACTTCGGGGGCATGCTCTTTATCTTTCTTACTAGTAAATCTCTTGCCTGATGAACCCGATTCATTATACCATCCTTTCTTGAGCCCAGACTCAATCTCCTCACCCATGGCTATCAGCTGGCTAAAAGATTGGATGGCCGTCACTAACATTCGTGAACGAACCGGCTATGGTAGAGTAGACACAAACAATTTCATTAAGTCACGCTCTGAAGGTTCAGACATGATCTGTCCCACCATGTTCCTCCAACGAGTGGCATACTCCTTTAGTGTCTCGCCCTTTTTTCTGCTCAACTCTCTCTAGGTCTTCCCTTGTAATGGTGACATCGAGATTGAACTTAAAGTGCTTGACAAAAAGGTTTGCAACTTCTTCCCACGAATCCTTCCAGTTGATCTAGTAGTTGGTATACCACCTCATTGCAGCATCCTTCAAGCTTGCTTGAAAAGTTTGGATCATTAAAGGTTCATTAGAAACATATTTATTCATGAGCCCCTGGCACATCTCGATGTGCTGAATTAGGTTTGAGGTGCCGTCATACTTCTCGAAAGCAGGCATCTTGAATTTATCGAGCACTTGGACCCGGGTAAAAACAGACAAATCAACAGGCGGAACACTTTGAGTTCCCTCCACTTCACGTAATCTCTGGTCGAGCTTAGCCAGCAATTTAGCATTCTCATCATTGGGGGGTGGATGAAGAACATCGGCCGTCGGAAACGCACTAGTGACATCATCCAGTTGAAATGTTGGATTAGTATTTACTGCAGGAGCTTTGTCAGGGTAAAGACCTTAACGGGTTGGAGGTGGAATCTCTTATTGAGAGGCAGTATTGATCTGTTGCTGCTTGGCCATGAGATCACTCATCATTTTGGACATGGTAGCCGCGATCTGCTCATTCATTGCATTCATGTGTTCTTTCAGCTTTTCGTCAATCATGGCTGAAATCTCGGCTTGATTGGCCATCCTTCTTTTGGTCATCGATCAAGTATTATGAGGATGAGGGGGATCCGTGGCAAATTACCTACAAAAGTAACGATCAAATGAATACAACAAGTAAGAATAATGAGTCGGTCCATGACATCCCCTAAACCCTCAAGATGAAATTTCTTTCAAAAGACCGATTCGTCCAGTAAATCCCAAAATTCCAAATTGCTTCATTCAATAAAAACTTGGACTAATTCCAAAATTTACAAATTATAGCTTAACGTTTTCATTGAATTGCTCAGAATGGAAAATGTCTCAAAAGAATTCTTATAAAAATCGTTCAGAAATGACATCTATTACCAGAAAACGTTAATAGTAAGCTAACATTTCCTCCTAAAAAAAAGAAAAACTCCCTAAATCAAACAAGAAATCATATGGTCTTCCTCTTTTTAGAGGCCACGTGATCTATAGACGAATGGGCCTTCAAGGCACGCCGTAATCGTGCATTCTCTTCAACTAGAGCATCTGCCTTATCCTGGGCCTTTATCGCCTTTTCTTCATTGATTTTGATTTGAGTCTGAAGGGTATGCCGTACTGTCACGACCGGGATCTTCGGGAGTATCTCAGTAGGGATGGTATGATACTGAACATACCGGGCCGTGGCAAAGTGACGCTTCATCTTTCCGGTGGGCTTATCTGCAGGCCAAATCAACTTCTGAGTGGAACAAATCTACCAAGCCTCAGAATGATGCCTAAGCTCGACTCTGTAGGACTCGCCTTTCTCGAACTGGACTTGAAATTCATTGGGCTTGAGTGGAGGTGGGACATCCCGCAGAACTCGGAATTGACGTGTAACCCGAAGGGGCTGATAGCAGGTTGCCCCATAAATACCCATCAAAGGTACGGGCTTCTGATCGCCATGGTATAATCGAGCCTCGACCTCCCGAAACCACAAAGCTTGCCAAAGGAAAATCTTAGAGTTTGGATCCTTGAACAGATGGACCCATTGCGTATAGTGCAAACTCTTAGTTTGATCTTGTATTTGTTTGAACCTTAAAATAGGGTTATCGGTCATGCCCATTTCAAATACAATCATATCTTCCCCAAATTGAGAAAGGTGTGAGAAATGCCAGATTTGTAAAAGCTCAATTGAGGCTCAAAAAGTTCTATCTTTTCCTTTCTTGAATCGTGTCGGAGATATGAAAGTCTCTGCCAGAATTGTATTTATAAAACTAACTCCACCACATATTAGTTTTACCGTCCAAGCTATGACAAGATCAATAGCATTTTGACGGAATGGAAAAATGATGAGTCCAAAAAAAGCTAAGATAAAAATTTTAGATCTTATGAGGAAGGAGTTATTTTCGAAACATTCAATAAGAAAAGATAATGGGCATGCTTGAATATTACCCCTTAACACTTTTTCAATTTCCTTTTTAGTCAAATTCAAAAATTCAGCAAGCACTACCACAGGATTTACCTTAATGGGTGGTTCGACTATATCCAACTCAATCGATTTCCCAATGGCAATACTGTATTCTTCTAGAGTCGGTGTAAGCTCAAACTTACCTCCCAACACAAATGTGGTTGTCTCGGGGCACCAAAAATGAGCGAGTGCCTGCATGATCCCGCTCTGAACATCTATGTCTAGGATTGGCAGCATGAATCCAATGCGTTTGAGAACGTACTGCTGACCATCTGGCTTCAACTGGCTCCATAACTTCTTGAGCTCCAGCTTTGGAGTAGGCACGAAACGGATATCGAGGCGACCCATTCTTATATAGACCACGTGCCAAATGACTCAACCTAAATCATGGACCGACTCAAAATAAGATGAAGAAAACCAAAGATAAAGCTCGAGAAATTATCGTCTTTGGGGAGAAAATGTCAATCACAGAGATATGCACATGAATCGTGAATTTAAATCTTAATCTATCTATCTTAATGGCTTTTGCAAAGTGAAATGACGAACAGAACGACACGTTGCAACCTCGCGTACAATCATCATGACTAGTCGTAGCCTCGCATACAATAGTCATGACTAGTCGGGTCTAATCACTTCGGCTTGGTTCGGTCAACAAGGGCAACCTCCATGCGTTGTGGCCTCATGTGCATGAGAACGACCCTTGAGCCATTTTTTGGAAAAATTTTCGAGATTCAAATGGAATAACCTTTAGCGAAGCCTTACCGCCAAGGTTAAAGAACCACCTAAATACCATCTTCAAACTATGGGTGTGACCCAGGTCCAGTCACAGGTTGTGTGTGGTGTAGTGCAAATACTATAAATCATGCACAACAATTATATGCAACCACCACTTCAATAGTACGAAAATTAAACCAAATTCCACTCCACCAAACTTGCAAAACAAAGGGTTAGCCAATCACTACTCCCCTTATAACTCCCATTTTGCAAAAACATTTAACACCTAAGAATGAGAATTCAATTAAATTTTGCCAAATTGATTTTGTTTGAAATTTTTTTTTGGCCTAAGTCCTCTTTAAATTTTCAAAAAAATTCAAGTTGTCCCTAGTGGAGTCGCCAAGTTGTCGCGACCTAACAAAAAATCGTGTTTTCGATCTTAGGCTAATGGATTACTAGATCAATTAACTTAACTAACCTAGCTCGAGTTCTCCCAAACTCTACCAATTCGCAACTTAGATCCAATTAAGAGCATGCAAATATTTTCAATGGGAGTCGCTACTAATCATTTAAGGTAGGTTGATTAGAAACCTAAATAAAATAGCGGGAGTACTATTTTATTCCTGCAAACCAGAAATTATAGACCTAAGGACTTGGTTACGCTAGATTACCCTAACGCCCTTTCGGTACCAATTTTAAGAAAAATACTCAATTTAGCAATTTTGATAAATCCTAACTTAGAGTTCAAAGGTGCAAAAACTTTCTATTTTGATTTTCTTTTATGAAATTTTTTTTATTTTCAAAATGAAATTCGGAATTAAAAATGCCAATTATATAAACATGCAATTTTAAACTAAAGAAATTAACTTATTCTAGAGCAATCTTTTTGGTATTTTTTTATCGAAATTCGAAATTAGAATCAACCCGAAATGAACTATCAAGGTTAGAATAAGATCTAATTAAATTAGGAAACAAATTACTTTAATTCCTAATTTAAATTAGAAATTATTTTATCTTTCTAGCAAATCTCGGTTGTCCTATTCTATTCAAAAAAAATCATCTAGATATTCTAAACATGCAACATTATCTTCTAGTATGATTAATTCAAGTCCTAACTAATCGTTTTTTTTTTAAAATTTTCTTTTTAAAGGAAATAAATCAAACAGACAGATAACCACCACAATAAAAAACAATCCATGCGATCCGCAAGATTTGTTTTATTAAATTCAAATTAGGCAAATTTTTTAGCAAAGCAAAAATAACCGCTAAATCTTTCGAATTAAGTTTCTATCCGAAGCCTAACAGATTGATTCTAAAATTCGAAATATCCGTTATGGAAATAACTCTATCTAAAGCTTGATAGATAGATTTATTTACATGTATGCGGTTGCGGATTAGGAAATTTTCCTAATCGATCACATCTTGAAAAGATTTTGATATCTTAAATATCTTGGATATATTCAAAAAAAAATTTGAAAATTTTAAATTCTATCCAAATTTGTTAAGTAATAGATATCCAAGATTTCAAAAAAAAGAAATAAATCCTAATTGAAATAATACTTACTATTCAAATATGCAAAATTAGATATTAATAAGCACGAATTAGGCAACAAAATATTCAGATTAAATCGGGATAAGATAATTACCTGATTTGCAGATTTCTTTTCAAATTTGAATTTGCAGCGGATCGGGATTGCGGATTGGATGACCAGCGGTGCATCGAGAGCGGCAGCGCGACGTCGGGAACGGCGGCGTCGGGATGGTGGTCTACGGCTTGCGGTGGTAGACGATAGCAGCGACGAGCAGTCTTCGGAAGTCGCGGAACGGCAGTAGCTCACCACGGAAGGGCAACAAACGTCAAGGATGGCAGCAACTTCGGAGGATGTTAGCGGGAAAGCGCTGCGATGTGCGCGCAGGCAGCAAGCACAGCAACAAATGAGAACTACTGTGATGTGCGTGTGGGCAGCTATGCTCACCGGATACCTACGGAGAAAGTAGACGGCAAGATGTAACGCCAAGGTTTGGACAGATCGAGCCAAAAATCACTGCTTCGCTTACTGTCTATCAAAGCTCCTTTGTGTGTGTCCTTCGTTGACCTGCAGTAAAAGAGAACAAAAACTATTCTTCGTCTCCTGCTCGTGGAAGCGCGAAAAAATTCCAGAGAAAAGCCTCATCTCTTTTTATATGTCTCCCAGTCTAGCTGCCTTCCCAAGAACCCTTCTCACGATTTTCTTTTTCTTTCTCTCTCTATATGGTCGTTCTCTCTCTCTATATTCTTGTAACTTCACGGACAGGAGCTTCCAGATAGTGACAACAGTGAACGTCGTCAAAAGCAAGCAATGAGCAACGGCGGTGCAACTGGGAAAGCACGGCTGAGAGGGAGCTTGGGGATGAGATTGTCCGGATCTAGCCGAGTCTCTCTTTTTTTTGTCTTTTTTTTTTTCTCTCTAACACTCACGATCTCTCTCGGCCGTGTATAAGAATTGTGCACTGAAAATTCTATGAGCCTCCCCTAGATTATGAGACATAAACATGTATTTATAACGCAAACCTAGGTCAATTAACTAGGTTTTCTAGTCTTAACGGGCTTAGGTTTAGGCTTTACCCTTTAATTTAATTTAATTCTAAGTGGGCTGAATTGATTTGGATTTTTCTTTAATTAAGCTTTATGGGCTAATTTAAGCTCAAATTAAGACAACCCAGCCCTTTTGACTTGTAATTTTCGGCCCTTGTCTTCCAAGTGAGTCTTGTTCGGTGTTTAAGCTCGATTTACGTGATGAATTTTAAGTTCGCTTACCACCGCCGATCCGATGCGGAATGCAATTAATCTATATGAACCTAAACTATATGCTATGCAATTGTAATATTTTTGTTTAGGGATTAAAATTTAATCCCTAATTTTCTATGCAAATTATTATTAAATTTAGGTGTCAACAACGTGGACGGCGGCGACGGTCACAGCTTCCCGGCGGTGGCAAGAGGCGAACGGCGGTCCGGTGGTTCTTTTCGCCGAACGAAAAGGAAAGAGAGAGACGAGGGAGAGAGAGAGAGAGTGAACGAATGGGATGGGGGTGTCGGTGAGGTGGTGGCGATGGCATGGCGGCATCCTGACGATGAGCAGCTCCGACGGCGATGTGGTCCACGAACGGCGGAAGGAAGAGCTCGGCAAGAGGGAAGAGAGAGAGATGGCCAAATCAAATGAGGGGGAGAAGGGGTCAAAGATGGTCAAATATGTAGGGCTAGTGGATGACACATGTAAAAAATCTAAGCACTTTGGCCATTTTGCCCTTGATCCAATTGCTCACATTTTATCCAATCCAATAATGCAAGGGTATTTTGGTCTTTTGGTGCATTATTAGGCTAACCCAAATTTAATAAATAATTTCCTTAATTAATCCAAATTTTCAGCCCAAAATTCGGAATTAATCAAAATAGGGCCAGGGGTAAAACGGTCATTTTTCCGTCCCGGGTCGAAACTCCATTTTTCAACTGTACCAACCCCAATTATAACTGGCCAACATAATATGACGTCGGTTCTGTAAAAATAGTCGCACAAGCCCTCGAAAATCGACATCAAAGTCCAAGTCCAATTTCGTGATCAAAACTCGCTCAATTTTTAATTTCAGGGTCTTTTACTAACGGATGGCTGTTTAGGAGTTACGCGTATCGACTTGGGGTTATCCGAGTCATGACGGTCCCGATCATCGAGAGAAAGAAAGGAATTACCACTAGTTCCAAAGGTCGTGATCGTTCGGTTTAAGTTCGGGACTAGTTGGCCACATGCACTTTCGGTCGTGCAGAATCACCTACAATCCGATTGTACATCATTGGCCTTGGCCAAACCAAATCCGTCATTTTTCCTAAGATCGGCCCACATTGACCCAAAATATTTCCTCGTCATTTCTCGAAATCAGTGCCCAATTCGCGATTGGGTCCCTAGTCCACGTACCATTTTCCTAGTTAGCCATATCCCATTGGTTAGTACCCGAGAGTGATCAGCTCTCAGCGAGACTTACTAAAATAAAATGAGAAATTATGTCAATTTTATTGATCCCGGAATTGAGACGAAATTCAGGATGTTACAACTCTTCTCCACTTACAAAAATTTCGTCATCGAAATTTGTAGTCCAAACTATCTACTCAAACAAGTGGAGGTGCTGACGTCGCATAGCCTCTTCACTTTCCCAAGTGGCACTTTCTGTTCCATGATACTCCCAGATAACCTTGACCATCGGGATCGTTTTGTTGCGTAGTACTCGATCCTTCCTGTCCTCAATCCTAACTAGTCTCTCCACTTACAACACCTTGTCGTCCATGTCTATCTCCTTGTACCTTAGAACGTGGGTCGAATCTGGTTCATATTTTCTCAACATCGACACGTGGAAAACATTGTGCACTTGGGACAAATTGGGTGGCAAGGCAAGTCGGTAAGCCATATCACCAATCTTTTCCAATATTTCAAATGGCCCGACATACCTTGAACTGAGCTTTCCTTTCTTGCCAAATTGAGATAATCCTTTAATTGGCAACACCCTGAGAAATACGTGATCTCCAATTTGGAATTCCAAAGGTCGTTGTCTTCGATCGGCATAGCTCTTCTGATGACTCTGAGCTGTCCTCAGTCTATCCCAAATAACCTCAACGGCTTCAACCGTCTGCTGCACTAACTCTAGGCCTGTGATGCTTCGCTCATCTACTTCTTCCCAACATAATGGCGTTCTACACGCCCTACCATATAAGGCTTCAAATGGTGCCATCTGGATGCTCTGTTGGTAGCTGTTATTGTAGGCAAATTCCACTAAATGCAACTGTTCTTCCAATTTGCCTTGAAAATCCAATACACAAACTCTCAATATGTCTTCCAAAGTTTGAATCGTTCTCTCATATTGGCCATTCATCTGCAGATGATAGGCTGTACTGAATTGCAACTTCGTGCCTAAGGCCGTTTGTAAACTCTTCCAAAAGTTAGCTGTAAACCTTGGATCACGATCCGATGTGATCGTCACTGACGAACGATTTGCCGCACGTGTAACTCTACATACCTTTCCAACTCAAAGTCCTTTCGCACTGCCAGAAAGTGCGTTGACTTAGTTAAGTGGTCTACTATTACCCATATGGAATCATGTCCTCTCTAACTCCGCGGCAATCTCGTTACGAAATCCATCATAATATGTTCCCATTTTCACTCTAGAATCTCTAGCGGTCTCAATAATCCACCTGGCTAGCTATGTTATGCCTTCACTTGTTGGCACATCAAATACTTGGCCACATGTTTGGCCACATCTGTCTTCATTCTGTTCCACCAATAAAGTTGACGTAGAGTCAGATACATTTTTGTGCTGCCTAGGTGGATACTATAATTGCTTCTATGGGCTTCCGCTAAGATTTCTTCCTTGAACTCTACATTATCCGGCACGCACATCCTTCATCGGAACTTCAAAATTCCGTTCTCGCTCACCTGGAAGTCTGACTTCCGCTTAACGGCATCCAGTCCAATGATCTTTTGGATTTCCTGGTCTATAGATTGAAGTTCCTTGATCTTGGCCTGCATCTCCGATTCGATCCTTAACACAGCTAACAGATTGGACATGTGGCTCACTTCAAACTTAAACTCTGAATCCCTGAGCCTTTCCAAAAACGTCCACTCCTTGACCATCAGATGCGACATACTAGACTTACGGCTTAAGGCATCGGTGACTCGATTCGCCTTACCAGGATGATACAAGATGTCACAATCGTAACCCTTTAGAAGCTTCATCCATCGGCGCTGCCTCATATTTAATTCCTTTTGCGAGAACAAATACTTGAGGCGTTGATGATCAGTATAAATCTGGAACTTTTCTCCGCATAAGTAATGTCTCCAGATATTGAGTGCGAAGACAATCGCAGCCAATTCCAAGTCATGCGTCGGATAATTCATCTCATGGGGTCTCAACTGGCGCGACGCAAATGCTACCACTTTTCCATACTGCATCAAAACACATCCAAGCCCCCCTTAAAGAAGCGTTACTTTAAACTTCAAATCCTCCAGGTCGGGACGGAATGGTTAACACTGGAGCTGTTGTCAATTTATGCTTCAGTTCTTGAAAACTTCTTTCACATTTGTCATCCCATTTGAACTTGGCCTCCTTCCTAAGTAGTCTTGTCATTGGCATGGCTATCGACGAGAATCTTTCCACAAAACGTCGATAATATCTAGCCAAGCCTAGGAAGCTTCGGATCTCAGTCACTAACGTCGATCTAGGCCACTTAGTCACTGCTTCAATTTTCGTTGGATTAACAAAAATTCCATCTCCTGAGATAATATGTCTAAGGAACGCTACTCTGTTAAGCCAGAACTCGCACTTGCTAAATTTGACATACATCACGTGTTCTCTTAGGGTCCGTAGTACTTCCGTCAAGTGTACTTCATGCTCCTCAGGGCTTTTAGAGTACACCAGTATATCATTAATGAAAACTATCATGAACCGATCCAGGAAGTCCTTGAGCACTAGATTCATCAAATCCATAAAAGCAGTTGGGGCGCTTGTTAATTCAAAGGGCATAACTGTAAATTCATAATACCCATACCTCGTCCTAAAGGCGGTCTTAGGAAAGTCATCCTTCTTAATTCTCAATTGATGATAACCGGTCCTCAAATCTATCTTGGAAAACACTGAGACTCCTTGTAATTGATCAAACAAATCATCAATCCTCGGCAGTTGATACTTACTCTTTACTGTCACCTGGTTTAACTGCTGGTAATCTATACATAACCTCAATGTTCCATCTTTCTTTCTCACAAACAGGACTAGCGCTCCCCATGGAGATGCACTAGGGCGAATAAAACCCTTGTCCAGCAATTCATGCATCTGCACTTTCAACTTCTTCAATTCTGTAAAGGACAACCGATACGACGCTTTCGAAATTGGCTCTGTTCCTGGTGCCAACTCAATAACAAACTCCACCTCTTGCTCAGTCGACAAACCCGACAATTCCTGAGGAAAAACCTCAGGGAAATTGCATACCACAGGTATATCTTCCAACTTAGGTTCCACTACTGTTGGATCCACAACATTCACCAAATATTTTTCACACCCATCATCCAATAACTTGGTCACCTCAAGCGAGGAGATCCAAAGGATCGAGGTTCTTCCTC
Source organism: Syzygium aromaticum (assembly GCA_024500025.1). Classification (NCBI taxonomy): domain Eukaryota; kingdom Viridiplantae; phylum Streptophyta; class Magnoliopsida; order Myrtales; family Myrtaceae; genus Syzygium; species Syzygium aromaticum. Next base: position 12,810,216 of record CM044894.1, on the reverse strand, counting down.
AGTTTTCCTGAAATACAAAACTAGGACGTCCATCCGGATTAAACTGGATCGTCCGACTATTGCAGTCAAGAATAGCTTTTTGTCTGACTAACCAATCCATCCCAATGATCACATCAAAATCGAACATGGCCAATATTATCAAGTCAATACTTTCTTATTTACCCCCAATAACTATCTTACAATTAGGGCATCCAAAAGATACCAGCACCCTATCATTCTTGGGTGTCGACACGCAAAGTATATTCTCAAGCAACACTGGTTCTATATCAACCAACTTAATAAACTGCTCTGAAATAAAAGAATGGGTCGCCCTCGGATCAAACAATGCATAAGCAGCATGATCACATAAGGAAATCGTACCTGTGACCACACCCGGCGCGTTCTCAGCTTCTCTGCGCGCCATGGCATAGACTCTACCTTGAGCTGGTGGTCACCCCTGATTTACTAGTGGGGGATTGCCGGCTTGGTTTCCTGCTCGGGGTTGCTGTTGAAGCATTATCGGTCCCGATGGACATTGTTGGGGACTATTTCTGATCTGGTGCTCCATACTCCCGCACTTGAAACACGCCCCAAACCTGCTAGGTGGGTTGTTTGGTTTCCCAATATTTCGCCTAACGGGTGGGACGAATCGCCTATTACCTGTAATTAGCTTCTTTCCAAGACGACGATTATCTCTATTCTTGACAAATCGAGATCCAGAAGCAGCTGCCCTCTCTTATTAATCCCGCTCAATAATTTGAGCCCACTCATACATCTCCCCGTATTCTTTGATGTTGTGCAACAATATCTGGCTCCGAAGATCCGGCTTCAATCCACCAGGAAATCTTCGAGCTCTATCTCGCGGGTTTTCTACCATTGTCGAGGCAAACTTCGCCAGTCTCGCAAATCCCGCTTCATACTGATCAACGGTCATCTGTCCTTAGCGCAATCGCATGAACTCCATCAATTTCTTCTCCTAGGCATTCTTCGAGAAATACTTCCCATAAAAACTCTCGACAAACACTACCTAGATCAACTTAGTACTTTCCGAGAATACTCTTCCCCTGGTGGCTTTCCACCAGTCATTTGTGCCATCTTAAAGTTGATATACAACCAAAGTAACCTTCTCAGTTTCGGTGCACCCCAGCACCTCAAATGCCTTCTCTAACTCCTCCATCCAACATGGGGCAGCTTCAGGGTCACTTCTGCCATTGAACTTTGGCAATTTCAGTTTCAGAAATTGCTCTACCAGCTGAGGCATTTGTCTAACTACTGCTGGCTGAGCCTGTCCTTGCTGGACTTGATTTCCTTCATTGCCAGCATTTGGCGCGACCTCAGCAGCCTATGTATAAGCTACTGCCATTTTCTGTGCTTGCATGGCCATAATATGCCCTATCTCACATAGGGCCTCCATCACTTCATCGAATCTCGGGTCCCTGGCTTTGCGGCCTCCCATACTAGACTGACCCTAGGGTTTCTTTCCCCTTCTCCTACTCATCTTTACGAACTTTGCTACTCAACTACCTGCTATAATTCTACTAAGGAATTAAAGACTTAAACCAATCTAACACAGTCTAAGTCCTAGGTAGGTATAAAAACAACAATCAAACAACCAACATGCGATCTAACACAACAGCACAACACTCCACCCAAGGGATTTGCGTACTTACCTCGGGTCTTGCCGCACCTATACTTTCGGGTCACACAGCCAAGCAATTCAAGCACAATCACAAGCAGTCAGGAGGTACATTTAGCACACGAGGTCACCCTACTAGCTACCCATGGTCTCATCGCTCCTTATCACTCCAGGCTCAATCAAATTGGATCGAGCGAATCTTGCTCTGATACCAATTCAAACGTGGATGTCATGCCCCGAACTTCACGACACGTGAACATTCCTACCTTGGTCGATTTGTGTGCGACGTCCCAAGAAATGTCGCCGACCCAACGCCCAAACAGAGAACAAGGCACAAGCGGAAGCAATAAATAAACCATAACCCAAACAAAATAATATGAGACAAGGATAGCCAAACAACAATCAACACAGCTGAAAATATGTACATTTTGTATTACTATTGAAAACCATTTTTACAACATCTGATTATACATATCACAATATACAACCAACATACAGTCAACAGCCACTACTAATCAAAAAGGGGTAGGTGGCTAGGGTGAGGTCAAACTATCTAAGGGGAGGGTCACAGCCAAAAAGAGACAACCTCCGCTACTAGAACTCCGGTTTGCCCTAGGGCTCCCAATCCGAGTCTGAAGACTCTGAATAATTCTCCGACGGCTTCTCTGCAGAACTCTCTAAAGACTCGAACTCCTCTGACTTCATATCCTGGGCTACTGCCCACTCATCCTCAGAATCCGACTCCAACTCTGGATCAAGGTATAGTCCTACCTCCTCATCCGAATCCAGCTCTACGACTTCTCCGTCCTCATTTGGATCCAGTTCCATAGCCTCAGGTTCATCCTCTTCATTATCCATCAGCTCCGGATCGACAAGTAACACCTCTAGCACCTCAAGTTCCTCATCTATAGCAACAAGTTCATTAACCGTCTCATCGGAAATAGAAAAATCAGGAGTGGCTGGGGGATCTAGAATCTTGCCATAAGCTATCTGAGGTATCATCATATCATTCCCATCCAATAGGGTATCAAAAGTCCTAAGCGGTGGTCCTGTCTCCCCGTTCGCATTCCTAAAATCCCAGGCTATATACTCCTAGGTTTGGTAGTAATGCTCACCCACATGTACAAACAGTACCAAATAATATCTCACATAAGCTTCCCCGTTCCCACAGGGGTGTACACTCGCCGTCCACTGAATCTAATGCAGAATCCCAAAAAGAGGCGGCAACCTCGGCATGCTCAGGGCTGGGGATCTGAAAAGTTTGGGTTATACAACCATGAGACAAATCTCAGCGAGTAAAACCCCTAAACCTAGACTAGGTTAACATGCATCCTCCTGACAGGCAACACACAACAATCATACAATTTGCAAATAATCGCCGATCTAGGCCATCAGGCCCATATCACTCATCTGGCTGACCCTGCAGGTTGGTCATTCATTATAATAACCAAATCACATTTGCGAACATGCTATTCATACGTATGTTACACGCATGCTCATCAGTGTTCACATCGCATGCCTTTCACGGAGTCTTGTATACTCAAACACTGGCCTATGCATTCTTATGCATGCAAATGCAGTCACATGCTATGGTCTCTATCATTTTCATACAGCATACTAGTTCAATGCTCAATTATCACTTAGAGCTCGACCCGCGTAAAACGCATCAAGTCTCTTTTCTTAAACACAACACTCCGTGGCCCACGTTAAAACGCCTCAACTGGCCCAGTGTCTCTAGCCCGAGTTAAAACGCATCAGGCGCAGCACCGATCTCCTTACGAACCAAAACCCGCGTAAAACGCATCAGGTTGGTCGTCTTCCAGACGAACCAGGTATCGTCCCGCATAAAACGTATCAGGGTAATATGTGATCACACATCCATATGACCAATTATTATCTGAGCCCTGCGTAACACACATCATGGTATTTTAGGTGATCACATGCTCATGTCAAGCATGAATTTTCTCACAATTCTCGTCTCATGCCCCATTCTCGGCATACGCAATGCGTGACCATGCAATGTCATACAATGCATTATGAGCGTCAACATAGCACAGGCACTCCGTCAAATCAATGCCACACACGGTGCCCAATTCGCAAACAACATGCTCACTCGACCAATTAATACCGTGCGGCCCAATTCACATTTCACAATCCAGCAATCAATTCAACCCATTAACTGGCCAATCACACCCTGCACAATTCGGTCACACGAGCACACGGCATGGCACATTGTAGTTTCTCATCGTCAAGCACAAACAATCAACAATCAATCAATCCTCGCAAATCCCGGCAATTCAGCTCATTAATCCTCAATCATCCGATACTAAATCAATAATTTGTTAAATTATGGACAGCCACAATTTGGTCACTCCAATGCCAATATTTATTTTCAATTTATCCATATTGATCCATCAATCGATCCGCAATTCACCCTTAACATACACCAAAACACCCGGACCCGCCCAGAAAATGCACAATTGTCCTAATTTGGGTTTAGGAGTACACTCACCAAATCCTAATTTAAGACGACAAGAACAGGCGATTGATCGCCGGTGAATGGCAAAATCGACAATGGCAACGACGGCAGCTCATGGTGGCGCAGCGGTACGGACGGTGATCCTCACCCGATTCATACGGTGGCGATGATAGTGAAGGTGAGTCGGCAAGGGTGGCAATGATGGGTGGTTGACGTGGATGGCGGCGACGGTCATGGCTTCCTGGCGGTGGCATGAGGCGAACGGCGGTCCGGTGGTTCCTTTCGCCGAACGAAAAGGAGAGAGAGAGATGAAGGAGAGAGAGAGAGAGAGAGTGAACGGATGGGATAGGGGTGCCGGTGAGGTGGTCGCGATGGCACGGTGGTGTCCTGGTGGTGAGGAGCTCCGGCGGCGGTATGGTCCACGAACGGCGGAAGGAAGAGCTCTGCAAGAGGGAAGAGAGAGAAATGGCCGAATCAAATGAGGGGGAGAAGGGGTCAAAGATGGTCAAATATGTGAGGCTAGTGGATGACACATGTCAAAAATCCAAGCACTTTGGCCATTTTGCCCTTGATCCAATGGCCCACATTTTATCCAATCCAATAATGCAAGGGTATTTTGGTCTTTTGGTGCATTATTGTGCTGTCCCAAATTTAATAAGTAACTTCCTTAATTAATCCAAATTTTCAGCCCAAAATTCGGAATTAATCAAAATAGGGCCAGGGGTAAAACGGTCATTTTTCCGTCCTGGGTCAAAATTCCATTTTTCGACTATACCAACCCCAATTATGACTGGCCAACATAATATGATGTCGGTTCCGCAAAAATAGTCGCACATGCCCTCGAAAATCGACATCAAAGTCCGGGTCCAATTTCGTGATCAAAACTCGTTCAATTTTCAGTTTCAGAGTCTTTCACTAAAGGGTGACTGTTTAGAGGTTACGCATATCGACCTAGGGTTATCCGAGTCATAACGATCCCGATCATCGAGAGAAAGAAAGGAATTACCACTAGTTCCAAAGGTCACGATCTTTCGGTTTAAGTTCGGGACTAGTTGGCCACGTGCACTTTCGGTCGTACAGAATCACCTGCGATTCGATTGTACATCGTTGGCCTTGGCCAATCCAAATCCATCATTTTTCCTAAAAACGACCCACATTGGCCCAAAATATTTCCTCGTCGTTTCTCAAAATCGGTGCCCGATTCGCGATCGGGTCCTTGGTTCACGTACCATTTTCCTAGTTAGCCATATCCCATTGGTTAGTATTCCGAGAGTGACCAGCTATGGGCGAGACTTACTAAAATGAAATGATAAATTATGTCAATTTTATTGATCCCGAAATTGAGATGAAATTCAAGATGTTACAATTAGTGGATCCCGACGCCGATATCGAGTGGAGTTCAAGTTCCGACGATAAACCTTTTGTCGGGGAGGTGGTTGAGCCAAAGGCGACGGACGAGGATCTTGTAGTTTTAAACCCAGAGCCGATGCATTTAGAGGTTGCGCTAGAGCCTATGGAGCCGGTCCACGAGCAGGAGGTTGAGCCGGAGGAGATGGACTCCGAGGACGATCTAGCTGAGGCCGAGTCTGAGCTGGATTCCCTAGACTCGGATGTTGAGCTGTCTGATAGCTCTTCTGAGTCTTCGGGATTCGATGCGGACTGGGTTCCGTAGGAGCAGCCCTAGCTTTAGTTAGGTCGGGCTAGTAACTTTTTGACCGGAGTCCTACCTTAATCTGTTGTTTAACCGCCCTGGCCACTTACCCTTTTTGACTGTAGTGGCCACTGATCCGTTTTTGGTTTACCGTATGTACTTTGTTGTAAATGAATATTGTATATGTTTTCAGTGGTAATGCCATGTGTATATTTGTAACCATGCCTTTTTTAATGTGGTGCTATCATTGGTCATGTGTTTTATTTGTATGGGTGTTTTTATTTATATTGCTTCCGCGTGTGCCATGATCTTTATGTTGGGTGTTGGGTCGGCAACGCGTCCTGAGACGTCGCAATGTATCGACCTCGGTTGGGATGTTTGCGCGCCGTGGGGTTCAAGGCATGGCATCCCCCATCCGATTTGGTATCAAAGCAAGGTTAGCTCAGTCTAATTTGGTCGAAACCTAGAGTGATAAGGAGAGATGACTTTGGGTAGCCAATAGGGAGACCTCGTGTGCTAAGTGTACCTCCTGACTGTCTATGTTTTGATTGATTGATTGATGGATTTGACCCGTAAAGTGCAAGTGCGGCAAGACCCAAGGTAAGTACACGAATCTCCTTGGGTGAAGTTCTGTGTTGTTATATTAGGCCACATGCTGGTTGCTTGATTGCTGTTGTAATACCTGCCTAGGACCTTAGACCGGTATAGATTGATTTAGGTCTTTAATTCATGAGTAGAATTATAGCAGGTAGGTGAGAACAAAGATTGTAAGGATGAGTAGGAGAAAGGGAAAGGAACCCTAAGGTCAGTCTAGTACGGTAGGCCAAGAGGCCCGAGACCCAAGAATGGAGGGGTGATTCAGACCCTTCAGGAAATAGGGAATATTATGGGCAGGCAAGCTCAAGAGAGAACCGCCACGAAAGCCCAAGCTGCTGAGGCCGCAGCGACTGCTGCTGTAAATGGGAACAATACCAATTTTAGGCAAGCCCAGATGGTGGAAAATAGACAGATACACCACTTAGTAGAGCAGTTCTTGAAGCTAAACCGCCAAAGTTTAATGGTAAAGGTGACCCCAAAGCTGCCCTATGTTGGGTAGAAGAGTTAGAGAAGGCATTCGAGGTGTTAGGGTGCACTGAGACTGAGAAAGTAACACTAGCGGTGTATCAATTGCAAGATAATGCTAATGATTAGTGGAAGGCTACCAGGGATAGAGTATTCCCAAAGGGCATAGCCCAGACTTGGGCAGGTTTTATAGAGTGTTTCTACGGAAAATATTTCTCTAAGAGTGCTTAGGAAAGGAAATTGGCTGAATTTATGCGACTTCGCCGAGGGCAAATGACAGTGGACCAGTATGAAGCGGAGTTCATTAGGTTATCTAAGTTTGTGCCCAGGATGGTTGAGAACCCGCAAGACAAGGTTCAGAGATTTCAGAACGGATTGAAGCCTGACCTCTGAAGTCAAATGATCTCCCTGAACATCAGAGATTATGGAGAAATGTATGAGCGAACTCAGGCCATTGAGCAAGATCAAATGGAAAGGGCAGCCACTTCTAGATCGCGGTTTGCCCAGAATAGGGACAACCACCGTCTCGGGAAGAAGCCGATGGCGGGAAACAAGCGATTCGTCCCACCAGCTAGGAGGAATATTGGAAAGTCGAGCCATCAGCCAAATCGATTCGGAGCTTGCTTTTGGACCACTAGATCCGAAATTGTCCCCAATTGCGTCCCTCAGGACCTTTGGTGCAACAACAACAGCCCCGAGTAAAGAATCAAGCCGGGAATCCCCCACCAGCTGATTAGGGTCGACCGCCAGCACAAGGATGAGTTTATGCAATGGCGCGAAGAGAGGCGTAGGACACGCCGAGCGTGGTCATAGGTACGATTTCTTTATGTGATCATGTCGCGTATGCATTATTTGATCCGGAAGCGACCCACTCATTTATTTTGGAGCAATTTGTTAGACTTGTTAGAATTAAGCCTATTTTGCTTGAGATCATGCTTTGTGTGACGACCCCACTGCATGATAAGGTGTTAATTTCATTGAGGTGTCTTAATTGTAAAATAGTGATTGGGGGTAGAGAAGAAAGTATTGACTTGGCAATCTTGGCCATGTCCAATTTCAATGTGATAATAGGAATGGATTGGCTAGTAAAGCAGAAGGCCATAATGGATTTTGGCAATAAGGTGATCCAATTTAACCCGATTAGACGTCCTAGATTTGAATTTCAGGGAAATCGAGGAGGAACCTCAATTTCTTGGATTTCCTCGCTCGAGGTGACTAAGTTGTTAGACAAAGGTTGCGAAGGATACGTAGTGAATGTGGTTGATCCAACAGTGGCAGAACCCAAGTTGAAAGAGATACCCGTAGTGTGCAATTCTCCCGAGGTCTTTCCTTAGGAATTACCGGGTTTGCCATTGTTGACAATTAATTTTTAGCCGACGCGTCATTAAAAATAGAAAATTCGAGATTATGATTTCCGATAGCGACGAAACTCATTTCTTGAACAAAAAGTGTTGTTTTTTTAATTTTGTTTGTTGGCCTAGCTTTTGTAATAATTTTCTATTCACTTCATGCAAAAATCTGAAAAGTCAAAGGGTTGACTTTCATGTTGACTTTTTGGTCAACCATTCGATCAAAAGTCAACTCCATGTCAAATTGGGGCTTTTCGCATAAAAAGATTCCTTTCAAATTTAATTTCACTTTAGAAGTGGAAAATTCAGAAAAATTCAAAGATTTGATCATAAAATCAAATTCCTAGTGAAAAGTCAACTAGGGTTTGACTTTTGGTCAAACCTTTGACCAAAAAATCGAAAAATGCAAAAATTCAAAAATCATCTGATTTTACATTCAATTTACCTTTGTCATTTGAAATTTTGCAAAAATCGGTTCAGAATAAACTTTTTCTCAATTTGCGGAATTTAATTCAAATCGGCCAAAAATGAAATTACTTCATTTCTAGTCATTTTTTAGGTTTGTTTTCTTCATGACATTTGATTTAAAGGTCATCTTATATTCAATTTTGGAACCAATTTTGTAATTCCAAGCCAAACACAAAAACCCCCAATTTTGGCCCTAATTAGTGATTTGGATCGATTCTTCATGATTTGCACAATTGAAACATGAATGAGCCTAATTTCTTATATCAAATCCAAATTTAAAATCAATTTTGGAAGATTCACATGAATTTGAGTCAATTTGATCAATTTAGTGATCCAATGATTAAGAAGTCTAAGAGTAATTGATCCAATTAGTGCAATTCAACTTGACTCACTCTAGACTAATATTCAATTTGATGAATTGTGACTCAATTTGGTTAATTGGACTTCAATTAAATTTGTTAGTCTAGTTTGGTCATGCAATTATCCAAATTCAAGAGCAATTGAGACAAACAAGTTAAATTGGATCAATTTGTGCATGAATTTCAAATCGGTTCAATCCAATTTGATTGATTTCGATATTAATGGGGTCAATTAATCATGATAGGAATCAAATTACACAAAATTGGAACAAATGAAATCAAGGATTGAACTAGTTCAATCATGCCAACTTCGGGGTTAACCGGCTCAACCCAGTTTAAATCAAATTGAACTGGTCTGATCGGACTGGCCATTTTCCAATTAAAAGTTCGGCGATCAACGGTCCATTCCAACCAGCCGAGGCCGGCCCCATCCCTTTAAGCCCAAAAATGACAAAAATGCCCTTAATTGAAAATTACAAAAATGCCCCTAAGTGAAAATTACCAAAATGCCCTTCCTTAAAGATTAAGCAAATTAATTAGGGGGTAAGCAAATCAATCATGGCCATTCATTTAGAATTGATCATATCCATCCATAATGCCATGTCACCAATCCTTAGCCCATAAAGAATATTTTTAATCATTAAGGATGCATTCTAGGCCATTAGATCAATCTAAAGGCTATGATTCAAAGTCGATGGGAGTATATAGTGTTTTTTCCCTCCAAAATTTGGGGGGACTCTCATTTTTCAGATCTAAATTCTCTCTCTCTTCTCTCTCTCTCTCTCTCTCTCTCTCTCTCTCTCACGTATCCCTCTCTCTCACTCTCTCTCGGCCACCGGCCATCTCTCTCTCGTCGGCCGTTTTTTCGGCGGATCAAAGCCTCATCGTCATCCCCCACGATGCCACAAGGCTGGTCGTAAGACCAGCCAACCTCGCTGGTGGCCAGAGCTCCTCTTTCCGGCGAGTTTATTCCCACTGCAGCATCACCAGCATTGCTGCCGATGATTCAATCAGCCGGTTCAAGCAGCTGAACCGACTGATCGGCGTTCCCTCCGGCGATTCAGAACCTCCAGCAGCATTCCTCGGCGTCTTCACATCGCTGTGGTGGCTGGCTTCTCGTTAAATGACCACCGAATCACGTCTTTTGACTTGATTCTCCATTATTAGTTCACTAGCACGAGATCGAATCAATTCTCACTATATTTTGTGCAATTTCTTCTCGTAGGTTGTTGAGCTTTCCAAGACTTCTCCGTGCTATTTTTGATCTGAATACGGAGGTCAGATCGCTCAATTTCGCGTCAGAGTATCGTTAAACAAGGTAAGTGCACTTGGACGTTGTTCTGCAAATTCGTATATAGAGAAACCTGCATGTTTGAGATGCCGATTTCAGCTCGTTAATGTCGAAATCTTGCAAAGTGATGAACCAAAGAATCGTAAAATACGTCTTAAGCTTCAATTTGATATATCGTATGCCTCAATCGGACTTGGTTTGCTATGTCAAAACTATTTCGAAAGTTAACATCAGAATCTAGAATGTGATGTTCAAGTCTGTTATGATGATGTCCTGATTGATGTTGTGTTGTTCTGTGATTTTTCTGATTTTCTATGATCATTTTTTGAAAAAATTTTCTTTACGAAAATTGTAAAGAACATCTTAATCTATTCATCATAAAATTTTCATAAAATTCCAATCATGTTAGCATGGTACGATCTGCAACATCATCTATGCATGAATCAGGTGACAAACTGGTTTCTGATTGACCTTCGTGTGTTCTTCGATTTTCATAAATTCGTGCGTTCGAAATATGAAAAGGTTTTCTTCATAAAAGTTCACACTGAGATCGAGATCTTTCCATTGATACTAATTTCATCAAAATCGAAATTCATTTGAATTTTCAAAAGGAATTTTCATGATCAAATTAGTATCTGTGTTCAGATCTGATTTTCATTCCTTTTGAATCCAAAAGACGTTTTTCCAAATTTGATAAAGTTAGAGTCCTTTTTTTGCAAAAAATCAAAATTACAAAGTTGTTCATTGGGGTCTCATTATATTGACTGAAAATTTTGAGGGCCAAATAGCAATTTTTGGAGGGTCAATTTGCTTAAAATTTCACATAAGACCTTCTCGGGTTAAAGTTTGATTTGCAATTGAGTCCTTTTTGAAAACCGAATTTTATAAAAATTTGAAGGGCTTTTTAGCAAAAACTCCAAACATAAAATTTGTTGCACATGGAGAATCCTAATTGCCTAAAAATTTTCACGCGCTTTTGATAAGATTTGTTATTTTTCCCGCTATTATTTTGAAATCCATAACAGAATTGAGTCCAGCCTATCACCGAGGGTAAATTTGTCATTTTCGGGAAAATGGGTAAGGATTTAGAAAAAATGTTCCACTTAACTTTTAATCCTTAATGACACCTGAATCACTTCATTTGGACATCATTAGGGTAGTAAATCACATCTGAACAGAAGCAATCTGAATTAGATAAAAACTGAATAAGTGGTCTCCTTATGAAGCCCACCTCTCATTATTTGATTGGCTTCGAAATAAGGCCCATGGACCTGAATGCATGCTTATTTCATTGCTATGCATGTGTTTGTTAGATGAATGTTAGGCCCGGTGCATATTCAGTGGGTAGTCCATTGTGGTCATTTAGAAACCCGACTTTCGGGGTTAATTGGTATGAGTTGCCGTTTTGTAAATGCAAATGGTAGCCCATTATCGTTAACCATTGATCAAATAATGTTAGATGATTAGGTGGGTGGTGAATCGAAATGCATGAAAAACAAATGTCGATCCCAAGGCTCGTGTTTGATTAGTGAATTGTTTGCACCATTATTTTTCTTTGGTTGTTCCTTTATGCATTGTTTGTCGTGAATGAATGTTATGAATGTAAACACCGATACCCGAGAGGTGGTCCATGGGAGGATAATCCGAAATGATAAAAAAACCAAGGCGATTGACCGATGTCCAATCCGGTCTCCATTTGTATTCATTTGATGATGGCGATAGACCGATGTCCGATCTGGTTTCAATTTATACTCAATTCATTCATCCCCGATCATGTCTCGGGTTTTCAATTTGTGTTGTAATAAACACCCGACGAGTTGCGGGTTTTTACTTTCTCGCACTTAGAATTAGCTCGTCTTTTCAATGTTTTGAGTTTTTTTTTATTTTACGAAATGTCTTTCAATACAATTGATTGTTTCTTTCTTTTTCTAGACTAAGATAGGATTAGTTTAGAATCTTAAATGAAAATACAAAAAACAAGATGCATGATCACCTAGTGGACTAAGACTTTAAACATGAAAATGGTAAAGAACAAATGCATGACAACTTATATAATAACCATGATAGGTTTAGCGGTACCAAAATGGTGTTAATAGAAATATTAGCGTAAACTAGTCCCCGAACCTTTGATATCTGGTTTTCGTCGAAACTAAAACGAAATTCCCACGTTTCGGTTGGGTATTCTAGCCGACCCCCGACCTAGGCTAGTGGCAACTCCTAAAAAAGACAAAATCAATCCGCTGTCACGCGAGATATGGATTTAGGGAAGATCCACGTTCATAATCAATAAATCATATGGATAGCCAAAAGATTTATACTTCAATAAAATCATTTTTTATGATATGCCATATGGACCATTTTATGAACACTTATCTCTAAACTCGCCTTACCGAGTTCGGCCCTCATGGGGTAGGTCACGACAAGCTTGGTGACTCCGCTGGAGATATCAGTTACAAACCTAAGTGGATTAAAGTTGTAATAAACTTGTTGGTTGTTATCTCACTTGTCTACATTTTGTAGCATCGATTGCATGTCGAAGTCACGTGGAAAATGAGGTTAGTTTACTAACCATGTGTTTAATGGTTTTGTAGGTGAGAGACATAAAGGGCGGAGTGAATGAAAACCCCTTGTTTTGTAGGTGGCGTTCGGATGTATGTTGAGTGTATGAGATTATATTGAAGTGTTGTTTGCTTTAAATTCAAATGCATGTTTACTTGCTTTAACACGACACAATACACTCACATCCCGCGGTCTAAAACCCCGAATCACTTTTAGGTCACCTTTAGGAGGTATTAAGAGTGGAATCCGCATGTGAATACATGTGGTAATCCATTCTTCAATACCGCTCATCTTGATTAGTAAGAAGTGCACCGACCGACGTTAATAGCGGTGGGTAAACTCTTCTTATCTAATTAAGGTAGGTACTTTAAACCTTTAGAATCCTACCCTTAGATGTCAAACCTCACAAGTCCTCATGCGATGTGTCGATGTGTTTGCCATTTTTTCTTTGTGGTAAGGTTGATTATATCGTTCTACAATTTCAATTATGCAATTTCAATTCCACATTATATTCCTTTCTATAATACGTGGTGATTAATCTCAATGCCCCAAATTAGGGTTAGATAAAATGGATATGTCGGAGATTCGAATCATCCCCGTACCAAGAGCTCTCGTAACCATGTGGGAAAGTCTCGAGTCAAAGCATAAGGACTACGTGGAAAAGAGAATCGGATATCTTCCCGCACTTTTATATGTCGAGCCTCGTATCGCCATTGTCCCATTTTTGGAATTCAAAGACATCCACTTTTGTGTTTGATCAAAATGAGTTGACTCCTACAATTGAGGAGTACGATATTGCCATTGGAAGAGTTTGGTCTTTTGGTCTGGTTAGTCCTCTGATAGATATAAATCCAATAACTCTTTTGAGCCAATTCTTAGGAGTTGACATTCTCCAAATCAAAGGCGTTCTTAGAGGAAATTCGAATGCACTTTCCTTCGCATTCTTAGAACAACATTTTTCTAGCTTGCCAAAAAAACGGGTAATCAAATTCCTCGAGTTTTTCTCTTAGCATTCTTTGGTTTTGTGGTTTTTCCATTCACCAAAAAAGACCATGGATCTTTCGGTAATTTATATTGTCAATCAAATGTGTATGTTCAAAAGATTCTCCAATATGATCTTAGGTGAGACCTTCATATCACTCAATAGGTTCAAACAAAACAGAAATAGTGTCTTTAGAGCCCCAATAGGTTTACTCCAAATTTGATTGGTCTCTCATCTTAAAGACTTCGGTTTGAGCTTGAAAATCATAGATGTGTCCAAAGATTGTCATCCTATCTCGCTTTTCCGAGAAAAGGAAGAAATCTTTCCCTATTGATCATTCTCAACTTGGTTTAATTTTTTTAAGAACCTTGTTCCAAATCAAATCCAATGGCATGTTCGCTAGCTTGGAAATCCCGAGGTGCGCCTTAATAACAGATTTGACAACCCAATCCCACTTTTGGGTCTCACGGGATCTATGTCATATTACCCTTTTAGGGTGATCCGTCAATATCGCACGCTTCAGAAGATTCCACCATTCCTCAAACTAGAGTTATATCATTTTGACTATCGCAAAGATGTCATCCAAAAGGACCAAATGGCAGATTTGAAGGAAATGATCAAGTCCATCATTGATATGGGGTACAAATGCCACCCGGAGCCAATTTTCATTATCGACGAGTTAGAGTTGGAAGGAGAAATGAAGATACATCATACATTGCCGGAGTACATACACTGTCGTCTCGAGCCCGACCTTAAAGTGGATCTCCCTAATGTCCCCGAGAAGGCAACTCAACAACAAGCTATAGCTGTAAGAGCTCTTAGGAAAAGGGATGAAGCTTTAGCTAAGGTTGAACGTTTGACCCAAGAAAACAAACGAATTCACCTCGCATCTAAAGAAGATCCAGTACAATTTTTGCGATATTCCATGAGGAAATCTCCTTTCATGTAATTTTCATTTTATAGATTTGATGTATAGGGTCTCATTTTTACTCATTTTAGTAATGATGTAATAGGATCCTCTTCTTGTTTTTAGATTGATCTATAGGGATTGTATTTCACGAATTTTGTTGTTAATTGTGAAATTTCCCTTTGTGTGTACTTTCTTTTTCGAGATTCCAATGGAATATAGATGAGGCATCTTGATTAATCATTGTGTGTTACCCCTTTAATTGTATAATTTCTCGTGAAGAAATTGTGATAAGAGATTATTCACATGATATTGGGATCATGAGAATATTTCTTATCTCTATTTCATCCAAAGAAAATATAAAATTGAAGGGTTTTATATTTTCGTCTCAATTCATTTTCCGCATACTAACTTGATTTATGTTTTTTTTTTTAAATAAGGTACTAAAATACGGCTAAGACACGTTCTATTATATGCACCGTCACCAAGCAAGGATGGAAAACAAAGACACTCGTACCCGCGTTATTACCATTGAGAATCAGATGGCGCTCTTAACTGATCTTGCAAACCAAGTAAAGAATCTCACGCCTGTGATTCCTGCTGCTGCAGCTTCTACTCCTAATGTGCATGCTAATGCACTGATGATAGATCCTGTTGACAAAGGACCGGCTGAAGAGATCCCCGTTAATGCTATTCCTGCTGTCATTGATTTGGAAGCTCCACCTAAGGAGTCGCCTGTTGTTCATATGGATGAAGAGAGTGCGAGACGTATCGCAAAATTGGAAGAACGTTTGTGCATGTTGCAAGGTTACCAACTCCAAGGCTTTGATAAGCCGTTGCCTTTTACAAAGGTGAAAGTCTCTGATTTTTACAATGAGCCCGAATTCTCAAGGAAGTATGATGGAACTGGGTGTCCTAAGACCCACTTGAAATATTATTTGAATAAGATGGCTTGTTACTCCGATAACACTCCGCTGTTGATCAATAATTTTCAAGATAGTTTGATTGATTGCGCTTTAACGTGGTTCATCAAGTTGAATTTGGAGAAAATTTGCACCTGGGAAGACCTCGCAGATGAATTCCTCCAACAATACAAGTTTAATATCGAAATTGCTCCAACCCGTGAAGAGCTGGTCCAGGTTGATAAAAAGAGAAACGAAACTTTTAGAGCGTATGCCCAAAGGTGGAGAACTACGGCGTCCCAAGTTAAACCTCCGCTGTCCGAGAAAGAGCTCATACAGCTGTTTCTTCGAGCTCTACCTCGAGAATACTTCGATAAGATGTTTAATAACACTTGCATCAATTTCCCTGCAATGATTGAACTGGGAGAACGCATTGAAGGAATCATGCGAGAAGGTCGATTATCCGAGATGACGACTCGCAGATTTACCTTAAAGAAGGATAAGGAGCCAATTGTAGAGGTTACCTATATTCAAAATCCTAATACTCAAAAGCCATTAAACTCACCAGTTCAAAGGTCTGTTATGGAAACAGGAGGCTCTTCCCGAAATTTTGACCGAAAAGGAAAAGCTCCACAAAGACAATTCACTTCGTTGCCAAGACCTATGTCTTAGTTGTTGCCAATGTTGATTAAATAAAGACTCGTAACAAAAGAAATCTCGAGAGATAACCCACCAAAGTTTGCTGGGTTTGATTTAACAAAATCTTGCATGTACCACATGGGCGAGAAGGGCCATGATGTGGACAACTGTTATGCTCTCAAGATCAAGATTCAAAACCTGTTGGATAAGAGGGTCTTGTCGTTTAAAGATGATACTCCAAATGTTCAACAAAATCCGCTCCCCAATCATATCGAAGCCATTAATGTGATATTTGGAGACGAGAATGAGAAACCTTTCTTGTTCGACATGATGAAGTTGGAGAAACCTTTCTTGTTCGTCATGGTAAAGTTGGAAGAGCTATTGACTATAGTTAGAGATCAACCGAAAGAAGGAAATATATCCCGAGAGGAGAAAATGTATTGCCTAGCCAAGATGGCTGCTTTAGGCATAATTCAACCTCTTCAAGGAAGGAAACCCGAAGGGTCTATCGAGACTGCTGTAATTGATTTGTCGTCCGAAAAATTGTCTTGCAAGTTCGCAGGTGAAGTCTCATGCTCTAAGCCAAAAGATGATGGATACAAGCCAGATGTTGATGAACCATGGAGTAACATATTTTCCGATGGTGATTTGGAATGTGAGAGCAAGAAAGCCTGTCGAGGTCATGAATTTATGAAGAAGGCCCACGAGAAAGACATTATTCTAACTGAATGGAACTATGAAGATAATAGAGAGATTCTTTCCGATGCTAATTCGGAATTTGAGCGCCATACCTCCCACTGGGATCGAGAGTTCGTTAGGAAGGCAATTGAAAAAGGTGAAATTGTTGATACTCTTGGGCAGCTAAGTGGTAAATACGACTTCATGGTAAAATACTCTCCTCCTCCAAGCGCTTTTATCGACCCTAAGACTATCGTCCCAAGTGGATTGAGGTCCGAATTTGAAGATGATGGCATGGTAGCCGTGATTGATCCTGTTGTGATTGAATTGAATGCTACTAGTGAAATCCAAGCGCATGTTGTGGAACTTGTGGTTATAGATTTAATGGCTGATGGCTTCGGAGATATAAAGATCTCTAATGAGGTCTTTGAGCCTATTCTGATCGAGCTGCCACCAAAGAAAGACGAGAATTTGAAAGCAAGAATACCTCCTGTTTATGACTCCAAGACAGTTCCTTGGAATTATGAGTCTAATGAAATAGATGTTGTTACTCAGCCAAGCCGATGTTTTCCATCTCGTGAAAATGTTGAGAAAAAGGCTGTAACCGAAGAGGAGGCGGACCAACTCCTCAAAACTCTCAAAATGAGTGAAGCAGAAGTGATCGAGTAGTTAAGAAAAATGCCAGCTCAAATCTCGTTACTTGAACTATTCAAGTCTTCCGAGAAACATAGGAATACTCTCTTAAAAATTCTTAATGAAGTACATGTACCCGAGACAATCGGAGAGGTACAATTGGAAGAGTTTGTAGGTGCTATTCTTCTTAAGGATCAAATTTCTTTTTCCGAAAAGGATTTGCCGCCGGAAGGGCGAGCGCACTCTAAAGCATTATACATCTCTATTCAACATTTCGATACAAGGATATTGAGAGTACTCATTGATAACGGTTCAGCTCTCAATATCTGTCCGTTATCAACCTTGTGTCGTCTAAGTGTAGGTATGGATAATGTTCGTTCTTCTAAAACTCCAGTCAGAGCCTTTGATGGCATGAAGAAGGAAGCTCTAGGAGAAATTGACTTGCAGCTGATGATTGGTCTAGTCATGTTTACTCAAAAATTTCAAGTGCTCGATATCCCAAGTAACTTCAGCTTGTTATTGGGATGACCTTGGATTCACGCTGCGGGTGTTATACCCTCAAGTCTACATCAGATGATCCGCTTTGTCATGTGTGGCAAGATTATAACCGTCCATTGCGAGAAGGATACCGAAACCTTCAACAATACTGCAATTCCCTATGTGGAACCAGAAGTAAAAGGAGAATCAAGCTATCATTCATTTGAGTTGATGTCAGTATCTCATGTGCCGCAGGCACTGTTATGAGAAAACCTCACTATTCAAAGGCGGCCCTTATGTCTAGCAAAGTGTTGATCGAACATGGATTTACTATTGGTAAAGGATTGGGAAAGCTGTCCCAAGGCATTCTCACACCAATTGAGGTAACTAAGAGAAAGAAACGAGAAGGCTTAGGTTACCAAGGCGATCAACAGGATCAAGGTAATCAAAAAAGCCCGAAAATCAAAGAAAAGAGCTATCGACGTTTGCTCCCTCCTCCGTTGAAAGATTTCTTCCCTGGAGCCAAAGTTTCTCCAAGATGAAGAAATAGATATCTATGATATCATCGACCTATTTGAAGAGAGTTCTGTATATGCCATTTCCGAAAGCTTTAAGGATGATCTACCTACCGATCCCGCTGTGTAAGGGATGTTTCCGTGTTTTACTTTGTTTTCAGTTGTAATCCATCTAATTCTCCCCTGCGAGGGACTTCCATTTGTTCATATCATTTGTTCATTTGTTTTGTTCATTTCATATGTTGTAATAATTCAGATCACGAACTTTGGATCCAAAACACTATATGACATTTACTGCATATCAATAAAAGCATTCTCATGTTTTGTTAATAGACGTGCGAAAGTATACCAAACCAGTCCTATGATGATGCTTTGAGGCCTGGGCTTTTGCACGATCTATAGTTTTCAAAATAATCCTTTGGAACAAGGATGTCCAATGATATAAGGACGAGTTCCCCGTGAAATTTTCGAAAATCTAGAATTCGAAAAGTTTTTTTCATCACATCTTCATGCATTGCATTTCTTATATTCATATGCTAACCATTTGTTATTGCATCTCAAGCATGACACTTTGCACAATCATGATAGTCATATGCATGGCTTGGATTCATATCCAAAAAACTCATATGAATCTGATTATTCTGATCCTAAAAATGAAAAAGATTCCAAGACTATTAAAAGAGAATGGATCCAACATGAAGAATCTAAATCTCTCACGGAAGAACAAACTGTCGTTATAAATTTGGGCGATTCTGAAAATCCCAAAGAAACAAAAATTGGGCAAGTCTCTCTCAAACAGATGTTGATCAACTGATCGAACTATTGAAGGAGTATCGGGATGTCTTTACTTGGTCTTATGCTGACATGTCGGGTCTGGATCCCAACATTGTAGAACACACGTTGCCTCTTGATCCTGTCATTTTGCCTAAGAAACAGAAGCTTAGGAGGACGAAGCCAGAATTATCCAAGAAGATTGAGGAAGAAGTCATGAAACTGTTAAAAGTTAATTTCATTAAAGTTACTCATTATGCTGACTGGATTGCTAATGTTGTCCCAGTCATGAAGAAGGATGGGCGAGTTCGAATATGTGTCAATTACCGCGACTTGAACAAAGCAAGTCCCAAAGATGATTTCCCATTACCACATATTGACGTCTTGGTCGACAGCACAGCAAGATTCGAATTATTTTCCTTCATGGACGGTTTCTCTGGCTATAACCAAATTCGAATGAAGGAAGAAGATAAGACTAAAACATCTTTCATCACCCCATGGGGAACATTCTATTATAAGGTTATGCCCTTTGACTTGAAGAACACTGGGGCAACTTGCCAAAGAGCCATGGTGACACTATTCCATGACATGATGCATAAAGAGATTGAAGTTTACGTCGACGACATGATCGCTAAATCATGACAAAGTGAAGACCACATTGTAGTCTTGAGAAAACTGTTTGATCGACTTAGAAAGTTCAAGCTAAGACTTAATCCCGCCAAATGCGTGTTTGGGGCAAAGTCTGAAAAGCTCCTTGGATTCATGGTTAGTAACAAGGGCATAGAGATTGATCCCTAAAAGGTAAAGGCCATTTGCGATTTGAAACCCCATTTTTACCGTCAAAGAGGTTCGAAGCTTGCTAGGAAGACTGAATTATGTTGCAAGATTTATTTCCCAGTTATCTGAAACAGCCAAGCCATTCTTCAAGCTATTGAAAAAGAATGCCAAAGTCGAATGGAACAAAGATTGTCAAAAATCCTTTGAACAATTGAAGCAGTATCTTTCACAACCACCAGTTTTAGTACCGCCTACTTCGAGTATACCTTTGATTTTGTATCTCACCATTCATGATGAATCTTTGGGAGCTTTGTTAGCACAGAAGAGACCGAAGGATGGAATGGAACACGCTATTTACTACCTCAGTAAGAAGTTTACCTCCGGTGAAGCTCAATACCCCGAAGTTGAGAAAACATGTGTAGCCTTGGTTTGGGTATTACACAGATTATGACAATACACTCTTCACCATCGTATCCTGCTTGTGAATGAAAATGATCCTATCAAGTATCTTTTGGAAAAGCCTGCGCTGGTTGGAAGGCTTACCAAATGGCAAATATTGCTCTCCGAATTTGATATCCAGAGCATGTCTCAAAAGTGCGTCAAAGGGTGAGCCATAGCTGACATGTTAGCTGAAAGTCCCTTAAAGTCAGATGACTGGGATGAAATTGATGAAAAAATCCATTTGGTGTCACAAGACAAGAGGAACATGTATTTTGATGGAGCTGTTAACCTCTCCGAGTCTGGCACTGGAGCAATCTTGATATCCCCAATGGGTCAACATTATCCAGTAGCCGCAAAGTTAGTATTTCCTTATACCAATAACATTTCAGAATATGAAGCTTGCATCATTGGTCTCTAATTAGCCATCGATATGAAGGTTAAGATATTACAAGTTTATGGTGATTCCGCGCTTATCATTCTTCAAACAGGAGGTGAATGGCAAACTCGTGATTCAAAACTGATTCCTTACCATGAGTATCTTAAAGACCTAGTGGAAGAATTCGAAGAGATCTCATTTGATTATTTGCCAAGATCTCATAATCAATTTGCTAATGCCTTGGCAACATTATCCTCAATGTTACAAGTAACGGATGGTTTGAATATTGATCCTTTGCAAATCAATGTTTTAAAAGAGCCTGCGTATTACATGGTTATAGAAGAAGAACTCAATGGTCAACCATGGTACTATGACATCAAGAATTACCTTCGAGAAGGAAAATTTCCCCAAGGAAGTCGAGCTACGGATCGAAAATACTTGACTAAGTTAGCTTCCAAATTCTTTCTTAGCGGAGGTGCTTTATACAAGAGATCTTTTGATTCGGTCCTGTCGAAGTGCGTAGACACCAAAGAGGCCAATTTATTAATGAAAGAGATACATGAAGGAGAATGTGGTCCTCATATGAACGGCCATCTTCTAGCAAGGAAGATCATGAGGGTAGGTTATTACTGGCTAACCATGGAAGCCGATTGTATTCAACATGTTAGATGTTGCCATCAATGTCAAGTTTATGGAGACAAAATCAATGCTCCTCCAAATGAATTGCATCAAATGTCTGAAGCATGGCATTTTTCAATGTGGGGAATTGACATTATCGGATCCTAAGGCATCAAATGGACACCATTTCATTCTAGTGGCTATCGATTACTTCACTAAATGGATCAAAGCCAATTCTTATGCCCACATCACTGCGAGAAGTGTGGCAAAATTTATTCGTCGAGACATTATCGCTCGATACGGGGTTCCAGAAGCAATTATCACAGATAATAGGTCAAACCTAAATAATAAAGTAGTGGATGAGCTACTCAATAAGTTTCACATTCGCCACTTAAATTCTTCTCCTTACCGCCCATAAATGAATGGAGCTATGGAGGCGGCAAACAAGAATGTAAAGAAGATTCTGTCCAAGACGACAGAGAATTACCGAGATTGGCACGAGCAGTTGCCATACGCGTTAATGGCTTACCGAACTTCTATGCGCACTTCGACTGGGGCAACACCATTCTCATTAATGTATGGAATTGAAGCAATTTTACCTGTGGAAGTGGAAATTTCTTCATTAAGGGTACTTTCGCAAATAAAGCTTTCTGAAGCAGAATGGATTCAATAAATATTTGAACAGCTTAACATGATTAATGAAAAAAGGGTAAAAGTCCTGTGCCATGGACAAAGCTACCAAAAGCGAGTGGCTAAGTCATTCAACCGTAAGGTTCGACCCAGGTATTTTGAGGTCAATGACCTGGTTTTGAAGAAAGTCCTATCCATCATTCCAGATCGTGGGAAATTCACTCCCAATTATGAAGGACCGTATGTCGTCAAGAAAGTGTTGGCCGACGGAACATTGATTCTTGTAGAAATGGATGGCCGAGAGTTGCCAAAACCTGTAAATGCTGATGCTGTCAAGAAATATTTTCCTTGAATAAGAAGCCTTTGAGCTACTTTTGGATTGAATCCAAGTCACTTTAGGACATTTGCATCATGCATACATGGCATTATTTGCATATTTATTCATTTTGTAGGTACTCAATTATTTCCTAGGGAAGCTATTCCAAACCTCAAGGAGTCAAGCTCGAGGAAGTAGCTAAAAAAAAATCAAAAATCAAAAATCAAAAAATCAATCTTTTCCCTAGAGTTTAGGAAGTAAATCCTTTTTGTAAGAACCTTTTCTATCTAAAATGTTTTTCAAGTTTGAAATTTTATTAAAAACCATCCCTAGAGGAGTCAAAAAGATTTTTAAATGTTTTGATTTATCAAAATTCCCCACAAATGGGAGATTTAACCAAATGATCCTTTGAAAAACAGAGATTTCTTAAAAATACCGAGTGGGAATGCCTAAAATGATAAAAGGCAAACCTTTGATCAAACACGTCCCTATACACATTTTGAGAGAAATGAGCGAAAAAACCATGTCTTAGGACATAGGGTTCGTTCACATTGAATACATGGATTGAAGTGTTAAAAGGTATTTCATTTCTCTATCCTAAACACTCATTTTATCATTTGCTAGCCACTTTGAGCCAAATAGGGAGAATTTTCAAAATACTCCTGTCAAGAATCACCCCACATTGGGGCAAGTTAAGAAGTTGTGGTTGATTATTTTTTGGAGCAAAAAGATTAAGAAAGATTTTATTGGTTTCACTTGCATTAACCTTCTTGTGGTAATTTCAGGTGGATCTTTATGGAAGCTCGAAACATCCCAAAGTGAAGAAGATCATTCTTTTCCTCTACCCAAACACAGTTATCCCTTGCTTAGCCAAATTTAGCCTTAAGCATGTTCATTTCAAAGCCCAAAATGTTGATTATCTCCCTAAATTGGGGCAATGCATATGATTTACCAAGAAGAATTGGAAAAATTGATGAACATGTATAGAGTGTCTCGAGAGTCCAAAGAGCTCAAAAAATAAATATTAGGGGGCATGAAAAAGCAGTGTGCTTAGTAAAAGCAAGGCCGATGCCCATGCAAAAGAATATGTATCAAAAGCAAAAGCAAAAAGCGACATGCTTATGATGAAAGCAAAATTCTTATTGCAAAAAATGCTTAGAAAGAGCAAAGCTCTTGTGTTACAAGAAAAATAGACTCACGAGATAATTTGGTTTTCAAGAGTCAAATGATGTCAAATTTGGATGATTTGGTAATGATGCCAAAATAATCATCATTTCTCTTTCAAACCCCTTCTACAAAATTTCAAGCCTTTTGAGCCTAACCCGAACCGACATTATAATCCTATCCGAAGTCTCTTCCGATTGGGATGGTTTGAGTTGACGTAAAGATTTCACAAAGAAGCTACCACTAGAAGGAGTTGAAGTAATCATATCTTGTCTTATCTTCAAGGTTCTTGACTTATAAACCCGTTGAAGATGATTATGGTATATTTCTTTTATTAGCCTTAAAACAAATACCCTTTGTGTAAGTCCATGACCAAGCCTATATTACGGTCCTTTTGAAAGACCTTTTTGATCAATCAATTTGTATTTAATGTGAACGTTTCCAAAAACCTTTGACATAGGTTTGTGAGGCATTACCAATGAGAATTGAATAACTTCCCCACATTAATGAATGGAAATCAAAGCCATCATGAGAGCCAGTGCGAAAGACCTTTTTGATTAGGTTATTTCCAATTTTGCATTTTTATCTAACCTCTTCAGATGATTATTCAAAGCATCATTTTGTTAAAACTTCCTCTTACGGATTTTGATAGTCAGTATCTTTTACCAAAATAAGAGTAATTCCATTTGATTTGTTGTTAAACAATCTCGGAACTTCCTTCAAAATATCTTTCCCTAGTGGATCAGTTTTTGGTCATCCTAAACCATACTCCCCATTTTTGGTTTTTGATCATCCTAAACCATACTCCCCATTTTCGGTTTTTGGTCATCCTAAACCATAACCCCCATTTTCGGTTTTTTGTCATCGTAAACCATAACCCCCATTTTCAGCTTTTGGTCATCCTAAACCATATCCCCATTTTCGATTTTTGGTCAGCCTAAACCATACCCCCATTTTCGATTTTTGGTCAGCCTAAACCATACCTCTCATTTTAGGTTCTAGATCATCCTTAAACCTTGTCCTTAAGTTCTAGGTCATCCTTAAACCTTGTCCTTAGGTTGTTGGTTATTCATAAACCATAGATTTCCTACAAAACTCTTTCTTTTTCTTTTCTTCCTTTATTCCACCATATGAGAAAGAGAAGAGAGAAACACATGAATGAGCTGACAGTCTAAATGGTCAATGGTAAGTGCTTCAGGTAAGACTCTGATCAAATGTCTTTGTCTTTAGTTTCTTTTATTTCCCAAGTTGAGTCGATTAAAAATTTGCAAGTGCCGATAGGTCTTTGAGCAAAACCTCTTCGAACTCCCACTCAAAGAAGGGCAGCTGTTGACACCTAATTTTTAGCCGACACGTCATTAAAAATAGAAAATTCGATATTATGGTTTCCGATCGCGACGGAACCCGTTTCTTGAACAAAACGTGTCGTGTTTTTAATTTTGTTTGCTGGCCTAGCTTTTGTAATAGTTTTCTATTCATTTCATGTAAAAACCCAAAAAGTCAAAGGGTTGACTTTCGTGTTGACTTTTTGGTCAACCCTTTGACCAAAAGTCAACCCCAAGTCAAATTGGGGCATTTCGCATAAAAAGATTCCTTTCAAGTTCAATTTCACTTTAGAAGTGAAAATTTCAGAAAAATCCAAAGATTTGATCATAAAATCAAATTTCTAGTGAAAAGTCAACTAGGGTTTGACTTTTGGTCAAATCTTTGACCAAAAAATCGGAAAATGCAAAAATTCAAAAATCATCTGATTTTACATTCAATTTACCTTTGGCATTTGAAATTTTGCAAAAATCGGTATAGAATAAACTTTTTCCTAATTTGCGAAATTTGATTCAAATCAGCTAAAAATAAAATTACTTCATTTCTAGTCATTTTTTAGGTTAGTTTTCTTCATGACATTTGATCTAAAGGTCATCTTATATTCAATTTTGGAACCAATTTTGTAATTCCAAGCTAAACACAAAAACCCCTAATTTTGGCCATAATCAGTGATTTGAATCGATTCTTCATGATTTGCGCAATTGAGACACAAATGAGTCTAATTTCTTATATCAAATCCAAATTCAAAATCAATTTTGGAAGATTCACATGAATTTGAGTCAATTTGATCAATTTAGTAATCCAATGATTAAGAAGTCTAAGAGTAATTGATCCAATTAGTGCAATTCAACTTGACCCACTCTAGACTAATATTCAATTTGATGAATTATGACTCAATTTGGTTAATTGGACTTCAATTAAATTTGTTAGTCTAGCTTGGTCATGCAATTACCCAAATTCAAGAGCAATTGAGACAAACAAGTTAAATTGGATCAATTTGTACATGAATTTCAAATCGGCTTAATCCAATTTGATTGAATTCGATATTAATGGGGTCAATTAATCATGATAGAGATCGAATTGTATCAAATTGGAACAAAATGAATCAAGGATTGAACCAATTCAATCAGGCCAAATTCAGGGCTAACCGGCTTAATTCGGTTTGAGTCAAATTGAACCGGTCCAATCAGACTGGCCATTTTCCGGTTGAAAATTCGGCGATCGACGGTCCTTTCCAACCAGCCAAGGCCGGCCCCATCCCTTTGAGCCCAAACATGACAAAAATGCCCTTAATTGAAAATTACAAAAATGCCCCTAAGTGAAAATTACCAAAATGCCCTTCCTTAAGGATTAAGCAAATTAATTATGGGGTAAGCAAATCAATCATGAACATTCATTTAGAATTGATCATGTCCATCCATAATGCCATGTTACTAATCTTTAGCCCATAAAAAATATTCTTAATCATTAAGGATGCATTATAGGCCATTGGATCAATTTAAGGGTTAGAATTCAAAATTGAGGGAAGTATATAGTGTTTTTTCCCTCCAAAATTTGGGGGGACTCTCATTTTTCAGATCTAAATTCTCTCTCTCTCTCTCTCTCTCTCTCTCTCTCTCTCTCTCTCTCTCTCTCTCTCTCTCTCTCTCTCGGCCGCCAGCTATCTCTCTCTCGCCGGCCGTTTTTCCGGCGAATCACCGCCTCACTGTCATCCCCCACGATGCCACAAGGTTGATCGCAAGACCAGCCAACCTCGCTAGTGGCCGAAGCTCCTCTTTCCGGCAAGTTTATTACCATGGTAGCATCACCGGCATTGCCGCCGGTGATTCAATCAACTGGTTCAAGCGGCTGAACCGGTTGATCGGCGTTCCCTCAGGCAATTCAGAACCTCCAACAGCATTCCTTGGCATCTTCACATCGCTGTAGTAGCCAGCTTCTCGTTGAACGGCCACCGGATCGCGTCTTTTGACTTGATTCTCCATTATTAGTTCACTAATACGAGATCGAATCGATTCTCACTATATTTTGTGCAATCTCTTCTCATAGGTTGTCAAGCTTTCCAAGACTTCTCCGTGCTGTTTTTGATCTGAATACGAAGGCCGGATCACTCGATTTTGCGTCGGAGCATCATTAAACAAGATAAGTGCACTTGGACGTTGTTATGCAAATTCGTGTACAGAGAAACCTACATGTTTGAGATGCCGATTTCAGCTTGTTAGTGTCGAAATCTTGTGAAGTGATGAACTAGAGAATCGTAAAATACGTCTTAAGCTTCGATTTGATATATCGTATGCCTCAATCGGACTTGATTTGCTATGTCAAAACTATTTCAAAAGTTAATATCAGAATCTAGAATGTGATGTTCAAGTCTGTTATGATGATGTCCTGATTGATGTTGTGTTGTTCTGTGATTTTTCTGATTTTCTATGATCATTTTTTGAAAAAACTTTCTTCACAAAAATCATAAAGCACATCTTAATTTGTTCATCATAAAATTTTCATAAAATTCCAATCATGTTAGTATGGTACAATATGCAACGTCATCTATGCATGAATCAGGTGACAGACTGATTTCTGATTGACCTTCGTGTGTTCTTCAATTTTCATAAATTCGTGCGTTAGAAATATGGAAAAGTTTTCTTCATAAAAGTTCACACTGAGATCAAGATCTTTCCATTGATACTAATTTCATCAAAATCAAATTTCATTTGAATTTTCAAAAGGAATTTTCATGATCGAATCAGTATCTGTGTTCAGATCTGATTTTCATTCCTTTTGAATCCAAAAGATGGTTTTCCGAATTTGATAAAGTTAGAGTCCTTTTTTGCAAAAAATCAAACTTACAAAGTTGTTCATTGGGGTCTCATCATGTTGACTGAAAATTTTGAGGGCCAAATAGCAATTTTTGGAGAGTCAATTTGTTTAAAATTTCACATAAGACCTTCTCGGGTTAATGTTTGATTTGCAATTGAGTCCTTTTTGAAAACCGAATTTTATAAAACTTTGAAGGACTTTTTAGCAAAAACTCAAAACACGAAATTTGTTCCACACGGAGAATCCTAGCTGCCTAAAAATTTTCACGCTATTTTGATAAGATTTGTTATTTTTCACGTTATTATTTTGAAATCCATAACAGAATCGGGTCCAGCTTGTCACCGAGGGTAAATTTGTCATTTTCGGGAAAATGACAAATGGCAAACAATCTTTTACTAATCAGAATTACACTTAAGTTATTTGATACAGGTAAATACTGAGTCATCAGACTTAGTCAATGAAAGAACTTTGTCATCAGACTCAAAATTACTCATCAAATTCAATAAGTGTTATTTTTGACAAGTTTATGCAGGATAATCAAATTGATATCCCAAGATATTCTAATTGGCAATCACAAGATCGTTTCTTAATATGAAGAACTATACTTATGGAAACCTTGATTTGATTGTATGGGCGATCAAATCACCTGGAGATAATGGTTCTTCTTCTAATGGCTATGCATTTTCTTTTGGGAAGTTTTCTCCAACGGTTTGATTTGGAGATCAATTCTCTAAAGATTATCCAACGGATAGATTGGAAATAGAGTATACAAGAAGTGCAAACATCGTACAAGAAGAAAACTAGAATAAAAAATTTCAAAGTCTGAATAGAGTTTCGATCTTACACACATGTGATTACTGTATTTCACGTTGTGACCTTAGAAAAGAAAATTACTTGAGTGAAAAGTATACATGATAATGTAGTTTATCATTTGAGAAGCACTGCTCTTGTAATCTTTTGATGATTCAATAGTAAAACACAGCCAACAGGCTGCCAGCGTAGAGAGTAGATGTAGGCTTGATAAAGCCGAATCACTATAAAGATCTGTGTGCAGTATTCTCTATCCCTAAACTTTTATTTATTATTGCTGATATTATACTACATACATATCTGTCAAACAATTTCGTCAGAACATCATCTTAGTCATCAAACGCAATCATCTGACGACAATTTACATACAAGTTTGTAATTCGCATCCATTTGATATTGAACATACGAGTTGTTGACCTCAACTATATTCATTCCGCATATTTAAATCATACAATTTTATAAATTCACCTATTCAGCCCCTCTAGGTGATAGCACTAGCTGTAACAAAAGGTAATGATGCAAATAATTCACTAATCAAATGTGGGCCTCAGGATCGGTCTTCACTTTACATTCATTTCGATTTACCCACCCATTTAATCATCTAATTTTATTTGATTAATGGTTAATGATAACGGGCTACTGTTTGCATTCACAAAACGGCAACTCATATCGATTAACCCCTAAAATCGGATTCTAAATTACCACAATGGGCTACCCGCTAAACATGCATCGGACCTAACATACATCTAACAAACACATGCATAACAATGAGTAAAGCATGTATTCAGGCCGATGGGCCCTTATTTCTCAACCAATCAAGTAATGAGAAGTGGGCCTCATAAGAAAATCACATAATCAATCATTAGTTACTAAATTCGGACCCATTTGTTTGAGTATGATTAATCAACCTAATGATGTTAAAATGAAGTGATTCAGGTGTCGTTAGAAAGCTTATGTCATGAGGATAAAAAGTCAAGAAGACCACTTTTTCTAATTCCCCACCGGTTTTCACGAAAAAGACAATTCTACCCTTGGTGACAGTCTAGTCCCAATTTGAATTTGAATAAAAAAAATTGCGGGAAAAATAGTGGTTGTTGTCACAATCCAGCCAAAATTTTTAGGCAGTTAGGATTCTCTGTGTGTGACAGTTGTCATGTTTTGAGTTTTTTCTGAAAAGCCCTCCAACATTTTATAAAATTTGGTTTTCACCAAGAACTCATTTGAAAATCAAGTTTATGCCCGAGAGGACCTTATCTAAGAATTTTAGCAAATTCAAGCCCTCAAAATTTCCATTTTACATGATAAGGCCCTAATGAACAGCTTTGTAGTTTTGAGTTTTCGCAAAAGAGGACTCAAAGTTTATCAAATTCAAAGAAACATAGAAAAATGAAATTGCTAAATCTACGCCAGTACTATTGGTGGAATTGCAGCATAAAAGGGGATATTGCCAAGCATGTGGTTAAGTGCTTAACATGTCAATAGGTAAAAGCACAGCATTGTAAGCCTGGTGGATTACTGCAATCTCTTGAAATCCCAGAATGGAAATGAAAATATATCACGATGGATTTCATGATAGGTCTATCGAGAAATCAAATGGGTAATGATTCTATTGGATTGTAGTGGATAGACTCAAAAAGTCTGCTCATTTCATTGCCATGCGAAAGGACTTTTCTATGGATATCTGAGTTGTATGTGAGGCATATAATTCGTCTTCATGGTGTGCTAGTGACGATCACGTCGAATCGAGAACCCAAATTCACCGTTGCTTTTTAGAAGAGTATTTAAGGCGCCATGGGAACAAAACTACAGTATAGTACCGCTTTCCATCCATAGACAAATAGCCAATTCGAGAGGACAACTTAGACTCTCAAGGATATGTTGCGAGCCTACGCTCTGGATTTCAAAGAAAGTTGGGAAGAACAGTTACATCTTGTTGAGTTTGAGTACAATAACAGTTATCAGCAAAGTATTAAAATGGCACCTTTCGAAGCATTGTATTGGAAACCCGTAAGACTCCTATTTGTTGGAATAAGGTTGATGAACGAAAGATTACGGGTCCTAAGTTGGTGCAATAGTTGTTGGATACTATTAAGGTTATCAAGGGCAAGCTAAGGACAGCCCAAAGTTGCCAGAAAAGTTATGCAAATAAGCGACATAGACCATTGGAGTTTCAAGTGGAAGATCATGTGTTCCTCAAAGTATCACCAATGCAAGGGGCTTCGAGTTTTGGCAAGAAAGGCAAGCTAAGCCCAAGATACGTAGGACCATTCGAGATCTTACAACGAATTGGATGATTGGCGTATCGCCTAGCCTTGCTACCAAAGTTGGCTCAAGTACATGACATATTCCATATGTCTATGCTAAAGAGATATGAGCCAAATTCGACTAACGTTCTAAACTATAAGGAGATAGACGTGAACGATAAGGTGTCATACGTGGGAAGACCGGTGAGAATTGAGGATCGGAAGGAGCAGATACTGTGAAACAAGACTATTCCTCTAGTCAAAGTTGTGTGGCAACATTATGGAACCGAGGGAGCCACGTGGGAAAGTGAAGAGTTAATGAGGTGATAGCACCCCTTTCTTCTTGAGGAATTGGATGTAAATTCAAATTTTGGGGACAAAATTTCTATAAGGGGAGAAGAATTGTAATATTTTGAAAATTCGACCCAATTTAGTGATTTATGAAATAGTAATTTCGTCGATACTCTATTAGTTAATTCTCGCCCTGACCTAATCACTCAGGGAATACTAACCAAAGGGGAAATGTTATCAAGGATTTATTCCTAAAAGTCGCCTGTTAATTTGAGATGAATTATAGTTGTGATTGATTGATTTCCGCCACATATTATTATCTGATTTTGAGTATTGAATGTTCAAGGATTTCACACTTGAAACATATGACGTCGCCACACAATTCAATGAGTTTGCCATTAGAAATTTCAATCTCAGAAAAAGAAATAAAGAATTGGGAATTAGGCGTGAGAAACGGAAGTGGGCCGAGCAAAGTCCATTGGGCCTAATGCCCAAGAAAGGCCGGACATCAAGGCCCAATAAGGTTAAAGTCGGCCCATAATTGGTACCCAGGCCAAGGACAATGTGATAATTTTGGGGGGACAAAGTTGAGAAAATTACAAAAATGTCATTATGGACAAGTGTCAACCAAAGAAGAATTTTGGGGCATATTTTTGTGGGATAATCATGTCGACTCTCTCTCTCCCTCTCCTTCAGTTGACCACCCCACCACCGACTCCCCACCAAACCCCATCATTTCTTCTTCTTCTTCTTCTTCTTCTTCTTCTTCTTCTTCGTGTCGTCGTTCTCGGCTTCACCATTTTGCTGCTCACCGCTGATCCATTCTCACCAAAACCAGGCACTACCGTGCGCCACTCTTCCTCGCTGTCGACCCACCGCCATCTTAGCTCTATTTCTAGCCGAGCAGCTTCGCCCTAGTTGAGCCATAGCTGCCTGTCGCCAGTTAGCCCAAGCCATGCGCAAGTTGTGCCGTCTGCTGCCCGTCTTTGCCACTGTCCAGCACACCTAATCACCACCACCAGCCACTGTTCCACGTTTAGAACAGCCCTCAAGCTGCCCCCCAATAGCCACTAGTAGCCGCTCCTTCGCCACGCCTGTCCGCCATCGTCCACTACTCGCCATGCCCAAGTCGAGGCCACCACGGACAGCCCATGTCGTCGCTGTCATCCTCATGTCGTCGCCATCATTAAACAAGTAAAGTTAACCCCTAATCCCTTATTTAGGGTGTTAAACTTGCTTATGATAGTTTAGATTATGCTAATGGTTATTTAAGTATAATTAAGGGATAAGTTATCGGTGGATTATTGGATAATCTTTGGCGATAAGTTGTCGGTGGATGATAGATTATCAATGGATACAATGATAGATTATCGGTGAATAGTTGATAGGTTATTGGTGATTTTAGCGATAAGTTATCGGGAATTGCTTGATAAGTTATTATTGATTGAGTAATAGGCTATCACTATTTACATAATAAGCCATTGGTGTGTGTACGATAAGCTATCGTTAATTTGATGATAATTTATCAATTATTTTATTATTAATATTTATTTTATCAAATAAATTAATTTTCGGAATTTAATATTAATATTTTATTATTAAATAAATTAATTTCTGAAAATTAAATATTAATATTTTCAAATAATATTTCTATTGATATTCCGAATCATGATTGCTTATGCTCAAATTGTGATGCCAATGTTGGTAATCGCCGTATAAATTAGCTTATATAGCTAATGATTTGAATGAGTATTTTCAAGAAAAGATTTTCGGAACCTTTGAAAATATATTATTTTATAGCTATGTTTGAGAAATGATTTCGATACCTTGAGAAGGAAAGCGTGTTTAGAAATGATATTTTTACAAAATCGAGCGACTGTTTGCATATGTGATCACGTGAAATTGTGGGTTGACATTGTCATGAGCACGATCCATGTTTGCATTGGCTAATTAAAAAGATAAGGATTGGCTTGAATGCTTGAGTGCTCGTGTAGTCACATGTCAGAGCCGTTTTGCTATAGATCGCTTGACGTTGCCTGATTTATCGTGGTCTTACTTTAGATCGCTTAACAATACCCAATTTGTCGGATACCTAGAGATTATTTGGATTGCCGATACTCTGGATGTTGAGTCACAGCCGAGGCCGGATTCAATGCTCCTTATAAGATACCATCTTATTGTACATCATTTGATATTGTCGTATTGAAATATCGTCTTACTTAGATCGTTTGACTTTGCCATACCCGAAGGAGCGAAATGATATCCAGTCATGCCAAAAGACTACTATCTTTTTGCAGATCACTTGATGTGTAGTGACCCAAAGGAGTCGTAATAAATGGGACACACACATTGCATAGTGCTTGATTATGGGGTGAAAACTGCTAGGTATGGTATAGGAGGTGCCCAAGTGAGTTTTACCTTATAATGGAGACACGCGCGAGTATGAATGCATGATGCATGGAAAATCTCGATAAGTGTTCCGCATATATGTTGTGCTTGATGCACTGTTGTGACACTTGATAACCTATATCATACATGATTTGTGTGCCAAGGCGAGGTAAGGTTGCATATGGTTGCCTATCAGCCTGCTAGTGATCAGTTATGATGTGTATTCGCATGACTAGGAACCGTGAGGCGAGTTGGCCTTCTAAGTGAGGCTTAGGCTGTTAACTTATTAAGATTTTTATCTCATTGTTGTTTTATTAACCATTTCAGACCCTCGAACATGAATCGTCTGCTCGTGCATTTTGGTGTACCTATGGATATAGATACAAAGTGTACAAAGTATCCAATAGATTCGGATAGAGCTTACTAGAAGCATGTGTCCACTATTTGGGTAGATGTGAGTTTAGCCGCTTGGCAGGCTCACGGGTATGTAGCATGGTTTATTCGGAAAGGTGATGTAGTTTTTGGCCCAATTCGCGGATTTGATGGACCTCCAGTTGGTGGTGCCGGAGAGGTAGTGTGGGATCCTATGGATCTCGATCCCTCGAATAGGGAGGTGATTCATCCGGAGGATTCGAATCCCGAGCCAGATTTCTTGATGTTAGATTCAGAGACGCCATTGGGACCTCATGGGGGTTGGTGATGGGATAGGACACCCTATCTTTTTGGACTAACCGGTAGACGGAATAGATCGACCCTGGTCTGTTATCTTTTTGTAGGCTTTTGTGGAAATGCCTGAAGTGGGCTTGTAAAAATTGTTTTCCAGGGGTTAATCAAGTAAATATTGAAATGGTGTTTTGGGTTTGACTAATGTGAGATGTTTTCCTATCTTTCCCTGTTTATTGTTGTTATCTAGGTGTTTGTTGTTATAGCTTCTGCATGCGTAATTAAATGATAAAATAAAGGGTCGGCGACATATCCTGGGATGTCACATCATTAATAACGACCGTTGTGAGATGTTGCGCGCTCATGGGGTTCGGGGCTTGACAAGTATGGTGAAATACCACGAAAAAACCAAACTAATCTACTAGCGAATGGTAAATTTATCATATGTGTACCAGTTTGGGTTTTTTGTGGTCAAAAATTTTTTGGGGTATATTTCTCGCAAGTATACCAATTTGGGGTTTTTCGTGATAAAAAATTAGTTTATGGTAAATTTATCATGAGTGTACCAATTTGAGGTTTTTCATAGTAAACAAATTAGTTTGTGATAAATTTGTTACAAGTATACCAGTTTGAAGTTTTTCATGTTATTAACACATAATTGCAAGGATCACAAAATTTTATCAGGATTTAGCCTCTTAAAAAGCAGAGTACTAATTAGTGTGCTCCTCTATCTTACGTGTCTGCTCGCCTTCTCCAAGTAGTCCTTGATCAACCATGTTCGTTATGTTTGTGAGCCTTTCCTATGTGGTCGCGCTTGTCGGCATTTCTGCATTGGCCTTCACTTAATGAGCCCTCTTGTGATAGCCCAAAGCTTGGCCCGATGAGAAATCCTTGTGGCGTATCAAACAAACGTGCCTATTTGCCTTCTCCGAGTAGTCCTTGATGCTCTTGAGTTCTGCGGGGCCACGATTCCCTTCAATCCCTTGTGAAGCATCGACAGGAGCATCTTGTTTGTAGCTCTTAGCGTCCCTGCTTTTGTACTTTTATTCCTCACCCAATACACTGAAAACTTGGGATTCCTCGGCCCAAACCTTATCTCTGATTGAATTCAGCCCTGGTTCAATCCATAGTTCTACTCTTTTTCTCATATTAGAACCCGCAATTCCCATCATGTCACAATCCATCATCGCCCCCACATAGTTCTACTCTTTTTCTCGGACAAAAGAAAACAGATTTTTGAGAAGGTTTTCTTATCGAGTGCCCTGCTTAATAAGGAAATGATTGCATCTTCCATGCATGGATTGCATCCAGTTCGAGATAGAAAGTGCATGGAAAACAACAAATTTTCTTTATTCATTCAAGTGTTTAACAGAGAAATCCCTTTGAGAATATAGTAAGCTATCAGAAGAATTTGCTATTTCGAGACTCCTTTCTCTATCGGGTAATGAGTAGGAGTACGTGTATAATCACCTAGCCGTAAATGGTGGATACGAGGCGCTGCGTATAGCGGCAATGTAATATGATGAGCCCGGACAAATCTTTCAATTGTATCATGCGTTTAGACACCAAATCTGGCAAACATTTACCAAGTATGATATTAAAGGAACTAAGAAGGACAAGGCTAAACAAATTAGACAACTCATTTTCCAAGTACCAAAAAATCATCAAACAACAAAATTAGGATATGCTAAATACCAGTCATTCAATTACGGTTTAACTTTCAATTAGGTGTCATGGCATGAACAAAGCACCCTGACGGCATGAAATTTTTCGCATGGAATTAAGTCCACATCGATGTGTCCATCTAGCTGTTAAACATATGGGCCCTATATATGAATTCCAGATGATTAACGGTCGTGATTATTTTGAGTGCATCAACCTTGGTTCAAATAAAAGCATCTCCACGAATAAAAAAAATCTTAAGAAGTTCATGGCACTTCATTCCAAAAAGGAGGAAAGAAGGATTTAATCTCCACATGGATTTATATATAGGGATAACAACATAAATAGTCTTAGAACTTTGGCACTAGTGCAATTTGCTTCCTGAACTTTTAATTTGGTCAATATAATCTATGAATTTTAATTTATGTTTAATTTGATCCTTGAACTTTTACTTTATTCAATATGATTCTTGGACTTTTTGTACATGTTCAATGTAGTCCCGGAACTATGGGAAAATGTTCAATGTAGTCCTTCTTTTAATTTAAGTTCATGGACTACATTGAACATTTTCATATAGTTCAGGAACTAAATTGAACATCCATCAAAAGTTCATAGACATTAGTCAACAAATAAAAAGTTCAAGAATCACGTTGTACATTGGGATAAAGTTCAAAGATTATATTGAATAAATTAAAAGTTAAATGACCATATTACACATTGGGTCTAAGTTCATGGACTGTTTGTATCATTTTCCTTTAACATTTGAAGATTGTAAATTTTACGTGAGCATGTTTCATAGTGAATTGTTAAGTTTTTCCAATCATGATACTACACTTTCGAAATAATGTTGGAAAGGCCCCTTGATGGAGTACTAGGTGACAAGTTAAATTCCTAGTCATTATTTACTTTTTTGGCGAATGATTCATAGATTATGACCTCATAAAACATTTTTTTCGTAGTTAAGTGAAATTGAAACTTAAGACCCCCTCTTTTGGGGGCAGATTTTTTGTATTTCCTTCCAATTTCTAGTCTTAACTTTTCCTTTAAAATTCGAAAAGGTACAGAAGTTATTTTCAATTTCAAAAGCAATATTATACGAACAAAAAACTTTGAAGAGTCCAGATTGCTCTGCATTAAATAAAAATTAAAGTCCGAAGTCCGAAAAAGTCACGAGAAATCAAATAATATATAGTAGGAGTCGCGAGTCACCCCAATCAGGGCATCCTAAATAACCGTAGAATCAAGGTCGAGTGTGCTGACGAGATTATATGGGAAGATCAAGAAGAGAACTCTGCTTCCACGAGTTAATCTCATGGTGAGATTGTTCATAAGTCCGGAACTGTCTGCCCTGCATTTGCCATTGTTCTGTTCATATGCAAGTTCACTGAAGAAGTTTCAGTGCAAACTTAACGTACGAACTGGTATCAGAAGTCGATCCCCTGCTTCCACGACAGTCATCATCCTGAACAGAGTTTAACCCGACAACAGCAGATTCGCCACTCATAGAATGTAGGCACAAATCGAAAACAAGGTATAGCTTAATTGTTCAGGAACACCAAGAGAGTTCGTATCTCAGAGTTGCTAGCCGATCATAAACATATTGATCCGACAAAGAATATAACCAAAATATACCTGAAAACAGTATCAGACAGATGGTAATATTATTGGATGCAATGTAGTATGAAAGAGTGAATCCGCTGACTTCACTCAAAACCATCGAAAGAACATGAACGACGTCAAACGCCGATATCAGGTGCATCCCCCTTCTCTGATACGGCGCGGCTTATCAAGCATAGCTGCCTGTTTGCCTTCTCCGAGTTGTCCTTGATGCTGTTGAGTCCGGTGCAGCCACGACTCCCTTCGATCTCGTGAGAAGCATAGACCGGAGCCTCCTGGTTGTCACTCTCAGCATCCCTGCTTTCTTACTCGAAAACTTCGGATTCCTCAGTGCGAACCTTGTCTCTGCATGAGTTAACCCATGCTCAAGCCATAGTTCTGCCCTTTCTCTGGAATCGAAAGACGTAGTTCCCATCGCGTCACGATCCATCATTGCTTCCTC
Source organism: Syzygium aromaticum (assembly GCA_024500025.1). NCBI lineage: Eukaryota > Viridiplantae > Streptophyta > Magnoliopsida > Myrtales > Myrtaceae > Syzygium > Syzygium aromaticum. Next base: position 12,772,304 of record CM044894.1, on the reverse strand, counting down.
GTACATCGCTCTTTGCCTGATCTGGCTGCTTTAGGCTTCCTGTGCTCAGCTTCCCTATCCCCACAAAGCATGCCGGTGGGAACGGCCAATCCGACCCCTTTCCTTTTCGTTCTCATATAGCCTCTTGAATGGCTTTCATTGTACTCGGATGCTTCGGTTATCCTCAGTTTTTCTGTTAGGATATTTAGATAACACACTACGCCTTTATCTAATAACTTAAACTTTTAAAACAGTTAACAGTGATCTTACAATATCTCACATGGTATCAAAGTTGGAAGTATTGAGTTCAAATTTTTCTAAACCCCAGCTGCCTTGCCTCCCCAATTAAAAATGTCCATGCTTACTGTTAGGCAAAAAAATACCTAGACTAAGTGTGAAGGGTAGTGTTAGGATTTTTAGATAATCTACCACACCTTCATCTAACAATTTAAACTTTTAGAACAATTGATAATTGTCTCACAAAATCTCACATTTTCCACTACAAAGAACTCCAAGGCCAAGCTCTTCTAGAAAGGTTTTGCACAGGGGATTTTCAATTCCTCTCTCTGAGGAGAAAGGGTTCTCGAAATGTGCAAATACGAGGGTGTGTGGTGGGATTAAAGGATTAGTTGGTCATTGCTCGCTCTCTCAAACGGGTATTGCCATGTTTGGCAGCTGGAATAGTCCTATGCCTGGAATTTGGAAGCCAAGAAAATAAAAATATTAGCTCTTGGTATTCCAACATATCATTTTCTTATTTTTTATCCCTTTGTTCACCCTAGTACGTGGGATTTTGTGAGAAAAATCAATGTAAATAATTTGAAGGATCTCTAGCCAAAAAAAAAGTTTGAAGGATCACAAAATCTTATCAGGATTTAGCCTTTGAAAAAGCATAGTACTAATGAATACACTTCCTATTGCCATCAATTAAGCAATGAGGAACTTTGTGTGAACTGAAAAAAGTGCGTCTCCAAACACGTTGTCTCGGACAAGAGAAAATAGATTTTTGAGAAGGTTTCTCTTAATGAGTCCCCTACTTAATAAGGAAACGATTTCATTTTCCATGCATGGATTACATCTGGTTCAAGAGAGAAAGTGCATGGAAAACAACAAATTTTCTTTAATCAGGTGTTTAATATAGAAATCCTTTTGAGAATATAGTAAGTTATCTGGAGAATTTGCTATATCGAGACTCATTTCTCTATTGGGGTAATGAGTACAAGTATGTATATAATCACCTAGCCGTAAATGGTGGATACAAGGTGCTGCATGTAGCGGCAATGTAATAATACGACGAGCCCGAACAAATCTTTCGTTTCTATCATGCGTTTGGACGCCAAATTTGGCAAACGTTTACCAAGTATGATGGATAAAGGAACTAAGAAGGATAAGGTTAGACAAATTAGACAACTCATTTTTCAAGTACCAAAAAATCAACAAACAACAAAATTAGGATGTAATATATATACCAGTCATTCAATTACGGATTAACTTTCAATTAGGTGACATGGCTTGCACAAAGCACCCTAACTGCAGGACAATTTGTTGTATGGAATTAAGTCCCCATCGATGTGTCTATCTAGTAGTAAATCATATGGACCCTATATATGAATTCCATGTGATTAACAGTCGTGATTGTTTTGAGTCCATCAACCCGGGTTCAAATAAGAGCATCTCCAAGGATAAAGAAATCTTAAGACTTCGTGGCACTTCATTTGAAAAAGGAGGAAGGAAGAATTTAATCTCTACATAGATTTATATATTGGAATAATGATATAATAAACTTTAGCTCAATATGTAATTTGATTATTGAACTTTTAATTTATTCAATATAATTTCTAAACTTTAGCTTAATATTTAATATAGTTCCTGAACTTTTACTTTATTCGAGAGAAAAAGCCACCAAAAATCCTGAACTATGCCCGTTGTGACATATTAACCCTAAACTTTTTTTTTTTTGACATTAAACATTCCAAACTATGCTCAATGTGACATATTTACCCCAAACTTTTTTATTTGACACCAAAATCTAAAATTATGCTCACTATAACACATTTACCCTCAGTTTGGATTCCGTTAAAAATCACCATTAAAATCTGGCATGGCTCTGATGCGTTGCTGATGTAGCGCCACATGAGTGCCCAATCAAAAAAAAAATAAAATAAAAATTAAACCTAAAAAAGAAAAATATCGAAGCACTGCAATTGCTGTTACTGTTCATCGTCTTTAAGTACTCATCCGTGGACGATGACCTTGGAATGTGCCTTGGAATCACGACAGTTCAAACATTGGCTATTATTTGCCAATCTTCCAGTTCTATTCCTCGGTTTGGAGAAGCGGTGATCAAAGTGGCAAAGTCCATGGATTGATTTTGCCAGTATATGACCAATGAAGTTAGAGGAAAAATGGAGGTATTTACCCAGAATGATGAACCCTAAAGGAACAAGGAAGAAGACTACAACAAAAGAAAAAAAGGAAAGAAAATAAAAGATGAATTATACATAGCCGAATGTCTAAGCGGCTCTGGGCAGCGATGGACGAGCACCAGAGGGCAGCGACGGACCGTGCATCGAAGACGATGAACAGTAACAGCGATTGGGTTTAATTTTAATTTTAATTTTTTCTGACTGGGTGTTCACGTGGCGCCACATCAATGACACGTCGGAGCCACATCAGATTTTTAACAGTGATTTTAAAGAAAACCCAAACCAAGTGTAAATGTGTCACAATGAGTACAGTTTTAGGTTTTTGGTATCACAAAAAAAAGTTTTAAGTAAATGTGTCACACTGGACATAGTTTGGGATTTTTGGTATCACAAAAAAATTTGGGGTAAATATGTCACAATGACATAATTTGGGATTTTTTGTGGCTTTTTCCCTTATTCAATATGGTCCATGAACTTTTAGTACATGTTCAATGTAATTCCTGAACTAAGGGAAAATATTCAACGTAGTTCTTCTATTACTTCAAGGTCATGAACTATATTGAACATTTTCATATAGTTCAGGGACTAAATTAAATATGTACCAAAAATTAATGGACAACATTGAATAAATTAAAAGTTCAAGGATTACATTGCACATTGAATCAAATTTCATAAACTGTTTGTGTCAGTTTCCCTTTATTTTCCCTTTAGCATTTGAAGATTGTAAATTTTATGCGAGTATGTTTCATAGTGAATTTTGTTAAGTTTTTCCAATCATGTTACGATACTTTTCAAATAATGTCAGAAAGGCCCATTAATGGAATACTAGGTGACAAGTTAAATTCCTAGTTATTATTTAATTTTTCGACAAATGGTACATAGACTATGACCCCATAAAATATTTTTTTCATAGTTAAGTGAAATCAAAACTTAAGACCCTCTCTTGGGGGCGGATTTTTTGTATTCCATCCTAATTTCTACTCTCGACTTTTCCTTCAAAATTCGAAAAGGTTAAAAAGTCATTTTCGATTTCAAAAAAAATATCATACATCAAAAAACTTTGAAAAGCCTCGAGTACTTCGCGTTGAATAAAAATTAAAGTCCAAGGTCCGTAAAAAGTTATGAAAAATCAAATAATATATAATATGAATAAGCTTGTCGCCCCAAACATGAAATCCTAAATAACCCTAAGGATCAAGGTCGAGTGTGCTGACGAAATTAGATGGGAAGATCAAGAAGAGAACTCTGCTTCCCCGAATCAATCTCATGGTGAAGTTGTTAATCAGTCCGGAACTGTCTGCCCTGCATTTGCTGCTGTTCTGTTCTTATGCAAGTTCACTGAAGAAGTTTCAGGGCAAACTTAACATAAGAACTGGTATCAGAAGTCAATCCCCTGCTTCCACGAGAGTCATCATCCTGAACAGAGTGTAACCCGACAACAACAGATTCGCCAATCACAGAATGCAGGCACAAATCGAAAACAAGGTATAGCTTAATTGTCCTGGAACACCAAGAGAGTTCAGAGTTGCTAACCGATCATAAACACATTGACCCGACAAGAATGTAACCAAAATATACCTGAAAAACAGTATCAGACAGATGGTAATACGTTTGAATGCAATGTAGAATGAATGAGTAAATCCGCTGACTTCACTCAAAACCATTAGAAGAACAAACATGGATGGCGTCAAACGCCGATATCAGGCGCATCTCCGTTCTCCGATATTGCGCTGCTTATCAAGCATACCTGCCTGTTCGCCTTATCCAAGTCGTCCTCAATGCTCTTGAGTCCAGTGCAGCCACGGCTCCCTTCAATCTCGTGAGAAGCATCGACCGGAGCCTCCTGTTTGTAGATCTCAGCGTCCCTGCTGTTGTACTTGAAAACTTGCGATTCCTCAGCGCAGACCTTGTCTCTGAATGAATTAAGCCCCAGCTCACGCCATAGTTCTGCCCTTTCCCTGGAATCGAAACCGGCAGTTTCCATCGGGTCACGATCCATCATTGCCACCTCACACATCGGCTCTTTGCCCGATCTGGCTTCTTCAGGCTTCTTGTGCATGCGGGCGGGAACCTCCAATTCGACCCCTTTCCGCTCCTTTCTCGTATAGCCTCTTGGATGGCTTTCGTTGCACTCGGATGCTTCAGTCATCCTTCCTTTCCCCACGTCAATGAAATCCAGGGTCGAGCTGTTCGTGAAAGGTTTGACTCCTAAACCTGAAGAATTGAAGTCTGTCTCACATCGGGAGATCATTATCGAAGAAGGTGGTGCTACGGTTCCCGGGTCACGCTCGGCCTCGCTACTGGACAAAGAGCCACTTTGCGACGAAAGCCGAACTCCCTCACTTCTTCCATCGACGTCATACGCGATTCGCGGGGTTCTCTTCCTCCTGGTCACGTGCATTGCCTTGTCGTCGGCCAGAACGAGGAGCAAGAGATCACTCTTGGTCTTGCTTGAGCCCGCGAAGCGATCTTCATTCAAGAGACTCTCCCCGTCGCAAATCGGCCTCGTGCGATCCCGGCAATATTTCATTGACCTGGACCGTTTGTCGCTGTCCTTGCACCGGTCCCCGCTCTCGTCGTGCTTCCTCGAGTGAATCTTCATGTGGCAAAACAGGGCCCTCATCGACCTGAACCGCTTGTCGCAGTCCGGGCACGGATTTTCTGGGGCACTTTCCTCCAGCTCCGACAATTTCCACGATTTTTTGGGGTTTTCTCGGAGACTATACCCAACACGTCGCTCTTCCTTCGAGCAGTTACCGATCACCAATGGCCGCACTCTCTCCGGTACACTGTACGGCAGGTGACACCTCATGTGACCACCCAACAGTGGTCCGCTAGAAAAGATCCTCCTGCAGAGCTTGCACTGATATGCTCTCCCCAGATTCATCATCAAATCACGAAAACAGCAAAAAAAAAACAATTAAGCTCAACAGAGCGAAATCGAAGAGAGAAAATGCAAACAGTTCGTTGAAACTCAGAAGGCCAAGGCTGTCTCTCTCACCAGAGAGCGAGCGAACGCGAGCGAGAGGGAGAGAGAGAAGGCAACAGAGGAATCAGAAAGCTCAACAAGAAGAAGCAGGGGTTTTGAAATGTACAAATACGAGTGAGCGTAAGTGGGTTTTGTACATGATAATTGATTTGTCAGTTGTCATATTCCTCTGTTGTCGCTCGCTCTCTCAAACGGGTAATGCCATGTTTGGTAGCTGGAATAGTCCATGCATGGAACACAGAAGCGAAAAAATAAATAAATAACGCTTCCTAAATCCAACATATCAGTTTCTTTTTTGTTTTCCCATGTTCTCCTTTATGTTTGGGATTTAGTGAGAGAAGTTCATATAAATAATTTCAGGGTTATTACACGAAAAATCTCAAGCTAGTATATTTGTGATAAATTTACCCAAAACTAATCATTTTACAACGAAAAACTATAAATTGGTACGTCCGTTACAAATTTTTTCTAAACTAATTTTTTAACTACAAAAAACCTGAAACTAGTATACCGGTGACAAATTTATTTTAAACTAATTTTTTAAAAACCAAAAACACAAAACTAGTACACCTGTGACAAATTCATCCTCCATTAGCTTTTATCAAATTTTACCATTAAAATTGTTAACGTGGATGACATATGGTGATGTGATATGGGAACATGGCAAGTCTACGTGGACATTCATAGGGTAAATATCACAAAAAAATCCAAACCGTCCATTGTGGCCCTCACCAGCCATAGGGGAGGGCAGTTGTTGTTGACTCAAGGGAGGGTGGACCCTTGTGGCTTGGGCAAGGGCTTCCCTTGCCGAGGCCACGGGAGTCTAGCCCTTGCCCTCGCCAATGAGAATGACCCTCCCCTGTGGCTGGCAAGGGCCACGACACCCTCGCTGGCCCTTGTCATAGGTAAATGAGAAGGCAGGAAAAAAAGAATAAAGAAAAAAAAGAAAAAAAATTTTATAAAATTTAAAAAATTATTAAAAATTGTTCATGTTAGCGCTGGCCGTGTCACATCAAATGACTAACATCCATGTTAACCATTTCCAGCATAAATTAGTCGGATGGACTGAATTGATATCAATGTAAAAATGTTGAGGACTGATTAGTCCAATTGAAAGGTTATGACTGAATTGATACCAATACAATAGGTTTAAGACTTTTTTGGTACTTGTCCTGTTTTTCCACGACGAAGAACTCCAGGGCTGAGCTCTTCTAGAAAGGTTTGACGCAGGGGATTTTGAATTTCTCTCTTTGTGGAGAAAGGGTTTTAGGATTAGTTGGTCGTTGCTCGCTCTCTCAAATGGGTATTGCCATGTTTGGCCGCTGGAATAGTCCTATGCCCAGAACTTGGAAGCCAAGAAAATAAAAATATTAGCTCTTGATATTCCAACATATCATTTTCTTTTTCTTTTTTTATCCCTTTGTTCACCCTAGTATTTGGAATTTTGTGAGAAAAATGTCTGTAAATAGTTTGAATAATCACAAAATCTTATTAGGATTTAGCCTTTAAAAAAGAAGAGTACTAACGAATATACTCCCTGATGCCATCAATTAACCAATAAGGAACTTTATGCGATCTGAAAAAGGTGCGTGTCCAAACACATTGTCTCGGACAAGAGAAAATAGATTTTTGAGAAGGTTTTTCTTAATGAGTGCCTTGCTTAATAAGGAAATGATTTCATTTTCCACTCGTGGATTGCATCTGGTTTGGGATAGAAAGTGCATGGAAAATAACAAATTTTCTTTATTCAGGTGTTTAACAGGAAATCCTTTTGAGAATACAGTAAGTTATCAGGAGAATTTGCTATTTTGAGAATCCTCTCTTTATCGGGTAATGAGTACGGGTATGTATATAATCACCTAGCCGTAAATGGTGGATTCGAGGTGCTGCGTGTAGCGGCAATGTAATAATACGACAAGTCCGGACAAATCTTTCATTCCTATCATGCGCTTGGACACCAAATCTGGCAAATGTTTATCAAGTATGATGGATAAAGCAACTAAGAAGGATAAGGCTAAACAAATTAGACAACTCATTTTTCAAGTACCACAAAATCAACAAACAACAAAATTAGGATGTACTATATACCAATCATTCAATTACGGATTAACTTTCAATTAGGTGCCATGGCATGCACAAAGCACCCTAAGGGCAGGACAATTTGTTGCATGGAATTAAGTTCACATCAATGTATCTATCTAGTTGTTAAACATATGGACCATATATATGAATTCCAAATGATTAATGGCCATGATTGTTTTGAGTCCATTGACCTGGGTTCAAATAAGAGCATCTCCAAGGATAAAGAAATCTTAAGAAGTTCATGGCACTTCATTCGAAAAAGGAGGAAGGAAGGATTTAATCTCCACATGGATTTATACATGGGGGTAATGCACAAACAGCCTTGAACTTTGGCTTAATCTGTAATTTACTACCTAAACTTTTAATTTGTTCAATATAGTCATTAAACTTTAGCTTAATATTTAATGTGGTCCATAAATTTTTATTTTATTCAATATGATCTCTGGATTTTTTATACATGTTCAACGTAGTTCATGAACCATGGGAATATGTTCAATGTGGTTTTTCTATTAATTCAAGTTCATAAACTACATTGAATATTTTCATATAGTTCAGAAACTAAATTAAACATGTACCAAAAGTTCATAAATGAAATTGAATAAATTAAAAGTTTGAGAACCACATTGCACATTAGGTTAAAGTTTAGGGATTATATTGAACAAATTAAAAGTCCAGGCACCATATTGACATTAGATCAAAGTTTAGGGACTATTTGTGTCATTTTCCTTTTACCATTTGAAGATTTTAAATTTTACGCATGTGGGTTTTATAGTGAATTGTTAAGTTTTTCCAATCACATTACAATACTTTCGAAATAATGTCAAAATGCCCCTTGATAGAGTACTAGGGGCGCAAATGGTAATCATTCTGTTTCCTGTTTTTCTATTTTTTTTGTTCTTAAGAGCGGGTTTGGAACGGAAATCCATTTGGTAAAATAATTTCATTTTTTTATTTCTAGGACAAATTTTGGCCCAAAATAGATTTAGAACAGAAATAAGAAGTTAAAATTGTTTATTTTTCTATATTTTTTCCATAAATAGAAATAACAACTATCTTTTATTGTTTACCCTTATCGCCCTCTGCCGCTCACTCGCCACCGAACACCGGCCATCTGCCGTTGCAGCTACCCGTCGGCCATTCGCCGTTGCCCGCCACTGCTACTTGCTAGCCGCCACCGCTACTTCCTGGCCGGCAAGAATAGAAATTTTGAGTTGTTATCAAATGAATTTATATTCCGAAAATAGAAATTTTGTATCGTTATCAAACACCATTTTTTGCTAAGAAACTTATCCGGGAAATAGAGATAGATTTTTTTAATTTCTAGCCAAAAATAAGGCTACGGAAGAAAAATGTTGTCATTCGTGCCCTAAGTAACAGATTAAATTCCTAGTCATTATTTACTTTTTTGACGAATGGTTCATAGATTAGGAACCCACAAAATATTTTTTCTTATCCCAGTGAAATCGAAACTTAAGACCCCTCTTTTGGGGGGGCACATTTTTTGTATTCCTTCTAATTTCTACTCTTGACGTTTGCTTCAAAATTCGAAAAGGTAAACAAGTTATTTTCAATTTCAAAAAAAAAATATTATATGTCAAAAAACTTTGAAAAGTCTAGACTGCTCTGCGTTAAATAAAAATTATAGGCCAAAGTCCATAAATGTAATGAGAAATCGAATAATATATAGTAAGAGTCGCAAGTCACCCCAATCGGGACATCCTAAGTAGCCCTGGAATCAAGGTCAAGTGTGCTGAAGAGATTAGATGGGAAGATCAAGAAGAGAACTCTGCTTCCCCGAATCAATCTCGTGGTGAGATTGTTAATCAGTCCGGAACTGTCTGCCCTGCATTTGCTGTTGTTCTGTTCATATGCAAGTTCACTGAAGAAGTGTCAGTGCAAACTTAACATACGAACTGGTATCAGAAGTCGATCCCCTGCTTCCACGACAGTCATCATCCTAAACAGAGTTTAACCCGACAACAACAGATCCGCCACTTACAGAATGTAGGCACAAACCGAAAACAAGGAATAGCTTAAATGTTCTGGAACACCAAGAGAGTACATAAACTCAGAGGAGTTTTAACCAATCATAAACATATTGACCCGACAATAATGTAACCAAAATATACCCGAAAAACAGTATCAGACAGATGAAAATATTAATGAATGCAATGTAGAATGAAAGAGTGAATCCGCTGACTTCACTCGAAACCATGGAAAGAACGAACATGGATGGCATCAAACACCGATATCAGGTGCGTCTCCCTTCTCTGATATCGCACGGCTTATTGAGCATACCTGCCCGTTTGCCTTCTCCGAGTCGTCCTCGATACTCTTGAGTCCAGTGCAGCCACGGCTCCCTTCAATCTCGTGAGAAGCATCGACCGGAGCCTCCTGTTTGTAGATGACAGCGTCCCTGCTTTTGTACTTGAAAACTTGCGATTCCTCAGTGCGGACCTTGTCTCTGAATGAATTAAACCCCAGCTCAGGCCATAGTTCTGCCCTTTCTCTGGAATCGGAAACCGCAATTTCCATCGGGTCACGATCCATCATCGCTGCCTCATACATCGGCTCCGTGCCTGATCTGGCTCCTTTAGGCTTCTTGTGCATGCGGGCGGGAACCTCCAACTCGACCCCTTTCCGCTCCTTTCTCGTATAGCCTCTTGGATGGCTTTCATTGCACTCGGATGCTTCAGTCACCCTCCCTTTCCCCACGTCAAAGAAATCCGGGGCCGAGCTGTTCGTGAAAGGTTGGACTCCCAAACCTGAAGAATTGAAGTCTGCCTCACATCGGGAGATCATTATCAAATGAAGGAAACAAATTCCTAAAATATCATATAAAATTGCGGAAAAAACGTGCCCATTCTACACTTGAATCACCGATCGTTCGAAGTATATCACGTAACACGAACATACCTCTTCAGCCACAGATTAAATGCACTTATCGCAGCGTCGAGAGAGAGAACAATCCTTGAATTGTTGAAAGCAAAGTTCTCTTGCTTTTCTTCTTGTGAAAAAATGTCTTCTGATGGATGATCTTAAACAACAACAACACAACATCCCATTACGTATGTTCTCAACTTAATAACTGCCAAATGCAGTTACTTTCTTTCGTGGGCTGGGTTAGCCCATCATGGGCGGCCCAATTTTCACAAATGAAAGCCCAACAATCCATCATCTCCCACTCGCACATGGTGGGCTAAACATTAACTCTCTCTCTTCTTTGCAATATTCATACTAGCAAATAATCCGTGCGACCAGCATACTTCGAGAGCTCGTTGCGATGCATCTGTTAGGAATACATAGCAGCTCAAAATTGGATACAACGTTTTCCGAGTAGACATTGTATGCAGTCCCCTAGATCAATCAGTCACATTTATATTTCATTCGATCTCTTTTAATATCTCATATATTGTATTCACAACTATGATTTATTCAAAATCATAATTGGTCGACCTGTGAATACAAAAATAGGATGTGACATCATCAATAAGTTGATCTTCCTCTTTCTTAAACCTCTCTATTTCAGTCCAGCACGCTTTTCTAGAAATGTCCCATTAGATCGAATCATTCATAACCATTGGCAACACTCTAAGATAGCGAACACTGAATAGAAACTTTGAGAATAAGTCAGAGTCCTGAGGGTACTAAATGAGGAACTCATATTCTCAAGAGTCTCACACGGCATAAAGTTGAGATCAAAAACTTTTGCCACTCTTATCGGTCGACTCATACATACGTAGTATGAAATACGTATTACGGTATTAACTCCTTTCCCGTGGACCGTATGTCTTTACATTCAATACCGTACAGATGATTGTTCAGACATACCCAATGTCTAAACTCGAGTTCACATATCTATTCCTCTAAAGAATCCATTAGAACTCACATCTGGCATCAAAGACAGATAAAAGTAAAATATGTGGGTTATTTTACTTTCGGACAAATTAAATATTATGTCCTCATCTTAGCACTTAACTAAGGTGACATTTATATTTTAAGCTTGAGCTCTCGATTATCACCTAGATAATAAGCCTAAAAATTGTCTCATCTCTACTTATCACATAGTAAATAGAGGCGATTACTCGTGTGAGTGAGTTAATCTTATCTGTCCGACATACTTACTTGACATAATACACTAAGTATTAAAATGCATAAATAAATAAAAATATCATAGGCATTAACAATGATATAACAATTTCATTCAAATGTGAACATTGAGGGAAATTACAATATTCAGTACATCAACATCTACGCAGTCCTAGAGATTTTACATGACCATTGAAAACATCTCTAGGAATTGGCTTTGTCATAGGATCTGCTATCATTTTATGCGTAGATATGTACTGCAAGTTCACATCTTTTCGTGCTACCATATCTTTAACAAAATTGTACTTGGTATCTATATGTTTGGTCTTGCCATGATATTTCGGATCCTTGGTGTATGCTATCGCTGCTTGACTATCGCAATTGACTAACAATGAGCTTGCAGCGTGCTCAACAACACCTAAATGATCCAAAAATCTCTTAAGCCAAACTCCTTCTTGTACTGCTGCTGACAATGCCACGAACTCGGCTTCCATGGTGGATAATGCTATACATGTTTGTTTCTTACTGCTCCAAGAAATGACGCCATTATTCAGTAAGAATGCAAATCCTGAGGTAGATTTCCTTTCGTCTAAATCTCCTCCCCAGTCAGCATCTGAGTAGCCTTCAAGTCGCAGATCCTTTCCTTGATAACTCAGAGAATAATCAGCAGTACCCTTTAGATACCTCATGATTCTTTTGACGGCTTTCCAATGTGCTTGACCTGGATTGGATTGGTATCTACTTACCATCCCAACTGCAAAACATATGTCAGGTCTTGTACACATCATGGCGTACATTAAACTCCCAATAGCACTAGCATAAGGAACACGTTTCATTTGCTCCTTCTCTTGTGGAGTCTTAGGACACAGTCTTTGGCTCAATCCTTCACCTTTTGCAATAGGAGTGTCAATGGGTTTGCAATCTTGCATATAAAATCGTTCAAGAACCTTGTTTATATAAGTCTCTTGCGAAAGAGACAATAATCTCTTGGAACGATCTCTTGAAATCTTAACTCCAAGAATATATGCAGCCTCACCCATATCTTTCATTTCAAAATTGGACGATAACCAATTCTTTACAGTATTAACCAACTCCTTATTGTTTCCGGCAATCAGTATGTCATCAACATATAATGATAAGATCACGAATTGATCTTTGGATCTTTTGGTATATACGCAATGATCTTCATCAATCATTGTAAAATCATACGCCACTATAGCATTATGAAAACGTATATACCATTGTCTCGAAGACTGCTTAAGGCCATATATCGATCTTATAAGTCGACATACCTTTTGTTCTTGGCCTTTCATAATGAAGCCAACGGGTTGCTCCATGTAAATTTCTTCTTCTAATTCTCCATTTAGAAAAGCAGTCTTTACATCCATTTGATGTAATTCAAGATCCATACTTGCTACTATTGCCAAAATAAGGCGAATTGAGGTAAATCTCACTACAGGAGAAAAAGTTTCTTCATAATCAATTCCTTCCTGTTGATTATACCCTTTCGCCACGAGGCGAGCCTTATATCTTTCTATCGAGCCATCAACTTTTCGCTTTATTTTGAGAACCCATTTGTTCCCAATAGCTTTGCGTCCTTTAGGAAGATCAACCAGTTCCCAAACATGATTTGACTTCATTGACTCCAATTCTTCTTCCATTGCATTCATCCATTTATCCTTATTAGGGCAACTTAGAGCCTCATTGAAATTCTTTGGCTCATCTTCATCTTGCGGAGCGATCATAAAAGTTTCCCCTTCTATGTCAAAACGTCGTCGGGGAACACTTTTGCGACTTGTTCGCCGTAAGAGAGATTGTACACGTAGCATATTATTCCCCATTACGCTCCCACTTGGATTAGATAATGACGGTATTATTTCATCAAATGGTTGCAATTGAGATTGAGTTGAATTTAATTCCTCATTATTCTCATTGCTCCCACTTGGTCGAAATTCATCGATTTCATTATCAGGATCCAAGGTTTCAAATAGTGAGTAGTCCTCACCTATTTCGCCCTTCTTAGGATACTCATTCTCTAAGAATGTGACATCTCGTGATTCAAATTCAGTTATACTCCCACTTTCTTGTTCACCTATAAACACATACCCTTTTGAGTTCTCTGAGTACCTTATGAAAATACTCTTCTTACCTCTGGGACCCAGTTTCCCATATTTATGAGAGGACTCGTGAGTATAGGCAGCACAACCCCAAGGCTTAAGAAAATTTAAATCGGGATTTCTTCCTGTCCATAACTCATATGGAGTGGAAATAACTGATTTAGAAGGCACACGGTTAAGTATATAGGCAGCAGTTAACAAAGCATCACCCCAGAAGGTGATAGGTAACTTGGCTTGTGCCATCATAGACCTAACCATTTCCAATAGGGTTCTATTTCTCCTCTCGGCAACACCATTTTGTTGTGGAGTATATGGAATAGATAACTGTCTTTCTATTCCTTTTTCATCACATAAATTTCTGAACTCATCAGATAGATATTCTCGACCTCGATCGGATCTCAATGCTTTTATTTTCTTATCTAATTGATTTTCCACCAAGTTCATAAATATCTTGAAGCAACTAAAAGCCTCAGATTTATGAGAAATCAAATAGACATATCCGAATCGAGTAAAATCATCAATAAATGTGATAAAATAAACAGCCCCATGTCTAGCCCTCACATTCATTGGACCACAGATGTCAGAATGGATTAACTGCAAAGGAAATTCAGCTCTTTTTCCTTTTCCAAATGGTTTCCTTGTTGTTTTCCCTGCTAGGCATTGCTCGCAAATAGGCAAATCAACTTTTTCAATATTGCCTAATAAGCCCTCTTTGGCTAATCTTTGCATTCGTTGTTGGCCAATATGACCAAGTCTAGCATGCCACACATTCACATCATTTTCATAAGAGTTGGAAGATGTAAATAGGGAATAACAAACGTTAACATTTCCACAGTCAACATCTAGTACAATGAAACCATTCAAAAAATATCCACATCCATAATGATTTGTATTCAAATACAAATCAACACCACTGCTATGAAAGTTCAAATTAAAACCAAGTCGAATCAACACTAACACAGACACTAAATTCCGACGAATCTCTGGAGCATATAATACGTCATGTAGGAACAATGTGCGTCCACCACGCATCATCAACTGGCAGGTGCCAATTCCTTTAACTTCCACTTTGGAGTTGTTCCCTACATAAATCCATTTCGTTCCAGTCGGAACCCGTCGGAACTCCACGAAGGCATCTCTGTCCTTCGCTACATGGTCTGTTGCTCCCGAATCTACAGTCCACAAAGGATTAGACTCAGTTAAAAATACGGAACTTGACACATAGACAAAGTTCTCAAGAATGCAAGGGGAGTTTACCTTCTTTGGCTCGCCGCAATCGCGAGCAAAGTGTCCCTTCTTGCTACAATTGTAGCATTTCACCCTCGACATTTTCTTTACAAAAGAACGCTTTCCTTTGTCATGTTGATTGAATCTTGGTTTCTTACCCGAAGAACTTGCTCCCTTGCCTCTCCACCTTCTGAACGAATCAGGACGCTTGCGCTTAGAGCTCGAAGGCCCTTGTGAGCTAGAGCCTGCATAGTAAATGTCAATTACCGGCTTATCCGCCAGGAGACGGTCCTCCTCTAGCTCTAAGTGGCGCACTGCATCCTCAAAGGTTTTGATGTTCTCATTGTGAGTTAGGTGCAACTTCATATGCTCCCAACTTTGAGGCAAAGAACGAATCACCGCTTGCACTTGCTGTTCATCAGTCAGAACATGGCCAGCATCCTTCAGCTCATTAATCATGTTTGACATTTTTCTTAAATGTTGCTTCATGGACTGACCATGTGGCTTCTTATATGAGTCAAATCTTATAGTGAGCTGTCTAAGCTTGGTTACAGATGTATGACCAAACCTTGCTGCCAATGCCACCCACATCTCCTTAGCATTTTCAAAACGCCTAAACTCTCGCATAACATCATTTTCCATGCTACTCAGCAACGTGATGCGAGCAAGGGAGTTCTTTCTTTTCCATACAGCAAATGCATCCTTATCTCTCTTGTGTTGTGCAGTGTTTCCGTCTTCAGGCTCTTCCATAATCAGGTTAAGAGCTTCGAGAGCCTCTTGCTCTTCCAGCACATATTGGATTTTCATATGCCAAATTTCATAGTTATCACCATTAAGCTTCTCTCCTTTGTTCAGTTCAGCAACTATATTCTTTGATGCTGAAGCCATTGAATCTGAACATATCAGACAGACAAGCACGAATTGTTAATGCCACTCATTTATGCATTAATTTTACACAAATCGATTATATTAACGAATAATCTCACATAGGCTTTAGATTCGAAAGTTCACTATGTTTCCAATCATCATCAAAAAACCTAATGTGAAATTACCGTTAATGTAATCATTAAGGTAAAATTACGTTCTTTAAAGTTACTAAAACTTTTAGAACTCCCACTCAACTCCATATGATACTTATAAGATAAATATTAAAAACAGAATAGTACTTTAAACTATTCACAATATGAATATCAATCAACATTCATTTACCTAACACTTTGTACATAAGGAATGAATCCATCAAAGGAAATAAACATAAATACGAACATAGAAATATCTTCCCAAGATTTCTAACACCAACCTATAGTGAACATATCCATAAGAGTTTACAAAAGGTAAACACAATCAGGTGATGATCCTCTTTCTATAAACTGGAAATGACTCATGAAAAACCTCAGGAAATTTTATTTCCTTTGGCAACCAAATGGAGGCACCCGGAAAACCCCTAGATTCGGGCAACGTATTGCCTCGAGACCGATACAATGCAAGGGTTGACGTCCTTCTTGCCCCGACCCGCATGTACTCTATCATGAATTTCTCCACAATCATCTTATAGCTCGGACCTTCTAAGGTGTCCCATACCCTATCAATCATTCTTCCCAACTCATCAGGAATTGTGCATTTTAGGGCTCCTACCATCACATACTCTGGCATTAGGAAACCGTTCCAAATGATATCCTGTATCATTTGGTTGACCTTGATGATGTGTGTCATCATGTCATCATCAGCATCCCACCGGTAAAGAGCTAGCTTGATTCTGAGACTTTCAAGCTTCTCCTTTTGAGCCGCCGTTCTAGGGATAATAGGGGTTCGATATCTTCTTACCATATTTCCTGCAACAAATGCAGAAAAAGAAAAATCGAATGATTATTATTTATGATTCATGGTATTTGCAAGAAACACATTCTGCCCCCCTTTTTTTTTTTTTTTTTTTTTTTTTTTTTTTTTTTTTTTTTTTTTTTTTTTTTTTTTGGGCCGGTCAACGCCGGTCAACGGAGGTCAACGCCGGTCAACGGTCAACTGATGACCGGGTCAGGTCAACGGGTCGGACGGGTCAAATACGGGTCGGGTCCGGTCAAAACGGGTCGGGTCGGGTCAACGAAAAACCCGATCGGTAACCGCATGGCTGACGTCAGCGTGACGTCAGCCACGCCGCACGCGCCCTCATGGCGCGTGCGGTGCACGCGCGCGGGAGGAACCGCCACGCACGTGCCACGCACGTGCCGGCGAGACCGCCACTTGCGGCGGCGCGTGGGGGCGCGTGCAGCTCCTCCCGGCGGCGTGCCACCCATCAAAATTCTCGTTTCGACGAGTACTACAACCCTACACTTTCAAAAATAATTTTTGATGCACGAAAAACGAGAAACCACTTCGAACAGTACGGCCGGGTGTCGGTTTTCGTACCCGAGCGTTCGTCGGCGCCGTTTCACGAATTCCGACCAAAAAATTCGTTTAATGAACATATCAAAAGATCAGGAAACAAGTAAACATGCTCTGATACCAATGAAGGAAACAAATTCCTAAAATATCATATAAAATTGCGGAAAAAACGTGCCCATTCTACACTTGAATCACCGATCGTTCGAAGTATATCACGTAACACGAACATACCTCTTCAGCCACAGATTAAATGCACTTATCGCAGCGTCGAGAGAGAGAACAATCCTTGAATTGTTGAAAGCAAAGTTCTCTTGCTTTTCTTCTTGTGAAAAAATGTCTTCTGATGGATGATCTTAAACAACAACAACACAACATCCCATTACGTATGTTCTCAACTTAATAACTGCCAAATGCAGTTACTTTCTTTCGTGGGCTGGGTTAGCCCATCATGGGCGGCCCAATTTTCACAAATGAAAGCCCAACAATCCATCATCAAAGAACCTGCTGCTACGGTTCCCGGGTCTTGCTCGGCCACGCTACTGGACGAAGACCCATCTGGTGCGGAAAGCAGAACTCCCTCGGTTCTCTCATTGACGTCATACGCGATTCGCGGGGTTCTCTTCCTCCTGGTCACGTGCATTGCCTCATCGTCAGCTAAAACGAGGAGCAGGAGATCACTCTTGGTCTTGCCCGAGCCCGCGAAGCGATCTTCCTTTAAGAGACTCTCCCCATCGTGAATCGGCCTCGTGCGATCCCGGCAAGATTTTATTGACCTGGACCCTTTGCCGCGGTCCTTGCACCGGTCCCCGCTCTCGTCATGCTTCCTCCAGTGAATCTTCATGTGGCAAAACAGCGCCCTCATCGACCTGAACTGCCTGTCGCAGACCGGGCACGGATTTTCCGTGGCACTTTCCTGCAGCTCCGACAATTTCCACGATTTTTTGGGGTTTTCTCGGAGACTATACCCAACACGTCGCTCTTCCTTCGAGCTGTTACGGATCACCATTGGCGGCACTCTCTCCGGTAGACTGTAGGGCAGGTGACACCTCATGTGACCTCCCAACATTGGTCCGCTAGAAAAGATCCTCCTGCAGAGCTTGCACTGATATACTCTCCCCAGATTCATCATCATATCGCGAAAACAGCAAAAGAAAAGAACCGAGCAAAATCGAAGAGAGAGAATACAAACAGTTCCTCGAAACTCAGAAAGGCCGAGACTTTCTCTCTCACCGGAGAGCGAGCGAGCGCGAGTGCGAGAGAGAATGGAAGCGACAGAGGAATCAGAAAGCTCACCAAGAAGAAGCAGGGGGTTCTGAGATGTGGAGACACGAGCAAGCGTGAGTGGGTTTTGTACACGATGATTGATCTTTTGGTTGCCATTCCTCTTGTTGTCGCTCCCTCTCTCAAACGGGTAATGCCATGTTTGGTAGTTGGAATAGTCCATGCATGGAACATAGAATTAGCCAAACAAAAATAAATAAGTAAATAAATAAATAACGCTTCTTAAATCCAACATATCATTTTCTTTTTGTTTTCCCATGTTCTCCCTTATATTTGGGATTTAGTGAGACAATTTGATATCAATAATTTCAAGGACCACATAGTTTTATCAGGATTTAGCCTCTTTGAGTGCCGCAAATTATGTAATGAGCGACTTCTGTACGTTCTTGGAAAAGGTACACACGCAAATACATTGGGCAGGCCAGGGAGGAAACGAATTTTGTGAAGGGTTTTGTGAACGAATGTCTTCAAGAAACTGGTTATCCGTGCTTAATAAAAAAATGATTTGATTTACAATGCATAAATTATGCTTAATACGAGAGAAATAATGCAATAAAAAATTACACAAAAGAGAATCTATCCGTGCATTAAAACGGAAAATCCTTTTGAGAATTTGGTAAATTATCCAGAGAACTTGCTATTTCATGAATTTATTCTCTTTTTAGGTAATAAGAATGGGTATGCATATAGTCCGTCACGGCAATGTAATAATGCGACGAGTCCAATCGATATCTAGCGATGAATCACCAAATCAAGCAATTTACCAAGTATGATAGTGTGAAAAGATGAATGAGGCAACTAAGCTAGATAAGGCTAGACAAATTATACAACTCATTTTCCAAGTAGGAAAAAATCTACAAACAGCAAAATTCAGATATGTTATACAGCGGTAGCGGTCATTCAATTATGGATTAACTTCCGGTTTGGTTATGGCTGTGGCAAAGCACCCCAAGGACTACACAAATTGTTACATGGGCTGAAGTCCACATGGTTTGTGTCTATCTTAGCCATTAATTATATGGCATCACATACGAATTCACATAATCATTGAACCACCGACCATAAGTTTCAAATAAGAGTTTCTCCAAAGATTGAGGAAGCTTGGGAAGTTCAAGACACTCATTTGAAAGAGGAGGAAGAAAAGACTTAAATCTCCACATAGATCTATTGAACATATGAATGCATTTAAATTGATCTGACAATTACGCGAGTCTGGCTCCTATGAAATTGTTAATTTTTTCAATCAGGCTGCGATACTTTTGAAATAGTTTCAGAAAGATTGGTTGATAGAGTTTAAGTTGACAAGTTTAATTCCACCTATTCTTTTGATCAATGGTTCATAGACTATGACATCATAGAATTTTTTTTCAGAGTTTAGTGAAACTGAAACTCTTTTTCATCGAATTATAAAATTGAAACATAAGACCCCCTTTTTTGGGGCAGATTTTTATTTCCTTCTAATTTATACTCATGACATTTCCTTCAACATTTGAAAATGTGAAAAGGTTATTTTAAATTTCAAAAAATTATAAAATTCAGACGTGTTATATGTCAGCTTGTAAATATTACAAAAAGTCTCGAGTAGGAGTAAGCATAGTTCCAGGGTAAAATTTGGAACTTAAGAACCCAACTCGTGGGAATCTGTAGGTTCAAGTTTCCAATATATACAAGGTAGGTATCAGGTTCCAAAAATTGAGGAACTTGTTTCGACGGATAGGTTTCAAGTTTTAGGTAGGTGTAACCTAAAATAAGTTTTTTGTGTTTTTTCTTTATTTATATTTTCGCGTGATCCTGCGATATTCCTTGGTGTTAAATGATAAGGGTATAATTTGCAACCACTAGTCTAAGCTTTCATTTTACGATTTGTTAATATTTCATACTTTTCGTGTGTTTAAATATAAGTTTTGATCAGTGAAACATAACAGCAAGTAGTGATCATTATAGGTTATGATTCATTGTAGTTGTTCAATTAATAATACAGGTGAAACCTAGATAGATCCTGAAATTGACCCTGGAACCTGGATAGGTTCCAAATTCCGAAAAATAAGAAACTTGTTCCTATAAGTAGTTCCAAGTAAAACCTATACGGAACCTAAAACATTCACCTATACGGAACCTAAAACATTCACCCCTAGTTTCGAGTGCTCGATGTCAAATAGAAATTGGATCCGCAAAATGTACAATAAATCAAATCAAATGTAAGGATCAAGAAGAGAACTCGCTTCCTCGAATCACTTCTCATGGTGAATTGTTAAATAAGTCCGGAACAGTTTGCACTGCATTGCCGTCGTTCTGTTTCTGTGCAGGTTCATTGAAAAATGTCAGTGCAACTTTTAACATAAGAAGATGGGATTAGAAGTCGATTCCCCCGCTTACACAACAGTCACCATCCTGAAAAGAGCTTGACCCAACAGCAGTTTGGCCAGTTACAAGATGCAGACACAAATCGAAACCGAGGTAGTTAAGTGTTCTAGGACACCAAGAGAGTTTATTTCTCAAGAGTTGCTAACCAATATTAAACATATTGAACCGACAAAAATGTAATCCAAATATACCCGAAAAGCAGTAACAGACAGATGGGTGTTATAATTTGAATACAATGTAGAATAAAAGAGTGAATCCGCTGACTTCGCCAATGTGGACCAATTACCCTGACGACTACTCTGGGGAAGGGGAAGTAGGAGAACACTCGGAAACCATCAAAAGGCGAACATTGGAGGGGATGAAAACGGCTGCTTTAAAAAATATAGGACCCTTGGCCGGCGACAAGCGCCAATATCAGGTGCATCTCCATTATGCCACAGCGGGCATGTCCTTGAGCCAGGGATCCAGCGGCTTGCCGATGGAGTAGACGATGAATCCAATCTCGCGCAGCTTGTCAACGTTGACGACGTTCCTGCCATCAAAGACGAAAGCCGGCTTCTGCATGTTGTCAAAGATCCTCTGGTAATCAAGGGTCTTGAACTCATCCCACTCAGTGAGCACGCAGAGGCCGTGGGCATCCTTGACAGCATCGTAGGCATCCCAGACTACGGAAACCTGCTTCACGGTGGTTGGACTCATCGGCTGAAGGTGGACTGGGTGGTCCCAATCAAACTTGTTCATGGTAAGGTCCCTCTGGATCTGCTCCTCGGTGACCTGAGGATCATAAATGCTTAGCCTGGCCTTGTCTCCCAAGAGACCCTTGCAGACGTCGATTGCGGGGGTCTCACGTGTGTCCCCAGTATCTTTCTTGAAGGCAAATCCAAGAATGGCGATCTTCTTGTTTGAAACCGTGTTAAACATGGAGGAAACTACACGGTTCACAAAGCGGGCCTTCTGGTAGTCATTGATCTTAATCACTTGTTTCCAGTACTCAGCCACTTCAGGAAGGCCATTGCACTCGCAGATGTACACCAGGTTGAGAATATCCTTTTGGAAGCAGGATCCACCAAAGCCAACACTAGCATTAAGGAACTTGGGACCAATTCTCGAGTCCTTACCCACAGCATAAGACACTTGAGTAACATCTGCACCAGTGGCCTCGCAAAGTGAGGACATGGCATTCACAGAAGAGATCCTTTGGGCCAAGAAAGCATTGGCAGCCAATTTGGAGAGCTCTGCAGACCAAAGGTTGGTTGTTAAGATGCGGTCTTCGGGAACCCAATGAGCATAGACGTTCTTCAAGGCTTGGATGGCTTTCTGGCCTTCCGGAGTTTCCCTGCCACCGATAAGGACGCGATCCGGGGTGAACAGATCTTCGATTGCCGTCCCCTCAGCAAGGAACTCCGGGTTCGACAGTATCTGGAATTTGATTCCCTTGCTGTTATGGGTCAGAATCTTCTCTATCGCCTCGGCTGTCTTAACCGGGACAGTCGATTTCTCCACAACAATTTTATCGGATTTCGAGACATCAGCAATCATACGGGCTGCACTTTCCCAGTAGGTCAGATCTGCAGCTTTGCCAGCACCCAGACCTCGAGTCTTGGTCGGGGTGTTGACAGACACGAAGACAATGTCAGCCTCAGACACGTGTTTCTCCACATCGGTGCTGAAGAAGAGATTCTTCCCTCGGCACTGCTTCACCACCCCATCAAGGCCCGGTTCATAGATCGGGAGCTGCTCGCTGTTCCAGGCTTGTATACGAGAGACAGAAATATCAACAACTGCAACTTCTATTGACGGGCACTTGAGAGCAATTACGGCCATAGTAGGCCCACCGACATAGCCAGCACCAATGCAGCAGATCTTCACCATCTCTCCGCACTAATTTAGAACCTGAGAGAGGTAAAACATATTAGGGAATAGCTCCGAAATGACACTGCTAATTTTGACGCACACTTTCAGATGTCTTTCACACAAGTAAATCGACGAACCAATTGCAAATCACACCCAATATACCCAATATACGTATAATAGCGCACATTCCCCCTGGCTTCCTGCGATAATCTAACAACTCATCGTGGCGTGTGCATGCAGGCGACGTGCACAAGCAGCGCATTGCACGCAAATATCACGCTAACTCTGCTTCCATTCACAATCTCATATTAGATCTAACAATCAGGAGCTCTAATATTGCCTGAACAATTCTTCAGCCACACTCTTTCGCCTCTTTCACTACCCAGGTAAGCCTCACAAGATCGAATCCAGCATCAAATTAGCGAGCACCCTCGGCAAGCCAGAGAGGACAAAAACGTAGTCACGAAAATTGAGAGAAAAGCCATCAACAAGAGCAAATTGGCAAATAAAAACCCAGCAACGGACACCCAATTAACTAGAAAGGTGGACAATCGCCAATAAAAAAAAAGGAGGAACATCCTAAATTCATTCATAAAATAGAAGCATGCATGCTTTTATAGCTCAAATAAGCACACGAATTTACATAAAGAACAACCGATTTCGCATAAAATGCCAAAGGCGACGGGTCAAACACGTCAGATCCAATAGCCACCCGCCCGATTCGCGACATGAACCAGGATCACCAGACCCCCACAAAGCCTTCACCTCGAGCTCGAACAATGCAGCGAGAACAGAAGAAGAGCGCAGAGCACAGATCTGAACAAGAGAATGCCTACACAGTCCAAACAGCCACCAGATCCGACCGACACACGCGGATCTCAAGAGAGGAGAAAGGCGGGGGGGCGCGCAAAACGATCGGAGAAGCTTCCGGATCGAACGCCGCGGCGGGCGCGCGATCAGATCCGAACGATCCGAGGACGCGCGGCCCCGATCAGGCGGCGGGAGCGCGGGGGATCGGGGGGCGCGGGGCCAATCGAACGGACAATTCAAAGCCGGGGAAAACGAAGACGAGGAAGCATCGTTAACCAATGGCCGGAGCATTTACAGGATGATTACCTCCGACGAGAAGAGCCGCTCCTCCGGCGTCGTCCGGGAACGGGAAGATCGCTGGATCGATCGACGGGGGGACGGGGGGAGGCAGGGAGAGAGGGAGAAGGGGGGAGAGTTGAAATGGACGGGGACGAAGGGGAGAGCGGGGAGGGTTTAAATACGCGGACTCAGCTCTTTCTATATTCAAGATCTACCCACACTCCCTCTCTCTCTCTCTCTCTCTCTCTCTCCCCTTTTTTCTTTTTTTCTTTTCTTTTTTCGTTTCTCTTTTTTGTTTCTACCGTCCGTGGGGAGCTTTCCACGCGCAAAGGGCACGCCACGTGGCGCCGCGCGGGGCGGTGATGATTTGCTTGTTTTCTCGATTTTTTTTTTCCTCCAATAGACGGGAAGGATTTTTTTTTTTTTTAGCCTTCCGCGGAGCCGAGACCCGGGGGGTTGGGGAAAAAGACGAAATTGCCCCCCCCCCCCCCGGCTGTATTACAGCGATGGTTCACGCGGTTAATGGGAGGATACAATCTGTAAAGGACGAGGAGATCGCACCGGCACCGACGCCCATATGCCTGACGCGATTGCTCGTCGTATCGAGAGAGGAAATTCCGAAAACGAAATGACATTTTATTTCCCAAACTTTTCCCCAAATTTGATTTTATTCTAACATACATTCTCAATTTGATCGATTTGACTCGATACCTTTTGAAGCAACGAATTTTTCTCGAAATTCCTCGTAGATTTGGCTTTGTTTCAAAGTACCCTTGAACTTATTGACCTTTTTTACTCAACATCTAATGTGAATTCATTCCCAAACATGTGCACATTTCACTCCTTTTACTGGGGCATTTTAAGTCGGTAAAAAAGACCCATTTCTCTCATGCCACTCACGTGCACGTCAAAAACATCATAAAAGCTCTGTATTTGCCCGAACTTTAGAGAGATAAAAAAAAAAATGGTTAGGGTTTCTTGAGCATAGGTCGGAAAATTGGAGATGGATAATCACTGTAATTGCGAGAGAAAAACTGTCTTGAGAATATCGTGGACTACAGGAACCAGCTAGGCACATTATTACTTGCGAGACGATCACGGGAAAGGTACAAAACATGCACGTGCTCGTCTGCTAGCCATTATTTTCGACGGCGTCGAGTTCGGGGGTTATTGAGTCAAGACGATCAAATTCAGGTATCTTTGGAACAAAGTCAAGTCCGGGAGAATTTCATAATACAAAGCCTCTCCAAGTGATCAAATTCGGGGACATTTTGGAACAAAATCATATATGAGGGAACTTTAGAAAAGGGATCTTCTGATTCTCCTTACAGGGATGCGTTGGTGAATGATTGGTCCAATGGCGGCATCTGACAATAAAGAGAATTTGAGCTAGAAATCATATAAGCACTGATCCGGATTTCCCAAACGGAAATTACAACACAATAATAGGAAAACTCATTTTGCATGAAAAATTTATATGAGAATATTCCAAATAAAAACCCGAAATGCCATCATTTTCTTAAATAATGACCTGAAAGGGCAATGACAGTTTTAAATAAGGATCTAACCTCGTCGATTACCAGCTGGCTAAATATTCCGAATGGTCAAAGGTATTTTCGTATAAAGATAATTTAAATTTTAAATTATTTTTTCTTTTCTTTTTTCTCATTTCTTTTTTTTTTCTTTCCGGCGAGGGTGGCCACGCCCAAGGCAAGGGTCACATTGCTGGCCACTGGCGAGGCGACCCTCACCCTATCTTGGCGAGGGCTGATCTCGCCCATCCCTCTTTGGGCATTGCTGGTGCCCCGGCCACTAGCAAAGAAGAAAGAAAAAAAAACATAAAAAGGAAAAAAGATAGGAAAAAAAAAAAAAAAAAAAAAAAAGGAAAAAAAACAGAAAAAAGAAAGAGAAAAAGGGAAATTTTGAGAAAAATGTAAAGGACGAAAATGCCCTCGACTATCAGGAAAGTCATGTCTTTCTTTGAAACTCACGCCCATCTTTGAAATTGACAATAACCTCTTCAAACTCTTACTTAAAACAAAATCAACTTCAAAATCTTATTTGAGAAAATGATGTTATTTCAAGCTTTTTTTTTTTAAACAAGGTCTACGTCAGGCCCTCATTTGAAAAAATTAGGATATTTTAGACCATTATATAGAATTTTCCCAAAATTTATAAATAATCTATCCAGTCAATAAAAGATAATGCATATAAATCTTGTTACCGTATATGATGAGCATTCTCCTAAAACTCCTCAAAATCAAGGATTAAGTCTCTTTCAAGATAGAGATGCTATATTCAAACTTTATGAGTACACGTGGCGACAACCTAGACATTCTTATGGAGGAGCATGTAATAACGTATCTACTAAATGTTAACCCGCGTGATGTGTGAACCAAGTTAAAATATTCATAAACAAAAGTGAAAGAAAAATGGTTAAATTACTATAATTAAATTCGCTCATCAAATAAAGAGCTCTTTTTTTTACCAAAATAAATAAATAAATAAAGAGCTCTTTGCTTAAATCTCATCAATTCATGTGACATTACTTAAATTTAACTACTTTCTCAACCTATCATTTTCCATTATTTTCCAAATCAAATCACTTATGTTTTTATTTTTAAGTTCAAGCATCGAGTCAAAGATCCATTAAATTAATTCTTTGGTGGTCTTTCCCTTTAGCTGTCAATTCCTTAGTGAAAATTACTTGATTCTATACATAATATTTGACATTTTACCTGAAGTCATACTAAAGCAAAAGGACAAACATCCACCTAGAATAAAAGGATGAGAAGGGAATTGAATCCATATATCCACAATATATCACATAAATTGCACAATAAGCCCAAAACTTAATACTACTTTGTGAATTGCATCTACATAACAATATTGAATGATATCTTACGCAAAAAAATAAGGCATGATTGCAGAGATATATTTCAGACTTTTTTATGGTGCTTACATGGAGTTTAAATTGGAAATATTGTAAAAATCAGCAAAGTAAAATATTACATTCGTGCAGTGATGGAGGAAGTAGCCTTATTATGAGTTTTTTGAAAGAAAATTTGGGAAAAAAAAATCCAAAGATTATCTTTCTTCTTAGATTCCATTTGTTTAGCGGAAAATAAACGATTTAGAAACTATTTTCATTAAAAATGACCAATTGAAATAATTGATCAATGAAAAATATTTTTACTATCGATAACAATTTTTGTCTAAATATATTCGTGGACGATAAAAATATCTTTCGTTCGTTTATTTTGTTAGCAATACAAGCGATCATTTTTAAAAAGATATTTTTCAAGTTATCAATTTTTCGAGAAACAAACGAAGCCGTCTTATACTGCAAATAAAAGTTTCCCTTGTTTAAGGTCTTAAAAAGATCGATTGAAGAGGAATTTTAAAAGGCTTGTTTTTATTAACACACTTTGGTAGGGAAAATGACATAACAAGTATTATAATTTTTGTAGATACTCACTTGAGTGCCTTAACTTTTTTTTTTTTTTCGATCATAAGAGTTCCATAACTTACATAGAGTACTCATTTAAGTGCCATAACTTTTTTTTCAATCACTTGAATAACATATAACTCTTCAATTAATCACTTAAGTGCCGTAACTTTTTAAAGACATTTACCACAAATGATAAACAGTGTCAAATTTTGGACACTTGGGTGAATATTTTAAAATTTTTTGACACTCATGTAAACGTTTTTCGGAAATCATGACACTTAAATGATCAAAAAATAAAATTATAGCCTTCAAATGAGCGTCATACCAAAATTATGACACTTGTTATGTTGTTATAGTCATTTTTATAGCAACTCGATTTTTTCGGGTCAAATATAGCACGTCATTTGAAAAGTCCTCTTTTGTTCTCACATGCGGCACGTGACGTATACGTGAGGCCGGTCAGGCACTTCCTTCCTGCAAATTCAAAGATTACTACTCTTCACCTCGAGGCCATAACGTTTGGACCTCCTTGGCGTTACTTACATCGTGCTGGCCATTCCTAACTTTCTGCCCACGATTATCGGCTAGCCGTTCGTCAATGGCGTTGCTTCTGCATGGAGCTCTATTTGAATATTGGTCATTCCTTCGTTCTCTGGTTCCCACCCTGAAAACTACGCACGAGGTGCTTCCTTTGGCTCTGTGAATGCACAATTCCATTAGTTCCATTGTTCTTGCACGATCTGAAAAAATTATTTGAAAAGTCTTAAACCTATTATGCTTTTATTAATTCAATCTTAAAGTCATAAACTTTTTCGCGTTTTGCCAAGTAAGTCTATATGGTTAATTTTGATCAGAAATCATTGACGTAGACGACGGTAGTCCTACGTGGCACAGCCAGCTCTAACGTAAACAAATTTAATGTTTTTGAATTGTCTATATTTTATTTCCTTCTTCTTTTTCCTTCTTCCTCCGCCGGTCCCTAGGCCTCGGCCATGGCTGGCGACTGGCCAAAGGCAATTACCGACGAGGGTTGCCCTCGCCGGCCTCAGGAGAGGTCACCCTCGCCAAAGCCCAACGAGGGCCAACCTTGCTAGCTTCGAGTGAGCCTTGCCTAAGCCGATCGGCCCTCGCTCAAGGCTAGCGAGGATTGAGCAAGGATAGGGTGACTCCGAGGATGTCGAGCTACGCCGAATGATACTCTGTCGCCACATCTCTTCCCCTTAGTCCAACAAGGAACCATCTTCTGAGCTACTCTCCTCGGAAATTGATTTGGATCATATGGCTTGCAGGATGAGCGATCCCGCCTTCTCTTGCTTGAGCGGCTTGGTTCGCTAGCCTTCAACAAGGGTGAACCTCATCGGTAGTTGCCTTGGTTGATCTCTAGCCATCGTCGAGGCTCGGCGATAGGCGGAGGAAAAAGAAAAAGAAAATTTTCAAAAATTCAAAAAAATTAACTATTGATAATTGTTTACGTCAATGTCGGTCGTCCTACCACATTAGCAATTTCCAGACAAAATTGGTCGAATAGACTAAATTGACAAAACGTGAAAAAGTTTAAGACTCAATTAGCATAATTAAAAGGTTCAAGACTAGTGCAATAAATTTATGACTTTTTGGACAATTTTTCATGCACAACCTAAATGGCAAGATACACGAATCCTTGAAGGATTGTCGCAACAGACATTCTCATATCAATATGACATTGACCTATCTATTTTCAAAAAGTACTACTTTGCATCTTCAGTGAAACATCATAAGCTTCTTCTCTCTCTCTTTGACCACCATGGATGACCTCACTGAGGTGGTCTATGTCAAGATGATCGGTGACTGACCAACCGAACTGGGGGTGGCTGGGGCATGGTTTCGGTAGTAAGGTTTGGGTTTCTTCAGGGATTTTTTATGGATGAAAAATCCATGATTTTGATAGGGGCATTTTTTAAAAGAACCTGGCGATTTCGTATGTAATTCCGTACTGATATTTGATATCGGGTGAAAAGTGGGGTGAAAAGTCCAAATTGAATGTGAAATGTCAAAATTGAATATGAAAAGTAGTGTTCTTTTTTTTTTATATAAAGAAAATAGAGAGCGCACGGTGGCGTGAAAAGTGAGATTAATTTATGATACTTTTGGTTTTTATTGAATTTTTAATCTAGAAATATGTTATAAACATCCTATTATCAATTATAATATTCTTAAATCTTTGAGTTAATACCACAAAAACCTTTAAATTCGTATACTTATGATAAATTTACCAAAAGCTAATTTTTAATCATAAAAAATTTCAAACTGGTACACTTGTGATAATTTTACCTTTTATTAGTTTCCGTCAAATTTTACGGTCAAATTATTGAGTTTAATGACACGTGACAGTTATGAGTGTGCCAGCTTAGGGTTTTATCCCTTTGTTTGTTACGAATTTACCAGTTTATGATTTTTCGTGGTATTAATATAATTTAATGGAAAATCAATTTGTCACAAGTGTACTAGTTTGGGGTTTTTTGTAGTCAACAAATTAGTTTTTGGTAAATTTATCACATGTATACCAGTTTGGGGTAGATTTATCATAGGTGTACCAATTTGAAGTTTTTTGTGATATTAACTCTTTTTTTTTTTTTGTCATTGGGCCTTTATGTTTTGCAAAATCAATTTTTCTAACTTCATTTTCAACAATTGAGTCTAGCTCCACGAATTGTTCATGTGACACATCAACTTATTGGAAGATTTTTATGTATGCCTAGGGTACGTAGTTCTTGTCCGCTTGGAACATGCCAACCGTCAAACGTCAATTTTTCGTCGATTTGATAGAAAATAGAGAGATTTTGATTATTGATTTGGGTAAATGCGAAGTCGTAGTCATCAAATCAACGTGGCGTCTTTCTTCTTTGCAAGTGGAGCTAATTTCGCAACGACTGCCTTGGTTCTCTCTTTTCGTCAAAGAAGGGCAACTGAGGATATTGGATTTGATGTGCGAGACGAAGGCCTATAATTAGAAATGAAATATATGGTTTTTGAGAAGTACTTTCTTATTATCGAGAAGAATTTTTTGCTAAGGGCGAGGGCCGCAAGTAAAGATCATGAGATGCTTAGGATATTTTGAGGCCTAATTCCAAAAAGCGGTACCAATTTTACCTTAAGTGACAATTTTGATCCGAATTTTTTTTTGTCCCATAAAAAATTATCAAATTTCACTTAAATCCCAATTCTATCTTAAACAATTTGAAAATTTTACATCACGAAGACCAGATTTGTACTAGAGTAATAAAATTAGGGTGCGAATGATAACCATTCTGTTCCAAAAATCAAATTATTGCCAGAAATTAATTTCTGGAATTCTTGCCAGAAATTGATTTTTAGAGAAGAAATCTGTTTGGTAAAACATGGCTAATTCTGCTCCAGAAATCAATTTTTGGAACAGAAATCTTTTTTTATTTTTTTATTTTTTTGGGCACCTCAAAATAATTAAATTTCACTCAAAGTGGGCGCCTAAAGGTATTCTTAGTCATTTTGTGAAGTTTTGAAATTTTTGATTTTTTGATTTTTTTGGGCACCTAAAAAAAATTAAATTTCACTTAAAGTGGGTGTCCAAAGGTATTCTAAGTCATTTTGTGAAGTTTTGAAATTTTTGATTTTTTGATTTTTTTGGGCACCTAAAAAAAATTAAATTTCACTCAAAGTGGGTGTTCAAAGGTATTCTAAACCATTTTATGAAGTTTTGAAATTTTTTCATATTTTATTTTTTTGGGCACCTCAAAAAAATTAAATTTCACTCATAGTAGATGCCCAAATGTATTCTAAGCCATTTTGTGAAGTTTTGAAATTTTTGATTTTTTGATTTTTTTGGGCACCTTAAAAAAATTAAATTTCACTCAAAGTGAGTGCCCAAAGGTATTCTAAGCCATTTTCTGAAGTTTTGAAATTTTTAATTTTTTAATTTTTTTGGACATCTCAAAAAAATTAAATTTCACTAAAAGTGAGTGCCCAAAAATATTCTAAGTCATTTTGTGAAGTTTTGAAATTTTTTATTTTTTGATTTTTTTTGGGCATCTCAAAAAAAATTAAATTTCACTCAAAGTGAGTGCTCAAAGGTTATTCTAAGCCATTTTGTAAAGTTTTGAAATTTTTAATTTTTTTATATTTTTTGAAAAAAATTTACCAAATTTCCTATTTTCCCGAAATCTAATTTTTTTTATTTTCTGGAAATTTTGATGAATTTTTTCTGGAATTTTTCAATTTTTATGCATTTTCTAGAAAACAAAATTAGTGAGAAAAAGAGAGAAAATAGGGAGAATGCATTCTAGAAGAGAGAAGCTACAAAAAGTAACTTCTCTTTTTCTTGCTCAAAACTCATTCTAGAATCAATAATGCATTCCGGAATTAAGTATTTTTAATAAATACATTTTTATTCCAAAATACAAAAATTGCTTCAGAATGTATTCTGAAAATTTTTTAACAAACACATTTTTATTATGAAATCCACTGTGAAACAGAATTTCTACTTTAGAATGAATTCCATGCTCGCTCTTAGTGTGCTTGTTTTTGGAATTAGCCTGACATTATGATGTTCTTGCAATTTTTTTTTCTAGGATGGTCCAATTAAATCAAGACTGTTGACTTTTGGCAGTGCCTTGCCAGAATATTTGGTTGGTGCAAATTCCCCAAAAGTCGGTGGAAACTTGTGCCGGAACATGGACAGAGACAGCTCGCCCTGCAGAAACTGAGGAACGTGGTATAAGTCAGTGATTAATAAATAAATAAAAGGGCAAATTCAATCATGCATCACGTCTCACCCCATATGAACCTAGACAAGCAAGGTTCGTCGCTAAAGGAATAAATAAATTCTTGGAATTAATCATTTTTGGGGCAAAAATATATTCAAAAAATAGGTTTCATCACCCACAAACTTGAAGGGTAATAGAATAAGCACTCATGTCTCGCCCTGCTCTAGGTTTGTTGACTCCTACTTTGATATTCTATCTACCTAATGACAATTTTTTTAAATCATTTTGCAATTTTTCTTTTGTTTTTCTAATGATTGAACGAAAAAGACCACCACGTTCCAGTGAAATTACGACCTAAAGTTAAGGAAATTCTTACAACTCTTTCGAATTTTAGCCTTTTATTCATCAAGTAAAAAAACCTAAACTTTTTTTTCCACAGCACACCTACATCTCGACTCCAGAGCTTTCTTTCGTCCTGCTAAAATCCCAAAACTTGTATTAGTGACCTAAAAGTACCATTTGTCATAGTTTTATCCATGTTTGCCATCAAAAAGTTGACATGGCTAAATGCGTGGACAATGCCGTGTAGAATTTTAAACGGCCACTATGAACATAACTTTGGGTTATCAATACAAGTTTGGGGTATTGATTAGACGGAAAAAAAGGTATCGGATATCGGTGTACCACAAGGCAAGGTTTAAACTTTTTGTGGGATTAACTTTATTAGACGTATAAATAAAGGATATCTATATGTTGATGCGCAACATTCTGGATTTCATGGCAGACCTTCTGCACTTTTGGGGTAGCGCATGTTTGCACTCTCCCCAAAATTCCATTTTGTTACGGCCATTACCCCTCTATTATATTTCCCGTTAGCTTGTCTAATACATATAAGTGGTAAATGCGTGTCTACATCATTTTATGTCATCAAAGAAATGAGATGAAAACAAACTTTTATTAACTAAAAATCACATGCATTACTCGTGTTAGCGAAAGAATTCACGGGATTAACGGATGTAACAAAATGTTGGACTTGTTCCTAGGGAAAATGACTTCTGTCTAGAAGGAAAATATGTTTTTCATGTACTATTTCATTGCTTGCTATGATGATTGCATTAGTCTGGTAAAGCGGGAGGAGAAGCTTTGAAATCAAGAATTCAGCTTGCTTCAGAATTCAGGGCAGGTTGAGTGCAGTTGAAGCCATGTTGAAAACCCTTGACTGAACTGAAAGGCACAGGCAGCTGGAAAAAGGTCACTCGATTACGACTCATGATAAGGCCAACAAGCTCACCAGCTAACACATAATTAAGAATAGTATTGCCAGAACAACAGTTAAAATAAGACAATGACGTAGCATCTAATTAGATGGCATTTGGGAGCTTCGTTTGGTTAATTTTTCTAAAATAATATAGTAAAATAGGCACAAACACGAAGAAATCAAAGGAGAGTTTTATTTATTTATTTATGTACTGTATAACATTACACGTTATAGAAGTTTTTTTGGTCGCGTTTAACTTCAAAACATTGTAAAATTGTGGAATTTTTTTTTTAAAGACAAACTCGATATTTAGTGAAGAGGGAAATTTACAAAGGACATTCTATTGAATTTCGTTGAAGTTTTGATGATCGAATACCTATAGTTTTTTAATTAATAAAAAGTAGATTTTGTTATATATATATATATATATTAAGAATTCGTAATCCTTTTTTCTTCCCCAAGATGCACTCT
The DNA here is from genome assembly GCA_024500025.1 of Syzygium aromaticum. Taxonomy (NCBI): domain Eukaryota; kingdom Viridiplantae; phylum Streptophyta; class Magnoliopsida; order Myrtales; family Myrtaceae; genus Syzygium; species Syzygium aromaticum. The sequence goes on along the minus strand of CM044894.1, from coordinate 12,738,530 downwards.
GTTAGTTATTATTCTACCCATGAACATATATGTAAATTCATTTATTAATTTAATAAATTTCAAATTCTCAATTTCAAAATTTGAATACTTTCTCTATTGATGAATATCCTTACCAAAAATAAATTCAGATCTTGAAATATTTTCTGTTCAATCTATATATATGCGCGCGCGCGATAATAATTTCCTTCCATAAATAATGATATTCATAATAAATCGATTATACAAAATTTTTAAATGTTAATTTGTTGCATACGCAAAATGCGTGTGCATTTTTAAGTAATAATAGAAAGATTAGATAACGACACAGTGATTTTCATTGATTTATTCTTTCTTACTTCTCTCTCCCTTTTGAAATGGTGCAGCGATCTAGTTCGCAACTACTAAAAATATTTTGGGGTTGAGAATAAAATCCTCCGAGAATTTTTTAATATAGGCCCTTTATTTATTGTAATAGTTATTTGATGTCATCTTCTATTATTTTTTGGATGTCTATCATAATTTTATCGGTCTATATTCCAAAGCATTAGCTTCGGCATCAAACTTTTCTAATAAATATTGTGAAAAGTCCGTGATGGAAATCAGATTACGAAAATTTATCAAGATAAGGACCCGGGTTTCAAGAAATCAGTCCGACTTACTTTTACATGCTAAGGTTGTGTTTGTTTTTGGAAAAACTTCACAATAAAGATTAAGTTTTTCCCCTTTTTCAGATCACGGAATTCATCCCTAATTTTAAGCATGCATATTTCCTTTGATTGTAAATGGTTTTCCGATGACTGATTATGTTAAGCAAACTAAATGTGTGAAAATTTGGAAACCTAATTCGCGAAAATTTATTTCAGTCACCCTAAAACTCAATTTCCAAAATGACAAGGTTTTTTTAGAAAAAAAGAAGATGCAGCGGATTGGAAATGGGAATTTCATGTCCTTCTTGTCATCTTTGTTTTTTTTTTTTTTTTTACAATTAAAGCCAAACTTATAACCCAGAGGAATGAGGGAGAAAGGAAAACTATGTCTGGGCGAGTCCATTGGATTTCTCATTTCTATGGATTGCTCAAAGTAAACATCCAGGCAGAACTCGCGCATGTGGCTCCATAGGATATTGAAATGGTCATTGGATTCCGGGATTTAGCCATAGATTAGGCATAGCCACAAGTGGAAAATCCGAACTGTGAGCACCTAAGGATGGGCGTACATTGTCTAAATAGAGACAAATCGATACGATTGAAATTGAATTGTTCATCTCGTTCGCCAAACACCAACTTTTTCTTTTTCTTTTTTTTATCGAAAAAAGCATTTGTAGCATTCTCATTTAAGTTAAAAATTGGTAGACAAAACACAAGTTTCAGAACATAGCAATTTCAAAAGACAAGTTAGAGGATTAGCAACCCAATTAACCGGTAAAGACTTATTACGGTGGGCCTTCACGACCCAATCTGCCACTTCGTTACTCTCTATTATGCAACGAGCCACTATCACAATGGGAAAATTTTGTGTGTAGGGCTGAGCTTCAGTGATCAGCGCGTGTGCTTCCCAGCCAACTTGATCCGTGCCCTCAACTATTGCCTTCACCAAATCAGTTCTATCCGTCTCCATCTCCATCTTCAGTTCAGTTTTCCTTTGAATTACTTTAGGGTTTCCAGTACCGCCGCTACCTCCGCTTGGATTGTTGAAAGAAAAATTAAACCTTTTGCAATTGTGTCAATTCAATTCTAAACATTTTTTTTTATCAATTAAGTCCTAAACCTTTTACATTTGTTTCAATTTAGTCCATCCGATCAATTTTGACTGGACGACGCTGACGTGGATGTCGGATGGCATGTGGCAATTTTTAATATATTTTTTGTATTTCTTTCTTTCCTTCTTTATCTGGTCAGTTGCCGGACCAACCAAAGGCTAGAGCTGGCGAGGGCAAGCCTCAACCTTGCCATCGGAAGCAAGGTCGAACTCACTGGCCCTAGCCTTTGGGTGGTTCGGTGATTGGCCAAGGGAAGAACGAAAAAAAAAAAGAGAAAAGAGAATGGAAAAATAATAATAAATAATAATAAATTGCCACGTTAGCGTTGATTGGCGCCCATGTTAATGCCAACCGGCCAAAATTAGTTGGATGGATTGAATTGATATAAATGCAAAAGGTTTATAAAATTGGCAAAAAGAAAAATATTTAAGATTGAATTGACATAATTGTAATAGGTTCATGACTATTTTGGTAATTTTCCCATTGATGAAGAAACTCTCACCAATCAAGCAAATTCGTCGATGAGGATAATCAAGTATTGCAAGCTAGTACTAGCAACATTTTGGGAGATGCTTCATTTGTTTAGCAAAAAATAAATGATCTTAAAAATATTTTTCTAAAAATAATTGCTTATATCGCTTCAAATAATTAGTTAATAGAAAATATTTTCATTATTCATAACAAATTATGTCCAAAAAAAATTTTGGACGGTGATATTTTTTTTTTCATTTATTCATTTTTGTAAGCAATATAATTGATCGTTTTTAGGAAAATATATTTAAAATCACTTATTTTTTGCGAAACAAATAAAGCCGAAGATTTTGGACGTTTTCCTTAACGGACCTTATACGGTTGCATTTGGTTGTCTGAAGTTTTAGCCAAGATAGGACTGTATATGATAGGATATGAAATCCAAGGGATTTGCTATATCCCATACATTATTTGGTGAATCGTTATAATAAAGCTGGAGATTTTCACATCTTACCATATCCATTATTTGCTATGAACATCATATTAGTGTGGATGAACTTAAGAATTTCACATACAGAGATGATAAAAATTTCGCACGACACTCTTACCTACTTCATTTTTATTTGCTTATTTTTTATTATTTTTCCATCTCTTTTTTAATTAATTAATTATTTATTTATTTTTCCCCTTCCATCATTCTCTCATAAAATTTTATTAAATAGTAAACTATACTAATATACCTAAAATATTTAATAAATATAAATACTAAATGCATTTATTAATGTATATGAAATTTATATCATAAGATAGGAAAAAAATTTAATATATAAATAAAAATAAGAATAAATGAAAACCGAAATTATTTTTATGTTTTTGTTATTTTGAATTTTTAATATTAAAATTTAAATATTATTTATATTCAAATATTATTTTAATTTTATTAATGTAACAAGCTTGTTATTCGAGAAAAATAACTTTTATATTATGGACATTAGAAATCCTATACACCCTTATCCCACATTTCTCATAATATAATTTTATCAGGGCTATATCCCTCCTATATCAAACTTTATCCTGTCTTGGACAATCACCAAATACGGGATTTGATAAAATATAACATATCTTGAATTTTATCCTAACTACCAAATATAGATTGGAACATGCTTCCCACATGATGTTTGTCATGTTTTAACTTATTTAAATCTAATGCAATTCCCTTTAGAGGACAAGAAAAAAAGAAGAAGGTGAGAGACCCCAATAAACAAGCTATGGCTTGTGAGGATGAAGGGCTCAGCTTGCAACCCGGAGCACGCAAGCGCTGAAAACATATGCCGAAGAACAACGCCAGCGATGGTAAGACACCAATGGAGCAGATCAATAGCGATAAAAGAAGTTGGGTCGGTACGAACTTCACCGACGATGAAGAATTGATGAGCTACGAGGAACAGCAATTTTACTCGAGCTGACAAAAGCAATCCTAGATCGACGATTCGAAAGAACCATTCAATGGACTTTAACTTGGTTAAAGACTATGAAGATTTACAACCACCTCGATCTCAAAGTTCTTGTGCTGAATGTTATTGTTAACATCTTAATTTTTGCCGACAAACCAAGCGAATATATTTCTTGTGAAACAGAAAAAATATAATAGTCGAAGAAAAATAAAATAAAACAAAATGAATAAAAAAATAGTAATAAAAGAAAAGGAGAGCAACGGCTTGTGCAATTCGCCTAACCCATTACATCCGGCCCATCCGACCAGCCCCTCCATTAGGTCCGGCCCCCGACCTCCAGCCCGGTCCATTAGCATCAGATCATTAGTTAAGCCCATTAAACGCTGAGACAAATTCGGGCCAACTCAAGCTGTTCATCAAACCCAGGAGATCCCTTTGGCCCACCAGATAATTCCCTCACCTGAGCCCACCAAAGAAGCTCGGCCCATCGGGAGGCCCGGCTAATTTCTCCTTCACTGTCTTTGTTGAGAAAATATTCGGTGATATCAAAGTGCTACGTCAGCCTGGTGTGCATTTATGCAGTTAGATCCATTCATGTGTTGAAACATGGCAAAACTTTGTATTTAAATTAAATATCCTACAAAAGCTAGCATTGATATCATAATTTTGAAATGGCCACTCAGGTTTCTCTCTTCTCTTCAACTCATCTTTTGGTCTGTGACAAAAGAGAACGACAAAAATCGCAACTCTATTCCCTCTTCACTTAAACGCTCCTTCCTCCTCTAACTCCAGCTCCCCGCTCAAATGCTTCTTCCCCAACTCCACGTTCATCCTCTCGCCTTTGCCTCACCATTCCTCTCCTCGACGCCTCGCCCTTGCCAAGACCTAGACCCAACCTGCCCGATACCCCTAGTCTTGCCACTCGCCTCCGAAGGAACCGTCGCCCAAGTGGAGCAACCGCCCTTCCAAGGAGACGATCCTCCTTGACGGCTAAGACTACGAGCACTGGTACATCGTCATGCTGTTTCCCACTGATCACAAGCCCTCCAAGGAAAGATGATCAAAACCCTAGCCTCTTTTGTCACAAGTTAAAGAGTAGGTAAAGAGTAGAAGAACCATCAATGCTATCGTTTTTTTTTCTTTTAATTTCCGGTCCTGGTTCAAGCTGAATGTGTTCGGTTTGTAAGGCGAAGAAGAAGGTTTGCTCGGTCCGCAGGACTCCTTTTATTGCATGCGGGTGGGTGCTTGATCCGAGGTTATTTATACTGTTGTAGACATGACCTTGTTTTCTTGGAATTTTTCGCTTGTTGACATAAGTTGTGTTCCCTTCATCGTCTTTATGTGTGATTGCTGATCTCAAGAGTCCATGTACCCGGTAATGTTGAAGTTAGAAAGATCCGGTCTTGTTTGCCTTCATATCTCTGGTGCACTCAGGCTATCATTCTTCTTTGCAAACCATGTTTTGCAATAATTTGACTAAATTTATTTTAACTATGCTATGCTCATTGACTTGCCCCCCCAACCACTCGCCCCCACGGCCCCCCCGCCCCTCTCTCGCTTTCTTTCTCTCCTTAGTTTTCGGAGATGTCGATGTTTGTCACTTGCAGTAGTACTCACCACTCATAGTTCTGGCAATATTCAATCGTGTCCTATTGGTCGGCGCATTTTTTATGATTGCTTTGTGGTTATGATATGTGCTTGATTTCAGTGTCTTATTGGAACCAGTGTTGAAATGAGGCTCTAAGTATAACGCCCCCACCTCGGGGTCATTCATTTGACATCCCGTTCATTATTATCTTTCGTTATACACAAGCGGAAGCATTTCTCGGAATAATCACAATTAATTTACATGGCGGAAATAAGACAAACAACATCATGAGCAAACCTTATACTTACAGGACACGCAAACATATTTTACAAGCCAACTTAGCCGATTTTAGCCATTTACACACAACGAACATTATGGCTTGGGTGTTCTAAGCCCAATAGTGCTTCTCGCTCCTCGTTTTCCCCGAACTCTAACATGGCTCAAACTTCCCCTATCGCCGCTGTCTGTTCGACCATCCTATGGACCTGAGAGGGAAAAACGAAGGATGAGTCGGGGAGACTCAGTAAGTGAAAACACTAATATCAAGCGAGGATATATCGATCGCCATTAACATAAGTCGGCCCTTACCGTACCCGCATCAATGACAGATTAATAGAAAAGTTCAACAAGAGAACATCAAGCATGGCTATAGCATATGTACCTTGCCATTCAAGTCTCGATTCTATCTCAAAACAACATCAAACATGAAACCTGATCAAATCAAGGAAATGAACCAACTACGACCAACCAAACGACCGAGAAACGGTCCAAGCAAACCACGTCACAACGCATCTCAACATCGTTTCCCGATATTAAGGAATTCACTTTCACAACCAACAATGTTAGAATGAAAAGCGAGAGGCATGAGTCTTGGCAATTCTTGGACGATTCTTGGTGGTTCTCGGGCTTGAACACGAACACTCAGGCCTTAGATGTGGCTTCCTCGCTCGATCAAACCACAAGAGAGACACGGGCTAACCGGTGAGCTTATTCTCTCTTTCTTTTTCTCTCTTTTTCGATCATGAATACGAAACAAGAATTAAGAAAGAAGATTGGCTGGAGCTCTTGTGGCGTGAAAGGGGAGAGAGAGAGGCGTGAGAGAGAGAGGGAGGGCTTCACTTGAGGCTTCTTTCTCTCTCTTTCTCTCTTCCTATTTATATATAGAAGCCTTACTTGGTCACCAAGCTTACACTACAAAAAAACATGTTTTTTCCGACGAAATTTTCAACGAAAAATTTGGAGAAATTCGTTGGAAAACGAATTTCCAACGAATTTTCCAACGAAAAAAAATTCGTTGGTTATAAGTCGTCGGAAATTTTTCCAACGAAAAATTTCAATTTTCGTTGGAAATTTGCGATAAATTTTTTTTCATTGGAAAATTTCGTTGGAAAACTCGCGGCTAGATTCATTGAAAACGAATTTTTTTTTCCGACGAATTTTTTTCGTTGGAAATTACAAATTTTTTTTTGGTCAAGCTAAAAATCATGGAAATTTTTTTTCCATTGAAAAATTTTTTTATTTTGGTCAAAAAAATTTATTTTTTATCGAAAAATAGCCCTCGCCGCCGGCGAGGGCAAGCCTCGTCGCCGGCGAGGGCAAGCCTCGTCGCCGGCGAGGGCCGAGCGCGCCCAGATCTGGGCCTGGGCAAGCTCGAGCTCGCCGGCCATGGCGAGCTCGGCCCTCGCCATGGCCGGCGAGGGCAAGCCTCGTCGCCGGCGAGGGCCGAGCTCGCCCAGATCTGGGCGAGCTCGAGCTCGCCGGCCATGGCGAGCTCGGCCCTCGCCATGGCCAAAGATGAAGAAGAAGAAGCAGCAGGGGTAGGAGCAGGCTTCGGGGCCACCGCTCGTCAAGTCCGTCGTCGTCTCCTAGCCTCGCCGGCGACGAGGCTTGATGGCGTCGGGGGCGTCGGAGGCTTGGTGTCCATGACGCCGGAGTCGGAGCCGAACCCGGAGGAGGAGGGGGGGCGGCGGGGGAGGAGTCGGAGAGGGAGGCGGAGACGGAGGGAGAAGGTGAAGGCGAAGGAGAGAGAGAGAGAGAGAGAGAGAGAGAAAGAGAGTGTGTGTGTGTGTGTGTGTGTGTGGAAATTGAAAGTTGTGGGAATAACGAGCGCGAAAATATTGAATTCGTTGGGTTTTTTTTGGAATTCGTTGGAAAAGTCGTTAGAAATTTCCAACGAAAAAAAATTCGTTGGAAATTTCCAACGAATTTTTTTTCGTTGGAAATTTCCAACGAATTTTCCAACGAATTTTTTTTCGTTGGAAATTTCCAACGAAATTTCCAACGAAAATTGTACACACTGAAATAATTGTTCGGAAAATTGAAATTCGTTGGAAAATTCGTTGGAAATTTCCAACGAATTTTCCAACGAATTTAAAAAATGCCGAATAGTAATGGGTTTTTTTGTAATTCGTTGGAAAATTCGTTGGAAATTTCCAACGAATTTTTTTTCGTTGGAAATTTCCAACGAATTTTCCAACGAAAATTGTACACACTGAAATAATTGTTCGGAAAATCGAAATTCGTTGGAAAATTCGTTGGAAATTTCCAACGAATTTTCCAACGAATATAAAAAATGCCGAATAGTAATGGGTTTTTTTGTAATTCGTTGGAAAATTCGTTGGAAATTTCCAACGAATTTTTTTTTGTTGGAAATTTCCAACGAATTTTCCAACGAATTTTCCAACGAATTTAAAAAATGCCGAATAGTAATGGGTTTTTTTGTAATTCGTTGGAAAATTCGTTGGAAATTTCCAACGAATTTTTTTTTGTTGGAAATTTCCAACGAATTTTCCAACGAATTTTTTTTCGTTGGAAATTTCCAACGAATTTTCCAACGAAAATTGTACACACTGAAATAATTGTTCGGAAAATCGAAATTCGTTGGAAAATTCGTTGGAAATTTCCAACGAATTTTCCAACGAATATAAAAAATGCCGAATAGTAATGGGTTTTTTTGTAATTCGTTGGAAAATTCGTTGGAAATTTCCAACGAATTTTTTTTCGTTGGAAATTTCCAACGAATTTTCCGACGAAAATTGTTTCGTTGGAAATTTCCAACGAATTTTGCGACGAAAAATTTTTCGTTGGAAATTTCCAACGAAATGTGCGACGAAAACGTTTTCGTTGGAAATTTCCAACGAATTTTAATTTTCGTTGGAAAATTTGTCGCAAATTTGCAACGAAAATTTTTTCGTCGCAAATTTTCGTAGCAAAAATCCAGTTTTTTTGTAGTGTTAGGAGTCAAATGAGGTAAGCGCATGTGTCATCGGGGCGATAAAGTAAGCGCACGCATCATCTACTCATTAATGGCCTAAGTTTAATAGTCAAGAGTAATGATGAAATGACCAATTATTCTTTCTTTCTCTCTCCTCACCCATTGGCCGTGACTCCTCTCTCTCTCTTGGGTCAAAACTTGATGGCCAAGACTTCATAATGGCTTCATAAAGGCTTGTGGAAAAAGAAGGCCAAGCAATCAATACAAGCTATTAATTAGGCTTCTTGAACATGCTTCATTCTTAGCCATTCATTTCTAAGCTTACTTCTCTATTTCGTTTTCCCCTGGTCCGACCTCCGATCAAAGCATAAATTATCTCATTTGAAAGCTCAGAACACGTACTTTAAATCATTAGAAGATATCAAGTCGAAATTCCAACGTTCTCGTATAGAAAATGCAAAATCCTTGAAATCTGGCAAAACTGGACAATTTTGTACTGTTCACGAAATCGGACTTAAAATCATAGTAAATGAACTCCGAAAATTCTCAAATTTGAATATATCATAAACAAGACCTTAACAAACATTTCTCGTGAAGAACACAAATTCGGAATCTTTCTGTAAACACCATTTTTAGTGGCTCAAAAACAGACTAAAAACAGTTCGCTGGAACAGGATTCTAGTTTCTCAAATTAAACTCTGTCCACATTTCAAATGATCTCAAAAAATTCCCAAATTTATACACATTATAGAAAAGAACATTCTCAGCAACTTTTGTGAGGAAAATTTTTGAAAATCGTCCCAGAAAAACTTGTAGAAAATCAAGAATGTGGGAACATCACCGAAATACCCATTCTGGGCAGTTTTGTACGGTCCAAAAATCAAGTCATCGTACCACTCATATCAACTCTAAAAATTCTGAAATTAAAGTATGTAAAACTTCAAGATGTTTGGAACAACTTTCAAGAAGGGAGTATTTGGAAATTATGATCACAAAAGTCTCCCCAAAAATAACAAAAATGAAGGGGTACAAGAGATCCGAACTGGGTTTTCCAAAACAAGAGTAAAAATTTAGTTCCAATTGGAAAACCACCTAACTTAAACCATAACCATTTCCCAAGGACTGAAATTGAGGATGTGACACTAAGTGCATCTATTTATTGCATAATTACAGTACGAAGGGACATTCTATAAAATCCCGAATCTTCCAATTTTAGGATGTTAACGCTGCTAATGCGGAGAAGAATACTCCGCTTCATTGGGCTTGGCTCAACGATCATGTTCAGGTGATTATTGGATCATATTGCAAAGATTGCACTCCCCTTCATTGGGCTTGGCTCAACGGTCATGTTCAGGTGATTATTTGATCATATTGCAAAGATTGCAGTGCATCTTTATCGAAATCCTTAGCACCTTGAGTTGTAATAGAATAATGTTTATTTACGGCGCAGTTCATTGTTCCTTTTGTTTCAATGTTGCTCCCCCTGTTTCGATGCACTTTAGCAATTCGCCATATTCCTTTCACACCCAGGTTCTCCCCCTTTTTGTTATCAGCAAAAAGAGAAATGATAGAGAAATAAACAACATATTACGCAGAGAACTTGCATAGAAATCACATGGGAACAGTAGGTCTAACATCAAACAACAGCCACAGAACAACATGAGCGGATAATATTAATTATGTGCGATGGCATTTTCTTTGCTAGGTGGTAGAGGGTGGAGTTGATGGTTCCTCAGGATCAGGTCGGGTTGGATTGCAGCAGTCTAGGCTAAGTAATGTTCGTTCAATTTTCACCAAATATTTGGTGAGAGAAGTGATGGAGCATTTGATATCCTGAATGTCGGCTTGAAGCTTAGAGAGCTCAACAGCGGGAGTAACCGAAGGTTCGGTTGGAGAGGTAGACCTCTCTGGTCTGGGCGGATGAGCAGACTGCCGCTGTATGGGTGCCTTCCCTTTCCCTTTACTGGTTGATGCAGCCTGTGCTGTTAACTTTTCTTGAAAAACCTTCTTTACTTTTTCATCATCTCCTTGACCAATAGGAATAGCTTTATTCTTGTGATTGATCCATTCATCATGCGTCATTCTCAGCATCATTTTGTCCATAGTCTTTTTCCCAATTTCCACATGATGCATGCTACGAGGAGCAACATCATAGAAGTCAATGTGCTTGTGCCTGAAGATGCGAGTGATGAGAGCACCGTAAGGTAGCTTTCCTATTTTGCACTTGGAAGTACGATACATGTGGATAAAGATCATGTTTTGCGCTTTCCTATTTTGTGGATGGTGATGTTGGTTCTGATTGAGAGGACTCTCCAATAAGCAGAGCCAGGGCTGTGGTTCAATGGTTTTTCCTTTAGGAAGGTGCCCTTTTTCTTTGATAAAAGGTTGCAGTATTTATTCTAGGAAGGTGCAATGGAGCACAGTTAGCTGTAAAGGAGCTTCCAATTGAAGCGATGGAAGGTTAGTTGGAATGACCATTTCTTTTCCAGAGCGTAGTCACGATTCTGGAGTTTTGATGCTGGAGATGATTCCTTCGATAGAGGATGGAAGAGCCGTGCTTACAATGGCAGATTTACCATGTTCTCTAGTAGGGTGAGAACTAGGTAGACTCTGATCTTGGGTTACTTTAGTTGATCCTTTTGGTTGGTCAGTGAGATCAATGTCGAGCGATCCTTCTTTAGAAGTTCTAGCTAGCATGGTACTGGTGCGAGTGGATTTGCGAGTGCCGATGGTTTTTCGAGATTTGGCAGCCATTTGAGAGAGAGTTTTGAGAATGAAGAAAGTTGAGAATGGCTTGGAAGATATAGAAAGTTAGGAGTGGTTTATCGCAGGTGGTTTTATGAATGAGAATGGCGTGTGCACTATCTCTTTATAAATAGGAGTAGTTTAGCCACGTTCAGAAGGCTAGCCATTACTCAATAATAGTAACTTTCTTATTTATTTCAATAAATTTCTTTGGAAAATCATGAGTAACAATGTGTAGGATAAAATCATGTGTAACGGCAGCAAGATTTCAAGTTAGAACGGTCAAAAATATTCCCAGAGGCAGTTAGTGTAACGGTAATAAATTTTTGAGTTGAAGATGCGTACCTGACGTCCATAGACATTGCCCAATAGGTATTTCCAGTGAGTTGATGAAGATTACCTAATTTATTCAACTGGATTGCATATTCTTAGCTCTCCTCTAATAAATTCGAAGGCTTGTTTGTCCAGTGGCTTAGTGAAGATATTAGCCAACTAATGTTTCAAATCAATAAATTGAATGGAGATGTCTCCATTGTTTACTAGATCCCTGATGAAGTGATGTCTAACTTCAATGTGCTTGGCACGAGAATGTAATATGGGATTTTTTGACAGATTGATTGCACTTATATTGTCACAAAATACAAAAATGATTGCATCTGTTTCTCCATAGTCACAAAGTTGCTGTTTCATCCAAATAAGTTGTGCATAGCAGCTATCTAGTACTATATATTTAGCTTCTGGAAGGGCAACTATATTTTGCTTCTTTGAGAACCAAGATATCAGCATATTTCCTAATAATTGATAAGTAGCAGATGTACTTTTATGATCGACTTTGCATCCTGTATAGTCAGCATCTGAGTATTTAAGTAGTGTGAAATCTGAATTCTTACTTCAGATATGAGCCAATGTATTGAATGATACGTTTTACAACCAATAGGTGAGATTCTTTTGGATCAGACTGAAAACGTGCACATAAACAAGTTCTAAATAATATATCTAGTCTAGATGCTGTTAGATATAATAAGGAACCAATCATGCTTCTATATAGCTTAGAGTCAATAGATTTACCTTTCTCATCATTGTCTAGCTTGATAGTAGCAGACATTGGTGTTTCTACCTTTTGCTTCCTTCTAGACCGAATTTCTTCACAATCTCTTTGATATACTTTTCTTGATGGATAAAGTTGTCATCTTTTGTTTGCTTTATTTGAAGATTAAGAAAGAAATTGAGTGATCCAATTAGGCTCATCTCGAACTCACTTTCAACAATGTTTGCAAATTCCTTGCACGGATCTTCGTTAGTGGATCCAAAAATTATATCATCAATATATATTTGTATGATAAGAAGATCTTTACCCTCCTTTTTGATGAATAGGGTAAAATCCACTTTACCTTTCTCGAAATCATGTTCTTCTAAAAATGTACTTAATCTTTCATACCAAGCTCTTAGTGCCTGCTTAAGTCCATACATGGCCTTTTTCAAGCGATAGACATCCTTTGGTCTGCTTGAGTCTTCAAATCCTGGAGGTTGCTCAACAAAGACTTTCTCTTTAATGTAACCATTAAGAAAAGCACTTTTGACATCCATTTGATATCGATGAATATTGTAAAAATATGCGTAGGCAGTTAATAGTCGTATAGCTTCCAGTCTAGCAACAGGAGCATAGGTTTCATCAAAAGCAATACCTTCCTCCTGTGAGTAACCTTTCGCAACTAATCCTGCTTTATTGCAAGTTACATTATCTTTGTCATCAAGTTTGTTTCGGAATACTCATTTTGTTCCGATGACCGGATGATCTGAGGGTCTTTGCACTAATACCCAAACATCGTTTAGTTTGAATTAATGTAATTCTTCTTGCATGGCCTCTATCTAGCTTTTGTCAAAGATAACTTCTTTGATCCTTTTGGGTTCTTGTTGAGATATGAGAGCCAAGGAATTCATCATTTTTTTAGTAAGGATCTGGTCTTGATTCCTTCATTCATGCTTCTAATGATTTGCTTCTTGCGGTGCTCCGTTTTCTCCAATATTTGGAAATTGACTTCTGTTTGAAAACATAAGTATTTTGATGCTGTTGTTGCTGATTGGCGGGAGAGGGTATGAGCATAACTTTATTACAGTCATTTGCTTGTATCCCCTTATGGTCATCTTTAAACTTCACGTTTATGAATTCTTCCACTATCTATGAATCTTTATAGAATACACGATAAGCTTTACTAGTAATTGAGTATCCCAGAAAAATACATTCACTTGCACAGACATCAAATTTCCCAATGTTATCTTTCTTATTTTTGAGAATGAAACATTTGCAACCAAATACGTGGAATTATGATATATTGGGCTTTCTTCATTTGAAGACTTCATAGGAAGTCTTTTCCATCAATAGTCTTAGTAGTACTCTGTTCAATATGTAACAGGCGGCGGTAACTACTTCTACCCAGAAATATGTAGGTGTACTGCTTTCAATCATCATGATTATGGCAATTTCTTATATAGAGCGATTTCTTCTTTCAGCAACTCCATTCTGTTGAGGAGTGTATGTTGTGGAGAAATTGTGTTCTATTCCATTTTTGTCGCAATAATCAGCAAATATTTGATTTTCAAATTCACTTCCATGGTCTGTTATGATTTTTGTGATGCTGTATCCTTTTTCATACCGGATCTTTCAAGCAAACTTCTCAAATAAATGAATTGCTTCATTTTTGTGAGATAGAAATATTATCCAGGTAAATCTTGAGTAATCATCAACAACCACCAAATAGTACCTTCTTCCACCTAGACTCATGGTCTTTGTAGGTTCAAATAAATCCATGTGCATGAACTGCAAAGATCAGTTAGTTGCAATTGTATTTATTAACTTAAAAGGTGATCTGACCTGCTTTCTCATAGTACATGCATTGCATGAGTCACATTTGCTGAAGTTAATTTTTGGAAGATCACGAACAAGATCTTTTTGTGCCAGAGGTCACATTCATCCTTTATGGACATTAGGCAATAGACATCATCCAAATTCAAATTTAGTAAGTAGATGTTACTATACCTTTTACTTGTAAATGATTGTGATTTGTCTTAACTTAGACCAATACATTTACCTTCTTCAAAGCTGATCTTGTTTCCTTTGTCACAAAGTTGACTTATACTTACGAGATTGTGACTCGGTCCTTTGACTAGTGAGACATCTTCAATGATAAGATTTCCTAACTTGATGTTTACTCTACCAATGATCCTTCCTTTGTCTTTTCCTCCAAAGGTGATAGAGCCTCTGTCACAAGACTTATAAAATTTGGAACTATCTCCCATCATGTGTCGTAAGTATCCGTTGTCTAGATACAATTTGTTTTTCTTCAAGACTACCTGCATTGAGAGAGATTCTCATCTTTTCTTTGGTACCCACTTAAACTTGGGTCCTTTAGTGTTAGATTGGACACCTTATCAAATCTCCTGTGAACCTATTTGGGCTTCATCTGCTTATTTAAACATCCTAACTTGAAATGACCATATTCATTACAGATTGAGCAATCAGGAAATTGCTTGCCAGAGGATGTGGTGAAGTGTTTTGCATAATGACTCTTGTAATGATATGTAGGAGGTCATTTAGCTAATCGTTCCTCGAATTTTGGAAAAGGATTCTTCTCGTTTTCATTTTTCTCATGTTCTAAACCACATTTGATGCAGTGAGAAATCGGAATTGAGAGAATGTGCTTCAAAGTTTCTAAACCAAGAGAAAACTTTGAGCTGATTTTTGAAATCTCTTCCTTGAGAGAGTCATTCTTAACTCGAGAAAGCTTAACTTCCATTTCTTGAAGGTCATAGTCCGTTTTCAAGTTTTCAAATGCAGTTTTGCAAGCAAGTTTTTCTGTGGTAAAAGCAAATACTTCCTTTTTCAAAATAGAGATTCTTTTTAAAGCCTTTTTGTGTTCTTCAAACATTTCTTTTAAAAAAATCCTGCATTTCTTCATTAGATAGTTCTGGCTGATTTACCTCATTTTCTTTTTCATGATCTAAGTTTGCCATTAGACAAAGATTTGCTTCTTCTTCGTTGCTAGATTCACATTCTAATTCAGTCCATGTTTTGGCTTTTAGCGCTTTCTTCTTCTTCTCGTACTTTCCTTTCCACTTTTTGAGCAACGGGTAATCTGGTATTATGTGACCTGGTTTCCTGCATTCATAATAGACAAGGTCTCTACCTTTGAGTTCTTCCTTGCTCTTGTAGGGTCTCTTTTCTTCAGGAAACTTCACTTGTCGTTTGCCTTTGAAGTTTCCTCCCTTTCTCACGAGGCTGTTAAATCTTCGAGTGAACAATGCCATGTCTTCATCATCACTTTCATCTTATGATGACAATTGATCACCTGCATCAATTTGTTTGCTTTAAATGCTATAACTTTCTTACCCTTTAAGTTACCTTAATTTGTTCTACTTCATAGGACGTGAATATTCCAATAAGTTCTTCCAACATGATTGGTTCCTTGTTGTTTCTCGAATTGAGGACTTCACATTGTTCCATTCTTTTGGTAAGGCTCTTAGCAGTTTGTTCACATTTTCTCCATTGGTGAATACTTTTCCTTGATGTGCAAGACCATTCACTATATCCGTGAATATGTTGAACATTTGTGCTATTGTTTCATCTGATTTCATCTTGAAGAGCTCATACTATCTAAGGAGAATGTTCAACTTCGTCTCCTTTACTTTATTAGTTCCTTCGAATGTGAGTTCCAATAGATCCCAAATTTCTTTAGCTGTGACACGTACAAATTTTGTTATATTTAGTCATGGATAAAGAACAGTATAGAAAATGTTTAGCTTTAGCACTATGAGATGCTCTTCTTCTTCGTGCTTCCTCTGTGTTATGTGCCGTGGGAGCATTTGCAGTAGCATTTTCTGCTGGAGCTTCTTGTCCATCTCTTCGAGTAGCAATTGGTGCAAGTACTTCTATGCCAACTGAGATCACATCCCACATTTCAAAATCAGTTGCCTCAAGATAGGCTTGCATTATGTTCTTCCAGTAGCTATAATTGCTTCCATCAAAGTAAGGCGGCTTGTTTGGAGCAAAAGCATCACTAGTGATAAAACCACCAAAGTTAGCCATAAGAAAATACCTTTATACTCAGAAGAGGTACACTTCCAAAAACAAGTAACAGGGCTCTGATACCAATTGTTTGGACTAACTATGCAACCTAAAGGGTGGTAAAAAGGTTGTTTTTGATGTTTTAAAAACTTTTGTGGAAAACAGGGTGTAATAAATAGATATTTGGTTTCACCAGAAGTATGAGAGGCAATGAATCACTTGTATGCTAGAAATAATAAACAGAAGAATAAACAGCAGCACACAAGGATATATAGTGGTTTGGCTTTGATTCCAAGCCTACATCTACTCTCACCACTAACAACCACAAGTTGGGCTGGATTGCACAACTAAATGCTAAACAAGTTACACTCAGCGTACACCACTCTTATCAATTGATAGATCACATTATTAGGAGTTGGGTGCAGCTACTGCTTGGTACACTCGAACTTTCAACACAACTACAATGCAGTAAGTGCTATCGACATACAAGAGCTTTTTACTCGGTACACAGTGACTAGCAGATTTCTGAAATTTTATGAGCATTCTCTCTAACTTGTTGACTTCAAAGACCTTCTCTTTTATAGGCATCTTCAATATGATCGTTGATGATGTATTAGAAGGGCATGATAGCCGTTAGAGCCGGTGGTGCTGTTGTCCTAGGAACTGACTATCCATACAGCCTATTCTAGAACTTCTAGAGACTTTCCTAAAATAACTTCTGCTGTTGTTCTGTAACTGCAGTTCTGACAATTTGTCAGACTACCTATTCTCTTCTCTACCAGATCTTCTGCCGTGCAAATCCAGTCAACAATGGATATAATAGTGAGGCAACGTTCATATTAAATGATCCATTACCTAAACATTACCATTTACTTGATCTCTTCAGCTTCAGTGAGACATCGTCATTTAGCTTATCTTTGTGATCGATGGTGTTGTTTAACTGATTCTTCAAGGATAGTCTTGTAATCTTATTTTCAATGAATTACACCATGAGTATCACTCAGTCCCCTGAATATATCTGTACTTAGACAATGTAGATATTATACTAAGAATAGTTTAGGTATCATCAAAATTCATTTGGTGATGCTTTTCCAACAAGAGCTTTGGACAACATCATCACAATAAGTCCCTTGTTTTGCGGCTTTTGTCCACCTCGTCAAAATATATTGTGATGGAATGCCTGTAACATTTACAACATGGGTCAAGATGCATAAAGTATGCCTATACAACTATCCTCGGATTTCAAATAACTTGCAGCTTCATGTAATGATAGAATCACTTGGACTAAAATGAACATTATCCTTCCGTTCACTAATTCTGATTCCCATGATATAAGTGTGCAATGACCCATTAGTATATGATCTAAGAGCATTTACAGACAAAACATGCAAGGACTTGGTCTAGAAATTCCTATAAATGACATGAGTATATATGCTTGCAACATCTTGGAAAATTGCATTGTTTTCAACCATAATCCTGTGACTTTCCTTTAGGACACTCAAAATAATCAACTATATCAATATTGCACATTTTTCAACTTGCTTCTCATAATGTTTGACAAATTCAATCAAAGTCATGGTCTTACTTGCCATATCTTAAAAGACATTATTTGTGTTCTCACTTCTTTGTGTAGATCTAATTCCTGCAGAAAAGAAATCACGGCAAACACAGGACACCATTTATGACGCAAATGATACAAGCTATCCAACCACTTGTTGTCACCCAAACTCCACTCCAAACACATAGCTTTCCAAGTGTTCTCCATTTCCAGTATAGATTTGCAATGATATAGAAGCTTTTGCCAATATTTATCACGAAAACTTGGCTTTCCAAGAAGATGTGCAATATGATGCATAGGTTTTTTTTTGCCATATGCCATACACATAAGCAATGATAATAATTCAGAAAAACAATTCTAATAGCATTTACCATGGCATGATCTTGATTAGTAAAAATAGTTTTGGGTGCTTTAATACCGATTACCTCTAAAAATGATCGAAATGCCCAAGCAAAAGAACCAGTAATTTCATCCAACGGAAACGCACAACCAAATATAACATTTTTCCAATGATGATCCAAGATAATAAATGGTGCACATGTCATATTGTACTTATCTATATTGTAAGTGGTATCAAATACCACCATATGTCCAAAACTTTCATAGTCCAACTTGGATTCATCATTGGACCAAAAGAAATTGGTCAGTCTCTATTCCTCATATTGTAAGCAATTAAAATGGTTAACAAGATTTTGACAATCCCCCACACTAATTGGGTTCCTTCTCTTTGATTGCAAGAAATTTGACAATCGCATAACGTAAAGCCAACATTATCCAATCCACCTACTTCACCACTTAGATAGAAATATGCTTTTGCAGCCCTTATACAGTCCTCAACTATGGAAGTCAAAATACCTATATCGGTATCCATAATGTGTCGATACGATCATATCAAGTGTTTTTGTTTATCATCAATGAAAGGATGATTATGGGCATGTGACATCCCAAAAATTTCGTCCGTTAGTTTAACTTTCGTACGTAACGAAATATTATGTAGAAATTTGAATAATCGTCGACAAGCTACAGCAGCGTTGACCGCGGAAGGCTTGGTTATCAACGAGACTACCGTACCATCGCCATGACGACTGCTACACTGTCTTACAAATTTCATCGTTTCCAAGTCATAAATTTTCTTGGGTACACTATAAACTTGGTCACAATTTCCTTCTGCCATTACCACCTTGCCACGCTAATTCCCCTCCCCTTTATCGATCATCCTTGTTCATGGTCAAACCGATTACTTAAACCCTTGCACCGCTTGAACTCCTCCCGCTCCTTGCCACACTAATTCTGCGTTCGCCACCTGTCCAACTATCACGCCATCAACCCTCACCATCTATCACCTTTTCTCCCTTTTGCATGCCACAATTACACCCTTTTAAGCCACCGATCCAGCTACGTGGCCACACCCCACAAGCCACTCAATTTCCACACGCAAGAAGGGAAAAACATGTTTATTCCCTCGTGATTAGCGACCGACTCTTCCCTTCTCATTCGGTCCTGCTAATTTTCTTCCCTGCCATTTTGTTTGCATGTGTTTTGCTACTCGATTCCTTCCACGACAAATCCACGGCGTTGCTCGCCTGTTCCGCCATCCAACCAGCCGCGGGATCACCGGGAAGCTTCTCGCGCTGGCGAAACCTGTGAGCTGCGAACCGAGGAAGCGCGACCAGTAGCCGAGACACTCGGCACTCCCTTCTTTGCTGGAACAGCGCCAAATTCAACCAACATCGAGGCAAGTGAAATTCTGCTTCCCTATACCGGATCGGAATGGGTTGCTTGTTGAATTGGTTGTAGGCGTAGGATATTGACAGAAATGGATGGTGGAGGTGGAAGTTAGTTTTTAGTTTTGGGTGTTTTTGAACACCAAACTCGTGGGAATCAAGCATTGAGTTGTTTTTTAAATTAAGTTATGATTTCCAGACTCGGTTTTGGTTGAACCTTTACTACTTTCCAATTTTGTAGAGATTTCTGTGGTTCGAATCTTGCAAAACTTCCTCATGAATGCTGTTCAAAATATCTGGGAGTATAATATATTTTAACTTCAGAATTTTTTAAATTGTTTTGGGTAGCACGAAGGCCTAACCTTCAACCCGTGCTAGACTGCTCACACTACAAAAAAACATGATTTTTGCGACGAATTTTGCTACGAAAAATTTGCAAAAATCCGTCGCAAATTCAATTTGCGACGGAAAAAAATTCGTCGCAAAATCTGTCGCAAATTAGCCACGAACACTATCCGTCGCAAAGTTCGTCACAAATATTTCGTCGCAAATTAGCCACGAATATTATCCGTCGCAAATTTCGTCACAAATTTAGTTGTACATTTCGTCGCAAAATTCATCGCTAATTTGCCAAGAAATTCTTTTTTTTGGTCAGTAATTTGCGACGAACTTATTCGCGGCAAAATTCGTCGCCAATTGCCACCAAATTTTCTTACTTTTGCCATCAACATTATTCATAAACGAATTTAGGGATGATTTTTTATTAATTCTTTAGCGACGAGCTCTACAACGAATATCATTTAGGGACGAAATTAGCGACGAAATTTTATTTTTGCAACGAACTTTTGTAATTTGTGATTGTACGGTAAAATCATTTATTTTATTTTTTGATTTTAAACCTAATTAAAAGCAACATTAATTTTTGGAATTTATATTTAACATTGATTAAGCACTTAATAACATCAAAATATTATAATAATATGAAAATGAAATACATTCATCTACATTTTCCACAAGAATGACATAAATATTTTTCTTTATAGTACACATAATGAGAGAATAAATAATCTTGCACAATAAATAATGACGACAGAAATGAATCAAAAAAGAATATCCTCCTTGCCAACGGCCGTGTCTCCTCTGAAGGCAAATTCCACCAACCTCCTGTGCTTCAACAAATTCAGATCGTGTGAGATCCACAGCCACCTTGTTTTCAAGAAATTGCATCAGCAGCAATAAATATACACCAGCCATCCAGATAGCATAATGTTGCAAATCCACCTCTGCCAAAAAAAGAAATTTTGAAGCAGGACCATCATTTAGCTTTATGCAAAGGAAAGGTGCCCAGCTTTTCTAGTGTTCAAGCAGGAGGTTACCTTTCACATTGTCAGTTATGCCTAGCTTCACCAGCTCATCTGTGAAAATTACATGATTCAGATTATTTGAACTTATGTGCTTTCTTAGAGCAGACATATGTAGATCACAAAGTAAGACAACAGAATCATGCAAGTTATTTTTCAGGTTGACTCTGGAGTGATTAGCAAAAGGGATTACACATGCAGCTGATCTTGGCAAAAAGATGACCTTGCTAACACAAATGGAAGGAATTGTATCAAAGAAGCACTGACCCTGGACAATAAGCATGCCAGATTCGATTCTCTTGCTGCATTCTTTGAACAGTCCTTTTGGACGTCCAGAAACTACCACCATAAGATCAACAAGTGCATACACAACACTTCTAGGAAGCCATTCCCCATTCATGGGAGGAGGGGCCAACTCCAGCGTATCTCCCCACAGCTGCTTTATATTGATATATTGATCTGGTTCCAGAGGCCCAGATGAATTTACAGAAGTCATGCTTTTCAGCTGCTCTTGAAGCTGTACTTGTCTTTTGGACAACGCTGATATATCCCTCGGGTGCAGGCCAGGCTGGGAGAGATGTTGATCCAAAGCATCAAGTTCTCTTGTTAGCTCCTGTATATTCTGCGTCATTTGCGAATCAGCCTTCATAGCATTATCCAATCTTTCAACGTGCTCTGCAACACCCTTGTAGTCACAAGTCCGAAGACAATAGAAGATGTGCAGCAGCTCATTGTAAAACAGTAGACCAAGGGAGCCTTTTTCGCTTTTGGAGTTTGGCATTATACAAAAAAAAAAAAAAAAGAACCAAATTTAATGAGAACTCAAGAATGCTTTGCACCAGAAACAGATAGCGAATCAAAACCATATACATCAGAAGTTCGCTTGATGTGCATATCGAAAATAAGAATGGCAGTACCCATCCTACGGATCCAAACCCCAACTTACTCTATCTAGCTGAATGGAGGACCAAGCCCTGTCGCAGTTACGCACAGCTCTTTCTACGGTGCTCTCATCCTCCCATTGCATCAGGTGCACGTGCAGAACAGATGTCGAGAAGAACATCTGATCCATCCATCACGCTGAAACGAGGAGTCAGAACAATTGCAAACACCATGTCCCTCAAACTCATCCAAAAAGCAAAATTCAAATAAACCCAAACGCCGCAGATTCTCCCCCATACATGCACGAAAAGATTTGAGGACATGCTAGGCTATTCATCCTATCTTACGCGCATCGAAACACGATAAATTGCCAGGGAAATCAAGCACTCCGGATACTCGAATTCCATAATCGATGCAGAACACCAACCTCTAGCTCTGGGTAGCCCAACTCGGCGGCGAACCGGTGCCCGCTTTCCAAGGAGGACACGGAGTTGCGAAAGTCCCCTTCGATGATGAGAGAGTTGGCGAGCTGCGAGTAGAAGTTGCAGGACCAGAGCTTGGCAGCGATCCTTCCAGAAACAAAAAGGAATCCCAATAAGAGAAAGCAAGCGAATGAACGATGAGAAAGGAGAGAAGGAAGGGGGTGGGGAGGGGGGGGGGGGGGATTTTACGGGTCGGAGGAGGCGGCGGGAGGGGAGGAGGTGAGGTCGAGGGCGCGGTGGAGGATGGTCTTCTGGGAGGCGATGGCGCCGATGAGGTGGTAGCAGTGGCTGAGGAGGCTGGAGCAGTGAAACTTGAGGTCGAAGGAGGAAGGGATGGAGTTGAGGAGGAGGTGGGAGCGGGAGCGCTCGAGGTGGGACTTGGCGGTGGTAACGCTGTGGGAGTGGCAGAGGAGGAGGGTGGCGATGCGGAGGCGGGTCTGCACCACCGCCTCCAGGCACTTGATCGCCTGCCCCACCTCCCCTCGCCGCTTCGAGTAGTCGGCCAGCCCCCACAGCCCCTCCGCCGCCGCTTCCATCCTCTCTTTCTCTCTCTCTCCGTCTGTCTCTTCCGGCGAGGGAGACCCGGGGGGGTAAAGTGGAGGAGACACGGCCGTTGGGTGAGGTGGAGGAGACACGGGGAGGAGCCGCCGCCTCTTCGGAGGCCATGGCGAGGAGTCGCGGGGGGAAGGGGGTACCGAAAACCTTTAGCGAACGCGAGAGGTTTGGAGTGTGGGAGAGAGGGGAAGAAGCAGAAGCGAGAAGGAGAAGGAGAAGCGGAAGCAAGATAGAGAAAAAGGAAGAGAGAGGGAAACAGTGAGCGAGAGAGAGAAATTGGGCGGGGCTTCGGGGCGCTCTTTTTTTTTTAAGTAAATTAGCGACGAACCTTATAGTTCGTCGCAAAAATTAGCCATCAATATTATAATTCGTCGCAAATTTACGACGGATTTCTTTTTCCGTCGCAAATTTGTGCTCTATTTTATTTCCATCGCAAATTTGCGACGGATTTTTTTTTTCAGTCGCAAATTTGCGTACTATTTTAATTTCGGCGCAAATTTGCGATGGATTGTTTTTTCGTCGCGATTTTGCGACGGATTCTTTATTTGCGACGGATTTTTTTTTCCGTCGCAAATTTGCGTACTATTTTATTTTCGGAGCAAATTTGCGATGGATTTTTTTTTTCGTCGCAAATTTGCGTACTATTTTATTTTCGGGGCAAATTTGCGACGGATTTTTTTTTCCGTCGCAAATTTGCGACGGATTTTTTTTTTCCGTCGCAAATTTACGATGGATTTTTTTTCCGTTGCAAATTTGCGACGGATTTTTTTTTTCCGTCGCAAATTTACGATGGATTTTTTTTCCGTGTCGCAAATTTGCGAGGGATTTTTTTTCCGTCGCAAATTTGCATCCTATTTTATTTTCAGAACAAATTTGTGACGGATTTTTTTTTTCGTCGCAAATTTATGATGGATTTTGCGACGGATTTATTTTTGGTCGCAAATTTTCGACGGATTGGTTTTCCGTCGCAAATTTGCGATGAATTTTTATTTCGTAGCAAATTCCGTCGCAAAATTGCAACAAATAATTTTCGTCGCTAATTTGCGACGAAAAAAACTATCCGTCACAAATTTTGTCGCAAATTAGCGACGAAAAATTTCCCGTTGCAAATTTTCGTCGCAAAATTCATGTTTTTTTGTAGTGCTGGGTGCTTTGTTTCAGTAACCTTTTCATGTTCTTGAATTTTTATAAAATTTTATAGAAGGATTCCGAACAAAATCCCTTTCACAAAATTCCTTAGGAACTTCTTCCTCTACAACATATTTAAATTTGAGATTTTTTATAGAGGATTTGAGTGTTGAATTGAGCTCATTTTGAGAGACAAGGATTCTGTTCCAATAAGCAGTGTTTAGTTTGACTTTAATGCTTCCAAATGAGGTATTTATAGAAAGAATTAGACTTTGAGTTCCCATGAAAATTGTTTATCAAGGTATCTTATGTGACATATTTAAAATTTAGAATTTTTGGAGTTCAATCACTAATTATTTTAAGCTGATTTCAAAAACGGCGCGAAATTGCCAGTTTTACTTCCTTTTCAAAGATTCACTATTTTCTAGGTGAAAACGTGGGAATCTCGATTGGATATCTTCCAGAGAGACAATCTAAACATTTTGAGCTTTCAAATAATATATGATAGACCTTGATTGAATGTCAAATGATGAGGCAAGTGAGGCCAAGTTCATAAACAAGCTTGTAACTAGCAAGTGTTGCTAGAAAGGATTGATTGTTGTGTTGTTGTCCGTGTGACATTGTAAAAGATAGATTATTGTTGTTGATTTGTGCATTGTATGAGTTGATTACGCGCGTGGGCTTGCTAGGTGATTGAATGCCGTCGGTCAATGAACCAATGATGTCCCGAGGAGCCAAAGGGAAAGCGGGATGCCCAATTATGGGAACCGGTTGCCTAGGAGGATTCTGCCCTAGATGCCCCTAGAATTTGATTGGGACACCGTGGTTAGTGGATCATGAAGCATGCGCGGGGCGCTCGTTGAGAATTCCGACATACACCGTAGTAGATCAGAGTGCGCACGAACCTCGCCAGACGAGAGTTTTCCTCCTTCCGTGACTGGCAAGTGCACTGGGCATGTGACTTAGAGTGAGATAATGATACCCATACAAGTGTGAAATTGTGTGTATTTTTGAATCGTGCTGTTGATTGTGATTACTGAGTTAAAGTATCACAATTGAGATAGTTCCTAATGTGGAATATTAAAATACGTTGTGTTTGGTTAGTAAGTCCATATAGAAGATCGGCATGCCTATGCCGTTAATATGCATGTTATTCCTGTTTGGTATAGGTTGATAGATATTTCACTGCCGAACTATTGCTCATTCATGTAGTGGTTAAACTTTTTCAGACTAGTTGAGATGCTGATCCTTCCCGTTTCGTCCTCCATTAGCTATGGTGTACCTCTTGACTTCTCTAGCCAACTAACTGATTTTGTAGACCCGGATTTTCCGCATGTAGTGTTTGTCAGATGTATCTCTATTCTAATGATGGACATAGGGTCTCCTATGGGTCCTATACTCATGGGATTTATAGCGGTATACGCTCGAATTGGTGGTCGAACAGTAGGACCACCACCACACCCTGATGAGGATGGAGCTGACGACAGAGACAATGAAGTAGAGTGATGCGGGGAGCGATTGGCAGGAGAGTACCATTTTTGGAGCACGACTGATATTTTGGATGAAGTCGTATGGTTGGGTGATCCTTTTAGCAGACGCAAGTGATGGGTACATGTAGATAGATCGGGTAGGGAGTAGTCCTACTGTTAACCCTCAAAATGTGAACTCACCGTTGTATTACCCCGTGTTTATAAATAAGAAGAAGCTTGAAGTGTAGTTTCTGTGTTGTTACTTATAGTAGTAGACTTTCCTTATTTATAATTCATGTTATGAATGTTGTTCTTAACAGGAAGTGTATTCCGCATACAAATTCTTATAAACTCGTAAGGTTAGAGTGACTCATAGGAAGGGGTGTACCCAGGACGTTACAGGGCATCCTCAAACTTGAAAACTACATAAACTCCATCTTTGATTGTGAATTTAATGCAAGCTTGACATCCAGTTCCCTTTATTGTCCTATAAACATCTCTTTGTTCGTGAGGTGGGATTCGTGGAGAGTGTCCTTCATAATTACAAACAAATGTGCATCGTCACAATATTCCTTTGCCACTATTTGCTTTTTGTCTTTTTCACATTCCAAATCCCTAGCAAGTTTCATATGCATTGCATTATTATAAGCTTCCTCGTTAGCAAATATCATGCCAATTCTAAATACAAATTTTTCATTAACATTATGCACAATGATATTATCTTTTGGAGCCTTTACAATTAAAAGAAATCTATTATTTAGAGAAGAAAGATAAAGTGGAAACAAATTTAATTCCTAAAAAGACGAAGTCATACCCATTTATCTCGAGAACAAGTCAATTCAACTACAGGGGACTAGAATATTCTTCCACTTCTTTAAACCAACATCTACTGCAAAACTCCATAATCTTTGTTTGGCACATCAAGATACGAATCCGGCAAGACCCAGAGAACACCAGGTAATCCTATTCAACCAAGATGAAGCATAAAAAATGCGCTGACCAACATTTGAGAAAACTTGTCTAGGTCTCTCAAACCAATAGGGCACGATTGAATAGTGCTAGAACTGAGAGTGGTAAGCACTACCGCAAGTGACAAACATCGACATCTCTGAAAACTAAGGGGAGAAAGAAAGGAAGAGAGAGAGAAAGAGAGAGGGGCAATTCAATAAGCATAGCATAGTTGAATGAATTTAGTCAGATTATTGCAAAACAAAGTCTGCGAGGAAGAGTGAAAGCCTGAGTGCACCCGAGATATGACCGAAAAACAAGAGGCAAACAAGACCGGATCTTTCTAAGTTCGACATTACTAGGTACATGGGCACTTGAGATCAGCAATCAAACATAAAGACGATGAAGGGAACACTTGAGATCAGCAATCAAACATAAAGACGATGAAGGGAACACAACTTCAACAAGCGAAAAATTCCAAGAAAACAAGTAACTCAAAAGAATCATAACCTAAAAGTTTTTCTAAAGTTAATTATCGAAAAGTTGATGGGGTCACTCAAAAAAATTGGTGATTTTCAAGGACAGTTGGTAATTGAGATACAATAGCAAGTAAGACTGATAAGAATTAGTAATTCAAGATAAAAATTGCTTACCAAAATCAAATAAAATATGATAGGTAATTCAAAGGAAAGTTGGTAGCTTAAGAGAAATAATCAGTAAGTTAATCTTGGAAAAATTGGTAAGTTGCAAAAAAAAGTTGGTAATTTTCTTGTACAATTGGTAACTTAACAAGATCTGTTGGTAAGTAAATCAAATAAAGTTAGCTAAAGTTGGTAATTAAAAAAGAGATCAACAAAAACTCGGTAAGTAATTCCAAGGAATAAATTAATTAGGGAAAATTCAGTGAATCATTAAAAGAAAGTTAGTAATTGGTAACTTAAAAATAGTTGGTAAGAAAATCAGAGATAAGTTGGTAAGTAGATTAACAAAATGGTGTTTTTCTTGGACAGTTGATATTTAGGGCGTTGGTAACTAAGACAATTAAAATTTGGTATCTTCCTAGAAAGGGAGATAATTTATAAAAGAATTTTATAAAAGTTGGTAAGTAACTCAAAGAAGATTTGGTAACTAAAAGTAGTTTGTAAGTTAATTAGAAAAAGTTGGCAAATTACTCACCGTGTATCAAACCAACAGTGCTCCCCTTGAGTGGTGAGGTTACAGCTCAACCTAAGCCCTTAAACAAATTAGAATGCCCTTAGTGAATAATATAAAAACAAATGATAAAAAAAATTAGGATTATGTTTCCTAGAAGTCATAAAACCCGTTACAAAAGTGCAATTGAGTCATAAAACTTGTAAAAAGTGCAATTGAGTCCTAAAACTTATCAAATTAATTCAATCGAGTCCTAAAGTTAATATCGTCTAATTTATTAAACGAAAAATGCTAATGTGGCATTGATGTGTCTTATTTTATTACTTTTCTTGAAACATGTTGCGATGATGTGGCGTCCAACAAGAGTAACATCAGAAAAAGATAAAAAATATATATATAAATTAAATTAGAAAAAAGCTAAAAAAGGAAAAGAAAACAAATCCACAACCAGCAGCTGTAGCCAACCCTTACTGGTGGCTACCACCATAGCCGCCGGGAAGGGTCAGTGGAGGTGGCCTGAGCCTTCTCGAAGCCCAGCGACCCTCACCAACCCCAGCAAAGCCCCGCCCGTCCTTAGTAAGGGCTTGCAGGTCTTGATCTAGGGGAGGGAGCAACCGTTGCCCCATATATGAGTGAGGCTCGCCGGCGAGGGTTGGGCACAATCGCTAGTTGTAGGTCTGTGATTTTTTAGCATTTTTCTAATTTAATTTATATATATCTTTTACTAATGTGGTGCTTGTTAGACGCCACATCATTGCCACGTGTCTCAAGAAAAATAATAAAATAAGACACGTCAATATTTTTCGTTAGTAAATTAGATGGTGCTAACTTTAGAACTTGATTAAATCAATTTAACCAGTTTTAGGACTCAATTGCAGTTTTTGCAAATTTTAAGACTCAATTGCACATTCGTGACAAGTTTTAGGACTTTTAGTGCAGATATCCCAAAAAATTACTATCTTTCCTACTAAGTTACTACATAATATTTTATGTAATATTAGTATAGTCAACTTAAACCGGAATTACAAGAAGGAAACAAAACATCAAAAGTTAGAAAACTTTGGGAAAAATGACACAAATGGTTCATAAACTTTGGTTCAATATGCAATGTGATCCCTGAACTTTTTAATTTATTCAATGTGGTCCATGAATTGTAGCCCAATGTGCAATCTGGTCAATGAACTTTTAATTTGTTCAATGTAATCCCTAGATTTTTTGTATATATTCAATTTAGTCCTTGAATAATATGAAATTGTTTAACCTAAACTTGAATTATCGGGAGAACAATATTAAACATTTTCATATAGTTCAAAGCTTAAATTGAACATGTACCAAAAATCCATGGACTACATTGAATAAATTAAAAATTCAAGGACCACATTGCACATTAAGCCAAAATTTAGGGATCACATTGTACAAATTAAAACTTCAAATACCAAATTGCACATTGGGTCAATATTTAGAGATCATTTATGTCATTATCCTAAAACTTTATTGTCCATTTGCCAAGGAATTGTGGTCGTGGTAAATCTGATAATGACCCCAATAGCCCTCTCGCTCACCTAGGCCCACTCAAGTTAACAAAGCCCAAAACATCATCGATAAATATGGACAAACAATTGTTTTCTTCCGTTGGGCTGTTTTGGCCCACTTATGTAGTCTTCCTATGGATTTTATTTGTGTTAAACCTTTGAATTTTGTCAATTGAATCTTAAACCTTTTTACTTCTTACCAATTGAGTCTATCTAGCCAATTTTGGCCGAAAATCGCTGACGTAGACATCGGCTAGCCGCGTGGCACTAACGTGGACATTTTTAAATAATATTTCAATAATTTTATGATCTTTTTAATGATTTTTTTTCTATTTTTTTTTCCTTTACTCTAGACTAACCCTCGCCAGCTCTAGGTGAGGGCTCCCATGCCCTCGCTTTGGCCAGCGAGGATCAATTAGCCCTTACCGTGGTTGGTGAGAGTTGCTGGCCCTTGCTTGCAGTCAGCGACCTAACTCTAAAACCAAAAAAAAAAAGGAGAATATGTTCATAAGAAGTCTTAAAACTTGTCACAAAAGTGAAATTAAGTCTTAAAACTTGTAAAAAGTACAATTAAATATCAAGTTGGTTCAAATAAATCATAAAGTTAATGCCGCCAAACTTACTAACAGACAATACTGACGTGGCTTATTTTAATATTTTCTCTCTCCTACGTAGCGATAACGTAGCTAATGTATGAAACGTAAAACCAAAACAACATTCTTTTGGCCCAAATTTGATTTTTAATATTAATTTTATTTAAATTAAATTTAAAAATAAAGTAAAAAAAAAAAAGAGAAGAGGAGGATAGGCGAGCAGAGAGGGCTTACCCTCCTCGCCGTCGCCCCACCACTGCCAGGAGGGGCCAACAAGGGTGGGGGGACAATAGGCGGGGGTCGCCAGGCCCTAGATGGGGCTCGACAACCCTCACCCAGAGGTCGCAACCCTCCCCTAGATCGGGCGAAGGCCGACAACCCTCAGCCAGGACTAGCCCTCGCCCGATCTAGGGGAGGGCCGTGAACCCTCGCTTGTCGTCCCCTCACCTTCGCTAGCCACTCTCGACGATGGTGGGGCAACGGCAGCGGGGAGGGCAAGCCCTCCCTCCCCACTTGTCCTCCTTGTCCACTTTTTTTTTAGCTTATTTTTATGTTTAGTTAAAATAAAATTAATGTTAAAATAATAATAAAAAATCACGTCATCGCCAAGTAAGATATTAAAAAGGAAAAAGCCACGCATCATTTCCTGTTAGCAAAATTAGATGGTATTAACTTTAAGACTCGGTTGAGCCAATTTAACAAGTTCAAAGATTTTATTGTACTTTTTGTAAGTTTTAAAATTCAATTGCACTTTCGTAATAAGTTTTAGGATTTCTAGTAAATATATCCAACCAAAAAAAAAAACAGAGAGTGTTTTTCCTGCTTGGAAAGGAAAGATCATGGAATTTCCCCGAGCGGGAAATAGTCCCAAAAAAACAGAAAACGGGACGAAATATTCGGCCGGTTGGATTTGGACCCACCAACTTTGCGGAAAGACGGAACACGTCCGCCTCGGTAGTCGCGAGCGGTTCAGCTGATCCTTTGACGGTCGTTCATCATCGTTGTCATCGAAACCGCCATCGCCATCGCCGCGCATTAAGTAAAACCCCGCCTCCTCCTCCTCCTCCTCTCTCATCACGCACGAAGCTGTCGCGCTCCACGCTCCATTGGAATCGCCGCAAGAAAACCCTCTTCGATCTCATCGCCTTCGTTCCTTCTCCAAGACATTGTCTCCGCAACGCGATCTTTTCCCGTGCCCATCACAAGGCTCCCGCCGCATTGCCAGCGAATACGGGCATACCCAGTTGCTCGAATCGGCCGCCATTTCGTTCCGATGGCTTCGTACGCGGTTCCCTGCCCGAAATCTGCCTCGGTAGCTCGATCGGGGACGAGCCCGCAGACCCCGAGGCAAAATGTGGGGAAGATCTCGTTTCCTCTGTTCTCTTTCGGGTTTCAGGTGATTCCGTTTGTTCCCAGAGACATTGCGACTTCAGTCATTCCGTTGTTCTTTGTCTTTTCCGCTTCCCGATTTCACTGGTATTGCTAGCTTCTAATTCGTTCGATTTAATTTGGTCTAGCAATGGATTCTTGAGTTTTCTGCATAAAGTTTGGGTTTTGTGTAGGGTTCCATGTTACTGTCTGTGGGGCGGCGACCATTTGAATCTTTGATACTTAGATCGCTATTGCATCGTCAAACTTATTTGCACTTTATTCAAACTGTACGCCTTTGCTTTAAGTTGCAGTCTTAATTATCTAAGAAACTTGCGATCGCAAGCTGAACTTCATGGACTGCCAATTCTATCTGGCATTATGTACATGGGAGCGCATTAATATTCAAAGCCGCAGATATGAATAGGTGTAGTCAGATTCCACATCAGCAGAATATATCTGCGCATTTCATTGTCAATGATCATTTGCTAGCGTGTGCATTGTGTTGATTTAGCTTTATCTACTTGAAAAAAATGTCAAATGGTTTTATAGTTCGGGATAGAATGGAGAAGTTTCCCAAAATGTAAGGGCTTTTCAGGTAAATACATTGTAATTTTTATTTACCCTTTCGAGAAAATTACCTTTGGCCTTTCGAGAACAAAGACGATACTGTCGACTTTTGTATAAGTTAGATTGTTCATTTTTTTAGTTTTTTATTCACAGAAAGGTCATTGAGTCACAATGTATATTTGTTAGATTTGATAGACTCTGTCCCCTGTATTTAATTTTGAACTGTATCTGGTTTGGTAACTCTTTGTTAGATTTGATAAACTGTATCTACTTGTTAGGTTTTGTCAATTTAAAACCCAGTTCTTTAAGGTCCCCAAAATAAGTCTTTCAAAGCACCAATGTGCTTCCTAAAAGCCTGCTTTAGAATGTAGTGACTTATACAGTGTTTTGGCCTTGAAGTGCTATCGGACACCTTAAGAGAGCTGAAGTAGCTCTAAACTGACGTCACACTGCACTTGCAATTTCTATAACCCACTTAGTTATTTCTGTATTCATAGAATGTATCAGCTGATCATGTCGTTTAGTTATTCTCTCTCAAGGGACTGCTTGTCAGAGGACTTTTCGCAATATACACCTGTTGACATTCTGTTCTTAAAATAGTTCTGTTATGCCTCCACTTATCTATCGAAATTTTTTTGATCTGACGAAGATATAGGCAAGACTATACGGCTTTTGACCCTGTGACTCATCTTCTGAACACTGTTTGGAATTTGCAGTGGCCTAACAGGAAGCGTTTAACTGCATTAAAAGTGAAGGCAAAGCTGAATGAGGTGAGCTTGTTACAGTAAGATAGAAGGCTAACATTCAAAACGAATTTAATTCTAAGTGTCTCCTTGCTCTACTTTCTGGAATTAAGGTAACCGCTGAGAAATCCTCTAACTCTGGACTTGATGCAAAGTCCGGAGCCACTATATCAAAAGAAAGCAATGGTTCTGCAGCAAAACTTGGCAGTGAAAAAATCGTTCCAGATGCATCATCAATATCGGCATTCATGTCTCAAGTTTCTAATCTTGTCAAGTACGTAAAAATGAATTATTTGGGCCCAAATGCACTCCTGTGTTACTTAACAATCAGGATCAAGAAGCACCTAATAATTATTTAGAGCTGATTCCTATTGATCAGGCTTGTGGATACAAAGGATATTATGGAATTGCAGCTGAAGCAAATGGATTGTGAGATCACTATAAGGAAGAAAGAAGCAATACAGCAGCCACTGGCAGCTGCTTCAGTGGCAGCTCAACCCACACCAGTTTCCCATGCCATGTTTTCACCTCCACCTTCAGCAGCTCCAATTCCTGCTCCTCCAGCCGCTCCAGCTGGTTCTGGTCCTGCAACACCTGCATTACCCGCCCCTGTAAAACAAAGCAGCTCTTCTCATCCCCCTCTCAAATGTCCCATGGCTGGAACTTTTTACCGGTCTCCTGGTCCTGGTGAACCTCCGTTTGTCAAGGTAAATCAGGCTACATTTCTAGAATTATCTGGTTTTTTAGGAGCAGTAAATATCTTATTTGGATACTTACCTTTTTGTAATTTCAAAGCTTCCTTCAATGCTGTGCACGTAAACTCTACTTTTGATCCAACTACGTTTAGCCAATTGAATTAGAAATGAAGAAATCTCCTCTGACATCAATTCTCCTTCCAGGTCGGAGACAAAGTACAGAAAGGCCAGGTGGTGTGCATTATTGAAGCCATGAAGTTGATGAACGAAATTGAGGTATGTAGAAATTTATTTTTATCCTTTTCCCATTCAAATTCTGGACAAGGATATATGACTGAGGCTATCACTTTTAGTTGAAGGTCCCTCCCCAGCACTAAAAGAAATTACTTACGAAAAATAAGTGACCTCCCTTTCTTTTGGTTCAGCTTTCTTTGGTGATCATTTCTGTTTCTAAACCTTGAACAATAGTGAACCCATTGTACTATCCGTGGCCCATCATAGATGACCTGTCTCAATTGGCCAACTAGTGGGTGTGTTGCATTTCAAACACTAAGCCGATGAACCTAATGGTGTATCCTTCAAACAACAATCACCATCGCCACCAAAGGCTCTTCTAGTGTTTATAGACCTGCACTATACCAATCAGCCGATTCAACCAATTGAACTAAGTGGCCTTATGTGCGGTCCGATTTTAGTATGCAACATGTTATGGTCAAAAGATCAACCAAAAGTTACTCGGGTTGACATAGCCAAACAGGCGAAGTGATCAATCTTGGTTGACCGGATTTGGCTATTTTAGAAAGTGGAAGGTTGTGGGAAGGGCGGGAATCAAGCTTCTGCCCTCAAGGGATGTCCACACAAACTCAACCTCAAGCTATGATTTCTTTCCTGGTTATATGGGAAACTATTAATTTCCAATGAAATTGACCTCTTCTGAAGTGTAACTTTGCGTTTTGGGAGAGCTGAACCTACAGCCAAAACCTCTTTTTAGGTTGTGTTGACTATGCAGAATCGTTGTTCATATGTGTGTTGTTTAGCTACATAATAATGACAAACATGATCACATCCCTTTAAACGAATTGGCTGCAATGGTTGAACGGCAATATGCCAGCTTTAGTGGACTGGCCACATATGAACAGCCTAAATGTAGCATGCAAGATGACTGGCCACAGATTTTTGTCGATACAGAAAAACATTATCTTTTGGATGAGTAATTAAGTTTATTATGCTCTAGTATACACACACACATACATAGAGAGAGAGCATAATAAGTTCTTTTTGCCCAAAATGAATATTGCGACATAATAATGCAATCTTGCTGTTTGCGCTACGTTTCTTTTTCTCCTTGTGTTCTCAAGCTCAAACGTTGGTGTTTTGACACCTGACTGTTCCGGCAACGGATTTATAATTTTGCTTTGTAGTTTCACTAATCTCTGGTTTTACGGTTTCTCAGGCTGATCAGACTGGAACAGTAGCTGAAATATTGGTAGAGGACGGTAAACCAGTCAGTGTAGATGTGGTAAGTTCTCTCTTCCCTGCACTCGTTCACGTGGCAGATACGGTCACGGACTCGGTCCTAACATCTGTTTCGCGATGTGCAGCCTCTCTTTGTCATTGTACCATGAACTTCACAAGACACATGGCGCTCTTCTCAACTTGGCCGCGCACGCCACGATCCTCATCCATTCAGTAATCTGCTATGAAGCGTTGCTTGTCCTTGGGTCTTTTTGTCCAGTATTTAATTGGTAGAGACGCATAGGTCGAGATGTAACCTTTTCAAAAGCCGCTTTAAATTTTTTTCAGACAGTTTTGGGCCGAGCAATAAAATGTTCTTGCTTCGCGTCCTTTTGCACAAGCAGCACTTTCTTACCTAGACCTGTCAAAATGGATCACTATAATTTTAAAGAGCCCATCTTAAATAGATCTTAAAGTTTTAAACCTAACATAAATGGATTTAAATGGATTGAGTGTAAAATCCATATCCAATCCACCTATTAGGTCCGGGCACACTTTCTACCTTTTTATAAAAATATTTTTTTAAAAAATCGAAATTATTTTTCTTTTTATTATTTTCTCTTTTTCTTTTATTTTTATTTTCTTTCTTTTTTCTTTATTTCCAGCCAATTGTTGTGGCCGAATGGAGGGACAACCTTGCCAGAGGCCGGCAAAGCTCGAGCTCACTAGCCTCGGGTGAGGCTCCACCTTGCCAGATCCAACGAGATCGAACTTGCCCGATTTCGACGAGCCCAAGGCCTCGCCTAGTGAGGCTCTGCTCGCCAAAATCGGGCGAGTTCAAGGCTCGCCTGAGGCCAACAAGGCCTCGACCTCGCTAGATCGGTGAGCTTATCCTCACGTATGGTTGGTTGCCAACCATCGCCGTGGCCAACCATCGGCCAAAAAAAAAGGAAAAATAATTAAAATTTCGATTTTTAAAATAAAAAATTATTAAAATGAAAGCACAAAGTAAAATCAAATCAGATTTTAAATAGAAAATGTTGGAAAATATTTTTTAGTTCGTTTTTAGATTTCAGCCAAATATTGGAAATTTTTTTTATTTTCTTGGATAATGACTTCATGGCAAATGTTTTCTAGAAATGTTGAATTTTTTGCAAAACAAACAGAACCTCAATTTTCAAAAAAAAAATATTATAAAAATTGTTCACTAACATTGTATTGTATGAAAATGTTTTAGCAGTATAATATTTAAAAAAAGTTAAAAGAAACAAGTTTTCCTATATTGGGCTAAATATAAAAGTGTTTTAACAATATCAGTCAGGTCGGATATGGGTCGAGATATTTACGGTGCGTTTGGCAATTATTCTGTTTTTAGAAACTGATTCTACTCAGAAATTTTTTTTTTTTTTTATTCCGTACTTTGGAACAATTTATAAGCATTTAAAGGCATTTGATAACTACCTAAAATTTCTATTCTTGGAATAAGAAAAACATAAATGTATTTGATAACTGCACAATTTCTTTTTATTAATAATATTTTAATTTTTCTTTTTCTTTTTTTTTCTTCCCCCTCCCCTTCCTTGGCCATGGCCAGATCACTAGCACTGACGACCAACCACAAGCCAAGGCCGGCGAGGACATCACAGCCCTCGCCAGTTCCAGCTGGACCCTCACCACCGCCCTCACCAAATTCGACAGAGGCGGCGGCGGCTAGCAGCCTGGGCGAGGGCCGGCCTCGATGCCTTGGGGAAGGTCGCCCTCGTCGAATCTGGCGAAGGAGGCAACAAGGGTCACCAACACCAGATCCGGAGAGGGCCACGACATCCTCACTAGCCCTAACCGATCACCGATTGCCGGCAACCAGCAACCAACCACAAGCCAAGAAGAAAAAAATATTTTCCATTTCTGATTCTTGTTCCCAAAATCAAAAATCAACTTTTTTTTACTTCTTGATTTTATTCCAAAACTGATTTTGAAAACAAATTTATGCCCGAGAACAAAAAATTTAACAAACAGATTTCTGTTTCAAAACTTATTCTGAAAACAGAAGAATAAAGATAGTTACTGTTTAACCGGTTGCCAAACACGCCCACATTACAAATAAATGGGTTAATAAGTCAATTTGGATCGGACCATTAATGACCCGATCCACCTATTTAACAGGTCTTGCTACCTTTGTTTGTTTTTTGCGCAATCTCGACCACCAACTCCATTCTTACTCCCGACCGCAGTATAACGTGATGTAACAGACCAATTTCATTACGAGGCAGGTCAACTATTCTGCAAACCGTCAAGCCCTTTCAGCAGATTGGCACTAGACAAAAGAGTGTCAGTGCAACAAGTACAAATTGCAAGTACAGTAAGCTGCTGCAGCTGACAATGTGAATGATTTTCGCCCCGAGCCGAAAGGGGAAAAAGAACGAAATCAGATGTCCATTCGGAACAATATACAAATAGAGCAAACTCGCTGGAAAGCAGAAAATCGACTTTGACTATACATTGTGTTCCAATAAAACATGGAGTTTGAATTTTAGGAACTGACATAAAATGTGCTACGATACATCTATTTCCCCCACAGAAACAGAAATTTACAACGACAACAAAATTGCTCGAGACTACTCTAGCAAATTTCAATTTTGTTAACGTAAAGAATAATCGCCTGCCACTATAATGCCTAAAACTGGAAATCGGACAATTGAACAGAGTACCTTCAAGAGCCAGAAGAACTCAACTCTTTTGGCACTTCCATTTCCCTTTTCCAGAATTCTATCAATTTCTACTGTTGTCATATCCTAATTATTTTTCCTACTAAATGTACATGTCAGCCTACCTGTTATTTACAAGTGTTACCTCAACCTGCTCCTCGTGACTCTCCTTCCGCTATTAGTTAGACGTACCCTGCCTCCTGACCAGTTGTCATCGTCCTCGTCCTCGTCATCATCCCCACCGCGTCTAGAACCTCTTCTAGAGGCAGGCCGCTTTGGTTTGATGTTTGCTGTGTAAGCAGAGTAATCAATGGTGTCTTCCCTCAAAGCACTCTTAAATTCCTGCAGTATCAAAGCCGTTCAGATGTCCAAAAATTAGGTCACAAGCACAGTAATTGCACTAAGGCATACATGGATAAGGCAAAGACAGAAGGCTCTGGACCTCCATCATAATTTAAAGTACCTGATATCTTTCCATGACTTCTTGAGAAGTGGAAGGCAAGTTGGTATGTATTCCACTAATATTAAATGGAATATTCTGCTTGGAGAGAACTTCGCTGGATTTTTGCGTCTCATTTGGAGAAAATGACTGATTTGCAAAGGAAAAAATTGCACCAAATTAAGTTAACAATCCTGTTTTTATCTCAGTAGCACTTTCATAAAGATCACAATTCATCTAACTGAAAGATTACCTGGCACCGAGCATCGTTGAGGCCATAAATAATTTTTAGGTGCCTCTTTAGTTTCAACAGAAGCTGCAATGCCGTAGCAGCTAGACAGTCAACCTGCACACCACAAAGAGATATTAGGCTTCATGACAAACTTCTACTAACTTATATGTCCATATGTAATCAAACATTACAATGAATCCAAGGAAAAGCGACAAGTGGGCGCTACCAGAAGCAATGTAGGTGTAGGTAGATTGATATACTTGAAAAGATAGGAAAGTAATTAATTATTTCATTTATTTAGAGATCAGTAGTTCTTTTAGGAGTCATTGGGTGGGCCTGGCCAGGCTGCCCAAGCCTGTCCATAATCCATAATGTGTATTGAGATACTACAGGCCAGGCAGGGCTGGGCCAGGCCAGGGACAAAGTTGGGCAGGCTGAGCCTTTTACAGCAAGGCCATTGCTGAGCCGACCATTTGTCCTTTGAGCGTCTTAAACCTAGGCTGCCGTGTGGACTGCACAGCCCATTGA
The DNA here is from genome assembly GCA_024500025.1 of Syzygium aromaticum. Taxonomy (NCBI): domain Eukaryota; kingdom Viridiplantae; phylum Streptophyta; class Magnoliopsida; order Myrtales; family Myrtaceae; genus Syzygium; species Syzygium aromaticum. The sequence continues at coordinate 12,700,139 of CM044894.1, read as the reverse complement.
TTGGGTCTAGTGGTTATCAAAATCATAGAGCTGGCCTTTTAATGTAAGGCCATTGCTCAAGCCCGACATTTACCTTCAGTCTTCTCAGACCTGGGCCAGCCCTACAGCCTGTCCACATATTCATCAGGTCTAGTGGTCATCAGGATCATAGAGGAGAGGGTACTCCTCTACCTATTTACTCTTCCAGGCTACAATAAGAGAAAGCCAAGGCTAGAATTTTCATAATTACCTGGATTTTCTGCATACCATCCTCAGAGAAGCTAGAAAATTCACCAGACCCACTAAATTGGGGCTTTGCCTCCTCAAAATTAGAATTGTGCAAATTGAACTGATTTGATAGCTGTGGTGGGAGACTGCCATTCAAGTCAACTGATGTCGTATGATTGAAAAAAGGCTGATAAGCCAACTCTTGGTATGTGCCATTCAAATCCAGGGATCGTACATTACTGAAGACAGGTTGAGAAGCTGGCCATTGACTAATCCCACTCCCTTGTACCACATCCTGGCTGTCTCTTGGTAACGATCTTGAACAAAATGCCTTTAAATTTGCCTCAATGACCCCAGTCCGAACTTGCATTACTCGATTTATCGTATAAATCAAATAGAGTGGCTCATCGGGTGTCGTAAACGGCAATGAAGCAAGAATCTCTGTGCAGTGCCTGTGGAATTAAATCAACATTCATGTTATATATACTCCTTGCCACAAACAAACTCAGTGCAAGCATCAGTAATGAACTCACATCAGAAAAGGAACAACTGTATCATTCCATATGGGATTATCAAATTTGCGCACAATTGAGGACATAAACTTGTTCCGGGAAACCCGATTTCCACGAATTAGTTTGTAGATCCTTGAAACTCCAAGCCTTGCTTGAGCAAATGAGATACCATCAGATTGCCCTTTCATACTTCCAGGACCCTTATGAGGGACATTCTCGCTCCCACCATTAGAGGAACCATCGCTAATAATTTGTATAAAAATAAAGGACATTTGCAGCCCATCCCCTAAACGACTTTCGAAAAAAGCAGGATACCTGAAAAGAAGTACATATTAATCAAAAGGCCTACATTTGAAACCATCAAAATCATTCTCATTGTTACCACTTACTTCTCATTCATGTTCATCAGCAAATGATGAGCCAACTTTGCATTTACCTCCAGTGGATCAGTTTCAAGCGCTATAAGGTATGGAACACATGTAATGGGATGCACAAGACCTTGACGCAAAACCACTTCCACAATCTGCATTAAACAGTGACGATGTTCAAAATTCAAGTGCACAGAAATGGCTGTGAAAAACAGAAAACTTGCATAAGGTAAATCATGCTTACAATAATGGAAAAGAAAGAAATCAAGCTTACAATGAGCACCACAAGATGTTCTCTCTCACTCATATCAATCAGCTATTAAAATTTCTGAACAAAGTCAACTTGAAAGCATTTCCGCAGTGAAGTGCTGATTTCAAGTTCTCACCTTGAGGGCAGTCTGACGAACTTGTTCATTTTGGTCTAAGCATCTCTCCAGTATCCTATCCCAATAGAGTTGAACTATACCCCCACACATGTTAGTATCTCCTGCACCAGCAGCAACAGGAACGCTCTGACTGCTTTCATTGGTGCAATTTGCCTCGTTAGTTGTAACCTCTGTTCCCATTTGAGCTTCAGCATCCAGAAGATATTCATACAAATTTTGGAGAGCTTGCATCTGGTTGGAAGGACAACTTAGTATTATATACCATGAGAGAGGAGAGGTGGCAAACCAGCACAGCATACCTTAATACGAGCGTCAGAATCAGAAGACAATGTGGCCTCTATTATTTTGCCTACTTCCTTGTCCAACATAAATTCAGGCCTCGCAATTAAAACAAATCCCAGAGCCTACAAGGATTGTCTTATTATGAGTAACCCTTTCAAAGCTAATTTAAAAATTCAAGAGTCATGAACCGGCAATGTAAGTACCTGCAGAGATCTAATTTTTAAAACAAATTCCTCCTTAAGCAGATACCGTTTGAACAAGCTGAGACTGCTTGCAACATCAATATTCCTGTTACTTGAATAACCCAGTAAAGAATTGCCATAGCGGATGAGCAATCCAAGACAAAAAAGAGAACGACCCATTTGCTGAAGTTCGAAAAACAAAATACAATTAGTAGAAGCTCATCAAAGGAAGTAGAGAACACACAAGACATGAATGTTAACCTATGCCAATGAAATCATCTTGTAAGTGTTTAAATTGAGTTGAAGAACTACGACAATGAAACTCAATAAAAATCTGAATTGCAAAGAACTACAAAAATTCACTGCGAATTAAGTCAGGTTATGGTAAGAAAAATTCATTGATCTCCTCACAAACAAGACATTCCTTTGTAGATTCCTTCCGAATATCACCTTCACCACATATGCTCCCACGTAAATGGGCTGATGAGGAAAGTCCACAGATCGATTATTTTGTGGCAATCAACTAGGAAACTTAGATAGCTCAACTGATAACTAGTTGGCTGATGAACCAGTGAAAGGTACTTACAGATAATGTTCCTAAGCTGGTTAAAATATGGAACATCTAATCGAACCCTCAGTCCTGACATAAGATCCCCACTTGACACACTAATGTCAATAAATTCAACTTCCCAGGTCCACATCAGCCAATTGGGAAAAAGATGAAGCAATTGAAAAAAACAGCTGGGATCTAAGTCCTGCACCATTGTCATTCAAGCTTGTTCAGAAACCAAATGCATACTCTAAGTAGATGTATAAATGTAAATCAGAAGCCAGAAAGCTTTTGATATTAGTGGGGTATTAGTATTCAGACTATCCCTAAAAATCCATGATATCTCAACTCCAAGCTGGCTTTCTGGAGTTCTACGGAAAAAGCAGGAAATCTGTGAATTTGCCAATGCTAGCAAATTGAGAGAAAAAGTCGTGACTCAGCAAAAAAGAAAACAAAAAATAAAAAAAAGGAAACAAAAAATAAAAAAAAAGGAAACAAAGGAATAGAATCCAATAACAATGTCTAATATCACAACCATCAGAGACGCAAAACACAAAAAAAAAAAAAAATTCAGACCACACATCCGAACTGGTATGAAAAGGGACTGCTCCATGAGCTTTATGGGGATCCAGCAACGAGAAATCAACTCAATGAACTTTTAATCAAGTTCCACCTTGCTAAGTAAATGGCAGCAGAGTAGAGCGAAGAAAACAAATCTTAGTTTACAAAATGATGCAACAAAACGCTAAGTGGGTATTCAAACAAGTGGACCATGTTCAAGCACCAATCCAGAGCTTCCCACATTGCTTTGTAAACATATATGGCGTATCACTCTTTCTTTATAGCCATTGCATTCTGCATGCCAGACATATTTGCAACAAATTTAAAGTCAATTTTCTCAATTCAAGCTGCTGACCTGCTTGTTCTCAAAGCCCTGCGAGTCCAAATGTTTAAAGAACACCTGTATAAGATACTCAACAACACTAGAACCTTTTCCACCTACTTTACTCACAGAGCAAAGGCACCTGCAACAATTAAACACATTTATGTAAAATTCATTCGCCACACTGTTTTGAAGAATAAAATAGTATCTGAACTCCAAAACTTACAATCTAGGTGCACACATAACCACTCATATGCAACAGTCAGCATGTTTAAAAAGACCCATGTATTATGAACCAAACATACCCGCCCACCCATTCCCCAAGGAAAGGGCAGCATATGAGAGAGAGAGAGAGAGAGAGAGAGAGAGAGAGAGAGAGAGCCCACAATGAACCACGGAGGGATGTTTGGATGAGTATCGCTTCCCACCTAGAATAACTTGTAAAGACCGCTGTATAAGAACAATTCAAGCTGGCATATAGAAAAGTTTGAAGAATCTCCTGATCTCCAAACTTGAGTTATCACTTCACTGAATAAAGATCTTTTCTTTTTTCCATTGGGTGGGTTTTTCCTTTTCTTTCTTGGATTTCCATTTGGTTTCCATATCGCCTCGGGAAGAACCAAATAACCCAAATTAAACTGACTTGTAATAACTACTGTTGAAAAGAAGTATAGATATCCCGTTAAGAAAGGAATTGACTGCATCATAAATCATGATGCTAAAGACACTATCTAAAGAGGCAAAATCTAATCAAGGAAAGAAACACGAACAACAAGAAACTGAACTCAACAAAAACTGGTTTTCGTGATTCAGTTCAAGTTAGACAATTTGGGGCTTGGTCCAATTCAGGCCATAAAAGAAAAACCTTGATTCAGTTCCTTCCAATTTATGTGCAAAGCCGAACAACTTGGTCATTGATATCCTTAACAACATCTATTTGTGGCAGTATAAAGAAAATTACCCAAACGGGCAGGAATTTGAAACTTACTTGATGCACGCATGGACAACCGTTAAAAAAGAATGCCGTACAATCATATGCTTCAAATCTTGCTCTAGTTCTTCAATAACACTTTGAGGTAACTTCCGAAGCAAAGGCAGAACAGCATCAATAATGAAGATAATACTTTCCAGCAATTGTGCCACCACTCTATTGTCACCCTAAGAGTAAACAAACCAATCAAATGTCAGTAATGCTTCTTTTGGTTCTCTTCTTCAAGAACTCAGTTTCTATAGAGATTAAAAGACAAAGAAGCATTAAGTACAAAGAGGATCAGAGAGATGTTTCAGTCCGATTCTGAATGTAAAGTGGAATCAATATAAGTAAGTCAAACGGACACAATTCCAAACCAACCGGATGAGTCTCTACTAGAACACTATGCAGTTCTACCAATGAAAAGGTTTTTCATAGCGTATCTATCAGCAAAGGAGGCAAGTATCTTCTGGCAAATGACGATTTATTGATTTCAGTGCAATGTTTCAGTTGCAGCATCATGTTCTCAGAATAGAACTCATTGAGCATTCTGACTCTGACGGTAGCAACCCACACATTCTCATGGTATGAGAAGATAAAATGTGAAGTAAAAATTAATGAGCATAAACTTGTATCTATAACCTGACTCTTGAGATACGGGTGCAAAGTCACCACAAATTGGGAAGGATCAGATGATGGTGCAAGGAGTGTCGGATCCACAACGCAGAATGCATGCAGAACCATCACGTAAGGAAGTGACCGAACCTCTGCTTCCTCAGTGCTTGATTCCTCCACCTGAAAAAGGTAAAATGCCGAACACAGCTTCAGATCCAATAAAAAGACAGCAACTGCACACAAAAAGATGTACAAGAAGGAAGATATACCTGCAAAATCTTTTCCAGCAAGCTCTTGCACATTAACTCACAGCGCTTTCGAACTGATGCCAGTAAAACAGGGTTGATTCCAGCAGCTTTTGATGATTGTGGAAGAAAATCAAGTGCTAGATTGTGCTTCAAAACAGTCACAAGAAGTTGGAAATTTGGCATCCTCCTTAACATTTGAACTATTTGCTCGGTCTTTTTAGCAACCTCTGATGGAACGGAACTACCGTCACTGTAAATCTGAGTCTGGGAACTGGGTGGCTCCTCAAACCAAAATTCATAAAAAGTCTTGCAGACAAGATCCTGTAAATAAGAGATGCACAAAAAAAAAATATCATGTGGTGTACTTTCAACAAGATCTTCGGGAGTAAGGATCAACTGAATTATGACCAGTGTGTAAACTATATCCTTTAAGAACTGCTATCATGTAACTGTATAATTAATATAATCAATAAGAAAATGCCAGAAGACTTGTTGCTGATGAATGTAAGGTAATAATGAAGAAACTAGATTGGAAAAGACAAATATCATCTATAAAAGAATAGTTTACAAAGCAAGCAAGCATTTTTTAAGCAAAACATAAGAGCTTCCTCTCAGCGATCCAGTCATCGTAGATACCACATAAGAAAATATGAATAATCCAAGTTTTCACTAAAAGTTTAGAACAGAAACTGGAGTTTTTACGTTTAACAATAAAAATACTTTCAAATTAAGAGACGAGCAAGGAAATTACGTTCAGACCAGTAGCTCAAATAAGCAAAGCTAAACTAAGCATAAATTCCTTATTACCTGAATACTAGACTCATCATCACTAACACGAGCAATGATCTCAATGCAAGCACTAGTGAATTCAGAGAAATTAGCATTTGAAGTGCACATGTCCCGGATGATTTTGATAGCTCGTTTTCTGACACTAACTCCAGTGTCTTTAATTCTCTCTGCAACCTTCTCAAAATACTGAAAAGCAAAATGTAATGAGAGATAGATATAACTGCCAGAAGAGTCTTCACAAAAGAATTGCATGGATGAGTATGGTGATTAACCTGTGATCCAACATCAGGATGTGAAGCAATATGCCTACCAACAAGTTCCAATGCTGCTTCTCTCACAGATATAGCAGAATCACAAAACCTCCCTTCAACAGCAAGCTGCACACGTTTGTCACGCAATACCTCTGGGTCGGTCTCCACAATTATACTTACCTGTTCTTGTCAAACAAATATCACATGCAACATGTTATCAAAAATTATGTACCGGCAGGTCAGTTTGCCAAATAGACTTTTGACTTACCGCTTTTAGAGCCTTGGCCCTTATAATAGGAGAGTTTTCCCTCAGACTTGCCTGAAATCAATCACATTGTGAAAAAGCGCACTCATTTGACAAGCTCGCTAAACCTGAAGAGCAGACAAGATTACTAACCAAAAGCATGTGAAGGATCTTATCAAACCCTCTGGAAAAGGAATTTTTTTGTCCCATAGCTAAAGTGATCTTCTTGATACAATCTCTTGTCAAAGTTGAGGAAACAGTACCAGAATCGCGCACTACAGTCTTTGACTTCAGTCTAGCAAGATAGTAAAAGAAATTTTCCTGAAATTTTGGATCATCCTTGTACCAAAGGCATAAATAAAACCTGCATGCAAGTAAATCTTACGTCAAGGTAAAAAAAAAAAAAAAATCAAATGATCGAAAAAGAAAAGACAAGAATTAAAGACGGACACCCACCAACGAACAAAGACATGCACATCGTCAGTGGAACTGGAATCCTGGAGGAAATTAAGAAGAAGCTGCTGAACAACTTCAATATTCGTAATTGAACTAAAAGATTCTGGATTTTTATCAACGTGATTTCTTTTGGTGTCCTTGCAATGGGATTTGCAAAATGATTGCAGTACAAGGAGTTGCTTTCTGCAGATGCAAAATTGACAGCTCCAGCTATAATCAGGAACTACATGCTCTCTTGCACCCATGCATTCAACATGGAACAATCTTCGACAGCTTTGACAGGTAAACAATGATCTCTCTACCCTCCCATCACCACAGACAGAGCAAACATCCTTTGGATAACTTTGGTCAACATTATCATCATCAACTAATTCTCGTAGCAACAAAAACTTGTCCCTCCGGTAAATAACAGCATCATGCTTTAAGCGGGCAGCAATCGTCCCAAGAAGGTCGATGGCCATGGATCGCGCAGCTATATCTTTGGATTTCAGCCCAGCGTTCTGTAGCAGTAGGACACAAAAGACCTGCAAGTAGATCACTGCTTGAGAAGAGGAGAAAAGTACTTTCAATAACAAAAGAAATAACAATTATTCAAGGTCAAGGCTAAGTTGTGACGCACAATGCGGAAGATCATACTAAAAACTAACAGAAAGAAATAGTAGTTGTGCCTTGACAACAGCTCTCTCAAACAAACCATTTCTCCAATAGCTGAATAATTAGAAAATGGGTGGTTCACAATGTATGTATAGCACATTTCTCATCAAACTCATCAAAAAATTTAAGACTGTTCGTGAACAAAGAAAATGTATTGCTAAATTATTGGCTTGTTTGCTATGTTTTGCTTTTCCTTTTCCTTGATAAGCAAACAGAAATTAACTAAGAGTACCAGGGGCATTTCATCCCATTTATACAATCGAGCTCAAAGCTAAAAGAGAGCCCATTTACAAGACAACACAACATGTATGTTTTTGTTCATTTACAAACCCGAACATTCTACTGGAGAGTCAATTGCTCAATGATGTAATTACTTTTTTTAGCAGCATTTGATAGCAGTTGTCTTTATATCCTCATCCTACAGGTGAATAAACCATGAGGAAAAGATTTGCAGCTTTCGTTTTTCTTATAAGGTTCTGAGAGATCTTCTGATATTCATAAATCTCCAAAATGAAATAGCTAAGCAATAAATGTTTTTAAAATGTAGATTGTCCCTATTTCATAACCAAGAAGACTGTGTATTCATATGCACTTTACCTCCAGAATAGGAGCTGAAGCAGGATATTCAGGTAAGTTCAATGTGGTCAGCAAATCCATAACAAGATTTTCCATCATTACTTTTATCTCAGATGCATCCTGAGTCTTTACACTAGTAAATCGCTGCAGAACACGGGACCAGAAAAGACAACATGCCTCTGTGATTGCTTCATGACACTTTGTGAGATAAGTACCATCATGTGAGACTTCCATGATGGAAGTAATGTCAGATGCCTGCCTTAAAACTTCAGGAATGTTAGCACCACAGTGAACTAACTGAATCAGCAGGGCAGTAATCATCTGAATTTGCCTCTGATCTTCATCAGGCAGGTGATAGGCTCGTGTTGCACGCTTAGAGAAGGGCAACTTCCAAAGCAAAAGAAGCATTTCGTCGATGACATAAGCACGATGCTGTGCATACCAATAGAATATCTGTTCCAACCACAAGAATGCTTAGAAGAAGCAAAGGGATACTTTCGACAAAATACACATGTAACTTTGGGACAAAAATCCATACCCCACTAATTAAAGCAATGGCCTTAAGTTGGAGAAGCTGGATATTATCAACCAAAAACGTTGTAAAGTTTGTTTTCACCAACTGTAGAATGCAACTGTCTGAAAGCTTCTCTATTAACAGTAGATCCTTAAGTAAACCAAGAATAGTACACAGCTTCTGAAGTACTGTACTAGCAGCAGCTGAGACCCTAGAGGACAACAAACAGAAAAACAAAATGACTCAGAATATCTCGATTGAGATATATGAAAAGAATCTCCCAAACTAATGTTATAAAAAGCAGACCTATTCACTGTTGATTTCTTTGCTTTCACACTCTTTACAACACGGCGTTTCTTACTGGGACCAATATCTGCATCTGCTTCATCATCTTCATCAACTGGAATTTAAAACCATATAAAACATGTTATCAAATAATAAAAGTCATTGAGCCCAAATGTGAAAGAAATAGTTCCAGGGTTCCGTGGCATTCCATGGTAAAATAAGTCTCTACTTGAAAGACACACAACAAAACATTCACGAAAAGGCTAACCTTCAGGAGCTCCTTGCTCAATAGGTCTATGCAAAGCGCGGTAGGATGGATCATAGATACACATTATGTCCATTATTTGACGTCGAGAGAATTCAAGAATCCTCTCAATGTTCTGCCACAAATAATGCACAATCAATTTCCATGAAGTACTGAAGACTGGAGATGGATAACGTACACTGGGCATAAAGGGAAAACAGTGAAAGGCTAAGAAACTACTTTCGAAAGCAAAACTACCTCTTCACTATAAAGATGCTTTGGCATTTGATTATGAGCCATTACTGCCAGAGCTGCATGTATGGATTCCAAAGCACAGAGGAGGGAGGAAATTGCATCCGGATCTGACTGGAAACACAGGGTACTGTTAATAACAGTAAATTTAAAGAATTACACTTTAGTTGTTTATGTATTTTAGTTAAAAGATAAGAATGGAGCTTATCCCAACAAAGCAGAAGTTGTACATAATTGAATCAGTTCATATACTGAAATTGCTGGAAGCATAATGAATTTTTTTGTCATCAACACCAAAGATTGCATAGTAAACATACATGATCACACTGATCAATGGACAGGCCTTCTGCTCGATGGATCTGATGATCAAGAACCCTTAATAGTTTAACAAGAGTATCTGCAGGAACTAAATGTAGAAGCTTCTTCGCACGAACTGACATGATTTCATTAACAAGTATCCTAAGATCGGTAATAGGCATTGAGATCCACTCTGCTTCATCTCTATCATCTCCAGAAATCTCAGCTTTGCTACAGATGTCCTCCAACATGTCAGAAAACCTTCCAACCGTATCATCTAAGAAGAGACCTAATGAATTAGTTGCTTTGTAATCGAATGAATGTAAAAAGTTAGATAATTAAATATAAAAAATCAGACCTTGGGATTCAACAGGACTAGGTCCAACATCTCTAGGGATTTCGTCACGTACTTTTTTCTTAACCTTTGGTTTTCGAGAAGATGTAGAGACTTCCTGCAAATTCAAAAACATGAATTTGCGAACAAAAAGTCTGTCGTGCACAGTTAAAGCAGCATGAACACTTACATTAGCAAGAGCATTATCAAGCTGATTATTTCGATGTAGAGGCAATTCTTTTTGTGCTTGACTTGCATAAGTAACATTAAGTTGAATAGGCTTCTCAACATGTACTGTACTTTGAAATATGTGCTCTTTGGTATGACCTGAGAAACTTGAACAATGCAATGAACATTAAGAACAGAAAAGGTACATATATTTAGAAAAAACCGCATCCTATAACACTGTTTAAGGCTAACAAGAAGCATTAAATCCAGGGACCTTGTCATAATGCATAAAATGTTGAAGATTAGAAAAAGGAAAAAAATTGAAAAACTTGCAACCCCATCGAGTCTTGCGAGTAACAGATTTGGCAACATAAATTGATTCTTCTAAAGATCAGCTTTGTCCAAAATAAGAAGACTACAAAGAGAATGTCCAAACAAGAAAACAAAGCTTCCAGGTCTATGCGCCAGTAATATAGAAGATGATCAGATAAAATTAAAAGTAATCTCGTATTGGCAGGAGCAGCAACAGAATATACTGCATTACCTGGAGAAAAGCACTCAAAGGCTTCGGGATTTTGATAAAGAACTTCTTCATAAAGTTTTAATGGCTCCACATAGCTATGCGGTATCACCATCAAATCCTCCCTAAGCTTTCTGGAATAAGGTAAAAAGATAAGTCAACATCTAGCTGAATAGGTCAAATACTCCCAGAAGTAAAGGAAATCCAAAACCATAAATTCATGAATAAGAGAAACAGCAAAAAATGAGGTAGAATTTTAACAGCAGCAAGTTAAATTTCACTGAGGCACTTCCATCTATGATATAGGGACAAGTGATCCTCATCCATCAATAGACTAATAGTCAAACAAAAGCCTATAAAATGCCCTAAAGCCAAAAAGTCACATTGTATGAATTGATCAAACTATCTCACATGATGTATCACAGCATCACTTCACAAATGGCAGCAAATTTTAGCATCTTATCTAAAGATTCGCTTACAAACCTCCTCGACACTTGTTGAGCATCCTTTAATGCTTACTTTCTGAAAAACACACTGCTTTACATAAATATCCCGAAAGCTCATAGAGCCGGTGGGTGCATCGCGGAGAACTATAAAATGATGCTTCATCCATTCCATTCAAACTCAGTATGTTTGGTTGAGGGAAATGTGAGGAAATGACAGTAGGTATTTACCTAGAAACTTACTTTTGTTGTCTGGGTGGATAAAATGAGAGGTGAATGGGTGGAAATGATAGGAAGTATTTCCTTGGGCCCACTGTCAATTTCCCTCCAAAAGTGGAAGGAAATGGAGGAAATTGCTTCAACATAGTTTTTTTTTCCAATTTTTCCGTTCACTCCTATTTCGAAATAGAATAGGACAAAGAAGGTTACATCAATCACTGACTCTGTTTCCCTCCATACCATCTCCTCAATGTGCATCCAAACAAGAAAAAGGAAATCAAAATCTCCTTTTTCTTCCTTTTTTTCCTTACGTCCTTGACTTAGATAATGATTTCGATATAATAGCTTATGAAAAGAAAGTATGTTTAAGACTAGTGTTCTTCGATGTGAAAACTACTAAGCTCCTAAGCATGAAAAGCACGATAAGAACTAGCTAATCGTATGACTCATATTGCAGATATTATAGCAATTTGCTATCACTGATTCGACCAAGAGAGATATCCTGGGGAAAAGCTACAACTGTATAACATATCCCCAATAAAACTAGCACGCCCTAAAATAACAGGAACTGCCACGCTTCCAACAGTACAATCCTCAAAACACCATCATCCTCTAGAATAATCTGAACATCGACTTAGCCGCCAACATAACCATACCTAATCAAACATATAAGCAAAATCCACATTGCCAAGGTGCATCACAAGGTGACAAAAGACAACCACGACACTCGAGATAAGATACTAAAAGCTGCAGAGTTATCACCATCTGTGCACGGCTCGACGAATTAGAATCTAGATTTCACAAAATATATCAGTCGTCTGTCACATTGCAAATGCCAGCAAATCATGATCTCCAAATTTAAAGTGAAAAGTCCAGAAAAAAACAACGAATTTCCAACATTCGCTCGGCCGGTATAACTGCAGAATCCCGACGTTATGAAGTCGTTAATTCACCATGCCTGTCCATTTAACCCACACTCACCGAAGTAAAATAGAAGAGAAAAAGCAGAACACGATCATAAAAAGGACTATGCCAACTGCCGAAGCTAGAAAAACAAGTAGAAGCCGAGTCGCCTGGTAATTTCAATTTCCTCAATAAGAAAGAGAAAAACTCTGGAACGCAACTTCAGCTCAAGGACAGTCGAGAAGAGGGCGAGCGAAAGGGAATGCAAGCACTCACAAGTAAGAGACGTCGGCGTTGCGAAGCAGATCAGCGATTTTGCCCGACTGAGCGAGGACGTCGGCGCGATTCAAGCTCCTCCGGGGGAACGAACCGGCGGCGGCGCTCCGCTCGTCGAACAGCCGCAGCTCCTGATCGGACGCGCCGAAGAACACCGGGAGCGAGGGCAGCGGGAGGCACGAGGCCACATCGGAGTGCACGGTGTTCGACAGCCCGATGCCTCGGTAGCTCCAGCCGGGACCCGAGCTCGGACCGACCGGGTTGCTCATCGGCGGCCGACGAATCTGCGATTCCGCGGGCGGCGAGCGGGCTCCGGGCGGTGGCGGGGGCGCAATTCGGAGGAGATCCGGGAGCGACCTCGGCTTGTGTGGAGTCGCGGGAGAGAGAAGGAAGGGGGGGAGGGGGGGAATCGGAGCCCTAGAAACGAGAGAAAATTGGATGATGTAAATGGCGGGGAAAATGAATTAAGGGCAAAATGCTCGTCCGCAGTGTTTCTTATTTTTTCTATTTTCTTTTATTCTTTTTTTTTCCGGGAAAAAGAAAAGGAAAAAAACGGAAGGGGGATTTTTTTTTTTTTGTATTCAAAGCATGGAAAAAAGGGATGCGACGAAGTTACGTGTTTGCCCTTGAGAGCACATCGAAGTTGCGTGTTTGCCCTTCACCGCCACACGTTAGGCAAGTGTTTTAGCTTTAGCTTGTGATTGGCGAGAGCTCGCTAGCCTTAGTTTTCTCGGGCCAATACATTATTATATGGTGAGTTTTATCTTTCCAAATTCTTTTTCTTTTATTAAGGTTGATTGAGAGTTTTGTAATAAAGGTTTGGCCAGTTGAGTAGAGCATGAAAAAAGAGACGGTTGGATCGAAATAAATCTCCAAAAAAAAAAAAGATATGTTTTTTTAAATCCATCGTGAGAAATAATTAGAAAGACTATATAATTGGAATGATATAAAGAAATTGAATTTTTGCTAGAGCTCAACTCTAATAAAAAATCAAGATAGTCGAGCTTGACTTAACTCGAGTCAGTAACAACCGTTTATAAATGAACTTGAGCTAAAACTTGTAAAGATTAATTATTTTGATGCAATTATAAATGAGTTGGCGTGTGTAATTTTAAGAAATTATGTGCCCATTTTTATAACTATTAAATATTTTTAAGCAAAAAAGACAAAACCCGATTGGACTCACTCAGGCTCCGAGGTCGTAGAGCTTAGCATTGGCAGCTCGAACTCGATTTAATTGGTGAGATCAAGTTCCAACTTCACTTGAAATCAGGCAAGCCGATGATGAATAGTCATCAAATCGTGTATAAAAAAAGTTTTAAACCTATTACAATTGTAACAATTCAGCTTTAATTTTTTTTTACTAATTGATTCTTAAACATTTTGCACTTATATCAATTTAATCCATCCAGCCAACTTTGGCTAGCTAGTATCGAGGTGGATGTCGGCTGTCTTACATGATACCGCCGTTGATATCGATAATTTTTAATAATATTCTAATTTTTATTGTCCTTTTCTTTCTTTCTTTTTTCTTCCCTTCTTCTTCATCCTCTAGCCAATCGCCAAAGGCAAGGGCCGATGCAATCGACCTTGGGCGAGCCTTGCCCAGACTGCTCACTAGGCTGGCGAGGGCTCAAGCCTCATCAGTGGCTAGGCGAAAGTTAGCGGAATGGACTGAATTGATATAAATACAAAAGATTTATGACTCAATTAACTAAAAAAAAATATTTATGATTGAATTAGCACAATTACAATAGGTTTATGATTTTTTTGGTAATTTTTCCTCAAATTGAGTCGGGACAATTAGCAAGTAATTCAATGAAATTTCATCCCTAGTCATGGTGATATTTTTTTTTCCATTTGTTGGAGGAGCTGGAGTCTAAAATCAAATGAAATTCGAAGTGTTAATTGACTTTGGAATCCCATAGAGGTGTTCATTTCGCGAAGGCGCCGCTCGTGCGTCCACCGTTAGCACTTGCGGCGGTGCTTAAGCGAAAGTATCCCATCCTATTCACGTTGCCACGTTTTATTAAACAAGTGAGAAACAAATCGGAGCTCGAGTTCTTTTAACAAAGTGCAACACTAGAGATATTATGATTAAGAGTTAATATCACCAAAAACCCCAAACTGATATACCGATGATAAATTTATCCAAAACTAATTTTTTAACTACCAAAAATATCAAACTAGTACATTCGTGACAAATTTACCTTTCGTTAATTTCGTTAAATTGAATTAATGCAAAAAAAAATCACAAACCGGTACACATATGACAAACGCAAAGTATAATACAAAATCGATGTATCAGTCAACCGTCGCGTGTCATTTAACAAAGTAATTTGACACTAAAATTTAACGGAAACTAACCGAGAGTAAATTTATCATGGGTGCATAAGCTCAGAATTTTTTATGGTCAAAAAATTAGTTTAGAGTAAATTTATTACGAATATATCGATTTGGGATTTTTCATGGTATTAACAACATGATTAATATACTAAATTGTCGGGAAACTCTTCACATGCATTTGAGTGTATACATGAAATATTCCCAACATATACAGATTGATATGTGAACGATGTTAACAATGGGGATGTTTGTGGTAGTGAAGAGTTCCCTTATCGTGTAAGTGGAGAATTCAATTATGAGCGGAAAGTGTTAGAATTTGAAGGACCTTTCGATTAAGCAGAACAAGCGAGGGTATGGCATCGTCAAGACGCTTGGATGGCACGAATAGAAACGAGAACAACTTGGAGACACATGAGAACAACGATATGCTCGGGAGGACCTAATTGCAACCGCCGAACAAATCGATATTTCGAAAATCATTAGGTCCGGAAGAACAGCTTTGAAGGGGAAGTTCATTACAGATGGAGGCGGACGATCTTTACATTTGGCCATGGGTTGACTTGGGAGTTGACCGAGATTTGATGGAGGATATATATACAGGACGCAAGGCACAATTTGAACATCAGAAGTGGGCTGTCCTTGTCAAAAATGAATCCTACCACACGTGGACTTGGATGGAGCCATCGACTTTTTACCTTTGGGGATCGATGGCCCAGTTTTTGAGTTTACAATTTCCAAATTTTCAGTTGCACATCACGGAACTAGAGATTGCATGCAATCATTCCGATGCAATCAAAACCCGAGTCGATCAAATGTCGACTAAAGAAGTTATCATTGGTCGAGCTCTGGTCAAACTTTCCAAATACCCAAAAAAGGTATCAAAGCCAAAATCATACTTAGAGGTCTCGAAATCAAATTAAAATCTCTAAATCTCTAAGTTAGGGTAAATGATATTTTTTAAAAATGTTATGCCGTCCAAACGAGGTTCCGTTCATAATCTGAGCCTTACGCCCTAATATGAGCTAAAATTTCGGGTCCATGATTTTGCGAATATATTTATGAAGATTAGGCTAATTGGGAAGCCCTCGTGCAATGTTCCAACAACGCAAAAATCACACTAACAAGACTTCAGATGCGAAATTTACAGGCTCCGAAAGTCTCATGCCTCCGGGTGAAGCTGGCTCACATTAACCTGAAGCGCCTACCAATTATCGCGCTATTGATCGAGGTACGTTCCTGAGTCCCTCTCTTTAAGCTTTATAGAGAAATGTATGTTAAGATGCCGTACGGCATGTAAGGATATTAATGGTTCGGTTCTGTTTGGGTATCTAAGAAAATCGAATCGAATCGAACTATTTAGACGTGTGCTTGATCCGAGCCGAAACACCACACGAACCGAATATGATCCGAACTGAAAACGTGGTTCGGTTCGGATCAGTTTGATTCGGTTTTCGGTTTTTCTTTTTTATCTTTTTTCGCACTTCTTCCCTTCCTCCTCCTCCTCGTCTTCTTCTTCCGCTCTCTCTCTTCCCTTCTCTGCGAGACTACTACTTTTTTCTTCTTCCCGTCAAGAAGCAGGTCAATTGATGACCCACCACCGAAAGGCCCCACCAGATCACCGGAGTCGGCCATGGACACTCGCTGGAGACTGAACTTCCGGCGACTGAACCCGCTCTAACAACAAAAAAGCGAGGACCGGGACTCGGACGACCCGTTTGGTTAATGGCGGCCACCACAATCACCTCGGAGCCACCGTCGCCGGCCCAGGCGGACTCTGTCTCGATGTCGGCATTGGCCGACGAGCTGACGGCCAAGGCCGTGAACAAGCGCTACGAGGGGCTCGTCACGCTACGGCCAGAGGCCGTCAAGGGGAAGGGCGCGTGGTACTGGGCGCACCTCGAGCCCATGCTCGTCCACAATGCCGACACCGGCCTCGCCAGGGCCGTGAAGCTGCACTCCCTCTGCGAGGTCGTCTTTGCCGCCTCCAAGCCGTCGCGGACCGCCTCCGAGCACCTCAAGCGCGGCACCCAGCCCAACTTCAAGAAGCCAGAGTGAAAAATGTGTTTCGGTCACTTTTTGGGAGATGATAATGCTGTGAGGGAAGAGGAAGGGAAGTAGTGAAACAGAGAGAGAGAGAGAAAAGTGAGTGAGAGGAGAGCAGTAGTGAACGGTGACACTGAGGAGAGAGAGCGCGCGAAGGGAAGAAAAAACACGTTAATAAAAAACCGAAATCCGATCCGATTGAGGAGACCCGAATCGTACCGAACCGTTATGCTAACCAAATTCATTTACTTATTATCCGAACTGAACCGAAAATGCATGAATTTTCGGTTCAATTCGTATCTCGGTTCGGCTTTTCGGTTCGGTTCTGACACCCCTAACGGCATGTTTAAATTCTTAGATTAAAAAATGCGGCATTGTGTTGCCAATTCGAAGAGTCAAAAACACATGTTTTTAGGTCATCCTAATGCCAATATCAAATCTTAAAATTTTAGAATACGGGGTTATGCTATCATTTTAGAAAGTTTATGATACATGCCTTTAGGCCGTCGTAATGCCGAAATGAATTCTCGAAACATGAAGTATGTTGTAATGCTGCACAAATTCTACTAGAAATTGAGAATGTTCCTAGGCCGTCATAATGATTATTTTGGATCTTATATATGAAATTAGGTCGTACGATGTTGTACATATAAGCTGTACATTTTTTATGGGATATAAGGTGGTGAATATATATGTAAGTGCTTGCATCAGAGTACGCTCCCTCATTTGTGAGTCAACCCGCAGGTTATATACCAAAGGGAATGGGTGTTTGTAGGTAGGCTATGGCAATGTGATTGGAGATCAAAAGGTGAGATTCAAACCCATGAATTAAGGTCTCGTATGTTTTGGAAAATTGTTCAAAAATTTATAAACTTATTATACTTTTGTCAATTCAATCATAAAACCTTTTAATTTTGCTAATTAAGCCATAAACCTTTCAATTTTTCCAATTGAGTCTATTCAACTAATTTTGGTTGGAAATCGATAACATGGACGCCAACCGTGCCAAATCACTGACGTGGACGTTAACTGTCATACGTGGTACGGGCGATGCTAACATGGACATATTTTAATAATATTTAATTTTTTTAAAATTTTTTTTTTATTTTTGTGTTTCCTTTTTTTTCCCTCTTTTTTTTCCTCTATTCTTTTTGACAATGGCTGATGAATGACCGTCAGCAGGTGGTGGTTGGCGAGGGCTAGCCTCACTAGATCTAGCAAGGTCAACCCTTGCCTAGGCCACGACGGCCTCGCTAAGCATTGCCTTGGCCCAAGCGATGTTGGGAAAGGGTTAGCCTTGCCAGATTTGGCAACACTAGCCCTCTCTAGCTCTCACCCTTGCTGAGGGTCGGCTTACTAACCCTTGCCTACCTTGCTTGGCATCGTCTGGGCCAAGGTGACACTCGGCGAGGCCATTGTGGCTTGGGGAGGGTTGACCTCACCAAATCTAGTGAGGCTAACCCTCGTCGAACATCGCCCATGGCCGGTGGTTGTGGCAAAAAGAATAAGGAAAAAAAGAAAGGGAAAAAATAAAAAAAAATTAGAAAAATTATGAAAAAAATTATCTAAAAATGTTCATGTTATCGCCAGCCATGCAACATAAGATCACAACATCCACATCTGCGATTTCCAATCAAAATTAATTGGGTGGACTCAATTGGTAAAAGATGGAAAGGTTTAAGACTCAATTGGCAAAATTAAAAGATTTAGGACTGAATTTGGTAAAAGTGTAATAAGTTTATGACTTTTTAGACAATTACCTCCATATGTGATAATTTATTTTCATGATTTTGAATTGAATAATAATTTCTAACTTAAGTTATTATTAGGCTTTGACCTTACCAATAGGAAAAAGGCGCGTTTCTACGAAAATGTTACCATGTCCGAATAAAATCACAAATTAAATGAAAATGGCTCCTTGAGTGGAATGATGTACATGCCTCACATCATCATAATTGAATATGATTTATCATGTCATGTTGCATATGAATATTTTCATGTCATGTCATTTCTTTATCATGCTTTGAACTTGATCAACCATGTCATATAACATGTGAATAATCCATGTAATGTCATTATGTGTCATATCATTCATCATCTTATTTTGAATCTAATTTGTCATGTCATGTTGTATGTCAATAATGCAATGTCATGTGGTTGACACCTTAAATTATCCCTAAGATTTAGATAAATTAAACAGTTGACTTGTGGTTGACTGAAATTAATCAATGTTTGGCTGACAAGCTACAAGGCTCAAAGCAACTTTTCGACTTCAAAAATGGGTTATGCTCGTCAAAACGAGTTTTTTGACATCCATACTGCCGTAAAAATCCAAAGGTC
Organism: Syzygium aromaticum; assembly: GCA_024500025.1. NCBI lineage: Eukaryota > Viridiplantae > Streptophyta > Magnoliopsida > Myrtales > Myrtaceae > Syzygium > Syzygium aromaticum. The sequence goes on along the minus strand of CM044894.1, from coordinate 12,680,782 downwards.
AATCTTTTACCTTTCCTGGTCAGTTGCCCAATTGCGCAATGTCACGAAGCTTGCGGATTTTAGATTTTAATTGCACATCATGAAAGTTAAACCATTCCAACGCAACAAAAGCTGGGTCGATCTGATGTTGGATGAGGAAGCGATCGCCAGTCAAATTTTGGTCAAATTTTCCAATGCGTGAAAAAGATCTCAGAGCCCAAAATCATACCAAAGGTGTAGAAATCGAACGATACCTTCCATACCACTAAGTTATTGTAAATAATGATTTTTTCAAGTGTCAAGTCGCCGAATGATGTCCGATTCGTAAATTCGAACATTAGGCCTCGTATGGGAAAAAAAAATTCAAGTCCATCAATTTCTTGATTTAACCTATCAATATTGGGCACATAGGAAAGTTATTGTCGTGAGGGTTCCAACACCACAAAATTCACGCTAATTGAACGTCAAGTGCAGAAATTGCGAGCTCGGGAAGAGGCGACACCAAAGTCTTTGTGTAAATAGGAAGGATTTTAGACTAAAAGATTTTTATGAAAAATAAAAAGGGTTAATACCACGAAAACTCTAAATTAGTACATCTGTGACAAATTTACCTCAAACTAATGTTTTGATAACAAAAAACTCCAAAGTGATATACATGTGACAAATTTTTATCTTTTGTTAATTTTTGTTTAATTTTACCGTCATTGTTGCTGCGGTTCCATCCATAGGGCAAATCCCTCCCCGGCGGCGCTAAACCAGTTAGCACATGTTTGTGGCGTTAGGTCACTTGGATGCACCAAATGTGCTGTAATTGGAAACGCACATGTTGTTCATTCAATTTCTGCATTTTGAGAGACATTAACGATAGAGCAGAAAACACCTTACCAAAAAAAAAAAAAAAACGATAGAGCAGAAAATTGCATGTATAGAGAGGGCCAAGTCAATTTCAAGGTGCCACCCTCTCTACTTGGGAAGGGGAAGGTTGAGAGTTCGATTCCCCACCTTTTCAGGGGGCTAGAGATGGGGTCATTTGGTTTTAGATGTGGGTTTGGACTTTCACGCTCTTCAAAGAGTTAAGGCAAAAGTATGAGAGTGAGTTGAGAATTAAAGTATAACTAGGAAAAAAAAAATCCAGGTGATTTGACCAAAAAAAGAAAAATTCAAGGTTGACTAATTAGCGCAATTTAAAAACCGCAATAATAGGCATTGACAAAGCCGCATGGAAATATATCCTTTTTTTCTTCCAATATACAAAAGCCGAGCTATTTAATTATCAAATTTATGAAATGTCAAGAAAATTTCTTAAGGCTGTGAGATTGTTTCTTGAAACGGTTTGTTCCCAAGACCAGAGAAATAAAATTGAATTCATGAATAGTCAACCACACATTGACCCACTAAAAGCGACATTCAGGAGATATATCAACATCAAGATTATAAACCAACAAGATTGAAGTGAACTCCAATGGTTTGTATTATGGGTTAATACCACGAAAAATTTCAAACTGGTATATCTGTGATAAATTTACCCCAAATTAACTTTTTGACCAACAAAAACCCAAATTGATACATTTGTAATAAATTTACTTTTTGTTAAATTGGATTAATACTTCGAAAAACCACAAACCGGTAAATCTGTAACAAAGAGATGAGTAAAACTCTAAACTGGCACATCCGTTAACTGTCATGTGTCATCCAACTTAGCAATTTGACGGTAAAATTTAATGAAAACTAACTCGGGGTAAATTTATCACAGGTATACTAGTTTAGGATTTTTTTATGGTAAAAATATTATTTTAAAATAAATTTATCACCGGTATATCAATTTGAAATTTTTTGTGGCATCAACCCTTTCATTATTGACCAAAGTTTCTGTAATAGAAGGCAAAAGCTCTTGCACCAACGGTGTCAACATTAATGGGCAGAAGATCTCGTTTTACTTTAGCACTTGTCAAAGTAGACACATATTTTGACCCAAAAAAATGAAAAAGAAAAAGTGGACAAAGATAAAATTAGAATCTTGTAATAATAGTAATATTTTTGACAGAATGCTAGACCATATATTTTCTTTCACTTCCATATCTTCAAAATCAATTCATATCTTATCTGAAAATACGCCATTTCCTTAATTATCTTCTCCTTAATAATGTCTCTCTTCTAACCTTCCCTTTCGTTTCATCTTAAAGTCTATAAGTACCTACATTGGTGAAATTTGCAGAGATCTACATCGCCCTTCTCTGCAAATGTTACCTCCTCGGGTCTTTCTATCGCCGTTATGGCTCTCTACAGAACCTTTCTTCTGTTGGCTATGGCAATGGTAATCTCTGCAAAAGACGGTCGCAAGTGGCACGATGCACATGCTACTTTTTACGGCGACATGGAAGGAGGAGAAACCATGCGTAAGTACTCTTCAAACTCTCACACGGAGGTACAAGATTTCTTTAGGTTTGCTTCTCTATGTATAAAATCATGTGATCTCTCTTTTCTCTTCTTCAAATTTCACGCATGGAGAGTCTGAGGGCCTATGGACTTGTGTTGTGATGTGTTGAAGAGATATACTTGACCATAGTTTAAAATTTTGTGCATGCTTTAAACACATCTCTGAAAGTTTCAACAGCAATCGTCTTGACACTGAATTTAGAGATGTAGCGTATTTGTAACAGCATGAACTGAGAGAGTGTTGAACAGTTGGATTTGTAATTTTCATTTGTTTTATAAACGACAATAGCTAGGTAAGTAGTTTAATCATTCATTATAATGTTAATCGCTGATGAATGACTCAAGGCAGCATGTTATTAAGGTTTACCCACTTTTATGTTAACTCTTCACAGAGGGAGCTTGCGGGTATGGAGATCTGTTCCAACAGGGATACGGGCTAGCTACAACGGCATTGAGCACGGCCCTTTTCAATGATGGACTGAGTTGTGGTGCCTGTTTCGAGATTGTGTGTGTCCACGACCCACAGTGGTGCATTCCAGGGGCCGGTTCCATTGTAGTCACGGCGACCAACTTTTGCCCGCCAAACTACTCCAAGCCAAGCGGTAATTGGTGCAATCCTCCGCTGAAGCATTTTGATCTTTCCATGCCCATGTTCACGAAACTTGCGGCCTACAAGGCCGGGATCATCCCCGTCCGCTACCGTCGTGTCTTGTGTGCCAAGAAAGGAGGTGTCAAGTTTGAGATCGAGGGAAATCCTTACTGGACCCTTGTGCAAATATATAATGTTGGAGGCGCTGGCGATGTTATTGCCATAAAGATCAAGGGCTCTGGAAAGAGATGGCTAGCAATGTCTCGCAATTGGGGCCAGAATTGGCAAACTGGAATTGTTCTGACTGGACAAAGTTTGTCATTTCAAGTGACTACAAGTGATGGCAAGATGGTCCAATTTGACAACGTGACCCCTACTTCATGGAACTTTGGCCAAGTGTATGATGGCATCAAGAACTTCTAGCAAATAATCGGCCTGTGATGTGGTCGATCCTATTTATCTTATCTTTCATTCTAGTGTTAATGTTATGTGCTGTGGAGGATTCTGGCATTGGTTTCAAGTCAGAAAGGTAAAATATTTAGTAGCAATCTATTCGAGAAAAGACATTATTTAAATTTGCATTTATGTCAAGCATTACACTCCTTTTGCTTTTTTGGAATCCATACGTGTGTATATACATATGTATCCAAACATAGTAGCAAAAAAGCGTCAGTAAAGTTATCCACGTAAGCTGACGAATTTCGGTTATGATATAGATCGAGAGAATATATGATTTCAAGCATAAAAAAGTGTCAGTTTTAGTTCTCTAAAAGATTTGACCATCCTCTTTGAATTAGGAATATACATAATCTTTATTTGTAATAATATCCATTTCGCGTAAATAATGGACTTCGAGCTATCAAATTTAGGTCTCCGAATTGTATCGTAGTTTGATATAATCTTCTAAATCAATATACATGCTTATATATCTCACATGCTAACAAATTAAATGTCCAAGAAATCAAATCTAAGTAAAACAAACATGGTGTTGGAATTATGGTGGATTCATCATGTCAAAAGAATATAAATCCATATGTATTACAATACAAAAGAGACTATAGTTTTGATTTTCTGGTTGACTTATTATCCTCGATATATAGTAGGCACTACTTGGTTTTCTGCTTGAGAGAGCAATCTATCTAAAGATGTGAAACCCGAATTTCTTAAGCACTAGAAGAAAAGAATGGGATCGACGTACGCCAGCAAAAAAAAGAAGAAGGAAAATATTAGCAAAAGATTAAAGTGCGATTTAATTACATTAAGAAATGAATTCAAACTGCTGCAAGATTAACAAGAATTTAATTAGAATCTAAAGAGGTTTATAGGATATAATGATTCATATATTGTCCTGTTTATATTATTATCTTGCGAACTGTATAGCAAAATATCGGTATTCATCTTACGGTAGACATAGATGGTATTGCTATTTTTGGGTAAATTTTGATGTTGAAAAGTGTCCTGGGTGTATGTTGTTACCTAGGGAGATGGTGATGCAATTTGAGTGAGAATGAGCAGAAAGATTCTTCAAAGGCAAGTCTCGAAGTTGACACAAGATACAATAGAGTATATTGGATGATTATGGCAAGAACTAGACCGACCTACAAAATCCTGAAGAAAGGAGAAATAGTAAATCCCAATGAAGGCACTTTAGGTTATGTCTGTTTCACTGAAAATAAATTATTTAAAAAATACTTTCTAAAAAACGATCGCTTATATCGTTTGAAATAGCTGGCCGATGAAAAATATTTTCGTTACCGACAATAATACATGTCTAATATATTTTCGTGGATAATGAGAATATTTTTCGTTCATTCAATTTTAAAAATGATGCAAATAATCGTTTTTAGAAAAATGTTAGTGGGCTTGAGTTGGATAGGTGTTGGGTTGAGTGTGGGTTATCTAAATTATTTAGCAAATAAATAGGTCAATGTGAGTTAAAAAGGTAGAGATTTAGGTCAAACCTATTTATGACCCACCCAAACCCAACCCAATCCGGCTCACTTGCCACCTCTATTCTCTACCATGATGCGGTGGTTTCACCTGAGGGCGGCCAATGAAGTTTTAAGCATTCAAAACTCAAAATAAAACTATACATGTATTACTGCATGCAACAATTTGACCAACGAATATGGTACCAAATGGGCCACGTCGAAGCCGCTAACTCTCTTTTCATGTATAACCGGACCCTCAAACCTAGATAATTAGTTTTCGCGTATTATTTGACCTATTGACACCTGAATTTTTGGTGGCAAAATTGACATGCATTTTTGTAAAAAAGTAAAAAATGTATAAAAAAATAGATAATAAATAAATAAATAAGAGCTCCAATTCGGTCATAATTGCAAAGGCCTAGTCCGGTTTGTTGGGCCTGGTCCAAATTCGTACTAGCACATCAGACCACCAGTCAAGCCCATCAAGCCCATGGTCCAATTCGTTCCAACCCGTCAGCCCATTTCGTTTCAGTTCAAATTAGACTTGTCAAATTGATGAGTCGGGTTGGATTACGTCGAAAATAGTCCGTTCTAAATTGACCTATTTCCATACAATACAAATATAGTGACATATATCTAATCCGATCTTATACACAAACCGTATCCTACTTGACTTGATACATAATACTAAAACACTTCTATATTTAACTCAATTTAGGGAAATTTATATCAAAATTAAGATGAAAGTACGGAGTGAACGAGTGCCTTGCGCAAGATCGAAGGACGGTAAGAGAGAGTCATATATGTGATTTAGATCTAAGTAAGTTATGAACCCGTTTGATTGTGAACCCATTTGATACCCATATCCAGACAAAGGTTGAAACACACGTGAATTGGGCCGCCGGTAACAGAATTCTCTCTCTATCTTTCCCTCTCATCTAACGAGTGGGCTCTGGGATATAAGCTCACGCAACGAAATGGGGAATGAACACCCAAGTAAAATTGATAGAGATCATTACGTTATTCTTTACTTTTTCACCCGCAGCAGAATTTAGCTTTAAAAATGAGTAGTTTTTGCTTATAAATAAAAGCCCATATTGCGATTGACTCTGTTCATAAGAGTCTATTATATATTTTCTCCTTCTATTGTTTCCTCTTCTGTTTCAATCGGAAAGAAAATCATAATTCAGATTTTCCAAAAAATTAGAACTACCGCTGGCTAGATGAACTCAAAATGCCTCCCTAGAAAAGATGTTTTGTTACCCAGATATAGGTCAGAGATTGTGCAAGAAAAGCTAAATGGAAATGGAAATCTTATTACATGATGTAAAGTTAGGCGTCAGGGAAATCCCATGCCAACCCAACTGTACTCATTTATTGGGTCAGACTTACATTAAACAGAAAGACTTGCTGTTATTCAAGGTGGTCATGAGGCCTGAGGGACATGAACATAGCAGCATACTGCCTCAGCCTGTGCTCTGCATCTCCATTTTCAATCACAACCCTCACCTGGCCCCTAGTCCTCATTCTGTACCGGCGCCATGCGAACTGTATGTTCACGGCCGCCCATGTCCGCCAATTTGACGAGAAATATCTGACCGTCCTCTTTAGCCCACCCTCCATGAACTTGTACCGAAAATGTTCAGTCACATACTTGAGGTCTTTCGCATCCAGACCAAACCCTTCGGTGTGTTCCATGCATGAGAACGTTGCTGTTGAGGTGGGAAGTCTGTCCATGAAGGGGCGGCGGAGGCACCAAGAGAGAAGCTCGTCACCTAAGAAGCAACTGGGCTCGAGCACATTTGTGGCGACCCTGCCTTTACTGAGGCTCTGGCTACGTCCTACGAGCCCATGGATGATGAACATTATTCTATGCACAGGGTCTCCCTCTCTAATGATCTGTTATATTTTTTTTGACAATGGGAAACTTCAGTGAATAAACTTGCGAAAACCAATTCCGCTTATTGTCACAAGGTTCATAGCATCTCACTTTTTCGCCCTTTGAGAAGAGAAGGGGCTTGACACGATCACAAATATGGTCGAGAATGAGATCATCCAAGTCATGGAAGAGAGGTATCTGCAAATGGAATTTGAACACCCAGCTTTCATGTATAAGTCAAATCATTCTGCAGCTGAGACTGATGAAAACAGTTCTTCAAGTTCATGTTGCCCCATTTCCTTTACCCTTTGGAAAATCCATCAGCATGTTTATGGAAGGGTAACAGTGAAACAGCATATTACTTTTCCATATTGATTAGGTTAATCTGCAAACAAGGATGATTCGGTTACCTAAGAGCGATCTATGGATAATATTGGTTGTGATGATCCCTCAGTATCAATTTGTTGGCCAATCACCAAAGGCTCGAGGTCATGGCATCATTTTATGCCTATAGGTCGCTTTTAGCTCACTCACGTAACAATCATTGAAGGGCTGTTGGATTTTACCTTCTTGATGAGGTCTAGGCAAAGATGCCGCTTGATGTCCCGGCGGAGACCGTCCGGCAAGTCTTTGATTAGTTCCATCTCATCTTCTCCTCTGGTGATTGCCAACCTTTGGCTTTCATAATGGAAAACTCTCTGCCTCAAATGAGACGGCAACTGCCTTCGCCTCATCCACCATTCCATGTCCCGAAACCTCAGCAGGATCTTTTTCTTCTTGACCATGACTGCATGCAGAAAAATCTAAAGAAACAAATGGAAAATATCGTTCTCCATCATAAACTGTGACATGATGGAAGAGTACATGTAATGCAATTCGGCATGTTATAATACCTGGATATTCCCTACAAGCAGAGTAAAGAGCAGTAAGCCGCTCAACACAATGCAGATGCTGAATATCACCTCAAGCCAGTTGCTTGTAGGTTCAAGCTCATTGCCAAAGGTGCTGGAAGTAGCAGATCTAGAGATGAGTTCTCTGTTAACTAGTCGCCATTAACATTCTGAGAGAGAGCAACATTGGTATCTACAGGACAATTCTTGGAGGCTGAATGCCGAGTCAACATTGCCAGTAAAAAACAAGACAATCTTTTTGATAGTCCATGGAAAGAGTCGGAACATAAAAATCTTCAAGGTTTTTATTTCTCTCCAAATTTTTGCTAGAAAAAAAGTAGTTTATTTAAATTAGCTCTCTTTCATTTCCATTTAGTCAGAAAGTCCGGATTGAAGGAGTACCTCAGGTTCAGTAAACCCCAAAATATGGGATAAAGGACCCTAACAGAGAGGGATTTGCTGGAAATAACCGGAAGTGCATCGCCATATATGCCATAGTTGAATGGACCATCATCGTCAAAGCACGGTGAAGACCAGTTCCCCCCTGGTAGATTCCCCAATGATTCGGCTGGTGACGGAAACTGATAACTAATAACTTTGGAACAAGAAACAGAGAAATTGCATTTCGCGCTCATGTCACATTGCTTCTGGAGGCACATCACCACTCGCTGTGTTGCAAGGACATACCAGCATCCTCCAGCAACCTGCAAATGAGCTTACACCGAAGATGTCAGTTGTTTTGTAATTAAAGGGAAAAAAAAAGAAACAACTCAGTTTTGGCAAAAAGAGAACACACATTATAGTTCAAACGTTAATTGGGCTTGTAGGATAGGATGTCATCGATACTCACATGAGATGCAATGAAATAGGCAATAATATTTATGCCGAAGCCCCACCAGATAGTGCCAAACACATATCCGGTGACCTTTCGCATTTTTCTCATCAAGCAAATGCTGTGGTAGACCTTGGGAAGGAATTGGAACAAGAAAATCAGTAAAAGAACCGGTATCATCTTGACCTGCTCCTCTCTGATCAACTTTGGCACTGCTAACCAGAATATGACCTGCATTTTAAATAAAAAGAAAGGGGAGCGTGTCAGTTAAGCATGGCCTATCTTAAATTTTGGTCACATCGAAAAAGATTATTTGCATTCTAATCCACTCTTCGTATTTACTTTATTATTCAATTAAATGCTTCAACAGTCTATGTGATTAGCTTCTTTCAGGAAATCTGCTCCGCAACAAACTTTAGCAAATGCAAAAGAAACTTTTGGGTTTATGAGGATATGGCTTTGTGGTGCGGGCAATAAAAAAATTTAGCCCGCAGTATGGGTTTGTTGATAATTTGTCGTCGATTTAAGTTCATGAGATTATCAGGGGTGAAGAGCATATTAGGTTAAGGCACAATTGAAAGAGAACTTGGTACAACCTCAAAGTTCTTGACTGAAATAGTCTTATGAATGGGGAGAACAGAGTAAGACACACCTGTTTGAGGGTTGACGAAAATATATCTACGGCCTCACTTCAATTAACTTCTGCTCTGCTATTTCCTATTGGACTCTTTGGTTACTCCTCATATTTTGCTAGATAGTTCCCCCAAAATATCTTCTTGTTTACCATAAATTCAATTAAACTGTATTCAATTTGAGATATGTTCAGGATTTTTAGGCTTTTGAGGGTTTCCTTTGAGTAAAAAGCTGTGTCACAGTATTCTCCCTTCTTCTTTAAGCCAATGGAAGTTATCAATCTTTCAAATTGTCAGCTGCGAAACAATACGAGTTCGTCATGGAATCTGTCCTTAACACCAGATATGCCCGCCGGCAAGTGATCTTCTAACCACCGAGTTGATTACTTCCAAACTCGCTTATGGAATCACTCTTTCAACTGGGCATTTTATGTGAGCACAACGGGACAACTAGCAAAGTGCTAAATTGCCGTAATGATGTTCCATCATTGGATAAACTACAAGTTTTAAGTAAAGAAGCAACAGACGCCCATTTTTAGGAGCATAATCCCACATTTATACATCACACTGACTGAAGATGTCTTGAAGCATATATGATTCCCCAAATTAATTGAACAATCAAATGCTAGATGACTAGTTACAAGCTGGGCGCAAACTAAGTAGTTAGGCAGCTTAATTTATTGTCCAATTTAATCGTTTCGTCCACATTCTGAACTTCCACATTAGCTTTTTCGAGCTATTCGCCAAAATTCCATTCATCCAAATGGCTTTTGTAGTTATGTTTAATCTAGCTCCCTAATCACCAACCAACCGGAATACAAGAACTGTAAGAAGCTACCATCTGACGTTAAAGACTGTTGGGGCGACTTGACTCGATCATGCGATACCTTTCTTCTTCATCATTGCAACAATACCAAGCAATTTTATCAGGTCCACAAGCGCCATATTAAAAGGCACGTAAGTTCAGCATTTTGTTAATATAGCTTATACCCCACGAAATGCGTAAATCAAATGCCTAAGCTGAAAGTTCTCTCTGCTAATTAGTAAATCTAATTTACGAGTGAAATGTTTTGAGGTGGCAATAGACATTAAACGCAGCAAGATTTCCCCCAAAAAACCCAGCAAAAATATTCAAATTGAAGCTAAAATGAGGCCAGTTATGAAGAGAAAGATCACCTGAGGAATAGGAAGCACTACAAACACGTCGAACATGAACCCCTTGAGCGACCGCACGTAGTGGGATGCGATGGCGCGTGCGTCCCACACGAGCTTCCCGCACCCAATCACCATGGACTCCCTCGACACGTACGCCAACCGCAGCTGCAGCCACATGTGGAGGACGTGCACCCCGTCGACGCACGTCCGGACTGTCGCCAGGGTAGCTGCCAGCCCGCCGTCCATGTAGAGGCACGGGGACCATCCCGCCCCCACCGATATTACGTAGAAGAAGAGGGGATCCACCGCCAGGGCGACCCCGCGCGCCATCAGCAAGGCCCGGTTCCACTTCTTCACCTCCGGGCTGTGAGGGTCGAGGACGGGCCCGAACGGCCCCGCCGGCCTTTGCCTGGAGGCTGCGTTGCCCGGGCCAGGACAGGCCTGGATGGGGACGAGGGAGGATCCGGCGAAGGCGACCCACTGCGGCCGGTGATGGGCGCCGTCGCAGGCAGTGGAGTGGAAGGCAGGGACGCCCACCTGGGTGCTGCATGCATGGCATTCGACAGCTGCTGCCATGGTGGCGGCGCTTTCTACGCCGAAGCCATCTTCGGCGGACACACGGGGCTTGAAGAATTCACTGATCCACCTGGGATCATACAAAGCCCCACATTCTAAAAGGGTTGTCTCTGTAAAAGAACATATCAAACATAAAAAGGAATGTCTGCATTCGTATACAATGTCGACACGTATATACGAACCTTGGGAAGGAGAAGCAGGAGCTGGCATGATATGGCATGTTTGGTGTGAAGGATTAAAGAAGGGAAAGCTTCTGGAGAGAGAGCGTGTCATGTGCAATGCATGTACGAGGAGTGTTGTGAAGGGGCGAACGGAGAGGGAGCCACCTAGTGAAACGTTGAAGGTGATAGTTGGTGAATTCGGACATGTCCCTCTCACAACAAATAAGGAAATGGGAAAAATAAAAGAAAACATGATTTGAAAGGAAAATTACGAAAGGGTGGGTCCATCTACTGTAGAAATTATTCAATTTTGGTCACGCTACTTTATCTTGTGCCACATTTGATTTCGAAACTAATCTTCGACCACGATTTCAAGGTAAATTTTTATTTCAACCCAAACGGAAATCGATAACTGGACACCAAATCAAATTTTGAGCATCCAACGCTTCCGTAGAATAAAAAAATAGAAAAAAGCTAAAAAATTTCGTAAGTAATGTATATTGTGATAGATTAATCCTAAACTTTTCTTTGTGTAATAAAATTTTAAACTTGTACTGATACGGCACATTTACGTTACCGTAACAAGTGAAATGGTTTCTCTTGGATATTAATAAAACGGTGCCGTACTCTCCATTTCTCTCGGTGCTCTTCCTGTTTCTCGTTTTGGGGGTTAGAGTACTTCCCGGACAATGATGACCAACAAAGCAGCACATAAAAGGATAAACATAGAGAGATGAGGAAAGAGAAAAAGGATCCATTTTGAGGTTTTCTTTTTTCGACGGAAAAAAATAGATTCCACAGAAATAAAAAGAAAGGAAAAGGAATACTTTTTATTTGAAGTATGACCCCATCCTACCATTACGTAGGGTAGAGGAATCAAATTGATTCTGACTTCAAATATTGGACTCCCGTTTCAATTAAGGGGATCATGGAAAAAATATGTTCAAAATCACGATTAATTTCTTTTTCAAATTCTACTGAAGCTGCACGAGCCCTTCCTGTATGCCATAAATTGACTACATTTATCTCAATAGCAACACCACCCACAGATATTTAAGAATCCGAGCCCTTTCTGTATGCCATAAATTGACTACATTTATCTTAATAGCAACACCACTCACAGATATTTAAGAATCTCACGGAGCATGAGTCATATATTATGCAGAATGCCGTTTTTGCCAAGGTTATATGCCTTTTTTCAGCCTACTCAGATTCAATCCATTTGGATCCCTTAGAGGTTTAAACTATGGAGCACACGAATCCCAAGAAGGCATAATTTTCCTTTAAAAAAATTACTTTTGGTTAGGGAACACATTAGATATTTACTTAAACTAGTGGGGCCTTGAGCATATCTCACCTTAGCCCCAAGACGTTGGTCAGAGAACTTAAAAAGCAAATGTCTGAGTTTGAGAAGCTTCTGGCCTAGTTGACCCATAAAATTTACTAGGATAAGCGGTACTTGTAATTTTAAGGGGATGATAGTGACATACAAAGAGGTTGTGGTTGTGGGTGTTGTAACTCCTCAACCTCGAAGTCATTCATGTGACGTCCCATTCGTTATTATCTTTTGTTATACTCAAACGGAAGCATTTCTCGGGACAATCACAATTAATTCACACGGCGAAAATAAGACAAGAAACATCATGAGCAAATCTTATGTTTACAGGGCATGCAAACATGTTTTAATAAGACCTTCAGGCCATGGCAAACAACACATATTTTTATAGCTGACTATGAATAGCAAAACTTGACTTGGGTTATCCTATACCTACTAAGGTTTCTCGCTTCTTCATCTCCACCCTTGTCCCGTCTGCTTTGTCATCTCACATCCTACCCGTGGCTTTATCCCGAAGTCGGGCTGCTCGCATCGCCAAAGCATCGTTGAACTCACATAGGGATCTAACCCATTTTCCGTTCGTGTAGCGATACCACGCTGCGTAAGAGTGAGGCACCAAGTCCGTTAGGTCCTCATCGAACATCATAAGTCTTGGGATTCGGCGGTAGGCACGGCCTTCTCTGGCATTTGTTACGGTGAGCACTTCGGCTCTCATCTCCACGGGATTGCCAATGCGGGCTGGGGGAAATACCATCCTATGGACCTGAAAGGGAAAAACGAGGGATGAGTCAGGGAGACTCAGCAAGTGAAAACACTAATATCAAGCGAGGATATATCGATCGCCGTTAACATAAGTTGGCCCTTACCGCATTCGCATCGATGACAGATCAATAGTAAAGTTCAAACAAGAGAACATTACGCATAGCCACATTATGTACACTTCACCAACCAAGGTTCGGTTCTATCTCGAAACAATATCAAACATGAAACATGATCAAATCAAGGAAATGAACCAACTACGACCAACCAAACGACCGAGAAACGGTTCAAGCAAACTACGTTACAACACATCTCAACATCTTTTCCTGGTATTAGAGAATTCACTTACTTAACAATTAAACAAGAACTTAAGAACAAGTTTCGAGACGGGTGAGCTTGGGAAATTTCAGGCTTGGACATGAACACTTGGGCCTTAGACGTGGCTTCGTCACTCGATCAAACCACAAGAGAGACACGGGTACTTGACGAGCTCTCTTTTCTTTTCTGTCTTGGCAAGGAAACAAGAAGGCAAGTGGCGTGGGGCTTGAGAATGACGAAGGTGGCATGAGCAAGAGGAAGAAGAGAGAGAGGGAGAGGAGATGGTGTGAGGAATCAAGGGGGGACTAAGCCTATATATAGGCAAGCTAACCTTGCTCACCAAGCTTAAAAGTGAAGGCTTGCTCCTCAAGCTTTGACCATTTTTAGATTCTTCCAAGTCCAACTTGTTTCTCAAGTTCTTGACCAACTTGCTCAAGAAGATATACGGCCATCATGATAAGGCCTCAAAGTCTAAGCCAATTAATACAAGCCATTATTAGGGTGGCCTCCAAAGTCAAGAACAATAATGGCCAATTAATGAAGCTTGGAAGATAAGCTTTGACTCGGTCAAGGCCTTATCCTTTAGATTCTTCTACCAATTTTCCGAACCGTGGACTCTCTAGAACTTTCTGGATTTATTGAACTCTCACACAAATGACTCGGGCCAATCGGATTACATGAAATAAATCAATTGGCACAAAAACCACAATCCGCACCATACTTAATCACAAGATTTTCTGAGGGTTTTCCATGATAAACACGCATAATAGTTCCATCCAACCCGAGTTTCGGCGCAGGAATATTCTCAAATATCACCAAAAGACATCAAATCGAGATTCCAACGTTCTCATATAAAAATTAATAAATCTTTGAAATCTGACAAAATCGGACGACTTTGCAATGTTCATGAAATTGGACTTGAAAATATAGTAAATAGACTTCGAAAATTCTCAAATTTGAATATGTCATAAACAAGACCTTAACAAACATTTCTTGTGAAGAACACGAAATCTGAATCTCTCTGTAAACACCATTTTTAGTAGCTCAAATACAGACTAAAAATAGTTTACTGGAACAGAATTCTTGTTTCTAAAAGTAAGCTCTGTCCAGAATTCAAATTATCTCGAAAAATTCCCAAATTTATATAAGTTATAGAAAAGGAAGTTTTCAGTAACTTTTGTGAAGGAAAATTTTCCAAAATCATCCCAGAAAAGCTTGTAGAAAATAAATAAAGTGTGAACATTACCAAAATATCTATTCTGGACAGTTTTACATAGTCCGAAAATCAAGCCATTGTACCACTCATATCAACTCCAAAAATTCTGAAATTAAAGTATGTAAAACTTCAAGATGTTTGGAGAAACTTTTAAGAAGAAAGTGATTGGAAATTAAGATCACAAAAGTCTCCTCAAAAATAAAATAATGAAGGGGTACAAAGGATCCGAAATTGGGTTTTCCAAAACAAAAGTAAAAAATTTAGTTCCGATTAGAAAATCACCAAACTTAAACCATAGCCATTTTCCAGAGACTGAAATTGAGGATGTTACAAGTGTTCTAGGGAAGTGCTCAATGAGATGGCTCTGATTTTGGCTTATGGTTTTTTATTTTTCCTTTTCTTTTTCCGGGTTATTATGTAATTTTATTTTTTCTTTGCAAGAGATATGAAGAGGTTCTAATTAGCTTTCAGTTCAGTTCAATCGACTAAAATAAGTTATGAATAATCAGTGGGGAGTTTTTCTTCCTGTGAACAGCCAATCCTACTCTGTCAATTCGACGTCGTTTAGCTCTTTTTTTCCCTCTTCGATATTGAAACATCAGTTTCTGGACTTCCATGGGAGCGAGAGAGGGAGTAGAAGTTATTCACGGTATATAAATCTTTTAAATTTAAAAGCCTCATAGTCATCGAGCTCCTTCTTGTGGAGCAATTGAGATTTTGTCACAAAAGAGTAGGAAGTAGTGAGACTTTTTCGGCCATGGATGGAGGTACTTCCTATGAAGCAATCAAGATTTCGTCGTCACGGTAGTAGAGCAATCAAGAGAGATGGAGAACAACTAAACTCTAGGAGGAACCTTAAGCCCCAAAACAAGAGAGACAAAGAGTAAGGAAAGAGATGAACAGCACGGCACCGTTTTGTCTTGAGAAAATATTAGGTAGGTCAATTTTATCACGTAGGCGATAAGTCACTCTACTCCTTAATCGCCATGTGCTTGAGTGGGGCCCACGTGCTAGAATTTGTCTCTTCATCTATCTCTTCTCCTTCTCCTTCTCTCTCTCACCGCCGCCTCCTGCTATCCACTTCTTCTTCTTCTTCTCCACAGAGGCAATGTCTTTTTCCACATCGATTGCGGCTTCGCCACCAACTCCACCGATGCTTTCAACACCACTTGGCTGTCCAATCGCTTCTTCACCAATGGCTCCTCCTTCATCGTCAGTCCACTCATTTATTTTTCGTACTTGTCCTTGCTCTCGCCCAAGCCATGAGGATCGAGCCCTCGCCATATTCGATAAGAGGGCGACCCTTGCCTAAATCGCTAGGGTTGAGCCCTCACCATATTCGGCGAGAGCAACCCTTGCCTTTGCTCACTGAGGGTCGCAATGCCCTCGCTAGCCTTTGCTTGTGGCTGGTCACCAACCATGGCTGAGTACTGGCCACATGCCAAAGGGAAGGAAAGGGAAAAAGAAAAAAAAGAAAGGAAAAAAAGAGAGAGGAAGAAAAAGTGAAGAGACAAAGATACTGACTAGTAGGGCCCACCTAAACACGTGGAGAGCACTAAATGGAGTGTCCTACCGTCTGCGTGTCAAGATTGACCTATCTTATATTTTCTTGTCTTCATTTCATCCATGTGGGAGCCATGGCATCTCCGTTTGCATTTCGTTGTCCACGTTTGTTGTCACGGAGTATTTTTAATGGTGCTCATTGGTGAAAAAGTAATAGACTATAAATGTGTCGTATAAGTATAAGTTTGGAGTTTTTTTATTTGTAAACAACAACTTAGGATTTGGTGACCTTTCCTAAAAAAAATAAATTATATCCAGATGAGACAGATTTTATTTCCGTCCATAGTCTCAAGATGAGCATCATCTCAAAGATCAATTTCATATCTTTTTCATAGAATGCAAACAAAATTGCTCTCCAACTACTTGGAAAAAAAAATTAGGGGAGTGAAATGGAATTGCCCGAATTAGGAACCATTTAGACCAGATTGGATCGGTCACGGTCCAGTTCCTTGTACTGGAAATTGGAATTGGTCACTACAAAAAAATACATGTTTAGCGACGAATTTTGCGACGAAAAATTGGGCAAAATCCGTTGCAAATCAAATTTTTGAAGAATTTAGCAACGGAAAAAATTCCGTTGCTGCTAGGTCGTCGCAAAAATTTGCGACGGAAAATTTAAATATTCGTCGCAAAATTGTAACGGAAATAAATTCGTCGCAAATTACCAACGAACACTTTCCGTTGCAAAATTCGTCGGAAATAATTTGTTGCAAAATTCGTCACAAATTTTGTCGCAAATTTGCGACGAACAATATCCGTCGCAAAAATTCATCGCAAAATTCGTCACAAATTTTGTTGCAAATTAGTCACGAACATTTTCCGTCACAAAAATTCATTGCAAAATTAGTCACAATTAGCCATGAACATTTTCTGTCGCAAAATTCGTCGGAAATAATTTGCGACGAACAAAAATTCGTCGCAAAATTTGTTGCAAATTTCGTCGCAAATTTCGTTGTTAATTTCGTCGCAAAATAATTCGTTCGAAACTAGTCACAAACGTTATTCGTCGCAAAATTTGTCATCAAATTCGTCGCAAATTTAACACGAATTTTATTAGTCGCAAAATTTATCTCAAAATTCGTCACAAAATTTATCGTAAAATAATGAAATATCCAAAGTTGCAAAGTATGGAATGATGCTATTTGATATCCAATGTTATAATACATTCTAATCATTCATAAGAGGTGGGACAACCATAAATTCTGCTTGTAAATCATGAAAAATCAACAATCCATATACAAGATTGGGCAGCTGTTGTACTCGGCAGGACATCAAAAGTAGTCACTTTTGTTGACACCTGATGAAAAGTGGATATATAAATATACTTTAATTAGTCCAGAATATAAAAGAAGCGTTTATGCATGAATGTGAAACTAGGTATAAAAAAACAAATAAGAGGGTTAACAAAAAAACGTTTCAGGACGAACATTAATGTTCTTACATATGAATATGAGTAAACTTATGTCATAAATTACCAGTTGTGAAGCAAGCTTACCCCTGATTTTGCGACGGATAACTAGAGAGGACTGAGAAAATCATCATCATCATCAATCTCAGCATCATTGTCTCGCTCATTATTGTGCGCATCACCTATTGGATTGCCGGGATGTACAGGAGGAATCTCATAGTGATTGAGGATGAGGTATCGCATAACGATTTCCATTTGTTGTTGCAAAGAATTGATTTGTTTGTCCTTTTGCACAAGTATATGTCTCAGATTGTCCACTTCTTCGGTCAATTGCTCGTTATGTTGTGACCTCTTTCGACCAGTTGCATTGGATGATGAAGTTCAGCATGATGCGACATGTACATCCTTGACAAGGATCCCATCCCAAATATTTTTCCTTTTTTCATCCCACCCGTTGCCTCCATCCATAATACCATATTGTTACCCAATGGCTCAGACGCAGCACAATCATAACTACCACTAGCATTGCTCATTAAAAGTTTATCATATTTTTCCTACATTAACAATATAGATGCAAATAAAATAACTTCATATATATATCTACCATAAATATTAAAAGCATTCACGGTTTTCATTCTATTTTCCATAAAACCCAAAGTATAACCATACATACTTTAATAGCTTTTGCTCGATCGCCAGTCCATGTCTTATCTTTCTTTTGAAATGTGTGTTCAAATGTTGCTGCAAATGTCGATTTCCGTCCCTAATTTTTGTGCCAACAAAATGTAAACATAAGTAATTGAATTAAATTAACTTATAACTTATTCAACAGACTTACCAGTCATTTGCGATGTTTCCCAATGTTGATAGAGCCCCTAGCATATGTGGCTGACCCTTCACTAGAACTAGAAGATCGATTCTTTTTTTTCTGCTCACTGATTTGCTGAATCTTTTCAGTTTCCCAAATTCTATTAATTTTCGCCCAATTGTCGGCAGTAATGAAAGACGGCTTCACTTTCTTTATCTTCGCTCTATTCATCACATTTCGTATAAAATCACCGACTTTCTTATAGAAAATTCTTCTCACTTCATTCTCTTCCTATTTAGGCCACCTGAACTTCCGCTGCAATCAATGAAAACAAAACTGAAAGTTATTATGATGGTCACATATCCATACCATGCACCAAACACTTCTGGGTACAGATTTTGTAAAGTTCATCTTGGGGAAAATATTCGGTCCTTTAGGTACTGAAAACTACAGAGTTGTTCTGATCCCTTTACATCATTCTTGACAATCAATATACTACACTTAACTTAGTTGATAAGAAAATAAAATATGTAAAACTTACCTTGAACTCATTCCACCACAAATCTCTTACTTCTTGTGGAATACTTCTGTAATTAATGTGCTGCCCAATTCAATAGTTTTTCACTATTTTATTCAGTTCCCTCACAACAAACGGAGCATCCGTAAATTTGCAATCATACGGATATTGTGCAACATCGACACCTCAGTTGACATCCATATCTAAAGCCATAAATATTACATATAGTAAAATAAAAATGAAGTACTTACGAATCTCCAAATGGGTATATCATAAATCGGTTATCTTTTTCACATGTGTTTCTGTTATTGTTCGATTGTTCTCCTGAATAATATGGTGGAACGGAAGCAGAGGGAACTAAAGGAGATGGAACTGGAGGAGATTCAGTTCGCATATAGCCAAGTCCCCCAACATCTTCTTGAGTGTTGGAGGAAGGGCTAACGTGTCTATATTGTGACGGATCATATTGTGATTGAGGGCTAGATGAAAGGATAGGAGAAGAGAAAAGGGACGGGGACGAGGATGCGGAAGAGGTTGGTCTTCTATGCATGTGACCTCCACGTTTATACTGACAAGTACGAATGTTAGGCAAATATTAAATTAATTATAACACGTATTACGAACACATTATGACGTACATGACGAAACTTATCATTTTGGTGTAAAAACAAAAAATGTTTCCTCAAAATGAGCCATTGTCGAGTGTTTATGACGTGCAATTTTCTACGAATAAATATACTATGAATTGCACTCATTTTGATATCAAACATTAATATATGAGTACGATATGCCATGCTAAGCCGACAATAGCCATAATTAACCACACGATTCACTTGTTGGCCACAGGTAATCTAAGTCATTAAGTAAAGTTTTATATTAAAAATAAAATTATTATTTGTAAAAATTTTTCGGCATCTACAAAAAATTATATTTAACTAAAAATGAGTGGCCACGGATATTCTAAGGCATTCCGTAAAGTTTTGAAATTTTTAAATATTTAAACTTTTTTTTAAATTTTTTTTAGACAATAAAAAAATTAATTTTCACTAAAAGTGAGTGGCCACGGATATTCTAAGACACTCTGTAAAGTTTTGAAATTTTTAAAATTTTTAAAATTTTTACTGCTTTTTTAAATTTTTTTGGGCACTAAAAAAATTAATTTTCACTAAAAGTGAGTGGCCACAAATATTGTAAGGCATTCCGTAAAGTTTTGAAATTGTGAAATTTGTTTTCTTTTTTTTAAATTTTTTTAGGTACAAAAAAATTTAATTTTCACTAAAAGTGAGGGGCCACGAATATTCTAAGGCATTCCGTAAAGTTTTGAAATTTTGAAATTTTGAAATTTTTTTACTTTTTTTGTAATTTTTTCTAGGCACTAAAAAAATTAATTTTCACTAATGGTGAGTGGCCACGAATATTCTAAGGCATTCCGTAAAGTTTTGAAATTTTGAAATTTTTTTACTTTGTTTGTAATTTTTTCTGGCCACTAAAAAAATTAATTTTCACTAACAGTGAGTAGCCACGAATATTCTAAGGCATTCTGTAAAGTTTTGAAATTTTAAAATATTTTTACTTTTTTTTAAATTTTTTCTGGGCACTAAAAAAAATTTAAATTTAACTGAAAGTTGGTGGCCATAGTTATTCTAAACCATTCTGTAAAGTTATGAAAATTTTTAGTTTTCTCTATTTTTAATATTTTTACGGAACGTTACAAATTTTAAATTTCAGTAAAAGTGGGTGGCCACAGGTATTATAAGTCATTCCGTAAAGTTTTGAAATTTTTAAATATTTAATTTTATTTTGGCCACCTAAAAAAATTAAATTTCACTGAATGTGGATGGCCACATGTATTCTACGCAATTATGTGAAATTTTAAAATTTTATATTTTATTATAATTTTGTAATTTTGTATTGCACCTTAAAAAATTAAAATTTCTCTCACAATGAGTGGCCACCGATATTGTTCATTAGTTTAAAAAGTTAAGCAAAATTTTGAAAATTTTATTATTATTCTTTTTTTAATTTTACACATAAAAAAATCTAAATTTCACTCAAAGTGTGTGGCCACAGTTATTTTTTGCCAAATTTCTCAATTTTCAATTTTTTCATATTTTTATTTTTTTAAAGAAAATTTAGCACCAAATTTAATATTTTCTCAAAATCTGACTGTACGAAAATTTACTTGAACTTTTTATGAAATTTTTTAGAATTGTTCAATTTTCATACATTATTCGGTTGAAAACGCATAATCAATCACCCGATCAGCATTGAATGCATAATCGGCGACATAATCGATCAAAGTCACATGCAATCCTTAAATTGACCCATAATTTAGCCAACCAATTAGACACTAAACAATCCCTAAACAAGTCTGATTAATACTCATTATACTAGGTAGGGTTTAGGGAGTTGTTTACTTGATTCAAGGACAATAAAAACGCATGTTGGCCAATGGTGGACTTGGCGCGACCGTGGGTATAAACGCGGCTCGGCAAAGACGGCGATGGGCCGAGGTTGGGAGGTGGCTTGTTGGCGGTGGCGACGGCGTCAAGCTGAGGTTGGGAGGCGGCTGGCCGGCGGTTGGACAGCGGCAACGGTGGCCGGCGCGACGGCGGATGGCAAAAAGCTACGTCGTGACTTCGAAGGGGCGGTGGCTATGGCGACGAGGCGGGGAGGCTGGGTGGCGAGGGCGACGGGTCGGGGACGTGCGCGGGCTAAGGGCGACGGCAGCGCGGGGAGGTGCGAGTCGGCGCGAGGTGGGGATGTACGCGGGTGACCTCGCGACCCAGACGGCGATGGTGGGATGGCGACGGCGGGATGAGCTCACCCAGATCTGGCCGGCGAGCTGCGAGCTGGCACGGGGAAGGGATGTGCGTGGGGCGACAGTGACCTAGGGTTGGGGGGCTGCGCGGCGACGGCGACGCGGCGGTGGCGACGGACGAAGCAGAAGAAGTCACAATGCTCGAGGAAGAAGAAGAAGTCGCAATTTGCGACAGACTTCTTAAGGTCCGTCACAAATTTGCGATGGACAAACAAATTTTGCGACGGACAAAAAAATCGGTCGCAAATTTGGAACGGGAAAAATTCCCTTCCAAATTTGTGACGGACACATCCATCGCAATTTTGCGACGGACGAAATTCTGTTTGTCACAAATTTGCGACGGACATAAAAATCCGTCGCAAATTTGGAACGGGAAAAATTCCCTCCCAAATTTGTGACGGACACATCCGTCGCAATTTTGCGATGGACGAAAATCCGTTCGTCGCAAATTTGGAAGGAAAAAAATTCCTTGCAAATTTGCGATGGAACTAAATTGTCCGTCGCAAATTTGCGACGGACCTTAACAGTCCATCGCAAAGTTGCGATGGATTTTTATGTCCGTTGCAAATTTGCGACGGACACTTAAGGTTCGTTGAAAATTTGCGATGGACGCAAACAAATTTTGCGACGGACATAAAAATCTGTCGCAAATTTGGAACGGGAAAAATTCCTTCCCAAATTTGCGACGGACATATAAGGTCTGTCGCAATTTTGCGACAGATGAAAATCCATCCGTCGCAAATTTGCAATAGACATAAAAATCCATCGCAAATTTGCGATTGAACTAAATTATCCGTCGCAAATTTGTGACGGATGGATTTTCGTTCGTCGCTAATTGTGACGGATGCATTTGGTGCGTTGCAAATTTGCGACGGACTATTTCGTTTCGTCGCAAATTTAGGAGGGATTTTTTTTCCGTTCCAAATTTGCGACTGACTGTTTTTAGCCGTCGCAAATTTGCGATAGAATTGACCATGGTCAATTTGGGACGTATTTTTTTTTGATCAAAAATTTTGCATCTCATTTATTTTGTATTGCAAAAATAAATGATATTTTCAAAGCGATCGGAAAATTGCCATGAATAAGTCGTCAGTCGCTAATTCTTCGATGAACAGTAGCGACAAATAAGTTGTTGCCTACAAATGAGCGACGAAATTAACAACGATTCAAATGCAATGGAAAATTGACTATCGCAAATGTCATCGCACGAATAATATTTTACTTGTCGTCGTTTAGCGACAAATTTTCCAATGATCAATTAAATTAATAACAATAATCGACAATATAACAATAACAATAATAACAACAACAACAATAATAATGATGACAATCAAAATAACACTTGTCGCACTAATAATTACATATGTTTAGTATTTTGTCACAAAAATGTTAATCTTCCTCTTTGTCTTCGTCTTCATCTTCGTTTTCGTCTTCGTCATCGTCTTCGTCTTCATCTTCGTCCTCGTCTTGATCTTGATCTTCATCATCATTATCTGTCTCAAAATCAGATTCTGAACATTCTTGTACATATAATTCGCAAATTTCAGTTGGATCCACATTTATCATTACTCCACAGGGATCTCGTAAAGTAGAAATGTTATATTCCTCAATTTCAACCATGTTACACACTTCCTCGTGTTGATAGGCTGTATCATTCTAGTGTTGCTCGATTTTTCTCCGTGCTTTGATTTTACATACTGTCCACCAATCAGCTTTGTCACGTTTCAAACTAGGATATGATGTATAACATACATGAATTGCTTGTTATGCCAAGACAATTGGTTCATATTTCATATGCATTTTTTTGTGATTTATTTCAACCATATTAAACTTCGTATGCAACTTCATTCCTTTCATTGGATCGAACCACGTGCACTTAAATAACACAACCCGCATCATTAATGGGCCAGGGTGCTCTATCTCTATGATTTTATTCAACAAGTCATAAAAATTATCTTTAAAACTGCCACCATTGGATGAGCGAACAGACACACCACTATTCATTGTGGCTTTTCCCATTCCATATTCTTGAGTGTGAAAATTATATCCATTTATGAAATATACTGACAAACTTCAAACTCTTAATTGTGGACCCCATGACAGATAATATAGCAATCATTGCTCTCCAAGTTCATAATAATTACTGTGCACCTAAGGTTACACATGCGAAGGCAATAATATACAAGTTATTTAAATGCTGTACAACATTTAAATAACTTGATTTTGGTCAGTTAAGGTTACACACACGAATCGAGCTCTGATTTCGAGAAACGACAATGAAATATTTTGGGCCAAAGTGGGCCGATCCTAGGAAGGTGATGGATTTGGTTTGGCCAATGAAGTACAATTGGATTGCGGGTGATTCCACGCGACAGAGAGTACGTGTGGCAAACAATCTAGAACTTAATCCGAACGATCGCGACCCCCGGAACTAGCGATAAATCCTTGAGTTCTCTTGGCAATCGAGATCGTCACGACTCGAGTAACCCTAGGTCGATACGCAAACCCCTAAACAGCCGCCCGTTAGTGAAAGACTCTAAAATTGTAATTGAGTGAAAATTATTGTTTAATTGGATTCGGACTTGAACGTCGAGTTTCATAGACGTATGCGACCATTTGCAAGGATGATGTCATATTATGGTGGCCAACCATATTAGGGATCGGTACGGTCGAAAAATGGAAATTCGGCCCGGAATTGGAAAATTTCCAAATTGCCCTTGGACCCTAGTCTTGTATTCCGAATTTTGGAAATTAAGTGGAGGGTATATTGGACTTTGTTGGACCTTTAGTGGCTGAAAATAATGGTCCGCTTTGCCCTAAGATATTTAGTCTAGATTCAATCCCAACTCATGAATGGAGGTCAAGATGGTCATTTTTGGGAAGTAGCTTAACTACCCCACTCACACTTAACCTATACAGTCACCCTCTCTCTCTCTCTCTCTCTCTCTCTCTCTCTCTCTCCCTCATTTCTCACCCTCACCATCTTCGGCCAACCCCTCTCCCACGCCAACTCTCTCCTCTCCATTCTTCCCCTCTTGGCCATGAGCCGCCGCACGCCGCCACTGTGCCACTCGTCCGCTCCGCCATGTACCACCACCAACCGACCGCCCCTCACTCTTTTGATACTCTCACGCCTCACTCTCTCTCCTTCCTCCCCCTTGGCCGCGTGTGAGGAGCCATCGCCACCACTCACCGGATTGTCGCTTGCCAAGACTGATCGCCATCGTTGTTTGCGCGAGCCGTTACCACCACCACCTGACCACCATTCTCTCTTTCTCATCCCGTTACCACCGACTACCACTGCCGCGAAGGCCGCCGATCGTCGCTGCCATTAGGCCGCTGTGAACCAGCTCGATCCGCCCATTCTCCTACCTGTTCAACCACCTTTGGGAACTTAAGAATTAAGTGAGTAATTATTCTAAACCCTAATTAGGCCATTATGTGTTTTTAGATAGGATTAGGGTTAATTAGAGGAAATTAGGGCTAATTAGTGGTTTGATGGGAAGCGGCTGATTATGCGATTAATTGGGAGATTAAAATGTTGATTTGGAAGTGGAAGAATGGCCTAGATTGACCTGATTTAGTGGCTGCCCATGATGTGCTTAATTGGCCTAGGTTTGGTAAATTTAGGGTGTAATGGTGGGAATCCCGAGCATGCTTTGTTTTGTCCTTATGGTGGCTGATTATGCTTGGTTGGATGTTAAAAGCTATGTTGTGTGTTGTGTGCCTAGTGTGGCCGAGAATGGAGGAGTATGGTGAGGCTCGAGTGTGCAAATTTATATTGTTCCAATCGCATGAATTATGTGTGTGTCGACTATGTGCCATGCAAGATTGAATTGAATTGCTTAATTGGACATGCTAGTATGTTGATTAGGCATATTGTGATTAAATTTGAGCATGTCAAACGGTTATTTGAGCACGTCGTGGCATTTGTCGAGCATGTCTTGACATTAATTGATATGTGCCTAGGTGAATTGAATGCTCATTGTAGATTGTATTATTGCCCGAGTGCTGGATTGCATGGCTATGCATTTCACATGTTGAGCATTGGGTTGATATGAAAATTGTGCGAGTATACGTGCCTGACATGAGCATATGATCACTTAATCGCCCTGATGCGTTTTACGCGGGGTTCAGATAAAAACTGGTGTATGTGTATGTATGATCACATAAAATCCTGATACGTTTTACGCAGGGTATTGAACCTGTCCTGATGCATTTTATGTGGGATGATGCCCGGATTGCCGGAAGACGGCCAACCTGATACGTTTTATGCGAGTTCAGTTCGTATATAGAGATCGGTGTTGCGCTTGATGCGTTTTACATAGGTTAGAGACACTGGGCCTGATGCAATGAGGGGATCTATACTGAGAGCCAGGAAAAACCAGGTCAGCTTACAGCAGGTATGCTATTCCACATGGGGGAACCTCTTGTTCAAGCCCTTCAGGAACTGTCTTTTAGCTGCAAAACTACTCAGAGATTTAGCGCAGAGTATAGAGATGCTCAGAGTGACCAGGATGATATTATGCCTAACTGGCCGAGCTGCCTTTCTTAGAGGATTATGCCAGGCTTTGAAAAAAGGAATTTTAGAGAGCCATGGAAAGTGAGAGAATTGAAATTTTACAACTTTCCCTCTTATTCAAATCGAAGGATTACACGGCCTTATATAGGCGTTGGGGAATACATGCTGGACGAGAGTCCAGGTAAGACAAAGCATACTTAGAACGGGGTACAATAATGGACTCGTGTCCACAAACACACAAACTTTACCTAACTAAGTACATTATTTGGCACCTTCACTCGTAGAACACTTAAAATCTATAGGTTAGGTGGAACAGGACTCTAGTACAAGCTTATCTCCATCCAGAGTTGTAGTCATAATCCGAACTGTCTGAACTATTTGCACGCTCGTATTCTGCTATCTGTCTCTGTGTCAGAATATGTTCGAAGTTATCTTCAGTGATAACTGGCGCTGGGTTCGAGGAAGAGGATGCATGTGTCGAAAGGTCTGGGAGAGCAGTGTTTGGAGCGTTTTGTGATACTGGTTGGGGCCAATTTCCTAATTGTGTGTAGTAAGAGGAGGAGTTGGCGTCAAGTGCAATGGATAAGGACAGTGGTTCATAGTCATAGGGGTTTTGAGAGAGTGGTCCACCCCATGGATCTTGAGATGACTGCACTGGATTTTGAGATAACTGTACTGGATTTTGAGATGACTGTGCTGGATCTCCTATATCTGACATTTCGTGATCTTGTGATAATCTGAGCTGTGTTTGTGCCTATTCGTGCTCGTATTCTCTGAGTGCCTGTCTTGTTGTAGAGAAAGATCCTTCGTGATCCCATGAGACGAGTGTGAAGTAATCCCATGCTTCTTCGGGAATAATGCGATTTTCTTGGCATATGATCCTTTGAAGTTCCGTGTAATTATATTCAACAGAACCAATGCGACTGGGGAACGATTTATAAACACGTGCAAACTGGAGTTCTGTCTGAAGCTTGTAGGAAGTAGTACCTACTGCGGCGGGAGTATTAGAAATGGTACCATTATTATGCACAAAAGTCCAAGGACAGTGGAGAAGTATAACAGTGTGTATTTCCGAATCATCTCGAACTTTTTTCACCTCTTCAAGAAAGAGTCGTTTCCAATAAACAGGAGGGTAAAACCATTTGAGCACAGTTAAAAGGTTTTTCTCGTGTTCATTTAGCTGGACGTGGTCAGCCAAAAGCTCTAATCGCTCTTACTGCTCCAATCGCTCTTACTGCTTCTCTTACTCCATCATCTTCTTCTTCAACTTTAACTGAGTTCTGTACTTCACATGCCTCTAAGATAGATTATCTCTATGAAGTCTCTCTTAGTGATGAAACCAAGATTTCCGAAACACAACTTCCTCTCATGAAACCATATTCAGCCTTTGCCAAACCTGCTACATCTTTTTCACCCATCAGGTCTATAAGACATCTCATCCGTCAAACTCCGAAAGAAGTCAAAGAATACGTCCAATCTTCCAAGTTTGACCAACACCCAATTCTTGCTTCTGAAAAGGAATACTTTGTTACTCTTCAAATTCCTCCTGAATTTCCCAAACAGTGGATCCAACAAGGGTATTCGCATATTCACTATGGCGCAGTCCGTCTTGCTCTTACCTTTCATGGGAGAAAAGGTTTGCCTGTTGTAGCAAGAATGGCTCTTTTGGATACCAGGTTCCTAGAATACCAGCATGTTTGTATTGGTACTGTCCAAACCACCTTAAATGCTGGAACAGTCTTCGTAACCCTTTATCCAAATTTCAATATTGCCATTTCCGATCCCCAGCTACTTTCTTTCTTGAAAGTACAACTTCAGCTTACTGGAGCTCTTCAAACTGCCGATTCCATTGCTGCAACTCTTCATTACCAAATGGTATATAGAGTCCAAAATCATGCCTTAGATCTGAATTTCCAACATGGAAATGAAGATGCACTGTTCATCTCCATGCAAAATGATCAGGCTTCTTGTATTCATGTTTCTCGGCAGATTCCAAAAGAAAAGTTAGCCAAGCTTCTTCCCGAATCTTGGATTACAAATTATGAAAAGCTCTACCAAATTAGCCAACCTCTTCAATCTTCAGAATCTGAATTTGTCAGATAAAGAGATGGTACTGTAACCATCAAATTCCGCAAAGAAAAGGAAGAAACTCCTTCCATCTTTCCTACTATCTTTATGATAGAACCCTGTGTTCCTAATCCAATTCCTGAGGAACCAGACCCAAAAAAGTTGGTCCAATACTTTAAAAGTGACGGACATCCTATCCATCACTACAAAGACCCTTATGGTCATTATTTTTGGGATCCTTTTTGCCAATGTTCTTCATGCACAAACTCCCAAGATGAAGTAGATCTAGCTACCAGGCCCAAGCGAAAAGCTAGGAAGGCCAAGGACAGCTTCTACCAAAGATATTTATGGAGACTTTACCATTGATACTCTTGGAGAAAATAGTGGATACCAGTTTATGGTTTCATATGGTATACCATCACCTTCATCATCCCCATCAACTCCATCACCTCCATTATCCCCACTATCACCTCCAGCTTTACCCCCATATAAAAAATCTGTTGTTTCTCCTTTTTACAAACCTATCCATAAGTGGACAAAGAAAAATTCTTATCCACTTGAAATTCCAGTCTTTCCTGAAAACCCAACTATTGGGCAACTTCCATCTATCTCTATGTTTAATGAAGCTGATTTCCCTCCTTTAAACCCTGTTGAAAGTTCTCAACTTTCTTTTCCTACTACTGAGGAATTTACCGATCCACAACGAAGATACCTTCATGCTCCAAAAATCCCTTCTCTCACTGATGTTGATGAACGTGGAAGGCCAAAAAGAACACTTGCTGCTGAGGTTGTTCTCAATTGGCAGTTGGAAACTCTCTTGGCACAAAATCAGGCTTTCAAGACGCTTGACTCCAAAATCATTGATGTACAACAAGACATCCGAAGGTACGATGAGTCTATGAAAAAGATGCTTGTGGATTTCCATAAAAGACTTCATGCTCTAGAATCAGGCCAGCATCTCGGCTACCATTATCTTGAAAGTCCGAAAAATGAAATAGAGAAACTCAGAAAGCAAATCAGTCTTCTTGAAGAAGGAAAATTCAAGCCTACTGATTTTTTCTCTATTCCACGAATCGGATACTCTCTTCCACCACCGCAAAGTTCTCCAGTTTTTGCTGCAGCTGCTCTTGCAGCCGAAACTTCTACTCAACGAGACAAAAGTGATATGACAGAAATGCGCAATCGCATTCGGGAAATGGAGAAGCTCCGAAAGGAAAGAATAAAAGAAAAATCTGTTCCTGAATCCTCTGAAAAACCTGAAAAGAGTTCTGACCTGCAGATGATGATCTCAAATCCCTTGGAATCTTTTTTGAGGGATTTAAGCAAAGATC
This sequence comes from Syzygium aromaticum, assembly GCA_024500025.1. Classification (NCBI taxonomy): domain Eukaryota; kingdom Viridiplantae; phylum Streptophyta; class Magnoliopsida; order Myrtales; family Myrtaceae; genus Syzygium; species Syzygium aromaticum. The sequence continues at coordinate 12,651,056 of CM044894.1, read as the reverse complement.
AACAACAAAATCCAAAAGCTGATTCAGACCAACATCTACCAGAGTACACATCTCAAAAGGCAAAAGTATCAAATTTGCTAAGCTCAGATTCAGAATCTGACTCCCTATCCTATTCCTCTTCGACCACTTTCCCAATTCCTTCCATTGAATCTTTTCAAGTACCACCAACTACTCCTCCAATTTTCATGGCTGATCCGCTAGAACAAGAAATGGAACAAAATCCATCTGAACCAGAAGTTATTCAAATCAATAACCCATCTCATATTTTTGTTCCCTCATCCAAACAGATTTTCACTCTTGATGACACTCCTTATTCCAAATGGCCAGAAAGATTGGATGAATTCCATGCTTGGTTGAACACCAGAGCTCTTACTGTTGAGAGCAAATATGAGGTTCTTCTAGAATTCGCTACAAAGTTCACTGGAAGCCTTAAATACTGGTGGCAATCAACTTCTGAAACAGACCAGATGACTTTTCTTCTTCTGCAAGACTTTTCCAAGGCCATTGGAATCATTTACCTATATTTTATAGAAAAACCCGCTGATCTTCTTGAACTCAAAAGAAGAGAATACTTTGAAAGAAAGTGTTGTTCTCTTCAAAAAAGACACCTAGATCGCCATTACAGAGAAATGCTTAAACTCTTTCATGGCCTAGGAGCTGATCCAAATTTGAAACAAGTCTTCTTAGTCTCCATTCCTAAAGAACTCTCCCAACAGGTTGAGAGATCTTTTCTCAACAAGCAAAGAAGAATTGTTGATATTCCCTTTGGAGAACTGCAACAAGAAATTCATCTTTGTCTTGATGAACTTTGCCTCCGAAGACAGATGATGAAAAACTACATCAGAGACAATCGTGAACTCGATGGTGTTTGCTCTAAGCAATATTTGAAGATCAAATGTTCAAAGAAAGATTGTGACGGATCCTGCGGAGAATATTCAAAGAAAAACAAGCACTTCAAAAGGTATTGAGTCAAAAGATCCAAGCATTTCAGAAGGAAGAAGAAATGGCGATTCCTGCGGAAACGAAGAAACTTCACAGGACACAAGAAACCAAATTGTTGCTTTATTTGCAACAAGAAGGGCTACTTTGCCAAAAACTGTCCCCAAGCAAAGAAAGGTCAGAATCATCTCATTCATAACATCGAATTAGAAACAGGAATTTCTCTTGACAATGATGATATTGAATCCCTGTTCTCTGTCGATGAAAATCCCACTGATCAAACACTTTGCATCATTCCTTATTATCACACCCCCAGTGAAACAGATTCTGACTCGGAACCTGAAGAACTTTTCCATCTATCATCACAACCAGAAAACCAAGACCCTAGTATACATTCCAATCAACTTCATTGTCCCCACTTCCCAGTCAAAATTTATCTCTCAAAGTTTGCCAAACCAATTTCAGTCATTGCTCTCATAGATACTGGTGTTAGTGCTTCAATCCTAGACACTAAAGTTCTCCCTGAAGAATACTAGACTTCCTGTGTTCGGTATTTCAACTCTGCTTCAGGAGACACTTTTTCTACAAATGTTTGCACCACACCTGTGTCCATTCAGTTTTTCCCACAGTGCTCCATTACCACTAAAATTCTTGGATCTAGTTTTCCTAATAAAGACTTGATTATTGGGTGGGATATCATGACTCAACTTCCGGACTTAAGGATTGTTCCTGGAAAAGGACTTAGGTATAATGACCAATTCTCTGAATTCGTCAATATCCAAAGACTCTTTTCCATTCAAATGAGTCTGTTAGATCCAATCATGCAGAAACTATTGGAATCATGCTCAGAAAATCATTTCGAGTTCTCCCAAAAATGTTCTCATCCTTTGTGGAAAAATCCAGGATTCTATGCCCGACTCCCCTTCAAGAAAAATGAGGATATAAATCCTACAAAGGCAAGTCATTCGGGAATGAATCAAGAGCATTTGGCTCTTGCTCAAAAAGAATGCTCAGAATTGTTACAACAAGGCCTTATTGAAACCTCAAATTCGCAATGGGCTTATGAAGCCTTCTATGTCAATAAACGTGCTGAGCAAAATCGGGGAAAAATGAGATTGGTGATCAACTACCAACCTCTCAATCTTTTCTTCCAAGATGATAAATTTTCTTTGCCTTCTTGAAATTCCCTTTTTGCGGGAATCACTAAAGCCCATATTTATACAAAGTTTGATCTTAAAGCCGAATTCTGGTAATTGGGCATTCATCCTGATGATAGACCAAAGACGGGATTCTGTATCCCCAACCAACACTTTCAATGGCGAGTTCTTCCATTTGGTCTTAAGGTTGCTCTTTCCTTATTCCAAAAGGCTATGTGTCGCATATTCTAGCCAATCTTATCCAACGCAACTGTCTATATTGACGACATATTGCTTTACAGCCCAAACGAAGAATCCCACTGTCAACTTCTTGAGCAGTTTGCAGAAATTGTAAAGAAATATGGCATCATGCTTTCTCAAAAAAAGATGACCATTGCCCGAACAGAAGTTGAATTCTTAGGCATGCACCTTAGCAAAGGTACATATTATCCAGGACCGCACATCGCCAGGGAATTATTAAAATTTCCTGAAGAAAATTTTACAACCCAACAAGTTCAACAATTTCTTGGGATAATCAATTATCTCAGAGATTTTGTCCCGAATATTGCGAGATTGTTAATTCCTTTGCAACTGATATTAAAAAAGCATCCAGTACCATGGGGAAAGGCACAAACCAAAGCAGTTGCAGAACTCAAAGAAATTATGCAAGATCTTCCCCCCTTGCAAATCCCATCCACAGGGAAGAGAATTTTACAGACTGATGCCAGTGATGAATATTGGGCAGCCATATTGTTCGAAGAACTTCATGGTAAGCGATATCTTTGCGCTTACAAAAGTGGCAAGTTTTCTCAGGCAGAAATGCATTATCATTCTACCTTCAAAGAAATTTTAGTAGTAAAGAATGGAATAAAAAAGTTTGAATTCCATCTTATTGGCCATCATTTTTTGGTAGAACTGGATATGGCTTCTTTTCCCCAAATGACCAAATTCAAACAGAAGCAAATCCCTCATCCTCAGCTACTTAGATGGGCTGAATGGTTTTCGAAATATTCTTTCGAAACCAAACACATTGCAGGAAAGAAAAATGTGCTTGCAGATTTTCTCTCCAGACCGAAAGCATCGGCAGAAATCAACATGTATATTCTCAGGCATTCCTTCCCGCTTCGGGCAGACAAGTACAAGATTGAATGGTTCCGAGATTGGCCAAGCCTGGACTATCCTCAAGAAATAATTGAGCAAATCCAAAAGGATAAGCTCATTGAAAATCTTGACAATCTCATGTGGCAATGCCATACGGACCTTTTTCGTCACCATGGAGGATCCATTCTTGACTCTTCTGGATTACACTCGAGGTACCCTTTCATTCACCCGTTACTTTGGAGAAAAAATGATTTCCCTGACAAACTTAAATGGCTATTATGGTATTTAACCAACAAGTACGTAATAGCTATTGAGTTTCCTACCAGAAAATTTATTCTCCAATTGACCAACTTGCTTTTGGCTGACCACGTCCAGCTAAATGAACACGAGAAAAACCTTTTAACTGTGCTCAAATGGTTTTACCCTCATGTTTATTGGAAACGACTCTTTCTTGAAGAGGTGAAAAAAGTTCGAGATGATCCGGAAATACACACTGTTGTACTCCTCCACCGTCCTTGGACTTTTGTGCATAATAATGGTACCATTTTCAATACTCCCGCCGTAGTAGGTACTACTACCTACAAGCCTCAGACAGAACTCTAGTTTGCACGTGTTTATAAATCGTTCCCCAATCGCATTAGTTCTGTTGAATATAATTACAAGGAACTTCAAAGGATCCTATGCCAAGAAAATCGCATTATTCCCGAAAAAGCATGGGATTACTTTACACCCGTCTCATGGGATCACGAAGGATCTTCCTCTACAACAAGATAGGCACTTAGAGAATACGAGTACGAACAGTCACAGATACAGCTCGGATTATCACAAGATCACGAAATGTCAGATATAGGAGATCCAGCACAGTCATCTCAAAATCCAGTACAGTCATCTCAAGATCCAGTGCAGTCATTTCAAGATCCATGGGGTGTACCACTCTTTCAAAACCCCTATGACTATGAACCATTGTCCTTATCCGTTGCACTTGACGCCAGCTCCTCCTCTTACTACACACAATTAGGAAATTGGCCCTAACCAGTACCACAAAACACTCCAAACACTGCTTTCCTTGACCTTTCGACACATGCATCCTCTTCCTCGAACCCAGCGCCAGTTATCACTGAAGATAACTTCGAACATATTCTGACACAGAGATAGATAACAGAATACGAGCGTGCAAATAGTTCAGACAGTTCGGATTATGACTACAACTCTGGATGGAGATAAGCTTGTACTAGAGTCCTGTTCCACCTAACCTATAGATTTTAAGTGTTTTACGAGTGAAGGTGCCAAATAATGTACTTAGTTAGGTAAAGTTTGTGTGTTTGTGGACACGAGTCCATTATTGTACCCCGTTCTAAGTGTGCTTTGTCTTACCTGGACTCTCGTCCAGCATGTATTCCCCAACGCCTATATAAGGCCGTGTAATCCTTCAGTTTGAATAAGAGGGAAAGTTGTAAAATTTCAATTCTCTCACTTTCCATGGCTATCTAAAATTCCTTTCTTCAAAACCTGGCATGATCCTCTAAGAAAGGCAGCTTGGCCAGTTAGGCATAATATCATCCTGGTCACTCTGAGCGTCTTTATACTCTGAGCTAAATCTCTGGGTAGTTTTGCAGCTAAAAGGCAGTTCCTGAAGGGCTTGAACAAGAGGTTCGCCCATGTGGAATAGCATACCTGCTGTAAGCTGACCTGGTTTTCCCTGGCTCTCAGTATATTGATAGATCTCATGTGTTTTACGCGGGTCGAGATATAAATGAGAAATTGACAGTGTGCAAGTGTGCATTATTGAGTCGGAACATGAACATGGACATATTGATGGCAGATGTGTACAAGAGTGCATTGGCAGGTGTGCAAGCATGTGCATATCGGTGAACCGTGTGTGATACAGACATCAAGGAGCATGAGCATGTACATGGCATACGTGTGACTAAGCATGTTTGCGTATGTGCCAATATTGTGATTATTACATGTCTAACCTGTAGAGTCATTTGTGTGATCGAACTGGACCCGAGGGCCTAGGTCAATTGAGTGTTATACTGGATTATGTGATTTGTTTGCCTGTCAAGAGGTGCATGTTAGCCTAGTTTAGGTTTAGGGAGTTTACTCGCTGAAATTCGTCTCATTGTTGTTGAAACCGTATCTTTTCAGATCCCCGGCCTTAAAGATGTCTGAAGTTCCCATCCATTTTGGGATCCCGTCCAAGATAGACCAGGAGGTGATCGAGTACCTCGTAGGGAACGGGGAAATGTATATTAGGCATTTTACCATCGTATGGGTCGATGTGGGCGAGCAGCACTTCTAGGCCCATGAATACATAGGTTGGTGCTTTAGGGACTACTCCGGGCCTTATGGGCCCCTTAGGACCTTGATATCCTCGTTCAACGGGCTAGGTGAGATAGATTTGCAGGCTGCCAATGGAGATTTGGCGAGCCCCAAAGCCTCGTCCGAGGCGAGTTCTAGTTTAGGTCGTCGGCCCATTATCTGGGAGGTTGACGAGCTAGACTCGATGGATGAGGAGCTGGTAGATTGGGATTCCGACCTGGAGCCTATGGATTCGGATGGCGAGCCGGAGCCGATGGAGTAAGACCCCGAGCAGGAGGGCGAGCCAGAGGAGGCCGATTCAGATGAGGAGCCAACAGAGGCCGAGTCAAAGCTGGATTCCATGGACTTCGAGGACGAGTCGTCTAATAGCTTTTCCAAGTCCTCGGGATCTGACCCGGACTGGGTACCTTAGGGTTTAGCCATAACCCTAGTAGCTTCGGCCGATACCTTTTTGACCGAAGCCCTTCTTTAGTTAGTAGTCTGATCGCCTGGGCCACCTACCCCTTTTTTGTTGTTAGTGGCCGTTGACCCGCTTTTGAGATGTATGTGTTTTTGTTGTAATGGATATTGTATTTTCCCTGTTTAATGCAATGTATATTTGTATATTCTGTTATTGTGTTGCTATCCTTGGTCGCGTGTTTTAAATTATACGGGTGTTTATGTTGCTTCCGCGTGTGCTTGATTCTCTGTTGGGTTTTTGGGTTGGCGACGCGTCCTGGGATGTCGCACAAATTCGACCTTGGTTGGGATGTTCGCGTGCCGTAGGGTTTGAGGCGTGACAGGCGGTCTGTTTAGTTCGTTGGTAAGGGCGTTCCAACTTGATTTCTAACTCGGAGCGGTTGAAATAGCACAAACGACTTAGCTTGTCTATTATTGGGACAGTTTCTCACTTGGTGGCCCACTCCGTCACATCTAAAGCATATAATACTCATGCTTGGACAGGGTCCACTCCCATGTCTCTCTTCACATGACTGGCACACAGCACCCTGATGACGGTTCGGCTTCCGATGTTTCTCTTAATGGAAGGAATAAAATGCTGATTTCTCAACATCGGTCTCTTCCCGAGATTATGATTGTCCCTAGCTGGAGTATATCTCGATCCAGAAGCAGCGGCTCTATCCGCTAAGTCACGCTCAATCGCTTGGGCCCGCTCATAAATCTTATTATAATCTCTTAAGTTCAATGATATCATTTGGCTATGAAGGTCTGGTTTTAACCCATCTCGGAACCTTCGGGCCTTGTCCAAAGGATTCTCTACCATCCTCGGGGCAAACTTGGATAATCTAGAAAATTCTGCCTCGTACTGATCTATAAACATTTGTCTCTGACGCAATCTCATGAATTCAGCCAATTTTCGTTCCCGAGCACTCTTAGAAAAATACTTACCATTAAAAACTTTCACAAACATCGCCCAAGTCTGGGCAGCACTAATAGGGAACACTTTTCCTTTGGTGGCTTTCCATCAATCACTTGCATTTCCTTGAAACTGGTACACCGCCAAGGGTTATCTTCTTTTCTTCAGTGCACCCTAGTATCTCAAAAGCCTTTTCTAATTCCTCTACCCAAAGCGACGCAGCCTTAGGGTTGCCTTTACCATTAAACTTAGGAGGTTTTAATTTTAAGACCTGCTTCACCAACTGAGGCATCTGACGATTCGTGTTCACCTGCCCTTGCCCTTGATTCCCATTGTTACCATTGATGGTAGCGGCTTCAGCAGCTTGGGCAATAGTGGCAGTTCGGGCAATAGTGGCAGCTCGTTCCTGAGCCTGCCGTCCTATCAGATTTCCAATCTCTTATAGGGTCCTCATGATCGCGTCCATTCTCGGGTCTTCCATAGGTTGGGCTTGCGAACTTGATTGGCCTCTCATCCCTCTACCTCTCGAACTCATCCTTACGGTTTTCTATCACTCACCTACCTGCTATAATTCTACTCAGGAATTAGAAACCTAGGCTAACTATACCAGTCTAGTCTTAGGCAGCGAATTATCTCGATAATTCACTTAACAAGCAATCAACCATTATAACATGAGATCACAATCAATAGGGTTCGTGCACTTACCTTAGGTCCAGACGCACCAGCAACTCAATTGTTAGAACATCCAATTCACCCAACGATCATAACAAACAATTTGGAGGCACGCGTAGCACGTTCACACCTATGACTCGCTAAGGTCTCCCTAGTCATCTACCCTAAAGGTCATCGCTCCTTATCACTCAAGGCTTTGACCAACTTAGATCGAGCTGACCTTGCTCTGATACCAATTCAACGGGGAATGTTACGCCCCGAACCTTGTCGAGTGTGCGACACCCCAAGCTTGGTCGAATAACGCGACGTCCCAGGAACATCACCGACCAAACCAACATATCAAAGTTCGAACATGGTGGAAACGAGAGTATAAACCCTAACAATAATCATGGGGTAATAGGGAAAGACAAATTACTCACCCACCAAGCACTATAATACACCATGATATATTTACAATATTCATTACAATTCATCATCACCAGTAACCAACCACTACAATACACCCATTATTTCACAATAAACACATTATACAAGCAAACTGGCTTCTAAAGTTCACACCAGCAACATCAAAAGGGACTAGTAATTTGGGTATAAATTAACTCTAAAAAGGGGCACTTCAAAAAGGGTTACCCTACCCCTAACTAACCCCTACAACCTCTAGGCGGTGTCCACTCTAAGTCAGTCTCCCCAGAACCTGAGTCTAACTCCCCTTGATCCACCTGCTCCTTTGAAGACTCTGAATCCCCCTCAATCTCAATCGGATTAACCTCATCTCCCGACTCCAATGGGACCTCAATCAGCTCCTCTTCTTCAGGCTCCTCCTCTGGTTCTTCCTTGGGTTCTTCTTCGAGCTCCTTTTTAATGGGTTCCTTCTCGGCCTCTACTCCTAAATCCACGTCTATCGGATCATACCCTACTTATGACTCTTTCGGCTCTGGTTCCGGTTCAGCCACCATTGGTTCAGGTTTTGCAGGTATAGGATGATGACCTGACTGTGCTAGGCTAGTGTCGAGGCTGGTCATCTCCCCATGAGGAAGAGGTATAGCCGAAGGATCCCAATCTCCCACTCCGTCAAAAGGGGCATTGAAACCACAAATAAGTCCGAACTCGTCTAAACCCTCCCGGAAACACCAGGCTGTATAAGTGTGGGCTTGCTAAAGAGGTTATCCTATATCTACCTAGACTACTGTGGTGTGCTTAATCCAAGCCATATTATTATCTATAGTGTATTCTACTACTGCATGGTCAGTATGCATAGGTATGCCAAAACGCTGAGGCGGTGGCGGTGGCGGTGGAGGATTCATGGTCTAAGCTGGGGTTCTTAAAATGTTAATTTATACAACTATGAGACGAATCTCAACAAGTCGACAGCCTAAACCTCATTTAGGCTATCACGTACTTCCAGACAAGTTCAAACACAATATCACTCAATAAACACATAATATGCACACAAATGCACTTACCTGGGCTCTCGGTATACACAATCTGTACATTAGTCTCAAATCCACAAATTTCAAGCCGCATGCACTTTCCAAACTATTCTCATGCCCAAAAGCAAATATTGAACACATGGCATTTCTGAACTTCGCATTTCATACTCATTCATGCACCACCACATCATTTTCATTAAACTTACTAACAACCCGCGTATACACACCTCAGGCTCCACATTCCTATCGCGACCCGCGTAAACACGCCTCAAGCCCGATCTCATTCTCACTTTCCATGTCACACATTTCATTTTCAATCTCTTTCCACAGCCTGCGTAAACATGTCTCAGGTTTCACATTCATATCACGACCTGCGTAAATACGCCTCAGGCTAGTTCAATTCCCTGCGTAAACATGCCTCAGGGATTAAGTGATCACGCGAACATGCCAATACGTCATATTTTATCTGTACCTCACGTAAACACACCTCAGGGCTTTTTAGTGATCACACGCACATCACACGCCTCAAATCTCACATATTCACATACTCAAACATTAATTAAACGCACTCAAATGCACCCAATTCAACCATCTCAATTTAGCCCATGTAACAAACATACATCCATCATATAACATGCCATTTTTCATCACGAAAACCGTGGCACAACAAGCACGGCACTACACGATTTCATGAAATTACGAGCCGAATCAAATTATCCTCCCTACGTACCAAACCGAATTTTGCAGCACTTAAACCAACCATACTTAGCCCTCATTTAATCTCTAATTACTCACCAAATCACCATAAATTTGTCCATATAAATCCTTATCCAAAACAGCCCCTAAAACTGTATTAAACCGTGTCTAAAGGAGCCCGTTAATACCCGATATCCTAAATAAGGATTATGTGTCACTTACTTGGAATTTCCAAGCAAGAACAACTTAGCAAGGGGGCGGCAAGGTAGCAAGGGAGCGGCGGCTACGGCGGTCTGGCGGTGGGACGCACGACGAACGGTGAGCACGCGTTGATTTGGCACGGCTCTGGCCAACTCAAGGCCAAGGGGAAGAGAGAGGGTTGGTTCGACCAAGGGGGAGAGAGAGGGGTTTTGGCATGGAAATGAGAGGGAGAGAGAGAAAGAGAGAGAAAAAGGAAATAAATATGAGTGACCAATAATTGGTGTCCTTCCCCTAGCCAAAATTACCATTCTACCTTCCACTCTACTTTCCATCTAACGGCCAAGATCCAAGCTTATCCAAAAATCGACGGCCAAGATCAAATTTTACCAAAAATATCCAAAGGTAAAATTGGAATTTCACAAAAAGTGCAGGGGCAAAATCGTCCAAAAATTTATATCTCTAAAGTTGGTATGAAATGACCAAAATGCCCTTCTCACATTACACTTGGTCTTCACAAAATCCCAGGGGCAAAACGGTCATTTTCCATTTCCTGTCAAAATTTAAGTTTTCTGACAAATCCGGACAAATCCGAGGCTGACCATGATTGTAACGACGTCGTCCAATTACTCTGTCATGATTTTCAAAATTTTCAACACCCAAACTCAGTCTCTATTTAATGGCCAAACTCAAATAAATGCGACTTGAGCTTATCTCAAACTAACGGGTGGCTTTTGGGAAAATTCATACAATCGACCCGTGGTCGATACTAAATCGAGCCACGTTTAAGTTCACTTGAGTCATGATAACATCGATTGTCATGTAATTACGAGAATCAATCACGAGTTCTAAAAAACGCGATGGTTTGGAATAGGTTTGAGATCATTCGCTAATTTCGTATTTTGGCGAGGCGGAATCACCCGCGATCCAATTATAAGACATCCGCAAATCGGTCCCTGACCATCCTTAGATCGGTCTATATTAGTCCAAAATATCACATTGACAATCCTTATGGTCGAAAGTCAGTCCATGGTTAGGTTCTATGGTCGTACAAATTTAGATCTCTAATTAGCCTTTCCCTACTGGTTAGTATCCCAAGAGTGATTAAGTCTGGGCGAGATTTACTACAAGTGTATTATTGAAATTATGCATTTCATAAATATCAAGTGGGTCGAAATTTAGAATGTCACACTAACGGGTGAGTTATCGCCCTAATCCCTTACTTAGTAGGTTAAACTTGATTAGAGCGGATTAGTTTAAGTCCAATATGTTTAGTGTTAATTAATTAGGAATTAGTTGTTAAGCTATTGGAATATTATATTAATTTTCGGGAATTAAATCATAATATTTTATTAATTCTCGAAATTAAAAATATTATTATTTTATTAATATTTTTGTGGAAATTCCGAATTTGAATTGTGTTTATTTTAGGCTTAAATTCTGATCCCTAAGCTAGGATTTGGCTTATATATTGGTTTGTATGCCAAATCAAATTGTTTGGTTATGGTGAAATATAGAATTATGGGTATTTAATTAATAAACCCTGAGGTGTCGGGTTTATTTGCTGAGTTTTATGAGATAAATATGTTGTGGATGATTGAATATGGAAGTATACCGAGTTTGGTGATTTAATAAAATGTGCATGATCACATGTGATTATTTTGATGCATTTTTACGTGTGGATTTCAACGCATTAGCACGGATCATGTTTGCATTGTCTATTGAAAATTATAATGATGGAACCTGAGTGTTTCTATGTATGCATGATCACCTAAAAGTTCATTTCGTGCCCGGTTATATCGGAAAACCGTATATCGGATGACTGCCAACCTGGGATTTGGCCGTGGTCCTAACGGGTGTCCACAATTTGGTAATTGAAAGCCATCGCTGGTAGCAGGGGAGATGTAGTCATTGGCATATTGGATTCGGAATGAGCCCATTTATGGGATATGCCGTCATTGAGGTTGGTGAGACGATGCCGTGCCCGATGGGGTGGGACGATACCCGGATATACCGGAAGACTGCCAACTTGAGGCGAATATTGTGGGTTGTGCCGTAGCCCCTGGTGTGGCTGTAGTAATTGGAATACGCGTGAAAGATTATGGTGGCATTGCGCTTGATTATGGGATAAAATTGCTACGCACAGTATGGACGGGCCAAAGCGATTTCACCTTATAATCAGGACACGTGTGAATGCATTATGATTGAGAAAGTTTATACGTATTCCGATTGCATTATATGCTTATTGCATTATTATGGCAATGGTTGTCGCGTTGCACTTTTTGTTTGGGCTTTCGGGATTTGCGAGCTAAGGAGGTATTTCCGTGCAAGAGTCTCTCTCAGACCATATCTCACGTGATAGTGAAAAGTGATTTCTAGATTTGTGATTTTGGAGTTGCCATTAGTTATTATTGGTAGGTAAACTAGAAACCTAATCGAGGTACGGGAGAAATACCACGATTCTACGAACCAGAGATTCTGAGTATGGGAACTTAATTACGTTATTAATCCTTTTTCATTGTGGCATTTGGTCGAACACTTGGTGTGCACAATTTTGACTTGAACATTATCAAGTCCGTGACTTTGGATCAGAATCCTGTGACCTTCCGGCGACTATCTTGCCATTCCGATTGCACCATGGTGATGTCCTTACATTCTATTTTTCATTTAGCCTACTAGGAACATCAACGGATGTTCACCAGCTGGCGAAAACCGAATCGAAAAATGCTAACACAAAACTGATCTTTCCAACCTTTCTAACATTCACCTATATTCTGATCGCCCTTGCCGTTTTCTGTTGATCAAATCACTAACAAAACATCAAGAAAATATCAAGAAAGACTAACTTGAATGGCCTAAGGCTACGGTGACACTCCAGCGAGGGTTCCCGAGCTCCGGCGAGACGGTTCAAAGGATGACCGAGATGATTCATGCATATTTTCCAATCAAAATGCGATCAAATGACATAAAACATGATTAGAAACAAGTTTTGAACATCCAGAAATGCAAAATCATGATTAGAACAACATAAACAACAAGATTGAGTCAAATTATATTTTCTGGAATTTTGAAAAAACCGTGACCATGAATGATATTTACCTGCTTCGTTTGATGACCAGGAGAAATTGCCGAACTGATCTATACCCCAAGAGTTGTTCCTTGACACTTGATCTTCACCTTGGTGGTTTTGGTCTCACTGGAAGAGCTCGGAAGTAACTGGAAAAGGCTCGGTTTAAGGCCTTCGGGACCAGCCGATTAACTGGAATAGTAAAGGGGAGGTTTCGGCTAAACTCTGATTCGTTGATGCTCTGCCATCTAGGGTGGCGTCGGACACTCGGGTGGGAACCTTAGACCCTCTCTCTCTCTCACTTTTTCTCTTTAGTTTCGCCTCCTTCTCTCTCCTCTCTTGCTCTTGCATTTCACTGAGCAGGTTCTTCTCAATGTTTTAGTTTTTTTTCGTTTTTGTTCATAAAAAATTCTCACCCAAATTTGGTTAGAACCGATTATCGATTGGTTAGATCGGTTTACTAGTGCTAACTGGAGGTTTTCCAGCTAGCCTAGTTGATTTTCACGTGCCAAAATAGCTGGAAATGATCGGTGAAGTCACAGGCTTGAAATGGTTTTTTCTGGGTTTAGTGTGTTTTGGGCAAGCCGGGTGAAGAAGGTGACCAACTCGGGTCGGGTCGGGTGGACCCGGTCGACTCGACAGACCCAATTGTTGGTCTAAATTCACAAATTTGACCTGATTTTAACCCAATTTTCCAAATCTAACCCCAAAATTAAATTCCCCATTACATTCCGAACCCAAATATATAATTTTCTCCAAATTTTGTCATGATTGTGTCCAAAATTTTCATATTTTTGTATTTGGGTTAATAGGTTTTTATTCAATTTGATGTTCTCATGACCTGATTAGGCAAAATTGATGCCAAAATTGAATTATGCACACATGATTAACCTTAGAAATGATAACCTCATGGTTCAACAATTTCATATTGGGCACGATTCCTAATTTGGGTTCAAAATTCTTATTTTCAATCTAATTTTGGAGATTTTTTTTTATTTTTATATCAAATTGTGTAATTGGACTAACCGTTATACAATTCAAGGTCCCAAAATCATTTGTTGTGAAGATACTATGACCTAAAAATGACCAGAAAAAATTTAATTGCATTTTTGGTTCAATTCGGGTTTAATTTTGCCCAATTTTGGGAAAAACATATGCTCGATTGAAATTTTTCAAAATTGATGATGTATTCATGAAATTGGATTTAGAATACGATTAATGATATTTTTATGGAATTTTCTGATTTCATTTGCTATTTTTCTTGATTTTCTCACCTATTTTGACTAAAAGAAATTAAAGTAAAATGCAGAAAAATGCTAAAAAATTATTTTTTGGTTTAAAAATAAGTTTCTAGGTTTGGCCAAGATTCCTAGCCCTAATTTTGCGATTTTTGAAAATATGAAAAAAATAAGCTAAAAATTAGGTGTCAACAACAGTGAATTATAACATATAGAGTGTGCGCATGTGCCCAGGGCAAGGTAAGGTTGCTTGTGACTGTGTGGGGAAATGTTGTGAGTATTATGTTGAGATACCTGCCTTCGTTATATCGTCGTGTGTGTTAGGTACATCCGAGAGGAGTTGACCTCCTAGTCGAGGCTTAGGTCGTGAACTCGTTGAGATTTTATTTCATTTGTTATTGTAAACTGTTTTTTAGACCCTCGACCATGGGCCTCCCTCCTGAACGTTTCGGCATGCCTATGGAGATAGACATAGGTTATTCTGCGTACCCTATAGGTCGTGGTAGAGAGTATCAAAAGCACGAGTCCATTGTCTAGGTGGACAAGGGAGTACCTGGGTTGATGGCCCATTGTTTTGTGGCATGGTTTAGCAAGGAAGGGGACGAGTTGATTGGTTCACTTCGTGGTTTTGATGGACCCCCGGTTGGCGGTATCAGGGAGGTGGTCTGGGATTTGATGGACCTCGATCCCCCGGATGGAGAAGTGATGGACCCGGACTCCGTAGATAGTGAGTCGGAGCTTCCTTCCGATTTTGGCCATCTGTTGTGATAGGTTAGGATACCCCATCTTTTTGGAACCACCCCCTTTTTGTATCGAAGTTAAGTTAACCCAATCACTGATTCCTTTTTGTTGTACGTGGTTTGATAGGAAGTAGCATTATGACAGACTTGTATATTTGCCCCTTCTTTGGGTTAACGTTATGTTTATAAAATAGCTTTGCTGTTTTCTGAATCCATGTGTTTTCCTTACTATCCCATTTATTGATTGTTGTTGGCTGAATTAAGTTCACTTCCGCATGCATTTAATGGATAATGATTCGATTGGGTCAGCAACATGTCCTGGGACATCGCATTTATAATGATCATAGTGGGATGTTAGCGCACTCGAGGGTCAGGGCGTGACATTATTTGCCCAATGCTCATTCCATCTTCATAAGAAACGCCCAAGCTCCTATGTCTTCTATTGTCAATCCAAATCTTTTTTCACATATTGTGGATTTGATTTCCATTACATTTTTTCATCCTTGAATACATTATATGATTCCCTTTTTCTGTTGTTGTATGGATTTGTATGGCTCAATGGTGTTAAACGGTGACTATTTGCGAGAAAACGGTCAAAGAAGGTCACATTTAAGGATTCTTCAAGAATGCTCAAGTCTGTTTCCTTATGATGGTTTCACTGCACAATCTAATCTTCTGTCTCGATAGGTCAAGGTTGAATGTTGATGGAATTACAGTATGGCAAACAATGATGACCGAAGATGATAACTGACTGGCGTCTTTCGTATTTTGTGATGTCTGGTCCATCCGGAGTGATTGCTCTTCCCCTCCATCTCTCCTCAATTTCTTCGATTGAGCTTTGCAACATCAGATAAAGCCAAGCGATCTTCACCGAATAGCATTCCTCTTAAAAATCTGAGCCATGTTGTTCATCACCCAAGCTCCTAAGTTTTCCCCTGTCAATCCAAAATTTCTTTTACATATTGTGGATTTGATTTCCATATTTCATCCTTGAATACATTACACGATTCCCTTTTTCTGTTGCTATATGTATTTGTATGGCTCAATGGTGTTAAACGGTAACTATTTGTGAGAAAATAGCCAGAGAAGATCACATTTATGGAATCTTCACAAGTGCACAAGTCTGTTTCCTTGCGATGGTTTCACTACACAATCTCATCTTTTGTCTCGTTAAGTCATGGCTGAATGTTGATGGAATTGCAGTCTGGCAAACGGTGAGGGCTGAAGATGACAACTAACGGGCGTCTTTCATATTTCATCGAGTCTGGTTCATCTAGAGTGATTGCTCTTCCCCTCTCTCTATTCTCCATTTATTTGACCGAGCTCTACAACTTCGGATGAAACCAAGCGATCTCCATCGAACAGCATTCCTCTCACAGATCTGAACCATGTCATTCCTCGCCTAAGCTCCTATGTTTTCTCCTATCAATCAAAATTTCTTTCACATATTACTGATTTAAGTTCCATTACATTTTTTCATCCTCGAATACATTGCATGATTCCCCATTTCTATTGTTGTATGTATTTGTATGGCTCAATGGTATTAAACGGTAACTATTTGCAAGAAAATGGTAGGAAAAGGTCACATTTATGGATTTTTCGAGAATGCTCAAGTCTGGTTCCTTGTGATGGTTTCAATGCGCAATCTCATCTTCTGTCTTGGTAAGTCATGGCTAAATGTTGATCGAATTGCAATCTGGCAAACGGTGAGGGCCAAAGATTATAACTAAGAGGCGTCTTTCGTATTTTGTTGAGTCTGGTTCATCCAAAGTGATTGCTCTTCCCCTCTCTCTCTCTCTCTTCCATTTCTTCAAGTAAGCTTTGCAACATCAAATGAAACCAAGTGATCTCCACTGAAGAGCTTTCCTCTCACAAATCTGAACCATATCGTTCCTTGCCCTCTTTCTCCAACCCGTCAACGAATCCGACATCCTCCTCTAGACCGCAAGTGGTTCCTGTATGCCTACACCCTCGTTACTCTCTCTCTCTATGTAGCACCGACATGTTGGAATGGCCAACGTGTCGGTGTCCGACACCGACACGCGTGTCGGACACTCTGACACGCGCGGACACGCTCCGACATGCAGTCAACGCGGTGTTGAATTTCCGACATGCGGTCAATGCGTTGGACATGCCCCCGACACGCGAGTCTGGAATCTGACATGTGATTCTGACACACACGGGTTAATTTTATAAATTTTCAAAAAATTAGGGGTCAAAATATAAATTTATAAAAAAAGTAAAAAAAAAGAGAAAAATAAAAGTAGAAGAAAAAGTGCTAAAATAGACGCTAGGGTTTCATTTCCTCTGTCTTCTTCGCTTGACCACGACCTCCCACTCAAACTCTCTTCTTTCTGTCGACCACCAATCCACTGCGAGGCTCTCTCCACGCCGGTCGTCGGTCGCTGCTGCAGCCAAGTAACAGGTACACCTCTCTCTCTGCTTCTTTTGAATGCTCTCTCTCTATTTTTGCCAATTGCCTGGTCACGAGGCTCTGGTTTTTCTATCATTTGTCTTGGGGCAAAAGAATATTACAAGTTCCATAACTTGTGTACGGTGCTCACTTTGGTGTCATCAATTTTTTTTGGATCACTTTAGTGCTAAAATTTTTGAAAAACGATTACTTAAGTGCTAAAATTTTTGAAAAACGATTACTTAAGTGCCAACTCCGGTGCCATACACAATTTTTCGCCGGAAATCCGACGTGGTATTTTTTTTTATTAATTTCTGAAGTTGACGTGGCTTGCTGGAGATTGGCACTTAAGTGATCGTTTTTCAAAAAATTTAGCACTTAAGTGATCCAAAAAAAACTTATGACACTTAAGTGATCATTTTTCCTCTGACTTGGCACCAAAGTGATCCGAAAAAAAAGTTATAGCACAAAAGTGATCTCCATACACAAGTTATGGTACTTATAGTGTCCTTTTGCCTTTGTCTTGGTGTTGGATTTGATGGTGTAATGGTAGGTCAATGAGGGAAGAAGTCGTGGTGGGTGGGAAGAAGGAAGAAGTCGTGGGGAAAGGGGGCGGCTGGTGTGGGTGGGTCACGGGGGAAGGGGGGGCATGTGGCTGTGTCGCGAGGGGGTGGGGGAAGAAGGAAAAAGTCGAGAGTGCTAGATCATCCTCTTGACAAGGCATATTGCAAAATTTTTAGGGCAGCTTTAATTTTATCATAGACACGGCAAACTAAAACGATTTAAGAACAGTTAATAAATGACTTGTATTCTGTCAAAATCAAGCCTAAATGAAAAATCGGGTAATGGGACCGAGAATGATATCAACTTTCTCACACCTAAGACCTATTCTAATTCATCTCAACACATGAAAGAAATATTCATGCATATATTTTTCAAACTCTTTTGTCAATTTCAGAGTCCAGCATCATTCAAAAGAGTTCCTTTTTGCATTGTTTTTTACTATAAAACCAGAAATATCTTCCCAACAACAACATGCTGCATTTGTGTGGCTACAACCTTCATTTAACTTTCAAGAATCGTGTGGGGGGAAGGGTTTGATGGCCGAGGGGGTGGGTTAGGGAGAGAGAAAGGTTTTGATGGTCCATCCTTTGAATGCTGTCTTCTTTGGCTAAGTTTGATGTATATTGTATGTCTTGGACTATGATGTCTTAGAATTCGCCTATGATCAATGATCGAGAAGAACTTTCCTGTCTTATTTGTTAGTTGTTACATCTTTATATGCTCATGTCGATGATGCCCTTTCGAATTCCTGCTCCTACTTACTGCTTATTGATTTGGATGAATCTAATATGCGGGTGTTGGTATTGTGATGGTATTTTGTAGAACGACTCTAAGCCTGTGTAGTAGCAGTTCTTGTACACAAGCGCCTATATCTATTAATGAAGATTTGAATAAACCACTATGGAGGTATATCACTAAGCTAGCTGCTTATAGCGATGTGGGGGGAAATTTGCCTTGGAAATGTAATTTTTGCCAAAAAGATTTTAGGAGTTCATATACGAGAGTGAGGACTCATTTGTTGATGATCAGTGGAAAATGAATTGGAAAATGCGGAAAAGTAGAAAAAAATGATCTTTTGGAGATGGAAAGATTAGAGGAAGAGGTCAATATTAGATTGGCGAGTCTTGTGCCTAAAAATGTACCTTTCCCCCTTCTAATGTTTCAATGAGTGGTGGTGGTGGTGGACCTAGTAGTGGGATGGATTCATACTTCAAAAAAAGGAAGATTGGAAGTGGGCGTGGAGGATCACTTGACAAAGCATTTGACATGAGTCAACAGGAACATTTAGATTATGAGATTGTTAGGATGTTTTATTCGGCGAGTTTGTTATTTAACCTAGCAAAGAACCCTTACTTTCAATCCGCTTTTACTTATGCCGCTAATCATAATATTGTGGGTTATGTACCTCCGAAATACAATTTGTTGAGGACTACTTTGTTGCAAAAAGAGAAAGCAAATATTGATAGGTTGTGTGCATCTATTAGAAACATGTGGAAGGAGAAGGGTGTAAGTATTGTAAGTGATGGATGGAGTGACTCATGTAGGAGATCACTTATTAATTTTATGGCAGTGTCGGATGGAGAACCTATGTTTATAAAGTCGGTTGATTGTTCGGGAGAATAAAGGATATGCATTTGATTTTTAACTTATTCAAAGAAGTGATCAATGAAATTGGGCATGAGAAAGTGATCCAAGTGATTACGGATAATGCTTCAAATTGTAAGGGCGCGGGACAACTCATTGAGCAAGAATTTCCATCCATTATTTCGACGTCTTGTGTGGTGCACATTCTTAATCTTGCTTTGTAGAACATTTGTGACCCAAAGAATACGGACACCAATCATGAAGTTTATTTGGAATGTAGTTGGATTTCCGAGATTGTTTCGAAAGTTATGCAAATCAAACATATCATCGTGAATCATTCCATGAGGTTAGCAATATACAACGAGTTTGTTAACTTGAAGTTGCTTTCTATAGCGGATACACATTTTGCTTCGATGATTGTGATGCTTAGGAGGTTTAAGTTAATAAAAAGTGATTATCAAAGCATGGTTATTTGTGACAAATGGAATATCTATCGAGATGATAATCAAGGGAGGGCTAAGTTTGTCAAGGAGAAAGTGTAGGATGATTTTTGGTGGGATTCAATTGATTATATACTTTCCTTCACGGCTCCTATTTATGACATGCTTAGAATTTGTGACACCGACAAGCCATGTCTTCACTTAGTTTATGACATGTGGGATTCAATGATTGAAAAAACGAAGAGAGCTATATATGAGCATGAAATGAAAAGGCTAGATGAGAAGTTTACATTTTATGAGACGGTTCATACAATTCTTGTCACGCCCCGAACCCCAACGGGCACGCCACACCCCTTACTGGTCGATTCAAGCGACGTCCCAGGAATGTCGCTGACCTCAAAAATGCCATCAGAGATTTACTAACACAGCGGCAGACAACAAATAAACCCGGACAATTTAAAAACTGGGGAGAACAATCAGGAAGAATGAACATATTCGTTCCCATTTACCCAAACTTACACCAAAATGTTTACAATATCCATTATGATTACAAGCACACCGAACCAATAACTATTAACTTCCAAAATACAAAAATGATCAGCATCCTATATTAGCATTATCCAAAAATTATGGCATTCTCAAATTATTGCCTCGCTCCCAGAGCTAGTCCCTACGCCCTCTGGGAGATGTCCACTCTGACACACTGTCCTCGGCATTGCCACATGAATCCTCCTCCGCTGTTTATTCACCCGACGGTTCCGAGTCGGCCTCAATATGATCATGGCTCAGGCGAGGGCTCTGAAATGTTTGGTTGAAAACAACCGTGAGACACTTCTCAGTAAGTTCACCCCTAAACCCAACCTAGGCTATCACGTACCTCCAAACAGCAATTAAAACACATATATACAGTGTACCATCAATTCATGATATTTTCATAGGCCCACGGCCCAAATCATTCATATCACAACCCTACAGGTTAGGTATTTATCCACAATAATCACGTGCAAATTATCCAATATGCACAATTATTTTGACCCGAAGGTCACAGATATACCGACCCGAAGGCCACGACTCGAAGGCCACTTTCAGTAATAAATCGACCCGAAGGCCCGACCCGAAGGTCACAAGTGATTATAACGACCCGTAGGCCCGACCCGAAAGTAACAGTTTGATAAAACAACCCGTAGGCCTAACCCGAACGTCACAAGTGATTATAACGACCCGTAGGTCAGACCCGAAGGTCACAAGTGATTATAACGACTCGTAGGCCAGACCCGAAGGTCACAAGTGATTATAACAACCCGTAAGCCAGACCCGAAGGTCACAAGTGATTATAACGACCCGTAGGCCCGACTCGAAGGCCAACAGTTTGAATCACTTCAAACACGCACACTAATGCGCCCAATTCCAATCAATCTACTACATGATATATGGACTACAAGCTAGGACACCCAATGCCAACTTTCAATGTCAATATGCTAAATGCAATCATCCTCAATTTAATGAATCCAACACATTATTGACACTCCCAATTATTCCCATCTAGTCTAATCAAACCGACAATCATTCCATGCATTTATTTCAAAATAAATTTAATGCGCCTAAGGCCCGCTTTGGGCAACTCAATCTCAGTAGACATTCTCACAATTACGGGGTTGTCCAATAGGGTTTATACCAGTTCTAAATGGCCGCCCAATTGCCTAAATTCAAGTCATTAATCAATGAACCCAATGAGTCCCAACTTAGGCAATTTGCACAAATTCGGTTCTGTGTGAGCAGTACCAGGACATAACACTATTTAGGCCTTAAATCACATTTAAACCACCTCATTAAGTCCTAATCACATACCCTAATCACCCTACACCCAACTAAACCTAATTAGGCCCTAATCAAGCCTAATTTGCTCCCAAACCATCATAATTCCAGCTATAATTTCACCCAAGGTGAACTCAATAAATTCGTCCATGAGACAAACCCAAAAATTCGCCGAACACTAGTCCGTTAATACAGAAATCATTTTTTTTCTTCCACCAAACGACGTCAAATCGATTTCGGTCCTTCACGGGACTTTCTCACCATAAATTCTCGATTCTAAAAACCCAACTTGCGTCCCGATCGGCCCATTACGGCCCCATGAACAGTAAATCACAGCCACTGTTATTTTCTAATTTCCAATAATTAATACCCGAATTAAATCCTAAGGCCTGCCATAAAATTTCCACTACCAATTCATACAATTCCGCACCTAAGTTTATACAGATTTCGCCCAAAATCGCCCATCGATACCCGAAGTCCTAATTTGGGTTTAATTTCCATACGCACATTAAACATAGAAATCACTATTTTTCTCCCACCAAACGATGCCAAATCGATTCCGGTCCTCCACGGGACTTTCTCACCTTACTTTCTAGGTTCCAAAAATTCAATTTACGTCTCGATTGGACCCTCACAGCCCCGTGAACAGTCATCCACAGCTTGTGAACAGTATTTCGCAGTAAATGAACAGTAAATTCGCAGCCCCATTTTCTGAAATTTCCAATAAAAATTTTCTGGTTTCAAATCTAAGGCCCGCCAACTGAACCCACTTCTAATTCATGCCATTCCGCACCTATCCTATGCCCGGTTTCGCCTAAAATCGCCTGTCGATACCCGAAATCCTAAATTAGGTTTAGGCGCGACTTACCCGTGTTCTAGACTTTTTCGGCTAGAACGAAAAGCGGCGGCACTTAATCGGGGACGACGGCGACAACGTACAACTTCCAGGTGGTGGCGATCGGCTTGGACGGCGACGGTGTGGCTTGCGCGTGGCCGAGGACCTCACGGCCAAGAGAGAGAGGAAGGGAAACCGAGACAGAGAGAGACGGCGGGAGGGGGTGATGGTGGCTTACGGCGGCGTGGACGATGGCTTGAGAATGGTCCGGTGTGGTGGTGGCGAGCGGCGGTGCCGGCGGTGGGAGAGAGAGTGTACACGGTGGAGGAGGGGAGACCCACGGCCAAAAAGAAAAAGGGGGGGGGGGGTAAGGTTCACGAAGGAGAGGGAGAGGGGAGAGAAAAAGGGGTCAAGGCTTAAAATCAATTTTGACCATTTCTTTGGCAATTTACCAAAATACCCTTCTCTCACACAACTAATCCTTTATTAATCCCCAAGGATAAAATTGTCCAATTCTCCGTTTCTTGCCCAAATCGAATTTTTCCAAAGGATTTGAGCGCACCGAAAATTCACACGTGTCACGTGCAATGTTTTCCTAATGTTCCGGCATGACTTCCTAATTTTCCGGTGTCCAATTTGGGCAAAATTTCCATAATTAAATTCTATTAAACACGACTCGAGCGTTTCTCGAGCTAACGGGCGGCTTACTGGGGAAATTCGTGAAATCGACTCATGACTGATACTAAATCGAGTCATGTGCAAGTCCGTTTGGTGCGTGACGACCTCGGTTGTCATTAAAATCGCGAAGATCAATCACTTGATCCGAGGGGTACGATCGTTCGGTATAATTTTGGAATCATTCGTTAAGTCGTTTCGTGGTTCAACGGAATTACCCGCAATCCACTACTAGGATAATGGCGAACTGACCCCTAATTATCCTCGGATCGGCCAACAGGGGCTCAAAATATCACTTACGCAATTTAATGGTCGAAATCCATTCACGATCGAATTTCCTTCAGTTGCGCGAATTTAATTCCCCTATTAGCCTTTCCCTAATGGTTAGCATTCCCAGGAATGATCAGTTTCGGGCGAGAATTTACTGCCAGCACATCTCATAAAACTCAATTATTTAATAAATTCCAATCGGCGGAAATTTCGGAATGTCACAATTCTTGTGGATCATTGGACTAGAAATAACACTCCACGTCATTGCTTGGCACATGCCTTGAATCCTAGGTAAGTTCTAAAATTGTATGAGATTATTACTTTATTAGTTGTTCTTTCTTTGACATGATAATGTAATACTCCTTTTACTTATTATGATTTTCTATTGTTATTTTATTTTATTAAATAAGGTACTACAGTGATCAATGGCTCAATGAAGATCCTTCTTGAGTTTCTCCATACAAGGATAACGAGATCATCCAAGAAAGAAAAAAAATGCTTTAGGAAATACTTTCCTAACTTGGAGTAGCACACCAAGGTGAATTTGGAGTATGTAGATTTTGCGTACACAAATGGGGAGTTTAGAGAATTTGATTCTATTCAAAGTCGGTATTCTATGGATCCTAAGGCTTGGTGGGTTATTCATGGTGGATGTGCACTTATGCTTCAAAGCATAGCCTTAAAACTTCTTGCACAACCTTCTTCTTCATCATGTGCCGAGAGGAATTGGAATACTTACTCTTTTGTGCACTCGATGAGGAGAAATAAAATGACTCCAAAATGAGCGGAAGATTTGGTTTTCATTCATAGCAACCTACGTCTTCTATCAAGAAAAAGCTCACAATATGCACAAGGAGAGACCAAGATGTGAGATATTGGTGGAGATGCATTTGACACATTTGAAGATATTGGAGTGCTCGAAATTGTGAATCTTTCCCTTGATGAGCCAGAGATGGAGTGTGATGTTTTTTCAGAAGAAGTGGATAATGTAGATAAATGACTTGTTATATTTGATGGTGAAATGTGGATTGTTTTTGGTTTTTTGACTTATAGTTAAATGTTGAATTTAATAGTGGAATGTGGATTGCTTGTTTTTTTTTTTCTCTCTAAGTTTTATGGATTATTGGAATGGAATGTAGTTGAATTTGTCAAATTGAAACAACGAGGATATTAACAAATGGTGGATTTTCTAGGTTCTTTTTGTATTATTTATTTGTAGATTTGAATTAAAAATGATAATTTATTATGTATATATAAAAATATATATTTAATATACGTGTCCGAACGTGTCGGAATTCTTTATTTTTTGAGAAATAACGTGTCGCGTGTCGTGTCGTGTCATGTCGCGTCGTGTCGTGTTGCGTGTCGCGTGTTGGAGTCAGGCTACATAGCTCTCTCCACCTCCTGCCACACCTCCTTGTCTAATGCGTACGCTCTCCTCACAGGGAACGTCCAAGCTTCTATGTTTTCCCTTGTCAATCGAAAATTTCTTTCGCATACTGTGGATTTACTTTCCATTTTAATTTTTCATCATTGAATACATTACATGATTCCCTGTTTCCGTTGTTGTGTGTATTTGCATGGCTCATTGGTGTTAAACGGTAACTATTTGTGAGAAAACGGCCGGAGAATGTCACATTTATAGATTCTTCGCGAATGCTCGAGTTTATTTCCTTGTGATGGTTTCAATGTACAATCTCATCTTTTGTCTTGGGAAGTCATGGCTGAATGTTGATGGAATTGCAGTCTGGCAAATGGAGAGGGCCGAAGATGATAACTAACAGACGTCTTTCGTATTTCGTCAAGTCTGGTATATTTGGAGTGATTGCTCTTACCCTCTCTCGCCTCCATTTCTTCGACTGAGCTCTGCAACATTAGATGAAACCAAGCGATCTCCAGGGACCAGCATTCCTCTCACAGATCTAAACCATATCGTTCATCGCCCAAGCTCCTTTGTTTTCGCCCATCAATCAAAATTTCTTTTGCATATTGTGGATTTGATTTCCATTACATTTTTTCGTCCTTGAATACATTACATGATTCCCTATTTCTATTGTTATTTGTATTTGTATGGCTCAATGGTGTTAAATGGTGACTATTTGCGAGAAAACAGCCGGAGAAGGTCACATTTATGAATTCTTCGAGAATGCTCAAGTCTGTTTCCTTGTGATGGTTTCAATGCACAATCTTATCTTCATTCTCGGCAAGTCAAGGCTGAATGTTGATGGAATTGCAGTCTGGCAAATGGTGAGGGTTGAAGATGATAATTATTAGGCGTTTTCCGTATTTCGTCAAGTCTGGTTTAATTGGAGTGATTGCTGTTCCCCTCTCTCTCCTTCATTTCTTCGACTGAGCTCTACAACATCAAATGAAAACAAGCAATCTCCATCTAATAGCATTCCTCTCACAAATCTGAACCCTATATTTCCACACCCAAACTCCTATGTTTTCTCCTGTTAATCAAAATTTCTATCACATGCCGTGGATTTGGTTCCTATTACATTTTTTCATCCTCGAATACATTGCATGATTCCCTATTTATGCTGTTGTATGTATTTGTATAGCTCAATGGTGTTAAACAGCGACAATTTGCGAGAAAACGGCTGGAAAAGGTCACATTTATGGAATCTTCGAGAATGCTCAAGTCTGGTTCCTTGTGATGGTTTCAATGCACAATCTAATCTTCTTTCTAGGTAAGTCAAAGCTGAATGTTGATGGAATTGCAGTCCGACAAACGGTGAGGGTCAAAGACGATAACTAACCGGCGTCTTTCATATTTCGTCGAGTCTGGTTCATCTGGAGTGATTGCTCTTACCCTCTCTCTCTCCTCCATTTCTTCAATTAAGCCTTGCAACATCAAATGAAACCAAGTGATCTCCACTGAACAACTTTCCTCTCATAGATCTGAACCATATTGTTCCTCGCCCTCTTTCTCCAACCCGTCAACGAATCCGACATCCTCCTCTTGACCAAAAGTGGTTCCCGTCTACCCGCGCCCTCCTTACTTTCTCCCCCTCCCACCACACCTCCTTGTCCAATGCCCACGCGCTCTTCACAAGGATCGCCCAAGCTCCTATGTTTTCCTTTGTCAACCCAAAATTTCTTTCACATACCGTTGATTTGATTTCCATTTACAATTTTTTATGCTTATATACATTACAGGATTCCCTGTTTCTATTGTTGTATGTATTTGTATGGCTCCATGGTGTTAAACGGTGAATATTTGCGAGAAAACGGTTAAAGAAGGTCACATTTATGGATTCTTCAAGAATTCTCAAGTCTGTTTCCTTATGATGGTTTCGCTACACAATCTTATTTCTGTCTCGGTAAGTCATATCTAGAGGTTGATGGAATTGCAGTCAGGCAAACGGTGAAGGCTGAAGATGATAACCAAGAGGCGTCTTTCATATTTCAATGAGTCTAGTTCTTGCATAGTGATTGCTCTTCCCCTCTCTCTTATCCATTTCTTCGACTGAGCTGGGCAACATCAAATGAAAGCAAGCAATCTCCACCGCATTCCTCTTACAGATAATGAACCGTGCAGTTCATTGCCCTCTTTCTCTAGCTCGTCAACAAATCCGACATCCTCCTCTAGACCGCGAGTGGTTCCCACCTGCCCGTGCCCTTGTCACTTTCTCTGCCTCCCGCAACACCCACTTGTCCAATGCCCACGCCCTCTTCACAAGGAACGCCCATGCTCTTATGTTTTCCGTTGTCAATCCAAAATTTCTTTCACATACTATGGATTTGATTTCCATTATATTTTTTCATCCTTGAATACATTATATGATTCCCTTTTTCTGTTGTTGTGTGTATTTGTGCGGCTCGATGGTGTAAAACGGTGACTATTTGCGAGAAAATGGCCCGATATGGTCACATTTATGATACTTTAAGAATGCTCAAGTCTGTTTCCTTGTAATGGTTGCAATGCACAATCTCATCTTCTGTCTCGGTAAGTCATGGCTGAATGTTGATGGAATTGCAGTCTGACAAACGGTGAGGGCTGAAGATGATAACTAACAGGCATTTTTCGTATTTCATCGAGTCTGGTTCCTCCGGAGTGATTGCTCTTGCCCTCTATCTCTCCATTTTTTCAACTGAGCTCTGCAACATCAGATGAAACCAAGCGATCTCAACCGAATAGCATTTCTCTCACAAATTTGAATCATGTCATTTATCGCCCAAGCTCCTATGTTTTCCCTTGTTAATCAAAATTTCTTTCACATACTGTGGATTTGATTTCCATTACATTTTTTCATCATCAAATACATTACATGATTTCCTATTTATGTTGTTGTATGTATTTTTATGGCTCAATGGTGTTAAACGGTAACTATTTACAAGAAAACGGCCGGAGAAGTTCACATTTTTGGATTCTTCGAGAATGCTCAAGTCTGTTTCCTTGTGATGGTTTCAATGCACAATCTCATCTTCTGTCTCGATAAGTCATGGCTGAATGTTGATGGAATTGTAGTTTGGCAAACGGTGAGCGTCGAAGATGATAATTAACAAGCGTCTTTCGTATTTCGTACAGTCTGGTTCATCTGAAGTGATTGCTCTTCCTCCCTCTCTCTCTCCTCCATTTCTTCTACTGAGCTTTGCAACATTATATGAAGGCAAGCGATCTTCACCGATTAGCATTCCTCTCACAAATCTGGACCTAGTAGTTCCTTATCCTCTTTCTTCATCCTGTCAACAAATCCGACATCCTCCTCTAGACCGTGAGTGGTTCCCGCTTGCCCGCACCCTCGTTGCTCTCTCCGCCGCCGGCCACACCCGCTTGTCCATTACCCGTACCCTCTGCACATGGAACGCCCAAGCCTCTATGTTTTCCCTAGCTAATCCAAAATTTCTTTCGCATACTGTGGATTTGATTCCATTACATTTTTTCATCCGTGAATACAGTACATGATTCCCTATTTCTTTGTTGTATGCACTTGTATGGCTCAATGGTGTTAAACGGTGTCTATTTGCGAGAAAACGGCCAAAGAAGTTCGTATTTATGAATTCTTCAAGAACGCCCCCGTCGCTTTCTTCACCTCCTGCCACACCTGCTTGTCCAATGTCAAGCCCTCCGCTGTACCATCCTCCTCCTCCTATCCCAACCCCTCTTCCACATCTGACTTAGTCAATGACGACCCCCTCGTTGCCTCCAGCAGCCTTGCGACGGCCATAGAAGTCTTGGTTTCCCCTAAAATCGCCCTTGGTTAAAAGGAGGTGGATTGACGTCGTTTGCTGAGGTTGTGGCGTAGCTCTAGGTTTGGGTGGTGATGGGAGAGCGTCGGTGAAGCTGTAGCCAAGTAGAAGCCGTTAGGGCGCAAAAGGGAGAAAAGAAAAGAAAAAAATAGAAAAAAGAAAAAAATGACATGGAAGGAGAGGAGGAGAAATGTACAAATGGATATGCCATGTGGACCATTTTTTTTTTTAAATAGCCAACTCGTATTAAGATTTTAAAGGGTAAGAACCCCACAAGTGTCATAACTTTTATACGACGTTCAATTGAGTTCTATAATTTTTTTTCGATCACTTGAGTGTCATAACTTATATACGGCGTTTATTTGATTGTTATAACTTTTTTTTTCGATCACTTGAGTATTATATAACTTTTCAATTGATCACTTGAGTACTATAACTTTTTAAAAATGTTCATCATAAATGCTATGCCACATTAGATTTCCAGCACTTGGGTGAATGTTTTTTTAAAAAATTGGCATTTAAGTAATCGATTGAAAGTTATGGCAGTCAAGTGAACGTTTTTTGGAAGTTATGGCACTCAAGTGGTTGAAAAAAAACTTACGACATTCAAGTGAGCGCTGTATGAAAGTTATGACACTTGTGGTGTACTTATCCCAGATTTTAATTATAAATATCACGTACTTATTTTGGCTGGAATTTCTCACCGGAGGCATTTAAGTAACTGTTTTTTCTCAGGTCTAGCACTTAAGTAATCCAACGAAAACTATTGACACTAATGTGAGCATTATACACAACTTTTAACACTTCTAGTATCCTCCCAAGAAAGATGGGGAAAGAAAGGAAAGGTTTTTTGTGAATACACACCACAGGTATCTCACCATGCTAGATTTACTTTGGTTTGCAATGTCCGGTAAGAATTCAACCCCTTTATTCTTTTAATCGGAGTAGTTTTTGGGAACATGGCACAAATTTAAAATTATGTCAAGTTTGAACTGCAAAATCCGATTTTGAAGTTGTTAAACCGTGCGATTACATGGAAATGGTAGATTAGAGCATTCTAGATCCATGGGGCTTGATGAAAGTCGATTCAAAGTAACGATTTAGTCTGAACAAAATTTCTAAATTTTCGCAGTCAAGCACCACGATGTGAACGGCTTTGAATAATCACTTTGGGCGAGCAATTTGTTGATGCATAGGAGTCATTTTGTACCAATCAAATGTAGTTTAGTCGAGTCATTAGATGAAGTACTGTTTTACTTGGTTTTGATGTCATTTCTTATTTAATTGATAGGATTATGAGATCGTCAACTTGTATAGCTACGAGGTTTGGTTTTGGGCATTTCCAAGTGAGTGGGATTATCTTTTCTTTAACTTTGTAAACTTATATTTTGAAAATGAACATGAACTCAATTTGAGGCATGCCAAATGGGTAGTCTCCAATTTTTTTCTTTTTTTTTTCGAAATATAAACCTAGCCACACTAAGAGTGTAGTGGATGCCTTATCAAGGAGATACTCTATGCTTGCTCTTCTGGACTCTAGGATCCTTGGTTTCTAATCAATGAAAGAACTAAATTATGAAGATCCGAAGTTCTTTTCTATCATCAACAACTATAAATATAGAGTTCGGGGCATTTATTCGATTAATGATGGATTTCTTTTTGATTATGTGTACCAAAAAGTTCATTTAGGAAATTATTGATCCGCAAAGCACATAGTGGAGGATTGGCAGGCCACTTTCGCATTAATAAAACTCTTAATGTTCTTCAAGAACATTATTATTAGCCAAAGATGAACGGAGGTGTGCATGCTATTATTTCAAGGTGTGCAACTTGTCAAGGAGCAAAGTCATTTTTAATGCAACCTACCATTTCGTGAACTACCTAAGGTTTGGTTAATGGATTACTAAACTTATACTTAATTTGGGCTCTCCCAAGCTCATTCCAATTCAAAACTTAGGTTGAATCTTTAACATGTAAATTAATTTCATTTTGGAGTTGTTACTAATCAGTTTTTAGTGAGTCGATTATATACCAAAGTGTGGGGGTGTACCTTACTTTTACGAACCAAATATTTATTTGATTTTCAAATATAATTTTCATGCAACTTGGATTGACTTT
Organism: Syzygium aromaticum; assembly: GCA_024500025.1. NCBI lineage: Eukaryota > Viridiplantae > Streptophyta > Magnoliopsida > Myrtales > Myrtaceae > Syzygium > Syzygium aromaticum. The sequence continues at coordinate 12,620,253 of CM044894.1, read as the reverse complement.
CAACCGTAGCCACTAACATGCAAAGGGGTAATCATGCGGGTCCGCATCCAATGAAATTAACAACCAATAATCAAAAGCAACAAATTGTAGTAAAATATGGAAATCACAAAGAAATAAACTAAGGCTCTAGATACATTAAACCTAGCCTAACCATGATGTTTCTATCTAGTTACGCAATTATAATAAACTTTCTTTAAGGGTTTTTCTTTTATATATTAAAACAAACTGTATGAAACACTACAAAAAAACATGTAATTTGCGACGAACTTTTGCGACGGATTTTGCGACGGTTTTCTATTTCCATCGCAAATTAGCGACGGAAAAAGTTCGTCGCAAATTTTGCGACGGAATTTGCGACGGATAAAACAACTGTCGCAAATTTGCAACGGAAATATATAATCGTCGCAAAATCCGTCGGACATTTGCGACGGAAAAAAGTTCGTCGCAAATTTCCGACGGAAAGTAAATCCATCGCAAATTTGCGACGAAATTGAACATCCGTCGCAAATTTGTAGTTTATTAGCCCGTGGTATTTCAGCCCTATATGTCTTTCTCACTCTCTCTCGCTTTTCGCCCTCCTTCGTAGGTCTGAAATCGGCAAAATCTGCGCACGCACATATTAATCTCGGTGAAGTTTTTGTATCGGTAAGTATCATAGCTAGCTTCGTGACTATTAGTCGTTGGATTGTAATTTCTTTTTTTTATATATATTTATGTTTGTTTTTTTTTCGTATTTGCATCACCGGTTTAACGACCAGCGACACCTCGCCAGCCCTTACATGAGGCTGAACGGCCATGCTGTTTTGCGACGAATATATGAAAAATCCGTTGTAAATTTGCGACGGAATAAGTGATCCGTCGCAAAATCCGCCGCAAATTTGCGACGGAATAAGTTATCTGTCGCAAATTTGCGACAGATCCGATCCTACATTCCGTCGCAAATTTGAGACGGAAAGTAACTTCCGTCGCAAATTTGCGATGGAAAGTAGGTTCCGTCGCAAATTTGCGACGGTTAATCTCCGTTTCCATTGCACATTAAAAATTATTAAAAAATAATTCTTGATTGATAATTTTTTTTGGGTATGTGTCTAATTGAAAGTCTTGCAATCTAAGTGGACGTTGCAATTCTCATCAAATTAACCACTTTGTCCTACCAATATTTCAGTCAAATATTTGGGTAAGTGTTCTTTACATAGTAATTTTTTCTATTTTTGCAATTTCATATTAATTGTTGTGTGAATAACAAAAATTATAATTTCCAAAATTTTATGGTTTTAATTAAGAACAATAGATATGATATTTTAAATATTTTACCTAAATTTTTTATTTTAATACAGACACAATGCAAAAAGAAAGAGCTTGGATGTATAATAAGAACTTACCTGGACGTCGAGAATTGACAGATGAGTTTCGTACTGGGTTGGAACTATTTTTAGACTTTACTAGTAGTAAATATGAGTTCATGGATGGAAATAAGTTAAGGTGTTCGTGTAAAAAGTGCGGTAATGATAAATTTCTTGTGTGTGATCAAGTTAGAGAACACCTTACTAGATTTGGATTTATTCCAAACTATTATAATTGAACTTCCCATGGTGAACCATTTATATCTGATGAAGGATATGAAAGAAGTGACCAATTTTCAGTTAGGGAAGAATGTAGTTATTATGAGCAATTGAACCCATACGAGAGGATGGTCATTGATACAGCTAGTAATAATTTTGTCACATAATCAAATCAGGCAAGTACTAGTTTTACTCCTACACGTGAACAAGTGGGTACTAGTTATACTTCACAATTGGAAGATATAGGAGTAACTGGTTTTGTTGAAAATGTCTATAATGAAACTTTTCAATCTAATCAGTTTTGAGATGTGTTAAAAGTAGCAAATGAACCTTTATGGGCAGGTTGTGAGGACCACACTAAGTTATCGGTGACAACCCGACTATTAAATATTAAGGCAGAACATAATGTGTCTGCGGATTGTTTCAACTCTTTTGTTGAAGTAATGCGGGAATCATTGCCTCGTGATAACATCATGCCAAGTGATTTTTATGATATGAAAAAACTAGTGGATAACTTAGATCTTCCGGTTATAAGGATTGATGTGTGTAGTAGGGGTTGTATGATATATTGGAGAGATGATGAAATGTAGAATCTTGCAAATTCTGTAGCCAACCTAGGTACAAGATTAACAAGAGGTTGGGTCGTAATTAGAAGCGTAGACCATGCAAGCGATTGTTTTATCTGCCCTTAATCCCCAGATTGCAAAGGCTTTATGTATCTAAAGCCACTGCTGAACACATGACTTGGCATGCAAATCATGAAATAGAAGAGGGTCTAATGTGTCATCTTTCAAATGCAGAGGCATGACAACATTTTGATAGAACATACCCTGAGTTTGCGATGGAGCCTCGGAATATCGGGTTAGGTCTCTGTGCCGATGGATTTGCTCCATTTGGGAAAACAGGAAAAAGTTATTCATGCTGGCCAGTTATCTTAACGCCGTACAATCTTCCACCTGGTATGTGCATGAAGACACCTTATATGTTTCTGACATTGATCGTGACAGGGCCGCAAAATCCAAAAAAGTTGATAGATGTTTATATGCAACTATTGATTGAGGAGTTACAACGGCTATAGGTTGAAGGTGTTCCTACGTATGACGTTTCTACCGATCAAATATTTGTAATGAAGACTGCCCTTTTTTGAATGATAAATGACTTTCCAGCTTACGGAATGTTATCCGGATGGAGTACAGCTGGGATCTTAGGATGTCCGATATATTTGGAGAGGTCAAAGTCATTTAGATTAAAACATGAAAAGAAGCCCAGCTATTTCAACTGTCACAGACAATTTTTACCGCCAAGTCATCCTTTCAGAAGGAATAAGAAAGAGTTCATCAAGAATAGGACTGAAAGAACGTGTTTACCATTGAGGTTGACCGGCGATCAAATTTGGGAGCGTGTGTAGAACTTTCCAACTGTTGTTGAGAACCCGCACGGCACGACTTTTGGGTACGGAAATACACATAAGTGGACAAAACGCAGTATATTTTAGGATCTACCATATTAGAAGGCCCATCTTATTCATCATAATCTTGACGTCATGCACATAGAAAAGAATATTTTCGACAATGTCATAAATACTGTGATGGATGTCGCCGGAAAAACAAAAGACAACTTGAACGCAAGAAAAGATATGAGAGATATTTGTGATCGGCCAATACTAGCTGTGGATGCAAGTAGCAGGGGACCAAAACCGAAAGCAGTTTATACATTGGATAAGGAGCAGAGGTGAGTTGTTTGTTAATGGTTGAAATCTGTACGGTTTCTTGATGGATATGCTTCGAATCTCGGGAGATGTGTTGATTTGAATGAATACAAGTTCACGAGTTTGAATAGTCATGATTGTCATATCCTGATGGAAAGACTTATTCCAATAGCTTTGAAGGAAGTTCTACCAAACTTTGTATGGGGTGCCATTACAGAGTTAAGCAATTTCCTCTATGATATTTGCTTGACAGTGTTAAAAGCATCGCACATGGAAAAACTAGAGATGGATATTCCAATCATTCTTTGCAACTTAGAAATGATATTTCCTCCAGCGTTTTTTGATTTGATGGAGCATCTCTTAATTCACTTGCCTTATGAGGCTAAAGTTGTAGGTCCCGTCCAATTTCGATGGATATATCCATTTGAGAGGTAATATTTTTTTTAAAATATAGTTCAAATTAGTTTATCATATAATATGTTCCGATAAGCTTCTTTCTATTTCAACTAGATTCTTATATCATTTGAAGAAAAAAATGAAGAATAAGGCACGTGTTGAAGCTTCAATTTGTAATGCATATATTGTGGAAGAAGTGACAACATTTGCATCATACTATTTTGAGCCGCACATTTAGTGCAAGAGGCGGAGAGTAGGCAGAATGGCCCCATTGATCCCAATTGTACAGCATTCTCTATTTTCAATTATCTGGGTCGATCAAGCGGCGCATGTCAGTTTCATTACTTATCAGGCGAAGAATTTCATGCAGCACATACTTATATTTTACTGAACTGCCCAAAAGTCGAGCCATACTTCAAGTAAGTGTAAATTTGCAAATATATGTTTTGTGTGTCAAATATTTGCTAATATTTATATGGTTTTTAATATTAGGATTTTCCAAACTGAAATGTTTGGACTACAACCAAATGAGTTTGATCGTTTGTGCGATGAACAATTTGCAGCATGGTTCAAGACATATGTAAGTTGCCTATGGATCAAAATCAAGTTATTAAAATTATATATATCATTTAGTAAAATATTTATGGTAGACTTTGAATGTGCAACCTTAGGTTCACAATAATTATAATGAAATTTGAAGGCAAGAATTGCTATATCATCTGTCATGGGGTCCACAGTTAAAAGTTCAAAATTGGCCAGCATATTTCATAAATGGATATAATTTTCATACTCAAGAATATGGAATGGGAAAATCCACAATGAATAGTGGTGTGTCTGTTCGGTCATCCAATGGTGGCAGTTCAAAAGATGATTTTTATGACTTGTTGGATGAAATCATAGAGATTGAGTACCTTGGACCATTAATGATGCGGGTTGTGTTATTTAAGTGCATGTGGTTCGATCCCGTCAAAGGAATGAAGATGCACACGAAGTTCAATTTGGTTGAAATAAATCACAAGAAAAGGTATATGAAGTATGAACCATTTTTCTTGACACAACAAGCAATTCAAGTATGTTATGCATCATATCCTAGTTTGAAACGTGACAAAGCTGATTGGTGGGCTGTATGAAAAATCAAAGTACGGAGGAAAATTGAGGAACACTGGAAGTATAGAGCCTACCAACAAGAGGAAGTGTGTAACATGGTTGAAATCGAGGAATATAATATACCAACTTTATGAGATCCGTGTAGAGCAATGATAGATGTGGACCCAACTGAAATTTGCGAATTAAATGTACAAGAATGTTCAGAATCTGATTTTTAGACAGATGACGAGGACGAGGACGAAGACGAAGATTAAAATTTTTATCACAAAATACTACAGATGTGTAATTATTAATGCTACAAGTGCTATTTTGGTTGTTATCATTATTGTTCTTGTTATTATTGTTATTGTGTTTTTTTATTATTGTTATTGTCGATTATTCTTTTTATTTTAATTGATCGTCTGAAATTTTGTCCCCAAATGCCGACAAGTCAAATGTTATTAACGTGCCCTAACATTTCCGATATTTTAATTTCCATTGCAAAATTTGAGATGCGAAATTTTACCGTTCGAAATTTGTGACAGATAATTTAATCCGTCGCAAATTTTGCAACGGACAAGATCATTTCTGTCGCAAATTTTTTGTTGAAATTTTTTTTCGTCGAAAATTTTTTGTCGGTCCAAATTTTGCGACGGCCAAGTTGAGTCCGTCGCAAATTTTGCGGGCGAAATTTTACCGTTCGAAATTTGCGACGGATCCTACCTATCCGTTGCAAATTTTTTGTCGAAATTTTTTTCCATCGAAAATTTTTTGTCGGTCCAAAATTTGCGACAGACAAGTTGAGTCTGTAGCAAATTTTGCAAGGGAATTTTTACCGTTCAAAATTTGTGACAGCCGCCGAATTTCCGTTTCAAATTTGCGACGGACATCCTACGGCTGTCGCAAATTTGCGACGGCCCGAACGTGTCCGTCACAAATTTGCGATGGCCTGAGGAAGCCCATCGCAAATTTGCGACGGCTTAGGATGTCCGTCGCAAATTTGCGCGGCCGTAGGATGTCCGTCGCAAATTTGCGATGGGACGCATTCAGTCCGTCGCAAATTTGCGAATTATTTGTCGCCGCCGACGTGTACAGCCCCGATCTCTCACACCGCCGATCTCCGCCGTTGCCATCGCAGTCGTCGCGCCGTCGCCGCCCAGCATGCTCGCTATTCGTCGCCGGTCGCCCCCGCAAGCAGGCCCGCCCGTTGCTGGTCGCCGGCCAGTCGCCCCGCAGCCCCCTTGGCCGGTCGCCCGCCTCCCCCGCCGGTCACCCCCTCGCTGTCCCAGCCGTCGCCGTCGCCTCCTTCCCTCCCGACCGCCTTGCAGATCCCTCCCCCGCCCGACGTCGGTTGCCCGGTAGGCCCCCCAGGTTGTCACCCGCCCCCCCGCCAGTTGCCCGCCCCCCCTGTCCGCCTCGCCGCCATCGCCCCCGCCTCGCTACCCTCGCCCTCGCCTTCGCCGGCTCGCCTGGTCACCCTCGCCGCCCCCGCCCTCGCCGCCGCCGACCAGCAGATGCCACCGCCGACCAGCAGACCTCGCCTGGTCGCCTTCGCCAGCAGGCCAACCGCCGCCGACGCCATCGCCACCGTCGCCACCACCCGGCCGCCGGCATTGCTGTCCCACCGCCAGCCAGCCGCCCGCCTCCCACTTGGGGGCTGACGCCGTTGCCCTTGCCCGACGCCGTTGCCGCCGCTGATTGACACCATCGCGGCGGAGCTCCCCCGTCATTTGCCCGGTTGTAGCTGAGAGCACCTAACCGACTAGTCACCATTTGGGTCCACGCCCGCGCCGGGACCGCCACTGTTCGATTGGCCGGTTTTTATTGTCCTTGAACCAAGTAAGCAAATCTCTAAACCCTAGCTAATATAATTAGGTAATTAATCGGATTTGTTTAGGGATTATTTATGATCACTTTTCGTTGGCTAGGTTACGAGTCGATTTTAGGATTGCATATGGATTTAATCGATGGTCGACTGGTTAATTTGTCTATTATGTGGATGATTAAGCGTTGAATGACGATAGAGTGATTGATTAAGCGTTTTCACGGAAAATGCTTCAAAATCGAACAATTTTATAAAAAATCATTAAAAATTACGGAATATTAAAACAATGGTATATGTTGGTAACAAATATGAAATTTGACCGTAAAAGTTTTTTAAAATTTTTAACAAATTAAAATTTCATAATATCATAAAAAGGCAAAAATTAATAGTGACCACCCATTTTGAGTAAAATTTAGATTTTTTAACGTTCCGGGAAAAAAATTATTTAAAAATGAAAAACTTTTATAACTTTATAAAATGGCTTAAAATAATTGTGGTCACCCATTGAGAGGGAAATTTTTTTTAATTTGGATAATTTTTTTTTAAAAATATAAAATATCAAAACTGCACATAATTGCCTAGAAAACATGTGACCATCAACTTGCATTGAAGTTTAAATTTTTTTAGAAGGTCGAAAAAAAATTAGAATTTAAAAATTTTCAAAACTTCACGGAATGGCTTATAATACCTGTGGCCACCCACTTTTAGTTATATTTAATTTTTTTAACGTGCCCTAAAATTATTAAAATAAAGAATGAGAAAAATTTTGGAAATTTTACCTAATAGCTTAGACTACGCGTGGCCACCCAATTTTAGTATGTACCAATTTTTTTATTTCACAAAAAAAAATTTATATTAATAAATAATAATTTAAAAATTCTTAAAATTTTTAAATTTCAAAACTTTACAGAATGTGTTAGAATATCGGTGGCCACCAACTTTTAGTGAAATTTTTTTTTAGATCCCAAAAAAAATTTAACAATAATAACAATTTTTCTCTTACAAAACTTTACAGAATGACTTGGAATACCTGTGGCCACCCACTTCTAGTGAAATTTAAATTTTTTGTACGTGGTCAAAAAAATTTTAATCAAAATGAATGCGATTCATATAGTGATGTTTGATACCTGTGGCCACCCATATCGTGCTCATATATTAATGTTTCTTATCAAAATGAATGAGATTTATAGTATATTTGTTCGTAGGAAATTGCACATCATAAACACTCGACAGTGGGTCATTTCAAGGAAACATTTTCTCAGTCTTTCCATCAAAATGGTAAGTTTCGTCATGTACATCACTATGTGTCAATAATACGTGTTAATAGTTTTTTATATATTCGCATAACCTTCCTACTTGTCAGTATAAATGTGGAGGTCACATGTCTAGAAGACAAGCCTCTTCCTCGTCCTCGTCCCCGTCCCTTTCCTCTTCCCCTGTCCTGTCATCTGACCCTCAACCACAATATGGTCCGTCACAATATGGACATGTTGGCCCTTCATCCAACACTCAATAACATGTTACAGGACTTGGCCACATGCGAACTGAATGTCCTCCAGTTCAATTAGCTCCCTCTCCTTCCGTTTCACCCAATTATTCGGCGGAACAATCGAATATTAACGGAAACAGAGGTCAAGAAGATAACCGATTCTTCATATGCCCATTTGGAGATTCGTAAGTACTTCATTTTTATTTTAGTATATGTAATCTTTACGGCTTTAGATATTGATGTCAACTGAATTGTCGATGTTGCACAATATCCGTATGATTGCAGACTCACGGATGCTACGTCTGTTGTGAGGGAATTGAACAAAATAGTAATAAACTTTTGGATGGGAGAGTATACTACTTACAAAAATGTTCCACAAGAAGTGAAAGAAATGTGGTGGAATGAATTCAAGGTAAGTTTTACATATTTTATTTTCTCACCAATTAAGTTTGGTGTAGTATATTGATGGCCAAGAATGATGTAAAGGGATCGGAACAACTCTATAGTTTTCGATATCTAAAGGACCAGATATTTTCCCCGACATGAACTTTACGAAATCTGTCTATATTTGTCTGGTGCATGGTTATTGATATGTGATCATCATAATAACTTTCAATTTGTGTTTTTAATCATTGCAGCGGAAGTACAAGTGGGAGGAAGCGGAAGACAATGAAGTGAGAAGAATTTTCGATAAGGAAATCGGTGATTTTATGCGAAATGTCATGAATAGAGCGAAGATCAAGCAAGTGAAGCCGTCTTTCTTTACAGTTGACAATTGAGCGGCAATTAACAGATTTTGGGCATTTGAACAGAGTCGGCAACTCTGTGAGCAGAATAAGAAGAATCGATCTTCTAGTTCTAGTGAGGGGTCAGCCACATATGCTAGGGGCTCTATCAACATTGCGGAGCATCGCAAACGACTGGTAAGTCTGTTAAATGAGTTATAAGTTAATTTAATTCAATTACTCATGTTTACATTTTGTATGCACAAGAATTGGGGATGGAATTGACATTTGCAGCTACATTTGAACGCACTTTTCAAAAGAAAGATAAGACATGGACTGGCGATCGAACAAAAGCTGTTAAGGTATGTAAGGTTATACTTTAGCTTATATGTAAACTATAATGAAAACCGTGAATGCTTTTAATATTTATGGTAGTAATTTTATTTTCATCTATATTGTTAATGTAGGAAAAATATGATGAACTTGTAATAAGCAGTGCTAGTGGTAGTGATGATTGTCCTGAGTCCAGGCCATCAGTTGATAATATGGCATTATGGATGGAGGCAACGAGTGGGGTGAAAAAAGGGCAAATATTTGAGATGGGATCGTTGTCAAGGATGTACATGCCGAATAGTCCTGCAAGTTCATCATCCACTGCGACTAGTCGAAGGAGGTCACGACAAGATGAGCAATTGACCCAAGAAGTGCATCGTCTGAATAATTTACTTGTTCAGAAGGACGAACAAATAAATAACTTGGAGCAACAAATGAGACTCGTTATGCAATACCTTAATCTCAACCGTTATGACGATCCTCCTATACCTCCAGCCAATCCAATAGATCATGGGCACAACGATGACCAATGCATTAATGCCGAGAATGCTGATGATGATGATGATGATTTTCTCCAGATTTTCTAGTTAAAATTCTCAAAATCGGGGGTAAGTTTGCTTCATAATCTTGGTTTTTCATAATTTCACTCATATTCATATGTAAGAACATTTATGTTCGTCCTGAAACGTATTTTTATTAACTCTCTTGTTATTTTACACCTAGTTCCACATCCATGTATAAACGCTTCTTTTATAATCTGGACTGATTTATGTATAAACATTTCCTCAGGTTTCGACAAAAGTGACTACTTTTGATGTCCTGCCAAGGTACCAAAGCCGCGTCTTCTTGTGTATGGTTTTTTTGCGTCTTCTATGGTTGTCCCGTCTTTTAGTTCATGTTTTGAATGTATTGTAAGATTGGATATCAAAAAACATCATGTCAGACTTTGTAACTTTCCTTCAGTTATTTGTTTCAATTATATGTCATTGTGGCTGGTTTGTTAGAATCTATGGTTTGTTCGTTTTTCTATTTCAATTATATGTCATTGTCTCCTTTGTTTGATGTGGACAAGAATTTATGGCCGAAATGATGTAAAAATAGCAACGAATATTTTACGTTGAATTTTGCGATCATTACAGTTCGTCGCTAATTTGCGACGTTTAAATTTTGCGGTCGATTTTGCAACGAAATTTGTAAAGAATTTTTTGACGAAATTTGCGACGGATAGTATTCGTGGCTAATTTGCGAGTAATTTAGTGACGAAATTTGCGACGGATTGTATTCGTGGCTAATTTGCGATTAATTTTGCGACGGGCAGAGTTCGTCACAAATTTGCGATTGAATTTGTGACGGACAGAGTTCATCGCAAATTTGCGACGAATTTTGAGACGGAATTTGCGACGGACAGAGTTCGTCACAAATTTGCAAAAAAATTGCGACGAATTTTGCGATGAACATTTGCGACGAATTTTGTGACGGACAGAGTTCGTCACAAATTTGCGACGGAATATTTGCGACGGATTGTATTCGTGGCTAATTTGTGACGAATGTGTTGCGACTAATTTTGCGACGAACTTTTAAATTTTCCGTCGCAAAATTTTGCGACGACCTAGTAGCGACGGAATTTTTTCCGTTGCAAAATTCGTCGCAAATTTGATTTGTGACGGATTTTTCCAAATTTTCCGTCGCAAATTTCGTCACTAATCCGGTGTTTTTTTTGTAGTGAAATTCCTTTACCCAAAAAAAAAAAAAACTATATGAAATTCTAATCGAGATTAAACATGCATGATGACATGTGATGTGACCAAATTCTAATGACGGACAACAATCAACATGAGACTATTATAATATGACATGCATTGAATATCCCTAAACATGTAATAACTAAATGATATGGAATAGCATGGCATGGCATAGCATGGCATAGATGACATAGATTACTAAATAATGTTCATGGCATAGATGACATAGCATGGCATGGCAATTACGCAGCATAGATGATGACATGGCATATGACATAGCATGGTGACACAGCAAACATTGATGAAGTGGCATATTGACATGGCAAGCATTGATGATGTGGCATGACGTAGCAAAATGACACGGCAAACAGTGATGCATGAATGATGCAACTAAATCTGTATGGCATGAACATTATACTTTCGGTGATTTTTTTTTATTAAAATTCGTAACTAATAGTTAACCAAAATAAATTATCTAGTGTAGGATATTATTACTACAAAAAAAAAGGATTTAGCCACGAAAATTCGTGACGAAAAATTATTCGTCGCTAATTTGCGACGAATTTTGCCACGAAAAATAAAGTTGTTGAAATTAGCCAAGAAAAATTATTTGTAGCTAATTTGCGACGAAATTAGCAACGGAAATTTATTTGTGGCATATTTGTGATGAAATTAGCCACGAATAAATTTTCGTGGCATTTTTGCGGCAAAATTAGTGACGAAAAATTATTCATGGCTAATTTGTGACGAAATTAGCCACAAACAATTTTTCATGGCTAATTTATGATGACAAATTATTCGTAGCTAATTTGCCACGAAATTTGCGACCAAATATTATTAGTGGCTAATTTGCCATGAAATTTACGATGAAAAATTATTCGTGGCTAATTTGCCACAAAATTAGCGACGAATTTTTTATTTGTGGCTACTTTTGCGACAGATTTTGCAATGAACACAAATTCGTCGCTAATTTGCAACGAAAAAAAAATGTCGTTGCTAATTTGCCTCGGAATTTACGACGGAAAAAATATTCGAAGGCATTTTCAGGGTTTTGGATTTTAATTAGTCACGAAAATCCAAAACCTTGAAAAATACCTTCGGACTTTGTTTTCGTGGCAAAATTCGTGGCTAATTAGCCACGAATTTTGCCACGAAAAAAATCCAAAACCCCAAAAAATATATTGGGACTTCATTTTCATGGCAAAATTTGTGGCCGATTAGCCACCAATTTTGCCACGAAAATCCAAAACCCCGAAAATGCATTAAGACTTCATTTTCGTGGCAAAATTCGTGGCTAATTAGCCATGAATTTTGCCACGAAAATCCAAAACCCATAAAAATACCTTGTGACTTCATTTTCGTGGCTAATTAGCCACCAATTTTGCCATGAAAATCCAAAACCCCGAAAGATATATTGGGACTCCATTTTCGTGGCAAAATTCATGGCTAATTAGCCACGAAAAGCCAAAAACCCCGAAAATCCCTTGGGACTTCATTTTCGTGATAAAATTCGTGGCTAATTAGCAATGAAAATCCAAAACCTAGAAAAATACCTTGTGACTTCATTTTCGTGGCAAAATTCGTGGCTAATTAGCTATGAATTTTGCCACGAAAATTCAAAACCCCGAAAAATACCTTGTGACTTCGTTTTCGTGGCAAAATTCATGGCTAATTAGCCACGAATTTTGCCACGAAAATTCAAAACACTGAAAAATACCTTGGGACTAGATTTTTGTAGCAAAATTCGTGGCTAATTAGCCACGAAAATCCAAAACCCGGAAAGTGCATTCGGACTTATTTTTCGTGGCAAAATTCATGGCTAAATAGTCATTAATTTTGCCACGAAAATCCAAAACCCAGAAAAATACCTTGGGACTTCATTTTCATGGCAAAATTCATGCCTAATTAGCCACAAATTTTGCCATGAAAAACCAAAACCCCGAAAAATACCTGCGTTCTCCATTTTCGTGGCAGTTCAAAAGATGATTTTTATGGCTTGTTGGATAAAATCATAGAGATAGAGTACCATGGACCATTAATGCGGGTTGTGTTATTTATGTGCATGTGGCTCGACCCCGTTAAAGGAATGAAGATGCATACAAAGTTTAATTTGGTTAAAATAAATCACAAGAAAAAGGTATATAAAATGTGAACCATTCGTCTTGGCATAACAAGTAATTCAAGTATATTATGCATCATGTTCTAGTTTGAAACGTGACAAAGCCAATTGGTGGGCTGTACGTAAAACCAAAGCACGAAGAAAAATTGAGGAACACTGGAAGAACACAGCATATCAACAAGAGGAAGTTTGTAACACGGTTGAAACTGAGGAATATAACATTCCAACTTTATAGGTCAGTATGCCTATCAATTAGGGCCATATGAATGATATCCTGTACCAATTAACACAAATGTTAGGTCAGTATGCCTTTTTCTTGCATAGAATTTTGTGCGAAAATTTTGACGAGGCTGCCATTGGGTAACTTTATATTTTGTTGCATTCAATTTTTGTAAATCTTTTACAGTGGTGGAATGAATGGATTCCTCTGGCTAAGTGAGAGGAATGTACTGACCAATGTAATTCCTTCGCCTATCAATGGATTGGAGGATATTGTCAACAATCAAGTATAGTAAGTTTCTTATTTGCTTTTGTAATTCTTGGGCGACAAACTTGAATCATTCACAATCCCTATTGCTTTACAATAATGTCACTCATCTCAATCCTGCAAAGCACAAGTACATCCCCAGCCCACCTGCTGGTGTTGTCATTCCTCCAAAGTTACATGATGCTCTTACTGGTTCATATATGTTAATCTAAAAGCAAATATTTGTATTTTGTTCTCAGTGTATACAATATAATTGGAAAAACATTATGTGCATTATGTAGGGCTTTGTGTTTGATGTTACATGAGGCCTTTTCCCTTTCAATATTTCTATGAAATATCAATACGGTTGAAAAGCGCGGATTATTTCATATAGGAGAACCTTTTTCAAATTACTGTTTAGGTCTCTTTATATTGGATTTTGTGACAAGAAAATGGATGGCTCACTTGTCCACTTTTATAGGTTTTAGGACCTTTGGATATCAAGCCATTCCCTGTGTTATGGCATGAAGATAACAGTGGTAGGCGCCAGAATGGAACAGCAAGGTGAGAATGAATTCTGATGGTCTTGCTGTCTCGGTTGATGTCTCTGTCCGTTTGTTTTGTATTTCTGCTGCTGCATTGGTGGCTTGTATCAATTTAGAGGCTTGTGGTGCAATAGATTTTGCAGTTGAGAATTAACTTGAAACTAGGGACATTTGGAATAAAATTTTGTTTACTCCTGCAGGCTATTGAGTGTGTTTGTGGAATCTTTGGAGGTCGTTTTCCCCCGCTATTTCTGTGTAGAGACGATTCTTTCTTTTCTCTCCCCATCTAAATGCAGTGCTTGTAATCTTGCAGGCCATCAGTACCTAGAGCAGTGGTCTATCCAATGCTGGGAGAAGCAGCTCATCGTCTTGTTAAGATTACACTAAATATCAAGTTGAACAACAATCAATCCTCTAGCATCTTGGAACCACCACGCAATCGAAACTTTCCAGGATATTATGCAGTTAATAGACCAAGACCAGCTGCTCCCTCTGGGTACGAAAGGGGCTTCAGTGAAGATACCCACCAGTAACTTGGGAATCACAACTACACTATTATTTGAAGTCAGTTTAGATTAGGGGAGGGATTGTTTATATTGAAACTCTATTATTGTAGATTCTCTTTGGAGCTGCAATGTTAAATATATATTTTAGCAATTAATTTTGCTGCTAATTAGATTTCAAATCGAAATCGTCCCTAAACAATATTCTTTGCAAACTTACTGACTAAAAAAAAACAATTCTTCACAAATTAGCGACGAATTTTGCCACGAATAGATTTCGTTGCAATTTAACGACGCAAAAAAAAAAGTTTCATGGCAAATTAGCGATGAATTTTTCCACGAATATAGACTTTGTCGCTAACAAAAAAAAGATCTTAGTAAATTAGCGACAAATTTTGCCACGAAAAAAATTTGCGGCAAATTAGCGACGAATTTTGTCATGAATTTTTTATGGCTAATTAGCAACAAAAAGTTGAAATTTTTTGTGGCTAACTTTTGTGACGCCAAATTGGAGACGAAATTTTTTTCGTTGCTAATTTTGTCGCAAATTCTTTTAGCCATGAATACAGTTTGTGGCAAATTAGCGACGAATTTTGCCACGAATATTTAGCAACAAATTTTGTGATGAAAAAAATTCGTGGCAAATTAGCGACAAATGTTGCCACTAATAGTTAGCCACGAATTTTTTTCGTCATAATTTAGCCACGAAAATTGCCACGAATAATTAGCGACGAATTTCTTTTCGTGGCTAATTAGCAACGAAAATTGAAATTTTTTGTGGCTAAATTTTGCGACGGCGAATTAGCGACGAAATTTTTTTCATCGCTAATTTCGTCGCAAATTTTGTTAGCCACGAATTTTGCCAAATTTTTCGTGGCAAAATTCGTGGCTAAAACCTTGTTTTTTTGTAGTGTATCCAATTCATCTAGATTAAATCCTATTTATAATGGAAACCTATTTTAACTAAATAAGCCCCATCCTAGCATGCAATTTATCTAGAAAAACTATCCCAATATATCATGTAATCTTATCTACAATCTATTCTAAATCTATCATAATCTTATTTAATCTCTTTGGTATTTTTTGGATGGGAAACAAATCAAACAAATATAAACATTCATGGCAAGAGATAATTACAAAATCGCAATAGATAAGCATTAGAGGTTCTAATCGACTTAAATTTGATGACAAATAAAATCGACACCCATAACCTAAGGCTTAAGAATTAAGTTACTGATTTTCCACGTGGTCGATAATCCTATCTCATTGCCATAGATCAAAGTATTGACTATGTGCGGTGTCAAATTTGGAAATAACTCTAATTGGATATGCCTAGAATCTCAAGATAATCACGTTAGATCACAATATCACCATAATTCAAATTCGGATAAGATTCTTACCTAAATTGAAGATTTGATAGCAAACTAGGTTTGGCGGCTAGGGGACTTCGGATGGTGACTGACGGTGATTGACGGCAAGAGGGCTCTCGGCCTTGGTTTTTTACGACTGGTGGAAGGTGATGCGTGTAGTGGGGTGCAATTTGCGACAAAGGATGGCTCTACACGGTGGACTAGCGGTGAGGATCATCGGTGAGGGACTCTCGGACTGGCGGTGTGTCGTGAATGAGGTGATCTCTCGGTGTTTAATTGCTGGCCAACACTTAATAAAAACTTGCAAAAACAGAGAGTGTAGCATCCCAGTACGCTACTTACTAACACAGTTCATGAATCTCTTTTATGGGGTGAAGAACACTAGAAATGCTAAAACTTGTGTACAACGTTCACTTTAGTGCCAAAATTTGTTTCGAATCACTTAAGTGCTAACTCCGATTTAGGTTGCCGGAAATCTGACGTGGCCATATTTTATTAATTTCTCAGTCCTACGTGGCACGTCAACGCTGACGAGGACAATATTTAATAATATTTTAAAATTTTTTTTCTGCTTTTTTTTGCTTTTTTCTTTTCTTTCTTCTTCTTTTTTGTTTGGCTAGTGACCGGACACCGGCCACCAGCCATGGCCGTCCGCCTGGCCTCGCTCGGACGAGGCCGCCATCGCCCGCCACAGGCGAGGCAAGGCCGGGTCTCGCCAAATCCAGAGGGGTAGGCCCTTGCCCAGGCCACGGCGGCCTCGCCAGCGCTTGCCTTCCCCCAGGCAACCCTCAGTGAGGTTAGGCGGCTGGTGGCCGGTGTCCAGTCGCTGGCCAAATGAAGAAGAAGAAAAAAAAAAGAAAAAAAGAAAAGAAGGAAAAAAAATCAAAAAATAATTAAAAATGCGAAATTTATATGTGGAAATACCACCTGGGATTGAGAAATTCGAAATATACATGTGGAAATGCCACGTAGATTAAAATTTTAATTAAAAAAGCCACGTATTAATTTGGCCGGAATTTCTCGCCGTTGGCACTTAAGTGATCGTTTTTCTCCGATTTTGGCACTTAAGTGATCCGAAATAAACTTTTGGCAATAAAGTATCACGCCCCGCACCCCACGGCACGCCACATCCCTCACAAAGGTCGATTCGAGTGCCACGTCCCAGGAGGCATCGCCGACCCAACGTCCAACCGAGAGATTAAAGCACACGCGGAAACAAAACAACACCCGAACAAATTTAAATCACATAACCAAGGATAACCACACCACAATCAATCATGATCAAACATATACTTGCATTAAAACTGGAAATCATATACAGTATTCAATACATCCCGATCAACAAACCAAAATGGGTCAAGGCCACTATTGACAAAAAGGGGTAAGTGGCATCGGGGGTCAGTCTACTGCTAAAGGCGGGGCACTGGTCAAAAAGGTACGGGCCCTACCAAACTAAGGCGAGTGCTAACTCCTATGGTGCCCAGTCTGGGTCGGAATTAGAAGACTCCAAGGATGAAGAGCTATCGGGCATCTCCTCCTCGGACTATGATGAGTCCGTCTCAGACTCGACCTCCGGCACGGGGTCCTCCTCAATCGGCTCAAGCTCCCCACCGTCCTGCTCCATCGGCTCCGGAACAGCATCCCCGTCGTCGGGCTCTACGTCCATCGGCTCGAACTTGTCTACCTCGAACTCCACCGGTACGCTGTCGGAACTCGCACTCTCCTCAGCTGACAACACCAGGGTTAGTCACCTCGCCATCTGGGCATCGAGGATACCGAGTGCCCAACCTGGTAAACGGGACATCAAAAGTCCGGAGAGGACCATACTCTCCGAGGTCGTCCCTGAAACACCACGCCACGTACTCGTGGATCCGATAGTGTGACTCGCTCACGTCTACCCAAACCTAAGTGTAGTACCTACTATATACTTCCCCGTTCCCTACGGGGTTGTTGACACCTAAATTTTGACTCACCATTTAGTTGTAATTTGCATAAAAATTAGGGATTAATTTTTAACCCCTAAACAAAATATTTAAATTGCATAACATATGGTTTAGATTCATTTTAATTTAATCGCATTTTGCATCGGACCGGTGATGGCGAACGAGCTTAAATTTCATCGAATGGGACTCGGTTTGCTCGGAAAGGCAAGAGCCGGAAATCACGAGTCAAATAGGTTTGGTCGTTTTAATTTGAGCTTAATTCAGCCCATTATGTTCAATTAAATTAAAACCCAAGTTAATTCAGCCCGCTTAGGAATTAAATAAAATCAGAAATTAGATTAAGGCCTAAGCCCAAGTCTAAGCCCATTAGGACTAGAGAGCCCATCTAATTGACCTAGGTTAGTATTATATAAACATGTTTAGATCAGAATTTTGAGAGGGGGCTCTCATAATTTTCGGAGAGCACAATTCCTTAGAGCACGAGAAACGCGTGAGCAAAAGCAAGAGTAAGAGAGAGAGTTGCTCGCGCACGTGGCCGCCCCACCATCGCGCCACCTCGTGATCGCACCGCTTTCACCACCCCGCTGCTTGCTCGTGTTGCTCCTACTGTCACCTATGCCCCATCAACGTCGCTGATCTGATTTGTGATGATTCGCTCTCTATCTCGTTAAAGTTCAGTGCCGATGACAACCTGCTGATCCATGGCCGAGAGGGTCATGTACCGTGAGTCGCTGTGCCAACAACGAAGCAACCACACCTTGCATGAAGCCGTTGCAACACTGCAACACTCTTATAGCGTTCAAGCCTTCGCCACCAGCACCGCTCTCAGTTTGCGTCCAATATAGGCAATTTTATTGGAGTCTTGTTTGGCGAACTCCTTGGTCAGCTGCCAGTCCCAATTAAAGTTTAGCCTGCTTGACAGTTTTCTTTGCAGTTTATTTGGCGAAGACAGCCACTCTTGCAGCAAATCCCATAGCCACGTGCTCTGGGAACAAAAGATTCCGAAAAGGAAAATAAGAAAAGGAAAGTGGTCTCATCCCCAAGACACATCCACGTTCAATCGCTATCGTGTTCGTTGGGACCTTAAAGCCGCAAGATCCTTTGCTCAATCCTCTACCATCTTGCCACGTTCACACGGATCAACCGTGAGCTCTACCGCAAGCCGCCACACCACCACTACCGTTGCTGGTCCGCTCGTCGTCGTCGCCGATTGTCCCGATCCCGATCCGCAAGCTCAATCCCGATCGATTCGAATTTGGAGATTATCTGCAAATTAGGTAATTGGACATTATCCGATAATTTTCAGAATATTTAATTTCCTAATTTGCATGTTTTGAATATTACATGAATATCATGCTGCTAATTAGATTTCAAATCGATAATATTCGATATATCAATATTTTTAAATATTCAAAATTAGGAATGACTCCTAATTTAAAAAACAATTCTTCACGACTATCCGACGAATTATCCCTAAGGTACGATAACGAAGCAAAAAAAAAAGTTTCATCCATAATCACTTGGATACGATAATGAATTTTATCTATTTTCCAAATTTAAAATCACAAATTTAACTTTCCGTCAATATCTATAACCCTATAGATATGACCGATAGTTCGATTTTTGTGCCTAATCCGAATTTGAAACAAATCTGGCGGATCGCGTGGACGGTTTGAATGTAATTGCTATCTTTGTTTGTTTAATTGCTTTCCTTTTAAAAGAAAAAAAAAATATCAGTTGGATTTGAATTAGAGTTTTGCATGTTTAGGGAATCCTAAATATATCTAGAAGATAGAGTAATTATTTAATTTAAATTAGGACTTGAGATAATCTATTTCCTAGTTTAAATTAAGTAATATTCTAATCTTAATAGATTATTTAGGTCATTTTTTTTCATTTCGAATTTTTATAAAAAACCCAAAAAGAGTCATCTTAGGATAGATTAAATTAGGATAGATTACATTCATGATTTGCGTTATTTTTAATTTCGAATTTTAACAAAAAAATTCCAAAAATCAATCATGTTAGGATATGTTAAATCATCATAGATTGCACGTTATTTTAGACATATTTTTATTCCGAATTTCATTAGAGAAAAATACCAAAAATAAATCATTTGCCAAATTTTTCGTGGCAAAATTCGTGGCTAAAACCTTGTTTTTTTGTAGTGTATCCAATTCATCTAGATTAAATTAATTGCATGTCATTTTTGCACGTAATTGCATATAGATTAGATTTCATTTAAATAAGTGAAAATCAAAAGAGAAATTAAGTGAATTGCTTGTTAATTAGAAATCATATTAGGATGTTAATGTAATTTTCTAGCTAACAATGCAGATGCTTGCGTTGCTTCCAAATAAGTAATTCTTCCAAACTTGCAATTTATTTAATGCTTTCCTGGGCGTTAAATTGGTGGTTTGACAAATAAAATCGAACACCTCACATGTTAGTAATTAAGCTGAAATGGATCCAAACGTGGTCGATAATCCTATCTCATTGAAAGAAAAAGTATTGAAAGTATGTGCGTTAGAAGATCTAGCGTAACTCTAATTGGATATGCTTAGAATCTCTAGATAATAGGAATAAAACATATCTCTCTATGTTTTATTTAGGTTTCTAATCGACCTACCACAAAATGATTAGTGGCGACTCCAAGCATGAAGACATTTGCATGTTAAGAACTTAAACCCTAAGTTGCGAATTGGTAGGGCTTGGGAGGGCTTGAGTTAAGCTTAGTCTTAATAATCCATTAGCTTGAAAAATGAAAATTTTTTAGGTCGCGACAGGGGTGTATAGTCCTGGTTCGCTCGACGTGATGCAGAATCCCAAAACGCACCGGAGTGGTAGACATATCAAGGCTGGGGGTTTGAAAAGGTGGTTTAACAACTATGAGAATGAATCTCAGCGAGTAAGTCTCCTAAATCTAAGCTAGGCTATCATGCACCTCCCGACATGAACTAAACAATGCACAAAACAATCTTAAACGATTTAGACCCTCGAGTCCAAACCCAATATTACAAGGCCTTGCAGGTTAGTCACATTATCCATAACTACAATAATGCTACAAAATCCAGTCACGTCACATATACGCATAATGATCAGTCGTGATGGACAAAATGCATATGCCTGTGCTCGCACTCAATTTCATGCGTTATAGATGCACGTCGCACACTTGCACTCTTGCACACTTAAATTTCCACTTTCAACGACCCGCGTATAACGCATCAGGTCTATTATATTGAGATCGATCTCTGGCCCGCGTAAAACGCATCAGGCTCATGACACTCAATCCGCGTAAAACACATTAGGTTGGTCATCTTCCGGTAATCCGGGCATCGTTCCGCGTAAAACGCATCAGGACGGTTCACTACCTCGCGTAATACGTATCAGGGTCTCATGTGATTACACATCCACTCACCGGTTATTATTTGAACCCCGCATAATACGCATCAGGGCTATTAAGTGATCACACGCTCATGTCACTCGTGCACACTCACAAGATGCACATGCTATCCCAATGCTTGGTGTACATGCTTATGGCCGCAACAACCGCATTCGGGCGTCCAATCTTCTACATTGAGCATTTAACTTCACTTGATCACACACTTAATAAATATTGCAATATGCTCAATTGATGCTATAACATACTCCCTTATGCAATTCACTCAAAATAGCCAGGACGCTTAATTAGCACACAAAATCACACAATGAAACCAATAGAATTTACACAAGTTTAGGGCCTACCAAGCATCTCATCCCCTAGCCACATCAAACACACAACATGGCATCATATACTCAATCATAATTTAAGCACAAATCAGCTACTACAAAGGCAATTCAAGACATACTTAGCATTTTGCACCAAAATCACACATTGATCATGCGAAGTCCAATTAACTCCCTAATGTACACCCACTATACAGCCTTCTTTAGGCCATTAGTCCACCTTCAAAATCACCATATTGATCTAATAATTCACCATAAAATCAACCATCATGAGGTCTGACTTAAGTGCGTACTAAAATCCATAATTAAACCCGAACACGCTCCAACTTGAATTGATCAACAAATCAAAATGGGGCAACCCAATTCTGTTCAGCCACTATCCGATCCGTTCTAAGCCCTTAAATCTCAACAAAAATCTCCAATCCAAGCCACAATTTAACTCCAAGAACAGCCACTACTCAGTCCATAAACTTCTTCCACCAATTCCTCCATTTTCACCCAAATCACGGTGTTGAAGTTTCGCCTCATTACGACACTCCACAGCACATTAAACCTCAATCACATTACCATTCTTGGTCACTAAATGTGTCACTAAATCAGCCACCACGAGCGTTATCTCGGACGCGCTCTATATTCCTCATTTGTACCGAAACTAGACCAAACTTGGGTCCACTCAATACCCTGCTTCCAGCCAACGCACAGCCCAATACGGGCCTCTAAACCTCGAACAAACAATCATTTTAGGCCCTCATTTCATCCACCACAACAGCCCCTAACAATCCTTAACATTTAACCCCTAAAATACCCTAATTAACCCCTAAATCCATCTAGAAAATGCAATCTAGCCTAACTAGGGTTTATGGGCAAACTCACTTGGAATCCTAAGCTTCAAACAAGGCTAAGCAAGTGGTGGAAGCAGCTGGGTAGCGACGGGTCCACGCCGAAACAGTGGCTACGTGCGGCGACTCCGGCGACTCCTTGCGCGGCCAAAAGAGAGAGGGAGAGGCGGGGGAAAGCGAGGCACGACGAGGGAGAGGGGAGAGGGAGTCGGGACGGTGGCGGTGGAGTGAGGCAAGGGGACGGTAGCACTGGCGGTGGCTGCGGCGGCTGCCTCCCGGCGAGCGGCGGCGTGAGGCCGGAAGAGGGGGAGCTCGCGGAAGAGGAGAGAAAGGGGAGTGGCCGGTGAAGGTGAGAGTGAAAAATGAGAAGAGAGAGAGAGACTAGAAGGTTTATAGAGTGAGTGAATAAGTGGAGTTGGTGAACTACTTCTCATAATGCCCAAACTACCCCTAATCCAAGGTTTGAGAAACAATCAAGCTCACTAGTGGAGGGGCATTTGTGTCCTCAACAATTTGAATTATTGGGGCTGAAGAGACCAAATTTTAAACCCCAAAATAATGTCCAATAAGCCCAAAATTCGGAATCCCAACTTAGGGCACAAGGGCAAAACGGTAATTTTCCGGTCCCGGGTCAAATTTCCAAATTTCGACTCTATGGATCCCAAATATAAGTGGCCACATAAAAATGATGTCGTCCTTGCAAAATAGTCGCACACGCTCACGAAATTCAACGTCAAAGTTCGTACTCAATTCCACGA
Source organism: Syzygium aromaticum (assembly GCA_024500025.1). Taxonomy (NCBI): domain Eukaryota; kingdom Viridiplantae; phylum Streptophyta; class Magnoliopsida; order Myrtales; family Myrtaceae; genus Syzygium; species Syzygium aromaticum. Next base: position 12,597,118 of record CM044894.1, on the reverse strand, counting down.
TCAATCCAACTCAATTTGCAGTTTTAGTATCTCTCACTAACGGGCAGCTGTTTAGGGGTTACGTGTATCGACCTAGGGCACTCGACCCGTGACGATGTCGATTTCCCAGAGAACACGAGGATCTATCGCTAGTCCCGGGGGTCGTGGTCGTTCAAAACGAGTTTGGGATCGTTCGCCGCGCGCGCGTTCTCGGTTGTATGGAATCACCCGCTATTCGATCGCACGTCGTCGGTCGAACTCAATCCGTCACTTTCCTTGGACCGGCTTACTTGGCACAAAATATTCTTTCGTCGTATCTCGGAATCGGACTCAATTTGCGGTTGAGTTCTTGGGTCCACGTACCGTTTTTCCTAGTTAGCCTTTCCCTATTGGTCAGTATCTTGAGATTAATCAGATCCGGGCGAGACTTACTGAAACGCAATGAGAAAAGATATCAATTTCATTGATAACGAAAGTGGGTCAAATTTCGGGACGTTACATAAAGTAAGCACCGTACATAAGTTTTGCACTTCTAGTGTTCTTTTTTCCTCTTTTATGTTAAGATGCAAACGGAAGACAATATTTAACATAAGCATTTATAACATGAATTATACATAACATACGCATTCATTCTAACCGAAAGGGGGACTTCATACTTCCATTTCATCAAGTCTTATTTGCATACACCGGCGATGACTAACCAAAAAGGTACTACATGGGAGAATAAAAAAGATGCATTTCTCCCCCTAACAACTACTCCTCGCCGTCATCCCCGTCATAAAATCACTAGTGTCACCATCAGGGTAAGGGATCAGCCATCCAAGTGCCCATTTACCAGAACGAAGACTGATGCAAAACGGTAGGATATAGGGCCTCCCAGGGCACCCACACTACAAAAAAACATGAATTTTATGACGGAAATTTGTGATGGGAAATTTATCGTCGCAAATTTGCGACGAACTTTGCGACGGATTTCATTTTCCGTTGCAAATTAGTGACGAAAATTAATCGTCTCTAATTTGCAACGGAATTTGTCACGAAATAAAAATCCATCGAAAATTTGCGACGGAAAATAAATCCGTCGAAAATTCCGTCACAAATGTGCGACGGAAAAAAAATCCGTCGCTAATTTGCGACGACCACTTTTCCGTCGCTAATTAGCGACGAAAATGAATTCGTCGCTAATTTTTAGTTTATCAAGGCAAATGACTTCTGTGATATTCCACCCCACTCGTCAATTTCTCTCACTCTCTCTATACTGATTCCTCATATCCCTCTCGTTTTTCTCCCTATTTTGTATGTCTCAATAAACCTATCTACATGCGCACAAATCAATCTCGGTGAAGCTTTTCTACCGGTAAATATCATAGCTAACTTTGTGACTATTCATTGCTGGATTGGAATTTTTTTATTTTATGAACTTTTTTTGTTTTTTTTTCGTAACGTCATCGCTAGTTCAACGACTGGCGACTGGCGAGACCTCGCTGGCCATGGGGGGAGCCCGAGCGGCCTCGCTGGCCATGGGAGGAGGCCGAGCTTGTGACGAATAACTAAAAATTCCGTCGCAAATTTGCGACGGAATTACGTTTTTGTTGCAAATTTGCGACGGAATGATTATTCGTGGCCGCTGATCGACCTCGCCGGTCGCCGATCGCCGGACTGGCTACCGGAGAAACATATTGGGGAAAAAAGAAAAAAAAATTTCTAAAAAAATTTAAAATTATAAAAAAATGAATCTTAAATGATTTTTTTTTAGGTACGTGTCCATTTGAAGGTCTCGCGATCCAAGTGAACGGTGCAATTCTCATCAAATTGACCACTTTTTACTACAAATATTTCAGTCAAATATTTGGGTAAGTCTTCTTTACATGGTAATTTTGTCATTTTTTTTCAATGTCAAAGTAATTGTTGCGTCAAAAATAAAATTTTAATTTTCCTAATTTTATGGTTTTAATTACGAACAGTAGATATGATATTTTTAATATTTTACGAGATCTTTTTATTTTTATACAGACACAATGCAAAGAGAAATGGCTTGGATGTATAATAAGAACTTACCTGGACGTCGAGGATTGACAGATGAGTTTTGTACTGGGTTGGAACTATTTTTAGACTTTACTAGTAGTAAATATGAGCTCATAGATGAAAATAAGTTAAGATGTCCGTGTAAAAAGTGCAGTAATGGTAAATTTCTTGTGTGTGATAAAGTTAGAAAACATCTTTATAAATTTGAGTTTACTCCAAACTATTATAATTGGACTTCCCATGGTGAACCATTTATATCAGATGAAGGATATCGAAGAAGTGACCAATTTTTAGTTAGGGAAGAATATGGCTATTATGATTAATTGAACCCATACAAGAGGATGGTGATTGATGCAGCTGGTCAAAATTTTGTTTTAGAATCGAATCATGCAAGTGCTAATTTTACTCCTACACTTGAACAAGTAGGTATTAGTCATGCATCACAATTGAAAGAGATAAGAGTAACGGGTTTTGATGAGAATGTCTATAATAGAACTTTTCCATTTAATCAGTTTTGGGAAGTGTTGAAAGCAGCAGATGAACCTTTATGGACAGGTTGTGAGAATCACACTAAGTTATCAGTAACAACTAGACTATTAAATATCAAGGCAGAGCATAATGTGTCCACAGATTGCTTCAACTCTTTTGTTGAAGTAATGCAGAAAGCAATGTCTCGTGATAACATCATGCCAAGTGATTTTTACGATTTGAAAAAGTTAGTGGATAACTTAGGTCTTCCGGTTGTAAGGATTGATGTATGTAGTAGGGGTTGTATATTATATTGGAGAGATAATGCAAATGCATAATCTTGCAAATTCTGTAGCCAACTTAGGTACAAGAGTAACAGAAGGCCAGGTTGTAATCAGAAGCGTAGACCATGCAAGCAAATGTTTTATCTGCCTTTAATCCCCAGATTGCAAAGGCTTTATGCGTCTAAAGCCATTATTGAACATATGACTCAGCATGCAAATCAGAAACAGAAGAGGGTCTAATGTATTATCTTTTAGATGCAGAGGCATTGCAACATTTTGATAGAGCATACTCTGAGTTTGCGATAGAGTCTCGAAACATCATGTTAGGTCTCTATGCTGATGGATTTGCCATATTTGGGAAATCAGGAAAAAGTTATTTATGTTGGCCAGTTATCTTAACGCTATACAATCTTTCACCTGGTATGTGCATGAAGACACCTTATATGTTTTTAAGATTGATCGTGACTAGCCCGCAAAATTCGAAAAAGTTGATAGATGTTTTTATGCAACCATTGATTGAAGAGTTACAATGGCAATGGAATGAAGGTGTCCTTACATATGATGTTTCTACCGATCAAACATTTGTAATAAAGGCTGCTCTTCTTTGGACGATAAATGACTTTCTAGCTTACGGAATGTTATCTGGATGAAGTACGGCTGGGATTTTATGATGTCTAATATGTTTGGAGAGATCAAAGTCATTTAGATTAAAACATGGGAAGAAGGCCAGTTATTTTGACTATCACAGACAATTTTTATCGATAAATCATACCTTTAGAAGGAATAAAAAAGAGTTCATCAAGAATAGAGCTGAAAGAACACCTCCACCATTGAGGTTGACCGGCGATCAAATTTGCGAGCGGGTACAGGACTTTCTAATTGTTGTTCAAAACCCTCACGGCACGATTATTGTGTATGGAAGTACACATAAATGGACTAAACACAATATATTTTGGAATCTACCATATTGGAAGGCCAATCTTATTCATCATAATCTTGACGTCTGCACATATAAAAGAATGTTTTCGACAACGTCATAAATACTGTGATGGATGTCACCGGAAAAACAAAAGACAACTAGAACGCAAGAAAAGATATGAAAGATATTTGTGATTGGCCAACACTAGATGTGGATGCAAGCAGTAGGGGACCAAAACCAAAAGCAGTTTATACATTGGATAAGGAGTAGAGACGAGTTGTTTGTCATTGGTTGAAATCTATACAGTTTCTTGATGGATATGCTTCAAAACTCGGGAGATGTGATGATTTGAATGAATGCAAGTTGATAGGTTTGTAGAGTCATGATTATCACATATTTATGGAAAAACTAATTCCAATAGTTTTAAAGGAAGTTCTACCGAACTTTGTATGGGGCGCCATTACAGAGTTAAGTAATTTCTTGCATGATATTTGCTCGACAATGTTAAAAGAATCACACATGGAGAAACTAGAGAGAGATATTTCAATTATTCTTTGCAACTTAGAAAGAATATTTCCTCATTCGTTTTTTGATTTGATGGAGTATCTCCTAGTTCACTTGCCTTATGAGGCTAAAGTTGCAGGTCCCGTCCAATTTCGATGGATGTATCCATTTGAGAGGTACATTTTTTTTTTGAAAAAGTCAGTTGAAATTACTTTATTATATATTATATTCTGATAAGCTTCTTTCTATTGCAACTAAATTCTTATATCATTTGAAGGCAAAAGTAAAGAATAAGGCATGTGTTGAAACTTCAATTTGTAATGTATATATTGTGGAAGAAGTGATAACATTTGCATCACACTATTTTGAGCCGTACGTGCAATGCAAGAGGCGGCGAGTAGGCAAAAATGATGAGGGCTCCATTAATCCCAATTGTAAATCATTTTCTATTTTCAATTATCTAGGTCGACCAAGCAGCGTATGTATGTTTCGTTACTTAACAGGCGAAGAATGGCATACAGCCCATACATATATTTTACTGAATTGCCTAGAAGTCGAGCCATACTTCGAGTAAATGTAAATTTGCAAATATATGTATTATGTGTCAAATATTTGCTAATATTTAAATGGTATTTATTACTAGGATTTTCCAAACTTCAATGTATGGACTACCACCAAATGAGTTAGACCGTTTGTACGATGAACAATTTTCAAAATGGTTCAAAACATATGTAAGTTGCCCATGGACCAAAACCAAGTTATTAATATTTTATACATCATTTATTAAAATTATATTATTGACTTTACGTGTGTAACCTTAAGTTCACAGTAATCAGGATGCACTTGGAGAGCAAGGATTGTTCTATCATCTGTCATAGGGTCCATAGTTAAGGGTACGAAGTTAGCTATCATATTTTGTAAATAGATATAATTTTTATACTCAAGAATATGGAATGGGAAAAGCCATAATGAATAATGGTGTGTCTGTACGGTCATCCAATGGTGGCAGTTTGAAAAATGATTTTTATGCCTTGTTGGATGAAATCATAGAGATAGAGTACCCTGGACCATTAATGATGCGGGTTGTGTTATTTAAGTGCAAGTGATTCGACCCTGTCAAAGGAATGAAGGTGCATACGAAGTTTAATTTGATTGAAATAAATCACAAGAAAAAATATATGAAATATGAACCATTTGTCTTGGCATAACAAATAATTCAAGTGTGTTATGTATCATATCCTAGTTTGAAACGTGACAAAACTGATTCGTGGGCTATATGTAAAATCAAAGCACGGAGAAAAATCCTGGAAGGATAGAGCCTATCAACAAGAGGAAGTTTGTAACACGGTTGAAACTGAGAAATATAATATTCCAATTTTACGAGATTCATGTGGAGCAATGATAGATATAGATTCAACTGAAATTTGCAAATTAAACGTAGAAAATTGTACAGAATCTGATTTTGAGACAGATGATGAAGATGAAGATCAAGATCAAGATGAGGACGAACATGAAGATGTAGACAAAGACGAAAATGAAGATTAAAATTTTCGTGACAAAACACTAATAATGTGTAATTATTATTGCGACAAGTGTTATTTTGGTTGTCATCATTATTATTGTTCTTGTTATTATTGTTATTGCTATTATTATTACTGTTGTTGTTATTATTGTTGTTGTCGATTATTCTTATTAATTTAATTGTTCGTCGGAAAATTTATCGCTAAATGATGACAAGTCAAATATTATTCGTGCAATGACATTCGTGATATTCTATTTTCCATTGGATTTGGATCGTTGCTAATTTCGTCGCTCATTTTATGACAACAACTTATTCGTGGCTACTTTTCACCGAAAAATTGGCGACGGAAGTGAAATTCACGGCAATTTTCCGAATCCGTCGCAAATTTGCGACGGATTCGACAATGTCCTTTGTTTTTGGAATCCAAAATAAATCCGCCACAAAATTAAAAAACGGAAAAAAAATACGTCCCAAATTTGCGATGGAAAAAAAAAGTCCGTTGCAAATTTGCGACGGACAAAAAATGTCCGTCGCAAATTTGGGAAGGGAAAAAAATTTCCTCACAAATTTGCGACGGACAAAATATCCGTCGCAAATTTGCGACGGAAAAAAAATCCGTCGCAAATTTGGGGCGGAAAAAAATTCCCTCCCAAATTTGCGATGGAAAAAAAAAGTCTGTCGCCAATTTGCGACGGACAATAAGAGTTTGTCGCAAATTTGTGACGGACAAAAAAAAGTCCATCGCCAATTTGCGACGGACAAAAAAAATCCGTCGCAAATTTGAGACGGACAAAAAAACTCCGTCGCAAATTCGGGACAGAAAAAATTCCCTCTCAAATTTGTCACAGATAAAAAGTTCGTCGCAAATTTGCGACGGAAAAATAAGTCTGTCGTAAATTTGTGACGGACAAAAAATATACATCGCAAATTTGCGACGGACAATCCGTCGCAAATTTGCGACGAATAGAAAAATGTCCATCACAAATTTGTGACAGAAAAAAAATCCGTCGCAAATTTGTGACCGACAAATGTCAGTCACAAATTTGCGACGAATTTATTTTTTTCCATCGCAACCACATTTGCGCACAATTCAAATTTTTGGGCCCGTCTCTCTCTCTCTCTTTCCCCCTGCGTGCGCACGTGCCGCCGTCAGCCTTTTTCTTCTTTTCAGACTTCTTTTTCCTTTTCCTTTTCTTTTCCTCTTTCTCTTCTTCTTGTTCTTCTTCTTCCTCCTGTTGTCGTCGCCAAGTACCCTGGACCGCCGTCGCTGTCGTCGCCTGCCCGCTTAATAGCTCGCAGCCATCGTCGCTTGCTTGCGCGTGTGGTCGTCGCTCGCCTGGCAGAGCTCGCCGTCGCCTAGCTTGCCCACATGCCTGCCTCGCCCGCCGAGCAGCTGACTGAAGCCATCCCCACCCAGCAGTCGCTCGACGCCGTCGCCACCCAACCTCGCTCGAGCACTTGCCATCGCTGTCACCGCGCAGCCTCACCCAAGCACTTGTTGTCGTTGTTGTCGCCGAGCCGCCGCCTGACGCCACCCAAGGTCGTCACTACCGTTGTCGCCGCCCAGCCACCGCCCAGCCGTCGCCGCCCAGCCCTCGTCGCCCAACCTTGCCTGAGCACTTGCCGTAACCGTTGCCGCCCAGCTTCGCTCGAGCACTTGCCATTGCTATCGTCGCCTAGCCGCCTCTCGACCCCGCCTGACGTTGCCCAAGGCCGTCGCCACCGTCGTCGCTACCCAGCCGCTGCCTAGTCGTCTTCCAGCTGCTGCTCGACGCCATCGCTGCCGAGCTCCCAGCCGACGCCGTCGCCGCCCAGCTCCCCCGTCGTTCGCCCGACCGTGGCCAAACGTCTGGCAGACTAGCCACTACTTGGGCCCATGCCCGTGCCGAGCCCGCCACTGGCCAACCGGCCAAAATATTATCATTGTTTGGTTTTTCTTGGCCTTGAACCAAGTAAGCAACTCTCTAAACCCTACCTATTATAATAAGTATTAATCAGACTTGTTTAGGGATTGTTTAGTGTATGATTGGTTGGCTAAGTTAGGGGTCGATTTCAGGATTGCATGTGGCTTTGATCGATGTACGACTAGTTAATTTGTCCATTATGTCGCCGATTAAACGTTCAATGATGATCGGGTGATTGACTAAACGTTTTTTTAGAAAATACATTAAAATTGAACAATTCTAGAAAAATTCATAAAAAATTCGAGAAAATTTAAAAAAAGTCATATTTTAGGAAAATATTAAATTTGGTGAATTTTTTTTTAAATTTAAAAAAAACCAAAATTTCAAAATATCATAAAATGACAAAAAAAAACTGTGGCCACCCACTTTGAGTGAAATTTAAATTTTTTTAGATGCACAAAAAAAGAATAATAATTCAAAATTCAAAAATTTACAAACTTTATAAAATGGCTTTAAATACATGTGGCCACCTATTGTGAGAGAAATTTTAATTTTGTTGAGGTGCACAAAAAAATTAAAATATAATAATAAAATAAAAAATTTCAAACAGAATGGCTTAGAATACATGTGGGCATCCACTTTGAGTGAAATTTAAATTTTTTTAGGTGGCCAAAAGAATTAATTAAAACTTTACAGAATGGCTTATAATACCTATGGCCACCCACTTTTAGTGAAATTTAAATTTTTTTAAGTGCCCAAAAAATTTTAAAATAATAAAATTAATTTTATTACAAAACTTTATAGAATAACTTAGAATACTTGTGGCTACCCACTTTGAGAGAAATTTAAATTTTTGTAGGTGGCCAAAAAAAATTTTTTGGGCAAAAAAATTCAACAAATCAAACAGATTTCTCCTTCACAAGTCAATTTCTGGCAAGAATGCGAACAATCAATTTCTAGCAACATTTTGATTTTTGGAGCAGAATGGTTACTATTTGCACCCTTAGTTGTTTAATGCCAATCGTATGGTTAATTAGGTTAATCGTGTGGTTGCTTTGTTTATTTGTGGCTGATGGGTTAACTATGACCCGATCGTGTGGGTTGATTGATGATCGTGTGGCCAAGAACGAAGATCATGTGGCTGAAATTGATATTTCATGGTTGATCTTGTACTTGATGAATTATCGTGTGGTTTGAAAGTGGATTGTGTGGTTAATTATGGCTATTGTCGGCTTAGCATGGCATATCGTGCTCATATATTGATGTTTGATATCAAAATGAGTGCGATTCATAGTATATTTGTTCGTAGGAAATTGCACGTCATAAACATTCGGCATTGGCTAATTTAGAGGAAACATTTTCTGCTTCTGAAATAAAATGGTAAGTTTCGTCATATACATCATTATGTGTCCGTAATAAGTGTTCATATTTTTTTACATATTTGTCTAACCTTCCTACTTGTCAGTATAAACGTGGAGGTCACATGCATAGAAGACCAACCTCTTCCTCGTCCTCGTCCTCGTCCCCATCCCCGTCCCTTTCCTCTTCCTCTGTCCTTTTATCTAACCCTCAACCACAATATGTTAATGGGCAATATGGACACATTAGCCCTTCCTCCAACACTTAATAACATGTTAGGGGACTTGGCTACATGCAAACTGAATCTCCTCCAGTTCCATCTCCTTTAGCTCCATCTCCTTCAGTTCCATCTCCTTTAGCTCTATCTCCTTCAGTTCCACTATATTATTCAGCGTAATAATCGAATAATGACAGAAGCATAGGTGAAGAAGATAACCGATTCATGATATGCCAATTTGGAGATTCGTAATTACTTCATTTTTTTTAATATATGTAATATTTATGGTTTTAGATATGGATGTCAATTGAATTGTCGATGCTGCATAATATCCGTACGTTTGCAGATTCATGGATGCTCCATTTGTTGTGAGGGAACTGAATAAAATAGTGAAAAACTATTGGATGGAGTAGTATATTAATTATAAAAATGTTCCACAAGAAGTGAAAGATTTGTGGTGGAATGAGTTCAAGGTAAGTTTTAGATATTCTATTTTCTCACCAATTAAGTTCAGTGTAGTATATTGATGGTCAAGAATGATGTAAATGAACCAGAACAACTCTTTAGTTTTCGGTACTAAATGGACCAGATATTTTCCCCAAGATGAACTTTACAAAATCTATCGCTGAATTATCTAGTGCATGGTAATGGATATGTGACCATCATAATAACTTTCAGTTTTTTTTTTTGTATTGATTGCAGCAGAAGTTTAGGTGGGATGAAGAGGAAACGAATGAAGTGAGAATAATTTTTCAGAAGAAAGTCGGTAATCACATACGAAATGTGATGAATAGAATGAAGATCAAGCAAGTGAAGCCGACTTTCATTACAGCTGACAATTGGGCGGAAATTAACATAATTTGGGAAACTGAAAATAGTCAGCAAATCAATGAGCAGAATAAAAAGAATTGATCTTCTAGTTCTAGTGAAGGGTCTGCCACATATGCTAGGGGCTCTATTAACATTGCAGAGCATCGCAAACGAATGGTAAGTCTATTAAATAAGTTATAAGTTAATTTAATTCAATTATTCATATTTTCATTTTGTAGGCACATGAATTTGGGATGGAAACGACATTTGCAACTACATTTGAACACACATTTCAAAAGAAAGATAAGATATGGACTGGCGATTGAGCAAAAGCTATTAAGGTATGTAAGGTTATACTTTAGGCTTTATGGGAACTAGAATGAAAATCATGAATGCTTTTAATATTTATGGTAGATATATATATATATATATATATATATATATATATATATAAAGTTATTTTATTTTCATCTATATTGTTAATGTAGGAAAAATATGATGAACTTTTAATGAGCAATGCTAGTGGTAGTGATGGTTGTGCTACGTCTGAGCCGTCAGTTGACAGTATGACATTATGGGTGGAGGCAACGGGTGTAATAAAAAAAAGAAAAATATTTTAGATGGGATCCTTATCAAGGATGTACATGCCAAATCATGCTGGAACTTCATCATCCAATGCAACTGGTCAAAGGAGGTCACGGCATGACGAGCAATTGACCTAAGAAGTGAACCAACTCAAAAATATACTTGTACAAAAGGATGAAGAAATAGATGACTTGAAATAACAAATGCAAATCGTTATGCGACACCTCAACCTCAATCGCGATGAGGTTCCTCTTGTACCTCCCGCCAATCTAATAGGTGATTGGCACAATGATGAGTGGCACAATGATGCTGAGATTGCTGATAATGATGATGATTTTCTTGGTTCTTTCTAGTTAAAATTCACAAAATCGGGGGTAAGCTTGCTTCATAATCTTTTATGACATAAGTGCAGTTTCACCCAATATGTTCCTGTCCTACAATTACTTTTTGTGAACAACTTTCTTACAACTAGGTTCTTTGCTTGCAAAAAACTGAAAATTTAGAGATCCCAAGGTGACATTCTTGTTAAAAAAAAAACATGATATTTGAACATTGTAGAAATATATGCCTTAATTAACTTTGAGTCCTCTCTTCCTGGGAATTGGTGTTGGTAATTCACCTCTCTAAGTCATTAAACTATTCAATGCTGTTTGGACAAGGATCTAATTTTTCCTAGGTGACAAAAATACGATTTACAAGGGTGAAAAAACTATAGTGGATGTCAAAGTTGACTCATATTCATATGTAAGAACATTGATGTAAGTCCTGAAACATTTTTTTGTTAACCCTCTTACTTGTTTTTTTATACCTAGTTCTACATTAATATATAAACGCTTTTTTTATATTATGGACTGATTGAAAATTTTTATTCATGTATCCACATTTCATTAGGTGTTAACAAAAGTGACTGCTTTTGGTGTCCTGCCGAGTACCAAAGTTGCCCAATCTTTGTCTAGTTTGTCGATTTTTCATTTTTTAAGAAGAATCTATGGTTGTCCCGCCTCCTATGAATGTTTTGAATGTATTATAAGATTAGATATCAAATAGCATTATCTCAGACTTTGCAACTTCGCATATATCATTATTTTTTGCGAACTAGCATATTTCCTTCAATTATATTTTTCAATTATATGGCATTGTGTCTGGTTTGTTCGTTTTTTGTTTCTAAAGTTGAATCTGTGGTTGTCTCGTGTCCTTTGATTATTTTGAATATATTACATGATGTTCATTAATGCGTAGCTATTGATATGGACAAGACAAGATTTGATGGCCGAAATGGTGTAAAATTTGCGACGAATATTTTGAGACGAATTTTGCGACCATTACAGTTCGTGGCTAATTTGCGACGAGTAAGTAGCGACAAATCAAGTTCGTAGCTAATTTCTGACGAATTTTGTAACAAATTTTGTGACGAATTTTGCGACAATTTTTGCGACGAATAAAGTTCGTGCTAAATTTGCGACGAATTTTGGTGACAAATTTTGCGACAGATAAAGTTTATGACTAATTTGTGACGAATTATTTAGCAACGAATTTTGCTTCAAATAAAGTTCATGGCTATATTGCGACGAATTTTGAGACGGATAGTGCTCGTGGCTAATTTGTGATGAATTATTTGCGACGGATAGTGTTCATGGCTAATTTGCGATGAATTTTGCGTTGAATATTTTTCTATCGCAATTTTGCGACAAACATTGAAATTTTCCGTTGCAAAATGCAAAATTCGTTGCTAAATAATTCGTCACAAAATTCATCGGAAATTTCGTCGTAAAATTCGACACAAATTTCATCGCAAAATTTGTCGCTAAAAAATTCGTCGCAAACTAGTCATGAACGTTATTCGTTGCAAAATTTGTCACCAAATGCGTCGCAGAATCCAGTGCAAATTTAGCACGAACTTTATTCGTCACAAAATTTGTCGTAAAATTTGTCGCAAAATGTATTCATCGCAAATTAGCCACGAACTTGATTCGTCGCTACTTATTCATCGCAAATTAGCCACGAACTGTAATGGTCGCAAAATTCGTCTCTAAATATTCGTTGCAAATTTTACACCATGTCGGCCATCAAATCATGTCTATATCAATAGGAATGCATTAATGAATATAATGTAATACATTCAAAACAAACAAAGGACACGAGACAACCATAGATTCCGCTTCAGTAACAAAAAACGAATAAACCAGACAAAATGACATATAATTGAAAAAAATAATTGAAGGAAAGATGCTAGTCCGCAAAAAATAATGAAATATGCAAAGTTGCAAAGTATGACATGATGCTATTTAATATCTAATCTTATAATACATTCAAAATATTCATAGGAGGCGGGACAACCATAAATTTTGCTTAAAAGATCATGAAAAATTGACAAACCAAACACAAGATTGGGCAGCTTTGTTACTCGACAGGATACCAAAAGTAGTCACTTTTGTCGACACCTGATAAAAAGTGGATACATAAATAAAGATATTTGAATTAGTCCAGAATATAAAAGAAGTGTTTATGCATGGATATGGAACTAGGTATAAAAAAACAAGTAAGAGGGTTAACAAAAAAACGTTTCAGGACGAACATCAATGTTCTTACATATGAATATGAGTCAACTTATGTCATAAAAGATTGTGAAGCAAGTTTACCCCCGATTTTGGGACGGATAACTAGAGAGGACCGAGAAAATCATCATCATCATCAGCAATCTCAGCATCATTGTGTCGCTCATCATTGTGCCAATCACCTATTGGATTGGCGGGAGGTACAGGAGGAACCTCATCGCGATTGAGGTTGAGGTGTCGCATAACGATTTGCATTTGTTATTTCAAGTCATCTATTTCTTCATCCTTTTGTACAAGTATATTTTTCAGTTAGTTCACTTCTTGGGTCAATTGCTCGTCATGTCGTGACCTCCTTCAACTGGTCGCATTGGATGATGAAGTTTCAGTATGATTCGGCACGTACATCCTTGACAAAGATCTCATCCCAAATATTTTTCCTCTTTTCATTCCACCTGTTGCCTCCACCTATAATGCCATATTGTTAACCGATGGCTTAGATGCAGCACAACCATCACTACCACTAACATTGCTCATTAAAAGTTCATCATATTTTTCCTACATTAACAATATAGATGAAAATAAAATAACTTTATATATATCTATCTACCATAAATATTGAAAGTATTCACGGTTTTCATTATATTTTCCATAAAGCCCAAAGTATAACCTTATACACCTTAATAACTTTTGCTCGATCGCCAGTCCATGTCTTATCTTTCTTTTGAAATGTGCGTTCAAATGTAGCTGCAAATGTCGGTTTCGTCCCCAATTCTTGTGCCTACAAAATGTAAACATGAGTAATTGAATCAAATTAACTTATAACTTATTTAACGGACTTACCAGTTGTTTGCGATGCTTCCCAATGTTGATAGAGCCCTCGGCATATGTGGCTGACCCTTCACTAGAACTAGAAGATCGATTCTTCTTATTTTACTCATTGATTTGTCGAATCTTTTCGGTTTCCCAAATTCTGTTAATTTCCGCCCAATTGTCAGCTGTAATGAAAGATGGCTTCAGTTGCTTGATTTTCACTCTATTCATCACATTTCGTATAAAATCACCGACTTTCTTCTAGAAAATTCTTCTCACTTCATTCTCTTCCTCTTCATCCCACCTAAACTTCCGCTGCAATCAATAAAAACAAATTGAAAGTTATTATGATGGTCACATATCCATTACCATGCATCAGACAATTTGACGACAGATTTTGTAAAGTTCATCTTGGGGAAAATATCTGGTCCCTTAGGTACCGAAAACTACAGAGTTGTTCTGGTCCCTTTACATCATTCTTGACCATCAATAAACTACACCGAACTTAGTTGGTGAGAAAATAGAATATGTAAAACTTACCTTGAACTCATTCCACTACAAATCTTTCACTTCTTGTAGAACATTTTTATAATTAATATACTACTCCATCCAATAGTTTTTCACTATTTTATTCAGTTCCCTCACAACAAACGGAGCATCTGTGAATCTGCAATCATATGGATATTGTGTAACATCGACAATTCAGTTAACATTCATATCTAAAGGCATAAATATTATATATACTAAAATAAAAATGAAGTATTTACGAATCTCCAAATGGTCATATCATGAATATGTTATCTTCTTCACCTGTGTTTTCGTTATTATTCGATTGTTCTGCTAAATAATAAGGTGGAACGGAAGGAGAGGGAGCTAAAAGAGATAGAATTGGATGAGATTCAGTTCGCATGTGGCCAAGTCTCCTAACATCTTCTTGAGTGTTGGAGGAAGGGCCAGCGTGTCCATATTGTGACGGAGCATATTGTGGTTGAGGGTTAGATGAAATGACAGGGGAAGAGGAAAGGGACGGGGATGAGGACGAGGAAGAGGCTGGTCTTCTATGAATGTGACCTCCACGTTTATACTGACAAGTAAGAAGGTTAGACAAATATATACAAAATAATAGCACGTATTACGGATACATTATGACATACATGACGAAGCTTACCATTTTGGTGTAGAAGTAGAAAATGTTTCCTCGAAATAAGCCAATGCCGAGTGTTTATGACGTGCAATTTCCTACGAACAAATATACTATGAATCGCACTCATTTTGATATCAAACATCAATATATGAGCACGATATGCCATGCTAAGCCGACAATAACCATAATTAACCACACGATCCACTTGTTGATCCACACGATAATTCATCAAGTACAAGATCAATCATGAAATATCAATTTCAGCCACATGATCTTTGTTCTTGGCTACATGATCATCAATCAATCGACACGATTGGGCCATAGTTAACCAATCACACACATTTAAGCAAAGCAACCACACGATTAACCTACTTAATCATACAATTGGCATTAAACAAGTGAGTGTACGAATGGTAACCATTCTGCCTGAGAAATCAAAATGTTGGAAGAAATTAATTGTTCATATTCTTGCCAGAAATTGACTTGCGAAGAACAAATTTTTTTGATTTGTTGAATTTTTTTGCCCAAAAAATTTTTTTATGCACCTACAAAAATTTAAATGTTATTGAAAGTGGGTGACTACATGTATTGTAAGACATAATGTAAAGTTTTGTAATAAAAATAATTTTACTATTTGTAACATTTTTGGGGCACCTAAAAAAATTAAATTTCACTAAAAGTGAGTGGCCACGGATATTTTAAGACATTCTGTAAAGTTTTGAAATTTTGAAAATTTAATTTTTTGTACTTTTTCTAAATTTTTTGGGGGAACTTAAAATATTTTAATTTCACTAAAAGTGGGTGGCTATAGGTATTTTAAGCCATTTTCTAAAGTTATGAAAATTTTTAATTTTTTGTATTTTTAAACTTTTTACAGCACGTTACAAAATTTAAATTTCACTAAAAGTGAGTGGCCACAAATATTATAAGCCATTATGTGAAGTTTTGAAATTTTTTAAATATTTAATTTTTGTTTGGTCACCTAAAAAAATTAAATTTCATTGAAAGTGTATGGCCACATGTATTCTAAGTAATTCTGTGAAGTTTTGAAGTTTTATATTTTATTATAATTTTTTAATTTTTTGTGCGCCTAAAAAAATTAAAATCTCTCTCACATTGGGTGGCCACAGGTATTGTTCATAAGTTTAAAAAGTTATGAAAATTTTTAATTTTTTTTTGCCACCTAAAAAAATCTAAATTTCACTCGAAGTAGGTGGCCACAGTTATTTTTTGCTATTTTGTGATATTTTGAAATTTTGGTTTTTTTAAATTTTTTTAATAAAACTTAGCACCGAATTTAATATTTTCTCAAAATATGACTTTTTTAAATTTTGTTGAATTTTTGTAGAATTGTTCAATTTTCATGCATTTTCTGAGAAAACGCATATACTGCCCCATTTGATCGTCATTGAACGCTTAATCGACGACATAATGGACAAATTAATCAGTCGAATATCGATCAAAGTCACATCAAATCCTTAAATCAATCCCTAACTTAGCCAACCAATCAGACACTAAACAATCCCTAAACAAGTCTGATTAATACTCATCATACTAGGTAGGGTTTAGGAGTTGCTTACTTGGTTCAAGGACAATAAAAATACCGGTTGGCTAGTGGCAGACCCGGAGCGGGCGTGGGCCAAAATGGTGGCTAGTCAGCTAGGCGGTCGGCCACGGCCGGGCGAATGACGGTGGAGCTCGGTTGTGACGGCGTCGAGCTGCAGCGACAGCGGGGACTGCATCGGGAGACGGCTGGGTGGCGACAATGTCGGGCCGCGGTTGGGGGGTGGCTGGCCGGCGGTTGGGTGGCGGCGATGGCCTCGAGCGGCGTCGGGTGGCGGCTGGGTGTCGACGGCAAGTCCTCAGGCGAGGGTAGCGACGGCGACCGGCTCAATCCGTTGCGCAGCTGGGCAGGGAGGCGCGCAGGCCAGCTGGCAACTACGACGACAACGATGGGGCGGGGAGGCTGGGCGGCGATGGAGGCTACAAGCAAATAAATCTAGCCGACGAAGAAGGGTAGGGTGGGGCAGGGCGGCGAGGCACGCGGGTGACTTAGCAACGGCAGTGGCGGGGTTGGGAGGCTGGGCAGCGACGGCGGGGTAGTTGCTCGCAAATAGAAGAAGAGGTGGGCAGGGCGATGGCGGGGCGGCTACGGCACAACGAGCTGCGAGCCGGGGCGAGGCGGGGAGGCGCGCGACCAACTTGGCGATGGCGACGGCAAAGCGGGGAGACTGGGCAGCAACAGCGACGTGGGCAGTGACTCCGAAGAAGTAGATTTGGCCGGCGGACGATTTGCAAGGCGAGGTAGGGTTCGAGAAGAAGAGGAGGTGTGGTCCGTCGCAAATTTACGACGGAAAAAAAAAATCCGTCGCAAAAAAAGTTCGTCGCAAATTTAAAACCGACAAAAAATTTGCAACGGGAAACAAAAATCCGTTGCAAATTTCCAACGGAAAAAAAAGTCCGTCGCAAATTTAAGAGCGAATATTTTTTATCAATATGAAATTTCTGACGGAATGCAACTGTCCGTTGCAAATTAGCGACATACCAAAATCGTTCGTTGCAAATTTGCGACAAACAAATATTTTCTATCGCAAATTTGGGAGAGAATTTTTGGCATCCCAAATTTGCGACGGATTTTATGTCTGTCGGAAATTTTCGACAGAGTCGGTCGCAAATTTGGGACGGGAAAAATTTCTTCCCAAGTCCGTCGCAAATTTGTAACAGACAAATATTTTCCGTCACAAATTTGGGAGGGAATTTTTTCCGTCCCAAATTTGCAACGGATTTTATGTCCGTCGCAAATTTGTGATGGACAAAGCAAGTTGGTCGCAAATTTGCAACGGATTATAGTTCTCCATCACAAATTTGCGACGGACACATATAATCCGTCGCAAATTTGGGGGAAAAAAATTTCCTCCCAAATTTGCGATGGACAAAGCATGTCCGTCACAAAATTTGCGACGGATAATATTTGTCCGTCGCAAATATGCGACTGAGGTTTTGACCGTGGTCAATTTGGGACGTATTTTTTTTTTTGTCCAAAATTTTAGACTATCATTTATTTCGAATTGCAAAAATAAATAACATTTTCAAAGCCGTTGGAAAACTGCGATGGATTCAGAAAATTAACATGAATTTCACTTCCGTCGCTAATTCTTCAATGAACAGTAGCTACGAATAAGTTGTTGTCTAAAAATGAACGACGAAATTAGTAACGATCCAAATGCAATAGAAAATAGAATATCGCAAATGTTAGCGCACGAATAATATTTGACTTGTCGTCATTTAGCGATAAATTTTTCGATGATCAATTAAATTAATAGGAATAATCGACAATAACAATAACAATAATAACAACAACAATAATAATAATGATAACAACCAAAACAACACTTGTCGCAATAATAATTACACATCATTAGTGTTTTGTCATAAAAATTTTAATCATTTTCGTCTTCATCTTCATTTTTGTCTTTGTCTTCGTCTTTGTCTTTGTCTTCATCTTCGTCCTCGTCTTGATCTTGATCTTGATCTTCATCTTCACCATTTGTCTCAAAATCAGATTTTAAACATTCTTGTACATTTAATTCGCAAATTTCAGTTGGATCTACATTTATCATTGCTCCACATGGATCTCGTAAAGTTGGAATGTTATATTCCTTAATTTCAACCGTGTTACACACTTTTTTCTTGTTGGTAGGTTCTATCCTTCCAGTGTTCCTCGATTTTACTCCGTGCTTTGATTTTACATACAACCCACCAATCAGCTTTCTCACGTTTTAAACTAGGATATGATGCATAACATACTTGAATTGCTTGTTTTGCCAAGACAAATTGTTCATATTTCATATACCTTTTATTGTGATTTATTTCAACCAAATTAAACTTCGTATGCACCTTCATTCATTTGATAAGGTCGAACCACGTGGACTTAAATAACATAACCATATAGCAATCCTTGCTCTCCTAACTCATTATGATTACTGTGACCCTAAGGTTACACATGCAAAGTCAATAATATATATTTTAATAAATGATGTACAAAATTTTAATAACTTAGTTTTAGTCCATAGGCAACTTACATATGTCTTGAACTATGCTACAAATTGTTCATTGCACAAACGGTCAAACTCATTTGGTTGTAGTCCATACATTGAAATTTGCAAAATCTTAATGATAAAAACCATTTACATATTAGCAAACATTTGACACACAATACATATATTTGCAAATTTACACTTACTTGAAGTATGGCTCGACTTCTAGGCAGTTTAGTAAAATATATGTATGGGCTGCATGAAATTCTTCGCTTGTTAAGTAACGAAACTGACATGCGCCGCTTGGTTGACCTAGATAATTGAAAATGGAGAATGCTTTGCAATTGGGACCAATGGAGCCCTCATCATTTTTGCTTGCTCTCCGCCTCTTGCACTGCATGTACGGCTCAAAATAGTATGATGCAAATGTTGTCCAAGGTACTATATCTCTATGATTTCATCCAACAAGTCATAAAAATCATCTTCTGAACTGCCACCATTGGATAACTGAATAGACACACCACTATTCATTGTGGCTTTTCCCATTTCATATTCTTGAGTGTGAAAATTATATCTATTTATGAAATATGCTGGCCAACTTCGAGCTCTTAACTGTGAACCCCATGACATATGATATAGCAATCCTTGCTCTCCTAATTCATCATGATTATTGTGAACCTAAGGTTACACATGCAAAGTTAATAATATATATTTTAATAAATGATGTACAAAATTTTAATAACTTGGTTTTGATCCATAGGTAATTTACATATGTCTTGAACCATGCTGCAAATTGTTCATTGCACAAATGGTCAAACTCATTTGGTTATAGTCCATACATTGAAGTTTGCAAAATCTTAATAATAAAAACCATTTACATATTAGCAAACATTTGACACACAATACATATATTTGCAAATTTACACTTACTTGAAGTATGGCTCGACTTCTAAGCAGTTCAGTAAAATATATGTATGGGCTGCATGAAATTCTTCGCTTGTTAAGTAACGAAACTGACATGCGCCGCTTGGTTGACCTAGATAATTGAAAATAGAGAATACTTTGCAATTGGGACCAATGGAGCCCTCATCATTTCTGTTTGCTCTCCACCTCTTGCACTGCACATACGGCTCAAAATAGTATGATGCAAATGTTATCACTTCTTCTACAATATATGCATTACAAATTGAAACTTCAACACGTGCCTAATTCTTCAATTTTTTCTTTAAATGATATAAGAATCTAGTTGCAATAGAAAGAAGTTTATCGGAACACAATATATAATAAAGTAATTTGAACTTTATTTAAAAAAAATTACCTCTCAAATGGATACATTTATCGAAATTGGACGGGACCTGCAACTTTGGCCTCATAAGGCAAGTGAACTAAGAGATGCTCAATCGAATCAAAAAACGATGGAGAAAATATCATTTCTAAGTTGCAAAGAATAATTGAAATATCTCTCTTTAGTTTTTCTATTTGCGATGCTTTTAACACTGTTGAGCAAATATCATGCAGGAAATTGCTTAACTCTGTAATGGCGCCCCATACAAAGTTCGGTAGAACTTCCTTCAAAGCTATTTGAATTAGTCTTTCCATCAATATGTGACAATCATGACTCTTCAAACCTGTCAACTTGCATTCATTCAAATCAACACATCTCCCGAGATTCAAAGCATATTCATCAGGAAACCGTATAGATTTTAACCATTGACAAACAACTCGTCTCTGCTCATTATCCAATGTATAAACTGCTTTTGGTTTTGGTCACCTACTGCTTGCATCCATATCTAGTGTTGGCCGATCACAAATATCTCTCATATTTTTTCTTGCGTTCAAGTTGTTTTTTATTTTTCCGGTGACATCCATCACAGTATTTATGATATTATCGAAAACATTTTTTTCTATGTGCATGACGTCAAGATTATGATGAATAAGATGGGCCTTCCAATATGGTGGATCCCAAAATATACTGCGTTTTGTCCACTTATCTGTACTTCCGTACACAAAAGTCGTGTCGTGTGGGTTTTCAACAACAATTGGAAAGTCCTGCACACGCTCCCAAATTTGATCGCCGGTCAACCTCAATGGTGGACGTGTTCTTTCAGTCCTATTCTTGATGAGCTCTTTTTTATTCCTTCTGAAAGGATGATTTAGAGATAAAAATTGTCTGTGACAGTCAAAATAGCTGGACTTCTTTCCATGTTTTAATCTAAATAACTTTGATCTCTCCAAACATATCGAACATTTTAAGATCCTAGCTGTACTCCATCCAGATAACATTCCGCAAGCTAGAAAGTCATTTATCGTCTAAAGAAAGGCAGCCTTCATTACAAATATTTGATCGGTAGAAATGTCATATGTAGGGACACCTTCAATCCATAGCTGTTGTAACTCTTCAATCAATGGTTGCATATAAACATTCATCAGTACATAAACCTAATATGATGTTTCGAGACTTCATCGCAAACTCAGGGTATGTTCTATCAAAATATTTCCATGCCTCTGTATCTGAAGGATGACACATTAAACCTTCTTCTGTTTCATGATTTGCATGCCAAGTTATGTGTTCAGCAGTGGTTTTAGACGCATAAAGTCTTTGCAATCTGGGGATTAAGGGCAGATAAAACATTTACTTGCATGGTCTACGCTTCTGATTACAATCCGGTCTTCTATTAATCTTGTACCTAGGTTGGCTACAGAATTTGCAAGATTTTGCATTTTCATCATCTCTCCAATATAACATACAACTCCTACTACATACATCAATCCTTACAACCGGAAGACTTAAGTTATCCACTAACTTTTTAATATCATAAAAATCACTTGGCATGATGTTATCACGAGGCATTGATTCCCGCATTACTTCAATAAAAGAGTTGAAGCAATCCGCAGACACATTATGCTCTGTCTTGATATTTAACAGTCTTGCTATCATCGATAACTTAATATGGTTCTCACAACCTGCCCATAAAGGTTCATCTGCTACTTTGAACACATTCCATAACTGATTAGATGATGGAAAAGTTTCATTATAGACATTCTCATCAAAACCCGTTACTCCTATCTCTTCCAATTGTGATGCATAACTAGTACCCACTTATTTACGTGTATGAGTAAAACTAGTACTTGCATGATTCGATTCTGGAATAAACTTCTGACTAGCTGTAACAATCACCATCCTCTCGTATGGGTTCAATTGATCATAATAGCCACATTCTTTCCTAACTAAAAATTGGTCACTTCTTCGATATCCTTCATAAGATATAAATGGTTCGCCATGGGAAGTCTAATTATAATAGTTCGGAGTAAACCCAAATCTATAAAGATGTTCTCTAACTTTAACACACACAAAAAATTTACCATTACCGCACTTTTTACACGGACACCTTAACTTATTTCCATCCATGAACTCATATTTACTATTAGCAAAGTCTAAAAATAGTTCCAACCCAGTACGAAACTCATCTGTCAATCCTCAATGTCTAGGTAAGTTCTTATTATACATCCAAGTCCTTTCTCTTTACATTGTGTCTGTATTAAAATAAAAAATTCTTGTAAAATATTTAAAAGATCATATCTACTATTCTTAATCAAAACCATAAAATTATGAAAATTATTATTTTGTTATTCACACAACAATTACTTAGAAATTGCAAAAATTACCATGTAAAGAAGACTTACCCAAATATTTGACTGAAATCTTGGTAGTAGAAAGTGGTTAATTTGATGAGAATTGTAATGTTCACTTGGATTGCCAGATCTTCAATTGGACACGTACCTAAAAAAAATAATCACTTAAGAATAATTTTTTAATAATTTTTAATTTTTTTCCAATTTTTTTCAATTTTTTTTCTCTTTTTTCCCCATTATGTTTCTCCGGTTGCCGGTCCGGCGAGTTTGACCTTGCCGTCGCCCGAATGTGGGCGGTGGCGAGGTCGACCCTGCGACGGAATTAGGTTTCCGTCGCAAATTTGCGACGAATAAATGAAAATTCCATCGCAAATATGTGACGGAATTAAAGTTCCATTGCAAATTTCCTACACAATCTCAGGCTCCCCTCATGGTCGGCATGGCCGTTCAGCCTCATCCTAAGGCCAGCAAGGTATCGCCGGTCACCGGTCATTGAACCGGCGACGAAGTTACGAAAAAAAAACAAAAAAAATCTATAAAAAAAAAAGAAATTCCAATCCAGCAATGAATAGTCACGAAGTTATGATACTTACCAATAAAAAAGCTTCACCGAGATTGATTTGTGCGTGCGCGGATTTTACAGATTTTAGACACACGAAAGATGGAGAAAAGAGAGAGAGAGAGAGAGAGAGAGATTAACAGGGGGTGGAATATCTGGGAAGGTATGATAAACTACAAATTAACGACGAATTCGTTTTCGTCATAAAATCCGTCGCAAATTTGCGAGGATTATTTTATCCGTCGCAAATTTGCGACGGAAAACTTGTCGTCGCAAATTAACAACGGATTTTGCGACGGATTTATTTTCCGTCACCTATTTGAGATGAACTTTTTTCCGTCGCAAATTTGTGACGGATTTATCTTTTCATGGCAAATTTGCGACGAATTTAGCGACGGATAAAAAATTCGTCGCTAATTTACGACGGAAAATGAAATCCGTTGCAAAGTTTGTCGGAAATTTGCGATGATAAATTTCCCGTTGCAAATTTCCGTGGCAAATTACATGTTTTTTTGTAGCGTGAATTTAAAGTATGTTATGGTACAAGATGTTTTGAATAACTTTCATGAAGGAAGTTTTGCTAGATTCGGACCATAGAAAGCTATAAAAAAATAGAAAACGGTAAAGGTCCAGCAGTTTCAGTTCTGGAAATCAAAACCAAAGTTCAAGAAATCAAATCAAATTTGAAACCCACGAATTCTCATCCAAGAAAACTCAAAACCAGAAGTCCAAACCAACATGCAACATCCATTTCCAACTTGATTCAACAGCCTGTACCCACAATCCTTACATGCAACTTCATCTAAGCACTAGAAACTCACATGCAAGCACTTTCAAGGCCAAGAAACACATATGCAACAACAATCCACTCATCCACAGCATACAACATTCAAAACCAAGGTTATAGAGGATCAATGGGAGTTGAACCAAGCCATTTCTCCTTGCCTTAAACTAACTAGAACCGGTATTTCACTTCCTCAAGCTGCTAGCCGAGTCTTCCAGTGAAAGAAAGTGAAGATGAGTGGAAGAGGGCGGTCTGGCCGAGAGTGAGACCAACGAGAGAGATGAAAGGAAAGTGTGAAATGAACGGGGGGAGAGAGAGAGAGAGAGTAAGCTGCCGAGAGAGATTAAAGGAGATAGAGAGTGAAAATGATGGTGATCCTCCCATCATTGGGCTTAGAAAGTGTGTTCAAGAAGCCTTGTCATCATGCATGAAAAGCCATTGGTTGGGGTGGCTGGCCATGCATGATTATACCCCAAAAATTGACTTAATTTTCATGCAAAAATAGTCCTAGGTGGCCGGCCATGCTTAGGGCATATTAGGGTTCTAATCGTGTCCTATGTTATATACATTAGGTAATTATAACATCCACACAAAGTATAAGCTAAACATCACAGCCCCAAAATTTGTTAAATGGCAATTAGAAATACATTAACTAATTAGATTTGCTCATCGGTACTAATATAATCTTCCGTGGCTCACTAATTGATTTGATGAAAATCAGTATGTCACAGAGAGCTACCTGGATCGACTTGGTAAGGGATAGACTACGGTACGGCAAGGCTCAGAGCAGGGAATCGTCGTTGATGCAAGGCTTGGAACAAGAAAAACGACAAAAGATAGGTGCAAGCACAGTGCACGGTGCGTGGTGGAGACAGCTGCGTCGTCTGGATAGAACAGCAACAGCTCCCCTTTCGTCGGTGCAAGGATTATCGAAGGGGCGGTTGATCATCGTCGGGGACTTGTGGTGGTGCAGTAACTCGGTGATTGAAGCAGCTCGCGGTTCCTCGTCAATGAAGGCTAGGGGTGTAACAGCTCCTTGCGATGGTGGTGTGATCGGCTCTCAGTAGCAAGGTTGGTTGTCATTGGTGCAGCGAGGACAGTAAGGAGTAGCGTTGTTGGTGCAGGGTCAGCAACCGTTTCAGTGGAGGCAACGGCAGCACCGGCGCGACGGCTCAAGCGGGGATTCTACCAGGCGAGAGAGGCTAGGTCGAGAACTCTTTTCGCTCCCCCTTTTCTTGCTCTCAAGCGTTCTTTCTCCCTAAAACTCTTAGATTTCTAATTACAGGCCTCTTAATAGTGAGGCGTAAACATCTATTTATAATGCTATGAGCTAGGTTTAACTGTATTAAAAGAGCCTAATTCCAGCCTCGTTAAAGGATTAACGGGTTGTATTTCATTAAGACCAGGGCCTTATCAATAATTCCAGCTCACATAAGCTTAACCCATCTTAATTAAAGCTCAATTCTCCTCTTATTGCTTGTAATTTTTGGCCACTTTGCTCCTTGTGGGCTTGCCCAATTTAATTTCACTTATGGGCTCAATTAAGCTCAAAACTCTCAATGAATTCCGACCCTAGCCATATAGGCTTAACCTATCTCAATCAAAGCTTAGAACCTTGTCTTTCCCTTGAAAATTTCTGCCGCTATGCTCTCCATGCTTGGCCGAATTTTGATACTCCTCACAGGTTCAATTCATAATTCAATCAAGCTTAGAACCTTAATCCACCGCCGTTCCAATTAAATGTTTTTTTTATGATTTTACATGCCAAGAAATGCTCCTAAAAATTATATACAATTTAATAAATAAGTAATTTTTTAAGGGTCAAGGTCGATCCCTAATTTTATATCCAATAAATAACTAAATGAGATGCCAAAATTTAAGTGTCAATAGCTATCTCTCATTGAAGGAGATCTCGAAGAGGTTGCATTTAAAGACGAATTGATGCCTAAATTTTCATTATGTAAATACAATAATGATGATAAAGAACTTTGGTGGAATGTGAATTTCATTTTTTTAAAATACAATGTGATATGATGCAGATGCAAATGCTGGGGAAGGAAAAATACCTTGGGGGACCTACATTTCACTTCAGGTCTTCAAAATGAACTTTTGCAGGATACCCAGATTACACTTTAAGCACCCGAAAAGGATTTTCATGAAATATCTAGATTACACTTCGATAATTGAAATATCTAGATTTCTCTTTAGACATTCGAAAAGAATTTTTACGAAATACTTGGATTACACTTCAAGTATTTGAAAAAGGATTTTCATTTCGAAATACTTGGATTACACTTTGAGTATACGAAAGAAAGTTTATATGAGATATTACGGTTACACTTTGGACACTCGATAGAAGTTCTCGCGAGATATCCGAATTACACTTTGGATACTCAAAAAGGTTTGTAAAAGTTGAAACCTCCAAATTTCACTTTGGACATTTGAAATGGGACATTCGGATAACACTTCGGATTCTTGAAAAGGGTTTGTATGAAATATTGAATTACACTTCGTGTAACAACCCGGTCCTACAAGGGATGGGGGTGCGTGTCACACCCCGATCCCCACGGGCATGCATCATCCCGCCACAGTCGTTAAGAATGCGACATTCCAGGATTTGTCGCCAACTCAAACTAACGAACTAAAGAGCAGCACACGTGGAAACAATATCAAACTCTCCATACAACAAACAATTAAATGGGTAGTAAGGAGACAACGGAAACACATCAACAAAACACTTTTATAAACACATCGTCAAATACAAATGCATAATTACAAGCCTTATCAAAGGCCACTATACAAGAACCACGCACCACAAAAGAATCAGTGATTGGCTAGCTTAGCTTCTCTACCAAAAGGAGTACTCAAAAAACGAGGTAACTAGGCCTATCACAAGTCTCCACGATACCATGGTGGCATCTCCGGATCTACTGGTTCACATCCATGGGTATCCCAAAATGTCTAGGAGGATCATTTAGGTTCATGGCCAAGGTTCTGAAAGGTTTTGGGATACAACATTGAGAATAAATCTCAATAAGTCACTATCTAAGTCTCGCTTAGGCTAACGCATACCGTAGGACAGTTTAGAGCATGCAATTCAATCAATCAACGTGCCACATCAAATACATGTGTCCTTACCTCACCTTGGCACATGCACACACCCTGCGCATTAGCAAACCGCCACATCATGGCAACCATTCATCGCAACATAACAGCCCGAATCGAGGCAAGTACTTGCATAGCACACTCAATAATCCAGATATGCCCAACATTATCTCAAACGTGGCATTCCATAATGCGGATCACACTCACAAAGTCTAGATTATTAATGGCCGAACCCGCGTAAAAATGCATTAGGTTGTCGGGCTCCCCCGAACCCGCGTAAAACGCATCAGGTTGTCAGGCTTATATCGTAACCATGCATCGTCCCGCTACGTCGGTGATGGCATCGTCCTATGTCACACGCATCAAGATGGGTCACAACCATGCATAAAACGTCTTAGGGTATTATGGGAGCATACGGGCATTCAATTACTCAACCAATTCTCATCTTAATCCCGCGTAAAATGCATCAGGCCCGTGGCACAACCCGCGTAAAACGCATCAGGCTGGCAGTCTTCCGGCTTAACTAGGCATCATTCCGCGTAACACGCCTCAGTATGGGTTCAATCCCCGTGTAAAGACGCATCAGAGCTTAAGTGATCATGCGTACACTCCATCACAAAATTTATTTTCTTTTCCCCGTGTAAAGATGCATCATGGCACTTAAGTGATCACACACGCCACATGACCCATTCAATTCTATGTCATTCACAAGCTCGAACATCACTCAAATGTGCTCAATCACCAACAATGCAAATTAGTTTACACGCCCACCAAATTAGCCACGGTTCCACCAATTAAAGCCATGAACACACATTCACCATCAGTCACTCCCTCACGTGCAACAACCATATCGAAAGGCTCCCGAGAGAGAGAAACCAAATTTGTACAGAATCAGGCTCAAAATTGGCAATTGCACAGAAATCGAAACTCTTTCGAAATAAATAGTAATTCAACTCCCAAATTTATGAATTTTGGATATGTCATTAAAAACATCTTGGTAAACATTTTTCATGAGGATACAAAATCCAATTCCAACTATAAATAGCTCTTTTTGTCACCCAAAGTCAGATAAAAGATTTGCCCAACGGGGTAGACAGTTCGGCCTTAGAAATCCCTTTTAATTAGTAACCCAATCTCGTTGGAAAATCTTGAAATTTTTATATGTCATAGACACAAGTGTCATTGACAACTTTCATGAAGAAAGTTTGTTGAAAATAGATCTGAAAATTTTTATAAAAATTCAGAAAGACACGCCGGTCAGATGAACAATAATTCCAACAGAGTTGTGACAGTCCAAAAATGGACTCCCGAATACCCCAAAAAGTTCTCGAAAAATTTCAAATTTAATATGTGACATACTTCAAGATGTTAGGGTCAACTTTCATGGAGAACATTTTCTCAAATTTGGCCCACATTGATCTCCACAAAAATAACAAAACAACATGGCACCTCAGCAATAAATTCCGAGAAACATCTCATCAGCCACAAATCATCAATCAAGCACAACTAGCCATCAAACCAACTCTAATTAACACCTAATCAGCCCCTAAACATACCATTGATAACTCATTATTCTAATCAAGGCTTAGGGAGTACTTACTAGGAGGCTAAGCTTAAAGCCGACAAGATCAGCATAGTAAGCAGCTGCTATTCCGACAGTCAAACGAGAAGAACGGTGGCAGCTCCAGTCATGGCGGTCCACGGCTGAGGTGAGCACAAGCTGGTGGTCATGGTGAGGGGTGGTGTTGGCTTCGGTGGTGGCTGGTCCGGTGAGGAAAAGGCTAATTGCTGGCTGAAAGCTAAGAAGCAGTAGAAGCCAGCGGAAGCGGAAACCAAAGGAAAGAAACAGAAGCGGAAGAAGAAGCAGTAGCGAAGGAAAAGTCAACAAGAAGAGGAAAAGAAGAAGAAAAGGAAGAAGATGAGTGGGTGGCGAGTGTCAGCAATGTGGGGGGGGGAGTCAGCGGGGGAAGGGGGAAGAGAGAGAGAGAGGAGAGAGAGAAGAGAGGAAGTGGGGTCAATCATGATCCCACATAAATATCTTCCAATATCCTTTTTGCAATTTTTTCTTAAATCTTGTTCCCCAAATTACCATTTTGTCCTCGGCCCAAGTACTGAATTACGGACCAAATTAACCTTAATGGGCTTAATGGCCGACCCCCTCAGGCACGAGGCCTAACGGGCTTTGCTCGGTTGACTTTCATTTCTCACGTCAAATTTCCGATTCTTTGATCCTTTTTTGAAATTGAAATTTTCTACGGAAAACTCGTAAAATTATGAGGTAACGTTTGATAAATTTTTGTAAAATCTTGAAAGTTCGACAACCCATTTCGGATTCTAATTCATGGCTTAAACCAATCAACCGCGACTTTAGAGTATCTTAAAGTAACGGGCAGCTTTTAGGAATTACACGTATCAACTCGTGGCCAATTCGATATCAAGCTACATCTAAGTTTACTCGAGCCATGGCGACCTCAGTTGTCATGTAATTGCGAGGATCAATCACTAGTTCCAATTGACGCGATCGTTTGAATTAGGTTTAGGATAGTTCGAAATTCATACAATGGTCAAGCAGAATCACTCACAATCCTTTTGTATAACATTTACGAATCGTTCCATAGCCATCCTTAAATCGATTTATAATGGCTCAAAATATCTCCTTGCCAATCTTTATAATCTAAGTGTCGATTCGTGGCCAAGTTCTTAGGTCCATGTACTCAATTCCTAACTAGTCATTCCCTAATGGTTAGTCTTCTTGAGAATGATCAATTCCAAGTGAGATTTAATTAAAGTGCATTGAAAATATGATCATTTTATAAATCCCAAAAATGGATTAAATTTCAGAATGTCACAGTGCGGCTTCACCTCGAGGATTGCGAATAAGGCATGAATGAATCAAATCCCACATTGCCTTGGGGATGATGAGGTGATGCGCTATATAAGGAGTAGCACTAGTCTTAACTACTAATGAGGCATTTTCTAGGCTTCGCCCAGAGGAACAAAATAGTGCGGGCTATGGCCCAAAGCAAATAGTATCGTTGGCAAGTGGGGTCAAAGGTCGGCCCTTACAATGGTATCAGAGCTAAGCCTAGCCGAAAAGTGTATGGTTTGGGGACAAACCAAGTGGAAGTTGATGGGCCTATAACAATCTAGTCCTGCGAGGGATAAAAGTGTGGCTCCACCTCAAGCATGGTGAAGGGGGCAGAAATGAACCGAATCCCACATCGCCTGAGGACAGTGAGGTGATGTGCTATATAAGGAATAGCACCAGTCTTAACTGCCAATGAGGCCTTTTTTGGGTGAAGCCCAGAGGAATAAAACCATGCGAGCTACAGCCCAAAGCGAAGCGAACAATATTGTTGGCAAAGAGGGCCAAAGGTTGACCCTTAAATTACGTTTGGTCGTCCGGATTTCTAAATAGGATAGGACTAGATAGGATAGGATAAAAAATCCCTGGACTTCTTCATATCATATCCATTGCTTGATGAACTGCGGATTTAAATTCGAATATTCTCATATCCTATCCTATCCTATCTAGTGTTTGGTGAATTGCGGATTCAAAGTCGGATATTCTTATGCATAATTATACTTAAAAAAACAAAAACATTAGGTGAGTACAAACTGACAGATTAGATTATATCATAATCATCCAAAACAATATATCTTTTTCAAATCGACAGATTTTCACAAAATCTCACAAAATCAATCTATCATTCGCATTGTATGCAATATGTATAAACGACCACAACAAAAGGAAATTTTTGAAGTAATAGCCCAAATATCTACTTTCAAAAATTTCTGCATGCCTAAATTTAAATCAAGATAGGTTCAAAATTTCCTCACGGGGTCTCTTTACAAGTGAAACAATCAAATCATGATTGACGTAAGAAATATCTACAAACGTGATGTTCTATTTATCATCGTTGTAATCAACTCGACTTTGTTGAATTATGTACATCAGTCTCTTTTTTCCTTTTAAAAGTGACATTGCGCATGCTAATATGAGACGGGTCAATTAAGACTAACGTGAGAGCATTAGAGATATGAAAAATATTTGACATTTAGATTATATATGTAATGTTCACAGTAACTTGCACACGGAAAAGTAACCAAAAGATTTGAGTATAGTCATGAGACATGGTCTTAAGATTTTGTGGAAGAAAAGTCTCTTCCGAAAAGCAACAAAAGCATCACCAGAAAAGGCATGAGGACTATACATCAAGAGAGCACTCCGTCATAAATTCAAGATGAATCACTAGAAAAGTTTGTTTCTTATATTGAATTTGAGCACCCTATGAGACAAACTTCAGCAGAATAAAAGCAAGACACTATTAAGTTCAGGATGCATCATGTACCTAAAGGTCCTGAACATGACTCAATATGACTATAGAGGGACTACACAAGAAATAACACCTTAAAAAAACGTGTGATTCCAATAAATAGCAAAAAGAACATTGCTCAATATTGTCAATTGTCATAAATCAACAAAAGGACTACACAAGAGACTTATTACTTATAAACAAAATTAGGAACAACCTTCCCCTTTCAACTCGCGCAAATCCATCGCGACTCATTGCTCCAAGAACATTACTCATTCTCTTCTATCATCTCTTGGAGAAGTAGTTCGACAAATGCCTTCCTGTCGTCTCCTTGAAATCCAAAAAAAAGATGAATATTCTTAGGATCCTTCACAATTTTTCTACTTAGTTTTATTTTATTCATAGTACCTAGAGACATTTGAACAAGTTCCTTATTAATTTTTCTCTTGTCATTATCCAAATCTTTAGCATGTCCGATGCGGCTAGCAATCACCTCCATTCTCTCGTTAGTATTTTCCAAGAAAGTGCCAAAAGTGCTTGCAATCTCAACTAACCTAGCAGCCCATTTATCACTTGCTTTAGCCCTTTTTCTTCTCAAAGGATAAGAAACATTTTGTGTTTGAGAAGATGAATGTGGTGGTAAGTTTTGACTTACACCATTAGTTGCCACACCATCATGATTCTCACCTTCTTCATTATCTACAGCCGCATGAGCTTCTGAAGGGTCTTCGTTGAGATTTCCCTTGGCACGGTCTTTTCCAAATACAGTTGCTAGTCGATCATATTAGCGAAGGACTTTCCTCTCAAAGAAGCCACTCCTGGATAGGTCTACAAAGAAAATATAATGTTTTGTTAAAAAAGAAACATGTCGTAAAGAAGAAAAAAAATGAGAAGAAGTGACACAAACGTTGCAATATTTTTGCCAACTATCCTCCGAATGACATGATCCCACCCAAAGCCACTTTGATCCTTCAAGTCATATATCTGATTGTACAACTTTTTCAAGTTTTTCATCTTCGACTCTATACGAGGATTACCCTTGATGCCAGAACTAGGGAACTTTTCTTCAAACCACTTCTCTAACATAGTCATGTAACCACTCTTGAAGCCGTTATCGGCTTTCATCCCTTGTGCAACTAGTTCTTCAAGACCATCTAGAAGTAAATTTTCTTCATCTATTGTCCATACACGTCAGTCTCTCTTTGTTCCCCTTCCTTGAGTTTGGTTGAAATTGCTACCTTCCATTCCTACACATCTCATTTAAAATTTAATGATAGAGGATAGTGCAATAGAGAAAATTTAATGATAGAGACAGTGTAGTACCAAAAATTTGAAATGATAAAGCCATAATTCAAACATTGCATAAGAAATATATCTCAATAATGACAAACCAGCACCATATTACACATGTCTAATAGAAATGGAAAAAAAAAACATCATACAACACAAGTCTTGCAACAATGGGAAACAAATGATTTTTTTTTAAATAATTTCAAATCATGCGTCTCCTCCATGTCCTCGACTTGCATTCCACTCATTAAACATCTGTACTGCCAAATTTTGCCTCCATGTCGTCCAATGATCCAACGGCTCAACGTCATCAATTGTTTCCACATCTTCAATGACGTTAGCAACTTCATCTAACTGTGCCTCAATTGGATCAATAGTCATTTCTCTTCTTATCAAGTTGTGTATACGGTAACAAGCTATGATTATTCGACCTTGCGTTCTAATTGGATAAAAAGATGGACTCCTAAGAATAGCCCACCATAACTTAAGTAGACTAAAGCATCTTTCTATGACATTTATAGCTTGAGAATGCTTCATGTTCAAGTACTCCTCAGGGGAATTTGGCGTACAACCTTCTATCCACTCGGATAGGTGGTATCGAGTACCTCTATAAGGAGCAAAAAAGCCATCCCCATTTGTGTATCCAGCATATGCAAGATAATAATTACCTAATAACAAATGATAACATTATTAATTGTCTTAGAATCGTTAAAACCTACATGACAAAGAATGCAACATATTGATAAAGGCTCATCTTTCCAATGGGAATCTTCAGACCATTGGGTTTAACTAAAGCATCTCGAAGTACTCTAGAATCCGTTGCTAAGCCTTCCCATCCAGGTAAAACATGAACAAATCTCATGACACATGAGCAAACTCGTAACACATTGGTCGATACCTCACCCTTTCTATTTCGGTACCTTGGTTTATCAACCTCCGGAACACGTACCCTAATGTATGTGCCATCTAATGCTCCTAAGCAACCCTAGAAACATGAAATTAATGAAATAACCTTATCTTTAAAGTATTAAATTAATCCATGTAATAGCATAGCGAACATACCTTAAACCATTTCCATCTCTCGTTAGTACATTCCTCTGGAATTGGTTTAGGTGAGACAAGAAGCACACTATGCATTCTAATCACCGCACTCAAAACTAAGTTAAAATACCTACTTATTGTCTCTCTGGACCTCATAAATCTAAACTTGATGACCCGATTTTTTACATGATGGGCAATATATGTAGGAACATTGCCATTTGTTCTTCTATAGTTACAAGTCCATCTTCTTTTAACCCACCAATTATACGTGCCAACTCGCATAGTAGAGTAAATGTACATCTGTCCATCCTAAGTTGTTCCACACAATTCAAGTCACTGCTATTAATAAGGCAGTTAAGGTGATCTAATCGAGCTTGGCTTCTAACAAGTGTGTGACCTTCAATATATGCTTATGGTAGTGCCTTTCAGCAACAGTGGACACCACAATCATATACATCATACACAAAAGCAACATCTGTAGGTCCATCTCCTCTAATATCAGAATGCTAAAAATTTCCTCTCTATCATCGTGATCCATTTCTAATAAGGAAAAAAAACAATAACATTATGCAAATACAAATTGACAGGTTAGATAATAGTAAAATAAAAAACAATAACTTTTTCAAATCAACAGATTTTCGTAGAATATATCTGAATCAATCTATGATTATTGCTAGAAATACACAAATGCAAAGGAAAAAACTAAAGTTAATACGAGCTATGCAATCCCAATTTTGTATCTTCTACTCTTTTGCTATGCAACCCCAAAGATTCCTTTTGAATAATTGACATCATTCTCAAAGCCACATTATGGCAAACAAATAAGCACTGATCTTCTCATTGATTCAATTTGAAACCAAAAAATCGCTGCGAAATTTGAAATCTCTGTCTTGTTTTTCCAACCCCAAAAGAAAACCCAAAGCTTTGAGACACCAATCGCCAGTGAAGACAAAACATCAATGTACCGAGACATACATTACACTACACATATGACATGGAGACATCCATCAATGCTTATTCAATTCCTATACCTAGTCATCGTGCTTTTGGATTTTCTATTTGAAGGACCTTTTGTCAACTAAGAACCATCCAAGAATCAATAAAAAATTGTTGGAAGCAAGATCCGACCAAAATATATAGTGAAGCACAAGTCACTTTTGTAAGATTACATATGCAATAGATGATAGAAAACCCATCATGGATAGTTATTCAAAGACATTTGTAATCAGAAGAAATTAAAAATCCTCCAGCCCATCACCAGTTGAATTGTCGTCCTCTACAACACTAACGTGGTCATGGATATACTGCTCTCCAATTTTTCATCTTTTCCACTATGAGAAAAGGTCCCAGAAATACAAGTTCTCCAATCAATTAGCAAAAAAGCCAATGGAATGGCAATTCTAACTAATAAAATTTCACTTCCAAGGACAAGTTCTCCAATCAACCAGCAAAAAAGCCAATGGAACCGCTACTAAAATCTCACTTCGAAGAACAAGGGCTCCAATAAAAGCCAATGGAATCGCAATTATGACCTACGTAAGCTTGAAACATCTTGGAAAACAATCTACAGCCAACCTCGAGCCTACTTTAGAATTCATATTAGCGAGAGAGAACATGATTATTTACCTTCACAAATCCAAAAAATATGATGCTTCAACTCTTTCACTGCTTTTGTAAAGCTTCGACGTGAATTGGAGAGCTACTGAGAAAAACACTTCGACTTTGCTGCAGAAGAGTCACGTGGGTGAACGGATGAGAAGGAAAAGGAGAGCGTAGGGTTTTCTGAAAATAGTTATTATATAACGGATAAGAGAAATCCTATTCGACCCTATCCCACCACCTCTCGGATTTTTTGATCCGACCTTATAGCCCTTATAGCCGACCTTATCCTATCCTGGACAGTTACCAAACGCAGGATATGACAAAACATATCATATCCTGATTTTTATCCCGACGACCAAATGCAGCCTTATACTTTGGACATTTACAGAAAGTTTTCACAAGATACCTAGGTTACACTTCAGATACTCAAGGGAGGGGTAGAGTTTATATGAAATATTCGTATAACATCCTGAATTTCGACCCATTTTCGGGATCTAACGAAGTGGATATTATTTCTCATTTGATTTTAGTACGTCTCGCCCGGAGTTGGCCCCTCGTGAGATACTGACCAATGGGAAAGGCTAACTAGGAAAACGGTACGTGGACTGGGGACCCGATCGCGAATCGGGCACTGATTCCGAGAAATGACGATGAAATATTTTGAGCCAATGTGAGCCGATCCTAAGAAGGTGACGGATGTAGTCTGGCCAATAGTGTACGATAGGATCGCAGGTGAATCCATACGACCGAAAGTACGCGTGGCCAACAAATCCCGAACTAAATCCGAACTATCGCGACCTTCGGAACTAACGATAATTCCTCGCGTTTTCCCGGTGATCGAGGCCGTCACGACTCAAGCAACCCTAAGTCGATACGCGTAACCCCTAAACAGCCGCCCGTTAGTGAGAGACCCTAAAATTGTAATTGAGCGATTTTAATCGCGAAATTGGATTCGGACTTGGACGTCGAATTTTAGGGTCATGTGCGAATATTTTGCGAGGACGACGTCATTTTAGAGTGGCCAATGATAACTGAGGTCGGTACGGTCGAAAAATGGAAATTCAGCTTGAAACAGAAAAATTACGTTTTTGCCCCTAGGCCTATTTTTGGGTATTCCGAATTTTGGGGAAAATTATTGGATGATAAGTGGATAAGATTAACCCCAATAATTTAGCCATTTGAAAGACCAAAATGCCCTTAGATATTTTGGCTTAGGAGATTATTGACCAAGTGAATGAGGGGCAATATTGGAATTTTGGAAAAATTGGTCAAAATTTGACTATTTAAGTCAAGAAATCTTCTCTCTCTCCTCATTCCTCTCACTCTCCCCCACGGCAGCTCCTCCCCCCCCAAACCGTGATCTCCCTCCTTCGGCCGCCTCTTCCCTCGCCGATCGTCGTCATCTGTACGCCCGCCGGATCGTCGCCGCTTGTCACCGCCGTCGCAAGCCGCCATTAGATATTGATTTAGCCGCCGCTTTCGCTCTAACCGTGATAGTTTAGAGCTGGTATGTTGTAATCTAACCCTTGCCTAGGACGTTGGGTATTTTCGGACTCGTTTGGGTGTGGTTTAGGGGATTTAGAGGTTGATTAAGATGTTGATCTTGGTTGTTGGTGGCTGATCATAACTATTAGTGGCTGTTGCGGGTTGGATTAGACGTCGGGGAATGAGTTTTGGTGGTTGAATTTCGATAGAAATTGGTTCGGGTTTGAATCCGCAAGGTTTGGCGTGATTCTCGGATTCGCGGTTACTGTACCCGTCCAGTTTGCTATTTTTGTAGAGAATTTTGTGGGCCGAATTTGAGGAAGTTTTCTTCATGTAAGTTGTTCCCAACATCTTGAGGTATAACATACTTTAATTTGGGAATTTTTGAAAATCATTTGAGGCCATTCGAAAGTCCATCTTTTGACCGAAACAAAAATTGTCCAATTTACTGTTCACTCGACCTTTTGGACTGTTCGAATTTTTATAAATTTTTCCAGGCCTATTTTCAAACTACTTCCTTCACAAAAGTTATTGGGGACATTTGTGGCTATGACATATAAATATGTAAAGCCTTTTCAAGGTGATTTGGGTATTGAAAGAAATATATTTTGAGGATAAAATGGTCTGTTGGAGCGAGTTGATTTTTGCCTGACTTCAAGTGACTAAAAGAGGTGTTTACAGTTGGAACTGGGTTTCGAGTTCTACACGGAAAATGTTTAGCAAGATGTTTTACGCAACATGTCGAAATTTCAGAATTTTTGGAGTTCATTTACTATTTGAATGGGATTTCGATCATTATGTAGACTGCCCAATTTTACCCCGAGTCTTTGGATATTTGTTTTGATGAGTGGAAATGGTGGGGGTGTCGGGGTTCAATAGTTGTTGCCTCGTGACTAGAATTTAGGCTTGAATGTGTGTTATATGAGTTGATTTGAGGATGAAATGAAGATATTTCGAGGCTGAAGTGAGGCTGAATGGAGTGTCGGATGTTGAAGGATGGAATTGATGAGCTTAGGGCTCGATTTAAGGATAAATGGTGTCGGTTTAGTGTGTGATAGTATGGCTGGATTGTGGTGTTTAATAGGCTTGGAAATGTCGAAGTTATGCCTATGAATGTGGCTGTGTTTGTGGGCCAATGAGTGGCCTTGTGTGTTTATTGAACCATGACTTGATGGTGTGAAATGTGCTTGATTATGTGCACACGTGGGCCGGACTGATTTAGTATTAAATTGGCCATATCGAATGTTGCGTGAGCACGAAAAATGCTAGTGAGTTGTTGCGTGCACATGCCACGTGTGTCTGGCAAATTGAATGGTATATGATTGTTGATCATGCGAGTGAACAAGTGATTGTGTGCGGCATGGCATGTGAGATTGTTGAAATTGTACCATCCTGAGGCATGTACTTCAACGCGGGACAATACCCGGTATTACCGGAAGACTGTCAGCCTAAGACGTGTACTTCAATGCGAGTTGCGCAGTGGGTGGTAGGTGTTGAGCCTGAGACGTGTACTTTGACGCGGGCCAGAAGTGATGTGACAAATGATCACAGTGTGCCTGAAGCGTGTACTTCAACGCGGGTCACTAGCGAGTGTTGTGGAAAATGAATGGTCGCAGTGTGCCTAAGGCGTGTATTTCAACATGGGTCACTGGCGAGTGTTGTGGAAAATGAATGGTCGCATTGTGCCTGAGGCGTGTACTTTAACGTGGGTCACTGGCGAGTGTTGTGGAAAATGAATGTTCGTAGTGTGCTTGAGGCGTGTACTTCAACGTAGGTCACTAGCGAGGAATGTGAAAGAGGAAATGAGAATGAAAGGAACAGTGGGATGAGAATGGTACATGCGCGTGTTCGCATGTGACGTGATTGTGATTGAGTGCGGGTGTGCGCATGATTGAGCCTGACAATATTATTTAATGTGCCTACAATGTGATGACTTGATGTGCATGATTGCGCGTGTGTTTGTGTGATTATCTGGAGGTACATGATAGCCTAGGTAGGGTTTAGGTTGCAACTTATTGAGAAGTGTCTCATGGTTGTATAAATCAAACCATTTCAGATAAACCGCATGTACAAGGAATCAGTTGCCGCCGCCGCCGCCAGAACGTTTTGGTACAGTTATGCACACCGAGAATAATTTCGTGAAATACACTCTGGATGGATGCCATACCGAGGACGCAAGGACTAGTGAAGAGGCGATGAGCTAGTATTCGTGTAATACCATTTTTGGTAGATAGGGTATTTGCCTCTGTTCGGTGTATGGTTTTTAAGGTAATCGTAGTGGGTGCGCATGTAAAATTTATAGACTCAAAAACATCAAGAAGGTGTAAGTATGTTCATATATGGATGATGTAAATGTGTGTGGAAATGAAACGTTTTAAGTATTGTGGCGGCTGGGCGTGCTTAGTTATTCTGGTGTTCTCCAACTTATTTGTCCGGATTTAATTAATTGTTTCCGCTATAATTGACTCTGATGCGAGACCGTTGAGTCGGCAACGTATTCCTAGGATGCCGCACTGTTCGACTCAAGGAAGTGAGGTGTGGAAAGCATTAGGTTTGAGTCAGGGCGTGACAATTTAGATTGCACTTTGGACATTCAAGGATATCAGACAAGTTGAGGCTTCTGGCAACGTATGCGCATGGGCATCAAGGAATTTCTTGGTCCAAGAATAATCCTCCTGTGAAGCATGATCAGAGGCAATATGCATTGGTTAAAAAGATAGGCAATTAATGCATATTTCAAGATTCATTCCTTTCGGTCTTATGATGGTTTTACCAAGGTCGCATCATCAAATTTCCATTGGGAGAATCGTCATCAAGACAATTTTCATATATAAAGGGGATTTTCTTGAAAATTCTAAATGAGAGACTTTCAGTAAAAAATGGCTTTTCATTAACTCTCATTTAGAAAGACTATTTTGTACTGTCCATTGATACAGGAATATGAAAATCACATAGTCTTTACCTATCGTCATTTTGACAATGGTTCAAGTATTCTCTCAAGCGGTACGACCTTATCAATCTGAGAGGATGAGACCATAATGTAGGCTTGGTCAACGGCTAAACAAAAGATAATTCAATTCATGGGTTTGAAAGGAATATTTTCATCTCATCATGTCACGCCCCGAACCCGACGTGCACGCAACATCCCACTTAGGTCGATAATAGTGCGACGTCACAAGACTTGTCGCTAACCTAGAGAAACACTAACGATCATGCACCAGCGGAAACAAAATCAAACACCCCGTACAA
This sequence comes from Syzygium aromaticum, assembly GCA_024500025.1. Lineage (NCBI taxonomy): Eukaryota > Viridiplantae > Streptophyta > Magnoliopsida > Myrtales > Myrtaceae > Syzygium > Syzygium aromaticum. Next base: position 12,556,932 of record CM044894.1, on the reverse strand, counting down.
TAATTCAATTACACGAGATAGACTCACTTGAACATGTAACAACAAACATGTTCGTACACTTGGCATACTTGCAACATTTATTTACACAACTTTACACTAGGCCATTAACATCAAACCACGTTCATAAAAGAGGATCAGGTGGTTGGGTTCGCCTAACTTCACTACCGAATGGAGCACACAACAGACGGGAGCATTAAACCTATCTTCAATCCCCATGGTACTCTGGCAGTGTCCTTGGTTCTTCCATAACGTCATGAGGCTCAGGGATCTGAAAGGTTTATAATCAACTATGAGCATGAGTCTCAATAAATGAACAACCTAAGTCCCATATAGGCCAACGCATACTCCCGGACAAGTCTAAGCACAAGATTCAAACAATCAACATGTCGTGACAAACACAAATATCCCTACCTCATCTCGGAATATGCACAAGCCCTGTATGTTAGTCAAATCGCAATAATGCAACAATAGCTCATGGACACGTATAATCTCGAATATGACTTACACATGCACATGTGCCAGCAATAATCCGAACATGATCACATCTTAATCTCGATACACTGTACACCAATGCCCGCTCTTCCGTTCAGATTATTCACGACTTGTGTGACACGCATTAGGCCCATGGTGTAACCCACGTAAAACGCATTAGGCTAGCGGTCTTCCAGCTTAACCGAGCATCGTTCTGCATAACATGTTTCAAGAAGGAGTCAATCCCCACATAAAAACGCATCAGGGCTTAAGTGATCACACGTACACTCCATCACATAATTTATTATCTTTTCCCCACATAAAGACGCATCGGGGCACTTAGGTGATCACACACGCCACATGACCCATTCAATTCCATGTCATTCACGCGCTTGAACATCACTCGAATGTGCTTAATCACCAGCAATGCAAATCAATTTACACGCCCACTAAATCATCCATGATTCCACCAATTAAAGCCATGAACACACATTCACAATCAGTCACTCCCTCATGTGCAACAACCACATAGAAAGGTTCTCAAGTGAGAGAAACCAAATTTGCACAAAATCAGGCTCAAAATTGGCAATTGCATAGTTATCGAAACTCTTCTGAAATAAATAGAAATTCAACTCCAAAAATTATGAATTTTGAATATGTCATTGAAAATATCTTGACAAACACTTTTCATGAGGACACGAAATCCAATTCCAACTATAAACAGTTCTTTTTGTCACCCAAAATCAGATCGAAAATTAGCCCATCCGGGCAAACTGTTTGGCCTTAGAAATCCCTTTCAATCAGTATCCAAATCACCTTGAAAAATCTTGAAATTTTTATATGTCATAGAAACAATTGTCATTGACAACTTTTATGAAGGAAGTTTGTTGAAAAGGGGTTTGAAAAATTTTATAAAAATTCAGAAAGACACACCGGTCGGGTGAACAGTAAATCCGACAGAGTGGTGATGGTCGAAAAATGGACTTTCGAATACCCCAAAATTGTCTTCAAAAATTCCAGATTTAATATATGACATACTTCAAGATGTTATGGTCAACTTCCATGGGGAACACTTCCTCAAATTCGGTCCACATTGATCTCCACAAAAATAGCAAAATACATACGTGTAGCAGCAACGAATTCGAGAATCCATCAACATGAACCATTCAGCAATTCAAGCTCATCTAACCACTAAACCAACTATCCATAGTCATAAATCAACTCCTAACATGTCCATTAGTAACCCCTTAGCCTAGTCAAGGGTTAGGAAGCCACTTACTAGGAGCCTAAGCTTGAGATTGAAAAGATCAGCCCAGCAAGCAGTTGCCATTCTGGTGGTTAGACGGGAAGGACGGTAGCGGCTCCGGTCACAACGGTTCACAACTGACGTGAGCACAAGTTGGTGGTCATGGTGAGAGGTGGTGTTGGCTTCAATGGCGGCTGGTAAGGCCAGAAAATGGCAAGGAAAGAGAGGGAAAAAAGAGAGTGGTGATGGTGTACAGCAGGATCAACGACTGGTGGCTATTCTGGCGGCTTCACAGCGGCGTCACAATGGCTAGCGGTGGTTGGAACAGCCACTGGTCGGCCAAGGTGAGGGGGAGAGGGAGCTTTGGCCGAAAATGGAGGGGAGAGTGAGAGAGAGAGAGAAGACTTGATCAGATTTTTCCACTAACCCCACTAAAAACCCCCATCACCCACCCCACTTACACATCTAATGCTCACATTCCACCCTCTTCCTCGTGCCAAGATCCAAGGGCCCATAATTTTTTTTTTTGGTAAGGTAAGGGCCCATAATTTTCCTCTCCAATATTTCCTAAAATTCCTAAATGGCAATCAAAATAAGAAGACAAGATGGGGAGGGGCAGATTGGTCCAAGATTTTCAGCCAAAGGAGGGAAAGCCCATATGTCCAAATTGCCCTTCAAATTTTCGAATGAATTCAAATAATCCCAGGGGCAAAATGGTTATTTTCCACTCCCGATCCAAATTTCACTTTTCCTACAAATCCGAGTGGCCCTAAGGTTGGTCACGCCAAATGCGACGTCACCCAATGGATTAGTCGTGGCTTTCGAGAAATTCGATTCCCATGTTCGGATTCCAAGTAATGGTCAAATTCGATTAAATGCAACTTTAGTATATCTCAAACTAACGGGGTGGCTTTTAGGAGTTACGGGTATCGACTTGTGACTGATTCGATATCGGGCCACATCTAAATTTACTTGAGCCATGGCGACCTCGGTTGCCATGTAATTGCGATGGTCAATCACTAGTTCCAATCAACGCGATCATTTGGATTAGGTTTAGAATTGTTCAAAATTCTGGTCAAGTGAATTCACCCGCGATCCAATTATACAAGTTCCATAACCATCCTTGGATTGGTCTATAATGGCCTAAAATATCTCATTATCAATCCTTATGGTCAAAGTGTCGATTCACGGTCAAGTTCTTAAGTCTATGTATTTAATTCATAGCTCGTCGTTCCCTAATGGTTAGTTTTTTCAAGAGTGATCAATTCCGAGTGAGATTTAACTAAAGTGCATCGAAGATACAATCATTTTATAAATCCCAAAAAATGAGTCGAATTTCAGAATGTCACACATCATCTCCGTCGAGTTTATAAGTCAAGAACCCCGCCGAATGAGATTAAAACAATTTTGTTTGCATTTCTTCGGGGGAAACTTATTAACATATGAATTTCTATGTTAATCAAAATGTCATAATCTAAAGAGACTTTATGAGGAATGTAACCTAGGCTCAATAATGGATTGAGAAACAAAAGAATTTATTAGGCTCAACGATTTTTCATCGAAGAGGTGTAAAAGTTGGTGATCATCTTGGGATTGTCTCTGGTCTTTATCTTCATCAGGGTTTATTTTCTCACGCAGATGCTTCATTGGCCATGAGAGTCTGACATTGACTTTTCAAACTCGTGAGACGACCACTGCTCCACTAGGTATAGTATCTTCGCAAATTTGGGTCATCCGCCCCAACACAATTTTTCCACTTTTTTTGAGCTCTCTCGTGGTCTAGCTAGACTCTAACAACTCGGCATTTTGTACTTTTGGGGTCCTCGTCATCGATTGATGTTCCAAACACACTATCTCAATTATGGGGGCGTGATTTCCTGGCCTCAATGTGAGGTATGATCACTAACTGGGTTTGTAAAATAATTTGCAATGCAAGGGATAAAAGTGTATATGATAGAGAAAGAAATCCTCTTCATCATCTTAAGACACTTAAATTCTCATCTAGGTTCATCTGTAATAAAGATACTCAATGATAGTTTGCTCGCCAAAAGTGCCCAAGCTGGCAAAGGTGATATAAGATCAGGGCTTGTCTCAATCCCGAAGGCAAAGGTGATATAAGATCAGGGCTTTAGGTATGGATTGCACCAAGGACGGGTCCACTTTGTTCTTTCTTATGTTGATATCACGTTCTAGAAGTTCACCGAATGGATGATGTTCTCGTGTGATGCATAAAATAATACATAACGACAAGTTTACCTCCATTGCTTGGCGCCTAAAACGGCCAATCTGTTTGTGTGCTACCAGAAGACAAACATCAGAGATCAATAAAAAAGCTATCATCACTAGGACGATATATAAATGGTTTGAAAATTATTTGCGTGCTTTCCAGTAAGTCAATAACTGTGTTAACAAGATTTTTTAAAACAAAGAAAAAATCCTCACTTTTATTCTTGAGTAAATTGTATGTCTATTTTCCAAAACTATTATAGCAATTAAATTTTCAAATAAACCTTATTTTGAAAATTTTGTAGATAAGCTTTCCGTAAATGCAAAAATTGCATCAATTGAATGTTGCACGAAAAAAATTGGGTCTACTAATTTTTTTGTAAGGTTGATTCTTAATTTTAACTACAAAAATTACGCACATGCTTTCTAGTGAGTCAAGAACTGTGTTAATAAGATTTAAAACAAGAAAAATATACTACTTTTCTTCATGAGTGCTCTTTAGATATATTGTCAAAACATTGTATCAACTAAATTTTCTCCAACACCATATATTGAAAAGTTTCAATGATAAGCTTTTCGTAAATACAAAAATCGAGTTGATTGAGCATGGCAAGGAAAAATTGTGCACAATCAAATTAAGACGGTGGATGCCTAACACTGAAAGGTCATAGGAGCCCCTGTTCAAGAGTGGCCATTGTTGACGCTTGATTTTTAGCCAACGTGTTATAGAGGTAAAAATATTAAGATTATGGTTTTCAATCACAACAGAACCCGTTTCTCAACCAAATAGAGTCATTTAGCATTTGAATTAGCATTAACCATTCATTTTATAGCCTTTTGCACTTTAATTTCAAAAAGTCAAAATGTTGACTTTTAAATTGACTTTTGGTCAAACTTTGACCGAAAAGTCTACCCTAAGACAAAATTTGGTTTTTTGCATAGAAAGCCCCAAAATGGTGTCAATTTCACTTTTGTATTGTCAATTTTCAAAAAATTCATAGTTTGACCCATTAATTGACATTTTAGTGACTAATCACCAAAATGTTGACCTTTTATCCCAAAAAAAATTGAAAAAAATTCAAAACCCCTAAATCAACTCCTTTTTACCTTAATTTCACTTTAGCATTATCAAGTTTACAAAAATCTGTTTAGAATTAAGTTTTTTGCAATTTGCAGAATTTGGTTCAAATCGGCCAAAAATAAAATTACTTCATTTCTAGTCACTTTTTAAGATAGTCTCATTCATGACATTTGATCTAGAGGTTATCTTATATTCAATTTTCAAATCAATTTTAGAATTCCAAGCCCAGGGTGAAAACTCCAAATTTGAGCCCTAATTAGGGTTTCGGTCGGTTCTTCATGATTTATACAATTAAGCTGCGAATGAACTTAATTTCTTATATGCAACTTAAATCCAAAATCAATTTTGAAAAATTTACATGAATTTGAGTCAATTTGATCAATTAAACTAGTCAAAACCGAGCCAGATTGATCCAGTTGAGGTAATTCAATTTGACCCACTCTTATGTAAGGTTAATTTGATGAACTGAGTTTCAATTTGACGATTAAACCCCAATTTCCTTTTGGGGTTTAGCTCCAGCTAATATGTTGAAGTCAATTAGGGTTCAGTAGGATGTTTTAAACCCATTTGATGGAGTTAATTGATTACTTTTCAAATCAATTGCACTCAATTGAAATCAACTTTATCTATTGAGGACAAAACTTGTGAAAATTGCATCAATTGATTGAAAAGCCCCAATTTGTGTGAGAAAATTCAATTGAGATGAAATTGGCATCACCCATGATATAATTCATCCAATTGAGATGTCAGAAATGAATTTAATTGACTTTAATTGATCGGATTTGAGTTGTGTTACTTCAATTTGATATGTACTTTTTGACAATTGGATAGAAATACTTTGCAATTAGGTCCCCAATAGAACAAATTAAACCAAATTGCATAAATGTTTTGCAACTGAACCTGCCAAACCAATCCAAGCTGGCTTGAATTGGCCCAGCTAGTCCAATCGGCCCGAGTTGCCATTCCGATGAGGATGGCCAAAAAATGGCCACTTCCGGCCATGGTCCGACTACCTCAAGCCTTGGCCAACCACCCTCTCATTTATTCTGAAATTACAATTTTGCCACTATGTGAAATTACAAAATTTCCCTAATTAGAGAAATTACTTAGAGATTAAGCAAAAAATCAACCACTCATTTGGTATTCAATTTTGGCCTTCCACATTGCTATGTCATCAATTCATGTGATTGAATTTCAGCCAATGGGAGCTTTGCCTAGCCCTTAAGGAATTAGCTTAGCCATTAAGAGTTTAATCTCAATCATTTGATGCATCCAAGGGTCAAGATTCAAACTAAATGGGGTTTATATACAAATTTCCCTCCAAAAATTAGGGGGCCCATTTGAATTCAAATCTCTCTCTCTCTCTCTGTCTCTCTCTCTCTCATGCGTGGCCGGAGCTCCACCGCCCGGTTTGGCCACTTGTCAGCCTCCCTCGGGCAGTCCACCTCCACTCTGGCCTTCTTCGCTCTCTCCCTTAGCTGGTCACAAGTCAAGCCGGCGACTCCCATGGCCAGCCACCTTGATCCGGCGCATTTTCCTTCCGGCATATCTGCGGGTCCGGCGCATTTTCCTTCCGGCATTTCTGCGGGTCTGCTGTCCAGCTGGTATTCCCGGCAATTCCAGCAATCCGGTGGCCCTCAAAGGTGTTCCTCAGCTTGTCCATGAAGTCATGATGGCCGGAGTTCATCCAAACAGCCACCAGAGCACTCATCTTCATCTGATTTTCTATTGATTGTTCAATCGAGCTTATCAAACACTCATCTTCAGTGATCCGTCGAGCTTTTCGAGGCTACTCCATGGTGTTATCGAACTGAATACGGTGGCCAGATAGCTCGTGCAAGCACATCTAGCTTATCGAACAAGGTACGCATACTTACGTCATGTTCTGTGATTTTCATATACTAAAAAGGCAGTAGGCTTCCATTGTTGATTTGAGTTCGAAGATGTCAAAATCTGAAAAGTGTTCAACAAGAAATTTGATCTAGACTTCCTAAGCTTCACTTTGATAGGTCGCGTGCACAAAACCGACGTCGTTTGCTAGGTGAAAAACTCTTTGTAATCTTAGGCTAGAATCTGGAATGTTTATCTCCTGATATGTTCTTATGCTATTCCAAATGACCTTGCTCGATTCCACGATATTTCTAATTTTCTACGCTCATTATATGAAGAAACTTCCTTCATGAAAGTCGTAGAACACATTTTGATCCGCCTAGCATAAAATTTTCATAAAATTCCAAGTTGATTAGGGCAGTACGATCGGTATCATAAATCACGTTTTCTCTCATCATCAGTTTCAGACTGACCTTTGCATGTTCTCCGTTTTTTATAAATTTTTGTGCTCGTCATTTGGAAAAACTTCCTTCATGGAAGTTGTAGAACACATCTTGATCTACAAAACCTCAAATTTTCATGCAATTTAATCTTGTTTAGAATAGTCCGGTTGATTTATGATGAGGACGTCAGAATTCCATATCTTGATCCAAAAATTTCCAGTTTCAGTGACCGAAATGGTTTTACAATTTTCATAAAGTTCGGGTCCTTTTTAACAAAAACTCAAAACTTCAAAGTTGTTCATTAGGGGTCTTATTGTGTAAACTTGAAAGTCTTAGGCCTTAATAGTAAAGTCTTAGGGGTCAAATTGGAAAAAAAATTGGATAAGGTCTTCCTGGCCTAAAAAATGCTTTGCAAACGAGTCCTCGGCGAAAACCGATTTTTATAAAATAATCAAGGGCTTTTTAGCGAAAACTCAAAATATGAAAAAGTTTGGATAATGTTCGTTATTTATCCTGCATTTTTTTTAAAATCCATAACATAACCGGGTCCTGGTCTAGCCTGTCATTCCAAACCAAATTCCAATTTTCGGAAAAATCTGGTGACAATTGGACAAACTGATCTTCTTGACTTTTTATCCTTGTGATTTAAGCTTTCTAATGATACCTAATTCACATCATTTGGACGTCATTAAGCAGTTAATCACTTTCAAACAAAATAGACCCGGATTTGGCTATTATAATTGAATAAGTGATCATTTCATGAGGCTCACTTCCCATTGCTTGATTAATTGAGAAACAAGGCTTTTGAGCCTAAATGCATGTTTCGTTCAATGCTATGCATGTGTTTGTTAGATGAATGCCTAGGCCCGATGCATGTTCTGCGGGTAGCCTATGGTGGACACTTAGACTTGACTTTAGCGATTAAATGATATAAGTCATCGTTTTGCAAATACAAATGGTGGTTCATTATCATTAACCATTTAATCAATTAATACTAGTTGATTAGGTGGGTGAGTTGATCGAAATGTGTGAGAAACAGAGGCCGATCCCGAGGCCTGTTTTTCAATTGATGATTTGGATGCCCTTTGCCTTGCTTAGTTTGCTTGTTGGCATATTCATTGTATGAGATGTGTGATTTGAATGTAAAACCGACACTCACGAGACGGTCCATGGAGGAAATGACAAAAAGACGTGGAGACAATGATATAAAACCGATGTCCAATCTAGTTTATCTCTGTACCCAATTTGATACCTGACCATGTCTCAAGTTTTCCTATTTGTGTTGTAATAAATATCCAACGAGTTGCAGGTTTTCCTTTCTTGTACTTAGAGTAGCTTGTCATTTCAATACATTTGGTGTTTACTTTACGCATCGACTTTTCAATACAATTGCTTGTTTCTTTCTTTTTTAGGCTAAGATACGATTAGTTTAGAACTTTAAATGAAAATTACAAAAACAAGTTACATGATCATCTAGTGGGATTAGGACTTTGGCATGAAAATGGTAAAAACAAATGCATGACAACTTAAATAACAGCCATGTTAAGTTTAACGGTACTAAAAGGACATTAGTAGAAACATTAACGTAAGCTAGCTCCAGAACCCATGATATCTGGTTTTCATAGAAATTGAAATGAAATTCCCGCATTTCGGTTGGGTATTCTAGCCGACCCCGGACATACGCTAGTGGCAACTCCTATTTGTTAAAAAAGATAAAATCAATCCGCTATCACGTAAGGTGTGGATTAAGGGAGAATCCACGTTTATGATTAATGGACCTTATGAATGAATAAAAGAGTGACACTTTGGTAAGCCGTCTTTTATGATATGTCATTTGGACCGTTTCATAAACATTTTTCTCTAAACCCACTTCCCAAGTTTGGCCCTTGTGGGAGGCAGGTTGCGATAGCTGTTGTATCTCCAAACTATCGTCGTTGGATAAGTAGACGGAGCTGTCGCTCTAGATATGGGACGGGGCCTAGCATCTCAATGGTCTCCACAACATTCGCTCAATAGCTCAATGAGGAGCATAATAAATAAGTGGACCTACATCAGAACTTTCAAAAGACATTAAGGTACTCTATTTGGAATTGTGATGATTTATGGATGGAGAAGCACCTCCGATGCCATTGGCATGCCAGTAATAAAAAGCAATTAACTATTAAACCTTGGTAAATAATTACAAAAAACGAAGTATAGCCCAACATACTCAAAGAAATCAATTACACGAACAACACAGAGATGGACCGACTTCCCCAATTCATAAGCATCACAAGTATGGCATTGTTTTTTTTTTTTTTTTGGGTAAGGTTAGGTATGGCATTGTTGCATCTTGCAATCTCTGTAACAGTTGAAATCGCATTAGCTCAATGAAGGCAGTTGTTTGACTACGACAAGAAGCCATGAATTATTTACTCCCTAGTAACCAAATCATTCAGTCCCTAGGTTTCCTAATTTATAGTTACCGCCATATGGTAAACCCTCTGAATCTTCATACAAAATCCTCTTCGGTACAAACTTATAGCCCTAATGACCATGCTTCCATCAATGATTATCTTCCACTAAAATATCACAATTGTCAAAGGCATTTAGGCTATCGCATGGTTGATCTTTTCTCCGGCTTATATTCCCAATTGCCAAACGAATTGAATGGGATCTACACATTTTTGCTCATCAAGTAGAGGCCTCACAAGCCAGATAGATATTTAAGGGCAAAATGACACCATAAGTATCATAACTTGTGTAAGGAGATCACTTTGATGCCATAACTTTTTTTCGTATCACTTTAGTACCAAGTCGGAGAAAAAACGATCACTTAAATGTCATAAGTTTTTTTTTGGATCACTACAGTGCTAAAATTTTTGAAAAACGATCACTTAAGTGCTAAAATTTTTTAAAAACGATCATTTAAGTGCTAAAATTTTTGAAAAACAATCACTTAAGTGCCAATCTCCGGCGAGCCTTTAGCGAGCCACGTCAGCTTCAAAAATTAATAAAAAAAATGCCACGTCGGATTTCCAGCGAAAAATTGTGTATGGCACCGGAATTGGCACTTAAGTGATCATTTTTCAAAAATTTTAGCACTTAAGTGATCGTTTTTCAAAAATTTTAGCACTAAAGTGATCTAAAAAAAACTTATGGCACCAAAGTGAGCGTCGTACACAAGTGATGACACTTGTAGAGTTCTTTTGCCGATATTTAAGCTAAGTTTGATGAAAGTCAGGCTACTTTTACTAGTCAGATTTGAGGACAAGAAGATAGAAATTAGGCAACTAACAATGGTTACCAAAATCTATCAAAATGGTAGCGATGCAAATTAAAATGACAACACTCTTACCTCAATCCATAACGCAAAGGTGACATAAGATTAGGGCTACAGGTATGGACTGCACCAACGACAGGTCCACTTTGTTCTTTCTTATGTTGATATCACGTTTTAGAAGTTCGCCGAACGGATGATGTTCTCGTGTGATGCAATAAAATAAGGCAAAAGAACACCAGAAGTGGCATAAGTTATATATGGAGGTCACTTTGGTGCCATAACTTTTTTTTTTATTACTTTGGTGCCAATTTTTTTGAAAAACGATCAATTTAGTTCCAACTCCGATTTGCTTTCCGGAAATCCGACGTGGTACTGACATGGCTTGCCAAAGACTTCCAGTCAGCATTAAAAACAAAAAACGATGCCGTTTAGTCCGCTGACATGTAATTTTTTAGAAAAATAAAATTTAAATTATATTAAAATAATTAAAAAAAAGAAAATACCACCAAAAATCCCAAACTATGATACTTGTGACAATTTACCCTGAACTTTTTTTTGGACATGAAAAACTCCAAACTATACCATTTGTGACAAGTTTACTCTGAATTTTTTTTTTGTGATACTAAAAACTCCAAATTATACTCATTGTAACATATTTACCTCACAACACTTTAACCCAAGGGTATTTTCATTTTTTTTTCCTTTTTCTATTTTTTTTTATTTTTTTTCTTTCTTCTTTGGCAAAGGCAACCTTCGTCGGCGTCGGGCGAGACTGCCTCGCCGGATTCGGCGAGGTCAACCCTCGCCGGCGTCGAGCGAGGGCGACCCTCGCCTGACGCCGGCAAGGGCGGTCCTCGCCTAACTCTAGCGAGGGTTGCCCTCGCCCGACTCAGGCGAGGGCTGCCCTCGCCGAATCTGGCGAGGGCGACCCTTGCCGGTGTCGGGCAAAGGTTGCCTACACCCGACTCAAGCAAGAGCGACCCTCGCCCGCCCAAGCGAGGGCCTCGCTCGCTTGATGTCGGCGAGGGCTTCGCTCGCTTGACGTCGGCGAGGGTTGCCCTCACCAGATCTGGCAAGGGAAGCCCTCATCAACGTCGGGCGAGGGCAACCCTCGCCAGCGTCGAGTGGCAAGGGCCGCCCTCGCTAGCCCAGGCGAGGGATTCCCTCGCCCGACACTAGCAAGCCTCACCTGAGTTGGGTGACAAAAGTTGTAGCATCTTCAATTTCAGTCCCTGAGAAATGATTATAGTTTAAGTTTGCTAGTTTTTCAACTTGAACAAATTTTTGCTCTTATTTGGGAAAAACCCAGTTTCGAATCCTTTGTACCTCGTCATTTTGTTATTTTTATAGAGACTTTTGTGATCCGAATTTCCAAATAATTCCTTCTTGAAAGTTGTTCCAAACATCATGAAATTTTACATACTTTAATTTTAGAATTTTTGGACTTGATATGAGTGGTACGATGGCCTGATTTTCTGGCTGTATAAAACTGCCTAGAATGGGTTTTTGGGTGATGTTCACCATTTCTTTATTTTCTACAAGCTTTTCTGAGTCGATTTTGGAAAAGTTTTCTTCACAAAGGTTGTTGAGAACGTCCTTTTCTCTAACATAGATAAATTTGGGAATTTTTCGAGATGATTTGGATTATGGACAAAGCTTACTTTTAGAAATAAGAATTCTGTTCCAGTGAACTGTTTTTAGTCTGTATTTGAGCTACTAAAAATGGTGTTTACAGAAAGATTCAGATTTCATGCTCTTCATGAAAAATGTTTTATAAGGCCTTTTTTATGACATTTTCAAATTTGAGAATTTTCAGAGTCCATTTACTATGTTTTCAAGTCTGATTTAGTGAACAGTGCAAAGCTGTCCGATTTTGTCAGATTTCAAAGATTTAGCATTTATTATACAAGAACATTAGAATTTGGACTTGATGTCTTCTGATGATTTAAAGCATATGTTCTGAGCTTTCAAATGAGATATTTTAGGCTTTGATTGGCGGTCAACCCAGGAGGAAACCGAGAGAGAGAGAGAGAGAGAGAGAGAGGCAAGCTTGGAATTGGATGATTCTAGAGAAGTCAAAACTCGAAACTTAAGTTTGGAAATGATTGGTCAAGAATGAAGCTTGTTCAAAAAGCCTATTTAATGGCCATAAGACTTTAGAGACCCCCTTCATGATGACAAGCATTAATAGTCTTGAGTGATGAGCAAGTTTGGAATTATAGAAAGAAGGTCATTCGACCAAGGGAAAGGAGAGAGAGAGAGAGTAGCTGTTACACCCCAACCTCGGGGTCATTCACGTGACGTCCCATTCATTATACACAAATGGAAGCATTTCTCGAGACAATCACAATTAATACACACAACGGAATAAGACAATAAGTATCATGAGCAAACCTTATGATTATAGTGCATGCAAATATGTTTTAACAAGCCCTTCGAGCCATGGCAAACAACATATTTCACATGCACTATGAATAGCAAAACTTGACTTGGGTTATCCTATACCCACTACAGCTTCTCGCTTCTTCATCTCCACTCCAGTCCCGTCCACCTGGCCATCTCACATCCCACCCGTGACTTTATCCCGGAGTCGGCTCGCTCGCACCGCCAAAGCACCGTTTAATCCACATAGGGATAAACTCATTCTCCGTTCACGTAGTGATACCACGCCGCGTACAAGTGAGGCACCAAGTTCGTTAGGTCCTCATCAAATCTCACAAGTGTCATGGTTCGGTGGTAGGCGCGGCCTTCTCTGGCATTCGTCATGGTAAGCACTCTGGCTCTCTGCTCCACGGGATTGCCAACGCGGGCTGGGAGAGATGTCATCCTACAGACCTGAAAAAGGGGAAACAACGAGGGATGAGTTGGGAAGACTCAGCAAGTAAACCTACTAATATCAAGCAAGGACGAAGGGATCGCCGTTAGCACAAGTCGGCCATTACCGCACCCGTATCAATGGCAGATCAATAGCAAAGTTCATACAAGATAACATCAAGCATGGCTATAACATGTGCACCTTGCCATTTAAGTCTCGGTTCTATCTCCAAAACAAACGTCAAACACGAAACATGATTAAATCGAGAAATAAACCAACTACGACCAACTAAACGACCAAAAAACGATCCAAGCAAACCATGTCACAACGTATCACAACTTCCTTTCCCGATATTAGGAAGTTTACTTACTCAACAACTATCAAAACTAGAAAACGGGCTAGAAACGGGTGAGCTCGGGAAATTTCGGGCTTCCTCCTTGATTCCTTCTTGCGTGGCTGAGCAAACCGAGGCCTACAAAGACCCAACCGTAGGCTCTTGGGTTGGAAACGGAATGAAACACGAGCCGGTTCGGGGTTCATTTGGGTGTGAACCTCTTGGGCCAAGAAACAAAAGAAAATGGAGAGGATGAGGAGAGAGTGGCGTAAGAATGGAGAAGAAGTGGCGTGAGAGAGAGGGGAGGGCTTCCTCTATTTATAGAACTTCAAACTTGCTCACCAAGTTGCTAATCCAAGCTTACCTAAGAAGATAGATGGCCATCATGACAAGGTCTCAAAGTCAAGACTCATCATGGTTTTCATTTAATGCCGTTAATGGACTAAGCCTCTTAGTCAAATTTCATGATGGCATGTAATTAATGTCATTAATGGACTAAAATGATGAAGAAGCCAACATTGGTCCTCTCTTTCTCTCTCTCTCCCTCATGGCTACTCTCTCTCTCTCCCTCCCTCCCCTTGGTCGAATGGCCTTTGCTTGGGTCATGGCTTAAGTCATCAAGGGATTATGTCATGACTTATGTCACTAAGAAATAAGGTCATTTATGCTCATTTATGCATAAAGGCCAAAAGCCATGATGAAAATTCTAAGCCATTTATTTACAAACTTGGGCTTCAAGTTTAGATTTCTCTAGAATCATCCAATTCCAAGCTTACTTCTCTCTCTTGGTTTTCCCCCTGGGCCGACCTCCAATTAAAGCTTAGCATAGCTCATTTGAAAGGTCATAACGTGTTAATTAAATCACCAGAAGACATCAAGTCGAAATTCCAACATTCTTGGATAGAAAATGATGAATCTTTGAAATCTGACAAAATCGGACAGCTTTGTACTGTTCATTAAATCGGACTTGAAAATATAGTAAATGGACTCTGAAAATTCTCAAATTTGAATATGTCATAAACAAGGCCTTAACAAACATTTCTCATGAAGAACACAAATTCGGAATCTTTCTGTAAACACTATTTTTAGTAGCTCAAACATAGACTAAAAACAGTTTACTGGAACAGAATTCTTGTTTCTCAAAGTAAGCTCTGTCCGGAATCCAAATCATCTTGAAAAATTCCCAAATTTATATACATTATAGAAAAGGAAGTTCTCAACAACTTTTGTGAAGGAAAATTTTCCAAAATCTGCCCAGAAAAGCTTGTAAAAAGTCGATAAAGTATGAACATCACCGAAATACCCATTCTTGACAGTTTTACACGGTCCAAAAATTAGAATCGTACCACTCATATCAACTCCAAAAATTCTAAAACTAAAGTATGTAAAACTTCAAGATGTTTGGAGAAACTTTCAAGAAGAAAATATTTGGAAATTCGGATCACAAAAGTCTCCTAAAAAATAACAAAATAAAGGGGTACAAAGGATCCGAAATTGGTTTTTCCAAAACAAGAGTAAAAAATTTAGTTCCGATTGGAAAACCACCAAACTTAAACCATAGCCATTTTCCAGGGATTGAAATTGAGGATATGACAGTAGCCAAGAGAGAGAGAGAGAGAGAGAGAGAGAGAGAGAGAGCCAATGAGATTAGGATAAGCTTGGCCTTCATCATTTTCTTTGACCTTTGTCCATTAATGACATTTAATGCATGCCATTATAAGTCATGACCTTGGAGGCTTTGTCATGATGGCCATGTATCTTCTTGAGCAAGTTGGAGAGCAACTTGGTGAGCAAGTTTGGTTTGCCTATGAATAGGCTTGGCCACCCTCAAGCTCTCTCACGCCACTCTCTCCTCATCCTCACGCCACCACCATCTTGGTTCTTGCCTTCTTGCTTCTTGGTTCACGCCAAAGAGAAAGAGTGGGAGAGGAATAATCACTCGAGATTCGCCAAGATCCGTTTGCTCACGTGTTCAATTCCAAGAATCGTCGAGACTCCCGTGTTCCTTTCTTGTTCTAGTTTTATTCGTTGAGTAAGTGAATTCTTTAATATCAAGAAAGGATGTTGAGATGCGTTGTGACGTGATTTGCTTGGACCGTTTCTCTGTTGTTTGGTTGGTCGTAGTTGGTTCATTTTCTTAGTTTGATCATGTTTCATGTTTGATGTTGTTTTGAGATAGAACCGAGCCTTAGCTGGTAAAGTGTACATGATGTGGCCGTACGTGATGTTCTCTTGTTTGAACTTTACTATTGATCTGCCATCGATACGGGTGCGATAAGGGCCGACTTATGTTAACAGCGATCGATATGTTATCGCTTGATATTAGTATTTTCACTTGTTGAGTCTCCCCGACTCATTCCCCGTTGTTTCCCTTTTTCAGATCTGTAGGATGGCATCTCCCTTAGCCCGCGTTGGCAATCCTGTGGAGTAGAGAGCCAAAGTGCTTACCATGATAGATGTCAGAAAAGACCGTACCTACCTCCGAATCACGACACTTGTGATGTTTAATGAGGGCCTAACGGACTTGGTGCCTCATCCGTACGTGGCGTGGTATCGTTATGTGAACAGAGAATAGGTTGGATCCCTATAGGGGTTCAATGGTGCTTTGACAGTGCAGGTGGGCCGGCTCTGGGATAAAGCCACGGGTGGGATGTGAGATGGCCAAGCGGACGGGACTGAGGTGGAGGTGAAGAAGTTAGGAGCAAGAAACCGTAGTGGGTATAGGATAACCCAAGTCAAGTTTTGCTATTCATAGTCGGCTATAAAAATATATGTTGTTTGCTATAGCCCGAAGGGCTTATTAAAACATGTTTGCGTGCATTGTAAACATAAGGTTTGCTCATGATGTTTCTTATCTTATTTTCGCTGTTGTTCTTAATGTGATTGTCCCAAAATTATGCTTCTGCTTGTGTGTAAAGAAAGATAATAATGAACGGGACATCACGTTAATGACCCTGAGGTGGGGTCGTTAAAGAAGCCCTTGCCCGATCGGAGGTGGTAGGGCGGCGGCAAGCCCTCGCCTGCTACTGCTTCCCTTTTTTTTTTCCTTATTTGAATATAATTTAAATTTAATTTTTTTTAAAAAAAGTCACCTAATTTCCATGTGTACAAGGCATACCATTTTTTTAAAAATATAAATGCCAGGTCACCATTTTTTTTAAATGTAAATGCCAGGTCAATTTTTGACCGGAGTCACTAAAGTGATCTATTTTTCTCCGACTTAACACCAAAGTAATCCAAAAAAAAGTTATGACACCAAAGTGACATCCGTACATAACTTATAGCACTTCTTGTGTTCTTTTGCCAATAAAATATTACACAACTTAAGCTAAACAAGTCTACCTCCATTGCTTGGCACCCAAAATGACCAATCCGTTCGTGTGCTTGCCATCATGAGGTTCCACAACTAGTGAGACAAAAGATTTGTTTTAAAAAATCTTATTAACACAGTTATTGACTCACTAGAAAGCACGTACATAATTTTCAAACCATTTATATATCGTCCCATTCATGGTCTTGCGATCATCTGGTTTGGTCACCAAAAGGGCACAAGCTAGCAAACTTTCGACGACCAAACAAAGATTTGGTCACCAGAATTAAGTCATTCACAACTGATGCAGGTATGGGACGAGTGAATCAGGAAATGAGGAATTTTCTGTTTATGTGAATGAACGGGTGTGTTATGTGATAACAGAATCATGTGTAAAAGATGAAGGATATGGGAGGTTCACATCATAAATGCGTAAGCCACCAGTCAAAGATAAAGAATCGGAGAGATGGCAGCTCACCACCAAGGTGTAAAGGATTGCTTTACGGACCAAGGATAAAAAGTGTTTGATGCACCACCAACGGCGTTGGATAATTGGATAAATATTCACTCGCATAGAGGAATTCTCATATATTCATCAACTCTATGTTACAATAGAGAACTCCTCTTTATTTATAGAGGGATTAGGACATGGTAAGTAGATAAACATAAAAGAGACATGGGAACTCCCCAAATGTTAAAGACCTAGGAATTAGAAAAAACATCCAAGGAAACTAGTCTGAACAACCTCTGACTGATATGTTATTGATTAACTTTGAAATTGGCAACTAGTTTTGGTGAATTAGTAACTTAATACTAGATTGACATGGAAGAATCGATAACTCCATAGTGGATGACTTGACAAGCCCAGCCAGTCTATCGGACAAGGTATGTAATCTAAAATTTTTAGGATTAAATGATGAAATGAAGAGGCTATCTACATACATGAGATAGATCAATACCTATCACAAAATCATGCTCGTCGTTTGAATGCTTAGAATGATGTATGTTGATTGTTCTATGCATAGGAATCATTCTATGAGTGTTTGGATCATTGATTGCATGTTCTGTGATTTTCATGTACTGATGAGTCAGTAGCCTTCAACTGTTGATTTGAACCTCTAAACGTGGAAATCTGGAAAAATGTTTAACTAGAGATTCAAACTAAACTTCTTGAGCTTCGATTTGATATATTGTTTGTCTTGAACAGACATCATTTACTATGTCAAATCATCTTTAGAATGTTTGATTAGAATCTGGAATAATAATTTCTCTGTTCTGTTTCATTGATTACTGACTGACCTGATTCGGTTTTGTGATTTTTACCATTTTTTGTGTTTCTCGTTTTCAAAAACTTCATTCATGAAAGTTGTAAAGAACACTTTGATTTTTAACATAAAATTTCAGGAAATTTCATGTTGATTTGGTCTGCACTATTGACGCTCAAAGTCTCGTTTTCCATGCTGTGAAAACCGATTTCTGGCTGACCTTTTCGTGTTCAAAATCTCGGGAAATGTTCTTGATGCAAGTTGTCACTGGGATCCTAAGCTTTCCAATGGTATCAATTTTGTTGAAGTCGCAGCTCATATGAATGCTTAAAGGTTTGATCATTGTGTTGATTGGATTCTCTATTCAGATCTAGAATTTCAAGCCTCTGAGTATCCAAACGTGTTTTTGCTATCTCATCAAACTTGATGTCGTTTTTTGCAAAAATTAAAAACTTCAAAATTGTTCATTGGGGTCGTTAATTGAAGAATGGAAATTTTGAGGACCTTATTGCAATATTTAGGGGGTCAATTTCATAAAAAAAAAACTCAGATAAGGTCAATCTGTTTTTGAAAAACGGTTTGCAACTAAGTCCTGGGCGAAAATTGATTTTCTGAGAAAAATCAGAGGGTTTTTAGCAAAAACTTAAAACTTGAAAGTTGTTCAACAAATGTTTTCTAACTTCTATACATTTTTGGTGTGATTTGGATAACGTTTGTTATTTTTTCTGCATTTTTTCAAATTTTGGGCCAAAACCAAGTCAGATCAGGGGTTTTCGGGACAAATCCCAATTTTCGGATAAATTGGGTAGGAATCAGGCGAAGTGGTCCTCACTTCCTAAGCTTTCTAATGATGCCCTGTTCATTTCATTTGGACAGCGTTTGGTAGGTTAATCACATTTAAACAAAATCTACTCGAATTTGACAAATTTCAATTGAATAAGTGAACCTCTTAAGGCTCACTTCCCATTGTTTGCTTGATTGAGAAACAATGTCATTTGGCCTAATTGCACGCCTAACCATTGCTTATGCATGTGTTTGTTCGATAAATGATTAAGCTCGATGCATGTTCGGCGGTAGCCTACGATGGACACTTAGAACCGACTTTAGGGGTTAATTGACATCAACCTTGTGAATGCAAATGGTAGCCGATTATCATTAACCATTAATCAATCAATCATAGTTGATTAGATGGTTGGGCGATCGAAAAGCACAAAATGCAAAGGCCAATCCTGCCACGCCCTGAATCCCCATCGAGCTCGCAACATCCCTCTTTGGTCGGATTAGTGTGACGTCTCAGGAAACGTCGCCGACCCAAACGATTACATCAGAGTTAAATCGCGACGGAAACAGCAAACACCCAGACATTATTTGACTAGGGGTACTAGGGAGAACAAATTGCCAAACCACAAAATATTAAACTATACCTCGATATATAGATAATATCTATTTACAATTCAAACTTATACCACAACCTCCATTTACAATCCACAAAGCATATATGCACACCAAGCTACTAAACAACAAACTACTAACATCACAAAAGATCAGTAGCATGGGTAAGCACCACGTCAAAAATGGGACACATCCAAACTCTCACTCAACTCCCAAAAACTAGCCTCTATGTCCTTTAGATGGCGTCCACTTTGACTTTCTCTCCTCAGAATATTCATCCGAATCCTCTTTGGGCACGTGTTCATCCAAAGACTCCGAGTCGGCCTCAATCTCTATCGGGTTATCCTCATACCCCGACTCTATAAGGACCTCAATCCGCTGCTCCTCATCAGACTCCTCCCTATCCTCCTCTGGCTTGGCTGCTCGTTCATCCTACTCCTCTGCCTCTGGTTCCTCCTCAAGGGCCTCCTCATACTTCTTCTCTGGCCCTTCCTCGGGTATTAAATCTAGATCCACATCCATTGGATCATATCCTGCCTGGGATTCTTCTGGCTCCGGGTCTGGTTCAGCCACTGAAGCATTAGGTACTGCAAATGCAGGCTGATGTCCAAACTGAGCTAGATTAGTCTCCAAACTAGTCATCTCGCCATCGGGAGGAGGTACAGCCGACGGATCCTAATCGCCAACTCCATCAAATGGGACATCAAATCTACGGATGGGGCCGAACTCGTCTATCCCATCTCAAAATATCCATGCAGTATAAGTATGGGCTTGCCAAAGAAGTAGTCTTATATCTACCCATACTACTATAGTATGCTTAACCCAAATAAAATTATCATATACAGGGTACTCGACAACATCATGGGCGGTGTGCATAGGAATCTCAAAACGCTGCGGCGGTAGCAGCAGAAGATTTATGGCTCAGGCGGGGGCTCTGAAATTGTTGGTTGAAACAACTATGAGACACTTCTCAATAAGTTGACAATCTAAACTCCACCTAGGCTACCATGTATTCTAGACAAGTCCAGACACCAAATCAAGCAACACACAAACAATATCCACACAATCGTACTTACCTGGGATCTCAGTACACGCAACTACACATTAGTCTTAAATTCATATTTACAAATCGCATGCACATTCCAACCCAATCTCATGTTCGAAAGCACATGTCAAACATATAACATCTTCGAACTCTACAATTTATACTTGTTCATGCACCACCACATCATTTTCATTTAGCTTGCCACATCGTACCATCTCATATTCCATCACTTTCCTCAGCCCGCGTAAACATGCATCAAGCCTACTGATTGCAACCCTCATAAACACATCTTAGGCCAGATCCTATTCTCACTTTTTTTTCCTCAGCCTGCGCAAAACGTGAGAGACCTACTGATCGCGACCCAAGCATAACACACCTCAGGCCCGATCCCATTCTCACTTTCTTTTCTCAGCCCGCGTAAACACACCTCAGGCTTACTGATCGCAACCCGCGTAAACACGTCTCAGGCCCGATCCCACAGTTGTATTACGACCCGCGTAAACATGCCTTAAGCCGGTTCAATTCCCCATATAAACACACCTCAAGGATTTAGTGATTATGTGAACATGCCAATACACCGTATTTTATCTGTACCCCGCGTAAATACACCTCATGGCCTTTTAGTGATCACACGCACATCGTACGCCTCAAATCTTACACGTGCACACACTCGGGCATTAATCAAATGCACACAAATGCACCCAATCTCATCACCACAATTCAGCCACATCACAACTTACAACCAACACACAATTTGCCATTTTTCACATCAAAAATCATGGCACAGCAATCCCGGCACTGCACAACAATTTCACGTAATTACGAGTCGGATCAAATAGCCCATTCTACACACCAAACAGTATATTTCAGCATCTCAATTAGCCAATTCCAGCTTTTAATTAGCCTCTAAATTACCACTAAAATACCACAATTTCATTCCTAAGACCCCTAATCCAAATCAGTCCCTAAAACCGAGCTAAATCGTGTCTAAACTAATTCGATAATACCCAACATCCTAGGCAAGGTTTAGATTGTAACTTACTTGGAATATCCAAGCAAAATCAAACTATCCAAGGTTGATTAGGCGGCTGGAATGCGGCAGCTACGGTGACAACAGTGCGGTGGTGACAATCGGTGAGACGGCGGCGGCGGCTTGGCCAACTATTCACAGTCACGGGGAGGGGGAGAGACGGCGGCTGCGTGAGGGCGGTGGGGGGCCGGCTCGGTGGCAGGAGTGGCAGCGACGGGCGGACGGTGGCCCGGGCGGCGACAGTGTAGCAAGAGGGAGAGGGTGGCATTCAATTAGGGAGGGAGAGGGGTGAGCCGAGAGACTGAGGGAGAGAAATGAGGAGAGAGTGAGAGAGAGTTTTGGTTTTAAAAACCAATAATTTGACCCCCTTTTTTGCGAAATGACCATCTTGCCCCTCTCTCCACTTTTTAATCAACGACCGAGATTCGATCTTATCCAAGAACCAACGGTCACGATCTAATCTTTTCCAAAAATATCCAAGGGTAATTTGGGAATTTCACAAAATTCTAAGGGCAAAATTGTCCAAAAATTGTCATTTCTAAAGTTAGGGCGAAATGACCAAAATGCCCTTCCCCATTTATACTTAGCCTTAACAAACTCCTAAGGATAAAACGGTCATTTTTCATCCTTCGCCGAAATTCAGATTTTTTGAAGGATTTGGACAATTTTAAGGTTGAACATTCCAAAAATAACGTCGTCCAAATATCCTATCATAACTTCCTAAATTTCCACTGCCCAAATTGGTCTCTAATTAATAAATGAATTTTAAATACCGTAACTTGAGCGTGTCTCAGACTAACATGCGGTTTTTAGGGAAATTCGCATATTCGACCCGTGACTGATACTAAATTAAGTCACGTGCAAGTTCATTCGGATCGTGACGACCTCGATTGTCATGTAATCGCGGGGATCGATCGCTAGTTTCAACGGGCACAATCGGTCGGTATAGATTCTGGATCATTTGTCAACTTACATTGTGGTCAAACGGAATTACCCGTGATCCACTCGTATAACAGTGACGAATCAAGCCCATAACCATCCTAAAATCGGTCTACATTGGCTCAAAATGTTACATCGATAATTCTATGGTCGAAAGTCGGCTCATGATCGAATTTCTTTAGTCACACGAATTTAAATCCCTAATTAGCTTTTCTCTAATGGTTAGTATCCTAGGAATGATCAATTCCGGATGAGATCTAACTACAAGTACGTTCATAAAACCATTCATTTCATTAATCCCAAATGGGTAAATTTCATAATGTCACAAATCCCAAGTCCAATTCAATGCTTTATTGATTGAATGTTATTGCCTTGCTTTGTTTGCATGCTTGCACTACTTGTTTGAATATATAAGTTTAAATGTAAAACCGATACTCAAGAGGCGACCCATGGTGGAGGAGGCCGAATTCTTGAAGGGCAATGACCGATGTCCAATTTGGTCCAAAATTTTTGTAATCAATTTGATACCTGACCAATGTCTCAGGTTTTCTACTAGTGATGTAATAAACATCCTACGAGTTACGGATTTTCTTTTTTTGCTCTTAAATTAACTCTTTCTTCAATTACATTGAGTGTTTACTTTACACACTCGCATTTTAATACAATTATTTGTTAATTTTTCTTTTCTAGACTAAGATAGAATTAGTTTAGAACCTTAAATGGAAATCACAAAAACAAAGATGCATGATCACCTAGTGAATTAGGACTTTGACATGAAAATGGTAAAAACAAATGCATGATCACTTAGATAACAACCAAATTAAATTTAACGGTACCAAAAGGGCGTTAATAGAAATATTAATGTAAGCTAGTCCCCAAACTTAGACATCTCTGGTTTTCATAGAAATCGAAATAAAATTCCCACATTATGATTAAGTATTCTAGCCAACCCCCAACATAAGCTAGTAGTAACTCCTAATTGATAAAAATATAAAATCAATCCCGTGTCACACGACGTATCGATTGAGGGAGAATCCACGTTCATAATTAATGGACCTTATGGATGACAAAAGAATGATTCTTCGTAAGTTGTCTTTTGGGATGTGCCATTCGGACCATTTCATGAATAATTATCTCTAAACCTGTGCATCCCAAGGCGGACCTCGAGGGGTGGGTCGCGACATGTGTAAAGGACGAAGAATATGGAAGGTTCATCCCTAAAGCATAAAGGCGTAAGCCATCAGCCAATGATAAAGAACTGGATAGATGGCAACTCACCACCAAGGCGTAAAAGATTGCTCCACTAGCCAAAGATAAAGAACTGTTTGATTTACCACCAACATCGTTGAATAAAGAATCGGATAAATATTCACTCGCGTAGAGGAATACTCATATATTCATCAACTCTACATTACAATGAAAAACTCTCCCTCTATTTATAAAGGTAGTAGGACATAAGAAATAGACAACTATTAAAGAGATGTGAACTCCCCAAAAATTAAAAGACATGGGAACTAGAAAGCTATTAAGGGCCTAGGAACCAGAAAGTGGTGTAAAATCCTTGAGTGCCATAATTTTTGTTTGGTGTTCACTTGAGTACCATAATTTTTTTTTTTTCGATCACTTGAGTACTTATTCCAACAACAATTCGTCCTAGTTGACTTATTTAAAAAATATTTAAGCCTGACTTGGCTTTTCTTTATAAAAATAAAATCCAAAGGGGACAACGCCCACATTACGACTCATTCCATTTCCTCACATACGACTAAGCATCCTCTCCCTCTTTCACTACAGATGGTGGGGATCATGTTCTTAATGGGCTCATCTTTGCTGTTGCCGCGGACCCCATCATCGTAAAGGACACATTCAGGTGCCTTCGATTGCACGAAAGCAGGGCAAGAACACTGGTTCGAAGATTTTCAGCTCTCTATCTTTCTTCCTCTTTCAAGGTGAGCTTGTCCAATTTCGTGACAAACCGAGATGCAATCAGAGTTTCGTGCCGCTGTCTTCTTCTGCTTGACTGGTTGGTTCTTTCTTTGTTTTCAATTGAGTCTTTTCCTTCCATAATGGAAGAATTTGTACCAAAAATCAACAATTTGTGGTTTTCTTTTCTTCCTCCTTGGAAATCGAAATTCTTAAGGTTAAGTTGGGGTATCATCTTTAAATCGTTTTGGGGCAACGAAATGACCAAAACGACTACGTTTATGCACACTTTTGTTGACTTCATTTCTCCAGCAAATTATGTCAGCATATTTATATTAAATCAATTTCACATCGGATCTTTCACCTACACGAATCGTTGATGGCACTCAAGTGTACGATTTGCAATCACTGTGGCACTTAAAGTGATCGGAAAAAATGTTATAATATTCAAGTGAAAGTTGTACGGAAATTATGAGAACTTGTGGTATTTTTATATCCTTTATTCGATAGAGTAACGAATACAAACCAAAAAGGAATTAATCACACAAAATTGATAAGTTTTAGGATTAATTGCACAATTTGAAAGTTTTAGAATTTGATTACACTTCAATATAAGTTTTAGAAAAACAGTAGTCATTTCTTAATAGAATTGCAAGTACGAACATAACCAAAGCCAATTTAGTCTTGGTTTTGGCTATCTTCGGTACAGAGGCATGAACCGTGCCAACGTTCACACTTAGTACCCGCTAGCATCTGAGGTGATTCATAACACTGCTCTTACGGGTGTTTCTATTGTTCCGTGAGGAGTCAATCCCCTTATCGTAACTCATCTTAATCAGGTTTTGTTGCACTTCTTATTCAAAGTATTGTGGCATATGCGAAAACTTAATCAACAGTCACTATATACTTTTTTTTCAATTCAACTTGTTCAAGAACAGTAAAAGCACCCTTTCACAGCATTTTTTTTTTATTTGGGCTCGTGAATGGATGATAGGCCGTGATCTGAGTTGACTATTTTTGGATACTGCAGTTTAAAGTACTATGGGGAAGTTTTGACCTAATAGCATCAAATTCACCTATTAAATCAAGAAGATTTTGAAGTGCGTGTATAACCAAATACACAAGGGCTCGGCTGAGTAAAAGATTCCTTATGGAACTAGTACACTTGTCTCCATGAATATAGAACTCTGCGTCAACTATCAATTTCCCATTAATCTATTTATAATTGTGATAATGCAAGTGTATGCACATTGGGGGGGACATCATATGATGATCATTAGCCATGTCTAGTATTTAGTTCTCTCTCTCTCTCTCTCTCTCTCTCTCTCTCATATAAAAGCCACGTATTGATAATAGTGTTGTTGTATTAACCTCAGAAATGTTCGTCCAAAGAAACAAGTCTGTGGGAAGAGAGACAGCTCTGCCGTGTTTGGGAAGCGAGGGAAAATGGAGGGGAAGAGAATTATTTTAAATCCTTATGTCACGCCCCGATCCCCATGGGCACACGCCATCCCACCATGGTCATTAAGAATGCGACATCCCAGGACTTATCGCTGATCCAAACAAACAAACAGAAGAGCTGCACACGTGAAAGCAATACAAACTCTCCATACAACATCAATTAAACGGGATAGTAAAAAGACAATGGAATCACATCCAAAAAACACTTTTATAAACATAGTGTCAATAACAACATATACACTCCCAAGCCTTATACGAGGCAACTAACTACGGACCACATGTAACAAAAAGGTCAGGTGGTCAATTAGCCTAACTCCTTTAACAAAAGGGGGTTTCTCAAAAGACAGGGGGACTAGACCCATCATCAACCATCGCGATACCCTAGCAGTGTCCCCGGATCTTCCATTTCATCATAAGACTCGAGGTTCTGAAATGTTTGTAATTCGACAATAAGAATAAATCTAAACAAGTCACTACATAAGCCTCACTTAGGCTAACACGTATCGCAGGACAGTTCGGAGCATGCAAGGTTTATCAGTCAACGTGCCACAACAATTACAGGATCCTTACCTCGCCTTGGTACACACATAAGCCCTGCACGTTAGCAAACAGCCACAACATAGCAACCATTCATCGCACATAACAATCCGAATTGGGGCAAGCACATGCATAGCACACTTAATAATCCGAATGTGCTCAACAATAATCTCACATAGCATGCCACAATGCATATCACAATCACAAGGCCCAAATCATTAGCGGCCCCTTGGGCTCCCCGAACCCGCATAAAACGCATCAAGTTCTCGGGTTTCCGGCATAACCGGGCATCATCCCGCTACGTCGGTGACGGCATTGTCCCATGTCGCACGCATCAAGACGGCATTCCATGAGGAGCATCAATCTGGCCTCCACCGTGATTGGCATTTGGGCCTCCCAGGCATCCAATAAATCAGGCATCGTCTTGCGTAAAAAGTATCAAAACGGATTACAACCTCACGTAAAATGCCACAGGGTATTATGTGATCCTACAGGCATCCAATCACTCAACTAATTTTCATCTTAACCCTATGTAGCACGCCTCAGGATATTATGTAAGCACATGGGCATTCAACACTCAAACCAATTTTTCATCTTTCTATTAGCCAATTGCCATTCAATTCATGCTCAGCTCATAACTAGCCACGTCCTCACGGGAAACAACATCAAAAAGTTGCCAAGAGAGAGAAACCACTTTTGCACAGAATCGGGCTGAAATTTGGCAATTGTGCAGTAACCAATACCCTTTCAAAATAAATAGTAATTCGACTCCAAAAATTCAGAATTTCAAATATGTCATTGGAAACATCTTGATAAACATTTTTCATGAAGGATATGAAGTCCAATTCCAACTGTAAACAACTCTTTTTGTCACCCAAATTCAGATCGAAATTAACCCACCAGGGCAGACCGTTCAGTCATCAAAATCTATTTCAATCAATATCCAAATCCCCTTGGAAAACCTTAAAAGTTTTATATGACATATACACAAGTGTCATTGACAACTTTCATGAATGAAGTTTGTTGAAAAGAGGTCTGCAAAATTTTATAAAAATTCAGAAAGACATGTCGGTCAAGTGAACAGTAAATCTTTCAGAGTCATGACGGTCCGAAAATGGACTTCCGAATACCCTAAAACGATCTCCAAAAATTCCAGATTTGATATATGACATACTTCAAAATTTTAGGGTCAACTTTCATGAAGAGCACTTCCTCAAATTCGGTCCACATTGATCTCTACAAAAATAACAAAACAACAAGGCACCTCAAATCATCAACCAAGCACAACCAGCTAACAAACCAACTCTAATCCACCCCAAATCAACCTCTAAACATGTCATTGATAACTCATTATCCTAATCAAAGCTTAGGGAGTACTTATTAGGAGCCTAAACTTAAAAAATAGCAAGATCAGCCCAGCAAAGCAACTGATGTTTCGACGGCCAGACGGGAAGAAAGGTGGCGGCTCCGGTCACGATGGTACATGGCTGAGGTGAGCACAAGCTGATGGTCACGATGAGGGGTGGTGTTGGCTTCGGTGGTGGCTAATGAGGTCGAAAAACAGCAAAGACAGAGAGAGAAGGAAGAGGTGGTGACGGTCAGGTGCAGCAGCGGCGCTAGCGGCTGTTCTAGCAGCTTCACGGCGGCGTCACGTTGACTGGCAGTGGCTAAGAAAGGCTGAGCAGATGAGCAAGGTGGAGGGGGAAGGAGCTTCAGCCGAAGGTGAGGGCAAGGGGAGAAAAGAATGTGAACAAGAGAGAATGAGGGAGAGAGAGAGAGAAGACTTGATCGGATTTTCTACTAACCCCACTAAAAAAACCCTATCACCCACCCCCCACTAATACATCCAATGGCTCACATTCTACATTCTTCCCCAAGCTAAGATCGAAGAGCCCCTAATTTTTCTCACATCAATATCTCAAAAATACAAATGGCAACCAAAAATAAATAAGCAAGATGGGGAGGGGCATACTTGTTCATGAATTTCGGCCAAGGAGGGAAAAATCCAATTGTCCAAATTACCCTTTAACCTTTCAAATGAATTTAAATAATCCCAGGGGCAAAATGGTCATTTTCCACTCCTGATCCAAATTTCACTTTTCCGACAGATCCAAGTGGCCCTAAGGTTGGCCACGCCAAATGTGACATGGTCCAATGAATTAGTCATGGCTTTCGAGAAATTCGATTCCCAAGTCTAGATTCCAAATAATGGTCAAATTCGATTAAATGCAACTCTAATGTGTTTCAAACTAACATACGGCTTTTAGGAGTTACACGTATCGACTCGTGACCGATTCAATATCGGGCCACATCTAATTTTACTTGAGCCATGGTAACCTCTGTTGTCATGTGCGATGGTTAATCACTAATTTCAATCAACGCAATCGTTCGGATTAGGTTTAGGATCGTTCAAAATTTATATAATGGTCAAGCAGAATCACCCGCGATCCAATTGTATATCATTTGCAAATCGTTCCGTAACCATCCTTGGATCGGTCTATAATGGTCCAAAATATCTCATCGTCAATTCTTATGGTCGAAATATCGATCCACGGTCAAGTTCTTAAGTCTACGTACTTGATTCCTAGCTAGCCATTCCTTAATGGTTAGTCTTTTCGAAAGTGATCAATTCCAAGTGAGATTTAACTAAAATGCATCGAAAATATAATCATTTCATAAATCCCGAAAGTGGGTCGAATTTCAAAATGTCATACCCTGTGAGAAGGAAGTATAGGGAAATAAAAATTTTTGGTACATTCTACTCTCATTTTCCTCATCTAGGCTACCCAAACAAAGTTGGTCTTCAAAGACAATGCAAATAAAGTCTTTGTACTTTCAATGCTTGCATTTTGTGCTTTGAAGCTTATATTAACTAGTATTAGGGTTTGACCAAAAAAAAAAGCTAAGATTAGGGGGAAGCATGATGTTGGAGGAGTGCATTGAGAAACATTATGCGTAAACAAGTTGAACAACATGATGGTATGGTGATGTGGGATGGAAATCCTACTAGAATTGTTATCCTAGCCTTCGAATTTAGAAAGATCACTATTCTTACGTTTGATATCATCTTAATAGAATATTTAGTTTCCTTGTTTTACTTAGATTCTTGTTCTAAGATCTAATCAATAAGAAGATGATGGTTTTGAGATTTTTGTCGAGATTGAATATTTAATTGATATTTTTTTATTGGTTAGAAAATATTTAATTGATATTGACTTTCCTGTCCTGTTTTGGTATTTCTTCTGATTCTCTTCTATCTGTTGCCAATCTCGGCGTCCCCTTTCTGTTTCTTCTTCTCCTCCTCTTCCTCCTTCTTATATCCCTTTGAGATCTAATCTGGTTACTTACTCTTGCCAATGCAAAATGTGCTCTCCACAGAAAGAGAATGGAGACAAGAGACATGAGAGATTCGACTTGCTTGTGCCTTATTTTGAGGTGGGAAAAGACCAAACTTTTATTTTGGGTGAAAAGTGGTTATTACACTTGCCAATTCAAATGTGCTTTCCACGGAATGAGAGTGAGAACAAGAAACATATCAGAGAGAGAAGATCCAAATTGCTTGTGCCTTTTCTTGAAGTGGTAAAAGGCCAAACTTTTATTTTTGGTGAAGGGAGAACTAACTTTACAATTGTATATAGAGAAAAGATCCAACTTGCTTCTGGCTTTTCTTGAAGTGGTAAAAAGCCAAACTTTTATTTTGGGTGAAGAGAGACCTAACTCTACAATTGTCTAAAGATGTAATTTAGCATCAGGTAATAAACGGGGCAAAAAGCATGTCAATATGGAGTTGGGCTCTACTCGGTCTCTGAGCAATAGTTTCTATGGGAAAATTATCTAGTCAGTCTTAAACATATTGTACGAATATTAATTCAGTTCTAAACTTTTCAATTTTACTAATTTAATTCTAAATTTTTGCACGAAATTCTAATATAATCATTCCAGTCAATTTTCCTTGGTAATTGTCCATATGGTGGTTCAATTATCACCGGCTGTCCTTTATTACACACCACCATGTTGGCGATTGCCAATGAAAGTTGGCCGGATGGACCATAATGGATTTCAGCAAAGGTTTAGGAATAAATTGACAAAATTGAAAAGATTTCAATTAAATTGGTATCCATACAATGAGTTAGAACTGATTGGATAATTTCCTCAATTTCCATTGGATCTTTTCTTTGCTGTGATACCCTGCGTAGTTGCACAGAATTAGATTTATCTTGTCAAGTTCAATATCATAAATAACTATTTACATTCATAAATTTAGATACAAATTAAGCATGCAATTTTCAGTGCAATTTCAAAGATAGATGCAATTTTTCACTTTGTTTAAATTGGGTTTGTTGTTTGAACAAAAACTATAGTGATTTTCCATATTAACTTTATTTTTTATTATTTCAATAACATTATCTATGCTCAGCTTAACTGAAGAAATAAGTGCTCTTTTCTTTTTTTTCAATCTAATGTTTTCTGACAAGAATTTTTTGAAGACCAATTCCATAGACATGCTATTTATAATCCTTCACTTTATAATTTTTTTTATTTTCTTTAACAAAAACTATTTTGATTTATCATATTACTTTGATTTTTCTTAATAATTTCAATGTTTGATTAAATAATTCGTTCAATTGAATAATTGAATTCTTGTTTTGTGTGTGATTAAAGTATTAATGATTTTAATTATGAATTTAATTTGAATTTTACGTTATATTATATATAGCAATCAAATGGCCTCCGCAGATGATTGTGTTGTTCATGGTAATATGGTACTTGCCCTTCAGTCTAGTTGCCACATGGCAAACTCCAATGAGAAGAATAAAGGCTTTCGAGTTACTACAAATATGTGTGTGTATGTGTGTATATACACACACTCTGGTATTTTTCCATCTTCTTTATTGCGCATGTGGAGGAACTTCGTGTACATGGCCTGTGGGATTCAGAGGGATCGGCTGTCAGGCACCAAGAGGAGTTGCCACTCGCTTGCTTCCTTACATTCTTCTTTGTTTCAGCTCATTAAGAACTGAACAGATTTCAAGAAAGCGGGGGCCAACCCAGATTAGATGCTGCGATTAGTTAATTTTATGTTGACAAAATGTAGACGCTACGTGACTTTTTCACTGATTAATTGTAATGGGTGTACGGGACGATATATTGATAAAGTTTGGTGATTAGAAAACATCAAACGAAATTCCTCATTGAAACTTGTGATGCAAAAAACATTGATGACTTTAAGATCACCCAATTGAATTAGATGGACTTACTATTCTTCGACTGATGACTTTTACAATATAAAAGTATCGTGTTAACATAATATGACCCTCAGGATCCCATAAATATATGACCAAAAAAACATCGCATAAATAGCAACTTTTGAGTCGTTGACGCATCTGAAAGTTATACGGCTGAAATCACTCGTACTTTTTCTTTTTACTTATTTTAAGTAGAGGAATCCAAGATCCATTTTTTCGTGTTTTCATGAGATTCCTTTCGAAAAGTTATGCAGAACCAAAAATAAATATTGCGCAAAAAAGTTGTCGAAGCAATGAAAAATGCGCTACATAAGTTTTGCTCTCTCAAACTCATTACAACAGGACAAATAACAGGAGACGCTTTAATAGAATGGTCCCTCCTATTTTCAAGAAATTTCGAGTTAATGAGATTCCTCTCGAAAAGTTATACATAATCAAAGGAAATATCGCCTAAAAAAGTTGTCGGAGTGATTAGATACGCATCCCAGTAGTTTTGTCCTCTCAAACTCATTTAGACAAAACCACTAGGGGTTGCCCTAGTGGCTATCAACCTCTTCCCACTTGCAAAAGGAAAAGTGAGGAATTCAATTCCCCACCTTCACAAGGGATAAGGGGTGGAGACGCGTGAGTGAAGAAGTAGGTTTCGAGCTTGTGCACAGCACATAGAATATGTAGTGACTTGTAAAATAGAAATATTATAGAACCTAACCAAAAAAAAAAAACTCATTAGAACAAGACTAATAACAGGAGACCTTGCTTTAATAGCTTCATACTTCCTATTTTTGAAAAATTCGTGTTTTCCATAAGATTCATCTCAAAAGTTATGCAAAATTAAAACAAACATCGACCAAAAAAGCTAATTATTTAAGTTAAGATATCTATTATTTGCGGAGAAGAATTTAAACTTAGAAAAGAAAATCATATAGATATATCTCAAGTATCATCACTGATTTTACAACTTCTATATCTCCTTTTGTTTTCTCACTCTCTTGTCTTATCAATATAATTTTATATGAGGGAAATTACGAAGAAGTCCCAAACCTATGCATTTGTGCCATTTAAGTATTTAGCCTTATAATTTGACTAATTTAGTTTTAAATCCTTTGACAATTTGTCAATTCAATCCTAAACCTTTTGATAATTTGTTAATTTAGTCCTCCAGTCAATTGTGGCCGAAAAACGCTGACGTAACGGTTTAGTCAACAAGTGGACAAGTTTTTGCATTTTGTTACCTTTCTTAGTTTGTTTCTTCTTTTCCTTTTTACTTTCCCTTTTTTTCCAACTCTTGGCTGGCAGGGCGCGAATGTTGCCAATCGACCCTCACCCAGATCTAGGTGAGGGCCGAGACACCTTCACCCAGACCAAGTGAGGGCATCGTGGCCCTCACCAGCCAACAAGTGAGGGTCATGGCGCTTGCTTGGATCTAGGCTCTGGCAGATGAGGGCACAGAGGCCCTTGCCAATCAAGAGTTGGAAAAAAAAAGGAAAAGAAAAGAAGGAATATTTTTTAAAAAAATGCAAAAAATTATCCATGTCAGCACCGACCGTACCATATAAGACAGTTGGCGCTAACTAAATAGACAAATCAACATTTTCACACCGAAATTGGTCAAAAGGACTAAATTAGCAAATCGTTGAAAGGTTTAGAATTAAGTTGACAAATCGTTGAATGGTTTAGAACTAAATTGACAAATTGTCAGAAGGTTAAGGATTAAATTGGCACAATTGAAAGGTTTAAGACTCCATTGGCAAATCGTCAAAAGGCTTAGAACCAAATTAGCACAATTGAAAGATTTAGGATTGAATTAGCACAAATGTAATAGGTTTAGGACTTTTTTGATAATTTCCCCATTTTATATGCATTATTCAAAACATATTTAAAATTTCAGGAATCAACGAATGACCATCAACATTTTAATTGAGGCTGCAAAGACGCACAATTTTAGGCATGCAAGAATTCTAGTAGTTTTGACCAAAAAAAAAAAAGAATTCTAGTAGTTAATAATAATCCAACAAAAATTCTTCAACTCAACGAAATTTATAAATGTACTTTCAGTTAGTTTTAAACTATTTACCAAGGTCCACAACTTGTAACAACATTTGTAAATATTATTTATACTAAGAATAGTTGATCCTATGCTGCTCCATAAGTGGCTAAATACCTTTTGGGCATATAAATGATGAAAATTCGACACGGAATTGTGCTTGCTAGTTGCAATTGATATTCATGGACATATTAGATCACAATGCTCCTCCTTAATTGGTCTTCTGACTATTTTAAATGAAGCCAAATGAAGAAATATAGAGGAGCAAGAGAACAAAAGAAGATAAACAAAATGCCAAAAGAAAATAATAATAATAATATAGAGATAATTCTAGAGAAAAAGTCAGAGTAAACCTATCAATCTGTTTGGCTAGATATACGTCGGCAATTTTTTTAAAGTCAACTAGTTAGTCAAAATATAGGATGAGTCAATGGTCTCTCATTTGTACTATGCCTCCATAGATTGTCATCGTTGGATCAAAACTAAAATCTCACGACCGTACCGGCTAAAATCTATCCGCTGCCTAAGATCTACTTCTAGAACTGTATCTTGACCCTAAAAAAATAGATAAGAGCTGACAAAATCAAAAGAAGATCCCCCCTCCTTATTTGAATTTGAAATCTTTCGTTTTTTAACAAGCTTTATCTCTACTTTTTCTTTTCATAGAGCCGCTTTATCTCTAATTGAAAATACTCGAAAGTATAAGTACAATTCTGGATTTGAGTTGATATTTCGAGCCATATAGTAGTGCCCGGTTGAGTGCATAAAAACCTAATTTGAGGTCTAGCTAGCTCTAATCCAAATTTATTAAAGAAAGATCACAAAAATGACTGCCAGTTTTTGCTAAAGAAGTCGCCTTCTAGAACAGCCTAGCATTTATTTCTACACTATTCCTCTTGTGAACCCTTTTAAAGAGACCCTCAAAAGATCAATCTTCAACTGTAAATCTGTGATATTGTAATGTATAAATATAACCATTCAAGACTATAGAGAATTGAGAATCTTTTGAATTTCTTTGAGAGATTATCACGTTATCTTTTAAAGGTGCAATGATTTTATGCATCAACTTAATAAAAAACTATCACAAATTTTCTATTCCAATTTTACATTTAAATAGACATCTCTTTAAATTAACTCGTGTAGCTAACATTTTTTGTATTGGATCTATTTAAATGATCTGGTCAAAATTGAGAAAAGTTCATTTATATAGATCACGCGTATGGAAACTTTTCCCTTAAGAAGTACCTCCCACATCTACTTTCACATACAATCGTCACGCGATTCTTGTTAAAGTATTGCAAAAAAAAAATATATTTAAAGTCTCTTTTCATACGATTTATGGCCAACAAAAAGTCTCCCTTTATATTTTTCCACTTTTTTCTTTTTTTTTTTCTGCTCAATAAGTAGACCTATTAAAGTATATCATAAACTCATGAGTCCAATTATTATATTTGTCAGTTATATTCAATAAATGAGTTATAAATAGATGTAAAGATAATATGGGTGTTAAATGAGTCGTAAATTGATCATAAATGAATTTATAACTTACTTAGACCCAACTTACATCTATAACTCTTTTTTTGTTTTCTTTCGCTCTCACTTGATTTCGCGCTCGCCTAATCCGCACTTTCACCTCAGTTTAAGTATAAGTTTTCCTAAATTTGATCAAATCTAGAAATGTTATAAAAATATATGTCGGGTCGATATAGGTATAGGAATAAATTAGAATAAGTATAAATCACTAGATTTGTATTGTATGGAAATAGGTCAAAACATATTAAATGGTTCAATTTGAGCTAAATCATTTTCTACTCTACTTAATCCATACGTTTGACCGGTCTATCAATAAGTAAAGAATCCCCTTCCTCGGATCTGAAAACGTGGCGCCTTCTCATGTGACCCCCAAAAACAGTTACGTTCCATTTTTTCTTTCTTTTATTTCTCCAAATCCGTAAAATGAATCCGAACTGTGTATATATATATAAATGAAAATCTAGAGAACAGAACACAAACAAAGATGGGACGGCCTCGCTTCCTCGCAATGCTCCTCGTCTCCTCTCTCCTCCTCTCCTTCTCCTCTCATGGTATGATGTGAATCCCCAAGTTCACAATTCATTCAGGAATATACTCTGTTTCGTCAAAGATGCATGAAAATCAATTCATTCTTCTTGTTCGCTTCCCTCTCCTGGGAATTTTCAGGATTTGGCAGGAAAGTGATGCAGGCTGTAAAGCAGGGAGGTTCCCCAGTCGAACTCGAGGTTCGTTTCTTTCAAAAATTCCCATCCTTTTTTCCATTCCCCAAAACTATTCTGAATTTCCTCATTTTCTCGATTATAACTTTTTTGCCAGGAAAGTGGAGGAAAGTGGAGGAAGATGGTGGAAGTGATGGACTACTCTGATCCTGAACCGAACACGAATCCTCGGAGTGGATTCCTCCTGAGCCCTCCTCATGCGCCCCCTGGACAAGGCTAATAATTCTCAGTTCCTGTCGCCGATGTTAAGCGTTGTTAGTTTTCAGTGTTCCAGCTTTCTGATAATCTTTCGTTGATTTGATGCGCAGAGTTTGTCTGCGAGAATGGTTATGTTTTGTTTCGTATTTGCGAGCCGATGAAAGTAGGCAGTTTCAAAGACGTGAGCTGAATATAAGCTTTTTTGCGTGATTTCCGGTCAAATTGTTTCTCAAGAAGATATCATTTGCCTATTTTTTTGGCGGTTTTTCATATATTCACTCGATCTCCGTGCTCAGGTTTTATTTACCGTTCAAAGTGTCGCCTATTAAAGGAGAAAAGTATTCTGTGTGACAAATCGTGTAACCGACCAAAAATCTTGGGAGAGTCAAAGGGTTATCCTTTGTGCACCAGATCGGTCGTTGTGGGAGCATCAGACTCGAAGAAGCGTTTCTCGAGATGATTAATTTTGGCGTTGATGAATTTATGATACTTTTGAACGAGAATCGTGAAAGTTTTATATCAATAGGCTGGAAAACTCTCTCTCTCTCAAATGTTCACGGGAAGAGGAGTAGAGTTTTCCTGAATTTCTAACAATATTTACTATTCATTAATTTTCTTTAAAGATGTCACGTTAGATAAGTTTACGTCAGGCATATCAAACAAAAGCCTCTCTTTCTCTATGTGCTCGCGTACGCGAGACCACAGATCAAGCCTCATCTGGGGCCACGAGTTAGGAGACCGCAGATCAGCCTCAATCCATTGCCGCAGTAGTTTGGCTTCGAATCGGCCTTAGTCTAAGGATATGGCACCTAGTTTAACTTGCGAACCGGACCAATGGTGGTTCTCACAGGAACTGGTCCAGTTCTCAATTCCAAAATTTGTAATCAATAATCAGTCTAGCTCCCTAATCCTTATCTGGACCGCACCGACAAACTCAACTTGTGGAACTGGTCGATAGATGTTAATCTGGGTCCAGTCTATTTCTCGATAGTTTGGTTTCCAACTAAAGACTCCTCCGAAGCATGATCGCGCAACATACTCAAGTAAAGTCTAAGCCTTTCTGACCGGAGAAAAAAGGTCTAAGCCTTTCTTTATTATCAGACGTAGCGCGCCTCTGGGTCAATTTATTCTCAAGTTTCTTGCTTTCAACCTTTCAGGTAAGGAAGGCAGCATCTGCGAAGTTCCACTGCGAAGTTCCACCACAGTGGATTTCGTC